>AP027106.1:6281317-7681966 GCA_028142955.1 Pinctada fucata
TCATACCTAGATTTCATATATACAAATTATAGCTTCGAAACATTTCAATAAATGACGTTTATAACATAGAATCTTATTCATTTCTATTCAAACAAATATGTATTCCTCTAGTAAAGTCTGATTAAAAATTGGCTCAACACGAAAATTGTTCTCGAACACTCGAAGAATGGGCGCGGGCAATATTAATTTTATCATATTAGTCAGAGTCCATTGTGTAAAATGCTAGGAAATTAGCAAAATAAATTAAATAAAGGATTAATACGTCGCATAAATAAATTAAATAAAGGATTAATACGTCGCATTATTCGCTAAAACCTACCTACTAGTATTTTACTGACCTATTTCCGATCGAAATGTTAGAGAGACGATGTTTTATTTTCCTTATATGTGTAGAATACACACTTCGATTTAGATTTTCGCAAGCTTTATAAAAACTATGTATTTTCGCTTAGTGTTCAACGAAGACGAAGACGTCTCAGTGAAAGACTAATAGTATAAGACTTTTACTCAACAACTTAAAATTATAAGATTCCTGTCAAAATATCAAGAAATGAATGTTAGTGGTGGATCTAGATTTGAAAAAGAACGGGAGGGGGTTCACAGTGCAGCTTTAAAGGATACGGCTCACAGAAAATCTAACAAGCAAACAAAGAAAAAGAAGAATGCTGGGCATGAGCCTTTCATTCTGCATGTAACGTAAGGTGGCGTAGATGTTTATACTCTTTGGTTTCAAACAGTGACCGGCGTAGGAGAGTAGCGATCCAGAAAATATGAAGAAATGAAGTATTTATTCTGTTAAGATTAAATCATTATAAACAAAATTTAAAAGGGAAATCAAAACTTCAATATTCAATATTTGGATCGGCGAACGAAACGGGATGGTTACATTTTTGACTACATTTCAGGCCTAGGGGAATATTTTTAAACAAGATTTAGAATAATATTGAAAAAAAAAATCTTCTATTTTTTTTTCTTTTTTTTTTTTCACAACACATTCGTCATAAACAACTCATAGGTGCTCATGGACGTGTATAATCAGTCAATAAGTATCCCGAGATGGTCCCGGGTTTTCTATATAAATGTAATCCAAAATACAAGGCAAAAAAAAAACTCAATAAATTCTTCTTCCGCCTCGAATTTTCCCGCCCAGCAAATTTCTGTAAAACGATTATCTTAATATTGAAAAAAAAATCTTAATTATTCAAAATGGTACGTGTTGTAGAAGTCCTTAAAATATGATTGCCCCCTCCACATACATATGTAGGACTATCAACTAATGATAAGATCACAGCTATTGTTTCTATGTCATTCCCATGCATGAATTTTACATTACTAGCTAGTATTATATATCTTGAAATTTGTATTTTTCTCTATGTCATAGTAATAAGTGAGCAATGGGGAAGGGGAAGGAGGGGAGGGGATACAGGAAGACTTCTGCAATTGTAATAGCCGGATTTTTTTTTTCGTCGGCCCTATGGGTCGGATTAGTTTTATATATCTTTTAATTTTCTAAGTATTGAAAATTACTCTTTTTAAAGTTTATATCATTCAGCGCAATATTTCAGCCACAAGATGTATAAAATATCAAACACGGAGTGAGTGTCTCTATATTTTGGAAGACAGAAAGGGGGGGGGGGGGTTGGGTTGCTATTTTCATGATTCATTCTGGCCGGAATCTTTTCCCCCTAAAATATCCGTCCGGAGGCTTTTATTTGCAAAGTACGTCTTCCTGCCGCCTCCCCCCCCTTTTCCATAAAATCACAAGGCTGTTCCCTAAGATCATGAGAACACCTGTAAATTGATAGATCTCTTTCTCTCTATCTTTATTTATGCTCAATTTAGGACTTGGGGGGAGGGGAGGTTTTGCTTGTTGCATTCCTCTTTTCATCTGGCCAGACCCCCATGTAAATAGATTGCTTAGTTATAATTCAAGACTCGAAACATATACGTATTATATGTTTATGATATATGGGTCCATTAAAACATAATATTAAGCAAAGCGTACCGAAAAGAAAGTTTAGAGCTTCAACATAAAAAATGTATTCCAAATCAATAAGTTTGTATGAAAGGGGGGGGGGATTGAATTTGCACTGATTCGGACCTCACCCAGGCAATACAAACCGTCCGGAGAGTTTGTCATAAAAAACCTACAATCTATTTTTAAAACCTCACTGAAGAGCGTAGGGGAAGGACGGGGTGGGAGAGGGGGGGGGGGGGGGGGCACTTACGCTCATGAGCGTATAAAATAGATTTATAAATATACGTCCCTGTTACGCCTAATCCTATCCAGTTCTCTGAAAAAAATACGGTAGGGTGATATTGAAAGATTGCAAGGATTCCAGGAATCGTCAAACACATACAAATGTATATATTTACTTTATATTCACTAGAGAGAGCGACATTGAAAAAAAATTCCAAATGAGACTATGTCATTCATAAAATGCCAATTGATCTTAGGGGAGGATAAAGACTTTCGCATTAGAAAAAAACCCGGCTTTTTTTCGGAAAAATTTGAATAAAAACGTACAGCCCGAAAAACAGACGAAACTAAATCCGGATCATGTTGATTCTGTGGATTGAAGAAAACTAAAACCTCATTCTCTCTGAGTTGGTAAATGTATATTTGATTTGAAAAATCCCCAGGATCCCTTATGTATAATTATATTTTCATAACGCCACCTCTGCGAATAAACATTACGCATAAACGATTAGAATCATGCAAAGTTTCCCATCTCTCGGATTGGCGTTTACACATTATTACTTCGGGTAGGTCCGTTGCAACAAAATAAAACGTAACAAAAAGATTATTAAATGTCCTTTTTGATTTTTTCCCGGGCAGCGAGCGGTTGAATTTCCCGGTTTTCAAAAAAAAAAAAAGTTGCGCGGGCCCCAATTATTCAATTTTAACTAAAATGTACTTCATTTCGATTCATCAGTGATGATATACGTTACTTGATATTACCTATGTACGGTCCTAAATAGAGCATTCTAGCGTTTTATCTTGTGCGACATCGCCTGCGTCATAACGTCATGCGTATGACGCGATGACGTTCGAATCGTCTAATACGTTGCGCAGTGCTATGTGCGCGCACGTGATGAGTCACCATCGTTAAGAGACACAATAACCAATGGTTATCAAGGTCAACATCAAGGTCAGGTTCATTATTTTTATGTCAAACATATGAATTCAAACATACCTGATCTTTAATGGTCTAGTTGTTTATTAGAAATAACACTTTCCAATTGGTAGTTGAAGGTAGCTCAATAAATCAAGTGCTTACTTACTTGGCAGATGTAAAGTATTACAATGTCTTGGTTCGAGTTGATATGCTATCTCCGGTGAGTGATAGTGGGTCTCTTGTTAAGGTATCTTTGGGGTTTGTAAACTCAAGTGTAGAAAGTAAATTTGAAATGTTAATGCCCAAAACAAAATTAATGGGGATGATTTTGGAATAACCCTGTCTGTCCGTCTATATACATAAGCTTTTTGTGCCATAACTCCAATACCTCTGCATGGATTTCAATACAGTGCAAATTTCTCACACATTTTATTTTCGACCTTTTTGCCATTTTCAAAGGACGAATTCTACACTATGCGAATTGACTACTCGTTGTATTTCAAAGAATTGTTACAAAGGACCCATGGGTATGTCATAACGTTAAACCAAGGTCAAAGGTCAAGGTTTCTATAAACATTGTTCTTGGCATAACTCACCCCTTCGCATATTTTTCAAAACTATTTCATAGAGTTGTTTCTTCAAACCTAATCGTGTGTCTTGAGCTTGCACAATATTTGATGGGCGAGGGGGATGATATTTGTATCTTTATCGTTTAGCACACTTTAAGTTTGGATAACTAGTTATGATTCTTGCAATTAGGAAAAAAACGAACGGGCTCCCCCTCTTTGATTACAAACCTTGATGATTTTATGGGAAAGAGTAAGTCTCAAAGTCTTCTCCGGGGGCCCTTGGTTTGAGAGTGGAAAAATGGACCTGATCCGATTGAAGCTCTTCGGTCATTCAGTTTACAACTTTTGACATTCATGACTTCTCCAAAATGGTTAAGGAAATCTAGATGTAGCTTTGTAGGTACGAAAAGCTGATATTAGAATGAAAAAATATCAGGTTTGAAAGATGGAGAGTTATTTTTAAATCATTCTTGAAATTGCATAGACGTAGATAATGGTACCTTAAAATATTGTCACTTCAAGAGACTTAAACACGGTTGACCAGTATTAATGTTTAGATTTTTTAAGTATAAGCTTGACCTTGGTTTCACATGTCAACTTTGCTGAATCTTGCCTATCTGCCATAATCGGCAGAAATAGCAATTAAGATGGTGTTTACAAAACAAGCGAAAGGTCGGACTGTTCCCTTGTAATCATTAGAAAGTAAAGTCTTGTTATGTCTTTACTTCAGATGATTGTTGTATATGTGTCGATGATATCACGAAACAATACTTTTAAAATCAATTTCTGTTGAAGCATGTGGTAAAGTCAAACAAGTCGTTTGTCTTACATGATGGCAAACTTCATGTTATTTTATAGAATAGGATGCATTGTCAACAAGATGAAGTATCTTCATCACCCTGTTTAATATGAGCCATGTAAGCATTACTATATTTGTACGATTACAACTTTGATGTACTCCAGTAACTGATAGTACTGATTATGATGAAACTTGACCGTCAAGGCCTCTGATTTGCTGACATATCTTAACCTTAGTAGGAACCGCTGCTTCAAATTTCATAAATTATACTGGAAACATGTACTCAAAGATTCTCTATATCTCATTAGACTTGTATTGTTTTAACCTAATGTATTATAAACAAATTCGCTATAATATTTCCCGTATTCTCAGGTGAGCAATATGACCCATGGGACTCATATTTTGAATTGAGTATGTAAAAAAAAGTGATTTAACTCAAAATTTGCCTTGTGCTCAAGTGAGCAAAGTGGCCAAATATGCCCCTGCTAATGGGATAATTTTCTTGAAATTCCGGTTTTGAATAATGTCGAAGGGTTACAACTCTATAACTTCTTGAAGAAAATTCCAAACCAATTAAACTTACACAGCCAAGTTCGGTCAACTTCAGTTGATCATTTCTTCAACACATTAGAAAATTTCTGTAATCAAAATTTCTTGGAATTTCTAAAACGTGAGTCCTGTAGCATCATATCGCACCCATCCTGCTACGTTTTTCGGTACATTTTTAGACATATTAACTTTCACGCTTGTTGGCCATATTACATTGTTTAGATTGAGGATCGCTGACGAGGGTGAAGTACCCGAAACGTGCATGTCTGATCCATGCTGCAAATTTATCTGTTCTTAAATGATGCTATTGATTTTGAAGACGTCTAACATATCCCCAGAGCAGATTTCACTAATCAACAAGTACCCATCAGGTCTAGAAGGCAAGGCAAAATCATAATTTCCAATGGAACAGTTGCAAACCTGAGAATGAATACCATTCCGAAGGGAGACCAGGTGCCTGGCTAATGTTATTAGCTCCTTTCATTGAATACAAGCTACTCTGATATAGCATAAAATACTTAATAGGCCTCATAATTAAACAGAGTTAAAAAAAAATAATTTCTAATATTACTTTTATTTGAAGAAATAATTCTACACAGGTTTATATCTTGATATTGACCTTGAACAACGGATAAAAGTCCAGGGCATAATTAAAGAAAGAAAGGGTCAAAACTTTCCCATGTCAAACTTATCAACCAATTGATTTTTTGATCAATAGAAAATCCGTTGCCCTCACTCTATGAACATGTTTTACAGTATTATATAACCTAGCTCAAACGGTAAACATCACAGTTAAAGTCTTGTCATAAATAAGATATTTTGACCCTGCATGTATTTGAATATATCTCAGTAACGGTTACAAGTTTTAAATCAGTTTTAATTTGGAAGTAAAATATCAGGAAGGAATACGCAAATAAATGATTATATTGCTTGAAGAAAGAGTGTTTTTTAAACTCTCAGGTTTTTGCTTACATTGATTTTATCTTCATTGCAGGAAGGGTGACTATCATAGGTACGTAGCAGAATTTTCAGTCGGAGGTACAAGGAAAGACTCCGCAGAAAAAAGCTTGCTTGCTTACAAGTCAGCCAGTGATATCGCAGCACATGACCTAACTCCCACTCACCCTATCAGACTAGGCTTAGCTTTAAACTTCTCTGTGTTTTACTATGAGATCCTCAACTCACCAGATAAGGCCTGTACATTAGCAAAGACTGCATTCGATGAAGCTATAGCTGAATTGGATAACTTGAAGGAGGAAAGCTACAAAGATTCAACATTGATCATGCAGTTATTGAGAGATAACTTAACATTATGGATGTCAGATGCACAACAAGATGGTAGGTCTAGATCATAATTAAACAGCTTTCTTTGTACAGAACCAATTGATAGGACATTCAAGTAAGAACACCCTACACTGATCACAGTGGAACACACACAGGATTGTAACATGACGAAATAAAAAGATAAGAATTAATGGATTATGAATTGAGACAATCATTGAATGACACGTCAGAGAGACACATCTGTTATATAAATAAAGATTCTTCTACTTGAACATGTTGAATTGTTACATCACAAGCAAAATACCTCAAAACCTATCATTATGTAGGGATCCAGGCCTCTATACTTTGCAGCCTTTAGTAGAGAAAGCAATTTCATTGATTTCAATTTGTTATGTTTTTCAGAAAATGAACAAAAAACAGAGCAACTTGAGGATTTAGAACAAGAGCAGTCCTAAGGAGGAGAAAATTTAATAGTGGCTAAATATATATACTTGGTTAAAATCAAGACACTTGCAAGTGCTGTGATTGTGACTTCTATTGAGTTATTCTCTCATTTACTGATTCTCTGTAGATTTCTATAATATATGTCACAGTGCAGGAGAAAAGACATTCAATCCAGATATTGAAAAACAAAATTGTAGACTTGACATTTTTTGTATTGGTGTAATGTTTAGACATAGTTATGTAAGTTGCTATGTGTAATTGTGAAAAAGACAATGCCTGTAATCTTATTTATGGATCTTACATACTATACCATTATCATGGATACTTTTTTCAAAATGATCAACTTTTTGTCTCTTGTGGTTTGAACATCTTTCTTATCCAGCTACCAGAAGTCATGGAACAGTTATTTAGGTGTTTTGTTTAAAAATAACTCTCAACTTAACTTAATTTAGTCTTTGCTCTTTCTAGACCTGAACGAAATAGACATTTTTCAAGTTGACGTAAATCAGACTCCACACTTTGGACTTCGCACTTTACTGTAGGGGTAATTTAAAATCAGGAAATCAGGTGCAATTAGAATAGTAAAATCTGAACTCACAATGGACGAAATGACACTGGATAGCTTTCATGTAACAAAAAAATTTTATGAATCGCAAGCGTTATAAGTCCCCATTAATCCATGTCTTTCAACTCTGCCTTGACCTGTACTTACACCAAAAGATGAATCAAACATCAAAATAAGTTCAATATGTGTTTTAGAAGGTCTGGAAAACAGGAAAATTCAATGAAATTTGCTATGAGGCCATACCTTTTGTAAGAACAAATAGATCAAACCCAACTTCAACTTATTCTTTATCAGACTATAATGTATCTGCATACCAAAAAATCAGCTCAAGAACAGGCATGAAAAGACTGGAAACTGAGAAGTTCATGTAATTTGCTAAGTGCAGGGTCCATAACTCCTGTAGAAACGGGTAAATAAAATTGAAACACGAACTTGACTTGTATCACAACGAGATATATTCACATACCAAAAATGATTTCAATATCTGCAATACCATGGAAGAAAAGTCCAGAAAACTGAGAATTTCATGAAATTTGCTTAGTCCATGGGCCATAACTCTTGTAGAAATAGGTCAATCGAAATCATACTAGATCTTCATCTGTATCACATTGAGATATACTCACATATAAAAAATAAGATTAATATCTGCAACGACAGCGAAAAAAATACTGGAAAACTAAAGTGTGACGGACAGACAAACGGGGTGGAAACTATAAGTCCCCTCCAGCGAGCCGGTAGGGGACTAATAAATTCTTCACACAAAATATTCAAAGTTCCTTGGTATAGAATCAACATTTTGCTTTGAGATACAGTCCCTTCAAAGTGCGATGTCCATAGTTCGAAATCCGTGAACATGAAAAATGTCCATTGCTACTATACAGGTATATCTTAATTATTTTCATAAATTTTCCAGTTATCAACAATTTTTCTGGAAGCATCTTCATCAAGTGTTAGAAATGGAAAAAAGGTTTTTCAAGCATTTAATTAATATTCCTCAATTTTAAGACAAAAATGCCAAATTTTTTAATTCTTTGTAATGGTACAAAATGTATGTATATTTTGATGATTAAGTCACATATTGCTCTTACTGCATTGTAAAACTTATTAATAGTCTTGAGAACAGTATACGATTATACTCCTAAGCATAGAGGGCAATACAGATATATTTTGATGGCTAACACAAAGAAATGTTCATACAGTGAAGACATGAGTTTTCAGAATTTATAGAAAAGATCAGAAAATAAGGATTTTTGAAAAAAAAATCCTTCACCTTGTTAAAAATTTCAGACTTTCAAATGAAAAACTCATTTCTTAATTACTGTGATTAAAGTATTTTGGTGTAGTTAAAAAATTGCGCACTGATTTTTCCAGTATCTATGTAAATGTCATTTTTGGTATTTAAGCAATTGTATGTGGTATGAACGTCTTTAGCGTGTCAGAATTTCATTGATTTCACTTTTTTAAGGCATCTTTGTGATTTATAATTTTACAAGTAGAAAGTAAATTTTGTAATAATCGAAATGTCTTGGAATATTTTTTGTCTTCATTATATCCCTGCAAACTTTAAGGAAATTAGGATTGTCATTTTCTCTTTTCTCAGAAGTTTGCCAGGGTCAAAACTCCTTCCCTTTTTCATGGATTTCAATATTATTTCACAGGATTTTTACTCAAGTTACCTCATAAATTCAAAAGATAAAACTGATAGGATATGGTATCAGACACCAGACCCTATCATTTCCTATATATTTATCTTTTCCTGTGGGGAGGGGAAATGGGCCATATGAGAATGTTTTGTATGGAATTCAGAGTCCATAAACATGCATGTATTAAGTATTCATTAATTTTGATCAACGAGGACACGTGAAGTACAGAACATCCATTGTCCTTCATTTGGACTATGTTAAGTATCCATCACCTCCACATGATCTCATGGTGTGGGAGTATCACACATCTCTTACCGGTGTCCTATTTATAACTTTCCCGTCTGTCGCAACCTCTTCAAAATGATGGAGAAGATGAAGATTGACAATTACAAGTTCTCCAGGATCTGTAACATGTGTAAGAAGGTGGCAAAACCTGTTAACACTTGTAAAAATATGCCCCATAACTTTTGGTTCCCATTTAAAATCAATTGGTAGGTGTTTTTTTGTCTTTTTTACTTAGTCGGAAGTCATCACTTTGGTGCCATTTACATGTATACTGTCCTTGAATGCCTGATTTTATGCACTCATTTACTGCATATTTGTTACTGAAATTTAAATCAGTACTGAAAGAGGATTCACTTAGTTTCATTCAATTTCTATCAATATTTCTTTATTTCTTAAAAGAACAAACCAATTCATTGAGCCCTGTTAGAGCATGGATCTTAAAGTTGACTATCCCATTTGAAGAATTTTCTCCATTTTTTATGTAAAAATCGATATAAATATAGTATAAGTCATTTGAATAGCCTTTAATGATAATACGGAAGTGTTCCAGCTCTTTACCTTCACGAAGAAAATTTCAATATGATATAAAACACATTCAAAAATTTCTGTTCACATTTTTTTTAATTTCTGAGAAGTGGGTCCTTTAACATCATATCCCACCTTCATCTTTTGGTATTGTTTTGGACATAACTTTCACAATCTTTGCCCACATTACATTGTTTAGATTGAGGATCACTGACGATGGTTAAGTACCCGAGACGTGCATGTCTGATCCATGCTGCAAATTTATGTTTTTAAATGATGCTATGAATTTGAAAACATATAACATTTAACTAGAATCCAAAAACGAATTATGTTACAGATAGATACTTAAAATTAGTTTTAAATTACTATTGTTTATACGTAAACAATAATCCCCAACACGACACAGCACTTCAATGAAATTCAACACAATCGACCAGGATTATTATTTGAAAAATAGGCTATGACTAAGTCTTGTCTTTGGACTAAATACTACAGCTTGACGATGGCTATACACGGCAACTCCCCATAACATAAACCATAATTTATCAGTGTAAGTCATGTTTACAAAACAAGCAAACATTCGCTTCGTATTAAAAAACCCCTGAAATGTACCATCTTGAAGAACATTTCCAACCAATTTTACTGCACCAGACACGTGTTTCGGTCAGTAAATCCTCATCAGTGGTACTTCCAGCCAAAGTGATTTTTCAGACAAAGCCAAGTTTATTTCTACTATGCATGACAGTGAAGAGTTGGCGGCTCCAAATTTCCACATTACTGAGTCAATACTGACACTGAATGATTGCAGTGTGATTTCTTCTTATTGAGTTTGGTGAACATTGGTCTCGTTAGGTTATGTGTAATCTTTAGTGTTTGATGTTTCTATGTTTGTGTCTCTTCCTGTGCTTGTTATCTATGTGTACTCACACGAGGTGCTTTGCTGTGGGTGCTGCCACCGAGTCTTGTTGGAGTTCCTCTCATCTCTTTCATGTTTAGGTGATGTTTACCTAGTAATACTTTCAAAATCCGTTTCTCATGACACAAGTGTTAAATGCGTCTAACAAGTCGTAAGTTGGTAGTCATAATGTCAAACTAAATGTATATTGATATGAATTAGAATGGATTTTTTTTTTCATAAAAAGTGTCATCTGTCGCATGTCCTGTAAGATATGAACCACGTCAGCAATGTTGTGTTTGCACGATTACAACCATCTACTTCTCCATAACAGATTTTGGTGAAACTTGGCTGTCAGAGCTTTGATTTGCTGACAAATTTTTAAATATCTCCGTTGGAAATGCCTGCTTCGGATGTTATGAATTGAACTGTACACATGTACTAAATAATAAAAATTTCTCTATGATTAATTAATGAATATATCGTAAACGCATAGACTAATACTTCTTGTATTCCCAGGTGAGCAATGTGGCCTTTTTTGTATTTTATTGAATGCATTCAAGCGAGATTTCTGTACATTTAACTTTTCGCGGCAGGGTGGTCATGCTGGAGATCATTCCCTTTTCTTGACAGCCCCTTTTATGTATATGTTGAATTTTTGCATCTCAAATAGACAAATGTCACTGAGATGATCCCCTTCTTTCTGGGATGTAAGAAATAGCTAATTTGACGATAAACATGTCTCTTTAATTAATTATGCTTACCAAACGGATAGCACTTTAAAAACTTTCAATTTTAGGAACGACTAAATATTGTGTACAAATAATCTGTACTTCAAAAAATAAGACAGAGTAAGACACGATAAAATACGGACCTTCCACCAATGACACAAAAACCCAATGTCACAGTGAAAGAAACGATAAAATCTTGGCTAGACTATTATTTTTATAAACCTTTGATAAATTTGATTGATAATTCATGGAATTGCTGATGACTCCAGGATATATCATATCTTTAACCCAGACATATTGGCATGGTTAAGGACAAAGTGATAGTAATGATAAAATCCATGTCATTCTTAAAAAATAATCCTTACATGAATTTTTCTGGATATGTTAGAATGGAATATGAAATTGAATAATTCTGATTATAATAATTTGAGCTCTTTGGTTTTTGCTTACAATGGTTTTATCTTCACTGCAGGAAGGGTGACTATCATCGATATTTAGCAGAATTTTCAGTCGGAAATGATAGGAAAGGATGTGCAGAAAACAGCTTAGTTGCTTACAAAGCAGCCAGTGATTTTGCAGCAACGGAGTTAGCTACTACTCACCCGATCAGACTAGGCTTAGCTTTAAACTTCTCTGTGTTCTACTACGAGATCCTCAATTCACCAGATAGGGCGTGTAGATTAGCGAAAAATGCATTTGATGACGCTATAGCTGAATTGGATACCCTGAACGAGGAAAGCTACAAAGATTCCACATTGATCATGCAGTTATTGAGGGATAACTTAACACTATGGACATCAGATGCGCAACAAGAAGGTAGGACTAGATCATTTTATACGCCCGTCATTTGGCGGAATATATTATGGTATAGCGATGCTCGTCCGTCCGTCTGTCTGTCCGCACGTTATGGAACTCAATAACTTGATTGTGCTTCTACAGATTTTCATGATATAATATTTATAGATCTACACTGTAATCAGAATGTGGAGAGGATTCTCAGGAGCATACGATCTGTCGTCACGGATATATGGGACTTAGATTTTAGTTCTTATGGATACATAAGTTTGACAGAAAACGCAAACGCAGAAACCAGATTCCAAAGTCCACAATCGAAAGGCTGACGAATTTTGGAAAAAAGACAAAACAGAACTTTCTCATGCTAAAACAAAATAGGACAAACAGACAGCATTACACAAACTCCAAATGAACCATCTCCAGTGGAGTGCGCAAGGCATTGTAGAATGCTTTGTAGATGGTCCTGTTAAGCTTAGGGCAAAGAGAAGGTGCATGGAATATGCGTTAACAGATTTTCATCATATTTATATGTTCAGACCAGAATATGGAGAGGAAGCTGCCTTTCGATGTTCAGGTTCACTCGATTTGTTGTAACGGAGTTAGGCAACTTAAGATTTTTTTTGGTATTACCAAAATAAATCCCGACAGTCGTATCTTGCAGCATAAGTGCAGGCTTTTAATTTAAGAGATTTCTCTGAAGAGAACCAATAATTAGGACTTCCTTTTGTGCATTTACATTCCTGATAGATGTTGAAGGAATTCTTTACATTGAAAAAAAGATTGTAATTAAACGCAGACATTTAACAGAAGGCTTGACATTCATTAGAAGGCTAGAGGATGATGTTGACAAGGTCTCCAGCAGGACCACCCTACTCTGACCACAGTGGAACACACACTCAAAATGATTCAAACTCGCATCACTTAATATAAAAAGAAATAAATAGGACGACATAGAAATTTCAACGGATGAAAAAAGAGAATAAATGGTACCGTATGTTTACACTATGTTCCCGGCGACCATGACAGTTACGGCGGCCCAAAACGTAGCGCGCCGTAGGAATTTTGTCAGTTTTTATCTTGGTATTCAAGTTCTGTTACGTTTTCGCACGGTATATCAAGGTATTGACCATGCGTACCGTGCCAGGCCGTAGTAGAACTTGAAATAAATCGTAACAAGCCGGGACGTACCGCGATTGAACGTGACGAAACGGCTAACACACTCCTGAGAAATCTTGGCACACTTTGATAAAACGCGCATCTGCCCTAAAGCAGCCGCAGCTAATCGGGAAAAACGGGACAGACCGTAACTCAACTTCACGTTTGGATCGTAAGTTGCCGAGTCATACTTTTGCTTCCCGTTCCGCCAAGGACACTGTCCTACGCTTTGTTATGGTCTGTAACGTTCTGTCACGTTTCATTGATTTCGACCTGTTTTGCTACGGATCTTAGAGTAGGCTGCTACGGTTCTTAGAGACTAGGCCATCTGCACCGTGCACGTGTATTTCTTGTGGCAAGACCTTTCCATGGATACCATTTTTTTTTTACCTCTTGACCTTGACCTTAGAGTTAAACCTACTTTCGAAAACCTTAAACTTTGGCCATGACTTTTGAATGGTAAATGATAGGGCTTTTATATTTCACAAAAGCATTCCGTGTGGCAAGACCTTTCCATTGATACCAAATTTGAATTTTTGACCTTGACCTCAAAATTTAAACTACTTTTGACATTCCAGCTGCTTTACAAAGATGCTAACAGGGGCATTCATGTTTCACAAACTTTTTTTTAAATTATTATTTTCATTGATTTCAATTTGTTATTATATTTTTCAGAAAATGAACAAAAAACAGAGCAACTTGAAGATGTAGAGCAAGAACAGTCCTAGGGAGCAGAGAATTTGTAGTGGCTAATTATATACATGACTTAAATACTTGTTTAACATCAAGACACTTATAAGTGCTGTGATTGTGACTACTATAGAGTTTTTCTCTCATTTACTGATTCTCTGTAGATTTCTATGATATATGTCACAGTGCAGGAGAAGGCACATTAGATTGAGATATCGAAAGGAAACTTATAGACTTGACTTTTTTGTATTTGTGTCATGTTTAGACATAGTTATGTAAGTTGCTTTGTGTAATTGTGAAAAAAAATGTTTGTAATCTTATTTATGGAGTTAACATATAATACCATTTTCAAGGAGACTTTTCAACATGATCAACTTTGATTTTATTGTATTTTTTTTTCTCTTGTGATTTGATCATCTTTCTTATCTGGCCATCGGATTACATTGTTCTGGAAAGAAATGTATGCAGATTTTTTAAAGTTACGTCAAATATTGCTTTGTCTAAATTGTTAAACTTATCAATGATCATGAGAATGTTGGACAATTATTTTCTTATGCCAAGGTGGCAATGATGTATTTTAATGCCTAACATAAAGAAAATGCACACTCACTTCAGATATGACCTTTTGGATTTTTGTTAAATTATTCCATTGCCTTATTGTATAATTAGACTTTCAAATGCTTTCAAAAATGGAAAATTCATTTCTTACTGTGATGATGCAAGTATTGTAGTGTAGACTATATTTTGCACTCCCATTTTTCCAGTATCTCTGTGTCATGTCTGGTATCTAAGCAGTTGAAAGTGGTACAATAGTCCTTATCGTACATTAAATGCTTGTCAGAATGACATTGATTTCACTTTTTAAGGCATCTTTGTGATTTATAATCTTACACGTAGAAAGTAAATTTTGTAATAATTGAAATGTCTTTGAGTAATATTTCTTTTTTCATTAGATCACAGCAAACAAAATTATGGATGTATTTAGGAATCATCCTGCCTTTCATTCCCTCTGTCCACAGAAACTTTGTATGGATCAAAACTCCTTCCCCTTTTCATAGATGTTAATTGTCTTCAAATTCAATAGCATCATTTAAGAACAGGTAAATTTGCAGCATGGACCAGACGTGCATGTTTCGGGTACTTAACCCTTGTCAGTGATCCTCAATCTAAATTATGAAATGGCCAAAGAGTGTGAAAGTTATATCAAATAAGCTTAAAATGCATCAAAGATGCAAAGTGCCGAGTTGCAAAACTTGAATGCAAGTATGCATATGCAGACTTAAATTATACATGAATTGTATAACTATATGTTCTCGACAGATGGGAAACATTACTAGCATGTTTCAGGTTGATACACATTCATTTATACAAGGTAGTTCAGACACTATTTGTAATTACCTTTGTCCTATGAATGTGATCCTTGATCCCAAATCCATAGGGGTCATCCTTTATTCATGGGAAACATTTCTGGCACGTTTCATGATCACAGGTGCAAATTTGGTCCAGAAACCAATTTCAATCATTCGAGTCCTATGACCTTGACCTTTGGACATAAAATCAATTGGGGTCATCCTTGATTCATGGGAAATAATTCTGGCACGTTATGATCATAGGTGCAATACATGCTAAAATATGGTCTGGAAACCATTTTCAATAATCAGAGTGACATGACCTTGACCTATGACCTTTTGACCCCAAAATCAATGGGGATCATCCTAAATTCGTAGGAAACAGTTCTTGCAAGTTTCATGATTGTAGGTGCTTTACAGGCTCTAATGCTCAAATATGGTCCAGAAACCATTTTCAATCATCAGAGTCCTGTGACCTTGACCTTAGACCTTTTGACCCCAAAATCAATAGGAGTCATCCTTGATTCGTGGGAAACATTTCTGGCAAGTTTCATGATCATAGGTGCAATACAGGCTCTACAGTGATATGGTCCGGAAACCATTTTCAATCATCTGAGTCCTGTGACCTTTGACCTCAGAATCAATAGGGGTCATCCTTGATTCATGGAAAACATTTCTGGCGAGTTTCATGATCATATGTGCAATATATATATCATTTAAGAACAGATAAATTTGCAGCATGGACCAGACATGCACGTTTCGAGCACTTGACCCTCGTAAGTGATATTTCACAGAATGTTTTACAAGGGACGGAAATGTGTGCCATTTTCTTGAACCAAATGAGTTAAAGGTCAAGGTCTCAATAAATTGAGAGGGTAAACCTTTGTTCGGGGCATAATTATTCCCCGCATCATAAACATTATATGAAAAATCTTATCCTGAATATCACTTCGACCCCTCTGTAGGAGAAGGGAGGGGATCTCCTACCAGACTCTGTTGCAGCACCAGCAGCAAAACACCCGATGCGAAAACACTAAAGACGAGCATACCAAGAGATGGAAAAAAGACACACGACATATAAACATCAAACACAAAAGACTACACATAAACCAACGAGACCAATGGGTAACCGGTGCCGACTTCGGACGGCCATTTGCCACTCAAGCAGGAAATGGTGTGGTTATCCTGGATTACGCGCTTTTCCAATTACTCAGAGGTCTTAAAGAACGTACAATTGTGGTGTAAAACAACCTCCTCACTGTTAGATGACCCTACGCAAACAAGACTGCAAAACGCAGGGGCCCCAAGCAACACAGAGTCATAGAGTCCCGTCGTCACAGGCATTCGGAGTGCAAGTTTTAAGAACGCGCTGGTACAAGACTGTAGATTGGTCAAGTACCAAGCCTAGTGTCCGTCTGGTGACATTAGGATCATATCCATGGTATAAGAGGCGTCTGATGATTCTGACACATTTTCGATGGTTATGCTGTCTACCTTTGATCCTTCTAATTATGTTTATGCGTAGACCGTAATACCCATGTATTGTAATATTTGAATGTGTTTAAACTTTATTAAAGTACTACTAGCGAGTTTGTAAAACTGAAATTTCCATTTTTTGGGAAGGCCCTTTAAGATGGATGTATATGATAATCGAGAAAAAATGTTCAATTCAAAAAGCGCTGTCTGAAAGTATACTAGTATCCAATCTTGATACCAGATTTGGATTCTCTTGCTACACATATGAAAATAGTTCTTTAAACTGCATATTCCAAATATGAAGAATTCATCGTTCATGGCATGTTTCAAATATGAAGATTTCACCGTTAGAACTTGCAAGTAAGCCATTTATTCAGGGTTATATTACACAACTTCTGAAATCATCTTTGAGGAAGTTCTTCAGTCGCGTTGAGGATATAATAAAAGAATATCAGATCCCCCTTTCAAGAATGATCGGTGACATTCTTGATTGCCATTGAATGGCTGTCATCATCACCAAACAAGAAATATTTACCTGATGTGTACATCAATATGTACATCGAGACAATCACCGAATTTGACAAGTTTTCATTGAGCTGTTGTGATGGGTGTTGCATGCTATCAAGAGACACCGACTCACTGATTCATTCCAGTTCACAACCGTTTCAGTGGAATTTCTAACGATTTTACCTTGCCTTCTCGACTTTGAGACTGAATAACTGATACCAAGTCATTAAAACATACACTGCAATGGGGTTAAACCGTACTCTTTTTCATGTACGCTGCAAGAAAACATTAAGCAAACTTCCGCCTCAGGTATGTTTGTTCGAGTTTATAATGAATGTTTTGATAAATCTAAGGCATGTTGAAAGATTTGTACTTTTCGATAGCGACCTAAGTCACTTAAATATTAGTGCCATCACTGCTCTTGTTGAATCCTATATTTTGTTGTGAAAAATGTCGAAATATGAGGTGACATGCTACTGTTTTTGTAGCCATCAGCAGGAAAATTGCACAAATTTATTTTAAAAAAATATAATCAGAGGGTTCTGTTTTTGTACACATCACAGCGAGATATCCCGTTTTGTACATTAAATACAGGGTGCTCTGAGTAGGACAGTGGGTTTCCATAGATTGCAAAGGAGCTGTAAGAGTAAAGGCTTGATTTAGCTCTGAAATTATTCGATTATTTCTCGTGCGCTGTTCCTCCTGTGAAGGAAAAGGTTGTTCAGGATAAAAATATGGGGTATTAGAAGATTTCTCATTAGTATTTTATTTTTAAAAAATTGACGTAAGATATGATAATTACGGCTTGAATAGGTAGGGGGTAACAATGTCTGAAAACGTCAAATAGCGAACAAAAATATTAAAAAATGCATTTTTTAACATAAATTTTAAGTGTTTTATGTTTTGATCCCCTCTTATTTTAAAAAATGAAAAAGAAAAATTAACTTCGAAACCAGTACGGGGGATGTTTGATAAATTCGTAGACAAGTTAAATAAAACTTATTACGTTATCGTCAAACATTTTGATCATATACTAATTTATCCCTTAAGACAACCTTTTTTTCTGTCTCTAAATTTGAAATCAAATTGGCGCATAAGTCATTTATTGTATGTCAATCGGCTCAAAAATTCATAATACAGAATAAACTAGGCAATCATGCGCTCAAATTATTCCCTGGTCCTATTGTATCGATTCACAGAAGACGCATTAAGAATTTCATTTGAGAACATACGGATCATTCAGTTTTGCTTTCTCAGGTAGTCCAAACCATCCTCTTTGAATGATTTTTATCAAATTATCATCTTCTTTGCAAATTGAAGACATAATGACTTGCGCTCGAAACATTTTTTTTGCGTTCCATAGCCATTTTTCTCATATATAATGTCTTTTGTGGAGTTTGTATCAGCTTAAATAACAGATCAATGACTTCACGTTCTTAAAAAATGCAGGAATATGTCATTATTTCCACGCATACGTATTGATGGCGCTTCTTGTAACAGTGATATCTAAATACCAATGAATCGTAAAAAAAGTTCAAATTTTAGTAAGATAACTTTCAATTACTGTTGAATAATAAGTATATAGATTGACTTTCTCGGCGTCCGCATTTAGAAATAATAAAGGAATTATGCATGTATACACAATTTTCTATATCTCAGTTTTCTTATTGCACCGCTAAACGTCACAACACATAATTTAAGATAATTATTTAAAAAGACATATTTTTTCAGTAACCTTGATTTTGTATGAATATATAATAAGCCTCATGAATGTATTGTGAGAAAATTGTACTGTTACTGTCATGCATTTCTTAAATATTGCAATTGTCAACGAACTTTTCAAACAACCCTCGTATGTCAATGTTATCAGTAAAATACACAAAATACTGAAAATCGTTATATTTTATACTATACAGCCACATTGAAGGCTTTCAGGCGCGAAATACATGCCGAGTAGAAATAGACATCTTCATATTGTTTATTTCATTTTTGTATGTTGTATATTTCTTCGGAATCTACTCAGATTAGATTGTTCCATCGTATAACAAGAAAAAACGGGCATCTTTTTTCTATCTAACCACTTTTAAGTCAGATTCTTAAAAAAATAGCCCATCCCCCCTTTTTTGGCTTTTCGTTTGTTGGATATTGTTCCACCCCGAGTTACAGAACCCCACTTGGTCAGAAAATTGGTATTAATAATATACACCTTTGGTAAAAGTGGCATTCTGTAACTCGGGGTGGAATAATGTTGTAGAAAACTTTTCAATTTATTTCTATAGAAAAAAAGCACATTTTAACCCAAATATCGTTATTGTTGTTGATAATTTATTCAACCAGACATTAGATTCAGATATGCATTAAATTAGTTGATATGTCTACTGAAAAATTTCTTCAAATTTCCCATTTTGAAATTTTGACTTTTCAGGGCAGATTTTACATCTTATTCTTACAGCTCCTTGTGACCTTGACCTTGAAATCAACCAAACGTTTACATACATGCATGTCTCCAGAAAAATAAAAATAAACAGTATGAATTTTTTCTCTATATTCGTAATTTTAATGTATCAACATATACGATGCATCAATATTTATAACAATATAATATAAATAATTCATGTATGAATCGTTAATGATTCAGTCTGCTGTTGACTTCTGTAGGCTGTCCACAATGGCAGACTTCTTGACTCGTTTTTTGGGAACATCTGAAATGAAGAGAAAACAAACATCTCATGTCAATGCTTGGTACTAAATCAATTTATCATTGAAATAAAAAAAAATTGAATCAAGACTTAATGCAATGTAGTGGTGCATGCTTTCAAAACGATGTACATGTACATGAAAAACGGGCTGACTTGATTTGTCCAGACGACTTATACCAGTTGGGAACTCACAAACTCGTTTGAATTGTCTTTTTCTGACACTGAGGGACTACCAACAGTTGCACTTCAATATTAAAATTTGACTGAGGAAAAAAGCAGGAAGATCAGCATGCTAATTGCCAGCTACACTGTGCAAATCAAGTCGTCCCGAAATCTTTTTGACCAATATAAATTACCATCATGATAATGTTCTGCTGTCTTTTTCCGTAGTGTATCTATGTCTTCCGCACTCTCTGCCCACTCCAGGTTAAGGCGTCTTCCATACAGATGGGTGCTGTGGCACAGTGCATCAAAGGCTCTCTGAAAAAGTAATATGGTATAAAGAGCCAAGTCCATAAATATCTTCTATACTATCTGAAAACTATGGTGGCATACTTCTGCCTCCTACATGCAAGATATTTTTCTTCCGATTATCTCAACATGCTACTTATTTACGTCAACATGCGACTTATTTATGTCGACATGCAACTTATTTATGTCAACATGCAATTTAATAAGCTTGCATGTATACATATTTTTCTTGCATGTTGACATAACTATCTTGCATGTTGACAAAATAAGTTGCATGTCAACATAATAAAGTTGCATGTAAACATATTTTAGGCCATATAAAATAAAATCTATGTTTCTCAGACACCGCCACGTGCTATAATTTGCCGCTGATGAGACGTTTTTATTGTAACTTCAGAAAAAAATATCCGCCGTGTCTCATCCTCGATCGTCGATTAAAATCGAGATATCCATTTATTTCATTGAACATGTTTATTGTCCTGTAAAATCGTCCAAACGCTATCCGATGAATAAAAACTTTTAAAAGTTGTATAAATTACGGCGCGTTCCGTATTTACGTTACGGATTAAGACTTTATCCACGCGCCGTTTAAAGGGAATTGTATAGGATATACTAACAAATTAAGTGCCGACACATGCCGCGGACATTTAATACATCGAGTATTACATGTATAAGAACGTTGATATAGTTTTCTTTATTGATCTCTACAGCATATGTAAATACCTATGCCGAACAATAGCAAGTGTCCATTTTAATACTTCCGAATCTATTAATAATGACGTTCACGTTGTAAAAAGTATAAGCAAGGACCGCCGACGAACGCAAGAGAAACGTAGTTAAATCCTTAAATCTATGAATAAAAGAATGTATATTGTACCCGTGTACATTATTTTATCAGACGGTGGTTAACGCTGAACTCTTGAAGTCTTCAATCGATTTCCATCCAGAATTGACTTCCGAAGATATACGCTATCGGCCAAAATTTGGACCATATGAACGGGTCCATCCGAGGAAGTGAGGGGTCGTATTTAACTGGGTTTAAACAAGGTGTGAGCAAATAACACCCGTTGAGTCTTTTACGCGATGAACTCACGGCAATCAAAACGTGTCATACTTCGTATATTTGTATCTATTAGCTTCTTCCGTTCAGACAGATGAGCTTAGTCTACCCATTCTCAGAAGGAATAGGCGATTTTACTTTAAAAATATCAACTTTTTTACAGGAGAAAGACATAAATTTTAATGTACATGTACCATTATTTTGACTGACGGTTCAAAGACAGTTTTCTATGAAGAACAACGGGGAGGGGGGGGGGGGGGGGGGGGTTAAGCGTAAGATTTTTTGCCTTTTATGAATAATGGGGGGGGGGATTAGACAGCGCACACAATTTTTTGCCTTACATGAATAGTAAGAGTACTCTTGATGGAAAAAAAAACAAAAAATAAAAACCCTACCTACCTTGCCACTTTTTTTAGACCCAATTATCTGAGAAACATAGAATTAATTTTACATGGCCTTACTTGCATGTTGATATGATATCTATAAAAATATCTTGCATGAAGGAGGCAGAAGTATGCCACCATAGAAAACAGTGTTTTGTATCTAAAAGTGAATTAGTAAATTAACACATACTAGAAAGAAGTTTGCAAATAAGGCTCTATGAAGGTAAACTTGGGCAATTATAACTCAACAATTGATAAATGGATAATTAATCTTGTGCATCACAGACTCTGTGGACAGTAGTATACATGGTTTATTACCTTAGCATCCTGTTTTGTAAGGAAGTCAATAAAGCCAAATCCTCTATGTGTACCTGTCCCACCTGCTTTCTTAGGTAGGCGAACTGACTTTAACTCACCAAACACCCTGAAATATACACATGTACATTCATAAAAATTCCTTATTTATTCTTTTTATCAAAAGAAGAATAATTAATTTGATTTATCTCTTACATTTCAATACAACTTGTTCAGTGAATTTTTTTATTTTTTGGTTTAAATCTTAAACTACCGGTAATCCAATAAATCATACTAATGCTGAGAAAAGATCAGGTAAAAAACAAAATCAAGGGGAAATACATGTATATCAAGGGCACAACAAATGTTTTTAGAACTTATACCCGATCAAATTTTCATGATGAAAATAAAATATGTCTGTGCCGTAGTAAAGGCATTGAGCCAGTGACCGAAAGGTTGATGGTTCGGGCCTCACTAGGACCATGGGTCAGCCGACATATACTCTTCAATGTTCTATGTCATATACTAAAAAATGCCCCTGTCTGTGTATTATTTACATGTATGTGTTGTTTTATGAAAAAAAAAAATGTTTGAATAAAAGGAACATTTTAATTTTCATACTTGAAAAGCTCAAAGATCTCTTTCTTAGTTGCTTCAAATGGAATATTTCTGACTAAGATGTTAGAGGTTTTCTGCTTTATCTCCTTTTGTTTCCTCTTTGTTGTACCTTTATCAGCCCTGAAATAAAGAAACAAAGTCAAGGTCAGTCTGATGATAGCAAGTTATACATTAAATATTGTTTACAGTTCCCTACTGGTAAAAGATAATGAGGACATCCATGTTCATCTCAATACGGAAGATCTCAAATAATTCTGACCAAGATTACTAGTATACAAATGTTTTCACGCACTCGTTGATTATTCTCCATTGTTTTGACATCAACAATTTACTTGGGCAGAAAAATTGCCCAAGTTTTGTAAAATGGTTTAGGTAGGTGACTAAATGTAAATGCAAAAATCATACAGGACATGCTGCATGCACTGTAGTTGCGACCTTGCATATTGTCATTTTGTCTGTCATTCCAGTAACTTTTCTACCAGTTATGGAAATATTGAATTTCATGTACAATTTTAGATTGCATTATCTTAAAAAGTTACATGTCAAGTTTAAGTACAGATACTAATGACCAATGAATACAGATTAATTACATGTACATGTAGTTATGAAAAGTTTAAAAATCTGGACAGACAGAAAGTTGCAAAATATTTAAAAAGAAATAAGGAATGTCAAAACACCCATCCCTGTATCTGTTGTTTTGATTATGTGCAAGCCTAAAATCTAATGCTTCATCTTTTTAACAGTTAGGCCACTGTTGAAGTTACTGATTTGGTGTTAATAAATCATTGAAACAATGACATGAATTTTATAAAAACAAGTGAAGTATGAGAAAGTCAGTCTCTTATGAAGTCTATAAAGTTTCAAATAAGACAAAACAAAATTCAAACAAACAGGGAACAATATGCTTCTGACAGTGTTAATTATCCAGAGAAATGAAAATGAATCAATACATACACAGCAGTTGTTCTATTTGATATTTTAAGTTCCACACGATGACCTTCAATGTCCGTTAGCTGTAGAGTTTTAAGAGCTTTCATGGCATTCTCACGCTTCATATACTCCACAAAGCCATAGCCCATTGACAACATCTGACCTACATGTAGATCGTAAAAAACAATAACATTGACAGACAGATAGACAGACATCACCGATTAGACATTCATATACATGTATGGTTTAAGGTATTAGAGGTATAATAACAGTATCGCGGAAAAGCTAGAAATTATACACTTCAATATCTTACATATTTTGAGATACTTGATGTTTATTTTAATGTTTCGTTCAATCATAATGAAATGATGAAAATGTATGGTACCGAACATGGCTGAAGTCGTGCGTCTTCGGGCAACTTCGTGGTATATAATTTTTCTGTTATACAAACAACCGGAAGTAGAGTATCATACCCCTAATGCCTGAAGATTCTTGTCCTTTTCTTTCATACATACATGTACATGTACATACATACATACATGTACCTTTTTCCTTAAAATATGACTGTATAATGTTCAGGAATACTAGTCTTAAAATGTTAGATTGACTAAAATTACATGTACATACATGTACTCATAACTTGTGTATAAAACTTTCCTCATACCTGGCATTTTTGTATCTTTTTTCTTTGCAATTGTCACATTTCTTACTATTCCACATTTTGAGAATTTCTATAAATAAATAATGTAAACAAGATATGATATACCAGTAAACATGAACAAAAAGACTGGGATATATACATGTATGTAATATTATACATTTTTAAACTAATTTTAATGAACAACATGTACATGTATATTTTTTGTTTTCAAATTGAGATCAATCTTTTCACAAACATGTAGCAAATGATGGAATATTTTCAATAAGATAAATCCCTTTTTCATTTTTACAACACTCAAGAAATTTTAAAAATCATTTGCAAACTCAAATTGTTGGTAAAAGTACCTCTTTTAAAGTTTCCTCAGTGGTTTCAAAATTAAGGTTTTTAACAAAAAGTGTAGATTCTGGTTCCGGGCTCTCATCTTCACTATCACTGTCCTCCTCCTCTGCCTTCTTCTGTAAATAATATATATATACACATGAAGAATACAAGTAATATGATGTACATGCTTACCTGTACATACATGCTATATTGATTATCTCGCTAATAGAGTTCATGAAAAGTATGCACTTTATCAGATTTGCCGATAAAAAATTGTTTGGTCAGATAAAAACTCATTTCTTATATCACGTCCATCCTCCTTACACATGTTTCACAATCTTTTACTAGAATGCTGATACATAATTATAGAGATTATGGTGCATATTATATCATTTCTACAGAGCTATCATGTACATGTTGATAAAAGTTTTTAAAAAGCCCCAGTCTTTTTATACATTGTAATTCTGACCATTTGTGATTGTTTCTCTGCGGAATCTGACATCTTCTCTGTCTCCTCTTTAGGTTTTAACATCTCCATGGGAGCCCATTCAAGGTACAAAGGTACATGATGGAACTGAAAAATAAAATTGATATACATGTATCATGATAATGAGTTAAAGAAGATCCTGACGATAATCGCAACAACACTCACAATAGAGTGCCAAATTGAGCATCAACAGACCCCTAGCAAGCCACAGGTGGGACCAGGTGCCTTGGAGGAGTAAGCATCCCCTGTTTGGCTAGCCGCACTTGCCGTCGATGTTCATGCACGAAAATGAAAACAATATCTAAAATACATGCACTGTCTGAGGTTACATGTACATCTATATAGAACATGTCTGGGAAAAATATTCAAAACACTTACTGTCAAACCCCTCGTGAGGAACTTTTTCACGAGTGCCACACAGCAAAGGGCATAAGTGTGACACAAATGAGTTAAAGAAGATCCTTACGATAATCGCAACAGCACTCACAATAGAGCACAAAATTGAGTGAACAAAATTTAAAGTGAATCTGTTGACATGAATGCAATCTTTCCTTGGTCTAGTATTTTACTGGAAAATATCTTACAATTAATATATTTTTGGAAGTCCTACCTTTGTGTATGCTAGATTTCTGAAGCCAGATTTTGCCTCTGTTGGTTCCAGGTATTCTACAATAGCCGTGATCCCTGATGGAGGTAATATCACACGACCTACTGACCCATATCTACTGAAGATTGACCGCAATTCCTCTACATCTGTCCGGGCTGGCAGGTTCTTGACAAGTAACACTGTTTTACTTCTTTCTCCGGCAGCCTGGAAAAGTATTCATCAAAATAATTATACACTACGACTTCATCCTACCCACAGGAATTAAGAGACAAATGGATGGACAGACAAACAGATAGACAGACAGCTTTAATACTGTACATGTATGTTCATCTAAAGATTCATCAATAGTACTTTTGCAATCTTCAATTTTTTTTTAAATATCCTGTTTTTGATTCTGAACAAATACAAGTACATCTTTGACATATAAGAGAACAAAATAAAATATTCAGAAAATTGCAAATCTAAAAATCACTGTCTGAACAATAAGATAGTCTACATTTATGAAAAGTTGTACAATACCTGACTAAAACTGTCTAACATTACGCCATTTTCCACCAGGAATTTCCTTGTTTCGGCCACAATCTCTGTTTCGCCTAGCGCCATACGGACTCCCAAACTCTGCTTTGCTTCCTTTTAAAGATCATTTAATAAAGCCTGTGTTTGTGAAACACGAATGCCCCCGGTGGCATCTTTGTTAGTATGAACACTATTTTCTGTTAAGTACATGTATAAGGTCAAGGTCACAAGGTCAAAAATTTTGGTATCAATGGAAAGGTCTTGTCACAAGGAATACACATATGAAATATGAAAGCCCTATCACTTACCATTCAAAAGTTACGCCAAATGTTAAAGTTTTTGAAAAGTAGGTCATAGGTCAAGGTCAAGGTCACGAGGTCAAAAATTTTGGTATCAATGGAAAGGTCTTGTCACAAGAAATACACATGTGAAATATGAAAGCCCTATCACTTACCATTCAAAAGTTATGCCCAATGTTAAAGTCTTTGAAAAGTCGGTCAAAGGTCAAGGTCAAGGTCACGAGGTAAAAAATTTTTGGTATCAATGGAAAGGTCTTGTCACAAGGAATACACATGTGAAATATGGAAGCCCTATCACTTCCCATTCAAAAGTTATGCCAAATGTTAAAGTTTTTGAAAAGTAGGTCAAAGGTCAAGGTCAAGGTCACGAGGTCAAAAATTTTGGTATCAATGGAAAGGTCTTGTCACAAGGAATACACATGTGAAATATGAAAGCCCTATCACTTCCCATTCAAAAGTTATGCCCAATGTTAAAGTTTTTGAAAAGTAGGTCAAAGGTCAAAGTCAAGGTCACGAGGTCAAAAGTTTGGTATCAATGGAAAGGTCTTGTCACAAGGAATACACATGTGAAATATGAAAGCCCTATCACTTCCCATTCAAAAGTTATGCCCAATGTTAAAGTTTTTGAAAAGTAGGTCAAAGGTCAAGGTCAAGGTCACGAGGTCAAAAATTTTGGTATCAATGGAAAGGTCTTGTCACAAGGAATACACATGTGAAATATGAAAGCCCTATCACTTCCCATTCAAAAGTTATGTCCAATGTTAAAGTTTTTCGGACAAACAGACAAACAGACAAACAGATAAACAGACAAACAGACCAAAAACTATATGCCCCCGAATCTTTGATTCCGGGGGCATAAAAAATTAAGAAACAGAAATTACTTACTTGCATTGTAGCAGTAAATAAATCAAGTTATGCAGCATTTTCAGTATGTTGCAGAGCAAATAACACATCACAAAATAAGAAATCATTCTAGTTGTACATGTAAACATGTGAATGTACGTTCCATCTGTGTTGATCATACTCTACTGGTGGAGGACCAGTGGCCGCCTATTTTTCAGGGTTGTTTGCTAATAAAATTTGTAATTGATGAAACATTTGATTGAAACTTTGGATGGACAATGTTGTACCCTTATCACACTGGATTATATACGATTTTCTCTGAAAAATTTCATTATTTTGTTTATATAATGTCTTAAAGTGTAACTGAAATTGGACACTTTTTGCAAGACTGCAGGACCAGTTACTGCCTATTTGGCTCCTATTTCTGTAAACTTAAATATTTTGTTCCAGTGCTTTCACAGAAATAAAAGTAATCTTTACTTGATAGTATGGTGCCTTTTTTATGAAAAAATCCCAAAGCAAACGACCACATTGAAAGATTGAATACACCTACCCTCTCCCCAACCCCAGAAATCATGTCAATAATCCTCTTATTGTTATTTTAACAAATCAAGTGATCGGATAAGATTATTTTTTTTTCAAATCAGGAAAATATATGTCTAAAAGCCTTTTGACAAATTTCCATGTCATTATTTCAACCCTAAGTCCCTCTAAAATGCAGTAGGCGGTAACTGGTCCTAGGTGGCCACTGGTCTTCGACCAGTACTGACTCAAAATTCAATATTTTCACAATACAAAAGGGGTAGGGCCACGAAGCCCGATATTGGCCCTAATTTTGAACATTGTATTTCATAGAATTCTTAACTGTTATTTGACATTTTGAAAAGTTCTCTACTGAATCACCAATCTTTCTTTCGTAAATGTTGTGTTTATCAATAGCTTTTAGCCCTTTGAAAACACCAAAATTGGTCATATTTCGCGAAATCGACACAAAAACTACATATCTCCATTAAAATAGCAATGGCCGCATGCATTAACTAAGATGAAAAAATTATATGTGAAAGAATATTAGTATATCCTTTTGTCATAAACTTTTTATCTCAGTTAACGCATGCGGCCACATTGAATTCTTCGACAAAAGACAAAATTCCCTGAAATTTTCGCCATATTTTGTCAATGACGTCAAAATGACGTCACTTTATGACGTCATTGCAATTACATGTAAATGGCACTTTGTTTGGTGACATTTTTCTTTTCTCTAAAAGTGGTAAATGTTAGTGTATTTTCATGAGAGAATTCAAGTATTTCTTATGAAATTTATTTCTAGGGAAAAATCGAGGGCCGATTTAGGGGTCTCATGGCCCTACCCCTTTATTCATATTTTGAAACCTGAGGGTTATATAAAACAGCTAAACACTTATGAGAAGAGAGTAAATGGGCAAAATATGTAACTTAATATAGAACAAAATGATAAACACGTCAGGTAAAACGCTTCATTTCTCTGTGATTATTACACAGGTCTTGTTGTTAATAAACATGTATAACAGTATAACATACAGCATCTAGGATGTGACTTTTTTCCGTGTTGTACTTGTCCGCCATCACATCTGCTACGGCACTCGAACCAAGAAATAGTGTGTTCCAGTTATGAGAGCTAGAATGAACAAAATTATCAAACTCTCAAAAACAAACTTTTAAAAACATCATTCTGTATTTTTCTGCAATTCATCCATTCAACCGACTCATTTTCAAATTCTGAATACATGTATGTGCTTGCACTTTTAGTCACTTTTTGTGATTTTTTTTTCAGTAATGATACAAAGTCACTGCTTATGATGAACCATTTTCAATTAAAGTAATTTTTGTGGTATGTGTACCATTACAAGCCAAATGATGCAAGAATTCTTAAAATTGTAGGAAATTTTAGTCAGGTTTATATTGTTCATGATTACCTGCTGGCTTGTTGTTTTTCTTTCTTCTTCTTCTTATTTTTAAAAGATGACCCCTCTGTAAATATATAGATATGAGTATGCACAATCAATGTCATTCACTAAGATACATGTAAAACTCTTGAAACAGAATTGCTGCACTTTTGTATGGAAACATGACTGTTATGTCACATCACTATGCATTAGCTTTATCGAGTATTTGCGGAACAAAGAGTTATTTCCCATTTGAGACGGTATCTGACGTAAAACGATTATGACGTCACGAAAATGATGTGGTAATGTCAATTTTTTTTACCTTTGTTTCCCAGAGTTTAAGGACCGTTTCCATAGAATTTCATGACGTCATAATTACTTTACGTCAGATACCGTCCCAAACGGGAAGTAACTCTGGTTTTCGAAAATAGGGAATAGAGACATACATGTAGACTTTACCTGAATTATCAAAATCCTCTTCCTTTTTTTCTTTAGCAGGTAAAATATGTAACATTCTGCCCTATAAAACATAACAATGTATTAGTATAATTATAATATTAACTGAACAATTCCACTTACTTCAGAGATTAACAATTATAAAATCATCAGTATTTGTTAGAAACTCTAGAAAATTGGAAAGCAATATTACCTGAAATATTAAAGTGCAGGATCCTTAATACAATGCAGATTCGCATTAACTTAAAATATGAGGGCTGATTGATATGTTGTGAGCCTTGTATTGATGGATTTGAATTTTATCAGATATTTTGCATTATTTTTCTACATAATCCCCTTCAGTATCTATACACTTTTGCCACCGATGTTTAAGGGACTCAATACCACTTTTAAAGAACTCCTTATCTTGACTGGTCAGAAAGCCATCCACTGCAAGTATGATGTCATCATCGGACTATAAGTGGGTGCCAGAAATAGATACTTTCAGTTTTGGGAATAAATGAAAGTCTGATGTAGCAAGATCAGGTGAATAAGGTGGATGCTCAATCAAATTAAAGACACAATCATGAATGGCAGCCATGGCAGTGACAAGCTTGTGAGCAGGAGCATTGTCCTGATGGAACAACACACCTTTAACTAGTGAGCTTTCCGCAGTGCTTAATTTTAATATTTTCCCGTAACTGTGTCAGAAGTGAAGCATAGTATGTGTCATTGATTGTTTGTCCTTTTTGGAGATACATGTAATCTATCGGCAGAATACCCTCTGCATCCCAGAAAACTGACTCAGAGGCTCTCAACATATCAATCAGACTTCGACTCAGAGGCTCTCAACATATCAATCAGACTTCGACTCAGAGGCTCTCAACATATCAATCAGACTTCGACTCAGAGGCTCTCAACATATCAATCAGACTTCGACTCAGAGGCTCTCAACATATCAATCAGACTTCGACTCAGAGGCTCTCAGCATATCAATCAGACTTCATAACAAGTAGTTTGAAACTTACGTGTACATGTATGTACAATATTAGTGGAAGAAATTATGCAGATATTTACATACAAAATAAAACTTATATCAAAACATTTCCTACTTCAAATTTAAAGGATACAACAATAATAAATGTACATGTACATGTATGTATATGCTCCTGTCAATTCACAATGTCAGTTATACATACATGTTAAGTTCAGTGAAGCGTAAAATCCCATACAGGTACATGTAATATTATTATTAAAAAATATATACATGTATATTACCATAAAACTGGTTCCATCTAGTGCAGAAAAAGCTCTGACAGCGTGTTCTGGTATCATAAACGTAACAAAAGCAAATCCCTTTGTCTTCTTAGTCAGTGAATCAATGGGCACGTGTACCTCAGTAATCGGACCTGTCAAAACAGAGAAAATATTACTTGTAAGTACAAAATTAATGTGACAAATAAACTGTCATTGTGTTTTAGCTTTATATACATGTACTGTATAAATGTGTAGGTCTGCTGACTAAATTCGACACACATACATGTACATAATATATCTTATTGGCTACTGCGGTACAGTTGGGTATTGGTATGATTCAGATAAAACTAAGAAAACAACACTCGCCATAAACAGAATACTCACCGTAACTCTTGAACAAATTTTCCAAGTCTTCCTCCGTGCAGACATACGGAAGGTTTCTTAAGTATAATCTCCCACTCTAATCAAAAATAGTACACAGGATTAATTTCAATGGATTTCATATCCTAAATGTATCAAAATTCTCAAAAATGTTAAATACTGTACTACATGTATATACTTTTTTTCCTGTAAGGGTTAGGATATTTGCCCTATTTTCTAACAATGGAATCATTAGTGATTTGATACTTTGTAAAGTTCTTTACTAAATCATGAGATTAGATTTTGTAAACAATACATTTAACAGTAGCTAATAAGTCCTCTATTAACCCCAAAATTGGCAATTTTTGGTGAAATCGCAGCAAAACCTACATGCTTCATTAAACTTAGCAATGGCCACATGCATTGATAAACATGAAAAATTATAACAGATAGATAACCATCATATCTTCATAAAGGTTTCATGTTTGTTGACGCAGGTGATCACATAAAAATTCTTCACTAAACTTTGCTCTAAAGACTTTTCTAGCAATTTAAACCATGCTTTGTCAAAAAAGTTAAAATGATATCACTCCATGATATGATATAACTTTAAACTGTGTTTCGTTTGATTTCATGTATCAAATATTTCTCAAAAAGTTTAATTTCATGGACAATTGCAGGGCCAATTAAGGGGCTTCATGGTCCTCCACCTTTCTTCTTGAAATTACTTAAGTATACTTCTGTATTATTAAGTATGAAAACGCCTCAGCATACATGTATGTTTTCTATACTAACCTCAGCAATGGTTTCTTCAACTTGTAGATTTTCTTCTTTCTACAAAAAGAAAACTTCAGTCAATGGAGATACAAATGATGCTTCAGATACAAAATACACGTACAACTGTTTATATTTGATTTCATTCACAAGTCTACTCTTAGACGCCCCTCCCAGTGTCAAAGGCAAAAATGGGGGTGACATTTTACACAGCACTGTTAGTAGGGTTAGCGCTGAATTCAAGACTACACTACTATTTTTTTAAGAACTACAGGAGAAAGGTATGTGCACTGATTCATGATAACACTATTATGTTATTCAGCCTTATGCTAAAATATGGTTGCACTAATACAAGTACATGTGCACTACTCCTTGTACAAATAGTCATTCAGAATAGAATATCTAATTCCTCAATGAGACACAGCATTTCTATAATCTAGATATATGCCAATTTACATTTTAATACAAGCAGTGGGTATAGTAACTATCATAGATCTACATACACGTATTACCTGTACAGTGTGATTATGATACAAATACTATTGAGCCTCACCACAAATAACCTAGGTCATGATGACATTTACTTGAATAGACATAACTTCAGTGAGATCTACAGAGATCTACATGTATATAATGTATGTATACAATTTGTACTGTATGTTAATATTTGACCTGTATTTTTTGTTGTTGGGGATTATTATCATGTTCTGACTTTTTACTCGTCTCTCCGTCCGTCTCTCCTGTACATCTGTTTAAAAATATCCTTTTGTTCTCTGAAAGAAATCAGGTTCCATTAAAGTAAACACAATTTTGAAAAAAATTGAATTGTATATAATTTCAAGATAATATTAGACTGAGTCATTGGATGTATTCGAACTGAAGTTCATCTATTTTGGAATGTCATATAATTTTATTTATTTCTGGATGTGTTGGTTAAATCTGACTTAACTTCACAGAGCAAAATTTTAAAATACAAATAAACATTAAGTAGATTACGCATTGTACAAATGTACCAGCATTTCTTACTAATCAAGATACTCAAATTTTGTACTCCCTCTCTTTAATTCATAAAATTACTTTCTTAAACTCACATGTTTTCTTGCTCTGAAGACGAATAATGTACACCTGTAAGTTTTCTACATTCATGTACTCATAAAGTTATGTTTTCTAGATGTATAATACTTACTCATGAAGTTTTTGTTCCTGGCCATTGCTTTCTCCATGTCGACGCTGGATGGGAAATCAACAAAAGCAATACCTACAGTAAGTATAGAAAAAAATTATGAATCTTTAAGTCAGACTGAGAAGATGGAATCAAGATTAAGAATCAATGCTTGATTCAAGCTGACAAAAATAAAAATATTTAGAAAGATTTCAATATGCTTTTTCCAACTTTAGTGATTCAGAGAAGCTCTTAGTTACAGAGTTAGAACATTGAGCTAAATATACATGTACATTTCCAACTCATTTTAAAGACATCCAATTTGGTAATATTTCCATTATGACATACATGTATAATATCTTAGAAATGTGACAAATTGTAATGTTACCATGAAAATTGCATTCAAATAATTAAAAATATACATGTATGTGTATATCATGCATATTCAATATGTACATGTATCTGTACAAATAACGTTGTATGATAAGTATACATGTATGTTTAAAATGAAACATCTGGTAATTTACCAATTGGCCTTCCTTTAGCACTTTTTGGTATCTTTGTATATGTTGGTTGGAGAGGGTTGAAAAATGCCTTGATGGTTTTCTGAAAATTTGAAGAAAAAAAAAAATAGATTTCATTTTCTATCATACATATAAATTAGGGAATTAGTCTCTATGGACATTTACAAATTAAATCATAATGGGATTTTTTGCTCTTTTTAAAATAATACTAACATCTATTTCAATTATTTTTCATATATGTGTGACAAAATTACAGTAAAACTCACTTACAACAAATACAAATGTACCTAGGGACCTCATGTTTCAGTTTGTTATAAGCATAAAACGAATTATGCAAATAATGAATTTAAATGAATTTATAGACAATTTCACACTATTCGTGTTGTTAAAGAAATAAACATGTAGGCAGATTTACAGTTTATTTTTGGTACTCTTGAAATACAATGGGATGACTAGAGTTGAAATGAAGGTTTTCTTATGGCACTGTTTTCTCTTTACATTTTGAGTGAGTGCTATAACCGTGGCAAAAAAACTCTTTGGCTACGATGAAACGTTCAATATCTTAAATGGGTGTCCATCTTATTCACACTCGGAAGAGGGTAGGGGTTGTATTAATCAAATTAGTTTTGTTAAAAGCATAAATTCGCAGTATGCGTGTTCTTAGTATTCGTGCTTTACTGTACCATATTGATGCATAAACAAGTAATCAACTCCAAACAAAACTGAACAAAACCATGAATGATATACTCCCTCACCTCTGTGGCTGACAGTGGCAATCCTTTCATTTTGATAGTAAATCTCTGTGTGGCCTTCTCTTGACCAGTTTGACTCTGTTGAAAGGCAAGTTTTTCCAATTAAACCTTGGCAGGAACAGTAACACACAATACTGTTTTTATCAAAAACTACATGTATATGAATTTCTCAATTCTATTGCCCCGGACAATTAAGGGTCAATTCAAAATACATACTTGTACATGTATAGTTTTCATAATTTATGATTCTCTCTTCACAGGTATACAGACAAAGCTACATACAGTACATTTGGGGGTTCCGGGTCTGCTTATGTGTTCAGAATCGAACCTAAATTTTCACTTATTTAAGATGGCAAATGACATTTGGTATTTTTCTACAAAAATACATGTAACTATCAATATTGAATAGTAAGATAATCACTAATTACAAAATTTCAAAATTTACAAACAGTTTTGTATGACCCGGAACTCCCAAAACAGGCGACTCAGAACTCCCAATTCCCTAGTACACATCTTGCACACGACCAGATTTTTAATGTAATCAACATGTGAAAAAAAATATAAAAAATACCCATCAGCATTATTATGAGTAAAACGGTTACCTTGTTTCCTTTATCTGTTCCTTGAGGCATATCTACTGTTTTCTTTTCTCTGTCTGCTTTACTTTTCTTACTTAAAGTGGTTTTTCTATCTTCATCAGAGCTCATTTCTTCATCATCATCACTTTTGTCATCGTTATTGTCATTATTAGCATCACTGCTATCATCTTCTTGATCTTCATCATCATCACTGGAGTCACTAAGCAGGTTCTTATTTGACACCTTACTTTTCAAATACTGAAACGAAACAAGAACATAAGCTAAATTTCAGTTTCCTAACCAGAATTTTGATTTACAGGTTTTTTTCCCCTTTTAGGAACAGGGTCCATTGCGCTCAAATTGGGAATTTCATGGCAATTTTGCTCAAAATTGGGAATTTTCAGCAAAGAGTAGGAGATCAGATTTGTACCAATAACTTGTTACAAAGTGATCCTTCGGCACTGAGAACATTCTATAGTATTATCTTACTTAATGTGTAGCTTTCCCGTATACATGTTTAGAGCAATTTATAATCTTTTTTTGTTCATTATTTTTCATGATTATAATTGGGAATGTCTGATAAGAAATTGACAAAAAAGATGATTTGCCATTGGGGATAGAGCCGAATTTCTGCTGTAAAATGAGCAGAAAAAAAGCCCTGAATTAATTATCTTATAATTTTGTAAAGGTAAATTTTTATACCTTACTCTAGAGACAGAAGAATGAATAGAGACAAATGCTATACATGTAGTTATAAACAAAGCTCTTCATTAGATACATTTACTACAGTCTTCACATCAAAAACTCACGCTTCTTAACATAAAATAAGTCATGTAAAACAGTCATAGCAGATACATGTGGATAACAAAGCCAAATATATTTCTGAAGAAAAGTTTTATAATGACCACATTACACTTATACATGTAATAATCTTACTTCTTGGGGCAGTGCGCTTTTTTGTTATGCTATTCTAATTACTGTATTATTAGCCTCTATGCATAAACTTACATCTAGATCTGATAATTCTGTCTTTGATGCTGTATTGATCTCTTTTTCTGAAAAGAGAAATAAATAAATAAATCAAAATTAAAATTCTGCAAACCATGAAATGAACATCTGGAATGCAGGCTCTGTTAACATTACTCTGCTTTCACTTACATGTATGTAGCATGTATTTCAACAGTCTTTCTGAAAACTTTTTTCATCCACTAGCCTGAAGATAAATTTTATCTACTAGCCCAGCAAAAATTTTGGTAGCCTCGGGTGTCGGGCTAGTGAGTTTTGGGAAAGACTGTTTCAAACAACATAATTTACATGTATGCTCCTCAAAGATCATTTCAGATCTGCAACCTTGACCTTTGACGTTAACTTCCTCCTTTGTAGCAAGCATGAAGATCAGATACATAGCTTAGTCTGCATTGTGCCCACGAGGAAATAGGAGACACAAAGACACTGTGACAAATCACATACATGTAGTTATAGCCATACCTTGAAATGTCTGTCCTACTGCTTCAGATTACTTCAAATGTTTCAGAAATAAATTCTAACGAATATAATTCTGAAATAAACTAAAAACCAGCAATTTGAAAAATCCATCATAATTCAAGAAGATATACTTTTATCTGGCTCTTGTTCTTCATCTGAACTGCTTCCTTCTTCATCTTCATATTCTTCTTTGTCATCTTCATCCTCTTCATCACTTTTCATCTCTACAGCACTATCACTTTCATTTCCCTTGTTCTCTTCCATATGACCTTTGACCTTGGTTTCCATGGCATCATTATCCCAAACAGACTTTTTATTGGACCTCTGATGAGCCTCTAAAAATTCCGCAAATTTAGGATCATCTTTTAACTGAAAAGATTCAAATGAATTCTTCAAATATGTGTATAAATCATTCACAATTATCAGAAAAACTTTAAATATCTCTACTGCTTAAAGCATTGTATAATACAATTCATTTAATTTTATACAGGAAAAAGACAAAGTGAGAATTTATACATGGTTGCACATATATTCTAAATTCAAAGATATAACCTTTTCTTTTGACTTTCTCACATAAAAATAATCCTCACACCGCACCACGTCTACTTGTATTTATGTATTTTGAATTTTGTGTTTTCAGATGTCACGGAATCAATGATACAACCAAAGTTCTGATTGAGTAAAAAGAATGGAATGCATTACCTCTCCCAGCATGTCATCAACGGCTTTGTCTTTCTTCTTTGGTTTCTTTTTTCTCTGGAAAAAGCATACATATATCATATGTGCGTGACCACAAACTTTATTATTCATGTAGCAAAATGTTTTGTGAAACATCAATTTCCCAGATGGCATAAAAGAGATAAAGCTAATTTTTTTTTATAAAAACAGAATACATGGTGTATAAATTTCATTATTCGTTTGTTGTAACAGTATGGTCAAATAGAATGAATGTCTTTATGAGAATAAATGTAATATTACAATAATTATCTAGATCATGTAGAATGTACCTCTTCTTTCTCTTTCTTCTTTTCTTTTTCCTTCATCATTTTCTGGAAGGCCGAGCTGTCATAAGAGTATTTACTCCATGAACGTGGCTTGTTACAGTCACCAAAATCCTTGGCAAACTCAACCTGTATAAATCAAAGACTGAGTTTAACAAAATGTTGCCTTGCTATGTGGTTTATAATTTGATACATTTACAGGTAATTAATCATTTTAAAAACATGTACGTGGTTTCATGTAGTAAAACGTTCAAGTCTAATTATGTGTACATGTACACACTCTGTTAAACATAATTTTTCCTTTCTTCAAATATTTTCTTAAATTTATATCATCCTTCAAAAAATTGTTTTTTTGCGTTTCTTAAAATTTTAAATACCTATAATGTAACATTAGCATCAAGCATACCTGTATTTTAGATGTGTCAACATAAGTGTTATTGTATTCTTTGATAGCAGCTTCAGCTTCCTCTGGGTTACGATAGCCAACAAACGCAAATTTACGGAATTTACCGTCCTTTGTGTATTTCAAAGAGCAGTCTGTAAGTGTTCCCTTTGTACCAAACATTTTACGAAGCCTGTCTTCCTTCATCTAAAATAGGATAAACAATGAATCAGATGAATCAATACTCTGTTCTGTCTACAAGAATAAATGGGTACAAAAAACTGAAAATCAAGAATATATATATGCACAACCAATGTAATTCCCCGAGATGAAACTGTTGTAAGTAACATGTTGCATTTTGCGTGAAAACTCTAGAGAAACATGCCATGACGGCAGTTCCAATCTGCAAACTGAATCCGTGGTGACCTAAATTTTTACTCCATCTTTTGACCTAGAAAAACAAGATTGAAATAGACAACTGTGGCGCATATATATAGAATACTGTAAATTGGTTTTTATACGTCAGGTACCAATTTTCGTCATTTTCGTCAGTGCCTTCCTTGACGAAATTACGTACTGACGAATATAAATACTCCTGACAAAAAAAAAAAGTGTATCAAGGAAAAATTGAATCAGTCTCTTGGTAAACTTAAATATAAATTGGGAACACTGGGGATCAAGGAGGAAGAAGCTGCAGATTCTGAGTTTCAAGACATTGATAAATAGTGTCATAATAAATACGATAGGCAATTGACAAATCAATGAAAACTGAATACGCACGCAAAGTCGCATTAAATATACGTCTAATTACCAAATGGTATGTTTTCACAACAAGCTAGGTGATATACATGTTTCCAATTGTTTGTTTACTGATAATTGTGAAACAAACAATGGAAACAAACAAATGCGGCAGATTTGACAATGTGACGGCGGATCTAAATGTCAAGTTGGCATTTGAACAGAGGAATTTACAATTGAGGGACCCTTGGATAACGAATTCACGTACTGACGAAATGGTCATTTTAAACAAAATGACGAAAATTGGTACTGACGAAAATAAAGCAATTTACAGTAAATGTCATAATTTATAAATTGTATTTTGTTATGGGTATGCAACACACAGCAAGTGCATTTATCGCATGAAATGTGCTAACGCGCTTAACAAGTACGATAAATGCACTTGCTTTGTGTTGCATACCCGTAATGGTAACAAGACACTCATTCTCTATTTGGTGCAAACATATATATTCATGAACATATTTTACATGTAGCTGAATGAGGGAAGAACACCATTTGGCACAAACTTAATTCAGCACAATGACACAATCTGTTTGATAAATTAGTGCAAAGTGACTTTGTCATACAACAGAAATTTTAAACCACTATCTGATTCAGTAGAAATTGTCAATAATCATATGTGCATAACAAACACAAAGTTGTTTAGTAAAATACACCATAATATTACATGTATGTACTTTGTGAGATTCAAGTTCTTTCCCCACCAGTGATGTGCTCCCAAAGACCAGGTCACTATCATATATATAATGGCAACAATTAACAGCTAGGTGATAAAAATTGGAATCCAGTGAATGCTTGTGTCACCTGCGAAGTCGCTTATTTACAAAAAGTGGATCAAATATGTAGGTCAAGGTCATTTGATTCAAAATCATTCAATTTGGTACATTTTTCAGTGGGAAAGTCTTGTCAATTAGAATTCACCTGTGAAATATTAGATCTCTTACTTCATGTACTTAGCAATTAAAATATATGGTCAATCTGAAATTTTCAGAAAAGAACATTAATCATCGAGGTCACTAGGTAAAAATTTTTGGTAACAGAAGAAAAGTCTCATAATAAAAAAAATAAACATGTAAAATATTAAAGCCCTTTCACTTGCCAATCAAAAGATATAGCTAACCTTAATTTTTTCAGAAGTAGGTCCAATATCTAGGTCAAGGTAACTAGGTAAAAAGTTATGTTATGTGTTGAAATGTCTTGTCACAAGGAATACACATGTAAAATATCAAAACCCTATCACTTACCAATGAAAAGATATAGACAATCTGAAGTTTTTGTAAACTATGTCAAGGTCACTGGGTCAAAAATTATGGTATGTCTATAAAGGTCTTGTCACAAGATATACACATGTGAAATAGCAAAGCCCTAACACTTACCAATTAGAAGATATTGCCAATCTTTATTTTTTTGAAAAGTAGGTCAAATATATAGGTCAAGGTCAGTAGGTAAAAATCATGGTACATGTAGAAAGGTTTTGTCACAAGGTATACACATGTGATTGTGAAATATCAAAGCCATATCTCTAACCAATCAAAAGTGATGGGGTGTGACACCCTAAGTGTGACTGACAGACGGATGGACGGACAGAAAATGGACAAAGTCGGACGGATGGAAAATGAACAAGGTGATCCCAAAGTGTATGCTTCGCAGGCGACACAATTTTAAAACATGTGGCTAGACTGGTATTCAAATTAACAAGTTATGTCCGCACAACTCACTTCAGAAATTGATAAATTGAAGTTTTGTCTACTTTGATCTACGATTGAAATTCATACATAATTCATATAGGGGGAGATGTTAAGTCTGATGTCCGACTGCCATGACACATTTTACAGATACCATCAACCATGTCACAAGTGATGAAAAATTGTAACAGCTGTTTAACAAATCGATAATCGGACACTATCGGAAGCACCGTATCAATCTTTAAAAAGTAATCGATAATTGGAACTAGAAACATTAATGTATAATATTTCTTTTATACAATATACCTATGGAAAAATTGAAACATGGACTATATATCATCACCTTTTATTAGTGTTGTAAGGATAGTTGCCGCTGAAACTTGAAAGTTGGCGACTATTGGCGCCTAACTAAATTACTAACAGTGATGTGGAGTCTCATGTAAGGTTTCCAGGGCGTGGAAAACTGAAAAATTGGTGGAGAGAATCTCAGTGTGGCAGGATCGTACCTGGATATAGCTCTGAGTTAGCAAGAGTGTCTGCCCTAGCTGATAGCAGAATTAAGGTCTCGGGTTCGATTCCCAGTCCAGCTACATCTTTTCCTCTCCTGTTACAGTTACATGAGTTCGACATCTATCCCAAACTATAAATTTTAATCTGAAAATATTCTGACAAATGAGACAAAACTTCAATTTTCCGATTTCTGAAGTGAGCTGCGCTAACAATACTCTGTAGGTCCCAAGTTCCATGCAGTCTGGCTACTTGCCTTCTCCTCGTCGTTAATACCTGTTCTTTGGGAAGAGCGTAAGAAACTCATTCTGTGGTAATTTCAAAGTCACAGCCAGAGTGTTAAAGACTGCATGGATGAAAATTGAATGCAGAGGAAATTCGAGCTAAAATACACTTGATCTCTAATAGATTTATTCATACCCCATTTGGAAGGCTTTTCACAATTATTCGTGACATCGTCTTGGTTGTCTTTTCTCCCTAAATTAGAAAAACTTTGGATTTTTGCAACACGTGTTCTATGTTTTCATTTTACCGGAAGTAATATACAGAATGCTACAAAAGTAATTCCGCAACACGTGGGCCCTAAAACGGGAGAGAGCAAACCTCTGCGTTGTACTCACATGTCCATTGTATATATGTGATCGTTCAAAATGAAGTAAAATGTAGTATTAATCCTGCAAAGAATATTCAGTAACAGAGCAATTTGGCATGTTTGTGAACTTTTTCACTGACTTTTTGGACACGTCCTGTATCAAGGAATCCAAAGAATCGATGAAAATTAGCATTGACATGCATGTATGACAGAGATGGACATGAGATGAGCGGTCAGCTTTCTTGATTATAATACCATCGATTGATAATGACATGGAGGAGAAAGTCTTAGTCAAAAGATCAATAAAGGTTTGACCATTCTCTTCACACATTCATTTTTCTCCTCTTCCAGCTTGTCTTCCTTCATGCAATGTTGTACATTTTGTTGTACATGTATGTTTATTCCATGCTCTAATACATGTATAACTTATTTCAAAAGGGGGGGGGGGGGCATGGCAGGGAGAATCATTAATCCCCTGCCAAAAATGCGCTAAAAGGCACGTAGTGGTCAGTAATTATAAGTGACTGTGTGTTTAATTTAGAAAGAAGAAGAGATTTTGAGTACAGTAAGACGGCATTATTGAAGGATTAATTATGTGAAGGGCTATTTCTGTTAAAAGACAGTACAGTTACTTCAATGGGCCATCTTAATCTTTTAACTGTCAATGGCACTTTTGCGCATGATATCCTGTGGAGAGGGATAGAGTCTGTCTATACTTATTGTCTAAGAGTCCATTTTCAATTTATAAGGTCTCGGAATGGACTGTAAAAAGACCTTGATTTTACACATCAGAGTCCCTACGATCATCAAGTACCTTGCCAAACTTTTGAATTATTGCATCAATCATAATTAATGGAAGGTTTTACGTTAATATGTTAATTTTTGTGAGTTTACTTCGTGTGTGAATTAAGTCACAATATTAATGAAAAATGTTGCCAATTTTTGGCCGGATTGCGAAGCAAAATCCGGTCTATGAAATGGTGAAGTCTGTCTGTCTGTACGTCAGTGCGTCAACATTTTGGTTAAAGTGTTGCATTTAAGTCCGTTTAGAGAAAACTGTTTGGAGGAGCAACTTGAAACTTGACATGGTGATAGACCATGATGAGACAAATCAAACACAGCAACAAAATTTGACCTAGTGACCTTGACCTTTGAGTTTGACCTACTTTTGAAAAATTTTAACCTTGGCCATAACTTCTGAATGGTAAATGATAGGGCTTTTATATTTCACATACGCATTCCTTGTCACAAGATCTCACCATGGATACCAAAAATTTTGACCTTGTGACCTTGACCTTGGAGATTGACCTACTTTTAAAAATAATAAATCTGGGCTATATCTCATGAACTATAGAGGCTATGGCTTTAAAATTTCACATGCAGAATCTTTGTGACCAGACCTTTCATTTGATATCATGAGTTTTGAATTTAATCTTGTGACCTTGACATTGACCTTTGACCTACTTTTGAACTATAAGAGGTAGGGGTTTGATATTTCACATATAGATTCCTCATGCCCAGGACTTTCATTTGATATCATGACTTTTGACCTAGTTACCTTGACATTGACCTTTGACCTACTTTTAAACTGTAAGAGGTAGGGTATTGATATTTCACATGTAGATTCCTCATAACCACACCTTTCATTTGACATCATGACTTTTGATCAAATGACCTTGACATTGACCTTTGACCTACCTTTTAACTATAAGGGGTAGGGCTTTGATATTTCACATTTAGATTCCTTATGACCATAGCTTTTTTTTTTCATTGAGCAATAGTATGAATGACCTTTGACCTTTCTGTCTGTGCAAAAATGTATACTTCATCTAATACAAACACTTAGCAATCCGGCCTTACCGCCTTTAGCGGTTTATGTTTTATTAAGTATATATGTGATGTCCGTAGTCTAGCTTAATCAAATGAAACGTATCGGAAATCGTCTATTGATTCAAACTGAACAAAACACTTCTACATATATGTTCTAAAGATGACATTATTAAGGTAAGATTGCTGGCAGCAGACTATGTCCGTTGAAAGCAACTGCATAGTATACGGGTAATTACGGTTAAATCTCCATTCAAAACTTTGATCAATGTGTGGCTTTATTTAAGTACTTAATCGACACAATTAAGTCTTTAAAACTCAAAATCATATTTTCAAGGTCAATCCTTTATGGTAAGTGGTATCGGTGTATGTCCAATTAAATTCTCACTTAAGACTGTCAAGGTCAGGGGCAAAACTTGCATCTGAAATCAAGTCCATTCATCATACATGTTCTATACTTCAATCCATGCAAAATTTAAATCACCAGTGCTATCTAATACAAAACAATAAAGTCTTAAAATTACTCAAGGTTTGATATAAGTACAAAATAGTCCAATTCAATATCTTTTTTTTTTAAGGTTGAGGTCAAATCTCAAGGTCAAGGTCAATACCTGAAATCAGGTCCACTTGCTTTGATCTATCTCCATGCTAAGATTAAATGTGATATATTATTTGTACCTTACTTCGATATAGTCAATTTAAAAAATCTTCAAGGTCAAGGTCAAATGGCAGGTCAATTAAGGTTAATACCTGTTATAAATTCAACTCTTTATTTCCAGTATCCATGCAAAGTTTAAGGTCCATGCTGCCAATTTATCTGTTCTTAAATGATGGTATTCAATTTGAAGACGTTTAACATTTAAATAAAATAATATTTCATATTGTATTATTGGTACAAACTACTACAATAGACATGATACTGCTTAACTCTAAATTACATTTTTCAAGCAAAGTCAACCATCACGGTCAAAGACAATACCTGCTTATGGATCCTCTCACTATGCTTTATCTGTGTACAAAGGTTTAAGATTGTACACATCTTATAACTCTTTCACAACTAACCTAAATGCAAAATTACATTTTTAAGGTCAATGTCAAATCTTGAGGTCAAGGTCAAAGACAATACAAATGTACTTGCATTCAGATCCTCTCACTGTGCTGTTTCCATATTATGTTTAAATTAATTTTTCACAATCATTGCCCAGAACTCAAAGTTTTGTCATGACTTCAAAGGTCAAGGTTTCAATGTGCATTATTAATTTACATGTAATATCACCAGGACCAAAACTTTTTACTGCTTACCATATGCATTACTAAGGTTTGATGAGTATTTCATAAAGTTGTTGCCTATCACCAATTGAACATCTGGCAATGAACCATTGAGGATCACAAGTCAAAGTTTGCTTATCCTGCAGAGTTTTTGATGAAGAATTACCATGTATTTGTACATGTTGTATGTCAGATTAAAACAAGTTTTTTTTTTGTTTTTTTTTTTGTATAACATATTCATTTTTGTGGCAGTCTTTACATACGAACAGATGAATGCTATATAAACTTTGCACAAGAGTATATTCACTTATCCAGAGAGGAAAACTTAAGTGTCAAGTAATGAATAGGTCTCTTTTGACATGTTTGAGGAAAATCTATTCTGTGGGGTATAATCCATCCCTTTATGACAGTTCTAGTTATTTGCTTGTATTTTTCAGTTGATAGCTGAGGTACTTACTGGGATAGCTGGAGTGTTCCTGATCGTAGCGGTGGTAGGACAGGATTGGGTCGAGGTCAAATTCCACGGCACGGACCATGTGTTCACATGGGGATTGTGGGATAGGTGTGTGGGTCCTGGATTGTGTCTGCCGAACCCTTGTAAGTATAACAATATAATACAATCAAACATTCTAAATATAGCATTTAGTTTTCTAAGTATAACAATATAATTATGATAATACAGTGAAACATTCTAAATATAGCATTTAGTTTTCTAAGTATAACAATATGATACAATCAACAAAAATTCTAAATATAGCATTTAGTTTTCTAAGTACATGTATAACAATATGATACAATCAACAAAAATTCTAAATATAGCATTTAGTTTTCTAAGTATAACAATATGATACAATCAACAAAAATTCTAAATATAGCATTTAGTTTTCTAAGTATAACAATATGATACAATCAACAAAAATTCTAAATATAGCATTTAGTTTTCTAAGTATAACAATATGATACAATCAACAAAAATTCTAAATATAGCATTTAGTTTTCTAAGTATAACAATATGATACAATCAACAAAAATTCTAAATATAGCATTTAGTTTTCTAAGTATAACAATATGATACAATCAACAAAAATTCTAATTATAGCATTTAGTTTTCTAAGTATAACAATATGATACAATCAACAAAAATTCTAAATATAGCATTTAGTTTTCTAAGTATAACAATATGATACAATCAACAAAAATTCTAAATATAGCATTTAGTTTAATAATCATATTTAATTTCAGATGAAGAAAAATAAGAATTGGGCAAAAGTTTTCACACCATTAAATAAAATGCCCTCTCCCATACACATGATACATAAAATCAGGGGTCTAGAATTTTTTTGAAAACCTACTTGCCACAGGCAACTCATGACGTAAAATTTACTTGCCCAATCAATAAAATCACTTGCCCATCAAAAATTACATGTAGAGAAGGAAAGGTATACTGCAACTTATTTTAAAGGCCATGTTGAAATGTGGCATATCTAGCTAAAAATTCAGTGTTTAATTCTTCAGAAATCAGAATAAATCAAAACCATGTCTGGTAGAAGTAGGAGATAAAAATTTATTAGAACCAACTTTTTTTTTTTGCTTGGCCTAATCTACTTGCCCACGGGCAAGTGAACACCTGCTTTGCACTTTCCTGACCCAACTTTTCACTTGCCCCGGGCAACGGGAAATGGGAATTCTAGACCCCTGAAAATATATTACATAACCAGTAAATATACCTGTAGCATTAAAGAGAAAATAAATTGTTATATATTCTCCATTGAAACTAATGTTTAACAGTCAGGGGTGCTACTTCAACAAGTAATCGAAAAAATTACTTCTACATGTAATTATCTGACTGATATCAAATGTACCCATGATTTCAAATAAAAAGTTAAATAATGTTTTATTTCCTATAGCAAGTAAGAAAATAGAGCAGTAGGAGGCAAGAATACTTCCATTATTTTCATAAGGAAATAACTTTCTCAGAGGAAACTTTTTCAGTTAAGAAATATAGTCGAAATTGTAGCCAAATTTCACTTAAAAAGTTGCAAATTTGTGCAAGTTTATAACCTTGTAGAGTTTTATATAGAATTTTCATCCCTATAGCAATAATTTTCCCTGTAAATTCAGACTTTCCTTTTCAAAATTAAATTTGAATTTCAATTACGATAATTGCTTAAAGCTTTACTCCTTTCCTTTAAAGATAAGTCCCATTCAATAAATATTACTTAAACAAGTAATTTTAAGGAATGGTATTTACCTTGATATTTCTGTTACTGAAGCAATTATAACTGATATGAGTAGCCCTAATAAGAATTAAAAAATTGAGAACATTAAATTTGTATGCTACCATCATTGCAAACCATCGAATGCCCTACTTTTTATGTATATTACTTGTAGAAGTAATATGTTGCATGGACATAACAAGTAAATCAGTTACTTTTAGAAGTAATCATTTTAGAATCAGAATTAGAAAGTTACTTGAAAAGGTAATTTTTTTTAATTACTTGTTGAAGTAGCACCCCTGACTGTTTAAGAGATCATTTCATTTATTACAACATTTGAAGTCAAATATGAAGAATCAACCATCACTTTATTTTGATTATTTGTATTGTTTACAGTATGGTTAGAGGCATGCCAGGCGTTCTGCCTTCTTTCTGTCCTGCTGGCTTTAGGAGCTTTCATTTGTGGCTTTATAGGACTATGTATCCACTCAAGATGTAGTAAACATATGTGGCATACTATAGCAGGCATACTACTTATTGCTGTGGGTAAGTTTGTATAAGTTTGCAAAGCGACGAGGTGATAATTTGATTGGTTCATGCGACTGGTGGAATGACTGGACAACAAACCATGGCTAGCTAGTTGTTATTTCTTAACTATAGCTGGCATACTACTTATTGTTGTGGGTAAGTCATTATGTACCACACAACACAGCTGAAAAATGAAAATCTACTACATGTACTTAAAGTAATAAACAAATTTCAGATGACATTTCAGTATTTCTAAGTTAGCATTTCCATTAACATGATTAATTTGGCGTTTTGCACAGTATGAAATATACAATATACCTTTGACATTTGTTTCTCGGAAATGTACTGTGAACGTGGAAATTTTCATGTGAGTGTAATTTTTGTGTATTTGAGAATCAATGAACTTCTTGAAAATTTCCCTCATGCGAATTAAATTAACCCTGCTGCAGTCTTACAAGGATCGATGTTCGTATTGTGAATATTTACCTTACACGTAAAGTCTTTATGTTATAATCGTGAAACTTTCCCCCAGCGAAAATAAGCACATTAACAGTATTCAATCTATTTTAAGACTTGATGTTTATTTTTCAGTTGTATGTGATCTCCTGTCCCTGATTGTGTACCCGATCATGTTTAGTCAGGATGTACTGTTCCTGGATTTTGATCCTCAGTGGCAGTTTACCGTCCGTCGATGGGATTTTGATTGGTCGTATGGATTTGGATGGGGTGGATTCATTTTTGCTGTCCCGGCAATCATATTTTTCCTGATCTTTCCTGACAAAAGAAAGTCTGGAACGGCAAAGCCTTATTAAATGTCAATTTCTGGAATACAAAATTTCCTTCATTGCACCAGCGGACAAAATCTTACATGATGACATAATAATTAACAGACCATCAACTATAAGATCATAATGTAAAAGTCTGTCAGATGATCATGCCGATGCTGTGTCGTATATTTGGTAATCTCTCCAATATAAGCTTTGGAGGAATAATGAAATAACCTCTATAAAAATAATAAAACTGTAGATCAAGAAAATGTTCAACTGCTTGGCCTTAACTGTTTATCAAGAATGTGTTCAATTGCTTGGCCTTAACCTAGATTATTTTGAATCAAAATAGAAATCCGATTTAAAAGAGTCTCACGATTGCATCACCTGCATAGAAATCTGACAGCAAGTGTAATTTGTATTTGATGTTTAAAGAGACCATGAATTAAGTACATGTATGTAGTTATGATTTCTTGAATAATTTGTACACATGTACATGTAGGTAACACTTCTTTCATCACTCTGTAAATCTAAATCATATTTATAATGTATTATTATTATATCTCTAGAATATTATAGAATATAGCAGCTTTATCCTCTCCTGCATTTTATTCTCATCTAAACACCACATTTTAAATGAATAGTTTGAGCCATATCATGAAATCAAAGGGAAATGACTTATGTAATGATGGTAGATGCAATTAAGGTTATTTAAACTTATTCTATGAATGCATAATGTACGGTGATTTTGCTTTTATAAGCATATTTTATGGTTTTTACATACATACATATAAGTTTATAAGCATCATATGCCAAATTGTTTCATATCAAATTATATACTGTATATTAACTTTTATGATTTTGTTTGTTGATTTGTTTTTAATATTATACAACACTTTATTTAATCAGAGCTTTTAGTCACTGCCAAGCAATCATTCCATTTTATCATGTTTATCATATTGTAAAATATTTGTTTAAAATTCTGTTAAAACAAAGTTAACGAAGATATCGATGTCAATGCTACACAGATGCAATTACATGTATATAATTTTTATTAAGCAAATTAAGCATGTATTAAAGGGGATACATGTAACAGGTTTCTGTTTGAATGATTTGCAGGCATAAATAATACATGAATTATTGCATCAAATTTATGCGTCAGCCTACAAATTGTTTAAATACGAACAATTAATCCCCATTTACATAGCGGCAATTAAGGATGTGACATCATTGTTGATTTCAAATCATAAAGCCTATGATTTCAATGTTACAAATTGAGAGCAGATAATTAGATTGCATGTTACATATGAACTGAATTAGAATTCTTAATGCCAACAAAAGTCCTTCAAATTTTGAGATTTGATAAGTGAGTTGACCTTGCTCCAAAGTTCATTAACACTTACATGTATTATTTGTATGTGTGACATTCAATTTGCCTTCATCTGCATTATTGTCATAATAGAACATTTTTACCTTATGTATAGATATTGACATGCACATAATATGCTTTATATTCATCTAATATAGTGCAATCTGGATTTATTAGATATTTATATTATATACTGAATGTATATTTGAAGCATTAAGTGTAGTTAGAAATTAAGTAATGTTATTGTGGTTGTGTGATGTGCTACACATTATCTATTAATGTACAGCAAATTAGATAAATTTTACATGTTTCTGTTTGTGTTGGTCATGTGACTTGTGACTGTTGTCATATGATTTGATGTGATTTAAACCCATTACCTCATCCAAATTTAAGTGCCATTTAAAGTTTTTACTTCTTACAAATTTAATACAATGAGTAATGGTTGCACACAAGGAGCCAAAATGTAGAGAGCTGCAGCCCGTTTCACAAAAATTTCATAAAAATTCTTGTTTTTTGTAGCTTTTGATCGCTTAGTTCTTCTCATAAACTAAGAATCCTGATGTTTTGCCTCTGAATTAATATTCAGTATGTAGAAGTGGTATAAGAAAAAATAATACAATCATAGTGGAAGAACATTTGAACAATTTATTTAATGATGAAAGTAACAAAAATTCCTTAATTTTTTGGTAAGAAAATTTGTGAAACTTGGAATTGCATGGTCTTAAAGAAATATTTTTTGGTTCCCTACTGATAGCAAAATCAAATAGAAGCAAAATTCTCAAAAAGTAGGTCAGTTAATTTCTTAAGATAGAACTTCTGATTTTCTTTGCTATTGTATTTGACTGCCATGAGGGATTAAAAGATAATTTATGGACTGACAGACAGACAACAGGGATCTATTTTGTTTGACAAATTCAGTGATTGACTCACCAACAGACAGCAAGAAAAAATTGTTTGTATGGGACATTGGCTAATGAAGACATAGAGTGGCTTGAGTATCCAAGCATATACTGTATCTTATGTATCACACATATTCTATGTCAGACTTATAGACTTGTGTTGATCATTGAATCTACATATTGACTATATTAAACGTGTATTTTACATGACTTTACATTTATATGGAGAGCTTTTGCTGGTGATATGGTTGTGTTAGTCTAGTGCTATGCCATTGATTTATATTGTCTTTGTAGTATTGCCAGATTGGCAGAATATTGATTATATTGAATTTTCTTACAGTCCATTTAAAAAATATATTATTATATATTTATTGAAATCAAAATTATTTCAGAAACTGATCAGGTTAGAAGCTGAATCTTTATCTATAGATGCAGAAATATTCCATGTTAAAAAGTTAACCGTGACTTTTGACCATCATTTGACCTTGACATTCATTTCTACTTTAATAACAAAGACATCCAATCTGGTCATACAACATGTATCAATATTGGCTTCTTGCTGATTATAACAACAGTTTTTTTTTTTTACTTTTTACAAGGAATTTATTAATTATAGTACTGATAATACATGTGATATACTGTTAATAGGAAACAGTCTTTTGATGATGCAAGTTTTATCCTCATACTTTGAAAATATTTTATTTTAGCTACTAGGGAGTTTGCACACGATTTTACACATACTCCACATTATTTAAGCATACATGTGTATATTAAGGTCTTATACTAACTGTCTTGTACTTCGTTGTTTTGTATTTGTTGTAGATTTACTTTGTCTTTGTAAAAATGTAGTTTTGGTAAATTATAGCTAAAACTTTGAATTTTCTAACCTCATCTATTGCCTTTTTCATGGACAATAAGTTGATGTTTTTTAATATCATATGATACTGCAGTCAACATGCTATTTTTATATTCATTTGCCCTGTAGCTTACTATACCCTAATTAACAGTGTCATATATGTACTTAAAGCCAAAACTAATACGAAAATTCAAGGACTGCATGTGTACAATGTGTTCAAAATCAAATATGTACATGTATATCTGATTTAGTATGACAAAGTTTGAAACTAGAGTCATCTTTGTTGTCTTTCTGTGTTTCTCTGGGTCATGATTAAGGAAGAAAAGACTGAGTCTAAATAACGACATGTCCATGAATAAGTATTATAAGTTTATTACTTGTATTCATCAATAAGATACTGTTAACTTGAATATTGTCGCTTTTATAACATAAGATGTTATGCTTGGGGGAATATTCACAATATAAATGTCTCTGACATTTTGCAAATTTTGTTGATTCATGAAAATTACCCCCATGCAAAAATTAACAATAAGTACATGTATTTCTAAAGAAGGATGGGGGATTTTAAAGCTTGTCATGTAAAGAAACCTGGACACAATCAACATTAGCTTCTGTTACAGTTGTACATGTATAATGTTTATGTATATCAGAATGTTGTGGCATGGAGGAGAGTATAATACAGTTGAAAATAAAACATCAAATTGTTCTCTCTGTGTTGTGAATTATTGGTCTGTACTTCTAGAAAGGATATTTTACCATAAAAAGTCCCCCTGTACTTTGAAAATAAATGGAGACAATATTATGAAAGTTTGATGATATACATTTTGTATAAAACTAGAAATGTCCTACAGGAAAAAAGATCACCCTGTATCAATACTGCAGTCAGGCTTTGTTTTACTTGCTAAAGGGCATGAGAATAACCTCTTGTTATATGATGTATTCTGTGTATGAGGTTTCACTGTACTATAGTGTAAGAATAATTGTGTTCATACACCATTTTCAATACTTGTCAGATTTAACCTTGACCTTTTGACAGCAATATCAATATGGATCCTTCCTTTCCTCTTTCTATTGAAAAACACACTATATGTGTTAAGTTTGATCTGAATAGGTCAAAAATCACTTCAGCTGTGGTGCAGAAACAATATTTGTATCTAAGGACAGACAGACGGACAAAGTAAAACCAGTATAACTGCCCTCTGTTTTGTTTGCCAAGTGATAAATGTCCCCTACAGACATAAATCTAAGTCCTGATATTCTACCAAGAACAACTCGAGCAAAACAGTCCTTACACTTGATCTGCATTAAATCTAAAAAGTGCACTGTGACCTTGACCTTTGATCTTGGTTCAAAGTCACGACATACCCTTTGGCAAAATATTCAAATCAATCCAAGCAGTGAAAATGCATTGCCAGGACAAGATTTTTTAGCCTGCAAGTACCTTTTACCTTGATTCTCGGTCATCAAATGTCCTCGGGGTCCTGGGCAAAAAATCTGTGAAACACCATTAAGATCCATGCAGGCAGAGAACAATTATGGCCCGAACATGAACAGGTATACTGTGAAGATACTAGGTGTATGACCTTAGTTTAAACATAATATGAATCGAGGCAAAGCCTTATGTGCGAGCGGAGGAAAAAGACACCAAAAATTTTGTAAAACCTTGAAAACCTTGAACTCAAAATCAAAAACTTTTCAAAAATTTAAATCATAACCTTGGGACTCCAGGAATCCCTCACCGCCGGTCAAGCTGGACAACCCCTTCCCACTGCCAAAAAAAAAAAAAAAAAAAAAATCTGGATCCGTCCCATGTACTTTACACAGACGTAGATCATTAGCGAGGGAGTCTAAAATCCCTCCCCTTTCCTCTCTAATGACCTTGAAATCAATTGAAAAAATCAAATCTTTCTTCTTTACCAAATAATTATTTCGATCATATCTATCTTGTTTGTATGATACACTGAAAAGCGTTAGAAAATCGCGGCTGCTTTGTGTTACTTTTTCTTCTTGCACTACTACCGTGTACCATTCTTGCACGTGAAAATGGGTGCACTGCTACAATGACGTCACATATAGAGGAATAATGACGTCAAGTATACTGCAGAGTTACGTACCATTGTGTCGTCATTAGTGATAAAGATGGCGGATTAGTTGCTGCTGAATTTCTGATTTTCAGACAAACAATTTGGCGAGTTTCACTTAGTTTTATTGCGCCATAAAATAGAAGAATTCTATCCATTGCGAATTTGTCAAGGTATGTTCTCCTGCTCTGTCGTTTAAGGGAATCGAGTCACTTTTACCCGTATCCGCGGTACTGTTACCACACTTTTTCAGCTCTAAGTTTGTATATCTTTTGCTCGTGCATTTTCCCATACTTACGTATACGCATAACCATAAATGCGAGCTTCGCTCGCAAAGGCCCTTTGGGCCTTTGCAGCGAGCTCCGCTCGCTATTAATTCCAATGCATGTTATATGTAAATACAGGAATGCGAACAATGTAGGAATCTGCGACCATTTTCACAAAAATACGACATACATGAGGATTTGTCGTAACTTTAAATTCATCATATCTCAGTCAAATAAATCGCAATATTCAAACAGTTTTTGTTTTCTTTCTCTAACTACTGAAATATCCAAAATGTGGCACAAGATTTGAATATGGATATTTAGAAATATATGTACTTGGAAGTTACGACAAATTCTAAAATTTATCGTATTTTTGTGAAAATGGCTGCTGACCTTGACTTATGGACTTGAATCAAGGTCATGACACACCCTTGGCAATAATTCTGTGAAATACCATCAAGATCTATGCAGGCAGTGAACAGTTATGGTCTGGACAAAATTTGTTAAACCCATCATGTACTTGGACCTTGACCTTTTGAACTATGACCTTGGATAAAGGTTATTACTTTTCCTTCAAGTCCTGGTCAAAAGTTGTATGCAATGTTATTCAGGTACATGCAATCAGTGAAAAAATTACAGTCTGCACAAGATTTTATAACCCGAATGCACTTTGACCTATGAATTTTTATCAAGGTCATTGCACATCATCGGGTCTTGTGTAACAATTTTGTGAAATATCTTTCAGTCCCATGCAGGCAGTAAGAAAATTGTGGTCTAGACAAGATTTTTCAATCAATATGTACAGTGACCTTGACCTCTGACCTTGGAACAAGGTTATGACGCATCCTTGCATCGTGACGGCAAAGTCAACCACTCGCAAATACAGATGGCAGTGATGCTTTTCCCTACAAAATTTGTTTTGAGGGGATAATATATATGTATGCACAACCAATGTAATTCCCAAGATGAAACTATTGAAGTAGTACATAGTGCATGTTGCATTTCGAATGAAAACATTACGTCACAATGAATTAACTCTACAGACACATGCCCCGGTGGCAGCTGTTCTAACCTGCTAACTGAATCAACGTTGACCTAAATTTAAACATTCTTTTTACCTACATGTAATTTGTGTTTTGTTATGGATATGCAACACACAGTGCTAACATGCATTACATGTAATTAAATGACATTATCGTGCATTGCATACCCGTAACAAAACTCATATTAAGACACTTATTCTATAAATATTCATGTGGCACTTTAAATTTTAACAGATACTGGATTCTGCCACCTTCATGGTAATGAGTAAAGATACTTATATTTGAGATGGGCTATCTTCTTGTTTCAAGTTTAAGAAGTTTGATACATTGTATATGTATATTTGATGCATGGTTTCTTTTACTATTTAATGCTGCCTTAAGACAACCTACATGTATCACAAAGTACAAATACAAAATATCACACATCAAGTACAAAATTAGACCATAGTAAACTTGTACATGTATAACAATGACACAAATTAATTTCAATTCATTACAAATCTGAGTCAATGTTATTACGCTGGAATGTTAACATTCATACCTGGCATCTAAATTAATTCAGACAATTTCATTTCAGAGTCAACAAGGTCAAGGACCAAAATTTGCAGAAATATAGGGAGTATAAAAATGCAATGATATTAAGATTAAATGTTTGTTTTTAGTAATACATACAGTGGTCATGTAGCTGCCATGATAGAAAAGAATGTACATGAAGAGCTTGTCTTGCATGTACTGTCCATGCAGATCACTTAGGAAATCAGAAAACAACAATTTACATGTAGTTAACTTAATGTTGAAAATATTTCAATTACAAGTAGATGAACATGTTTAAAATTGATATCTAATTTTCTTGTAACCTTTGATAAAAGTTTAATACCCATGTGACCATGGATACAATACACATAATCCAGAACACATTTTGGATTGCCATTTACCATGTTAATATTTCTGTCACAATCATTATGTTTTAAAACACTTGAGTCTATGGGAAACATGGAAGAGAAATTTACAAAACTGATTTCTAGTTCTGGTAGGTATACATGTATAATAGCAATTACTTACACAGAACTTCAATGATATGTAATGAGAAATAAAAATATTTATGGAAAAATATCAGATTTGTTCTCATTATACATGTGTATTAAATAAACAATCAAGGTAGAGAATGAAAATTCTCAATTTTTCCAATGTCTACGGTGATCTGTGCAGACAAAAGATGCAAATATACAATGTAACAGTTGTTATGGCACACCCATAGAAATGGTTTCCTTTGAGCATGATTTTCTTCATATGAAAAGAAAAGAATGATTTTCAATTTAAAGATTAATTGTACAATGTATATTATGAATGGTTTGTAAGAGTTTATCACTGTCCACTAGTCCTTGGGTACCACTATATGGAACTGATGAGGCACAAGTTTCTCTTTATCATGGCAGTCGTGGATCCACTTTGGTCGTACAAACACTAGCTTGGGATGGTCGGACAGAGCCTGCAATTTAATAAGTAGTCATATAAATTCTGATAAAGTAGATAGTCAAATGAGATCATCTTCCAATTTTTATCTACAGATCTCTCCTTTAAAACCTGAATCATTCAAATACGGTAAGAATGAAAAAGTTTCGTATTTACACAAAAATTAATTTGGTACATTTAAGTTTTAGTGGCAAAACCAAATAAACAATTAGACGACAGGTCTGATAACAGCACAGTTAACTTCAAACCATACATAAGTGCAAATTTGTGTCAAAACAGCAACTTTAAATATATATAATACATGTGAATATCCAATTGAAAAATTAAACATCAAAGAAGAATAATTTTTTGTTTTGAAGTAAATCCTATATAGTTAGTATGTTCAGCCAGATTTACAAATATCAAACCAAATGAAAGCTCTATTCATACAGAATATCAAAGCATATTTCTCAAGAACCCAGGCTAAAAGCAGTTCAAAGGGAAGTATGATGATGTACGTATTTATACAAGTAGCTCTCAACCTGTGCTTTCATCCCGCATATCTAAAAATATCAAAGTGAACTTACGTCTTCAAAGTTGTCATCCCAGTCGGAGTTGGTGACTACAAAATCTACCCTCCCATTCATGTACTCTTCAATTTCTCTGTAAAATGACAGACGGAATGAAATAAATGTGCATGTAATTTTTGTATTTTGTTTTTTTTTCTGAAAAAAGTACGATTAAGATTAATCAATTTTTCTAACCTCATAAAAACTTGACTTAGATGTTCAGCAATTTTCAAAAAATTGTTCATAAACAATCAACAAGAATTTTTAGAGACAGCAATGGAGTTCAAAACTTAGGGAATAACTAGCTTCTGCTGATATCTTACAGTCATAAACCAAGTTTTTCTAGTGACACATTAGTGGAGCCAGCAAAATGGATGTTAGCACCGTAAAATCAGCATTTACCATCCGCAAACACAATGTCAGTATCTACATGTAGTTATTCCCATTCTTATGCAATCTTTATTTTTGCGAATATAAGGAAAAATATGACATTAGCAACATCAAAGCCAAGTACATGTACATGTATGTTCGCGCTTCACTGCCATAACTAAGGAGCAAACAACCAATGAAATTCAACATTATTTAAGAATTGAATGTTTATTTTTGCCATTTTATTGGATGATGAAATGTCAGTTGTTGTATCACAAATTGTGTAAAACCGCGTAGCGTAGCGAAGCGGTTTTACGCAAAATTTGTGATACGACAACTGACATTTCATCATCCAATAAAATGGCAAAAATAAACATTCAATACTTATAATTACCAAACATATGAATTTATTCCGAATTCGTACAAATTCTAAGGAAAATAAACGGTTGAGTACGTGGCGTATGAAAATATTCAACTGGTACGAACTAGTTCCCTAACAACAAAAATGTTCGAGAGGAAAAAAAAAAAGCAAGCCGACATTTAATCTGGAAAAAAAGCATTTCCCCCTTCAGAACCTCAGCATGTTTTACCTATTTGCACTTACTGCTGTACTGTTATGACGTAATTTGTGACGCGTTGTTTATCGAGGGCAGCAGACATGACAGTTGAAAGTAGAAAATGAAGCAATTTGTGTTGGGATTTATACGGACTCTCAGACAGCATTTCTTGTACCTGTAGATCTTAAGTGTGAAGAAAAAACACGTTGTTAAGATCTACAGGTATCGGAATATCAGCTGTAAATTATTTCATAGGAATCGGAACGAAATCGGCATGACAAGTTTGGTAAGTCGCGATTGCGTAGCTTTTGCTCAGTACTTTCAAATTTATTCATCCTACATGTTGTATATGATGTGTATTAGATTAATTTCGATGATTTTAGAAAAATAAAGGACAAGTTTTTTCATGCATTTCTAATAAGTCAATAAAAATTTCCCTAGAAACACAAGAAATCCGTCAACAAACTGCCGTTCATGTTCACTTGTTGCAGTTTTCAAATCATGCGCGTAACAACCGATGTAATCCCGGCAAACATACACAGTACTGTGCTGTGTTGTTTATGAGTCGACACATGGAACTGTCCCTAGTTTTATAATGGATTATTTGAGACCATTTGTATTGTTTATTTCATGCGTAAGACAGTTCTTGATTTCTGTTGCGTTAGTGTGAAAGTACAATGTAGTTCCGGTCAATTTTGACATTTTATCATCTCATAACGGAAGTCACAATAAATGCGATCGACCAATCAAAATGCTTAGAATCAGATAAACAAACACATTTGGTAATTATAATCACATGAAATAAGAAGAATACTTTCACTTTCAGACAAATGAATGTAAATGTTTGTATTAAATTCTCGTTAAATTCAGTCATTCATGTTATTTTTTCCCTTTTCATCACAGAGCCATCTAAAGAAGGTGTATAACAAGCACACATGCACTTTTTAAGACTATATAAACTATACATCGTGTCTCGTACAAGAGTGTAAATAATTCATTTCATACCCATCGTAAGCTGTAATGTATCTGGTAAGTAATCGTCGCTCTGCTGAAGGGAAATCTCCGTATAAAAAGAAATGTTTATCTGAGAAGTAATCAGGTAGCTCGGGGAGACCGGAGTCGTCACTGTGATTAGCCTTGTCTTCCTTTGTCGATGACGATGAGGGTTTGCCAGCCATCTTTTTGGGGGACGTTTTCTTGACAGGTTCGTCTTCGTCTGTAGAATCATTGTAAGGATCGTCTTTTGTTGATGTGTCATTTGATGCCATTTTGGCCTTCACCCTTTAATGAAAATTATTCAAAATTACATATACACTGTATCAGCTAACAAAAGATACACTGTTCATGTACATGTAGAAGAAGCTTTATCATATTGTAATGAATTTGTTTTTCAATTGACAGAATATCATGAAATTTCAACATTTAGACCTGGTGCATGTAAATCATAATAACAGTGGTTTCCTTAAAATTGCAGGGAAAATGTCACTGAATTACAGCAATAGAAATATTGCTGATTTGGATGATCAATGAAAATTGAGATATGCTACTCAGCTTATCACAAAAGACATACATGTAAATGTGATCCGTTCACTTGCATATTCATTTCAGCCACGTAATTAGCATCTGACATGATAATGACCAGAAATAATGGTTGTCACTCTTAAATACTGCCAGTTATATGTACATTTTTAATTTTCATACATGAAAAAAAATGACAGCCAAAATATCATTAATTACTCACACTGCTACATGTATTATTGTAAATTCATGCGTACGCTGTAACAGTACATGTAGAAGCATTACATACCTGTTGAGTTCATCCTCCGTGTCATCTCCGGAATCCGTATCACCACCGTAGTCTATCTCCTTCTTGGATTTCTTTGTCATAGCTGGGGATTTCTTCTCTTCATCTTCATATAAAACAATTATAAAAGATGAAAAATATCTAAGAATAGTAAAGCAATTTCAAATACAGTTACTGTATTTTACATGTACATGACTTGTATATACTGTTTATTAGAATCATATAGTGGGTACTTTTTGGTGGGTTTTCAAACAGTAAATTTTCTGCTTATACAAAGATTTATGGATCTGCTCCTTGATATTATGTTGTCTATTGACTTTTTTCAAAGTGTGAATGTACATGTACAATGTACATGTATGATGATATTTATAGTTTATATAATCATTAAACTATAACAATTAATGCAACTTTTAGTAAACAACGACTATAATCACTGAGAATTTTGATTTCATGCATCAATCGATAAAAAGTTGCATATTAGGTACACAGTGTAAGTTTCAATCTTTCAATATTTACAGATGGCAACCATGTTATTTTGTCGTCTAATAAAACACCACTAAAGACGGTATGGCCGGATTGCAAAGTAAGTTTTTGTCACTAATTGGGTCAAGGTCAATAGGTCAAATAATACAGCATAAATTGAAAGGTTTTGTCAGAGGTAACCTACATGTATAAAATAAAGTTTCTACTGCATACAGTTCCATAGATTTTGCTTAAACCAGGAACTTTAACCAAAATCCTTAACTAGGTCAAAGTCAAAGGTCAAGGTCACTAGGTCAAATGTTATGGCATAAATTGAAAGGTCTTGTCATGGGCAAGCCTCATGTATAATATAAAGTTTCTACTGCATACAGTTCCATAGATTTTGCTTAAACCAGGAATTTTAACCAAAATCTTTGAGTAGGTCAAAGTCCAAGGTCAAGGTCACTGGGTCAAATGTTACGGCATAAATTGAAAGGTCTCCTGATGGGCAAGCTTCATGTATAATATAAAGTTTCTACTGCATATAGTTACTTAGATTTTGCCTCAACCAGAAACTTTAACCAAAATCTTTAACTAGGTCAAAGTTCAAGGTCACTAGGTCAAATGTTATGTCATAAATTGAAAGGTCTTGTCATGGGCAAATTTCATGTATAATATAAAGTTTCTACTGCATATAGTTCCTTAGATTTTGCCTCAACCAGAAACTTTAACCAAATGTTGACGGCAGACGGACGGACGGACGGACAGACGGACATCGTCAATCTATAGGCCTGGAATTGCTTTGCAATCCAGCCAAAAATGTTAAAAGCTACAAAAATACTGCAAAAAAAAGCTGGACCAAAATTTAAGGATTTACTTTTGCACAAAAACTCCAGAATGGACAAAGACTTGTCTAAATTAATATATGATATACAACTTACCTTGTTTCTTGGTGTTTGTTTTAGATGGACTTTTTTTAGGTGACGTTTTCTTACTAGGTACAAATTCCTCCTCTGATTCATCTGACGTGACATCTGGTGAGTCCGAATCTCCAAGTCTGTATCTGCATGTAACGGTACTAATGTTTGTAGTCAAATGGCAATTTGTAACTCAATGACATTGAATTATCTAATCGCCAGAAGTGGATCTAGGAATTTAGTACAAGAAGGAGGAGATAAAGTTTGTCACACCGGAGGCAAAATTTTTACCTTATTTTTTTTTTGTGGAAGCAGTTCCAAAAGGTCTTTCAAAATAATATGCCCCCAAATATCTGATTGATAGGGTATAAAATTCAAGGTATATGTACATGTATGTATGTAAGAAAACCAAGTTATACAATAATATACATGTAAGTTTGGACAAAATACATGTACATACATGTACATGTATAATTTACCAAATTAGTAAAGGGGTAGGACTACGGAGCTCAAAATTGGCCCTAATTTTGAAAATTGTACTTCATAGAATTTCTAACTGTGAATTGACACTTTGATTTGTTCTCTACTGAATAATGAATCTACATTTTGTTGACAGTGCATTTATCAATAGCTTTTAGCCCTCTAAAAACACCAAAATTGGAAATATTCCACGAAATTGCTCCTAAAACTGCATACATTGTATTTCTATTAATTTAAATTAGTTATGGCCACATGCATTAACTAAGATGAAAAATTTATATGTAAAAGATTATCAGTATATCTTTTTGTCATAAACGTTCTACAAAAATGTATCTTAGTTAACGCATGCGCCTGCATCAAATTCTTCCACAAAAGACAAATTTTCGCCATATTTTGTCAATAATGATACTGCGTAATTCTTACATTTAAAATTCTAGAGAAAAATGTATGGCCAATTTAGGGGTCTCGTGGCCTTACCACTTTGACAGACTTTAGATAAATACATTCATATACATGTACATTAATTTTGTAGACAGCTGAAATTTAAGTCTTCTCTTTTCTGTCAAATGACTTACTTTCTCCACGGCAGTAGAGTTTTCTGTTTATAACAATGTAGGATCCATTCCTTTTTCACAATTTTTCCCTTTCCGTTGACTTGGTTATACTTTGGTGTGTTAGAAAACGCACATCTGAAATCATTTTAATTATCTTTAATAAAGCAAAGTCAAACATCTACACATTCATGAAAATACATGTAATTTAAAATAGATATCAGGTTATTTTTCATTTACATGTATGAGGAATAATGATACAGGTACATCCTCATAATTTAGAGACTATTTTATTACATAGTTACGTTTTTCCTTACCATATGTATAAACATACATTGTTAATATCTAGCAAAATATATTTTTTCATTGGACAAATTTTCAAATTTATTGTATATGTGAAGAAATGTTCTACTTACAAATGTACATGTACATACATGTATAAGAATACAAACTTAAGAATAATTCTTACATTAAATGTGTACATCCTTTCTTCCAGTCAGGTTTATAGACTGCACCCATTTCCATGGCTTTATCTCGGAGCTCCCCACGGAAGGGATTCTGAAATCCACTGAGTACAAAGACCACACCCTCCATCAGTTTGCTAAATTTCCTCTCATGGCATTCCTTTGGAGGCTCAGCTGTGTGAAGGAAACAAAACAACTTATAGCATTAAATGGGACTTGCATGTACGTGTACATGTACATGTATATGTATTTATATGTATTTGCTACCATTTGTTAAAAATATATTCTTTTTAGAGCAACTTCCAAGCTTAGAAATTATGTTACCCTTCAAAAGAAACATGTAGCAAAACACAGAAAAAGGAGATGCTTTGTTTAACCATGAGGTAATTTTTTGGTGAATTATGAACCAAAGAAGTGAAAGTACATGTAAGCCTCTCAAAAAATTGTGTTTACATTAATATGGTAATGATATTTAATTGATCTTTATACTTTGAATCACATCAATTTTAAACCTAAACAACAAACTGTCCCTTTCTGTTATCCTGTAACACACGTAGTCTTGATCATCTATATGTACATGTAAATTAGCTTTTAATATGAAATTCCACAAATACAGTGTGGTAAGAAATCTTTTAACAAGAGGCCCAAGGGGGCCACATCGCTCACCTGAGGAGACTGTATGTATGTTTTGAATCAAAGTCAAGACCTGAAGGAAATCGCTTTTAGTGAAGCTTTGAGAAGGACAAGGTGTACAAGTTACTTCCTGTAAAGTTCAGTGACATTCTGTGCAGTAGTTTAAGAGGATAAGTCAAAAATGTGTCATTCAAATAGAGCCTATAGAGGACATCTTGGATTTCCAATCGGCTCGAAAAACACAAACTAAGTAGAGGGCAATTAGTACTTGGGTCCTGTGAAGTTTCAAGAAATTCTGTGAAGCAGTTTTAGAGGAGAAGTTGAAAATGTGTCAGCCAATCAGAGCCTGTGGCGGCCATCTTGAATTTCCGATAGGCTCCAAAAACGCAAACTTGATAGAGGGTATGAGTACTTGCATCCTGTGAAGTTTCATGAAATTCTGCGCAGCGGTTTCAGAGGAGAAGTCGAAAATTTGTCAGCCAATCAGAGCCTGTGGCGGCCATCTTGGATTTCTGATCAGCTCGAAAAACACAAACTTGGTAGAGAGCAATCAGTACTTGCTTCCTGTGAAGGTTTGTGAAATTCTATGCAGCCGTTTGAGAGGAGAAGTCGAAAATGTGTCAGTCAATCAGAGTCTGTGGCAGCCATCTTGGATTTCCGATTGGCTCGAAAAACACAAACTTAGTAGAGGGCATTGAGTACTTGCTTCCTATGAAGTTTCATGATATTCTGTGCAGTGGTTATAGAAGAGAAGTTGAAAATGTGTCAGCCAATCAGAGCCTGTGGCAGCCATCTTGGATTTCCGATTGGCTTGAAAAACACAATTTCGTAGAGGGCATTGAGTAGTTGCTTCCCGTGAAGTTTCATGAAATTCTGTGCAGCGGTTTCAGAGGAGAAGTCGAGAATGTGTCAGCCAATTAGAGCCTGTGGCGGCCATCTTGGATTTCCAATCGGCTCCAAAAACACAAACTTGGTAGAAGGCATTGAGTACTTGCTTCCTGTGAAGTTTCATGAAATTCTGTGCAGCAGTTTCGGAGGAGAAGTCAAAAATGTGTCAGCCAATCAGAGCCTGTGGCGGCCATCTTGGATTTCCGATCGGCTCAAAAAACACAAACTTGGTAGAGGGCATTGAGTACTTGCTTCCTGTGAAGTTTCATGAAATTCTGTGACGCAGTTTCAGAAGAGAAGTCAAAAATGTGTCAGCCAATCAGAGCCTGTGGCGGCCATCTTGGATTTCCGATCGGCTTGAAAAACACAAATTTGATAGAGGGCATTGAGTACTTGCTTCCTGTGAAATTTCGTGAAATTCTGTGCAGCGGTTGCCGAAAAGATATCGAAAATGTTAAAAGTTTACGTCGGACGGACGGACGATGGACGGACGGACGACGCGCTTTGACAATAGCTCACTTGAGCTTCGCTCAGGTGAGCTAAAAACAACAATACTTGTAGGGGACCATGATTTCTTCTTTCCTACGAAGTTTAACGAAAATCTGTTCAGTGGTTCTGGAGAAGAAGTTGAATATGTATGAAAATCATCCCCCCTTCTTCTTGAGTAATCTAAGTAACCCGAGGGAGATAGTTATACAGAAGCTAAAGCAAAATAACAGACCCCCTCCCCATCCTTTCACTGTGTTATTGATAAAATTGATCTGTTCTTACATTAATATTTTGAGCTGCTCTCAATATTGTAATTTCATAGTTGTATATCTAAGTCTTCACAAGATAAATTTGAAAATACTTATTCATCTTTTTAAAATAATTTAGTTTCCTTTTCCATACCTATTTAATAATTCAAAATATATAACATTCAAATGAATCGATAATCCAAAAATTTAAACCTCAGAAACATAAATCTATATTAAAGAAAGACAACTCTTGCATACATGAACATGTACCAACTTATACGAAACTAAAGTTACCAGGGTACCAGAACTTGAACTTTCAAGCCTTGGGTCCATGTTCACAGTAAACATATCTATTCATGATTGAAAAAATACTAATAAAAATATGTTCAGCAGTTCTGGAGAAGAAGTTGAATATGTATGAAAATTACCCCCCCCCCCTTTCCTTTTCACATAAGAAAATAATTCATAAAAAATCAAAAAATTAAAATTTCAGTATGAAATACATATCAAAGCATTAAGTAACTTAAATGTGATGAATTTGTAGTAAATGAATGTGTAAAACCATACACATATTGAGTTATTTAAAGAAATAGTGCAAAAATGTGCATTTCTGACGAAGTCCGAAAAGACGTCAAAAACGCGTCAAAAATTTGACTTCCGAGTGGAACCAAAAACAACAACACTTCTTAAGACATCTCTCTAGATCATTCTGATGCTTTCAGTTTGTCGATACGTGCTTTCGTTCTGAAGAAGAAGTTTGTCAAAGGAGGGTACCCCCTGTGACCTACTTTTGCCTCTGGTGGCGCCACCTGTTGATGGATCTGGACGAAAAACAACATCACTTGTAGGGGACCATGAGTACTTCATTCCTACCAAGTTTCATGAAAATCTTTTCAGTGGTTCTAGAGAAGAAGTTGAATATGTATGAAAATCACCCCCCCCCCTTCCTTTTCACATAAGAAAAAAATTAATAAAAAATCAAAAAATCTAAATTTTAGAATAAAATACTTATCAAAGCATTTAGTAACTTAAATATGATAAATATGCAGTAAATGAATGTGTAAAATCATACACTTATTGAGTTATTTAAAGAAATAGTGCAAAAATGTGCATTTCTGACGAAGTCCGAAAAGACGTCAAAAACGCGTCAAAAATTTGACTTCGGAGTGGAACCAAAAATAACAACACTTCTTAAGACATCTCTCTAGTTCATCCTGATGCTTTCGGTTTGTCGATACGTGCCTCCGTTCTGAAGAAGAAGTTTGTCAAAGGAGGGTACCCCCTGTGACCTACTTTTGCCTCTGGTGGCGCCACCAGTTGATGGATCCGGACGAAAAACAACAACACTTGTAGGGGACCATGAGTACTTCATTTCTACCAAGTTTCATGCAAATCTTTTCAGTGGTTCTGGAGAAGAAGTCGAAAATGTTGAAAAGTTTACGACGGACGACGACGGACGACGGACGCCACGCTATGACAATAGCTCACTTTGAGCCTATGGCTCAGGTGAGCTAAAAAATCATAAAAAATTAAAAAAATAAAATTTAAGCATAAAATACATATCAAAGCATTTAGTAAGTTATATATGATAAATATGCAGTAAATGAGTGTGTAAAATCATACACTTATTGAGTTATTTAAAGAAATAGTGCAAAAATTTGCATTTCTGACTAAGTCCGAAGAGACGTCAAAAAAGCGTCAAAAATTTGACTTCGGAGTGGAACCAAAAATAACAACACTTCTTAAGACATCTCTGTAGATCATCCTGATGCTTTCGGTTTGTCGATACGTGCTTCCGTTCTGAAGAAGAAGTTTGTCAAGGGAGGGTACCCCCCGTGACCTACTTTTGCCTGTGGTGGCGCCACCTGTTGAGGGATCCGGACGACAAACAACAACACTTGTAGGGGATCATTAGTACTTTATACCTACCAAGTTTCATCAAAATCCCTTAAGCCATTCTTGAGAAGAAGTTGAAAATGTGAAAAGTTTACGACAGACAGACGACGGACGACACACGACACACGACAGACGACGGACGACGGACGCCGGACGGATTGCTATGACAATAGCTCACTAGAGCCTTTGGCTCAGGTGAGCTAAAAAGGATTCTCACATTTAGTTTTCTTGAGTTTCGGTTTCTCTGATACATTCACAGATGAGGCTGTAGAACTGAGACTGGTGGACTGTTTTTTCATAGGAGGTTTGTGTGTAACACTGACCTCCTCCTCCTCATCATCACTCATGGCGTGCTTCCGTTTAGAGCCTCCCTTTACAAAATACATTGTTTATATCTAAGGAATATTTCTATGGCAATCACATCTTTTATATCCACATTTTTTTTCCATTTACAGAGTTACATTTCAAATTGGACGGTATCTGAATTGAGTGCATTCTGATGTAATGAAATTCCCATGGAAACTTCCTATTTAAAGTACTTGTATTTTTCCTTGAACTTTAGGCTTGTCCAATAAATTTGATGATACCAAAATAAGTTCATGTCAGATACCGTCCTAAAAGGGATTTAACTCTGTATGTCAAAAGATTGAATAGTACATGAAAATGTTTCTGCATACGACCTACATAATACTTAAAATGACTTTTAGGTAAGAAAAATTTATTTTATGATAGAGTCTCTTAGAAAGACTGATTACAGACAGAACAAATATGCATGTAGATAATGTGGAAATGTACCATACTGTTATAAAGTTTACATTAGATGCTAATATAATTTGTAAGTTTAACTTAAATTAGAAAGAGATATATGCTATGAGGTAAACTTTACCACATTATTTTTAGCTGGTGTATCCTCTGCCTTTGATGTTGAAGGTTTAGGTTCTGGAGTAGCCTCCTCTTTCCGGTTCATTATTTCCCGTTTTTTCTCCTCGACCAATCGTGAAGCAGCTCTTACAGCGGCCGCACCTTCAGACATAACAATCCATTGGCATGTCGTTAATGAACAAAGCTATGATCATAGATATATATATTCTATATACATATATTCATCTAGTTTTTATTTTCTATTTCATATTTCAAATGCAATAATCTTATTTGACTTTAGTTTCTTCTTAAGACAGAATATCAAAACAGATTGTGATGAAAAGAAAGTGGAAAATGTATGAGAATTGAGAGGTTCAAACAATTTATATTACAGGATTATAAGTCCAAAAAGGTTGAAATCAGCCTATATGGTGCATGATCATACCTGTAAACATTCCAGAACCAAAATGAGGAAGGTTTTCTTCAAAAATGAGGGAGAATTGACCAAAATGAGGGAGGTTTTGCGTAAACATACCTTTTCAACCTTTTTGCACTTTTTTCAATATACCAACTTACATATATCTATACCTATATATTTTCTTTGTGTATTAAAATGAAAATAAATTATTCTGGGGAATTTACTCAGTTTGCAAAAAAAAAAAAAAAAAGAAAAAGAAATATCTGCATGATTGTTTAAAAACAGAATTAATTCTCACCATTGGCATTCCTCAATAAATTACCCCCCCCCCCATACCTCTTCATATTTTAGAGGAATGTACATGATGAAAACCCTCCCTCCTGCCCAAACTGAGATAAAGAATTGTTTTACTTTTCCTTTTCAATGTTTTCAATCTGATTCCTAAGCAGATGTAAACTATAATGTATACAGTATTATGACTGTATCATCTGAAAAAATATGTGCATTTCATGAGTAATTGTGTAAATCATATATTTCATTTAAAGTGATACGTAAAAATGGGAACAAATCCGCATTTGGGCAGACTCCTAAAAAGATGCAAAATATAACGGACATTACAATTGTATAGTGCGCTGACGTGCTCTTTTACAAAGATGAAAGTGATCGAATTGCTGCTCAGTACAATCTACCTTGTGATGTTAATAATTTAAAATTCTGAATTTAATACCAGTTGCCGGTGAATCTGTGGTTTTCTTTGCAAAAGCTGCTCCTAACTTGATGTCATCATCTAGTTCTGGCTTCAACATAAATGCTCCTAACTTTTTTACTCCTGTCTGGAAAATAAGAGAAAATCAGATTTGTTTTATGCTTAGTAAATCAGATGCTGAAATCAGTCCTTTTTTTTCAATGTCAAAGTTACATGTATAAAGTTCTCACCTCCCCTCCACCTTTCTCTCCTGCCTCTGGTGGTGCATGTAGTGTAATAAATGATAAACCATAACTTGAGGACTGAAATATGACAAATAAGAAAAAAATATAAGTTATGATTCATCAAAACATGTACAATATAACATACATGTATATTGAAATGAATCATCTTTGATACTATTATCTACATGTATACTTCTTGACACTGATGGTCAAAAGCACAGTGATAGCAATATAAAGGTGAATTACCTTGAAACATAAGATAGGAAATGTTTTTACATACATGTACATGTAACACATTACATAGTATGATAAATTATAACTATATATCATAGCATTCATTCACAATACATGTACATACAAATTATATATCATTGTACTGTATCATTCATACCACATACATGTAGAAAATATACATCTTGACAACTGAAACTAAGATCTTGACTTACAATTAACATTACATACAAGTAATTGAATAATTTGAATTTGCACTTAAAGTTCTTCATACCTTATTAAAAGGTTGTGTACAGACAATTTTGACTCTATCCCATTTCTCACTAGCCACTGATTTTGTTAATTTATCTGGTCCAAACATTCTAACAGCGTTCCGATTTGTTCCATTTCTGCTTTCTAACGGATTCATAAACGCTGATGCCACTAAGAGTACCTTAAATCATCAGAAATAAATAGAAATAAGTTAAGAAAAAATATCGTTTATTTCTGGTAATGTATTAGGCTATGAGTTTTGCATTTTTTGTTAAATTAGTTCTAAACAGTCATTGATTTTGAATAATTATACATATAAGTTTACATCGTAGTTTATTTGAAGTCAGTTTACAGTATGAAATACAAATATATGATTACATAATAAATAATAAAATTATAAAGTTTCTTAAAAGCACACCTATTAAATTGTATTTCAACATCGTTCAATCACAAATTCAAACAAATTCATCAACATTTAAATTTTTCACCTGTACATGTACATATGGAAGGGTATATGCAATATTCTTTAATGTTTTGGTGTTTTTATCTGTGATGTCCAATGTCATCAACCCACAAATCTGAGAGGTCCTACAGGGTTGTGGCATAGCTGAGAGGTCCTACATGGTTGTGGCATAGCTGAGAGGTCCTACAGGGTTGTGGCATAGCTGAGAGGTCCTACAGGGTTGTTGCATAGCTGAGAGGTCCTACAGGGTTGTGGCATAGCTGAGAGGTCCTACAGGGTTGTGGCATAGCTGAGAGGTCCTACAGGGTTGTGGCATAGCTGAGAGGTCCTACAGTGTTGTGGCATAGCTGAGAGGTCCTACAGGGTTGTGGCATAGCTGAGAGGTCCTACAGGGTTGTGGCATAGCTGAGAGGTCCTACAGGGTTGTGGCATAGCTGAGAGGTCCTACAGGGTTGTGGCATAGCTGAGAGGTCCTACAGGGTTGTGGCATAGCTGAGAGGTCCTACATGGTTGTGGCATAGCTGAGAGGTCCTACATGGTTGTGGCATAGCTGAGAGGTCCTACAGGGTTGTGGCATAGCTGAGAGGTCCTACAGGGTTGTGGCATAGCTGAGAGGTCCTACAGGGTTGTGGTATAGCTGAGAGGTCCTACAGGGTTGTGGTATAGCTGAGAGGTCCTACAGGGTTGTGGTATAGCTGAGAGGTCCTACAGGGTTGTGGTATAGCTGAGAGGTCCTACAGGGTTGTGGGACACAGTGGTAATACCTGAATAGTAGGGCTGTAATCTACATTAATCCATTCTGGGAATGCCAAGGAACCTCCTATCCTATTTCTATAGAGAAGCACATAAGGAGGAGGGGAAACAGGAAGTAGGAAGGGGGAGTAGGGAGGGAGCGAAGCAGGATATAATAATAATATTACCTCATACTCCTTGTCTGGGGTGGCAGATCTCCCAACTAAAACTTCTACAAATGCCGATCCTTCATTACCAACGTCAACAGAATGGATCTGATAGGCTTTATCCAACTGAAAAACAAAAATAGAAAATTTAACTGAGAAGAACTAAATTGTTCCATATAACGTTTTGATAAATTATGATTTTGAAGAGCTATCAATCGGCATGAAAATGTAAGACTTATTTCTTTTCTTTTTATCTCAAAGAAGGGAAGATCGACTGGCTGCAGTGAAATAACATGTCTTATGTGCATGAACCATTGAAATAATTTTATCCATCATGTCATATGTTTATAGTGAATATTTGTAAGTGCATTATTCCTTCTTTAATTTAACTTAGTCTAGTAATTTAGTACAACTGGAAAAAAATAAACAGAAAGGAAAAAAAAACCCCAAATAATATGATAAACAGCAATACCAAATATTGAACAATAAAACATGATAAATGAGACAAAATATGATAGAACAAATGCTTCTTACCTGTAAGACGACTTCATTCTTGGGAGAATTTTGAGGTCCCTTCCATTTGTAGGCCCCTTCAGGCTTCAGTAGATTATCTGCTGGGAACTTCTACATTAATATAAAATAATAAGAATGGTAGGTTTGATTATTGTCAGTAATATAAGACATGTTCATAAACAAGGTAAAGACACAATGGCAGTGTGTGTAGATGACACCACCATCTCCTTCAACATGTTCATGAAGGAGAGAAGAGACATGTAATTTCTGGTAAACACAGAGAGGATGGAAAAGTGTAGTGGATAATGATCCTCCAAATGTTCAGTGTAGTAAATGACTCAGCTATTGGGACTTAAACTCACTTGGTAATGCTCTGGAATTCAAATCCTGCTGGGCAGTGGCCCAGTTCTATACCTACATGTAGCTGGGGCATTAGGACATTCCTTAAGGGAGTACTGTGAAAAACAAAACTTATAATGTTTTGCTGAAATTGTCTTTTTGAAAATATGGATTAATTTAAGCTGTCTGATTGGCTTAATTGTATTGTAAATTTTACAGGGAGTGTAGCTCCCGGCCAGTTCGCGAAAAGCAATCCGTTAGATAGGAAAGTCTCTATACCATGCTACCTGTATATACAGTGATAAATTCCTATCTAACATAGTACAGCCTTTGAAAGATACTGAACTCTAATAACACATTCTCAGACACTGCCTTTACTGAAAGCCAAATTTTTTTTCTATGTACTTTTTTTCAACTTCCGCCAGAAACTAACCCACTTGAAATTTATCATTCAGAAGTTCTTAATTCTCTGATGAATTGATATATTTTATGTTTAAAATCAACTGAAACAATCAGTGCTTATCCAAAATATATTTTTGTTTCCTTTTAATTCTTTTTTTAATTTGCATACACCATTTACACTAAGATGAATATACATAGGTAATCACAGATTACAAAGCTCACCTTGTGGCAGCAAAATTCAATTTGAACATACATCTAATATGCAAGTTTGGTACATGTAGCACTTATACTTTTCTCAATATTGGCTTTTAAAGGCAAAATCATTCAAGCAGAAAAAAGTAGGTCATGGTCATTTTATGAAAGTTTGATCAAAGATACATCTAATATGCAAGTTTGGTACATGTAGCACTTTTACAATGCTCAATATTGACTTTTAAAGGCAAAATCATTCAAGCGGAAAAAGTAGGTCAAGGTCATTTTATGAAAGTTTGATTAAAGATATATCAAAAAATGCAAGTTTGGTACATGTACGGATGTAGCACTTATACTTAGAATATCTTGCAGAAATAGATAGACACACACAAGGTCTCTGTCATGCGTTGCACTATGAAATAAATTCTTAAAGACACTTTGATTTTACATTTCGAAATTATAGAGACTAGCTCCCTATACCTTTGCAAGTGCATATATTTTAAACCTTTTATTGGATTTTATGTGTGTGTGGTTGCAGCCTAATTTGAATTTTACTTGTAAGAGGTTCTCCAACGCTGGAGGTAGTTACTACCTAGAACAGAACCGAACATTGGTGAGCGAGGTGAGCCAGGAAATTTTGTAGAATGATAAATGCTTACTAGATGTTCAAGAACGCACTTCATTCACACAATTTTATCTACAAGAAAAAAAATTTTTAATCACTGACAATATGAAATTCCCGGTTTTCCCTGATTTTCATGAAACTGTCAAATTCACTGATTTTTCCCTGCAGGGAATTTTTATTTAACATTTTCCCTGTTTTCAAGAGTCTGTGGCCACCCTGTCCCTCATAGGCAATGCCTAGAATCATATCAATGATCAATTAAACTGAAATACTACATTGTTCATTAGGGGATATCACTTCTTCAAATCTTCGCCCTATATATCATCAGTCAAAGAATTGAAGTAATGATGCGAAGAATTGAAGTAATGATGCAAAGAAACGATTATTTCTTCAAATCTTCACATCATTTCTTTAACTATTTGCATCATTACTTCAATTCTTTGCATCAATTCTTCATCTTTGCATCATTTCTTCAATTCTTCAAATCTTTGCATCATTACTTCAAATCTTTGCATCATTACTTCAAATCTTCGCATCATTACTTTAAATCTTCAAATCTTTGCAGCATTACTTCAAATCTTTGCATCATTACTTTAAATCTTCAAATCTTTGCATCATTACTTTAAATCTTCAAATCTTTGCATCATTACTTCAAATCTTTGCATCATTACTTTAAATCTTCAAATCTTTGCATCATTACTACAAATCTTTGCATCATTACTTTAAATCTTTGCATCATTACTTCAAATCTTCACATCATTACTTCAAATCTTTGCATCATTACTTTAAATCTTCAAATCTTTGCATAATTACTTCAAATCTTTGCATCATTACTTTAAATCTTCATATCTTTGCATCATTACTTCAAATCTTCGCATCATTTCTTCAAATCTTTGCATCATTACTTTAAATCTTCAAATCTTCACATCATTACTTCAAATCTTTGCCTCATTACTCCAACTCTTCAATTCTTTGCATCATTAATTCAAATCTTCAATTCCTCACATCATTACTTAAATTTTTCAATTCTTCCCATTTTGACTTCGTCAGAAATAATCATTTTTGCACTATATCTTTCAATAACTCAATGTTATATATATGATTTTATGAACTGATTTACAGTTTTACTGTATATTAATCATTTTTAGTAACTTAAAAATAATATTTAGTAATTGAAAGATATAGTGCAAAAATGAGTATTTCTGACAAAGTCAAAATGTGAAGATTTGAAGTAATGATGCGAAGATTTGAAGTAATGATGCGAAGATTTGAAGATCTTAAGTATGACTGATGCGAAGATTTGAAGCAATGATGCCAAGATTTGAAGTAAATTGATGCGAAGATTTGAAGAAATGATGCAAAGAACTGAATGATATGAAGATTTGAAGAAATGATGTGAAGATTTGAAGAAATAATTATTTCTTCGCATCATTTATTCAAATCTTTGCATCATTATTTCAAATCTTCGCATCATTACTTTAATTCTTTGCATCGATACATTACTTCGATCTATTCTTCGACTGGTGATATATATTAGGGCGAAGATTTTAAGAAGCGATGTCCCCTAATGAATACCGTAAATAACTGGTTTGAATAGTTGAGAAAGATTTTGGAAGTTGCATGAATTAATGAAAGAATGACAATGATTGATAATTATGAATTAACACAAACACTTGATTACACAAATTTTTGGTTCCTTGGCCTTTATCAAGTGTAAAACGACAATGTATACAATAAGACTAAGTTAAATCCATCTTTGTTGTGTCGTCTGCGAAGCATAGCGATGCTTTGGGATCATTTTGTCCTTCCGTCAGTCCATCTGTAGTGGCTTCCGGTAGTTGCAGGTACCAATAGTTCAGTACAAGTTCTAAGACTGAGCTATTGGGAAGTCCCTTTAGCTCACTTGACAACAAGTCTGATTATCACCCGGACGGCCGGGGTTCGACTCCCGGACCGGGCACCTGCAAACTACTTCATTGGCGACGAGGTGAACAATTGGTGTGTGTGGGCCAGCTCGATCTGCAGGAGAGGAGGCAGAACCCTGCCAGGGGTTGGAGAGTGGCCACACAGCGGGGTATACCCACGGCCCTCAATGGAAAAGGGGGAAGGGTGTAGTGGCTTCCAGTAGTTGCAGGTACCAATAGTTCAGTACAAGTTCTAAGACTGAGCTATTGGGATGTCCCTTTAGCTCACTCGACAACAAGTCTGATTATCACCCGGACGGCCACCTGCAAACTAGTTCACATCACAGGCACCAGATTCCTAGAGAGAAAACTATAACCCATCTAAAACGCCCTTTCTCTTCTCCTTATCCTTTTACAAGGCATGACAGCTCCCATGTTTTAAATCGAGTCGAAACCTACACTTTACCGTTAGCGGCAAGGATGACAACTCCAACTAACATACTGTGCATGCTAAGAATAGCGTAAAGTGTAGGTTTCGACTCCATTTCATGTTTTTGGATTAATTGCGGCTAACTGCAAGTATAATCAATAACAAGTAGGGTACGATCGTGAAGAAAAATATCTGTAGAAAATAATGATATATAGCTTAATGCTGAAATCCTGTTGAAACTTCAGATATTGAGGGGGTAAAGAGGGGGGATGGTGTTTAAATATGGAAGCTGTCATGCCTTAAGGAAAGAGTAAAGAGAAGAGAAACAGGAGTTTAAGATGTGGCTTTAAATTTTTTCTAGGAATCTGGCGCCTGTGGTTCACATCCATCTGTCTATCACAGTCTTTTAGTGTCACACCCTATATAAAAGTGATTCCTATGTGTCACTTTGTTTCGCAGGGGACACATGCATTCCTTGGAATTATTTTTTTTTATCATTATCACCCTCTGGAAGAAATATTTCAGTGTACTTGATTATTATGATTTCTTTTCTTAAACATATATCAACTATACTAACTGGATCTGTTGTACTAAATGTTACAACACTTTGAGGTTTTATTTCAGGCATAGCTCTAGCAAGATCGTTGTGTTTACACAACTCCAAGCTTTTTCAGCAAATTTTCTCCGAAACTGCAAAGCTAGCTTTCCCGCAATAAATTGTAAAAGAGTAAACCCAAAACGGGTGGTCGGATACGAGAGGTAACTTGTCACTTTGTAAGTCAGATTTCATTATCTTTTGAAGTATTTCTTTAGTTTTCTAGAATGTTTGCAAATTTAGCATTTATTGTCAGCCTTTTTAAAGAATGTGTTTGAATTGATGTAGTGCGAAATTCCTCTGACCTTTAAAACCGTCGTAGAAAAGCCAGTATTGGTCACTTCGACGTACACAGATACAGATACAGAAAAAAGATAGAAAATGAAAGTTATCGCAGGGATGTCCAGATTCCTGTGTCTTTATGATTATTTCTGCAATGAATGGAACGAAAAGACGCATGGAACTTAGAATGCATCGATAGCATTGATCTTGGTGTTGATATTGGGCTCAGTAACAGTCTGACAGTGCAATGAAGACCCTATTTTCTTCTGTTCTGTCTACAGAAAATAACCGAATAAGAAAATAGAGTATGGTAGTCACACTTTCACATATTTGGCTATAACTTACTTGATAATATGAATTATGGCAAAGCCATTGTGAGGACGCAGATGTATCATAATTTCAATGATTTTTCACCATTCATCATTGTCAGGCGCGTAGCTGCCACGTAAGCAAATAAGCCCGGGCTTGCACATTATTCGGTGATAAAAATATGAAATTAAACAAAAAATAAATATGTAATATATAGATGAAAACAATGAAAATAAAATAGATTTGAAAAATGGCTTGCCATAATTATCTATCAAAACATTATTTCTTTTAGGCCAAATATCATATTTCATTTATTTATTTGAAAATATCAGAGGAATGCATGTTAATGAAAATAAGCTCAAAATGCATCGAAGATGCAAAATGCCGAGTTGCAAAACTGGAATGTAAGTATGAATATGCAGGCTAACATGAAATGTGTATGGTTTGTAACAACATTTTGTGGTCCTAAATGAAAATTTCTGGATCAAGAAATGGTCTTCTCTTTATTCTATATCAGCGTGTAATATATTTTCAAGGATACAGATTTTCCTGTGACCTTGATCTTTGACCTTTTGACCCAAAAATTAATGGCAAGTTTCATGATTATAGGTGCAATACAGGCTCAAAAATGGTCTGGAAACCATTTTCAATTACCTAAGTCCTGTGACCTTGATCTTTGACCCTTTGACCCCTAAATCAAAAGTGGTCATTTTCTATTCACTGGAAACATTTCTGGCAAGTTACATGATTACAGGTGCAATACAGGCTCAAATTCAGTTGGGAAACCATTTTTAATCATCTTAGTCCTGTGACCTTGACCTTTGACCTTTTAACCCCAAAATTGATAGTGGTCATCCTTGATCCATGGGAAACATTTCTGGCAAGCTTCATGATTATAATTGCAATACAGGCTGAAATATGGTCCGGAAACCACTTTCAATCATCGGAGTCCTGTGACCTTGACCTTTGACCTTTTGACCCCAAAATCAATAGGGGTCATTCTTGATTCATGGGAATCATTATTGGCAAGTTTCATGACTTTAGGTGCAATACAGGCTAAAATATGGCCAGGAAACCATTTTCAATCATCAGAGTCCTGTGACCTTGACCTTTGACCTTTTGACCCCAAAATCAAAAGTGGTCATTTTCTATTCACAGGAAACATTTCTGGCAAGTTTCATGATTATAGGTGCAATACAGGCTGAAATATGGTCCGAAAACCAATTTCAATCAACAGAGTCCTGTGACCTTGACCTTTGACCTTTTGACCCCAAAATCAATAGGCTTCATCCTTGATTCAAGGGAAACATTTCTGGCAAGTTTCATGATTATAGGTGCAATACAGGCTGAAATATGGTCCGGAAACCATTTTCAATCATCTGAGTCCTGTGACCTTGACCTTTGACCTTTTGACCCCAAAATCAATAGGGGTCATCCTTGATTCAAGGGAAACATTTCTGGCAAGTTTCATGATTATAGGTGCAATACAGGCTGAAATATGGTCCGGAAACCATTTTCAATCATCTGAGTCCTGTGACCTTGACCTTTGACCTTTTGACCCCAAAATCAATAGGGCTCATCCTTGATTCAAGGGAAACATTTCTGGCAAGTTTCATAATTATAGGTGCAATACAGGCTGAAATATGGTCCGGAAACCATTTTCAATCATCTAAGTCCTGTGACCTTGACCTTTGACCTTTTGACCCCAAAATCAATAGGCTTCATCCTTGATTCAAGGGAAACATTTCTGGCAAGTTTCATGATTATAGGTGCAATACAGGCTGAAATATGGTCCGGAAACCATTTTCAATCATCTGAGTCCTGTGACCTTGACCTTTGACCTTTTGACCCCAAAATCAATAGGGGTCATCCTTGATTCAAGGGAAACATTTCTGGCAAGTTTCATGATTATAGGTGCAATACAGGCTGAAATATGGTCCGGAAACCATTTTCAATCATCTGAGTCCTGTGACCTTGACCTTTGACCTTTTGACCCCAAAATCAATAGGGGTCATCCTTGATTCAAGGGAAACATTTCTGGCAAGTTTCATGATTATAGGTGCAATACAGGCTGAAATATGGTCCGGAAACCATTTTCAATCATCTGAGTCCTGTGACCTTGACCTTTGACCTTTTGACCCCAAAATCAATAGGGCTCATCCTTGACTAATGGTGAGTAAGTGTATGAAGTTTCATTGTTATAGCCTCTTTCGTAGTTGACTTATAGTCCGGAAACCAATTGTTGACGCCCTCCCGCCCGCCCAGACGCCCGCCCAGACGCCCGCCCAACCGCCCACCCAGACGCCCGCCCGCCCGCCCGCCCGTCTCACATCAAATTAAGAGCCGAGTTTTGCAACTCGGCTAAAAAGGTTTCCTTAAAGGTGCTACTGTTAATAGATGCATGTGTCACCATAGATTCTAATATAATATATGTAAGCTTTGAAGGAGAACTTCAGTTTTTCACCAATTTACCAATTGAAATCTGAAAAAAAAATCTTCCTCCAACTTTGCAAGAAAAAATGATTTTGCTCCACCCTGGGGCGAGAAAAATGATCTTGCTCCGACAAAAAAACCAAAGGCCCCCACCCCCAGAATATCAAATGGACCGTGCCTTATACTAGCTGATAAACGAGTTCCAGTGGTCCGATTTTATTGAAAATTTGTGGCTTTTGACAGTACAGTTATTGAGAAAATTTGTTTGAAAATGTGCATTTAAAATGTATTTTTAGCCACTCAAATTTGCTGAAATCGTTCTCCGTCGGGCCTCCAGTCCCCTGCCATATCGGGCTTGCACTTCCAAACAGGGCCAGCTACGCGCCTGATTGTATATTTTTTCACGAAGTGAATAATGAACAAAATATGTCATACAATTTGTGTTCTTGTTATCCTTTTCCAGCATCTTTTTTACTTTATCAATCTTACATTTTTTTCTTGAAATCCATAATCATCTACAGGAGAGGGGGTATTTTTATAGAAAATTTCTGGATCAACAGCATGCAAATAACTCGTGAATGTTGGAAAACAACTCTCGATGTCGGCCGGTTTCATGTCACAAAAGTTAAACAATCAGTAAACATGAAATCGCAATGCTTAATTTTGAAACATAAATGACAGATGAGAAGAGATCAAGTGATGTAATCTTAATCTAAGTATATATTGTAAGTCCTTGGAACTTGACGAAAACTAAGGAAAAGAGAACTCGGACCAGAAAACTGTGTGCACAAACCATTAAAATAAAAAAAAAAAAAAAAAAAGAAAAAACAATTTTAATACTTTTTCTGAAGTATTTACATATTGTAAGATTTACATATATCTCAGTTAATTATTCAATTCAATTAAACTTTTAAATGTTTATTTTTCATATTGCATTGGGTGATGAAATGTCAGTTGTATCAGGAATATGTATACCTTCTCTCCCCCCCCCCATTGCACTCCCTTTTACTTTCACCGGAAAAATTAACATTCAGTTTGTAGAAGAAAGAAAGCCTCCTTAAGCAATATATCGTTTTATGGGATGGCCTGGAGAAGGGGGTTATATTCAAAAAAAAAAAAAAAAAAAAAAAAAAAATCCAGTATAATACATGTATTAGTATCACAGATTTTTCCTTCTGAATAATGTTTACAAATGATTTTCCAATGTAATGTCTGAAGACAAAATTCATTCCTTTTCTATAAAAGCGGTTGAAAGGGAGGGACAGGAAGGGGCGGGAGGAGGGAGAGGAGGGGAGCATGAGGGGAGGGAAAGGTGCGGGAGGGGTATGGGAGGGGGAGATAAGGGGTGGAGAGAGGTACCCACTGTCTGTTACCCAACCCCATAAAAGGATGAAAGGGAGGGGGAGGAAGGGGGAAGTGAGGGAGCCGGGAAATGTAAGGATGTGGGAGAAGGGAGGAAGGGGAAGGACAGAGGAGAGAAGTATATTCTGTCAATTTCTGAGTAGAAATTCACCCCCGTCACTCCCTTCCCCCACAATTTACAATCAACCCCTAAGATAAGATAAGATAAGCTTTATTTAGAGTCGGCATGTCACAAAACAGGTACATAACATAAGCTCTACTGAGCTTTTAGACCGACATATACCTCCCCCTCTTTCCTAAAAAAAATTTGAAGCCTTCACCCCTCCTCCTTTTTTTAAATAACCCTGGAGCCGTTTATGATTTACCTCCAAGGGGAAAAAATACCCATCCTTATTTTATGCTTTGAACAGAGCCCCAGTTTGTGTTTACTTATTTGCACTAAGTACATCTGTTAATGATGACGTAAGTTGTGACGCGTTGTGTACAGTATCGAAGGCAGCAGACATTTAGAAGTTTGTTTTGGGATTTACACTGCATAGATTTCCTGTAGATTCTACATGTAGATCTTATACATGTGGAGAGAAACCACATTATTCGATCTACAGGTATCAAAATATCAGCTGCAAGTCATCCTCGAAAGCAGAATGAAGTTTCGTAAGTCGCTGATCGCGCCGATATTTTTTTGTTTGTATTTTCATCCCAGCATTATGAGTTTATCCATGGATTTGTCTGAGGGAACTGTCGATGAAAGAAACTGAGAAAGTCCGCGAAACAAAGTTTAATGATGACGTCGCATGCTGACGTCACGTTGTAATTTTCAAAGAGGATATTCGGACTAAACATGATATATGTTGGAAATGATGGTGCAATGTCAGTATTACGTGAAACAAAGTACAAAACATACATTAGGACACTGGAGGAGTAAGCCAAACGGCGAATATTCAAAGGAGATTGAGAAATCATGGTCATCGATGGGTTTCATTCTGTCGTCAAGTGACATTGTCAAAAAAATAAGCTTGCGCTTCACGCCGATCAATGGGCAATGGGGAGAATGACGTCATTGACCACGGTTTTGGAACCTATAGGTATAGCATAGAATTCAATTGAAAAACACGATTTTTCCTATATATATACACGTGTTACCTTGATGAGGACTACGTCCGCGCCTGCGGCGCGGACTGCGTCCTCTATAAATCACACATCTTTCATACTTGCAGGGATGGTAAAGCATGATGAGACTCAGCACCCAATATAGGTCAAGGTCACTTTCAAGTTCAAGGTCACATATTTATGGTCCAACATGCAATAGGCGGCATACTTGTTCTTGAACAGTCATATGTTATTATTTTTATGTACCGGTACATGGCTATGTACTAAATGCAATAGGCCCTTAATTGTTGAGACTCACTATCAAATTTACCGTCTCCTCGAAATTCCGAATGTTCGGGGTTTCCCGCGCTTCAGCAGGGGCCCCACGGGTTCCCTGTAAATATCATTGGTGTACTGTCCACTTGACTAAAGTAGATGCAAGAGAGGCATCGAACTGAAAGATTTATTTTTATCAATGCGTACTAATATCAATTGACTCTCCCTGTTGATAGCAAAAAAATAGTTCCTTTGAAACGATCAAGGTAAGTTCATTTTTTTGCAAATTTACAGACCGGAAGTGACAGTTTAGCTGCATAGAAACCATCTGCCTCATGTCATAAATTAATTTTTTTGAGTTTGTTCTTATTTTTTGATGACGATGAAAAAAATCATGAGTGACCTTGAGACATCAACATATTTTAGGCTAAAACTTTGAAATAAAATGATGAGAATTTTTATTTCAATGGAAATTATCCCATTTTATCTTGCAATAATCCAATCTCTTCTTTTTATTGAAGAATTCAGGCGTATGATTTATCAATTTTTTTGAGAGAAGACGAAAAAACGTATGAGTTGTCTCTCTTTGCGGGAGACGGTTTTTAACTGGAAACTTTGATAGTGAGACTTGAAATTTTCATTTTGGTGACAAAATTTTTGTAAAATTTTGCTTTAATCATATAATATATCATATCTAAATGTTTTTTATTCAGATTTGTTATTAGGAATCAATAAGACTGTAAAATGGACCCAGACGGAAGTGGACCGTCAAAAAACAAAAGGAAGAAGAAAGGAGATGGTAAGAGTAATGTTCTGAATGAATTAAGATTATTGTCCATGATGAATCATATTATAGGAAGGGAATGCAACTGTTACTGAATCTAATGATGTGGAAATGTATTTGTATTCTATGCTTTAATACTTATCCTTATTTTTAAATTATGTCTTATAAACATTAAGTGTAAGCAGTCAAGAGCATTACAGTAACTGATTTCAGGTTTTACCTTGTCAAACACTTTTTTTGGTATTTTCAGATCTATCTTTAACTAAGTTCTCGCTGAAAAATCTGATTATACTCTAATAAGGAGTTTTAAGAACAGCTAAAATGTAACTGACACCAGCTTATTTGTCAGTGATGGATATTTTTATACCTGAAATCATTTATATATTTTTTCACTTATTTTAACATAAAATATGGTAACCATGTTTTCATTTTAAACTTGAATTATTCAGTCATCAGATAATGTAAAAATATGTAGCAATGGTAGAAATTACTTTAAAAACAAATTTAACAGAAATAATATATTTTTGTCATTAATTATGATTACATGGAATAATGGAAAGAACACTATTTGGTTTTAAAAGATTTCATTACTGAATCAGTTATGCCCCTGACTAGTAAATCTTCATTCATCTAATTCAAATTTCATACTATATTCAATTTGTATATCAAGAATCATGCCTTAATTTTATGAATATGGTAAGGCCATACACAAGATACCAAATTCATTAAAAGTTCTTTGGATTTCCCGCACCATATTTTTCAAAATTCAAAAAATAATATTATAAAAATGAAATGCTCGCCCGCACCATGACATTTCTGGCTCAAGATTTTTTAGGATCGGTTCTGACTTCTGCAAATCTTAAAGCTTCTAGAAGTCTGAGATTGTGCAAATTTTGAAGAAAATCAAGGGTCTAGAATTTTTTTCAAAACCTACTTGCCACGGGCAACTCATGATGTAAAATTTACTTGCCCGATCAATAAAATCACTTGCCCATCAAAAACTACATGTAGAGAGGGAAAGGTATACAGCAACGTATTTTAAAGGCCATGTTGAAATGTGGCATATCTAGCTAAGAATTGAGTGCTTGATTCTTCAGAAATCAGAATAAATCAAAACCCTGTCTTACGGGTAGAAGTAGGAGATACATGTTTTATCCCCCGCATTCCAATTTTTTCAACCAAAAAATCGAAAAAAAATTCCGACTAGAGAGATAGAAGTCCCTGGCTAACATATCGAATTCAAGAGAATTTACTTAATAAGGACGCCGATGACGGAGCAGGCACTCCTTTGAAGGTGAACACATCTACGATGCAGACGAGACGGGTATACATTTTATAGCATTATCAGACAAACCCAGACCTTCAGCACGGACATCAGTGGCGGATCCAAGGAGTTCAAGGAGAAGGTGACGGTACCAACATGTAAATGACAGCTTACGTGGCCAGGCAGATGCGCAAAATTCTTTCCTTGACAATTGCTCAGCTCACCCGAAGGGTTCAATAAAGTGTTCTATTTCATTCAGATAAAATATTGATTTTCTCTATGACATTATTTTGTATTCTTGTTCTGCGCCTGAGATTTAAATCTCTAACGACGTCCACTTATATCTTATCTTAACTAAATGTACATGTACTTGCATTTGCGTTCGTCCGTAAAATTTTCATGTCATTTCCAGCGGTCATTCAATGGGTACAAATTGAAGCAATAAAACTGGACAGAAATGTCAATCACACGCTGAGGAAACAAATTACTAGCATAAAAGATGTCATCACATTCAAATTTGTAGTTGTTCTGAAAATGTTTAATGGAAAATAAAACCTGCCTGCCGCATATGATTTGAAAAATATAGCCCGAGAACCAACTTTTCAGTTTTGCTTGGCCTAATCTACTTGCCCACGGGCAAGTGAAACAACTGCTTTGCATTTTCTGGACCCAACTTTTCACTTGCCCCGGGCAACGGGAAATGGGAATTCTAGACCCCTGGAAAATGATACTTCTTTTGTTCGAAAAAATTATGTTGGAAGCAAATTTGTTGTCCCATCTAAAGTCAAGGAGGGGGGAATGTTCGAAAATCTTTTCCGTAGAACTATGTGCCAGGCTTACTAGTCACCAGATTTCTATGGGGACTCCTTTTTGAGTACGAAAAACATCAGAAATGTATTACTGGGATAACCTATATCAAAATTGAAATTATTTTACTCGCCCTTACCTTGAAAACTGCTATTCTTAAAAAAATAAATGAAATAATTATATTTTCGCTCGCTCGCAGCCTTTTTTTACAAGAAAATCCAAAGAACCTTTGATTCATTTGGTATGGCCTAAAAGAGGATGTACAAGTTTAATATTTTACCTAAGAGCATTAATAAGAAAGTTTTGCGTATGGCAAATCATTTCAAAGTATATGTGTATGCTTACGTTTATAGAGTTGTATTATATTTGTATATAGATGAGGAGAAACCAAGAAAGAGATCGCCAGCTCGGAGCAAAGTTAAGAAAGAACCAGAGAGACAGGAATCTGTTGTACTTACTCCCTATTTCCAACAAAAAATGGCAGGCCATCCTCAGAGTGTTCCTCCATCAAGTGTTCCCACTATGGCTGAGAGGAAGGTAAACCCAGCCATTATGGCTCAGTTAGCCACTTCAGCGGCAACAGGTGCCAGAGTAATGGCTGTGGCACAGGGCCAACACATTCCAGTCACTGCACCACTGACAGTAAAAACAGAGCCGATGCCTAACCCACCAGGTCGTGTGGTGGCAATGTTACCACCGAAGAAGTCACCATCCAGAATGGCGGCTCTGGCTGAGGAAGAAAACCTGACAATTTTAACCAAAGTGGCAGCGGAGGAGAAAGCCGGAGAGAGGAAAACCATATCACCAGGACTTCTGGCTTACGTACAGCAACAACAGTTAGAGCTACAGAGACAGCAGCAGCAACAAGAGAGACTGGCCCAGGAATATCAACATGTGTCACCAAAATCCCAACAACAAGTGTATGTGAAGGAACATAACCCAGCAGTACAGAGACACACCCCTCCTCCCAGTGTAAACCCAGCCGTACAGAGACACACCCCTCCCCTCAGGCAGAGTATACCCGTACAGATAGTTGGTGAGCAGGTAATGAAAAAGGTCATTCAAATACCACCAGGTCATGTGATACATAGACCTAGCGGTCAAGTGGCTAGTATGGATGGAGGGTTGCTACGGCAACAGTTGCTACAGAGAGACAGTGGTCAGGACGGCAGTACAGAAGCACACAATATCTTCAGTGCTTATAAAAGTTTATCTGGTGTGCCGTACTCAGAGGCTGGACTCGGAACTAGCATTGCTCAGGGGTCATCTCACAGTACACATCTGATTCCTGGAGGAGTTAAAGGGACCATATCAGCAGGGGGAGAGATCAGAAGAGTAGGGGCTTTCTCAGATCCTCAACCTGCTCATACTGGGGACAGACTGTCTCCTGTACCTCCACAACAGGTGGGTAATGTTGGTTAGCATGTTTTCCAAAACTCATCTACATGTATTTTGTTACTAGTGTCATGAGGTCAAGTCTATGGAAGTTCTTATGTGTAGAATTTATTTCTACTAAGATATGCACAGATTGAAATTTGACCTCTGAAAAACCCTATATATTACCTAGAAATTGCTCTTCATATAAACCATAGTGAATGATTTACTTGCAGATTCACGTATCTACCATAAGGAGAACTCCATCCCCTGCCCATCAGAGACTGGATCGTGTGTCGCCTCTACCGCCTTCACTATCACCGGCACCGAGAACGTCACCCGGCTCACATAGGGACAGAACTCTGCCTGTCAATCTGTCTGTACAGGACAGCCTTTCCCCACATAGACCTGAAGCTGTAACTCATCACCTAACACAGCCTGGTATTGGAGGTATGACAGGAGGCCCATATGGAACCCTAGGATCTGCTGCCCCTGTATTACTCCACAGTAGACAACTTGTGAGTATGAAATATTATCACGCATTATAACATGTACATTGATTTGAGTTCATATTTTGGAATTTTCAGAGATTAATAAAATACTGTATTGCACTCTTACTCCTTACGCGTTCATTTTATTCTTTAGGCTTATTTCGATAAATTTATCTAAGTATGATTCTTATATGAATTTGTACTTATACATGTACAATATACATGTTATTATGAAATATGTGATATGTATGTCAGACTCATACTGTAATTAACTTTTCAGTCATAATAATTGATTTGCACAATGATGTATATGATTGTACAAATTCCATTGTATAATACATAATTGTACTGTTAAACACACCTGTCTAATGCCATACAAGTATATCAGATTTAATTTATGGAATCTATATATCTATACTGTACTATCGCCCATAGAGCACCGAGGTTTCCCCATCATCTATGATGTCATTTGCCCACGAGCAGGGAGAGATACTGAGACAGACCCTGATGAGGCCTCATGTAGAGGCAGGAAACAGACCTACTGTAAGTTATATGTACATGTGTAATCATGGAGACTTACTAGTGTTTACAGTACTGCAGCCATTTTCACAAAAATACTTACGATAAATTTGAGAATTTGTCATTACTTTCAAGGATATACATGTATATTTCTAAACATCCATATTCAATATATATATCTTATGCCACATTTTGGATATTTCAGTTGTTAGAGAAAGAAAATCAAAACTATTTATTTTCATTTATTTCTGTTAAATATTCATTTCTCAAGGTAGCGATGGTGAAGCAAGATATTCACCTCATAATGTATAAAGGATTATGAAGGGAAAAAATGGCAGGAATTTTTTTTCTATATAATTCAAACAAATTTGCTATGCCTATAACTTTCTTCACCATCCAAGTATGAGGAAAATTCCTTCGGAACATTCATATTGAGGCTGATCTGAACACATTCCGAGAGAAAAATGTTCCTCATAATATTTAAGGTTTTCAGCTGCCTGATCCTTATGTCGACCTGTACTTAAATCTTGCAACAATGAATTATGACTATACTACTACCTTGACTTCTTATCCTTGATATCAAAGTAAGTGATATGAATGTACATTGAATATCTTTCTTAAGATGGAAATGACCGTGAGTCCGCGGGGCAGGGTAGACACAGTCAGCCCTCGAGGGAGACTAGAGCAGGATACTGAACCTCAGAGATTTCACAAAAGTCCTTCACCTAGTAGACGTATAGATAACAGCTCCCCTCAAAGAGTTATATCCCCTGACCAGAGACGACACAGTCCCAGACCAGGTGTCACTGTACACGTTCAAAGTCAGTCATCAGCAGCACCCTCTACACAAGGGAAGCTACTCACCACAACAGAGGCTCGACACAGAACACCGTCTCCTAAACCACAACATAGACATAAAGAATCCATGGGAGGTTTGTAAAAAGAATAATTATTCTCCTCTATTTTTTAAGCCAAGGAATGGGGATGTTTTTATCCACTTCAGTGATTTTTTTCAGTAATTTGGGAATGGGGTCGGGGCCCTTGCAATTGGGAAAATTAACAACATTTGGGAATATTTGGGAAGTACTAAATATCAAAGTAAAAGTAAAATGACAGTTTATACAATCAAAAGTTAAGAATTGAATGTTTAATCATATAATTTTCTTTAAATATGATTTAATTTCTTATGCTTACAACAATATGGCAAATAATTAGTAAATTTGCTACTTTTGAACCAGTTATTTTCACTATTTTCGCAGATAATTCCATCTGAATGAAATTGGGAAATTTTAGAGTCACATTTGGGAAAAAAAGATACTATTTTTCATTGGGAATGGGGCCGAATAACGGCCCCAAAAAGGGGCAAAAAAAATCCCTGCACTTTCTGTCTTATCTTCATTGTTTACTGTACATGTTTATATGATGATTTAACCTGAGTTTGCAAAGGAGTATGTATGGTTTATATAGTAAAGTGGCCCCCTAAAATCGACTTCTCCAAAATTAAATTTTGTTGTCATTTTTTGAAAGTTAAATATCTATAGTTTGATAAATCAAGTTACAAAAACTACCCCTCGATTTGTAACACATTGTAAATTTTGCATAAAGATCATGAAAACCGGTGATTTTGTTAATTTTTCACGAAAAATAGCATAATTCTTGATTATTTTCATTGAGATAACATCGAGCGGGGTCGTGAACAACTTTTTTCTTTTGCATGCACTTAGAGACGTACAAAAGTAACAACATATTAAAACATAAAAGTTGTTCGGAAGCCCGCTCGATACTAACTAATAGGAAGTTTGTCGAAAATGAGCCCCAAAATGACGTTTTCCCTGAGATTTAGCAAAATACACCAATTTTGGAGCCCAAATTCTATGAAAGTGAGAAAGGAAACTAAAGAATATGCATCATTTCATTAGTAGCCTACATTGTAGAATAAATATTGGTACAAATTCATTACTTCATGAAAACTTCAGATTCTGCCCTGAAAGGGGGCCACTTTACTATATAAACCATATATAGTCCTTTATACGATGATACTTTGAAGTTTATAAGGAATTGAATATTAAAATAAAAAGATGAAATTCGAATAGATCCCTTTTGGAATTAAAAAGGACCCCTAACCAATAATTTATTTGATTCTTCCCATTCCCTCAATCTTTATTCAAAGGAGAATTTCTTTACATCTATGACTGGATTAAGCCTTTTACATTCTAAGGCGGAGTAGCACGATCTAGCACACCTTCCTCCACAACATCATCAGTGTCAATACCAACAAACATCGGCGCCATCAGACAACCAGTGGTGGGGTTGGTGCGGCTTCCGATACCGCAGGTCACCGATATTAAAAACCTCCCAGCATTCTCAGCCACCGCCATGTCACATTTTACTGCTAGCTCCGCCAGGCAGAGCATGCCGTCACAGCCTCCAGGTCATGAGTATGTCAAGGTGGTGCCATCTGTACCAGAACCACGAGTACCAACGCCACAGAGGGGGAGGGTACCATTCTCACAGATTCAGCAGCAGGTATGTTGATAATGATCTGTAATACAAGGTCACCTCATGTGGGCCAGAATGTTTGAATTTTCATTAAATGCATAACAAAAGTTTGATGCTAGTACTTTTCAGTCTATTGGTTAGGTACATGTATATACATATACATGAACTTATTTAAGACTCTCCTCTGGCACCTTGTTTCACTTTGGAGCGTTTCTCATTCCGAGGTTCGCAACCGTTCAAATGGAACATCTAATGATTTTGCTTGCCTTTTCAACTTCGAGACTAAATAAATGATACATGTAGGTATTTCTTTGATATTTATTAAGTCCAAATTAAAGTGGAAAGGGGGCAAAACTGAGCAAATTGAAAATAAGCATATTGAATAATGAATTAGTACACTTGAATTATTTTCTATTATAAATCCATATGAGGTTAATTATTTAGTGTAGTCTTGAATAAGCAGTCTTGACAGTGTTAATTTCACTAAGATATGAATCCTGTGGATATAAGTACACTTACAGTAGCTAGCATATTATGTACATGAAGCCTCATACAGTCCTCACTTCCTTGCATCGAAGGTGCGTCGCACGTACTTGCAACGTACTTACAACGTGCATGTCGTACTTCTTGTTGAATTCGTAGGCAGCACGCAGACTTGACGCAGCGAAAGTTCTGTATGCACTTGTAGTTAGTCATACATTCTAATATGACTTGAGATTTTCTCCCTATATGTACCATAGAACTCGACTGGTGTAAAATCTCCAGCAAACTTCCAGTGCGCTAAGCTCCGCCCATTCACATGCTATATAAGAATAGAAATAACAACTAGCTAGCCTCGAAGCGGCTCGGTGTTAATTTGATTGGTTAATGCGACTCGTGGAATCACTGGACAATAAACCACGGCTAGCTAGCTGTTATTTCTGAAGTACATACTTGTGTTCAAAATAATATACTTGCACTATTAATGAAATTTCCTCCTCTATAAATTGTTGCACATTTGAAAGATTTCCTGGTTTGAATACATGTAGCTTTTGATTTCAGTTTCCTACATATTCCTACAACATGTACATTGTATCTATTTTTAGCAGGTGAATCCGTTCACATTTCCTTCCAAGCCACCAAACAGCACAGAACTAGGTCAGCATGCTTTCCATCAGTATGAAGTGAAACAGGAGGTAGACATTAAACAGGAAGTGGATACCATAAAGAGGGAGCCACCAGAACGATTTAAGAAAAGCGAGAGTCCTGACGATGGCCCTCCGAGGTTGACGCCGATACGTACACTCAAACCTGAAGATCAGGAAAATACGGATGTGGATATGGTTACAATGGTAGGTTATCTTATAGATTGGTTTATTCTGTCTTTACGATGAGCAGAGTTACTTCCCATTTGCGATGGTCTCTGATGTAAATGCATTGTGACGTAATGAAATTTCTATAGGATTTCAAGGGACCTTACCTTTGGTCTGAGGTGTTGCTTGTGTGATGACACATTAAAGACAAAGGAAATACAGACCGTTGATGCAAAGGAATAATGATTATACTCGCCCTATACAGACATGTAGATTGCATATACATGTACTTGCATACAAAATGGCTTTGATATTTCAGATTTAGATTCCTCATGTTAAAAGCTTATATGTAATGACATGACTTTTGACCCAGTGACCTTGATCTTAAACTTTGAGCATTTTATGTTCATGTTTTATTGTAAGCTTAAATTGTTTGATTACAGCCCGTTCCATTTAACAAGAGGTTACTAAACATAGCCAATCTTCCTACCGGCTCTCTCTACAAATCCACGTACAGATCTCACACGTTTGCTGTTAACAGAGCTAAGTATGTATCTATACAAAAAACTATTAACAGAGCTAAGTACATGTATGTATCTATACAAAAAACTATTAACAGAGCTAAGTATGAATCAATACAAAAAAACTATTAACAGAGCTAAGTATGTATCTATACAAAAAAACTATTAACAGAGCTAAGTATGTATCTATACAAAAAAACTATTAACAGAGCTAAGTATGTATCTATACAAAAAAACTATTAACAGAGCTAAGTATGTATCCAGGGCTCGCGCTGGGCTTCGCAAATGTCGCATTTTGCGACAAAAATTTGAAATTTGCGACAGAAAATCGCGATTTGCGACAAAGGGAATTTTCTAAAAATGAGTTTTCAAGTACCGACAAACATGCGAATTCGGTACTGACAGATCGATTCTAAGTAATTCAAAGTGCTGTTGAAGCGTTCAGGTGAAACGTAGGTAAGCGGGTGACTGTAAAAGGTGTGAAATACACTGGTAATTAGGTAGCCCCAGCAGCACGAGAGCCACTGCTAATTAGATAATTGGATTATGAAGATAAGCTGTCCACCGTTAGTATTCCTAATTTTGAAAATGCATTTTAACTTAGTTACGGCGGACGGCAAACTTTATATCTTTCGATGTCACTTCAAAGGTTTAGATCATCACGATTATGTCATAATTCTTTTATTTTTCAATTCTTTGTTTCTCCCCCAAAAGAAGTACCACTGTATTGTATAATTTAGATTTTAAAATTGGGAAACGTAACTTAGAAATGTACGATTCCGTATCGGAAAACAAAATAGCAAATTTGACGCCGTTCGTTTTTAAAACGTCTGCAAGTTCAAACGATAAAGTTATCAAAAATAAGCCTTCAATAGCATCTAAATCGAGGTTTTGAGACCTTTGTATTAAGGATAAAAGCATATGAGCTCGACATCGTGGACCCACAATAGCATCCCCCCCCCTACTTTCTTTTAATTTTGCGTCGATCTCCTGTGAAACAAAGAGTCGACGACGAAGAATTGAACAAAAAATTACTTATTTTATTTCTAGGCCATTGTAATTACGAAAAAAAACCATAAATAGCTTATGTATCTATATGAGAAATATTAATCTAGATAAGTTACATATACGTTGAGAGCTTTTATTTTTTGGGGGAAGGGGGGGGGGGGTGGGGAAGGGGGGTGGTCCGCTACACCGGCCTTATTTAATCAGGTCAACATTTTTTTTTTTCACAACAAGCAAAGATTATTTAAGGGGACCGTTTTCAAGCTACATTAAATATATGATCAAGAGCATATCTAGAGGGGGTTAGGAGCCACCTTGGAAATTTCCTAAAATGCTATTTTTCCCGTTTTTATGTCTAATGTTTTTCACTATCATATACTTGGACCCCCTCCCCATCCCAGGAAAAATTCAAGGTCTGTCCATCTTTCTTTGGCTACAATAGCCAATTCCAAACTGTCCTTGCTACCAAGGAGTTCAAGGCATGGGGAAGGGGGGGGGGGGGGGGGTCAGTACTATAGCTTGGTCTAAAAGCAAAGCTGCAGTTCTTTCAGCCTGCACTATGTTTGCAGCTACCAACTGCCTTGTCAATGCAGTAATCCCTAAACTGCAAATTGATGATGATAAGCATAGAAGGCCCTCCAATGGATATTTTTAAATTAGATGGGAGGGCTTCTATGAAGAATTCTGTGACTTTTTGAGTTGGTCTAATTGAACTCATCACTTACTCAGTAATGTCATTGAACTCAAACTTACTGAATATTTTGCATTTACTATGTTATCATAGAAGTACCGGGGTAGTGTTGATATTAGTCTCTTGTTGAATCTAATACAATATGACTTTGTATGTTCTTGAAAATAAAACACATAGATCAACACATACACTATCTCTATTGAGAAAAATCAAAGTTTTTTTCAGCAACTTTATCGTTGCACAATATTGTGCTACAGCACAATTTTGTGTCATCGCGCAAACTTGCGACACAAAATTTTGAGCCAGTGTGAGCCCTGTGTATCTATACAAAAAAACTATTAACAGAGCTAAGTATGTATCTATACAAAAAAACTATTAACAGAGCTAAGTATGTATCTATACAAAAAAACTATTAACAGAGCTAAGTATGTATCTATACAAAAAAATTCCTCATTTTGAGGGGGGGAGGGAGGGGAGGGGGGGAGGGGAGGGGTTGGAATTTCGTATATTTCGTGAATCAGTGGACTTCCCCACGCGAAAATAACCCTGCTGCATTCTTACAATGGAAGATATGTTTATATTGTGATTATTTCCCCAAAGCGTAACGTCTTGATGTTATAATCACGAAAGTTTTCCCCAGCAAAAATAACCATGTTTACAGTATAAATAAGTTCTCTTGTCTTCATATTGATCAGTACATTTTTACTTATTCAGTCAATGTACATTGTAATTAGAGTCTATCTATGTACATGTATGTAAGATGAAGACATGCTCCACCAAATCATTTCATTTAAAAACTTTTTCCTGTTTTATAGAGTTGGCGTTATTACAAGCACAGCGAAATCTCTGGATATTCTACGTGCAAACGTACAGAAGTGTATAAACAAGGAAATAGATCAAATAATACAACAGTACCTAGAGGTTTGTAACATTGCCCATGTACTTTTCTGTGAAGCTTTGATATCAAAAGTGAAATAAATAGTACTTTATTTGACATTCTTCTTTCTGGCCGTCATGTCATGATTATTAACAGGTATATAAGAAATATGTTTAACAACTGAAGGTCAAGGCCATATTTAAGGTACATTGCAAACTGTAGAAGAGTTGCTTTAATATTTTGATATACAATGTGCATGTACAATTATTGTAGATGGATTTACATTGATAAAAGAAAAAGGGTAAACTGTTTGCTCTTAATTTACTAGGATGTACATGTACATGTAGAACATGATAAAAAAGCATAACCTGGATGTATTGCATCCCTTCATTCTCAGTTTCTATCATGAATACATCTGATATTATTTTTTGTACAGAAGTTTTTCAAGCCGGGTATAGAAAACATAAAGATAAACAATGGTGAGGGGGCAGTCAGTGAGGAGCATGTACAAGCCGTCTGTAGACAAATACTGGAAGAGGTTTGTAATTAGTCATGTAATATTTATTATTACTTGAAAACTAAATATTGCAAATTAAGAATAAATCTTTCTCTTTCGAGCCTTACATGTGCATTAAAGTTGTTGTTTAGCATTTTCAATAATAGGGATTTAGAATATGTGTCATCCAATAAACTGCCAGATTTGCTTCTCGGCCATGAAGTATTTTACTAATTATTACTGAGAGGAAATTACTTTTTGACTTGATCCAGCAACAAATTTAGATGTGAAGGTCTATTACTGACTGACGCATTTTCAGTTTCCATAACTGGGATTCTCTCACAAACTTATGTTGAAAGACCCAAGCAACTGTGGAAAAACTGAAAATAAAGTTTTTATAAGCATTTTCATTTCTGAAAAGTTTATTTATTGAGATACATGTATTGAATACTTCATAATATTTTGTATCAATACCAAAATTTGAAGAAAATTCTCAATTTTGAAAATTACGAATACAATGCCAGATGTTAAACAAAATTTTTGTGAACTTCTTTATACATGAACTTCTGTATGTTTATATAGGCTAAGAAGATGTACAGTACAGACCCAGGTATGAGTACCCCTAGTCGTGATATACCAGACAATGTATCAGAGACCGGTAGTACAGGCAGTAGAAGGGTAAGATATATATACATGTAGTGATGTATAAATGGTAGATGTACAGTACAGACCAAGATACGAGTACCCCTAGTCGTGATATACCAGACACTGTGTCAGAGATCGGTAGTACAGGCAGTAGATAGTGATGGTAAGATGTACAGTACAGACCAAAGTACGATTACCCCTAGTCATGATATACCAGACAATGTATCAGAGACCGGTAGCACAGGCAGTAGAAGGGCAAGTTTAATATGTAGTTTTTTAGATTTATAAATGTTTAATAGGCATGGAACTTGTACATGCCATTTTACTTTATTAGTAATGAACATCTAGCTAAATAAATGTATGATTATGAAAAACATGGACGAATATCACGCACATCTTTATAAACAGATACATGTACATGTATATTGAGTTGATTGTATTTTAGGTCGGGAGGAAGAGACGTCCCTCTGACACAGATTCTGATAAAGGCTCATACGCCGCATCAAGGAATAAGGTAATAGTCAGTTATAGTATAACATGTTTGATACATGCAGATTATGTTACAGTGTAATTCTTTAATCATTTAATTTCCATTGCCATTTTCAAGAAATGATGATTCTGATTGGCTGAGAATTTTTGTTGATACATCAATCAACACAGTTTTTCATGGAAGTCAATTTATAGCACTATTTTTAGAACCGGGGGTTCCCTCAAATACGATTGAACTCGTTGCTGAAAATAAAATTTGGTGATGTTTGCTTATCATTTCAAGGGTACCATTTCTTTTCTACTTACTCAAAAATTAACAGTGCATGTAGAATTTGCTCAAACTGGCCCTTATTCCAAAGATATAGAGAGACGATCGTTCGCTGTTTGAATCATGGCGGCTGCCATAACTTGTTTTGGCAGACGTATCACTGCGAAACCCTCCGACTTACGAAATGTAGTGCGGTGATTGATTGTTTTTAGATCCAAGAAAACAGTCTGTTTTCCATAAATAGATGATAATAAAATGATAAGAAATGAATCTTATATATTTTCTGTTGATGCAGGTATCACCCGAAAACTTGGACAGAAAACTTTTGCATCAACGCGCTACGCACATTTATGCAGTTTTCTGTCCAATTTTTGGGTGATACCTGCACCAACAGAAAAAAATGTGAGATTCATTTCTTAATTCACGCAATTGGTTAGGAATTCATATTTGTCTTATTTTGATGTTTTTATACAATTTCATACTTCATGATAAAAAAAAAAAATATTTTTAATATGTACAAGATTCATCCCAAAGCCTCAATATTTATTACATTTTATGTTTTATTTGTAGAAAAAAGGAAGACCTCCATTTACGCAGGTTTCTGGGTATGTCATATCACCTTGTAGATTTAGATGTTGTTGATTATTGTAAATGTGGTTATTTTCGCTGGGGGAAATTTCCGCTAAATGGCCATTGAAATAGGACGTGTTGGGGTAATTTTAGGGAAATTGGGAGTTTTCTCTTTAGTCTTTTATACTGGTTGTAATTTTCTTGAAGGGGTTATTTCCTGATGATAATAGAATTGTAAAAATTACCTTGTTGTCATTTTCCCATGGGGGTTATTTTCATGATGATAAGAGAATCGCAAAAATTACATTGTTGTCATTTTCCCATGGGGGTTATTTTCATGATGATAATAGAATCGTAAAAATTACCTTGTTGTCATTTTCCCATGGGGGTTATTTTCCCGATGATAATAGAATCGTAAAAATTACCTTGTTGTCATTTTCCCATGGGGGTTATTTCCCCGATGATAATAGAATCGTAAAAATTACCTTGTTGTCATTTTCCTATGGGGGTTATTTTCCCAATGATAATAGAATTGTAAAAATGACCTTGTTGTCATTTTCCCATGGAGTTTATTTTCCCTATGATAATAGAATCGTAAAAATCACCTTGTCATTTTCCCATGGGGGTTATTTTCTCGATGATGATAGAATCGTAAAAATGACCTTGTTGTCATTTTCCCATGGGGTTTATTTTCCCTATGATAATAGAATCGTAAAAATTACCTTGTCATTTTCCCATGGGGGTTATTTTCCCAATGATAATAGAATCGTAAAAATGACCTTGTTGTCATTTTCCCATGGGGTTTATTTTCCCTATGATAATAGAATCGTAAAAATTACCTTGTCATTTTCCCATGGGGGTTATTTTCCCAATGATAATAGAATCGTAAAAATGACCTTGTTGTCATTTTCCCATGGGGTTTATTTTCCCTATGATAATAGAATCGTAAAAATTACCTTGTCATTTTCCCATGGGGGTTATTTTCCCAATGATAATAGAATCGTAAAAATGACCTTGTTGTCATTTTCCCATGGGGTTTATTTTCCCTATGATAATAGAATCGTAAAAATTACCTTGTCATTTTCCCATGGGGGTTATTTTCTCGATGATGATAGAATCGTAAAAATTACCTTGTTGTCATTTTCCCATAGGGGTTATTTTCTCGATGATAATAGAATCGCAAAAATTACCTTGTTGTCATTTTCCCATGGGGGTTATTTTCTCGATGATGATAGAATCGTAAAAATTACCTTGTTGTCATTTTTCCATGGGGGTTATTTTCCCGATGATAAATTACCTTGTCATTTTCCCATGGGGGTTATTTCACCATTACAGTAGAATCGTGAAAAAGCGTGAAAATTACCTTCACGTGAAAATTTCCACGTTTACAGTAGTATTACACAAATTTCAAAACATTTTGTTCACATGTATGTTCCTTAATGAGAAAAATTTAATTACAAGGCCCTTAAGTAGAAGAATTGGGGTAAAGGCCAAATCTTGACCACATTAAAGATGTATATACATACATGTATGTACTTTGAGGTTCAGTGTGTCAAGATTCATTGACATGTACATAATGTTTGCTCTTAAATCTCAATTATTTTCGTCAAGTACATGTAAATCTAATTAAAACTTTAAAATGATTACATATAAAAATACCTGTACATTACATATATTTTCTAGATTTTGTTTTCGGTATTAACAATATGCATTTATTTACACGTAAATCTAACTATCATGACTTTTAACTTACATGTAAATCAAAAAGCTTCCCTTACTTTTCAGGAGATCTACTCCAAGCAAAACTATAAAATCAGGAGAAATGGTCAAAAGAGAGGGACCCAAAGTATTAAAATTCACCACCTTATTTTATTTTTAATCAGATAATGTTTTGAAGTATCAAAGTTTTCATTAGATTTGTGGTGTATGACTGCAAGTAAAACATTGCTTTACTGTAGAAATACATGTAAAGAAAAAAAATTAATTTTTGTGTCGCCTGCGAAGCATAGCGACACTTAGGGATCACTTTGTCCGTTGTCCGTCTGTCCGTCCGTCCGTCCGTCCGTCAGTCAGTCCGTCTGTCTGTCTGTCACACTTTGGTTGTCACAGCCCATAACTTTTGAATAGTATGTGATAGGGCTTTGATATTTCACATGTGTATTCCTTGTGACAAGACCTTTCTACACATACCAAAATTTTTGACCTGGTGACCTTGACCTACATATTTGACCTACTTTTCGAAAAAAATAAGAATGCTTATATCTTTTGATTGGTAAGGGATAGGGCTTTGATATTTCACACATGTATTCCTTGTGACAAGACCTTTGTACACATACCATAATTTTTGACCTAGTGACCTTGACCTAGATATTTGACCTACTTTTCAAAAAAGTTAAAATTTGCATTATCTTTTGAATGGTTAGTGATAGGACTTTGAAATTTCACTAGTGTATTGGTTGTAACAAGACCTTTCTACACATACCATAATTTTAGACCTACTGACCTTGACCTACATATTTGACCTACTTTAAAAAAAATTAATATTGTATATATCTTTTGATTGGTAAGTGATAGGGCTTTGAAATTTCACTTGTGTATTCCTTGTAACAAGACCTTTCTGCACATACAATAATTTTTGACCTTGTGACCTTGACATAGATATTTTACCTACTTTTCAAAAAAGTTGGGATTCGCTATATCTTTTGATAGGTTAGTGATGGGGCTTTGATATTTCACATGTGTATTCTTTGTGACAAGACCTTTCTAAACATACCATAAATTTTGATCTAGTGACCTTGACCTAGATATGTGACCTTTTTTCTTAGAATTGCGTATATCTTTTGATTGCTAAGTGATAAGGCTTTAATATTTCACACATATATTTCATACGATGTGACCTTTGTTTTGTTACCAAAATATTTACGCAGTGACCTTGACCTAGTTGATTGACACTATTTTCTGAAAATTTGAGATTGACCATATCTTTCAGTTGGTAAGTAAGAGGTCTGATATTTCGCATATGAATTTCATTAGACTTTTATAGTGATATCAGTAATTTTGAACCATGTGATCCACCTCCTAGAATAAGCCGCTTCGCAGGCGACACAAGCATTCCTTGGATTGCTATTTTTTTTATTGAATACAAGGTTCTGGTATAAGGCAAGTACAACATTTGTACATTTAAAGAAAAACATTTAATATATCTAGTACAATTTCTGAGTAAAGAAAGCACATTTTCTATGTTATGTTCATTGATTGATTGTAAAGGAAAGTACAATGATTTAAGTACCTTGATAACAAAAAATCTTTGTGACTTTTCAGTGGGACACCGACAGATTGAAATCAGAGACCAGATTTGTGATGGGTGCCAGGGCAAATAAGTTAGTATTTGATCTTTTACCTTAGTTACATGTAAATTAGACAGATTGAAGCCAGAGACCAGATTTGTGATGGGTGCCAGGGCAATCAAGTTAGTATTTGATCTTTTACCTTAGTTACATGTAAATCAGACAGACTGAAACCAGAGACCAGATTTGTGATGGGTGGAGGGCAAACAAGTTAGTATTTGATCTTTTACCTTAGTTACATGTAAATCAGACAGACTGAAACCAGAGACCAGATTTGTGATGGGTGCTTGGGCAAACAAGTTATTATCTGATCTTTAACCTTAGTTACATGTAAATCAGACAGATTGAAACCAGAGACCAGATTCGTGATGGGTGCCAGGGCAAACAAGTTAGTATCTGATCTTTTACCTTAGTTACATGTAAATTAGACAGATTGAAGCCAGAGACCAGATTTGTGATGGGTGCCAGGGCAATCAAGTTAGTATCTGATCTTTTACCTTAGTTACATGTAAATCAGACAGATTGAAACCAGAGACCAGATTTGTGATAGGTGCCAGGGCAAACAAGTTAGTATCTGATCTTTTACCTTAGTTACATGTAAATCAGACAGACTGAAACCAGAGACCAGATTTGTGATGGGTGCTAGGGCAAACAAGTTAGTATTTGATCTTTTACCTTAGTTACATGTAAATCAGACAGACTGAAACCAGAGACCAGATTTGTGATGGGTGCTAGGGCAAACAAGTTAGTATTTGATCTTTTACCTTAGTTACATGTAAATCAGACAGACTGAAACCAGAGACCAGATTTGTGATGGGTGCCATGGCAAATAAGTTATTATCTGATCTTTAACCTTAGTTACATGTAAATGAGACAGATTGAAACCAGAGACCAGATTTGTGATGGGTGGAGGGCAAACAAGTTAGTATTTGATCTTTAACCTTAGTTACATGTAAATCAGACAGATTGAAACCAGAGACCAGATTTGTGATGGGTGCTAGGGCAAACAAGTAAGTATCTGATCTTTACCGTAGTTACATGTAAATCAGACAGACTGAAACCAGAGACCAGATTTGTGATAGGTGCTTGGGCAAACAAGTTAGTATTTGATCTTTCACCTTAGTTACATGTAAATCAGACAGATTGAAGCCAGAGACCAGATTTGTGATGGGTGCTTGGGCAAACAAGTTAGTATTTGATCTTTTACCTTAGTTACATGTAAATTAGACAGATTGAAGCCAGAGACCAGATTTGTGATGGGTGCTTGGGCAAACAAGTTAGTATTTGATCTTTTACCTTAGTTACATGTAAATCAGACAGACTGAAACCAGAGACCAGATTTGTGATGGGTGCTTGGGCAAACAAGTTAGTATTTGATCTTTTACCTTAGTTACATGTAAATCAGACAGATTGAAGCCAGAGACCAGATTTGTGATGGGTGCTTGGGCAAACAAGTTAGTATTTGATCTTTTACCTTAGTTACATGTAAATTAGACAGATTGAAGCCAGAGACCAGATTTGTGATGGGTGCTTGGGCAAACAAGTTAGTATTTGATCTTTTACCTTAGTTACATGTAAATCAGACAGACTGAAACCAGAGACCAGATTTGTGATGGGTGCTTGGGCAAACAAGTTAGTATTTGATCTTTTACCTTAGTTACATGTAAATCAGACAGATTGAAACCAGAGACCAGATTTGTGATGGGTGCTAGGGCAAACAAGTTAGTATTTGATCTTTTACCTTAGTTACATGTAAATCTGACAGATTGAAACCAGAGACCAGATTTGTGATGGGTGCTAGGGCAAACAAGTTAGTATTTGATCTTTTACCTTAGTTACATGTAAATCAGACAGATTGAAGCCAGAGACCAGATTTGTGATAGGTGCCAGGGCAAACAAGTTAGTATCTGATCTTTTACCTTAGTTACATGTAAATCAGACAGACTGAAACCAGAGACCAGATTTGTGATGGGTGCTAGGGCAAACAAGTTAGTATTTGATCTTTTACCTTAGTTACATGTAAATCAGACAGACTGAAACCAGAGACCAGATTTGTGATGGGTGCTAGGGCAAACAAGTTAGTATTTGATCTTTTACCTTAGTTACATGTAAATCAGACAGACTGAAACCAGAGACCAGATTTGTGATGGGTGCCATGGCAAATAAGTTATTATCTGATCTTTAACCTTAGTTACATGTAAATGAGACAGATTGAAACCAGAGACCAGATTTGTGATGGGTGGAGGGCAAACAAGTTAGTATTTGATCTTTAACCTTAGTTACATGTAAATCAGACAGATTGAAACCAGAGACCAGATTCGTGATGGGTGCTAGGGCAAACAAGTTAGTATTTGATCTTTTACCTTAGTTACATGTAAATCAGACAGACTGAAACCAGAGACCAGATTTGTGATGGGTGGAGGGCAAACAAGTTAGTATTTGATCTTTTACCTTAGTTACATGTAAATCAGACAGATTGAAACCAGAGACCAGATTCGTGATGGGTGCTAGGGCAAACAAGTTAGTATTTGATCTTTTACCTTAGTTACATGTAAATCAGACAGACTGAAACCAGAGACCAGATTTGTGATGGGTGCCATGGCAAATAAGTTATTATCTGATCTTTAACCTTAGTTACATGTAAATGAGACAGATTGAAACCAGAGACCAGATTTGTGATGGGTGGAGGGCAAACAAGTTAGTATTTGATCTTTAACCTTAGTTACATGTAAATCAGACAGATTGAAACCAGAGACCAGATTTGTGATGGGTGCTTGGGCAAACAAGTTAGTATTTGATCTTTAACCTTAGTTACATGTAAATCAGACAGATTGAAACCAGAGACCAGATTTGTGATGGGTGCTTGGGCAAACAAGTTAGTATCTGATCTTTTACCTTAGTTACATGTAAATCAGACAGATTGAAACCAGAGACCAGATTTGTGATAGGTGTCATGGCAAATAAGTTATTATCTGATCTTTAACCTTAGTTACATGTAAATGAGACAGATTGAAACCAGAGACCAGATTTGTGATGGGTGGAGGGCAAACAAGTTAGTATTTGATCTTTAACCTTAGTTACATGTAAATCAGACAGATTGAAACCAGAGACCAGATTTGTGATGGGTGCTAGGGCAAACAAGTAAGTATCTGATCTTTACCGTAGTTACATGTAAATCAGACAGACTGAAACCAGAGACCAGATTTGTGATAGGTGCTTGGGCAAACAAGTTAGTATTTGATCTTTCACCTTAGTTACATGTAAATCAGACAGATTGAAGCCAGAGACCAGATTTGTGATGGGTGCTTGGGCAAACAAGTTAGTATTTGATCTTTTACCTTAGTTACATGTAAATTAGACAGATTGAAGCCAGAGACCAGATTTGTGATGGGTGCTTGGGCAAACAAGTTAGTATTTGATCTTTTACCTTAGTTACATGTAAATCAGACAGACTGAAACCAGAGACCAGATTTGTGATGGGTGCTTGGGCAAACAAGTTAGTATTTGATCTTTTACCTTAGTTACATGTAAATCAGACAGATTGAAGCCAGAGACCAGATTTGTGATGGGTGCTTGGGCAAACAAGTTAGTATTTGATCTTTTACCTTAGTTACATGTAAATTAGACAGATTGAAGCCAGAGACCAGATTTGTGATGGGTGCTTGGGCAAACAAGTTAGTATTTGATCTTTTACCTTAGTTACATGTAAATCAGACAGACTGAAACCAGAGACCAGATTTGTGATGGGTGCTTGGGCAAACAAGTTAGTATTTGATCTTTTACCTTAGTTACATGTAAATCAGACAGACTGAAACCAGAGACCAGATTTGTGATGGGTGCTTGGGCAAACAAGTTAGTATTTGATCTTTTACCTTAGTTACATGTAAATCAGACAGATTGAAACCAGAGACCAGATTTGTGATGGGTGCTTGGGCAAACAAGTTAGTATTTGATCTTTCACCTTAGTTACATGTAAATCTGACAGATTGAAACCAGAGACCAGATTTGTGATGGGTGCTAGGGCAAACAAGTTAGTATTTGATCTTTTACCTTAGTTACATGTAAATCAGACAGATTGAAACCAGAGACCAGATTTGTGATGGGTGCTTGGGCAAACAAGTTAGTATTTGATCTTTTACCTTAGTTACATGTAAATCAGACAGATTGAAACCAGAGACCAGATTTGTGATAGGTGCCATGGCAAATAAGTTATTATCTGATCTTTAACCTTAGTTACATGTAAATCAGACAGATTGAAACCAGAGACCAGATTTGTGATGGGTGCTTGGGCAAACAAGTTAGTATTTGATCTTTTACCTTAGTTACATGTAAATCAGACAGATTGAAACCAGAGACCAGATTTGTGATGGGTGCTTGGGCAAACAAGTTAGTATTTGATCTTTAACCTTAGTTACATGTAAATCAGACAGACTGAAACCAGAGACCAGATTTGTGATAGGTGCCATGGCAAATAAGTTATTATCTGATCTTTAACCTTAGTTACATGTAAATCTGACAGATTGAAACCAGAGACCAGATTTGTGATGGACGGAGGGCAAACAAGTTAGTATTTGATCTTTAACCTTAGTTACATGTAAATCTGACAGATTGAAACCAGAGACCAGATTTGTGATGGGTGGTAGGGCAAATAAGTAAGTATTTGATCTTTTACCTTAGTTACATGTAAATCAGACAGATTGAAACCAGAGACCAGATTTGTGATGGGTGCTAGGGCAAACAAGTAAGTATCTGATCTTTACCGTAGTTACATGTAAATCAGACAGACTGAAACCAGAGACCAGATTTGTGATAGGTGCTTGGGCAAACAAGTTAGTATCTGATCTTTTACCTTAGTTACATGTAAATCAGACAGATTGAAACCAGAGACCAGATTTGTGATGGGTGCTAGGGCAAACAAGTTAGTATCTGATCTTTTACCTTAGTTAAATCAGCGAATGTCAAGAAAAAAAAAATTCTTTTCATTAATGGCAAGTTCTGTATTTAGATGTGTTATAACTATAAGAATATAAGAATGTTTTTCTGTATCAATTTTTGTATCATACATTTACAGAGCACTTGGTCTTGGAGCTACCAGAGGCAGAATTTACATTAAGCATCCTGATGTATTCAAGGTAAGATATGTATAGAATACAAATACATGTTGGAGTCTCACAAACATATCTAAATCCTTGACCTCCTCCACAATAGACGATTTTCACATTACCGCTGTTGACTTGTATTTTACACATCCTAAGACCCAACATCATAATAAGATTTGACGTAACTTTAAACTGTGACGTCGTATCTGATTTATGATGTCACAATTAGAAATAACATCAAAAGTAGTGATTTCGGGTCTTGGAGTATCTAAAATGCAAGTCTAGTGGTAATATGAAGAAGGTCTATTAGATGAAAATTATTGTCCCTTCAATCAGTAAAATTTTTCACTCTGTCAGGAGCTTGAGGATGTATTAGACTACGCATGATAATCTGATTTATACAGGTAGTAATGATAGTTGAATCATAATGTCTTTGGATATGATATGCTGAAAAAAAGTATCTTTGAATGCATTCAGTATGACTTTGTCATTGTTCTCCCCAGGCAGTTTTAGCGTGGTGGCCCTGCCACGCTATCGGGATTAGCACCACGCTATATTTCACGGCCACCATTCTATATTTGTGGGTTAACTTTTGTGTACCCCTGTACGTTAATTTATTGGTTTAATCGCCGCATTCCCAGTTAATTGGCCCCGGCTATATACAACCCGAGGTGTTAAACGTCTTTTAGCCCCCCGCAAGCTTTATTTACCTGAGTTGAAAGTATATACATCTGACATTTAAAAAAGATGTGAATTTCTTGGGGGGGGGGGGGGGGGGGGGGGGCAGACTTGCTTCATATTGTAGGCTAAGTAGAACAATTTTCAGCTTTCTTTGCCAGAGTTTACCACCATATTGCAATCGATAATAAGGAGGAGGGGGAAGTAGTGGAGTAAATGTTTCCATATCTGGACCAAATTTTTCAAGTAGGAATTTGACTGTATAAAGATAATTTTCAACCTTTATTACAAGGTCAAACCTGCCCTTTCCCTGAACCAAAAATTAATAATCAAGGTTGGACTCCTTTTCCATAACAATATTAGATTCACTAATTCAGTGACTGGGAAGGAAAGGGGGCATGCGTAAGAGTATAGTATTATTAAAATTTATTTCTGAATCATTGTCAAAAATATTTTAAACAGTTTAATAATAAAGCAACAACACATGAATCAATATGCACTGGCACAACACTGAATGACGCAATGACGCAACACGCAAGGTGCACCGTTAAGTCTTAGCACCATGCTATCTGAAGTTTTTAAGGAGAACACTGTAAATTGTCATGTTACAATAAGAGATTCCTCATCAAACGTGATTTCATTTTAATGTTAATTTTCATCCATCATTTCAGTATTCAGGTGACCAGGATGATAAGACCTGGTTATACGAGAATCACCACATGCCGGCTACGGGAGGTAAAGCCTACATGCTACTACTGGAAGACATCCAAGACCTGGCTAAGGAGGAAGAATACAGAGATAATCCAAATGTCTTCACCCAGCACCTCTCCGGATTTGCCATTCCTGATTGGATGATGGCAAAGGTCAAGATTCAGATGACTGCATTAAGGACAGATCTGGGTCGAGTGAAAAGTAGGTCAACGACCCCAGTAGACCCAGTTGAAAATAGGCCAGAAGAACGGCAGGTACATGTATAGAATACTGCTTTATACATTTACTTTTGAAAACATCTATAAAGTGTGCATTATAGTCAAGAAAAATGTGAAAATGATCAACAACAACAAAAATAGTAAAAATAAACATCTAAGCCTCAGCTCTAAAATTCATGCATTTACTAGTAATTATTTTTTTTTGTGCTATAGAACTTTTACAAAATATATGTAAGTGTGTATGTGTGTTGTAAAATGTCATTACATGTGGCTTTCTGTGAAATTGATCCTGAGAATTCAATTGTAAGAAAGAAATTGAATTAATTGCATTACAGGAGGACTCTGAAATTAAGCTACCATTTACATCATTTTCTAGTCCAAAGGAAAAAGAGGTAAATTTTAATCCACATTTGCTACACAGCCAATTGTGCCTCACATGAAATTCATATGAAATGAGCATCATGTAAATTTCACATGAAAGTTCATGTGAAATTCATATAAATTTTGCATAAAATTTATGTGAAAAAAAAATCACATGAATTTCACATGAATTTACTTTACATGAATTTTTCTTTGTGACATTAATGCAAAATTGACTTTACATGCAATTGATGTCAGAAACTTCATATCAATTTCATGTGAAAATTTTTCATGTAAATTTCTTGTTTATGCTTGATTCACATAAATTTCATGTGAACTTTTACATAAAATTCATGTAAATTTTACATGAATTTCATATGAGGCACAATTGGCTGTGTAAATGATGAGCACTTAACATGTTCAAAGCCAATGTCATTAATAACTGAGACATATAGAGTTCTACTTGTTCCTCATTCACTTCCTTTCCTCCAAAGTCTTGCATATCACTTCTTGCATGTATTAGGTAACTCTTGAAAAGGATACAATGAAAATTTGCATCATGAAGGTATGACCTCGTGACGTAGATTTTACAAGACTTGTTAAGATTTTGAACATTGATTTACAATTATGACGATGATTCCCCCCCCCAAAAAAAAAGCATCTGAAATCTTTTCTTTGATTGTAATTAAGACTACATATACATGTATATCAGGTTCACTGCAAGTATTAATTTTCTATATTCAGAGATCGCCGTCAGCTGAGACGGAAATAGAATTCCTTACCGGGGACGATAACGAGGAGAATGAGGGAAATGATAACGAGGAAGGCAGTAATTTATCTCCATTTAACCTGACTGGGGGGTTTGAGGAGGGGCCGTCCCGCTCCCCGTCAGATATGGACCCTATGGACGATGATGGAGGAACACCTTTAAGTGGACACTTTGAATATACAAAATGATAATGATGATATGTGTAAAGTCGGGAACAAAGAGGAGGAAATATATTAATTGTGCTACAGTATTTCGCTAATTTACATGACATTGTATATCTGAAATTGAGCTTGCATTACTGACATTAAAACAACATATCATTACACTTCTTAACTTCAAGGGATCTATATATTATTTGTTGTGTGCAGTGTCACTCTCCATTCATTATTTAGCAGGACATCTTACATAATTATTGTACAGTGATTCTCATTTCATATGAATTTAATATGAGGGACAATTGGCTGTGTATGTACACATCCAGATCTTTGTGTGTTTTATACAAGCACGTTCATGTATATTATGTATATAATGTCATATTAATGTATCATTCTGTCTGTAAATCTTCTTTTTTTAACTGTGATAGTAAATATCTAAAAATTACCTGATTATGTACTACCAGTGACGGATTCAGGGGGTGCGGAGGGGGCGTCCGCCCCTCCGGCACTGACCCAAAATTTTCCAAAAAAAACCCTATATTTTGGCCCCTGGCAAAGGGGGCTCTGGATCTGCCACTGACTACTGTATATATACATGTGATAGTTATTGGAGAAAGATCAGATTATATTTACATGTAGATTGACATTCACTGAACCATGCCCATGAATACATGCAGGGTCATGACTTATGTATATTAGTTAGAATAATCAAACAGAAGTTTATTATGGTCAATAGGAAATTAATTAACACAATGAGATCTTGCATCTATTATAAATTTTTAAATATTTGCAGAAGAGAAATATAAATACATGTATATGCATGCAGATCAATATCATGTTGTGTACATTTTGTTGTTGCCCTTGTAGTGTCACAGATTATGCATAACATACCGTAGTAGGAAAGAAATGTGTACTACATGTAGTATGTTTTTCTGTGAAATATTATGTGCAATAGACTGATTAAGTGTTAATTGTAGGCTTATTTTTTGTCTATGTTTATGTTCATACTTGTTTGATGTTATTTCATACAGATTATACATGTAGGTACATAACATGAACAAGGAGGTATTGTGTCTATTTTGTTTTTTGAACAAGTTACATGCATGTCAATGTGGTATAATGTTTCTGCTTTTAGTGTAAACATATTCATGTACATGTAAATTGTAATTTAAGTCCAGTTGATTATGAAGGTCAGAGGTAAAAGGTCAAGGTTAAAGCTAATCATACTAGCAAAACTGAAACAGAGTATTCAATCTGCATGGATTTGTGTTCCAAATTGCAATAAAAGATACCTGTGGCAAAAGAAAGAAACCTATCTATGTTAGAGGTCAGAGGCTCAAGGTCAAAAGTCAAAGATATTTGTATTTGAAGAAAGTCATGGTGAATATACAGTCATTACATTGGTCTGTAAGTTTCAGAGGAATGAAATGGTTAAGTAATTTCCACTACTTCATTGTATACATGTATCAATACAAAAATAATGTGTGAAGTATTATTAGAGAAATAATAATCTACTTTGATGAAAATAGAGAAGAAAATTTAAAGATTGTATTAATTATGTAGAAAAAACGATATGAAGAATCCTTTGTTAATGAACTACAATGTACAACAAAAAATTGAAGTTTTGCTCTAATATATTGTGTGTGTGTGTGTTTAATTTTACCTGATTAACTACAGACTTAAATTATACTACATTGATGCCAAATGATAAATATTTGCAACTTGAGCCTGAGTTGTTGTCAAAAGTAGCAATCCAGAGGATCTTGGTAAAAACCTGAGGAACTTTTTTATGGCTACACTATGAATAAAATTGCCTGGATAAATTGAAGCAACATGTAGAGGGCTGTAAGCTATCAAGCGTGTAGCTAAGCAATAAATGAGGTAGTAACACAGAAATTCATGGTCCTGCCTATATATGATCCTGCAAGTCTTAGTATCTCTGATAAATTCACAAATTTATTATCATCATCACTATGGATAAAGAATTGGACCTTAGTCCATGAATTGCATAGAAACTGATTTACCAAGGAATAAGTAGGATTAGCTCCCTATATGATTCATTTTATTCTCTGGATGCCTGTATGAACGTTTTTGTTTTGTCGCTAGTGAGATATGAATTTTTTTAAAACAATCATAATTAAGATCATGACAGAAGGGGAAAAAATTTCAAGGTCAAAAAGTTTCAATTGACCCTCCAATTCTGCTTGACATGGCATGAAAAGATGATCAATTTTAAAAGTCAATCCTTTAGTAAAAGGTCAATGAAGGCATACTAGCCATTGTCCCGCCCGGGCCAAAAAATGTCCCGCATTTTCAACCGAAAATATATGTCCCGGCCGGGACAAGGAAAATCCCGATTTTTGGACGTTTCATAAAAAAAAAAAAAAAATTCGGCGTAATATTGATTATATTTTGTCGATTTCAGTCGCTCCCGCTTTTCTTAAACTTTCATTGTTTATTATAACTTTACAAATTATCTATGCCATATACCCATATGCTGTACTCAGCCGATTATCGACTATGTTTTGATAGTAATAAAAGGTCGGCTGTTCCACAAATCTCGCTAAATACACGCATGCAGGCTTTCTCTCTCTCTCTCTCTCTCTCTCTCTCTCTCTCTCTCTCTCTCTCTCTTTTCACGAAACAATTCGATAATTGAAATAAATAAAGCAATAGCAATAGATATACGATGTTCCAGTGGTACCATTTATGTAAGCCAAGATATGAATTCGTTTTTGTGTGAAGAAACAACGTGATGTAATTTAAAAAAAGAAAAGAAGAAGAAAATACGGCAACCACGGAACGCTCTAGATAAAATTACATGTATTATAATATGCTCTTTATTATTATCACGTCAAAAAACTCTCAGTTCTAATCAAAGGACGTTTGCTTAGTGTCAGTCTTTAAATCGCCAACGTAAACGCAGGTAACGGCGCAGATGTTTAATACCTATGTTCAGAAAGTTGTAAATATTAAACGTGAACAATGGAGTAAAAGATTTTTAAATCTTCACAGAGAAAAATTAAAAAGGGTGGACACGTTCGCTGAAGCGCCACTTTTAGAAATGCGTCCGACCAGGAGCCGCGTTAATAAGATATATTTTTTCTCTGGCGTTCTTTCGTTTGCAGAGGGCAATGATCTAGTGCAATTTTGTATTGCAATGTCTGAAGTTCAACCTCCTAAAACGTTTTAAAAATGTCCCTCATTGGCGTTATATTTGTCCCGCATTTTGGTGATTTGTCCCTCTTTGCAATGACAAAACTCCGAAAAATTATGGCAAATATGAATGAAGGTCATTTAGGTTAGCTCAAGGTAACAGAATTTAGACTTGAAATAGCTAAAAGCAACATTTTAACCCCCTCCCCTTGCTTTAGGGTGATTCCTAACCCAGTCTGTCTGTCTATCTACCAAAATGTTTAAAGGCTCTGTGATTGTACTTCATGGAGTTCAAATATATCTTACAGTATTGTTAATTAGAAGGCAAGAAGGTGACATGACCTTGAGTCAAAGGTCAAGGTCATAATAGAATTTTGGGGTTAAATATTGTCTGAGGTACGTAATTCCCTTGTTTGGCGTTCGGTCATATTTCACAGCTTTGTAAGTTGCACAAGGATGCAAACGCATGTCAATGATGTCATGACCCTGAACCAAGGTCATAGATCAAAGGTGCAGGTGACAATATACTTTAGGGGTAAAAGCTTTTCATGGCATAACATTTTACCCTCTTAGATTTCAATAACATTTCATAGAAATATTACTTTGAACCAAAGGCTGTGTCAAAATCTTTAACCAAGGTCAAGGTCACAACATAGTCATATACTTCAGAGGTTAAACCAAATTGTTATTCCTTTGTCCCTTTTACAGTTTAGTTTCATAAAGCTATGTGCTTTTTGTCTAACAGGACCTTAATGTATATGATTAAAATAGGTTTGAATAACCCTATGACATGCTGAAAAAAAAAAAAAAAACGAAAAAGAAAGAGTGAACTAGCTCGGATAGAAACGACTTCCAAGTCACCTACATTGTCACGTGACTTTTTCAAAATGGCGCTGTGCTGTGCGAGTAAGTTGCCAAACAAAAAAGCAATTAAATTGGTGAAGCGATAGCTTTTCCATCATCAAATATATTGTTTTTGTCCATTCACATTCATGTTTACATACAAAACAAACAAGGAGTGCATGCATACCTTTTTATCTGTGAAAAAAAGCCACCGGCCTCCTTCGCGTGTTGTTGTTAGTTTTCTTTTCATAAATCCGTCTCGTTCATATTGGATGCGGATACCTTTCGTGAAATCTGTGTTTGTTTGATTGGCTTGAAGCGTCATTTGAAAGATATATTGTCTTTGCTTAAGAAAAAATCTTGTCAAAGGAAATCCTGGCTAAAGCAGCCTGCCTCCCACAGGCACTTGTCTTGTGACATTCCCCCAACCATGCCCCGAAGTACCCAAAAGTACACATCTTTTTTTATGGAAAATTTTGCTATCATTCATGTTCTGTAACTTATTTCTCGGGCTACAGAGAGAGTAGATAAAGGTTTCATTTTGTCCCGTCAACAAGAAAATCAATACTGGAGACCTTCAAACTACCAAAAATTGTTGAGCAACGGTCTCGCCCGACTTCGTTCTGTAGCAACCATAGAGGTGTTCAGTCTCTTGTAGCGGCTGCGGGAGAGACTGGATCATTTAGTCTACAGAGAGAGAAAAAAAAGAGAGGTCGCTTGGCCAATAGTTATAAATTTTCGTAAGAATTTCTTCATTTCAGTGTTCAGTCGATATTTTTGAAATTGTTAGATACTTAATTGAACATGTAATACTCGCATATTAGTCAGTAATAACCTGTCATGCTGCGCTGAAAACAATGCACTGTTGTTACGGAAATATTTATCTTGTATCTTAGTACAATATTTTAATATTTTGATAAACAGATTTTACAGGAAAACGTTATAATATTTCATTTGAAACATGTTCAATAACATAAACGTTTCATACTTAACCTGGCAGCGATAAAAGTTGAGATGCATTGTGTACTTTTTACGGAAAGAAGGTGGCGATTTTACCCCAAGTATAAGACGAGAAATCGCCAGCCGCACTGCATTTCATTAAAAGTCACTAGCCAGTTGGGCTAGTTCAGCATCAAATTTTGGTAGCCCGAGGAAATATTTGGTAGCCAGGGCTGTCGGGCTAGTGAGTTTTCACGAAGACTGATAAGTTCATAGTTTATTTACTATTTACGCAAACTTAATAAAATCCATCATGAAAATATATAAAGAGCGACGTGGAATATCCTAAAAGTAATAATTTCTAGTCTGACTATGAAACGTACCATGCATACGGGACCTAAATTTATACCCCAAAAATGAGTGACCTGATCAAAACAAAAGGGATTGGTCAATTAAATCGAGTGACTGATCTATGCATAACTAATTAACAAGAATTTGAGAAATGAATTATACTTATAATATCTTACCGAGGTAAATAATAATGGCTAAACAAGTTAATTGTAAGCGCAAACAAGTTGATAATTACATAATTAATGATTCTGAAAGTTAGATACCCTAAAACTGTATACATCTAGATTTCATTAGATAAACCACTGATGAATAAAAAAGTTAGCTCCTCAAACATGTCAAACCCAAATATTCGATATTTTCAAAAACCAGTGTTACTTCTCATTTGAGACAGTATCTTGCGAAGACTGATTATGACGTCATCAAACTCTATGGAAACAGTCCTAAAAATCTTGGAAATGACGGTATAAAATCGACGCTACAATACCATTTCCATGACGTCACAATGGTTTTATGTCAGATACCATCTGTAAGGGGAAGAAACTCTGTATTCCACAAAGACTCAATAGTCATGATAGTACATGTAGGAGATAAATGTATGAAGAAGGAGCAAAAAGGCTTTTTCATTGGGCACAGTGATAAATCCAGATACACAACCCCCTGTAAATTACACTCAGTGTAAACATGGCGGAAATTTGGTCATATGACCAGTCAGACATCAAGAATATCTACAATACACTTCTCCCCTGTTATACCGCCACCTTTTGTTTTTTTCTAGAATTTGGCAGTATAACGGGTTTGGCGGTATATCGAGGTTTACTGATAATGTCAATAAAAAAGGTGACTTTTGAAAATTTGAATACCAATAACGGCGTAAATAGCCATCTTTAAATGTATGTCTGTCCATATTATAAATGAAATATTTCAATAGTAAAAATACAACATGTTCGATGAATGTCTGTTAAATATTCATACTTAATTTACAACTTCATTTTGTATGTCATAGTCTAAAAATCTCCAGAGCAACTGCTTTACGTTTGACTTTAAATTGTCTTTTTCGTCTGCATGATCCGCAACTCGCCGTTGTCTTTAAATATTACGTACAGCGCAGTAGCGATGGCAGTGAATTAGTCAACATAAATTGAATTGATGTCATAGTATCGGAAATTATTATGAAGAGAAGGATTTAACAATTTGATTCTCTGTTATTTTTAGCTCACCTCGACGAAGTTGAGTGAGCTTATGCTATAACCCCACGCGTCCGCGTCCGCGTCCGGTTAAGAAGTTTGGGGTAGCTCAGTATCTGACAAAGTTCTAACGCTACAGTAACCAAACTGGCACAAGTGATTCATCTTTGGATGCTGAGGTGAACCCATGCATCGGATGCAGCATCTGACCTACATTTTCCGCTTGAGTGACTTGGTTAAGAAGTTTGGGGTAGCTCAGTATCTGACAAAGTACTAATGCTACAGTAACCAAACTGGCACAAGTGATTCATCTTTGGATGCTGAGGTGAACCCATGCATCGTATGCAGCATCTGACCTACATTTTCCGCTTGAGTGACTTGGTTAAGAAGTTTGGGGTAGCTCAGTATCTGACAAAGTACTGATGCTACAGTAACCAAACTAGCACAAGTGATTCATCTTTGGATGCTAAGGTGAACCCATGCATCGGATGCAGCATCTGACCTACATTTTCCGCTTGAGTGACTTGGTTAAGAAGTTTGGGGTAGCTCAGTATCTGACAAAGTACTGATGCTACAGTAACTAAACTGGCACAAGTGATTCATCTTTGGATGCTGAGGTGAACCCATGCATTGTATGCAGCATCTGACCTACATTTTCCGCTTGAGTGACTTGGTTAAGAAGTTTGGGGTAGCTCAGTATCTGACAAAGTACTGATGCTACAGTAACCAAACTAGCACAAGTGATTCATCTTTGGATGCTGAGGTGAACCCATGCATCGGATGCAGCATCTGACCTACATTTTCCGCTTGAGTGACTTGGTTAAGAAGTCTGGGGTAGCTCAGTATCTGACAAAGTACTGATGCTACAGTAACCAAACTGGCACAAGTGATTCATCTTTGGATGCCGAGATGGACCCATGCATTGGATGCAGCATCTGACCTACTTTTTCCGCTTGAGTGATTTCGCTTTTAAAAGCCAATATTGAGCAAAGTATAAGTGCTACATGTACCAAACTTGCATATTGGATGTATCTTTGATCAAACTTTCATAAAATGACCTTGACCTACTTTTTCCGCTTGAGTGATTTTGCCTTTAAAAGCCAATATTGAGCAAAGTATAAGTGCTAGATGTTCCAAACTTGCATATTAGATGTATCTTTGATCAAACTTTCATAAAATGACCTCGACCTACTTTTTCCGCTTGAGTGATTTTGCCTTTAAAAGCCAATATTGAGCAAAGTATAAGTGATACATGTACCAAACTTGCATATTGGATGTATCTTTGATCAAACTTTCATAAAATGACCTTGACCTACTTTTTCCGCTTGAGTGATTTTGCCTTTAAAAGCCAATATTGAGCAAAGTATAAGTGATACATGTACCAAACTTGCATATTGGATGTATCTTTGATCAAACTTTCATAAAATGACCTCGACCTACTTTTTCCGCTTGAGTGATTTTGCCTTTAAAAGCCAATATTGACCAGAGTATAAGTGATACATGTACCAAACTTGCATATTGGATGTATCTTTGATCAAACTTTCATAAAATGACCTTGACCTACTTTTTCTGCTTGAGTGATTTTGCTCTATAAAGCCAATATTGAGCAAAGTATAACTGCTACATGTACCAAACTTGCATATTGGATGTATCTTTGATCAAACTTTCATAAAATGACCTTGACCTACTTTTTCTGCTTGAGTGGTTTTGCCTTTACAAGCCATTATACATGTACTAAAAAAATATGTTTGAATTGAATTTTGCTGTCACGAGGTGAGCTTTGTAATCTGTGATTACCTATGTTTTCCCCTATCATCCCGCTGTGAATGAAGCATATCGCCGTCTATATAGGAGTAAACGTCGGCTGTGCAGTCAAATTTGTACATGAAGATCAAACTCTTTTGAATAATGATCTTACCTGAGACAGTGTTTATTTAAAAACAACAATTAATTTGTGTTAGTAAACGCCTAATTACCTGGATAATTACCTTGTTTGGCGGTATTAATCAGGGGATTAACGGTTGTTTGTACCTTTACATAAGTGGGGAATGACGGTATGCAGGTTTGGCGTTATAACAGGGAATTGGTATAGGGAGAACTCTGTTCTTCTAAAAATCGTGGCAGTATGTGAGTTTGGTGTTATAACGAGGGGCGATATAGCGGGGGAGGAGTGTATATCGTTTATAATAAGAACAAAACTTCTAGAATTCAATAAAGAAACCATTTGATTCTTTTGAAAAAAATAATAATAAAAGATTAAGTGTTAAACATTTTACCAGAATACAAAATGTTTATCTGAAAGAAAAAATGTGAAAGCAAGCAGTGCTAAGGAAGCAAAACATTATAGTTACCCTTAATTTCTTTTCCAGTTTTTATGTATATAATATAACAGTTATAGCACAGCTCGGCCTCGGTCGATATTGGTTTTATCACTCCATAAATCATCATATCGACCTCATCATTGTGCAATAATTGTATAATATTCGGCCACCACTAAGATGCTTTTAATTACACTGTTGACGTCCTTGAGATGCCTTAAAATACATGTATGTTGATTTAAACATACCCTAACCAAAAGCCATCAGCAGTTATAGCACAGCTCGGCCTCGGTCGATATTGGTTTTATTACTCCATAAATCATCATATCGACCTCATCACTGTGCAATAATTGTATAATATTCTGCCACCACTAAGATGCTTTACGCTGTTGACTTCCCTGAGATGCCTTAAAATACATGTATGTTGATTTAAACATACCCTAACCAAAAGCCATCAGCAGTTATAGCACAGCTCGGCCTCGGTCGATATTGGTTTTATTACTCCATAAATCATCATATCGACCTCATCACTGTGCAATAATTGTATAATATTCTGCCACCACTAAGATGCTTTACGCTGTTGACGTCCCTGAGATGCCTTAAAATACATGTATGTTGATTTAAACATACCCTAACCAAAAGCCATCAGCACGGTTAATGTGGGATATAACTAATAATATTTTTGTTTGAATCATATACATGTAAATTGTAATGGTTCCTCTCTCTCTCTTTCTGGTGATACGTGAAGTTTTTGCAAAAGTAATGTGTACGCCCAGGCGTATTTAGCGTAATGGCAGCTACGCTTGATCCAGTAGTTATAGGAAAAAATTAGTTACCTTTTAGATTCCTTAAATTTGTTCCTAGAAAATTCTCACTAATTTTCCATCCCCTTTTACCGTGTTTACATGTTCAGAAAAAGTAGATTAAACTTGAGTGAGCTTGGCTGATTATCAGCACTCAGGAATCGGAGTATATATATATATATACTTGATATAGTTGTTCAAAGTAATTATATATCATATATGCTTTTGGATTACAGTTAGTAATGAGGTACCTGAGCAGCCAGTCATCTCACCTGTTTCTGGACATATATATGAGAGAAGGCTGATAGAGAAGTACATCAAGGAGAATGGTTCAGACCCCATGAATGGAGAGAAACTAACTCTGGACATGCTGGTCGAGGTCAAAGGTCAGTGATAATTGATGATACTAATTGCTTATTGGATATCAGAGCTCTCGATTGGCCTGATTTGGGGCCAATATTCGGCCCCATTCCCAATGTAAAATAGTATCTTTTTTTCCCAATTTGTGGACAACTTTTTCTCAATTTGAAACCTCATGGAAAATTCCTAAAAAATGAGAAAAAAAAATGCTAAATTTCTAGTGAAAAGACATCTAAATTGATTTATATTTTTTCCCAATTTTTTTTATAAAATGCCGCTATTTTTCCAAAATTCAAAGGCCCCAGCACCAGTTCCAAAATGGATGTGAGAGCCCTCAATATGTAATATAATGTGAAATCAGTAATGCTGAAAATACATGGATATCGGACTAATGTCTTAAAGTGTTTTATTACATGCAAATTACAATGTATGTGATTACATCTTAGCAAATACATGTACGGTAAAAGAGAGAACAAAATTTAAATGCTGAACATGCATTTGATAAGTGTAATTTTAACCTTGCCCATAACTTTTGAATGGAAAGTGATAGGGCTTTCATATTACATATGTGTATTCCTTGTGATAAGACCTTTCCATGGATACCAAAATTTTTGACCTTGTGACCTTGACCTTGGACTGTGACCTACTTATCAAAAACTTTAACCTTGACCATAACTTTTCAATGGAAAGTGATAGGGCTTTGATATTTCACACGTGTTTTTCTTGTGAAAAGATCTTTCCATGGATAACAAAATTTTTGACCTTGTGACCTTGACCTTGGAGTTTGACATGTGTATTCCTTGTGACAAGACCTTTCCATGGATTCCAAAATTTTTATCCTTGTGACCTTGACCTTGAACTTTGACCTACTTATTAAAAACTTTAACCTTGCCCATAACTTTTGAATGGAAAGTGATAAGGCTTTCATTTTACACATGTGTATTCCTTGTGACAAGACCTTTCCATGGATACTAAAATTTTTGACCTTGTGACCTTGACCTTGAACTTTGACCTACTTATTAAAAACTTTAACCTTGACCATAACTTTTGAATGGACAGTGATAGGGCTTTCATATTACACATGTGTATTCCTTGTGACAAGACCTTTCCATATGTAAGTCACTAAAATTTTCATATTTTAATGGCTACTTTACATGTTGAACAAATATTTAATAAATGCAATATATGTGCATGGAAGGATTGTTGGATAGAGATGTGGACAATTAACCTAAAATTTCATATAAATCATAAGCTTAATTTGAGCACAAACAGGTGTTTTGTAGATTGAGAATCGTTACCCTTGGATAAGCATGATAAGGCCAACTATAAGAAGTGTAACTGTTTCACATCTTTTCTGTGCTGTATTCGGGATTTTCGTAATACAGAGTTACTTCCCATTCGGGACGGTATAACATGTAAACCTATTGTGACGTCATCAAATTCTATGGAAACCAACGTTAAATTCAGGGAAAGTACGCAACTAAATCGATGTTTCTGTAGAAATTATATTACATCATAATGCTTTTACGTCTGATACCGTCCCAAATCGAAAGCATACACCAACGTAAAGACAGAATAAGTGACTTTACGACAAATACTTGATCGATTTATATTTCTATTTCAGCGTCAGCCTTGGTGAAGCCCCGCCCTCCATCTGCCACTAGTATTCCTGCTATCCTTAAAGTTCTCCAGGATGAATGGGTAAACAAACTTCATAATCCTCAACATGGACAGCTTCAAGTTTATATTTTTCTTGCTTCATTGTGCAAATGCAATAACTGAATGAAGAGGGACTTAGTTCTAACTTTCTTGTTTTTTCCTATAAAGTTTAGATAAATCACACTGGTTTTGTTCATGTATAATGAGGACTTATTATTGATTGGTTGTAGGATGCTGTCATGTTACACAGTTTCTCACTCCGACAACAACTACAAACAGCTAGGCAAGGTATGTACGTGTTGGTTAGGAAGACAAATATACAGTGTTATAAACATTATTGATTTAAGAAGAATTAATTGTTGCTTAAACCATGCATTGATGAGACCAAGAAATTGCAAGAATCGTATTTGTCATATGAAATAATAATAGCGTTAAATGCAAGAGCTACTTGCAAAAATAAATGCAACACTTGCATTAAAATTTCACTTGTAGTTTTATTGAGTGGTCAAAATAAGAATAAACAAAATTTTGCAGATTGACAGTACCTACGTAATGTATATAGACTAATTAGATTGCAGTTTTTCAATCAATGAGTGAATGTTATACATGAATTAATGACTTTCCACCTTACATGTATATGAAAGATTGTTTATGTTTTGTAGAGTTGTCCCATGCCTTGTATCAGCACGATGCTGCTTGTCGTGTCATAGCTCGTCTAACCAAGGAAGTTACTGCTGCCAGAGAAGGTATTTATACAAGATTTTATAGAAAATATTCGTCTGAGATTCTGCTTTGTTTGTGGATTCTTCTATTTCAAGATTTAGAAAAATGATGGCAGTGATTTATTGTTATTCAGTTGATTTTGAATGAATTAATCTAAATGATTTTGTGGAAGAAGTAAAAGAAGCTTATAATCATACTTTATACTGCTATCCTCAATATCATAAATAGAATTAAATAATTTGGATGATAAGCCATGAAGAATTTTCTTTTGACAGCCTTGGCCACACTCAAGCCACAAGCCGGTATCACAGCGGGGGCATACGCTGCTCCAGCCCCTCAACCTGTAAGTCATACTATTATACTGTCAACCTAAGTTGTAATGCAATAATTTTACGATTGTTATACTATTAACCTAAGTTTTACGATAAGTGTCTGTACTAAAACAATTTTTGTTTGCTTTCTGATGGTATTAGATGTGTATTACAGGCTTACGGAGCGGAGGCTGGACCAGAGGCAGCCACACAACCCATGGAGGAGGCAGGCATGAGTGATGAAGTATTACAGAAGGTATGTTATCAGGAAATCCCTGTGAAACAAAATACAGGTTTTATTTGACAGCACTGTAGTAAAAAGATTTGGTAATTTTCAAGACATCACTGTCTTTGTATGTTCATGGTTCTACAGTATATTCTTGTTGGTCATATGCATGTTCTATGAATTGTATAATGATTTTTGGTAAATTTTGAATGTTAGACAATTATTACTTAGACTTGCATTAGAACTAAATACTGTTACTGAAACCCCAAATTAGCACAAACAATACATATGCTGTTTTCATAACATCTACATATAAAAATCTTCTTATATGAACTTGAATGGCACATCCCAATAGGCAAACAGGATTATTGGAATACTGTAACATGTATAAGTACACTTAAGTTAGATAATATAGAAGGTAGGGATTCAACTAGTAATAAAATACTTCTATACATGTACATGATGTATGTATTACAATTTTTATGTTGCATGTACATGTACATGTATGGTATACAGTATACAACTTGCCTGAAAAAAAGTTTCTTAAGATTTTGAATGGAATGTGAAATAGATACAGTGTGAAGAGTATGCTTTTACAAACAATGCACTGCAACTTATCAATACATGTAGTCTGAAATATCTCTAATGAAATTCTAAATAAAAATTAGAGGTGCAAATATACATGTTATTGTATAAATGTTGATATTCTCCTTACTCATTTTATTTGTTTACTTGGTTATAGACGAGTCCATACATTTACATATTTGTGTGTTTTTATTATACCTTTTTTATTGACAAACAAAAACTGTATCATGGACATTGCTGTGTGAATTGATTGATTTTAATGTGATACTTTACCCTATATCACTACAGTTACAGTGTGAATTGATTGATTTTAATGTGATACTTTACCCTATATCACTACCGTTACAGTGTGAATTGAGTGATTTTAATGTGATACTTTACCCTATATCACTACAGTTACAGTGTGAATTGAGTGATTTTAATGTGATACTTTACCCTATATCACTTTACAGCTACAAGACAAGGCCACCTTACTGACTGCAGAAAGAAAGAAGCGTGGTAAGACGGTACCGGAAGGCTTAGCTACAGTAGAGGATATCAAAACCTACAGACAGCTGGCATCTCATACTGTAAGTTACTTACATCTGAGGTGTATATCAGCCGTAAACTTACAAAGCTTTCTGAATTTTGAAATTTAATGTCATTCCATAATAATTTAAGGTTGGCACCTACATGTACAATGTACATTTGGTGATTTTGTACATGTAGTTTTGATTGACTTTTCGCCACTTTTAAATCCTGATTATATCTGTCAATAACGAAAGGATGAATGAAGTTTATGTTATAAGAAATATTTACATTCATAGGGTTAAAGACCAAAATATACTGCTAGTAGTGGTCAAATGTACTGGTAACATGACTAAATTTCTGCCATGTTTACAAGAGGATGTGCCTCTAGATTTTTCACTGTGCCCTACGAAAAAGCTGTGATCTTCAAGTCTCCTTTTACATATTGGGGTTTGAGGAGCTAAGAGCTAATTCATCAACATGATCAATGGTTCCTTCAATGGATTCTAGTAGTTTTGTCCTAGATTTAAACGTAAGATTCTAGATATATAGCAATTTCCATACATTATGCTCTATGATAAACACCAAGTTTATCCCCCCAATTATTTTCAGAACTTTTCTGTGCTTATCTCTAATTAAACCTTTGTGTGACATCATGCCGACATAGAGAATAGGTCCTGTCATGTTCACTCTATAGTCTATCTGCATCTTTCTGACATTCCTATGTGATTAACAGGAGTAAACAATGTTTATTGTAGGGTTTACATAGTGCTAGTGTACCAGGAATTCTCTCTCTAGATATTTGCCTCAGAGACACCTCAAAGATTGTCACAGGTCAGTACATACATGTACTTGTACTTGTACATCTACTTGTGCACAGGTATAATCCTCACAAAATTCTGTTCTTGTATTCTTTATTTGTTCTATACATTAAGTTTTACAGTGTATTTCCTAAATCATTTGGATACTTGTTCAATAATTCCAAGAGAAAACTGTGATATTATATAAATTTTGTTGTACCAGTAATGTTGATACAGTGTGAAAAAGTATGGATACTTAGAAATATTTATTTTTTTGAAACATTTATACATGTGTATGTACATTTACCTACATGTACATGTACTGAATAAACAAGGACACAAAATTTTCTGAACCTATAATATCAAAATTACAGGTGGTAATGACAAGAATGCTGTGGTATTTAATAAGGACACAGAGCAGGTCATGGCCATTCTCAAAGGTCACTCCAAGAAGGTCACAAGTGTCATATATCATCCTGAGGAGGTAAATCATAATACATGTACATACATTGTATATTATAGTGCAATATACATGTACATTGTACGTAAATATTCTTGTATATTCCAAGCTGCATGTGGTGTGTTTATGAACATTTCACAAAATCTATGAAAAAAACATAGTTCTTGAAAATCACAAAAGTCAAAAAGAACATTACATTCTTAGAGTAGATTTTAGGGAATTCTGATTTCTTCTGTAGATTTGAGACTTAGGTCAACCATTGACTTTTGTTGTAAAATTAACAGATTGTCTAACGATACTTAATGTATGTTTCATTAGGAGCTTGTGTTTACGGCATCTCCTGATTGTACTATCCGTGTTTGGGGTGTAGAGACGGCTCAGTGTGCACAGATTATCAGAGCCCACGATGCTCCCGTCACTGGTATAAGTTTACACGCTACAGGAGATTATCTTCTCAGTTCTTCCACAGACATGGTAAGACATTGTTATAGAAATAGAATTTATCAAGATTTTATTATTTCAAATTCTGTATTGAAGATAAGGTCCAAAAAGATTTGATTGCTGGTAGATTATTTTGTTATCATATGAAATGTTAAGTGTTGTCATTCATGATATAATGGAAACTATAATATATTTCCCCTATACATTTACATGTATATAGAATGAAAATACATGTACATGTATACTCTCACTTGTCACCATAGACACTGAATTTTCATTTGATATAAATATTACATGTGATTTGTAGCATTGGGCTTTCTCAGACATCAGACAAGGACGCGTTCTCACTAAGGTCAATGATCCATCATCTCAGCACGGTAATTATCTTATATCAATGGACTATAATCATGTTCTCAGACTTATCAGTATACTACATGTATTTGTGCATTGTACTTACAATTAACGTATAGCATTAGAAAAAAAGAAGTTTTAACTCTTGTCATCAGAGAGCTGCACGGACTACTGCTTGAATGACCTTACATGTACATTGTATTTCAGTGCACCACTTTTGAACATGTATGTTTATATACATGTATGTTTTATACATGTTCATGTACATGTATGAAACTGAAATACATGTATACAAAGACTTTAAACCTATAAGGTAACCTTTATCTGTCAGTCACATTTCCACAATACAAAGATTTCTGAGATACTGTAATATGAATGAATGAATATGAAACCAATCATGGTAGTTCAGTGAATCTGCTCCCTTAGTAACAGATGGAGAAAGAAATGTCCAGAATGATGATGTCATTTTCCTCATAGTCCTCCTAGCCATCATTGCTCACACCTACATGTATATTTTCAGCTTTAACTTGTGCCCAGTTCCATCCTGACGGTTTGATTTTCGGCACGGGAACAGAAGATTCTATGATCAAAATTTGGGATCTGAAAGAACGAGCTAATGTGGCTAACTTCCCTGGACATCAAGGACCTATAACTAGTATTGCTTTCTCTGAAAACGGTAATGATCAGGGAAATTTACATTTTAAATCTTATTTCTTAAGAAATACATGTACATCTATTTCATAATCTGAAATTGTAGAAAAGATTTAGAATCTCTATTTTTCATTTTCTTGAGTATTACAGGAATGTGTAGACCTCTTTAGTTACTTTATGCATTGAGAAGTTGTCAATAAACAACAAGACATCTATTTAGCAGTATATTATAAAAAATATTATTTTTTTGACAGGTTATTACTTAGCAACATCAGCTGAAGATTCGGTGGTTAAGTTGTGGGATTTACGCAAACTGAAGAACTTTAAAACCCTAAATCTGACGGATAAATATGAGGTGAGTCTCCCAATCTATACTGTTATAGGTATAAGATGAACTACTGTAGGTTATAAACATTAGTCATATTTCTCTTTAGGAAAAAAATTGCAGGATGAAATAATACATTTGATTTACATTCTTTTATGACATGTACATGTACTTTCAATGAACAGTTAATGTATAAAAGTGTGATTCTGACTTACTACATGATGACTTTGTTTTACAGGTGAGATCACTGTGTTTTGATCAGAGTGGGACGTACCTAGCTGTGTCGGGATCTGACGTCAGGTAATGATCAGTTTTGTTAATAACTATCGTATTCTAGAACACTTTAATATGATACAGATGAATTTATCTATTTGCAGAATGCACATACATGTACACCATGAGTTTTAACAGTCTTAGATATAAATTTATATGTTTATTTTTCAGAGTGTACTTGTGTAAACAGTGGCAGGAGTTGATATCGTTTAATGACCACACTGCCATGGCGACCGGTGTCCGTTTTGGACATAACGGATCGTTTGTGGCTTCGGCTAGTATGGACAGATCTGTCAAGTTCTTCGGAATGCAGTGAATAGAATCTATAAATGCATAAAATTCTATGGCATTTGTATTTTTAACCAATATCCTAAAGTTGTGCAACTTCTATAGAAGTATACATGGACAAATGGATGTTGCAAGCATGAAAAGTATAAACATTTCTTGGCTGAAACAGAAAACATGTGTTTACTTATTCAATTTGTATTCATAATTTTGATTTCAAAAATATTAATTCGATATTTTTTAAAAGCTAAATTTGTGTTAAAGGTATCTAAATTCTTATAAGTTATTTGTATAAATACCAGTATACAAGAAACTAGCTGCAAGTTGAATGGTACTGATTTTACGCGAATGTTTTTTATTTAGATAAAGTAGGCAAACTTGTCTTTATTTTTCTCGTTGCTGAAGTAAAATACATAAACCAAATCATATGTAACAGATAAGATTCTAAAGTTTCTGGTGTAAAACATTTCTCTATTGTTAGGTTGATTTAAATATTACATGTGTTTGTACACTGAAAAGAAGTACAATGTATTTGTGTGACTGTATTGTCTTCAATTTTGAAAGCAACTGTCTGACATGTACTGTATGTTTTTGAATTATGATCATATAATTTGAAGTACTTTTTCATCTTACTGGCCAAGTGTTTGTGAATTCAACAATATTTTTGTTTATCTTGGTTTTTGAACGTAAGCTGTCATAAAAAGATATTTGTATAAAAATCTGTTACCTTGTTCAACATGTAATTATTATTATTATAATAATCAGTAACAATTGTTCATTTGGAAAGTAAGTATTTTTTCTGCACGTAAGCCTATATTTGTAGGAAATACTGGGATTTACATGTTGCAGTAATTGACAGTACTTTCAAGTTAAGCTAGAGTTATACTTTAAGGTGCAATCAGTACAAAGTGCTGTTTTTATCATCCTTTTTTGTGAAGTTCCTTTTTCTAAAGCCAGACTATACAAAATGTACACAATTTACGTAATTGTGACGCAGCAATTTGTGTGTGTGTGTAAAAGCGTAGAATACATACAAGGTACATTTATCACGAATACAAGTGTTTGTTATAGTATGTAGAACTTAAGGTATGTATCTACTGCAGTATGAATGTAGCTTTTATAGTTTCCACTGTTGAGAGATCATACATGTGAATTGTGTTCAACCGATTATAAAATCATGATTCATCAAATTTCATCTGTCTTTTTAATTAATAAACTGATTTCTGATGAATTTATTTTGTGATATTTTTCTCTTTCCATGTTTTTTCTGTGGATAAATTTTGTAAGAATCAGGCAAGGGTGATACAGCAAAAGTTTTTGCAAAACTTTTTATTTCTGTTTGAGATTTTGATTATCATTTCTCAAGGTAGTGATGGCGAAGCGAGATATTCACCTCATAATGTATAAAGGATTATGAAGGGGAAAAATGGTGGGAGAAATTTCTCTATATAATTCAACCAAAGGGGTAGGGGCAAAAGTGACCATTTTTGGCCTCAATCAAAAATTTAAAAAAGGTTCTATTTTCTTATTCATTATGCTTCTTCTGAACCAAAAATAACAAATTTTACGTGATTTTTCGAAAACCCTGCCTTTTAGGGCAAAATTATTGAAAGTTGAGCACTATGTCTTCACATTAGAAATTCAGAGTTTTTGCAAGGGACACACATACCTACAGTTGTAAGCCCTAGAGCAAGGGCGTGTAACAGGCTCATACTCATATGGGACATTCCTTTTTATATTCTGAACGTACATGGAAAGTATAACTTTGTTACATGCGCTTGCTCTATATATAACATAAACTATTATGTTAAAATCTGGTTGATATCATTTTACCACTAATTTCCATGGTAGTGGGCAATTTTGACGGGAAATAACACTCATATTAGTTGATTATATCTATTTTCAATTCAGTTTCAATAAACAACAATATTTCTACTCTTATTTGAAAGATGAAAAATAGTATAAACAATTTTTGAAAATGGCAAACAAATGGGGCCAAAAACGGCAGATTTTGCCCCTACCCCTTTGCTACCTCTGTAACATTCTTCACCATCGAAGTATCAGGAAAATTCCTTCAGAACATTCATATGGGTGCTGATCTGAAAACATTTCAAGAGAAGAAATTTCAGCAAAAATTTAAGGTTTTTCAGCTGCCTGATTCTTACATTGACCTGTACTTTATTCTTATTAGTCCTCTACTAACAAAGGGGAGGGGTCGCATTATTGCTACTGTGTCTGTCTGTCTATCTGTCACACTTTAGTTTCCATTTGTAAAGATACTAGGCAGAAACTTTCAATTGTTGTACCAGTAAATATTAAAAAGTTTGGGATCAATTTCAAGTTTTGTTCCAATGAGAACACTCGTGTCTGACTTGCATGACTTGGACTAATGCTATATTTACAAGTTACAGATCATAAGTTTCATTGACCTAGATACATGTACATGTATTTGACCTAAAGTTTTTAGCTCTATTGGTCTCGGACCTGTCGAGCTTATGCGATACCCCGCTGTCCGTCAGTCCGTCCGTAAACAATTCTTGTGCTCGCAACTCCTCTAAAACTGTAGGAGATGGAAAGTTAATTCTTTTTGCATCTTACTTGGTTTGTGGTCTAGTTGTGCACCTGACATTTGGTTTCAGCCCCTGACCCCCAGGGTATTAGAAAATGGACGTGGTTATGAAAATCTATGAAATCTTGTGCTTGCAACTCCTCTGACACTGTAAATGATGGAGACTTTATTCTTTTTGCAATATGATGGGTCTGTGGTCTAGTTGTGCAACTGATATTTTGTTTGAGCCTCTGACCCCAGGGTCTTATAAAATGGGTAAAGTCATTTTCTTCTATATAACTCTGTAATTTTGTGCTCACAACTCCTCTGTCATTGCAAATGATAAAGAGTTAATTGTTTTTGCAATATGATGGGTTTGTGGTCTAGTTGTGCACCTGATATTTTGTTTGAGCCTCTGACCCCCAGGGTCTTAGAAAATGGGTGTGGTCATTTTCTCCTATGTAATCTTGTGATCGCAACTCCTCTGAAACTATAAATGATGGAGACTTAATTCTTTTTGCAATATGATGGGTCTGTGATCTTATTGTGTACCTGATATTTTGTTTGAGCCGCTGACCCCCAGGGTCTTAGAAAATGGGTGTGGTCATTTTCTCCTATATTACCCTATGAATCATAGTCTTGTGCTTGCATCTCCTCTGACACTATAAATGATGGCGATTAAATTCTTTTTGTAATATGATAGTTCTGTGGTCTAGTTAAGTACCTGACTTTTTACTAAGTATTTGAGCCTCTGACCCCCAGGGTCCTAGAAAATGGATGTGGTCATTTTCTCCTATATATCTCTATGTAATCATGTGCTTGCAACTCCTTTAACGCTATAAATGATAAAGACTTAATTCATTTTGCAATATGATGAGTCAGTGGTCTTGTCATCAACCTGATATTTTGTTTTAAACCCCCAGGGTCTTAGAAAATGGGTTTGGTCATTTTCTCCTACAAAACTCTATGTAATCATGTGCTCGCAACTCCTCAGACACTATAAATGATGGAAACTTCATTCTTTTTGCAGTATCAGGGTGTGTGGTGTAGTTGTGCACCTGATATTTTGTTAGAGTTCCTACAAGTGTAACCCTTGGGGTCTTAAAAAGGATGTGGTCATTTTCTTTTATATAAATCTGTAATCTTATACTCGCAACTCGCCTAGAGTGACACTTTAAATGATGGAGACATGATTTTTTTTGCAATATGATGGGTCTTTTATCTTATTGTGCACCTGATATTTTGTTTGAACCTCTAACCCCCAGGGTCTTAGAAAATGGGTGTGGTCATTTTCTCCTATATTACTCTATGAATCATAATCTTGTGCTTGCAACTCCTCTGACACTAAAAATGATGGCGATTAAATTCTTTTTGTAATATGATAGTTCTGTGGTCTAGTTAAGTACCTGACATTTTTTTAGCCTCTGACCCCCAGGGTCCTAGAAAATGGATGTGGAGTATATATCTCTATGTAATCATGTGCTGGCAACTCCTTTGACGTTATTAATGATAAAGACTTAATTCATTTTGCAATATGATGAGTCAGTGGTCTTGTCATCAACCTGATATTTTGTTCGAGACCCCCAGGGTTTAAGAAAATGGGTTTGGTCATTTTCTCCTACAAAACTCTATGTAATCATGTGTTGCAACTCCTCAGACACTATAAATGATGGAAACTTAATTCTTTTTGCAGTATAATGGGTTTGTGGTCTAGTTATGCACCTGATATTTTGTTAGAGTTCCTAACCCTCAGGGTCTTAAAAAGGATGTAGTCATTTTCTTTTATATAAATCTGTAATCTTATACTTGCAACTCCCCTAGAGTGACGCTATCAATGATGGAGACCTAATTCTTTATGCAATATGATGGGTCTGTGATCTTATTGTGCACCTGATATTTTGTTTGAGCCTCTGACCCTCAGGGTCTTAGAAAATGGGTGTGGTCATTTCTCCTATATAACTCTATGTAATCTTGTGCTTGCAACTCCTCTGACACCATAAATGATGGCGATTAAATTCTTTTTGTAATATGATAGTTTTGTGGTCTAGTTAAGTATCTGACATTATGTTTGAGCCTCTGATCCCCAGGGTCCTAGAAAATGGGTGTGGTCATTTTCTCCTATATATCTCTATGTAATCATGTGCTCGCAACTCTTTTGACGCTATAAATAATGGAGACTTAATTCATGTTGCAATATGATGAGTCTGTGGTCTTGTCATCAACCTGATATTTTGTTTGAGTGACCCTGACCCCCAGGGTCTTAGAAAATGGGTGTGGTCATTTTCTCCTATAGAACTTTATGTAATCATGTGCTCGCAACTCCTCAGACACTATAAATGATGGAAACTTAATTCTTTTTGCAATATGATGGGTTTGTGGTCTAGTTGTGCACCTGATATTTTATTTGAGCCTCCGACACCCAGGGTCCTAGAAAATGGATGTGGTCCTTTTATTTTGTCCTCTATAACTATATGTTATCTTGTGCTCGCAACTCCTTTGACACTTTAAATGATGGAGACTAAATTCTTTTTGCAATATAATGGGTCTCTGGTCTTTTGAAAAAAAGGACAATTGATATTTATGTGTATGAATATTTTACCATCGATAATGAGCGAATAAAACAAAACAACCAGGAGAGCTACAGTCTCGTCAGAGACTTCTGGTTAGAGTTATTATTGACCATTAGTCTTGATTGCCAAGTAGTCGACCCTAAGTATTACTTGTGAGAAAACCTTTCTACATATACCACATAACTTCTTACCTCATGGTCTTGGCCTTCATTATGGAATATTACTGTCTGGTGATTTGGTATTTCAAAAGATGTTTGACCATCTGACCTTTACCTACATATGAACATGATTGGGCTACTTTTCTAAAACTCTTGCCAATAAAGATTTGTTTGTTCTCTTTATGCCTATTATTTGGACTGATAAAATCCCCAAATGTCTGACATTCCATGGGAGTCTAGTATAAAAAGCCTCCTTGCCTTTAGATGACCACAGAAACAAAACAGCATAGTTATACCCCCCGAAAACGAAGTTTAAGGGGGTATATAGGAATCACCCTGTTCATCTGTCCGTCCGTCCGTTCTTCCGTCCTTCTGTCTGTCTGTCTGTCCGTCCGATTAAGAAGTTTTGAAAGAAGATTTCTTTTATACTATTAATGGTAGGCCTTTCATATTTTATACATACATTCACCATGAAGCGTACTACATTTTAGTACCATGAATTTTGACCCTGTGACCTTGACCTTCACCCTATACAACACTTTATGTAAAGATGTTGTGAAAGCAGATTTCTTTTATACTATTAATGGTAAGCCTTTCATATTTCATACAAACATTCACCACAAAGAGTACTAAAGTTTGGTATCATGACTTTTGACCTTGTGGCCTTGACCTTGACTTTGGACTTATGTTGCAGTTTAAGTTAAGAAGATTTGAAAACAGATTTGTTCCATACTATAAACGGTAGGTTTTCCACGTTGAAACATAAATGGTTCCTATTATTAAAAACGCCCCGCGGGGGTATAATTCGTCCACTTTAGGGTAGTTCTAGTTATACATATCATATATTTATGAAATGGCTTTACGAAACTGCGTAACGGGTGTATCATGTGATAAATAAATTTATGTAATTCTGCATGGAGAGAAGCTTGATATGATTTTGGGTTTTGGACAAGGCAGTGAGATAAATAGGTGGCTTAATTTTGGTATAATTAAAGTTTTAGCAACAGTGATCTTACCAATGGGAATGAGAATTCGTCTTTTCCATTGGGTTATAAGATCAATTCTCTGTAAGGACCAAAATATTTTGGAAACAGCATGTCATGGATTTTCATGATTTTCTCTATAAATGATATTTATAATGCCCTGAATACAAAGATAAAAATTTTTTGAAAAAAAAAATTCTGGTTGTCATGGAAACGAGGTCTGTCTATTTATAGCAAATAATAAGTCATCTTTGGTTATTATGTTGCCATGGAAACCATTGTCAGAGTTAATTGGTATTAAAAACTTATAATCTTTAAAACCTCTTTTTTATGAAAAAGTAACAATTTTTTGACATTTCCTTCAATTAGCCGGATCCTATCAAATCAAAAATCAGTCAAAAATTGCCAAAAAATAAGGTCAAAATCAAGGCCTATTTTTGTCCAATTTTTACCATTTTTAAGCAAAAATAACACAAAATGTCAGGCTGATAACGCCATCACTGTTTTCATAACAAAATAGATTTCATGTGACAAATACAATCACTGAAAATATAAGTGGTACCTTGTTTTGTTTTCCTACATTTTGAGGTCAAAAATGGTTGCCATGGCAACTTTTCATTTGACACATGATGACTATATCTTTTCAAATTGATTTTTAGCATGGTTTAAATAACTTATATTGCTTAAGCTTTATGTAGGGACAATAGAAGAAATTATTCTTTATTTGAGCACTTCCAAAATTTGACAAGGTCATTGACTCTAAGTTCAAGGTCAATTCAAATTATAGGTTCCATTTTTAATAAAATTTGCATTTTTGTTGTGATTTGTTGTTACTAAATTTAGGCTTGACTGTCATGTATTTGTATCAAAAATACTTCTTTCTAAATTTAGGACCGATAGATGGAAAAACACTACAATTTTTTGTTCAGAACATTTCTCCTAAAAAAATAAACCCAAGACAAAAATCATGATAATCTCACATTTTTTTATATGTATGTATGAAATACTAGCTAAAAATCAAGGATGTCATTGATTTTGAGAATTTTGCAACTTTGGTCAATAAATATGGGATATATCCAAAATCACTATGTATGTGACAAATATGGATAATGACCATATCCCTGTATACAGTACAAAATCGATAATTCAGAAAATCAGAAACCGAAGGCATACAAAATCAGGATAAAACAGGATCCAAAGCAAACAAAAACAAAAACCTCCACCATATGAAAAGAAGCGAACTCCCGATATGAGAGTGAGACCAGGTGCCCAGGAAGAGTAAGCATCTCCTGCTTGCATGCAACACCCGTCGCTTCAATTCGGTAGAACTGTCACATCCGGTTACTTCCACTTTGGAAGATATAGAGTACAATCTTTGGTTGGATGGTTCAAATGGTCTATGACAGAATATCATCCACCATTCTGGATAGTGGGACATCATAGTGTATGACGAGTTCCCCATATCGACCGTAGAACTTCCTCAGTGACGATGTTAGTCGGTCACAAACATATCCCTGATTGAGAAGCTTATCTGAAAGACGCCTAGCTCTCAGAACAAAATCCGTATATATATGGTACTTGCTCTGGCATAGCGTATCAACTGAGATATGAACACGCCATAAGCAGGCGATGAAGGGATGTTGCTACTCAGAAAAGGAAAGTTCGTAATGCTGAAATTGAAGTCGTCACGTTTGTCATAGAGTGAGGTGTTCATGTGACCATCAGTGTCGTAGGACAACATTATGTCCAAATAGGATGCTGAATTATTTGTCTCTGTAGTGTCTTTGACTTCAAGCTCCGAAGGATAGATACTGCTCAGGTAATCCGCGAATTTTGGATTATTGATGGACAACACATCGTCTATGTATCTGTAAGTGAAGTTGAAGTCAGAAGCTAAGTATCTTTTCCCTTCAGAGACCAAAGATTGAATGAATTCAGCTTCGTACGAGTAAAGGAAAATGTCGGCAAGGAGTGGGGCACAATTGGTCCCCATTGGAATTCCGACAATTTGCTGGAAGACCTTTCCTCCAAACACCACAAAAATGTTGTCGATCAGAAAGTTTAACATCTGAATAATGTCTGTTTCAGTGTACTTATTTTCAGAATCTGACTTTTCTTTTACAAAGTAGGTTTTGTCATAGTTAACAACAATAAATTTGTATTTGCGATTACCGTTCTTACTTGTAAACGCATTACTTATAATTTTTGCGAGTCTTTCTTTCAATTTAGAATGTGGAATTGTAGTGTAAAGTGTCGAAAAATCAAAGGCTTTGATCGAATGGACTCTACTAAAATGAGTGGATTTCAGATGTTCTAAAAGTTCCTTCGAATTCTTTAAAATCCACATCTGGTTGATACCACTGCGAGAATATACTGTCGAACAATATTTTTGTAGCCCAGATTTGATTTCAGATAAAACTTTGGTGAGTAAGATCGATACAGATTTGGTAGAACATTTTGAGGAACCAGCGATGAAACGTTGTTTGTACGGATTCTTATGCATTTTAGGTATGCAGTATAAGTATGGTAAATCTAAATCTAAATTGGTAGTGTCGAAGCCAAAGGAAGCAAGAGCTGATTTGAGGTTATCTATTATTTCAGAGGCAGAAAGGTTTGTTGGGGTGTAAGTGGGATTGTTTGTTTTACTCAATACCACATGATTTTTGAGTAATTGCCTCTCATATTTTTGAAAAATCACAGAATTTTGCCAAATTTTGTGAATTACATTCAAGATGACCTTGAAAAATTTTAAGGTGATTTTTTAATCAATAATGCCCCTTTTTATGCACTGATAAAAATAATGCTTAAAAATATATAACGGACAGCTGAAAAATTTCCAGTAAATTACTCTATGTGTAATAGCACTGAACAGAATGTCACCATGGTAACCATTTTTTTATACCCGTTTGAATAAAATTGTGAAGAGGTCCCACTCAAATTTTAACATTTTCTTAAAGATCGAGGATAAAACTTAAGATAATTGGCAGTAGAAATCAAGTTAGCCTGACATTTCAGATTATTTGAGCAAAATTATGTTAAATTAGGAGCTTCTTCGGTCTTACAAAGGGCCTCTTCAAAACAGGTTTTTGCCTACATTTTGAGCATATTGACAAAGAGAATAGCGGGCAGAAACATACTTCTTGTGTAATATTGATACTTTTAAAGATTTAAAGAGAAAAATTAAGGAAATTTCAGTTGACTACAATAGCTGTTACCATGGAAACGAGCCTTGTGAAAATGCCATGTTACAAGTATTCTACTGATGCGTAAAATTTCAAACATGGTTTCCATGGCAACGGAAACTTAATTTGTAAAAAGAAAGTTTATTTTTCTCTCAATACATCATATACACCTTCCACACCAAAAATCTTCAAAATTGGAGACATGCTATTTCCACGTGCTATTGAAATCATTTTGGTCCTTACAGAGAACTGATAATAAGTGCTCTCATTTTTGGAACTTGTATTTTGTAGTTTAAATTTGTCATTTCATCTAAGTTAGTAGAAAATTCTATACCTTATTGTGAAAATTGTGAAGGACCCCAATCTAGCTTCCACCGTGTATGATGGTAAACAATTTTTTTAGCCTATCCATATAATGATGACAAATATGGATAATGACCATATCCCTGTATACAGCACAAAATCGACAATAATTTCAGAAAATCAGAAACCGAAGGCATTCAAAATCTGGATAAAACAGGAACCAAAGCAAACAAACAAAAACCTCCACCATATGAAAAGAAGCGAACTGCCGATATGGGAGTGAGACCAGGTGCCCAGGAAGAGTAAGCATCTCCTGCTTTTTGTTTTTGATAAATTAATGCATAAACCTGATATTCTAGAAAATAAGTCAAGTGTGCCAAGAGCTGAAAAGAGATATTTTTGAGTGTCATCTAGGGTTAAGGAGGTATCTTCTGCATATTATGATATCTTATGTTCTGTACCATTTGTAGTTATACCTTTAATATCCTTATTATGTTTTATAAGAATAGTTAAGATTTCGGCGCAGAGAAGAAAGATACAAGGGGATACGGAGTCACCTTGTCGGCAGCAAAGCTGAATTTTCAATTGATCTGAGAGATGTCCACATTGTAAATTAGATGCTCTAATATCTGTATTAAGTATTTTAATCCATTCAATAATATTATTTTTGAAACCAAAGAATTTCAGAACATAATAAACGAAGGACCAAGCAATGGAATCAAAGGCTTTTTCGAAGTCTATGAGAACTAGCAATCTAGGAATTTTATTTATTTCGGTAAAAGACATTAGATCATATATAAATTTGGTATTTTCTCCGATGTAGCGTCCACTCATAAAGCCTATTTGTGTATTAGAGATTAGTTTTGGAAGAGTAGACCTAATCCGTTTACTTATTACACTAGAAATGATTTTATAAAATACGTTCAGTAAGGTAATTGGTCGAAATGTCTGGTAAACATATAATTACTAGTATACCTAAACGCTGAGTAGTAGGAAGATACTTTCCATTAAATATGTCGTTTATAGCCCTTATAATAAAATGTTTTAGGTCGATCCAGAAAAACTTTAAAAAATCAGATGTAAAGTCATTACTACCTGGAGATTTCTTATTCTTCATGTTCTTAAGGGCGTCATGTATTTCTTTTCTGTTATAGGCTTTTCAATGTCATCAGCTGATTCTGTATCTAATTTGGCAATTTCTTATGTGTCTAGGAGTACATTAAGGTCAATATGATCAAGGACCTCTTCCCTACTTGTGTATATTTTTTCATAAAACATTTTGCATTCATCAAGGATTTCTTTTTGTTCCCTTATAAGTCCCTTCCCTTCAATTTCAAGCTTTTTGATAGTCTTATTTGTGTAATTTCCAGATTCTAAATTACAAAAACAATGTGAGGGTTTCTCCCCATCTTCTATTCATTGAGCTTTTGCTCTAATCATGTTTCCCTTTAGTTTTTCTTTTCTCAAATTTTCAAGTAATGTTTTCTTTTCAGTCAAATTGTCAATATAATTATTTTCATGATTTTCAACAATAGTTTTTTTTAATTTCATTAATTTCCTCTATAAGATTACTTTATATTAGGGCCTTTTGTTTTTTTCTGAAACTTGAATGAGATATAGTGACCCCCCCTTATTTCCATTAATAGCTATCGTTTATTGCCAAATCAATATTTTCATTTTCAATATCCTTTACGGCTTCTTTGTTATGCAAGATATTTGCATATTAATCTTTGTATTGTATTTTTAACTTTTTGAATAAATTGTATATCATTTAGAAGCAGATTATTAAATTTTCAGATCCCTTTTCCTTTATCAAATTTGTCGAATTTCAATTCTAAAATTACACTTGCATGATAAGAAGGGTATCCAGCCCTAACTTTTATATCCTCTACCACATTACTAAGATTTTCAGATATTAAAATGCAATCAAGTCCACTATGTTTTACAGGATTTTTTTTACGCCAGATAAATGTTTTTTTGGTAGGATTTAGTATTCTGAAATAGTAGACGAGTTTTATGTAGAATTCTTTCCCTAGCATTTGGATGGGTAAAAGCGAGCGGAGCTCGCTGCAAAGGCCCGAAGGGCCTTTGCGAGCGAAGCTCGCCCTTATGGTAACGCGTATACACATATCTTATTGACAAAATATGCTGAATCAAAGAATGAGAATGTACTACTATTAGTCCAGCCGAATGGTGAAATAATTGTGCAAATTTTCAGGAAAGCATGAAACTTTACACAATTGTTTTTAAGGCCATATTTTACAATACAAGGTATAGACCCACCTCGAGAAATCAAAGTGACCTCTATTTTCAAGATGGCCGCCATTTTCAAGAAAAAAAATCTCATTATTTACTTGATAATTAATCCTTTTTTGACCGTTTATGTTACGATCAAGTCAAACTTATTCAAGGAAATGTTAGATTCTCCGTTTATGGTAATGTTTTCATACAGAGGTTAACATGAAACGTGATAACGGATAAATTACGTCATATGACGTTACGTTCTTTCTCTGTATGTACAAACATTAGATTTTTTCTACCGTCACTGTTACAAATTCTAGAATGGTATCAAATAAGAGCTTATATAATGCTTTTATTTTTTGTGTGTTTTCAATTTTGTTAATCAAATTCTTTGGAATCCATGACTATTGTTACGTTAGTGACCGTTAGTTGTTATGATATCGGGCTAGAGACCATTCTTCGCCGGTGACTATATTTTGCATTTTCAAAGTACATTTGTAAATGGCTTCTCGTTGGGTATGGGAAATATTAAGTTTATCTTTATATCATAATAAGTATCACCGGAGCAGTCATATTTATATATATTGTGAAATCTCCTGCTATCAAATTGTGAAGAAAAATGCTTCAAAATGGGGGAAAATAAATAAAAACACTTAATAAAAGACGTTAACTTCCGTTTTTGTTCAAAAATCAATAATAAATGAAAAAATCTTATTTGGCGTGATTTCGTAGAAGTAGTGGTTACAAAATATTTTCTTGAACGAGAATCACAGTTTTAATTGTGCCTTTGTGTGGAAATAGGCTACTTCTCAACAAAAACGAAAACATATGGTCATCCCCGCAAACACGGACATAAAATTTTGATAGGTTTTATAAGGAAACAATGACCTGAGTAAAATTATCTTTCTGTAGTATTTTGAAGGAGAATGGACTAATTTATTGATTGGCTTGAAGTATCGACATGAAATGTATTAAATGAAAAGTGCCGCGAAACATGGTCATTTTTTTGACATTTAGGTCCTGACTAACCATATTTGTGTAAAATTCCATATTGTTCATATTTGTCGTTTTAGATGTTATTATTCCAAGTACTTAGTAGATATCTTAAATGAATATCCTTAAGTTATCGGGATTGACCATCCCATCCCCTTTTTAAACTTTCAGATGCTATATGTATTATTAGAAAATATTTCCTTTACGTTATGTCACATTGAAGTATCACTAACCGATTTCGGAAGTCATAAATGTATCAAAAGGATTTCTTGTTCACGTTTTTTAATCAATTGCTGAATTTCAGACTTTTGAAATAATTCTAAAATGACAATTGATGTTTGATTTTGAATAAATCAAGCACTTTTAATGATAATGATGTGGACTATTTGTCCTTTAAAATGAATTAATGATAAATAAAGAATGATCACTAATAGCATATGTACTTGATATCAAATAGAATCGATCACTATAAAATATTTAATTTATATAGTTATATTGGCATATATTGTGCACACTATACAACTGTGATAACTCAAATACCCACGGGATATAAAACATCTTCAAATTCAAAAACATAATTTAGAACAGAGGACCAGACATGCACGATTCGGGTACATAACCCTTGTCAGTGATCCTCGATCTAAACAATATGATATGGCCAAAAAGTGTGGAAGTTATTATGTCCAAAGATGTACCGAAAGACGTAGCAGAATGTTCTAAAATCGAATAACGCAAAAACCTACTGCGCTTGTTTTTGAACGTTGGTGTGCTTCTAAGTTGCTTTCAGACAACTCAGTACAAATTGATATTATTATTATTTATATTGACTCAGTACAAATTGTTTTGTAGCTTTTATATAATTTTGATATCTTATATTTTGCGTCTTATTTGAAAACCTTTTGATGTTATGTTTGGTGTTTTGTCTTCCTTTTCCCTTGTTGTCTCTTCCTTTTCTTTTGCATTGGTGTTTTCGATTTTTAGTGTTTTGAGGATTTTTTTGCTTTGGGTACTGCAACAAAGATTCCTTCCTTTTAAAATACTAGTATAAAAACTTTGCAACTTATCTAAGGGCTCTACTACAAAACCAACTAAATTCGATAATAAAAATCAATCCCAATATATAAAACGTTGGACAAAGAAAAACATATATATGATGCAAGGATGTTCAGTCCAGAAGCTAATTAAGAATTTCAGGCAATTTGTGAGATTTACAAAATGCTTCATGTATGATTCATAGGGATGAAACAGTACTTTTGTTTTACGTTTCGTTGTCTCTATTTTTTCTATCCAGTGTGAAAATCAATGAAGAAACGGTGCGTAGTAGATCTGGTCCATAGCTTAATTAGAAAAAACAAGGGGGTATCCAACAGAACTATGTTGCAGCACCTACAGCAAAACACTGAAACATCCCTGTGAGACGAAAATGGGGCAAGGAACTAACAACATCAAGCTTTAAACATGAAAGGCTACACACAAACAAATGGGCAATCTGTGACGACTTAAGACGGTTATATACCACGTTTGGTTATCGGGATTAACATGTTAAAATTACTTACACTAATCTCAGTAGTTTGAAAGTAACCAGTGGGTTAATATATGCGAGCGAGAAAATGTTCCTTTAAAACATTTGTCACTAATCTTATCCTTACTAATATTACCTAACGTAATAAAAATAAATTATTTCTAAAGAAAATAACGTCTGAGCAATATAGTGAAGAGGGGATGGTATGGGGTACAGTCAATTTTCGTAAGAAACTCGGTATTATCCTAATATGAAAGAATATTCATTTGAAATATATCTTTTGAATCAGCCCATACTTGTAAAAAAAAACCAAGGACTTCATACAAACGTATAGATATTGAGGGTACAAATATACATAATGACAACTAACATAACAGTACTCTGAATTCTATACAGAATTATTTACTAAATTGACAACACACACACGAGCATTTGATAAGCTTTTATTTTATATCAATTTCAACTTTGTACGATTTGTAACAGCGACGATGGAACACTTCTTTGTACAGAAAAACGTAACGTCATATGACGTCAGATCACGCGCTTCATCTTGACCTCTTGATGATTAAAAATATCGTAAATGAAGGTTCTATCATTTTCATGAATAATTTTCAATTGATCCTAACTTAAACGGTCAAAATACTTTAATGATTAAGTGCATGGTGATATTTTTTCCAAAAAATGGCGGCCATCTTGAAATCAGCGGTCATTTTGATTTCTTGAGATGGGTCCATAGCTAATATTGTAAAGAATGGCCTAATGAACAATTGTGCAAAGTTTCATGCTTTCCTGAAAATTTGCACAATTCATCCATTTATTTTCACGAATCAGCTGGACTATATGCTTTCAAAAACTTTCGTCCCCTAGCAGACAGAGTTGCTGCGGAGATGCTGGATATTGCCATTTAAATTTTTTTTTCGACTCCAAGTAGACGTATATGTTATACTCAATTTTTGTTTATAAGTTAGATTTATTGAAAATATTTTTCGTAAATCAGGTAACGATAAAGCATCAACAAGGTGGCGTAACCACGGGAAATCCGAATTTCCGGTTTTAAACGAGACGTTTCGCTCTGATTGCTTTTCTCGTCTCGGGTGGTTTCGTACTGTCAGAAGTCGGAATATGTTTGTTTTTTCTTTTGCTCTTAAGTAATATATTTTCAGCTAGCCTAAACATTATTCTTACAAAATAGAAATGAATTATAAAGAACCATATTTTTAAAGAACCATATTCTAAGCCCCCCCCCCCCCCCCTTAAAATGTTCATCTGCTGGTCTAGATCAATTTTACAAATGCTTCCGTGTTTCCACTTGCCTTATACTACCCTGTTTTGGCAATCATCAAACAGAAAGTTTTGTAAGATAAGATAAACCATCATAGTCAAAATAAAAAAGAAGGATCTTTTTTATTTTATATAATCATATCTATTTTCTCTCCGCTCGTACAAAAAGGCTTTGCCTTGATTCATATTATTTGTATAATTGTGCCTCAAGATACAAGATCTGCAATATAATGTGTATCCTGTAAGCATAATACACTATAATTTTTCGTTTTGTAATATTTTAAAACATCTTTCCTTTTTGATGGACAATCGAGACCCTGGCAATTAATAGTGGCAATCTTTATAGAATCAGACATAAAGCGATGTCGTACAGATAATACGACATAATTATAATAAGTTTTCTTAAAAAATGTCACACACTCACAAACACCACCTACACGTACAATGAGAGAAAGGAAGAAGAAAAGAAAGTACATGTTATCATAATAGTCAAACATGTTTAAAACAAGTCTGTCTGATCAACACAGATGTCGTCTTGAGCATGACACTTTGGCCATAATTAGCTCATTATGAAATTATCTTGCTTTAGAAAATAAGTGCCGACACCGAAACAGAGGAAACTCGGATCATTCTTGAAATTCTACCTGACGTTCTTCGGTCTTGTGAGGAAGAACTTGATGGTAACACAAAACGCTGTCAAAAGAAGCCCCTTATCATAAACAGCACAGTTAGGCACAGGGCTACCAGTTAACACAAAACGCTGTCAAAAGAAGCCTCTTATTATAAATCACAAACATGGCAGTAAGTCACAGAGCTACCAGTTAACACAAAACACTGTCAAAAGAAGCCACTTATTATAAATCACAAACATGACAGTAAGTCACAGAGCTACCATGCAGGTAACAGAAAACGCTTTCAAAAGAAGCCACTTATAATAAATCACAAACAGGACAGTAAGTCACAGAGTTACCAGTTAACACAAAACGCTGTCAAAAGAAGCCCCTTATTACAAATTACAAACAGTACAATAAGTCACAGGGCTACCAGGTAACACAAAACGCTGTCAATGACAATGACAATGACAATGACAATGATTTATTCTCATTTCACATATAAACATATATGGTTGAGAAAATATTTACATATATAAATAGTATCTAATGCATGCGTGGAATATGATAATGATAACTTAGAGGATTACATTTACTCTCTCCTGAACAACTGATAAAAATTTACATACTTTTTTCAAAACATAAACATCTGAGTTATTAAACAGCGAATGAAATTTCAAAATATTTGGGTTTTGTTGACAAAAATGCGGAAGAAATCTATGTCTTGCTTGTAAAATAGGTTCAAAATTACATGTAAATAAATAATGAAACTCGTCACCAACCTCGTTTTTACTACAAAGGGTACATTTTCTATCAGAACGAGGTATATTTCTCCATCTTCCTGTTTCAATTGGCAATTTGAAATTTCCTGATCTATATTTACAGAATATATTTCTAAATCGAGGAGTTAATGAATTCAAATAGTTTTCAAATTTAAACTCTGTCTTAAAAATTCTATAATTAATACATTTTGGCGAATTAAAAACTTCACTATACCATCCTTGCTTAAACTGATCAATAAGTATTAATTTCAATTGTGCTTTAAGCCAATTTAAGTTTCCAACATACTGATTAGACCATAAGTAACTGAGGCCACTTTTGTTCAAAATATCTTTCACATATCTAAACCATGGTAAATCTTTAGTAAATGCTAGTGAATACAATAAACTTGAAAATTTATTTCTTTTTGGCTGTACAATATTTGCCCAGAACATTATCAATCTGGTCTTAATTGAAATATCTGTAGTGTAACGTCCAAGTTCTCCATAAATAATACAATTTGGAGTATTTTTTCTTAAATTCAATATATATTTACAAAATTTGAGATGCAGTTTTTCAAAAATGGAAGTGTTCGAAAATCCCCATATTTCACATCCATAAGTAGCAATAGGTAAAACAATTTTATCAAATAAATCTAGGGCACATTCAATAGAAAGATTATGTTTTCTCCATTTTGATATAACGTTGTACATAGCTTTAATAGACTTGTCATATAATGATTTTATATTAGCTCTAAAGTTACCATTAGAGGTGAAAATAACTCCAAGGTATTTGAATTCTTTAACAACTTCAATATTTTTGTCATTAAAACTAAAATCAAAAGATGAAGTCGATCTGCTGCCAAAAATGACAATATTGTTTTTTTCTACATTGACATTTAATTTCCAAAGATCACAATATTCAGAAAATTTGTTCAACATTTCTTGTAAATTTTCAGCAGACTCAGACATCAAGACAGTGTCATCTGCGTAGAGCAGGACAAATAAGTTAATGTACAATTCTAAATCCCTTTCACACATAGAAGTGATATTTTGTAAACCAGTCACATTTTTTTGACTTCAGAAAATCTTCCAAATCATTTAGAAAAATAGAAAAAAGGAAAGGTGATAAGTTTTCGCCTTGTCTGAGGCCGATCTGACAAGGGAAGAATTCAGAAAAATTACCATTGCATTTAATTCTTGCCTTAATTCCTTGATACATACTCCTAATTATCTTAAAGCATTTTCCATCTACATTAGAATTTAACAATTTATTCCATAAACCGATTCTCCAAACGGAATCAAACGCCTTCTGAAAATCAATGAAGGCACAAAATAATTTTCTTTTAGATTTCTTATATAATTCAATAATTAAATGAAGTGTAAAAATATGATCAATCGTAGAAAAATTCTTCCTGAAACCTGCTTGATTTTCTAAAATAACATTCATTTCATCTGAAAATTCATTAAGTCTCACATTTATAATTGAAGTAAAAAGTTTCCCAAAAGCACTAAGTAAAGTAATTGGTCTATAATTTGTAGGGTCAGACTGACAACCTTTCTTCTTAAAAATAGGAACTATATCTCCACATAGCCAACTAGTTGGGAAAACACCTGTATCTAAAATTAGATTAAATAGTCGATTATAAATGGGTAACATCACGTGACAGGTCGAGCTAAGATATTCATTATAGATATGATCTGATCCTGCCGACCTATTTCTTTTCAACATCTTAATACAATGTAAAATTTCATCATCAGATATTGGTCGATTAATGACACCATTCACTTCTAAATTTGCTAATATGTCTAAATCATTTTCTGATAAAACATGATCTGGTATAGAAACATCACTATAATCATTAAGATTTCGAAAAAAGTCAAACAATGTATTCATATCAGCCTTTATATTAGCTGTATTTCTATTACCTGTATTTATAATCCGCCAATATTCTTTCGGATTTGAACTTCTCAGATTTCTCAACAGTTCTCTTTTGTTATTTCTGTGATTTTTAACAGCATTTTTCATGATTTTTTTATACAATCTCTCTTTGGCATATACATCTTCTTTGAAAATATTGTTTCCATATTTTTTATACAATCGTTTAGCCCTCTTAAAATTTTGACGGGCGTTTTTACAATCAGTTGTGAACCATGGTTTTTTAAACATATATGATTTTCTTTTTTCAATTCTTCTTTTTGTACTTTTACAACCAAAAACTGATTTAGCACTACAAGTAAATATATTGTTGATTCTTGAAACAATCGAATCAATAAATTCACTATTTACGTCATTTATGTTGACAGTTGCCATTTCACTAATCATAATTTCTAGTTCATCAGAGCGATTACTGCATTGGTTAATAAAATTTTCTTTACAATTATCATCCCATGAGTTTGCAACATCTTCACTGACAGCACATTCATTAACATTGTAATTAAGTTCATTTTGAGATGAATTTGTCGATATTGTTAAACAAATAGGGTTATGCACATCTGATAAGAAGCACGAGAAAGGCAATACACAAAAATCATGAATAAGTTCAAGTGAGTTGATATTTGACAGACAGTAGTCAATAACACTTATATTTTTACAAGTTGTCTTTCCTTTCGACTTTTCATCTCCGATTCTGCCGTTCAAGATTAAAAGATTTGTGTGTTTACATAGGTCTAATAATAAATTACCATAATGATTAACATGTAGGTCTTCTGATTTTCGTATGATTGGGATATCTAAACCTGATAGATGACCAGCTATGTCATCAAGTACTTCAGCTTCAAAATCAGTTTCACATGTAATAAAATCTTGAGCAATACCAGTTCTACCATTAAAATCTCCAATCAAAAAACTATATTTACAAAATATGTAAAAAATTGACATATTCTTCTTCGATCTGTTCGAAAACGTCAGATTCTGCATATTTAGAACCCTCTGGGGGGATGTATACCACCCCAAGTAGCACCTGTTCACATTCGTGATTAATGTTAGTATCAAATTTGCACCATAAAACATATTTACAGGTTGAGCTCAAAAAATGGATATTATTTGTAATTTCTTCTTTAAAATATAACGCAATGCCACCTGATTTTATTCTAGATAGCTCTTGTCTATGTTTGAAAAAATTCCCAAAACCAGGTATATTTACATCATTTGTATTGTCAGTTTTCGTTTCTTGTACACAGAGAATGTCGTACTTTTGTATTTCATTCAAAAATTCTGGACATGACAATTTATTTGATAGTCCGCATACATTTATGCTACAAATAGAAAATTTACACGATTCAGGATCAATAACAGAACTATTTATAGAGTTTGTAGAGTGAGGGTATGCCTGACTGGAAAAGTTCGAGTCCGTTTCACTCTCCTCCAAGTTGTCCTAGCGTCTGTGGGGGTCTGTGCGTCTGTTCTCCGTCCTTCTATCTTCGGGGCCCGTCGCGCCTTGATTCTGTAAAGGAGAGTTTGCCGTCACCTGCTGACCATCTATGTACAGCCGATCCAATACGAAATTGGCCCTTTTACCCTGTCTTTTGGCCGCTTTATATGTCGGATAGAGCTCCTTACGTCGGTCGTTTATCTCTTTTGGAAATTGTTCATTGATTCCATAATTTGTGTTAGTGAGTTTTTCCTTTGCTAGTTGACGGACCTTTTCACGGTCTTTGAACAGCACAAATTTTGCCACGATTTGTCGAGGTCTTCCTGGTTGTCGTCTTCCCATACGGTGCACCCTATGGAACTGGATGCCGTCTAAATCCATCACATCTTTCAGAAATTTGTTCAGAGTGGCCTCTGTATCCTCTCTGTCCGTATGCGGGGTAGGTTCCTTAATGCCACTAAATATGAGATTATCGCGCATGGTTCTGGCCTGGAGCTCAATGTGCCTCTCCCTCATCACAGCTAGATCATCTTGCAGGTCGCACATATCGACTCTTATCGCCGTATCAGCGTCATTCAACTTTTTTGCTTCTGTCGTCATAGTTTTAACGGACTCACGTAGATTCGCCAGCTCCGTATTATTTTTTTCGATCTGGTCATTAATGAAGACAACGGATTTCTCGATTTCAGTAAATCCTTTTTTCAGACCCATCACTTCATTTTGGATAGAATGCGTTGTCGTTTCAAGATTTGTTAGTCTTTGGTCCATAAGATCAAGCTTTCGGAGTTTATCAAAAACATCATCCAGCTTCCGAGAAAGAGTATCAAATCTAGAGTTCATGTCAAAATTCGATACCGTAGCAACCGTAGGTGAGCCATAACCACTACCCGTAAATCCCTGTATTTGACACTGACCATTAGGGTTATTAAAGTTCTGGCCCTGTATTGGCGTTGATTGGTTAATTGGTGTTGATTGGTTCATTGGATTGAAAGCATGGGGTAGCGCATACGTATTGTCCATGTTCACAGTAGAACTTGAAAACCGTGGTATTGTAATAGTATTCTGAGTAGCTGTCACCTGGATTTTGTTAACACTCTCTCCACTAATATTTTTATTATCTTTATTTTTCCTTTTTAATCCTTCTTTCTTCTTGCCCTTTGATGATGGCATCTGGTTCACAATGTCACAAATAACATCCCAGTACTATTTTATCCGCTGAAAATTGCTTTTAAATCCATAAAAATCACTAAAAAATCTCTGCGTCAAAAAGTGCGTCTTAACATTTCCACGCATGCGCACGAAAAGAAGCCCCTTATTACAAATCACAAACAGGACAGTAAGTCACAGGGCTACCAGTTAACATAAAACACTGTCACAAGAAGCCCCTTATTATAAATTTAAAACAGGGCAGTAAGTCACAGGACTACCATGCAGGTAACAGAAAACGCTTTCAAAAGAAGCCCTTTGTTATAAATTACAAGCAGGACAGTGAGTCACAGGGCTACAAGGTAATGCAAAACGCTGTCAAAAGATGCCCCTTATTATAGTTACAAACAGAACAGTAATTCACAGGGTTACCGGGTAACACAAAACGCTATCAATGGATAACAAAACTACCTCCTTAAATCCAAAAAATGACGTAGCGTGTATCGATTTAGCATGATTTAGCATGATCATAATACGAAGATAAAACGGAATACTACTGTAATTTATGAATGACAGTGTAAAAATTCTTAATGGCTGTTATGATATATTTCTCATTATGAGTGCACTCGACGAGCCGTATTTCTTCGTTAATTCGTTTATATCATACAATAAGATAAAATAAAATGATCACGATATTTTAAATATTAAAATTTCATTGAAATTCTACGGAAGCCCGTAGGTGACAGGTATGAATTATAATTTATCTGGCGACCGCCACATAATTATCTGGCGGCCGAATGATAAATCTTTTGTTAGACTTTCTCTGGTTATTTTGCATCTGTCATATCAAAAAGATTGAAAGAGAGGATGGATTTAGCACCCTAGAACAGAAAGAACATGTTATGCTATGGTTTTGTTTTGATTTATTGTAAATAATGTGGCATCGCCACTTAAATTAAAAGTGGGGGCCGCCAGATAGGCCGCCAGAAACATTATAATTCATACCTATCACCTACGGTCTTCCGTAAAATTCAAATATTCATTTGCACAATGTTTGCTACCGTAAGGCAAAACAAAGCTATAAAATTTGATCACGATATTTCAAATATTAAAACTTATTGACATGAAAAAATAATAGTTTCTGGTTCTATCAAAAATCCATTTGCGCGCAATATGTGCGCCCGTAAAACAAAGTGAAAAGGTAAATTCCTTTACATGCATAATAATTGATCACGATATTTCAAATAAACTTCTTTTGAAATGAAAGAAAACAAAGTTTCAAATTCTATTAAAAATTCATTCGCATGCATTATTTGTATGCATTAAGCAAAACATCGCTCTTTCCTCCTGTTTGATGGTACATGTACTAATGGGATATTTATAATGTATATATAGGCAGTGCATCTTCAGAAATAGGCTAATCGATGCTAAAGCGTGATAAACGCGGCGTCTACTGACCAGTGATATTCCTAGAGATGATACCGACAGATATACTTGATTATGCTTATTAGATATACCACAATTTTACCTATTTGAAGCTGTCAGTAAAAAATTGAGAGGGTTATAAAGGATACATAGGACCAATCAGATTGCGATTAGAGATGTAAACCCTACAGCGGTCAGCGAGGAAATGACAGGAAAATTACCTGTCTTCTTTTATAGCCCCCACCGGCCTTTAACCTCGTCAGTGATCCTTAATCTAAGCGATGTAATATGGCAAAAGAGTATGAAAGTGATTATGGCCAATATTGAAAGAGTATGAAAGTGATTATGGCCAATCATGAAAGAGTATGAAAGTGATTATGACCAATCATGAAAGAGTATGAAAGTGATTATGACCAATCATGAAAGAGTATGAAAGTGATTATGGCCAATCATGAAAGAGTATGAAAGTAATTATGGCCAATCATGAAAGAGTATGAAAGTAATTATGGCCAATCACCAATACTCTTCCTGGGCACCTGGTCTCACTCCCATATCGGGAGTTCGCTTCTTTTCGTGTGATGGAGGTTTTTGTTTGTCTGCTTTGGTTCCTGTTTTATCCTGATTTTGTATGCCTTCGGTTTATGATTTTATGAATTATCGATTTTATGCTGTATACAGGGATATGGTCATTATCCATATTTGTCATTTACCCAAAGACGTAGCAGGATGGGTGGGATATGATGCTACAGGACCCATGTTTTAGAAATTCCATGAAATTTTGATTCCAGAAATTTTCGATTGTGTTAAAGAAACGAACAACCGAAGTTGATCGAACTTGGCTGCATGTTCATGGTCCACCAGCAGTTACACTCACCAAGTTTTACAAATGTTAAACGTCTTCAAATTCAGCTCTGTCATTGTCTCCGTCTATTTGTCATTTTTTTTCTTTTCGTGCGAGATAGTTCTGTTTTGTATTTTTCCAGAATTTGTAAGCTCTTTAGGATCTGATTTCGGCTTTTGTGTTTGACTTTCATTCACTAACTTGTTTATAAATCACTTTGGCTTAAAGTACCAAAGATGAGGATTAATTACTATTAATTACTCAGAAACATGTGTCTGGTGCATTGAAATAGATTTTTTAAAATATCGATCAAGAGAGTAACGAGTTGAAACACTTCAAGTTTCTTTGAAATGTTTTTTAAGAAGGTTACTATGTAAACGTCTTCATATTAGTACGGTGACCAAAGAGCTGAATTTTACAGTTTAGTCGACAGATTAGTACATGGGTAAAATTTATGTCAAATGAAACTAGAAGTAATGTACTTTCAAAATATCAATGTCGTCAACAGGTTTGAATGTACAAAGGGTCAAAGGTCAAGGGGGTCATTCAACATATATAACGTATTTCTGGTCTTTTTCACAAAGAAAAGAAATATTGATGATCACAAATTGAATTTTCTGTACAAATTGCATCAACAGGATAATATTCCAATCTTATCCTTAACATAACTTAATCGCGATGACATAAAATCTGTACTGATGACGTCATCGGTAGCTATTTTTAGAACAAATTAAAAATGTGAACATTATATGAAATATTGCGTGTACATTCATGGAGTACAAATATTTGTCAATTTTCTCTTTCATCATGGAAAACAAAGGTTTGCTAAATATCCCCCGCAGCATAATTACAGGGGGGTATAACGCAACCGTTGGTGTGTGTTTACGAGAGTGTGTAAAGGTGACTGTGTGGGAGTGGGAGGGTGTGTATGTGCACGTCACGTTCTTTTATACAGCCAAGGAGGCACAGTTTTGATTGGATCTTGGCCAAACATCATACACTTATTGCTTATGACAAGAGGAAAAATCCTATTGATTTTCTAGGTCATGGGTCAAAGGTCAAGGTCACCGGTTGAAAATGTTATGAATCCTTTTATACAGCCTAGGAGGCACAGTTTTTATTGGGTATTGACCAAACTTCATACACTTATTGCTTATAACAAGAGAAAGAACCTTATAGATTTTTAAGGTCATTGATCAAAGGTCAAGGTCACAAGTTGGAAATGTTAGCTTAGCCTAGACTGCACAGTTTTGATTGGATCTTTACTAAACTCCATACATTTATTTCTTATGACAAGTGAAAGAACTCTATTGCTTTTCAAATATGGGGTCAAGGTGACAGACTGGAAATGTTTTAAATCATTTCATACAGCCTAGAGGGTGCAGTTTGAATTTAATCTTCACCAAACTCAATACACTTGTTGCTTATGATAGGAAAAAGTACTCTTGACTATTGATCTTCAAGGTCATGCATCAAAGGTCAAGCTCACAGATTAGAATTTTTAAAATCTTTTAATACAGCCCCGATGATACATTGGAGTTTACCAAACTCCATACACTTATTATTTAAATCAAGAGGAGGAACCCTTTTGATTTTCAAAGGTCAAAGATCAAGGTCACTGTAGGGAAATGTTTAAAATCTTTATATTGAAACTAAGAGGGTACAATTTTGATTGGATCTTTCCAATGCTCATACACTTGTTGCTAATAACAATAGGAAGAAATCCATTAATATTATAGGACAAGATCGCAGGAATGAATTCTTCAAAATCATTAAAGATCCTCTGTGTCATTCACCAATAGATCTTGGTCAAGCTAAGTAAACTTTTAATACAAATGACACAAAGAGCACTTCCTTGATTATCAAGGTCAAAGGTCAAGATCACAGATATAGAGGAGGCAACTTTAAAAATGTTGACGCATATTTGCATATGTTAAGATTACCTACGAAGTGATTCATATCCTTGCCGCGCCTTCACTTTTTTTGACCAAAGCACCAGTAACGACCTTCAACACGCTGGCAAACGTCGGGTTTTGGTCTGAAAATCATTTATGAAGCAACGTTCTCAACGTACGCGTAGCGACCTTGTACCGCATGAGGAGCATTCGCTCAACGACCTCAGCGTCTTCCAAACTCATAAAACTAGTTGACAATTTACCTCTTAATGTTCTATAACGCGTGCTCAAAGACCTCGCAACGTTCGCCTAAAGACTTGTCATCGACCTACTAGCGATCACAGCAAAACTTAATTTTCAGAAAATATTTCGTTGTCAAGACGTTATGCACACACCAGGACATTAGGCTGTCGTTGGGCACACGTTGAGGACGTTAGGCTATCGCTTGAAGAGTGTGGCTGTGTACGCGTTAGACTTGCGCTCCTTTGTCGTTACACATTCGTTGCAATTATCGGCGCCCTCCCAACGTTTTAAGCAATGACTGCACAGCGCACGGGAACGCATGCCCAGCGAACTCCTAATGCATCCACAACTCACAATTGGACGCAGGGCAGTCGTCGGCGATTTTGTGCATGCACAACATTTTCCGACTACCACAGCGCACACCAACGTCCTCCAGCAACCACACAACGACAAGCCAGCGACCAAACAGTGACCAGCCAGCTACTTCAACGTTTTGCGACGTGTTGGCAAATTTACTTGGCCGTTACTCGTGCGTTGACCAAAAAAATAAAAAAAAAATAAAAAAAATAAAGTGTGACTGGGCCATAAAGGCCATTCCCTACTGGTGTGTGACTGTGAGTACATTGGTATTGATGCCGTGCGAGGGTGCTACGCTTTTCGTTGCTTAGTTTTTAGCTCACCTCGACGAAGTTGAGTGAGCTTATGCTATACCCCCGCGCGTCCGTGTCCGCTTCCGCGTCGGTTAAGAAATTTGGGGTAGCTCATTATTTGGCAAAGTACTGATGCTACAGTAACCAAACTTGCACAAGTGATTCAGGTTTGGATGCTGAGGTGAACCCAAGCATCGGATGCTGCATCTGACCTACATTTTCTGCTCGAGCGACTTGGTTAAGAAGTTTGGGGTAGCTTAGAGTGGCTTGGTTAAGAAGTTTGGGGAAGCTCAGTATCTGACAAAGTACTGATGCTACAGTAATCAAACTTGCACAAGTGATTCATCTTTGGATGCTAAGGTGAACCCATGCATTGCTTGCTGCATCTGACCTATATTTTTTGCTTGAGTGACTTGGTTAAGAAGTTTGGGATGGCTCAGAGTGGCTTGGTTAAGAAGTTTCGGGTAGCTCAGTATCTGACTAAGTACTTATGCTACAGTAACCAAACTTGCACAAGTGATTCATCTTGGGATGCCGAGATTTTCACTTGAGTGATTTTGCTTTTAAAAGCAGTATTGAGCAAAGTATAAGTGTTAAATGTACCAAACTTGCATATTGGATGTATCTTTGATCAAACATTCATAAAATGACCTTGACCTATTTTTTCCGCTTGAATGATTTTGCCTTTAAAAGCCAATATTGAGCAAAGTATAAGTGCTACATGTACTAAACTTGCATATTGGATGTATCTTTCATCAAACTTTCGTAAAATGACCGTGACCTACTTTTTCCGCTTAGGTGATTTTGCCTTTAAAAGCCAATATTGAGCAAAGTATAAGTGCTACATGTACCAAACTTGGATATTGGATGTATCGTTGATCAAACTTTCATACAATGACCTTGACCTACTTTTTCCACTTGAATGATTAAATGATTAAAAGCCAATTTACATATACTTAGAAATATGTTTGAATTGAAGTTTGCTGCCACGAGGTGAGCTTCGTAATATGTGATCACCTATGTTTATTCTGTACCAAAATTTATCGCAGAAAGATATCCATCGTTATGATTAATTCAGCTAGGGTGTACGCACATATAAAGCGTTATCCATAAAGTTATGTCGATGGGTAGAAAACCCTCTCTCCCCGATAAATCATCACCGATCTCATGAAAAAATGCTCTTATTTCAAGTTCTTATTTCAAGTCGAAAGGCGGCTAGAGAGGCTTAATTAGCCAGAAAGTCTGGCAGAACACTGCGTTGAGCTCGCTGAACGTTTCTTTTATATACTGCTTGATCACATGGCATTTACCGAACTATGAGTTGTAACGATTAATCTGATTGGCTAAAGATAATAATTCTTATCTATGTGTCTATAAAAAAGCGTAAAGGTAAAAAGTAAGAATGAAAATAGATTAATATCGATGACATAGACCCGTTCTGCTACATCCCCTCCCCCTTATAAAGATAATGGTTGCATTTTTTAAGAATAAAAGTGACACATTTCATGACAAGTAAATCAATATGATTGAAAAACGTAATACATATAAAGTTTTTTATGGTATATCATTCCTACAACTAAAGAATCAAACTCTCAAGTATTCTAATCAAACGATATCAAAGATAATGGGACATATCATCATGTGCAAGATAATGTATCTGAAACTGAAATACATGTAGTTATAGGAGCAAATACTGATTGACGTTAATTGCGGCAAATGAATATGAGCATGACATATGATAAACAACAAAAACATGTATAAACAAAATCATAACACAAGTCATAAATGAAAAGTGAGTTCCTGAAAAAGAAAAGTTAATGTCAGTATTTCACAGCACTGTTGAAGGACTGGAGATCGGACGCCAAAAAGTTCATTATTTTACACTGTTTTTACGGACGCGAATGTTCGAATGTTAATCACTGGTACACTTTCGGACGCGAAAAATGTTCATGTAATAATAATAATAATAATAATAATAATGTTTATTCAGATAAAAGGCATATATTACACTTATTAAAACAAGTTTTAAGTTAACACATGATTTAAATCAACTTAATTAACAACTAATTAAAACAATCACATGGTTTGAAAAAAAGTGTCAGCTTATCAAACAATATCACATGATCTGAGTCATACTCTAATCAAATTAAATTACACATAAGGAATATCACAGATATCAAAAATTAACAAAACTAATCACAGAAATTATCACAATTAATTCAACACCTAAAGTCAAAAGTGTTGTAATTATCAGATATATATGTCAAAAGTATAAAGTAAAAAAGTACAAAAAAGTAAATGCCCTCTATCTAGGATAACCCAATAAAGCCTAAAAAAGGCTTATTTCCATTGTAGGTTGAGTAGTCTTCATGGTAACGGGATCATTCAATGAAAACGGAAGTAAGTTAATTCGAAGGGTACATCATCGGTCATCACTGGATACGTTTACGGAAAATACATCGGAATTCGCCAACGTCTGGGTCCTATTACGTCTATCCGGTAACTTGATCTGATCATCTCGTGGTCAAAATAGACCTCTGAAATCGATTTATAACTTAGTCCGATAACTCTGTCATCGTGAACATTTACAGTACTCGTTTACAGAAACGAAAATCATTTAATTTCCATTGTCATTTTCAAGAAACGAAGATTCTGATTGGCTGAGAAATTTTGTTGATACATCGATCAACACAATTTTTCACGGAAGTCTATTTATAGCACTATTTTTAGAACTGGGGGTTTCCTCAAACACGAATGAACTCGTTGCTGAAAATACAATTTGTTGATGTTTGTTTATCATTTCTAGGGTACCTTTTCTTTTCTACTTACTCAAAAATTAACAGTGCATGTAGAATTTGCTCAAACTGGTCCTTATTCCAAAGATATAGAGAGACGATCGTTCACTGTTTGAATCATGGCGGCTGCCATAACTTGTTTTGGCAGACGTATCACTGCAAAACTTTTCGACCTACGAAATGTAGTGCGGTGATTGATTGTTTTTAGATCAAAGAAAACAGTCTGTTTTCCATAATTAAATGATAAGAAATGAATCTTATATTTTTTCTGTTGATGCAGGTATCACCCGAAAAATTGGACAGAAAACTTTTGCATCAACGCGCTACGCGCATTGATGCAGTTTTCTGTCCAATTTTTCGGGTGATACCTGCATCAACAGAAAAAATATAAGATTCATTTCTTAATTCCAAAATTTCAATGCCAATTCTTACAAAAAATGAAAACTAGTAACAATAAACCAATCACTGTCTCTAAAAGACAAAGGAGTCGCACTGCTAAGAAATTCGAATAAATATTCCTTAAAAGACAAAAACCAAAATTAATGACAAAATCTCAAACTAAAGTCCAGCAAATCAAACTCCGAAAATAGATTTTATCCAAAGAAATATATCTATAGAAAATCTATCAAATCAATTCAACCAATCAATACCTCAATTCCAAATATGCAGTCCTTAAACTATTTAAGACCATCACACAAAACAGTCGTAACAGACGCAAAGAAACATTTAACATTGATGACCACGCTTAAAAGGAAGGAGACCAATGTGCATCCGGTACCGACTTTGGACGGCCATCTGCTTTTAGCAAATGGTGTATTTATCCAGATTACATGCGCATAGCCCTCCCAAATATCAACTTCTGAAAAAAAAGAAAGAAAAATCCCTCTTAGAACTACGTTAATTGGTCGTTCTATTCAATAAGACCGCCAACAGTTCAAAATTGAAGAGTATAAAAAGGTGTTGAGTGAATGATAATGGTAATAACAAAATAACAAATGAAGGAGAGGTTAAAAGAAATGTATTTTTTTTAACAGTAAATGGACTATACTGTTCAAAATTTCTAACTTACATTTTTTCTATTTACTTGGATATTAGGATTGGTAGAAATCAATTATTTAATATCTAAATCTATAAAAACAATGAAAGTGTAAATGAAAAATTGATCATCCTGCGATGTGTAACTTTTAATTATACAGCATAGTAGCATCCGCTTCCGGTTCGTAAGAAAACTTTGTGTCTTGACTGAAAAAGGCTACCATAGAAATGTTCTTACGGTTATCGTGCGATTCGTTTTTTTGGATTTTGAAATATCGGCGGTTGATAATGTTATTTCGTCGTGATATGCTTACAAATTTTCTGATGTGTTACGAGTCAATAACACTTTCGGTATCATTGATATACCGGGTAAGGATTTTTGTGTTGAAACATTCCCTGCGAATGCGGTATTTAATTTTTTTCCTGTGCTATGCCACTTTTCATGAAAGGTAAGCCTAGAAAAAGATGTTTGGTTAATGGAAGCTCATCTTACGCACCATTCACAAAAGTTATTCGCACGCAGCATGTTTAAGGCAAATTCGTTTACTTTTATTTGCTTTTCATCGCTTTTGTAACAAATGCTTTCCATTTGATTTATGTTTTGTTCTGATCAAACTTGGTGCAATCAATTCTTAAAGTGTTGTTTGATTGTGATTTGCCGATAAAATACGCGAAATTCATGAAAAGTGTTGAACATTCAAATTTCGTCATGGTCTGTTTCCGTTGAAAGAAATTTCGTTTTTATTGATTTTAAAGTAAAGAGTGAAATGTTATATCTCCAATTATCGTTAAAATGATTTGAATTCCATTAAGAAAAATCCATACCCGTAAAATGGTCATTTAGAAATTTTGACAAGTATATTAACATGATTAATGTACTTTAAAAGGTACCACTGAATAATTCAAGGAACTCGATTAGATATTTGATATGTTCACCATAACGAAGGAGTGGTGAATATAAATATGCTAAAAACGTGCGAGCTGTTAATGTAACAGTGAATATTAATATGGATTCTATGTAAAAACCTAAAAAAAAAAATCAGACATGTTTGGCCATGGCATGTCTCAGATTTTGGATATTTTTTGTGTATAAGGTTAATATGATGTCCTCAGAACGAATTGACCTTCCATTTTTTTCTCCGACGTTCCGTTGCCATGGTAACCACGGTTTTGTATAAAAACACCTTTAAACAAGGCATTTTTATGCATCCCGTTACCATGGAAAAAAATGCTGAATGTATATGTAATTTTCTGAAAAGATTATTTAAATCCTCTTAAGTTAATAAAATTTGATTTTTCGATGCTCCTTCTTTCTGTGTGTCATGTAAATTATTCAAGAAAAAATGCTTATTCAAAATGAGCGATTTTTGGCCAATTTAGGCCTTATTTTACCTATATTTCACTTACTTTTGACATGAGTAATAATGAAATTGCACAAGATTTGAAATACAGTTGACTATTTCTTGTAGAGTATTATCCTAGAACTTCATGGGAATCGAAGGAAATTTATGTAGAAGTGAGATTTTTCTGTTTATATGCCTTTGAAATAGGTTACCATGGCAACATTTGGTACGAATATGTAAATACCTGTCATAAGTAAAAAGCTAATTTATAAAGATGTATGCATGCTATCGTTACAAAACTTGGTATGTAGATGTATTAAAGGCCATTTGAAGCTATCTTGACCTTGAAAAAATGTCAAGGTCATTTGCTCAATTTTCAAGGTCATTGAAAATATTTGCTATTTTCAGGCCAAATTTTGTGTTTTTTTGCTAACAAGAGGCCCAAGTGGTTGCAGAGGAGATGTCGAAAATATGTCGGAAAATCAGAGCCCTTGGCGGCCATATTTGTTGAACGAACGGCACCAAATACACACAATGGTAGAGGACCTTGAGTACTTCCTTCCTGTAAAGTTTCATGAAATTCTGTGCAGCGGTTGCAGAGGAGATGTCGAAAATGTATCAGCCAATCAGAGCCCTTGGCAGCCATATTTGTTGACCGATCGGCACGAAAAACACAAATTTGGTAGAGGACCTTGAGTACTTCCTTCCTGTAATGTTTCATGAAATTCTGTGCAGCGGTAGCAGAGGAGGTGTCGAAAATGTGTCAGCCAATCAGAGCCCTTGGCGGCCATATTTGTTGACCAATCAGCACGAAAAACACAAACTAAGAAGAGGACCTTGAGTACTTCCTTCCTGTAAAGTTTCATAACATTCTGTGCAGGGGTTGTAGAGGAGATGTCCAAAATGAGTCAGCCAATCAGAGCCTCGGCGGCCATATTTGTTGACCGATCGGCACAAAAAACACAAACTTGGTAGAGGATCTTGAGTACTTCCTTCCTGTGAAGTTTCATGAAATTCTGTGCAGCAGTTGCAGAGGAGATGTCGAAAACGTGTCAGCCTATCAGAGCCCTCGGCGGCCATATTTGTTGACGGATCGGCACAAAAAAACAAACTTCGTAGAGGACCTTGAGTACTTCCTTCCTGTAAAGTTTCATGAAATTCTGTGCAGCGGTTGCAGAGGAGATGTCGAAAATGTGTCAGCCAATCAGAGCCCTCGGCGGCCATATTTGTTGACCGAACGGCACAAAAAACACAAACTCGGTAGAGGACCTTGAGTACTTCCTTCCTGTAAAGTTTCATGAAATTCTGTGAAGTGGTTGCAGAGGAGATGTCGAAAACGTGTCAGCCAATCAGAGCCCTTGGCGGCCATATTTGTTGACCGATCGGCACAAAAAACACAAACTTGGTAGGGGACGTTGAGTTCTTGCTTTCTGTCAAGTTTCGTCAGAATCTGTTCAGTGGTTTCGGAGGAGAAGTCAAAAATGTGAAAGTTTACGCCGGACGGATGCCGGGCGACGGACGGACGGACGACGGACGACGCGCTATGACAATAGCTCACTTGAGCCTTCGGCTCAGGTGAGCTGAAAAGAGATATGATTAACAGTTAACGGTATGGAAACTTGGTAAAACAATCAACTATCGGTGAAAGTATGATAAATGAATTATTTGTTGGGATGAGTATCAAAATCATCGAAGTCCATTGAAGACCCAAATAAATGTCACATATTTTACGAGAAAATTTTAGAAAATCTCAATTTTATGCTTCTTTGAATCAAATCAAATCTGGGCTTCAAAAATATTGTGTGACAGTATATTCTCGCGGTGGTATCAACCAGATGTGGATTTTATTTGTTTTCTCTTCTGATTTATCTGATCTAACTGCTTGAAATAAACGAAAAGTAGAAATGTCCAAGATGACTCCTTGTAGTCTGTATTCTGGGGAACGTGTATCGGTAAATGTGAGGTTCTTCGTACATTCGTAAATTTCGTGAAACTTCCGTAAAGGAACAGAGGTCAAGAGGCTCATTCAAAAATGGAACCAAGTCATCGAAGGAAAAACTGTATCTCAGGCCTATTATATTTTTGAATGCCATGACTTCGAGGTCTTCTTTGTGGTCTGTTGAATAAGCTAGTCACATTTACCGATTGACAACCGGGACTTGTAAAGTTTCCTATGTTGCTGATATTATCGTTGCATCCATAGGGCGCTGAAGTGTTAAGATTTTTTTATCCAGAACTCTTCTCTGTTGCGACGGAAAGGTGTGCTCAAATTTGGATTGTTTGTGGGGTGATATATTTTCTCCAGGATTCAGACTCTCATAGATAAAACAGAATGATCCGCCTGGTCAAAATGTCGATAAAGGAGTTGTCTTCCTTTATTATTTATTTTTGACCGGTGTCCTGACATTCTTTTTCGGAGCTGACCTTTGGTTTCACCCACATAAATCAATCCACAAAGTGAGCACTCTATTCCGTACACAACATTAGATGTCATGCAGTTAAGGTTTTCAAAACTATGCGTGTTAAATGTTTGTTTTGTGAGATTACTTGAGAATGAAGTGTCTGTTATTAGGATGTAACAAGTTTTGCAGTTCTTCGTGCCGCACTTAGAAATTAACCAATCACTTGGTGAAAATTGGTGCTCTTTTAGTATATCGACCACTTCAATCCTACAGGGCTTGATTTTAATATACCCATCTGAATGTTTATACCAAAACTCATGGTTATTACTTACTACAAATGTTTCATTTCTAATGTCACGTAAACTAAGTCTAGGGACACCTAAGTCACCTGTTGCGTATGTGTCCGTAGACGCAACAGGTTGGGGCCTTTTTATAGTGGGCGACGCCCCAGCCACTTTGTAGGTCTCTTGAGTTCCATTCATTTTCAGTCGGTAAGTAAAATTAACAGGTGGACTGATGATGACAAGGGGCTTTACCTCGCATCACCATTACGGGGTCATGCTCAAGCTGTACTTGGTGATCTCCCTGACTCCAAGAAGGATGACTACACGTCGTTGATCAAAGCTCGTGAAGATAGGTTTCTTCCACCTAATCAAACAGAATTATACAGAGTCCAACTGCGGAAAAGGCGTAAGCATGCGACAGAGACCATCCCAGAACTTGGTCAAGCTATACGTAGACTTACAAATTTAGCTTACGCAAGTGCACCGTCAGAGGTAAGAGAAACCCTTGCTAGTTGCTTTACTAGACACTGACATGCGAATTAGAATTAAACAGGCTCGTCCCAAGGACCTGAATGATGCAATAAGGCATGCAGCAGAGCTAGAGGCCTTCCTTAGAGCAGAGGATAAAACTGCAAGTAAGGACTATCAGCGTCAGGTTACAAGTGAAGCAAACGAGTCAGAGGACATGAAACGTCTGATTGAGACATTGCAAAGTTCTGTGGAAACTATCGGTAAGGAAATACAGCAGTTAAAGACTGCAACGTCCCAGGCAAAAGGTAATTAAGGTCAACAGTTTCAGAGACGCAGGAAGAAGCTAGAGGACCTAGAGTGTTACAATTGTCACGAGAAAGAGCATGTGAAAAAGAAATGTCCTAATGCTATCAAAGGCCCAAATGAACACAAGGACGAATCCAAGATTTCAACACCAAAAGTAGGTAATAACAAGTCTCTAGGTAATTGTTCAGGTGGTGCTGGTATATACGTAGACGTCCTTATAATGGGGTCCCTGGTAACTGAACCTGGTATTGCATGACACAGATATGGAGGTATTTACTGCAGACGAAAAAGAAATGCCGATAGATGGTTTCACAGAAGTTACCATAACACTTGGCCAGAAACAATTAAAGATACAAGCAGTAGTATCTAGCATTCTAGCACAAGGTATATTAGGGTTAGATGCTCTTAATGAGTGTAGCTATTTACTCGATATCAGTGATGCAAGATTCATTGCCAAAGACATGAGTCATACATTACCTTTGACATTCGAAGGTAGGGTAGGTTGTTAGAGGATTACATCTTGTCAGACGGTAAGCATACCATCAAGGAGCGAGATGGTAATTCAAGGGAAAATTGACAAACAACCTAATGAGACATTGCCTTTGGTAGGTATTATCGAGTCGTCTGTGAAGTCACGGACAAATTCTAGACCACTAACTGCCAGAGTACTAGTGGCAACGAATGATACGGGGATAAAACCGGTGAGACATCTCTAACTCGAAGATACATCTAAGGTAGTATACAAAGATACAGATATAGGGCAATTGGAAAGTGCTGAAGAAGTACAAGTGTCCCAATGCCAAGGTGAAATCTTAGATGAAGAGCTAAAGAAATTGGCAAGTGAGTCGACTCGAAATCTGACACAGGACGAACAGTCACAAGTAAAAGATTTTCTTTACAAGTATCGTGCCATGTTTGCTAAAAGTAATAAAGAACTAGGTAAAGCGACACTGGTCAAATACAAGATTGACACCGGGACGTCAAGACCGATAAAGCTACCAATCCGTAGAGTACCCGTGCATATCACCAGTGAAATAGATAGGAATATTGACGAGATGCTTGAATACAATATTATAGAGCCATCGACTAGTACCTGAGCCTCAGCTGTTGTACTGACGAAAAAGAAAGACAACACATTCAGGTATTGTGTTGATTATAGGCGGCTGAATGCATGCACAGTGAAAGATACCTATCCCCTCCCAAGAATTGACGAGGCGCCAGACCACATGAAAGGGTTCTCTTGGTTCTCCACTCTCGATCTCTTCTCAGGATATTGGCAGGTTGAGCTAGATCCGAAGGACAAAGAGAAAACTGCCTTTTTGACAAGAAGATGGTTGTTCCACTTTAACAAAATGCCTTTCGGTTTGTGTTGCGCGCCTGCAACATTCGAGCGACTGATGGAAACGGTATTGGCTGGGTTGCAATGGGACATCTGTCTATTTTACTTGGACGATATAATCATCATGGGGAAAACATTCGATGAAATGTTGCTAAATTTAGGTAAGGTGTTAGACTTAGGGTAGCAGGGCTTAAACTCAAGGCAAAGAAATGCCATCTGTTCCAAAGATCTGTGGCATACCTCGGGCATGTAGTGTCAGAGGAAGGTATCAGTACAGACCCTTAAAAATTGAATGTGTTAAATAGTGGCCAACACCTTCCAACATTACTGAGGTAAGATCATTTCTTGGCTTGTGTAGCTATTACCGCAAGTTCATAAAGGACTTTGCTAGCAGAGCCAAGTGCTTAAGAAAGGAGGGGATTAAGAGTCATTCTCTTAAGAGTCATTCTCTGTAAGCATCAAAGTGGGTCGGAAATCGCATGTCTCAGATTTGGATGATTTTCACTATGTAAGCCAAGTTTGACCCCCTGACAATGAAAATGACATTGGTTTGTGTATATGGCCATCCGTTGCCATGGTAACCATACCACCCCATTTTGGCCAGAAAATGGGCTTTTGCAAGCTCAAAATTAGCAACTTTCATGTCCGTTTTTCACAATGATAGTCGATAGGTGGATTATATTTTGACTTATGATGAAAAACTACTTACATTGATCTTTGATATGGGACATCAACTTTTGGTCGAAATGTGGGGAAAAAGTATTATTTTTTATTGTAAACTGTCCATATTTTGACATTTTCCAAAAGTACAAAAATACACCATTTTTGGCGATTCATAGAAAAATAATGCAGCATAAGTTAAATAGTGGAATAGGCCCTAATGAATCATTGATCCATTATGAGAAAAATATAAAAAATCCAGAGATGTTTTTTTTTGTTTAAAGAAAATAAATTCAATTTAAAACTGGTTACCATGGCAACATCTGCATTTTACATGATATATGTTTTATATTAATTATCTCAATTCATAGACAAGATAAACAACCAATTATGGTATATTAAGCAAGTTCATACTTTTTCTTACATTTTAATATTACATATGTTGGCATTTCATCATCGGTTGCCAAGGTAACCACGCCCAAAAAGGTACAATCTTCACTTTTTATTCAAAATTTCCGTTGTTTTTTGGTGTTTTGTACATTTGAATTAGATTAAAGAGACAATTTCTACGTTTTCCTATGAATTCTATTACATTTTCCAAAATTCATTGAAATTCGAGAGACATGTTAGAAAAAAAAATGCAAGAAAGTCTCCATAGCAACGCACACTTTTCTAACAGATACAAAGCTAAAGCAAAGTCATGATATATGTTTTACATAAGTATCTCAAATCATGAAAAAAATAAGCAACCATTTTCGGTATATTAAGCAAGTTAGCAGTTACTGTTACACTTTTATATCAATTATGTCAATATTTCATCATCGGTTGCCATGGTAACTATCCACATAAAGGTACAATTTTCACTTTTTATACTAATTTCCAGTCATTGTTTGATGTTTAAATGAATTAAATTAAAGAGACACTTCTATAGTTTTCCTATAAATGAGATTCCATTTTTCCAGAATTATTGAATGTTTTAGAAATATATAGAAAACATGCAAGGAAATCTCCGTAGCAACACACACAATCATATATGATACACAACCAAAACAAAGCAGTAAAATATGTTTTACATTAAGTATCTCAAATCATTGAAGAGATAAACAACCAATTATGATATATTCAGCAATTCCGAAATTGATTCAACTTTGCTACATGTGACCTCGAGGACTCCTGGTCCACCAGCAGTGACACTCACCAAGTGGTACAAATGTTAAACGTCTTCAAATTCATTAGCATCATTTAAAAGCAGATTAATTTAAAACAGCGTGGACCAGACATGCACGTTATGTATCATAGACAGTAGCCGCTTCCTTTTGAACAATGTCTCTAACTTCATCCACGTCTTTCAAAAGCTTGCTACAAGACTCCATGTACTAGTAAATTGTTTTTTTTAAATGTTGACTTGAATACACATATATTTGTTCTAGATTTTCTGTAAACGTTTAGCATTTTTCAAAGTCCCAACTTTTTATGGAAAAAACCCTTCAAAAATCAAAGTTTTCTCCATCATTGGTCTTCTCCCACTTTATTTATGAGCAAGAGAAGGGAGGGGATCTCCAGCAATTTGTATTCAGAATTAAACTTTCTTTTGGTACCATAATTGCTGCACCTCATACTTACTACAGTTTGAGAAAGTTCATTGCATTTTGCAAATTTTCAGCGATATTTCATCCAAGAGTAGTCTTTTTTTTTAATTTTTGGTATCAGCAAATTGCGAATCTGACTTCTGTATCATTTAAAATGAAAGACAATAAATTTATTGTGCGTTTGGTACCAAAATTGTTTATTTAGCTACAGAATAAAAAAGATTTTGTTTTTTTTCCCAATTTTCAACGATTTTTCATCGAAAATCTATAGTTTTCCCCATTTTATTGACAAGTAAATTAATAAGTTGAGCTTGAGACTTAAAGACAATTAAATTGTCGTTCTTTTGGTACCAATTTTGTAGATCTAGCTGCAGCATGGATAAAGTAATTGAATTTTTCCTATTTTCAACGGTTTTTCTTCGAAAAATTCCATTTTACCCCAAAATTTCGAAATGCCCAAGGATGCCAGAGTGGCATCCGCCGGATTATCAAATAAGACGGTATTGACGACACTTTCATGCAAAAACATTTTGTGCGTAACAATTTTTTGGATTTCATGAATGGCACCTAGACTATATGCTTCATATCCTGGTTTAGAACTATGATAGAAACACACCCAGAAATTCCAAACTATAACAGAATGAAGTCAAAGAAGCTAGGCCAATCTTTAGCAGATCTAGTAAGATCATTATTTTGATATATTTCCATTACAGAGGAATCCTCATGTTAAGCGTCCGTTAGGCAAACGGATTTATAAACTATAATTCTGGTTGCCTACTATGACGTCACGCTTTAGTTTTGAAAGTACGGAGAATTTACCAACGTTCAGATACTTTTAACGTTATAACATGCAATAGGCTCATTATTAATGCTAAACGGGTAGTCTGATATTTAGAACAAATGGAAATATAAGTAATGACTGTCTTACTTTGGGTGTTCATGGTAGTATAATTCTGGTTGGATACGTGCAAATTTTCCGAGAATCGCTTCGTTAAATGAACCGATGACTCCAGCTTCCAAGGTATACATGTAGCTTTTCAACTTAGACTTTTGAAATTCGACATACTGATGAAGAATAATGAGAAGAGCATGCCTGTAGGTATTCAACTCTCATTATTTTCATAAAATGTACTTATTTTATGCAACAGAGTATCCATTGGTGAGATATTAAAAATCCCGAAATTTCAAAAGCTTTATACGAAATTCTGGCTTTGTATTAGTAAAAATTGTGTGCTTTGCCATAGAACTTGTTGCATTTCCTCCACATATTTTTCCAGAAGTTCAATTACTTTTAAGGAAAATTAATTATAGGAAAACATAGGAATTGTCTCCTTAATTTAGATCAAATATACAAAAACAATAAAAAAAAAAGAACGGAAAATTTGCTCAATATGTGAAAATTGCACCGTTTTTTTGCATGGTTGCCGTGGCAACCGATGACAAAATATCAAGATTATTGATATTAAAATGTCACCAAAACTGTGAACTTGCTTTCTACATCAAAATTGACTGTTTATCTCTTTCATAATTTGAGCAACTGCATGTAGAACATAAAGCATGGCATTGTTTTAGTTGTGTATCATTTCTAATTGATTGCATTGCTATGGAGATTTATTACATTTACTGAACATTTCTCAAAAAAATCAGAAATATGAATATCAAGTATAGGAAAATATCGGAACTGTCTTTTTAATTCAAATGTACATAAACATCGAAAAAGTAAAGAATATATCTTTTTTGCATGCTTTATATACCACAATTGGTTGTTTATCTTTCCCATGACTTGAGATACTTAATGTAAAACATATACCATGGCCTTAATACAGCTGTGTATCTGTAATAATTACATGCGTTGCTATGGAGACATTCTTGCGTTTTTCTATATATTTTTCCAGAATTTCAATGATTTTGGGAAAATGGAATATTATTCACAGGAAAACATAGACATTATCACTTAGATTTACTTCAGCTTTTCAAAAACTCTAAAAAAAAAAATGAAAGTGAAAATGGTACCTTTTAGAGCATGGTTACCATAGCAACCAATGATAAAATATCAATATATTTTATATCTAAATGTCACAAAAAGTGTGAACTGGCTTAATATTTCACAATTGGTTGTTTATCTCTCCGATGACCTGAGATACTTGATGTAAAACATTTATCATGGCCTCGTTACAGCTCTGTATCTGTAACGATTTTGTGCGTTGCTAAGGACGCATTCTTGCGTTTTTTCTACATATTTCTCCAGAATTTCGATGATTTTCGGAAATGGAATATCATTCAAAGGAAAACAGGAATTACCACTTTAATTTACTCAAACTGTACAAAAATTCTGAAAAAAAGACCGAAAAATTGAATAAAAAGTGAAAATGATACCTTTCAGGGCATGGTTACCATAGCAACAAATGATAAAATACCAATATACTTGATATTTAGATGTCACAAAAAGTGTGACCTTGCTTAATATACCACAATTGGTTGTTTATCTCTCCCATGATTCGAGATACTTATTGTAAAAATCATATAACATGGCTTTGTTTAAGCTCTGTATCTGCAACGATTGTGTGCGTTGCTATGGAGAAGTTCTTGTGTTTTTTCTATATATTTCTCCAGAATTTCAATGATTTTGGGAAAATGGAATATCATTCAAAGGAAAACATAGAAATTATCTATTTAATTTAATTCAAATGTACAAGAACTCCTAAAAACGACGGAAAATTTGAATAAAAAGTAAGAATTGTACCTTTTCGGCCATGGTTACCATAGCAACCAATGATAAGATACCAATATAGTGGATATGAAAATGTTACAAAAAGTGTGAACTTGCTTAATATACCATATTTGATCGTTTATGTCAATATTTCATCATCGGTTGCCATGGTAACTATCCACATAAAGGTACAATTTTCACTTTTTATACTAATTTCCAGTCATTGTTTGATGTTTAAATGAATTAAATTAAAGAGACAATTCTATAGTTTTCCTATAAATGAGATTCCATTTTTCCAGAATTATTGAATGTTTTAGAAATATATAGAAAACATGCAAGGAAATCTCCGTAGCAACACACACAATCATATATGATACACAACCAAAACAAAGCAGTAAAATATGTTTTACATTAAGTATCTCAAATCATTGAAGAGATAAACAACCAATTATGATATATTCAGCAATTCCGAAATTGATTCAACTTTGCTACATGTGACCTCGAGGACTCCTGGTCCACCAGCAGTGACACTCACCAAGTGGTACAAATGTTAAACGTCTTCAAATTCATTAGCATCATTTAAAAGCAGATTAATTTAAAACAGCGTGGACCAGACATGCACGTTATGTATCATAGACAGTAGCCGCTTCCTTTTGAACAATGTCTCTAACTTCATCCACGTCTTTCAAAAGCTTGCTACAAGACTCCATGTACTAGTAAATTGTTTTTTTTAAATGTTGACTTGAATACACATATATTTGTTCTAGATTTTCTGTAAACGTTTAGCATTTTTCAAAGTCCCAACTTTTTATGGAAAAAACCCTTCAAAAATCAAAGTTTTCTCCATCATTGGTCTTCTCCCACTTTATTTATGAGCAAGAGAAGGGAGGGGATCTCCAGCAATTTGTATTCAGAATTAAACTTTCTTTTGGTACCATAATTGCTGCACCTCATACTTACTACAGTTTGAGAAAGTTCATTGCATTTTGCAAATTTTCAGCGATATTTCATCCAAGAGTAGTCTTTTTTTTTAATTTTTGGTATCAGCAAATTGCGAATCTGACTTCTGTATCATTTAAAATGAAAGACAATAAATTTATTGTGCGTTTGGTACCAAAATTGTTTATTTAGCTACAGAATAAAAAAGATTTTGTTTTTTTTCCCAATTTTCAACGATTTTTCATCGAAAATCTATAGTTTTCCCCATTTTATTGACAAGTAAATTAATAAGTTGAGCTTGAGACTTAAAGACAATTAAATTGTCGTTCTTTTGGTACCAATTTTGTAGATCTAGCTGCAGCATGGATAAAGTAATTGAATTTTTCCTATTTTCAACGGTTTTTCTTCGAAAAATTCCATTTTACCCCAAAATTTCGAAATGCCCAAGGATGCCAGAGTGGCATCCGCCGGATTATCAAATAAGACGGTATTGACGACACTTTCATGCAAAAACATTTTGTGCGTAACAATTTTTTGGATTTCATGAATGGCACCTAGACTATATGCTTCATATCCTGGTTTAGAACTATGATAGAAACACACCCAGAAATTCCAAACTATAACAGAATGAAGTCAAAGAAGCTAGGCCAATCTTTAGCAGATCTAGTAAGATCATTATTTTGATATATTTCCATTACAGAGGAATCCTCATGTTAAGCGTCCGTTAGGCAAACGGATTTATAAACTATAATTCTGGTTGCCTACTATGACGTCACGCTTTAGTTTTGAAAGTACGGAGAATTTACCAACGTTCAGATACTTTTAACGTTATAACATGCAATAGGCTCATTATTAATGCTAAACGGGTAGTCTGATATTTAGAACAAATGGAAATATAAGTAATGACTGTCTTACTTTGGGTGTTCATGGTAGTATAATTCTGGTTGGATACGTGCAAATTTTCCGAGAATCGCTTCGTTAAATGAACCGATGACTCCAGCTTCCAAGGTATACATGTAGCTTTTCAACTTAGACTTTTGAAATTCGACATACTGATGAAGAATAATGAGAAGAGCATGCCTGTAGGTATTCAACTCTCATTATTTTCATAAAATGTACTTATTTTATGCAACAGAGTATCCATTGGTGAGATATTAAAAATCCCGAAATTTCAAAAGCTTTATACGAAATTCTGGCTTTGTATTAGTAAAAATTGTGTGCTTTGCCATAGAACTTGTTGCATTTCCTCCACATATTTTTCCAGAAGTTCAATTACTTTTAAGGAAAATTAATTATAGGAAAACATAGGAATTGTCTCCTTAATTTAGATCAAATATACAAAAACAATAAAAAAAAAAGAACGGAAAATTTGCTCAATATGTGAAAATTGCACCGTTTTTTTGCATGGTTGCCGTGGCAACCGATGACAAAATATCAAGATTATTGATATTAAAATGTCACCAAAACTGTGAACTTGCTTTCTACATCAAAATTGACTGTTTATCTCTTTCATAATTTGAGCAACTGCATGTAGAACATAAAGCATGGCATTGTTTTAGTTGTGTATCATTTTTAATTGATTGCATTGCTATGGAGATTTATTACATTTACTGAACATTTCTCAAAAAAATCAGAAATATGAATATCAAGTATAGGAAAATATCGGAACTGTCTTTTTAATTCAAATGTACATAAACATCGAAAAAGTAAAGAATATATCTTTTTTGCATGCTTTATATACCACAATTGGTTGTTTATCTTTCCCATGACTTGAGATACTTAATGTAAAACATATACCATGGCCTTAATACAGCTGTGTATCTGTAATAATTACATGCGTTGCTATGGAGACATTCTTGCGTTTTTCTATATATTTTTCCAGAATTTCAATGATTTTGGGAAAATGGAATATTATTCACAGGAAAACATAGACATTATCACTTAGATTTACTTCAGCTTTTCAAAAACTCTAAAAAAAAAAAATGAAAGTGAAAATGGTACCTTTTAGAGCATGGTTACCATAGCAACCAATGATAAAATATCAATATATTTTATATCTAAATGTCACAAAAAGTGTGAACTGGCTTAATATTTCACAATTGGTTGTTTATCTCTCCGATGACCTGAGATACTTGATGTAAAACATTTATCATGGCCTCGTTACAGCTCTGTATCTGTAACGATTTTGTGCGTTGCTAAGGACGCATTCTTGCGTTTTTTCTACATATTTCTCCAGAATTTCGATGATTTTCGGAAATGGAATATCATTCAAAGGAAAACAGGAATTACCACTTTAATTTACTCAAACTGTACAAAAATTCTGAAAAAAAGACCGAAAAATTGAATAAAAAGTGAAAATGATACCTTTCAGGGCATGGTTACCATAGCAACAAATGATAAAATACCAATATACTTGATATTTAGATGTCACAAAAAGTGTGACCTTGCTTAATATACCACAATTGGTTGTTTATCTCTCCCATGATTCGAGATACTTATTGTAAAAATCATATAACATGGCTTTGTTTAAGCTCTGTATCTGCAACGATTGTGTGCGTTGCTATGGAGAAGTTCTTGTCTTTTTTCTATATATTTCTCCAGAATTTCAATGATTTTGGGAAAATGGAATATCATTCAAAGGAAAACATAGAAATTTTCTATTTAATTTAATTCAAATGTACAAGAACTCCTAAAAACGACGGAAAATTTGAATAAAAAGTAAGAATTGTACCTTTTCGGCCATGGTTACCATAGCAACCAATGATAAGATACCAATATAGTGGATATGAAAATGTTACAAAAAGTTTGAACTTGCTTAATATACCATATTTGATCGTTTATCTTGTCCATAAATTAAGGTACTTGATGAAAAACATATATCATGTATAATGCAGATGTTGCCATGGTAACCAGTTTTAAATTGAATTTATTTTCTTTAAACAAAAAAAAAATCTCTGGATTTTTTATATTTTTCTCATAATGGATCAATGATTCATTACGGCTTGTTCCACTATTTAACTTATGCTGCGTTATTTTTCTATGAATCGCCAAAAATGGTGTATTTTTGTACTTTTGGAAAATGTCAAAATATGGACAGTTTACAATAAAAAATAATACTTTTTCCCCACATTTCGACCAAAAAGTAATATCTCATATCAAAGATCAATGTAAGTAGTTTTTCATCATAAGTCAAAATATAATCCACCTATCGACTATCATTGTGAAAAACGGACATGAAAGTTGCTAATTTCGAGCTTGCAAAAGCCCATTTTCTGGCCAAAATGGGGTGGCATGGTTACCATGGCAACGGATGGCCATATACAAAAACCAATGTCATTTTCATTGTCAGGGGGTCAAACTTGGCTTACATAGTGAAAATCATCAAAATCTGAGATATGCGATTTCCGAGTTTTCTGAGAATTCTTTGATGCTTACAGAGAATGACTCTTAATAGCAGTTCTCTGTAAGGACCAAAATAATTTCAATAGCACGTGGAAACAGCATGTCTCCAATTTTGGAGATTTTTGGTGTGGAAGGTGTATATGATGTACTGAAACAAAAATAAACTTTCTTTTTACAAATTAAGTCTTCGTTGCCATGGAAACCATGTTTGAAATTTTACGCATCAGTAGAATACTCGTAACATGGCATTTTCACAAGGCTCGTTTCCATGGTAACAGCTATTGTAGTCAACTGAAATTTCCTTAATTTTTCTCTTTATATCTTTAATAGTATAAGTATAACACAAGAAGTATGTTTCTGTCCGCTATTCTCTTTGTCAATATGCTCAAAATGTAGGCAAAAACCTGTTTTGAAGCGGCCCTTTTTAAGACCGAAAAAGCTCCTAATTTAACATGATTTTTCTCAAATTTAAGGGCAAATAATCTGAAATGTCAGGCTAACTTGATTTCTACTGCCAATTATCTTTAAAGTTTAATCCTCGATCTTTAAGAAAATATTAAAATTTGAGTGGGACCTCTTTACAATTTTATTCAAAAGGGTATAAAAATGGTTACCATGGTGACATTCTGGTCAGTGCTATTACACATAGAGTAATTTACTGGTAAATTTTCAGCTGTCCGTTATATATTTTTAAGCATTTTTTTATCAGTGCATATAAAAGAGCATTATTGATTAAAAAAAATCACCTTAAATTTTTTCAAGGTCACTGGACCCAATGTCAAGGTCATCTTGAATGTAATTCACAAAATTTGGCAAAATTCTGTGATTTTTCAAAAATATGAGAGGCAGTTACTCAAAAATCATGTAGTATTGTGTAAAACAAACACTTATGTAGTGATTTTGGATATATCCCCTATTTATTAACCAAAGTTGCAAAAATTCTCAAAATCAATGACATCCTTGATTTTAGCTAGTATTTCATACATACATATAAAAAAATGTGAGATTATCATGATTTTTGTCTGGAGCTATTTTTTTAGGAGAAATGTTCTGAACTAAATATTGTAATGTTTTTCCATCTATCGGTCCTAATTTTAGAAAGAAGTATTTTGGATACAAATATATGACAGTCAAGCCTAAATTTAGTAACAATAAATAAAAACAAAAATGCTAATTTTATTGAAATTGGAACTTATATTTTGAATTGACCTTGAACTTAGAGTCAATGACCTTGACAAATTTTGGAAGTGCTCAAATAAAGAATAATTTCTTCTCTTGTCCCTACATAAAGCTTAAGCAATATAGGTTATTTAAACCATGATAAAAACCAATTTGAAAAGATAAAGTCATCATGTGCCAAATGAAAAGTTGCCATGGCAACCATTTTTGACCTCAAAATGTAGGAAAACAATACAAGGTCCCACTTATTTTTTTCAGTAATTATGTTTGTCACATGAAATCTATTTTGTTCTGACAACAGTGATGGTGTTATCAGCCTGACATTTTGTGTTATTTTTGCTTAAAAATGGTAAAAATTGGACCACAATAGGCCTTGATTTTGACCTTATTTTATGGCAATTTTTGACTGATTTTGATATGATAGGATCCGGCTAAATGAAAGAATTGTCAAAAATTTGTGATTTTTTCTAAAAATAGAGGTTTTAAAGATTATACGTTGTTAATACTCTTGTTAACTCTGACAATGGTTTCCATGGCAACATAATAACCAAAGATGACTATTTGACCATTTTTTTAGTGCTTTAAATAGACACACCTCGTTTCCATGGCAACCGGAATATTCATTTTCAAAAAATTTTTATTTTTGTATTCAAGGCATTATACATACCATTTATAGAGAAAATCATGAAAATCCATGACATGCTGTTTCCAAAATATTTTGGTCCTTACAGAGAATTGATAATAAGTCGTCCAATGTCAAGATGCATTTGATTGCCTAAAGACAAAATTAACAGATGCTCCTGTCCTGATGCATCCCGATTTTTCAAGGGAATTCATTCTTGACATCGACGCTAGTCAAGAAGCTGTAGGTGACGTTCTTTCACAGAGCATTGAGAGAAAAGAACATGTGATAGCTTTCGCAAGTCGTGCTCTTTCCAAGAGTGAACGAAACTATTGTGTCACGAGAAAAGAGTTGCTTTCAGTGGTTTACTTCGTGAAAATGTTTAGGCACTATCATGAAGGTAAGCAGTTCTTACTAAAAACTAACCATGGGTAACTACGCTGGCTTCTTAATTTCAATGATTCTGAGGGCCAGTTAGCCAGATGGTTAGAGGTCTTGAGTACATATAGTATGCGTATCGAGCATAGACCAGGGTCAAAACATCAAAATGCAGATGCCTTGAGTCGCATACCATGTAAACAGTGTGGTAACTCAGTAAGTAATGCAGAGATAGAGAATCAAGCTGGCGTTGTTAGGAAAGCTGAAGGTAAGCCAGATGATACTGACTCTCGACTAAAAGACGTTCAGGAAAACGTACCAGAAATTGGTCAAGTTATGTCTTGGATAAAAGATGGTAAACGACCAGGCCACAAAGTAGTTGAGGGGCAAGGTAACTTTGTTAAAGCTCTCATAAGTCAATGGGACAACTTAGTTATTAAAGGCAATTATAAGAAGGTAAAGGCCATTGATACCTTCAAGCAGTCATGCCACGATCTGTAAAACGTAAGATACTGTACTATGGTCACGATCATGAAGGCTCAGGTCATTTAGGGTACAGGAAGACTTTGGAAAGAATAAGAAGAACGTATTACTGGCCTGGACTTAAGAAAGATGTACAATCATATGTAAATGGCTGTCAGAAATGTTCTCGTAGAAAGGGACCAAATAGAAAGCAAAGGGCTCTAATGCAGCTAGTTACAAGTGGTATGCCTATGCAACGCATTGCCACTGACATACTAGGGGAATTACCGATGACTAAGAATGGGAATAAGTATATACTAGTCTTGTGATATCTGACTATTTCACCAAATGGCCCGAAAGCTTCCCAATGCCAAATATGGAAGCCCAGACAGTGGCTAGGATATTGGTAGAAGAATTCGTCTGTTGATTCGGAGTCCCTGACATAATACACTCTGACCAGGGTAAGCGATACGAGAGTGTCTTGTTTGAAGAGCTATGTTGTTGCATATACAGAAGACGAGAACTGCGCCATAAAATCCCCAGAGCGATGGCATGGTTGAGCGCTTTAACAAAACACTTGCTACAATGCTGAGTTCATATGTCAACGAGAATCACAATGATTGGGACAAGTACCTACCATTTGTTATGGTGGCTTATCGGTCTTCGGTTCACGAAACTACGTCCTTTACCCCAAATGCCTTGATGTTAGGACGTGAAGTTTCAACACCTCTAGATACTATGTATGCTTGCCCAGAGCAGTCAAAGCCTTTCCCGAGAACACAACGGGTATGGGAACTTCAAGAACGGCTTGACAGAAAAAATACCATGACCGCAAGTTGAGTTTCGAAACATTTTCTGTTGGGGACATTGTATCTGTTTTCTTTCCTGTACGAAAAGTAGGTTGTTCCCCAAAGTTTACGTCTCATTGGCATGGACCATTCAAAATAGTCAGAAAATCAGAAAATGTTCAGACGTACTATACGAAGTAAATTGCGGGTCTAGAGGTAAGAATCAGGTCATTCCTGTAGACCGAATTAGACCATGCCGTATGCAGGTCCTACAAGGTGAGTTAGAGGACAAACAAAGCTCAGATGACACAGAGCAAGATGACGATTTCGCAATACCGTCATCTGACCCCAGTAACAAGGAGCAAGAAGGCTCAGATCAAGAATCTGTTGTAGATTCATTGCCAATGGACACTATCGACGTCCTCCTCTTGTCTGGATGACAGACTTTGTAACTCCCTAGTATCACCGTGGGGTATCACGTGATACACAAATGATATGTTCCACGGGAATCCCCTTTGATTGAACCAAGTAAACACTGTCTAAATCTACTTTATATGAATTTATTTTAGGCCTATCATATGGTCATTATTATAAATTATATGATGGTAATTTATTCTGGTCAAGAATAGACGTATATTTGGAGAACACTTAAACAGAAAATTTTGTTTCTGTCCGTGCACCATATCATAACATGTGGCGAGCATTGAAAAATTTCTGTTTAAGTGTTCTCCGAATACACGTCCATTCTTGACCAGAATAAATTACCATCATATAATTGATAACAATGACCATATGATAGGCCTAAATAAATTCATATAAAGCAGATTTAGACAGCATTAACTTGGTTCAATCAAAGGGGATTCCCGTGGAACATATCATTTGTGTATCACGTGATACCCCACGGTGAGTATAGTAAAAAGTATGTTAAGTTTGCTTTTCTTTTGATTATTCTGTTGAGTGTTCATATCTGTATTTGCTTTATTTCTGATCGTATTACGATGCCAAAGATCAAAACTACTACTAATAAAGGATACAAGTGTCCCTTTTGTCCTGTGAGGACTTACAACCAAGGTGAATCTGCCAAGCATCTTTCAGAATGTTGTAAGAAGCTTGTGTATTGTGACATATGTGGCTTTGGATGTCGTTCTTCTACAAATCTGAAACGCCATGTGAAGAGACAACATGAGACACCGACACAGCAGCAAGCACTGACTCTAACAATAATGACTGTGAGGGTCATTCAGAGACAGACCCCTCTGTTAGCCAAGACCTGGAGGTAAGCAGTGATAATGATGAAGGTACAACGCGGGATCACGAGAGTCCAAGTGCTTCCACCTCCAAGTCAGATGACATATACGTGGGTGAACTTTTTAGAAAGCCAACCAGGCCTGTTCTCTTCACACCACCAGCGAGACCAACAGATAGATGTATCACAGATGATGAACCGCATACAATAGCGGTGCACGAGCAGTTAGTCGAGCTTAGGGACATGAGTACCCAGTCTGATCCTATGTATTACACTGAAAGTGTTAAGATAATAACTACATGGATAGAGGAGGGCGGAAAGAAAGTAAAGAAGATTAAAAGGAAGATGTTGTGAACTCATTGTACAGTTAAATGTCACTTAGAGATCTGCGATAGACAGATAGTCTATAATATTTGTGCTATTTTTTGTATGATTTCAGACTCTTTCACTATTGCTATTGTTATCTTTGCTACTGTTACTCAGGACTTTTATTAAGGTGATTTTTGTCTTCATTCGGGAAGAATGAAGCAAAGAGGGGAGTAATGTAATGTTTTTTTAATCTTTAGATTGACGGGATCGGTGTATGTGCTTATGTGTATCCGTCCAGTATATAAGGAAGCGGCGTCCGTCGTGACACACTCTTTGTCAAGCTACCAAGCTGTAAGTTACTATAAATAGATATGCTAAACATTTCCTGGATAAGGTTGATAGCAATAGGTAGTACAGGTAGCATTTGATATAAGGGTTTTGTGCCAGAGGCAAGGTAAGAGCAAGAGCCAGGTGACAGAGTGTCGTCATTGTCGTGTAAATAATTTCCCCTCTGTAATTATACATTTGATTTGTTTCATGTACCAATCATTTGCTCAATCATTGGTCAATCATTTGTCGAATCGTCTAGTCAATAAAGTAACTGAAGGAAAGTACTTTGACATTTGAATTTATATTGTTTTCCAACCGTAAGTTTTATATATCAGTTGGTCACCCCTACCTCGGTCACGTTACATATGTAACGTTTGCCTTGTTAAGTGTTAATTCTTGTGGATAAATTTCATTCTTATACAATTCAAAAGCAGGATTATCAATAGTTAGAATATCATCCAGATACCTAGAAATATTATTGAAACATCTCAGATCATCAAATTGTCTTTGCTTTTGAAGATTTATGATAAATTCTTTTTCGTAAGTGTATAAAAATAAATCTGCAACAAGAGCCGCACAGTTAGTACCCATAGGAATCCCCACACCCTGCTTGTATAGACCCTCACCAAATCTAACATAAATATTGTCCAAGAGGAAGGACAAGGCATCACACAGGTCTCTACATGTCTATGATTTGTATGATTTTTAGTCTGTTGAGGAAAAGAAACCATTTGATTCAGATGTCAATTTCCCGCTCTCGATCAAAACAACATTTAATGAGTTTAGATGTTAAACGTCTTTAAATTCAAAAGCATAATTTAAAACCTGATAAATTTACAGCATGGACCAGACATGCACGTTTCGGGGTACTAAACCCTCGTCAGTGATCCTCAGTCTAAACGATGTAAAATGGCCAAAAAGTATGAAAATTATCATGTCCAAAAATGTACCAAAAGACGTTGTGGAATGGGTGGGATATGATGCTACAGGACCCACGTTTTAGAAATTTCAACAAATTTTGTAACAGAAAATTTCAAATGCGTTCAAAAGACAGACGATCAACCGAAGTTGATCGAACTTGGCTACATGTGCCCTCGGGGACTCTTGGTCCACCAAAAGTGAAACTCACCGAGTAGTTCAAATGTTGAACGTCTTTAAATTGAATAACATCATTAAAGAACAGGTAAATTAACTTTGATTTGAAGAGAGTTACAATTCCACCCACTTTTCCCGACCGTCGGGGGGGGGATGAAGGACATTCTTATCCTGGAAGTTCTACTGCATCATTAATTTGATTGCAACATTCAACGTCTTTCAGATAAGCTTCTCAGTCAGGGATATGTTTGTGACCGACTAACATCGTCACTGAGGAAATTCTGCGGTCGATATGGGGAACTCGTCATACACTATGATGTCCCACTCTCCAGAATGGTGGATGATATTCTGTCATAGACCATTTGAACCATCCAACAAAAGATTGTACTCTATGTCTTCCGAAATGGAAGTTACCGGATGTGACAGTTCTACCGAATTGAAGCGGCGGGTGTTGCATGCAAGCAGGAGATGCTTACTCTTCCTGAGCACCTGGTCTCACTCTCATATCGGGAGTCCGCTTCTTTTCATGTGGTTGAGGTTTTTGTTTTTTTGCTTTAGTTTCTGTTTTATCCTGATTTTGTATGCCTTCGGTATCTGATTTTCTGAATAATCGATTTTGTGCTGTATACAGGGATATGGTCATTATCCATATTTGTCATTCAGATAATACGGTAGTTTTCCAACTCTATATATTCTTGAAGAAAATTTCAGACCAATTATTTCTGCATTAGACACGTGTTTCGAATATTAAATTCTCATCAGTGATGCTTCCAGCTAAACATACAATGTCATAGTCTTGGACAAAATTCAAAAATTCAATGTCAGAAAGCTTATTTACAAGACCCTTACCAATGTTCCATGACAGGATAATGAGTCGTTTATCACTCTCCGCGCATCCATATATGTACGTAGGTCAATTGTGGGTGTCAGGGCGCAAGGAATTGGTGTCCATCTGTACTTGGGTAACTGCCGGTGTCGTCTGTCGGGTATGACCGCGTGACGAAGTGTCCGTTGTTCACGAACAATACCGGACGAGCGTGCAGATGTACGTACAGGCGGGGTAACGTTCTGCGGAGGGTGTTGGTTCACATCCCTCGCGTTACCACTGTCTGCGGGGTGTTGACTCTCGTTGGTTCTCGCGCTATTACTGCCTCGTGTATATATCGGCATCGGTGCGTTCGTGCGTCGCTCCTCGTTACTGCATAACCTTCCGTTCATAGAAAGGTAGAATTAAACTGATAGCATTTCACCTGCGCAGACGCGTACTTAAATTATACAATTCGATTCTTGATTTCAATCGATTTACAATTTAAAATTTCTCTGTTGTCAACGGAAGATAATTTTGAGTTAGTTTTTACTTCATGTATAATTTAAGCAGTTTTCAATATTAAAATATTGAAACTTGGAGAATTGGCAGACAAAACTTACAGTCATCAATTTTGAATATCAAAGCTTTATGCATTTCTTCATGATTAAGCCAATTTTATTTGTGATGAAGACCCCGAGATACTCAGTGTCAACAGTGATGGGATAATGAACGGAAGGAAAGTCGTCAAATAGTCAAAATGAGGCATGTTTACATGATACTATGTGTAGCTTCATTATTTAAATACTGTCATACGTGTATGCCAATATATGAAACTTTCACAAGACTCAGTGGTACAAATGCAATCGCAACTCAACTTATTTACATGGAATTTTATCGCATTCGATCACAAATAGAATGTGCAAAAATGTGCGTCGACAACGAGCCATGTTATTCATACGGTTACCATAGTGATGACAGTAAATGTCAATTGATTTCATCTGTTTTGACCGAGACGATTATCACAGGGGGCGACATGGGATGGATATATTTTGTACAAAATGGTACGAAAACTACAAATTTTAAAATTAAAGATAATGAAGTCTTTATAGGAATCTTGTTCTATTATGTACGAAGGTTGTTCGAAAAGTTCGTAGACAGCCGCAATATTTCAGAAAAGCGTGAAAGTAAGTGTACAATTTTCTTGCCAAACATTCATGGGGTTTATTGAAATCAATATAAACATTACAGAATCAATCCATACAATACCAAGGTAATTGAAAAATTCGGTCATTTTAAAAATCATTGTCTTTAATTATGTGTCGAGACGTTTAGCGGCATAATACGAAAATTGAGGTATCCAAAATTGTGTACACGCAGATGATGCCTTTATTATTTCTAAATTCGGACGCAGAGAAAGTCAATGTATATATTTTATTGTTTTACGATTGTTACGATACATTGGTATTTAGATATCACTATTTCCAGAAGCGCCATCAAGACGTAAGAGTGGTTAATTTGACGTTTCCCTACAATTAATGAACGACGTCGAATAATTGAACTTTTATTGAAGCTAATACAAATCTTATTTTATACAATTTGTAGATGGTACACATGGCTATGCACTGCAAGAAAAATGTTTCGAGCACACGTCAGTATGCATACAATTTGCATCGAAGATGAAAAAGTGATGAAAATTAATCCATAGAGAATGACTTGAACGACATGAAAGAACAAAACAGACCGATCTAAACGTTGGGAAATGAAATTCTTTATGCATCTGTGAACAGATAGAAAGGACCAGGGAATAATTCTAGCGCATAATTGTCTACTTTAATCTGCATGGTTTATGTTTGAACCGAAATAAAATAAACAACTTTCCCCCAAAAGAATTTAAAATTGAAAGACAGAACAAAAGTAGAAAATTGCTAGTTGCTCCGTACTTTGCGTAGCGTCGTTTTGGAAGCCATTTATGCGCCGCTGTCCGAATTGACGCCTAAAGAAAAACACCATATTTCATTGCCTATGGATAAAATCGCTTTAGATTTTGCAAATTAGAATATACAATTTTAAGGAATAAATTGGTATGTAAACAAAATGTTTAACGATTACGATGAAAAATTTATTAAATTTGTCTACGAATTTTTCTAACAACCGTCGTATCTCCATTTAAAATGCATGTAAGATCTTTAAAAGTAGTACTATAAAATACAAAAATGAAACATAGTTGCCAGAGTCACCTAATGCTCGACTGCATAGAATTATGTCATTTATTACAGCCAACTTCTTAAGCTCACTTTCTTACTTAATCTACATACACACAATTGTATATTCATGAAAGGAGGGGATCTCCGACAACACTCGGTCGCAGCACCCACAGCAAGCCCCAAAACACCCAATAAATTCACCTATACTTTGCTCAAATTTGACTTCTAATAGCACAATCACTGAAGAGAAAAAAGCAGATCAAGGTAATTCTATGAAAGTTTGATCAAAGATACATCCAACATGTAAGTTTGGAACATGTAGCACTTATACTCTGCTCAATATTGGCTATTAAGGAGGTATGAGTGTGAACCGCATTTTCAGTGAATAATAGAAATTGAAAATAATTGTCTACATATAAAAGAATATCCCTTCCTTCATCGATTGCAATATTTTATGAAAAAAAGAGTGTAGCCGTTTGTCCCCTATATACTGACAAAAAAGGGAGGTAACTCTGCACATTTTTATCCATTGATGTAGAAAATGAAGTAAATTTATAATTTTCGAAAAGAAATATTTTGTTGCCTTGGTAATCATGCTGAAGAAGGACATTTATTTCATCCCATTTTGACAGTAAAAATTGTATGAAAAGTTTAAAAACATCAATTTTCGAAGTAGTTGGCGTAATAGAATTTTGATAAAATGTTTCTTTTATCATTTAGGGATACATGCTTAAGATAAAAAGATAATTTAAAGAAAAAAGAATGTTGCCGTTTTAAAGATATTTAGCTTAGAATTCCTCTGACGAAGCCTCTGGATATGATAACTCCGTTTTTTATGATTGAAAATGGAAAGTATTTAGATATCTATACATTTTAACTGAGATTTATTATAATCTGGACTTCAGACTACAAATTTGAGTCATATTCTGATCAATTTCTTATTCATTTTTTCCAACCTTAGCGCTTTTAAGCACCGACGACGTAACGTGGCGTAGCGTACATCGTGACTCTCACTTTAGGTAATGCTCGGCGATATTGTATACTTCTAATATCGGTCAATGAGAAAAAAGGAAACGAATTTTAGATTCCTATCTGTATGCTTCTTCTGTATATCATTTCTATCAAAAATGATTTTGCGGCATCTACACGTATCTATTATTCCTGTACATGTTGTTTTGACATTTGTACATATTGTAGTAGATTTTAAAAAATAAAGGAACTTTGGTAGAACAACGAAACGAAGGATCTATTGATAATTATGCTTAGAAATTATTTATCTTAAGTTAGTTGAGGCACATTTCTAGTTTCATTTTACTAAGTGCTGGGATTAGAAGGAGAGCGGGGGATGATAGGAAAGGTAGTAAACGCAAACCCTGTCTTCCGCATTGATCTCCTGCACATGTTCTCTTCAATGAATGTTTTTCCTTTACATGCCTTATATAATAGATTAGTAAAATTAAAACATAATAATTCCCTTTTCATCTGGGCGTATCAATGGGAAGTGTGTTAATGGAGTCCTTCGGATCCATTTATTTTTCGACATACATGTACGTGATCATTGATCCTTTTGATGATTTGACAGTCGGTCGTCATGCTCACTTATTACAACTACTTATCAATATGCCACATGATTCAAATTCTGGCTAAATCATTATAACACATACCTTTTGTAAATGAAAGAAAAGTACCTTCAAGATATAATAGTTTTACACGTTTTCAATATTTAAGGTAAGTTGCGTGGTCAGTAACGCCGCATCGTTATTATTCTTTTGAATTTATTTGTGTCTTTTTTATGCAAAAATAAATTTGATTTCCCCAATTCAATCGCAATCAAATTATTCCGCTTCGTAAAGTTGTCATGACCTGAAATAATATAAGACAAACTGACCCTCTAAAGAACACGACTTAGTACAAAGTGCTTTCATAATAATTCGCGGAAAAATATTGCAACGTCATAATTCAGTATGACGTCAAAAAACTCCCTTTGATGACGTAAACTCTATGCCAAAGGTAAAACGATGTCGTGATAGGAGCGTATTTTAGATGTAAACAAGGATATATATTGCTTGCCATTCGAAATGCATTGTTCTTTAATCTAGAGGTATATTCGACCATTAGTTCAATAAGTTTTCAGATTTTGTTTTCTTTACGACATCGATACGGTTTACGTATGATTTTGTCACGCTCATACCCTCTTAAAGGCAAAATCATTCAAACGGAAAAAAGGAGGTCAAGGTTATTTTCTGAAAGTTTGATTAAAGATATATCCAGTTTGTACGTTTGGAACATGAAGCACTAATACTTTGCTCAATATTGGCTTTTAAAGGCAAAATCACTCAAGCATGAAAAAGAAGGTCAAGATCATTCTATGAAAGTTTGATAAAAAATACATCTAACATGTAAGTTTGGAACCAGTAGTAGAGGACGCAGTCCGCGCCGCAGGCGCGGACGTAGTCCTCATCAAGGTAATAGAGGACGCAGTCCGCGCCGCAGGCGCGGACGTAGTCCTCATCAAGGTAACACGTGTATATATATAGGAAAAATCGTGTTTTTCAATTGAATTCTATGCTATACCTATAGGTTCCAAAACCGTGGTCAATGACGTCATTCTCCCCTTGCCCATTTGATCGGCGTGAAGCGCAAGCTTATTTTTTTGACAATGTCACTTGACGACAGAATGAAACCCATCGATGACCAAGATTTCTCGATCTCCTTTGAATATTCTTCGTTTGGCTTACTCCTCCAGTGTCCCAATGTATGATTTGTACTTTGCTTCGCGTAATACTGACATTGCATCATCATTTCCAACATATATCATGTTTAGTCCGAATATCCTCTTTGAAAACTACAACGTGACGTCAGCATGCGACGCGACGTCAGCATACAACTTTGTTTCGCGGACTTTCTTTCATCGACAGCTCCCTCAGAAAAATCCATGGATAAACTCATAATGCTGGGAGAAAAACCAAACAAAAAGATATCAGCGCGATCAGCGACTTACCGAACTTCATTCTGCTTTCGAGGATGATTTGCAGCTGATATTTTGATACCTGTAGATCGAATAATGTGGTTTCTCTCCACTTATATAAGATCTACATGTAGAATATACAGGAAATCTATGCAGTGTAAGTCCCAACTCAAACTTCTAAATATCTGCTGCCTTTGGTTTACAACGCGTCACAACTTACGTCATCATTTACAGTATTTAGTACACATAGGTCAACACAACTGGGGCTCTGTTCAAAGCATGAAGTATATTTTTTTTCTGTCAGAAATAAGCAGACAATCCGAAAGTCACCAGACATACCAGACAAACCTGGTAAAATTTGCTTCGGTCTGGTTATACATTTCAACTTTTTTTTAATAAACATGTTTAAATTTCTACAAAAATTCAAAAATGCCTGGTAAGTTGTAAAAACTTTCGCGATGTCTGAATAAGGCTGGGTATTTTTTTCCCTTGGAGGTAGTAAATCATAAGCGGATCCAACGTAGAGGGGTGAAGGCTTCAGATTTTTTTTAGAAAGGGGGGGGGGTTGATTGTATTCAAAGGGGGGGGGGGGGGCATGGGGTAGATTTCTACTAACTTCTCTCCTTCTCTCCCCTGTTCCGCTCCCTTCTCCCACCTCCTAACCTCTCCCTCCCTCCCTTCTGCCTCCCTCAAGCTGCCTCCTTCCTCCCCCTCCCACTCATCCTTGCCTTTTATATGGGGGTGGGGAGCAGACATGGGGTACCCGCTCTCTCCGCCCCCTTATCTCCCCTCCCACACCCTTCCTTCTTCCCCCTCCCTCTCCCCCTCTCTCCTTCCTCCCCCTCTCTTTCAGCCTCTTTTAAAGTAAAGGAATGAGCAAGAATTTTGTCTTCAGATATTACATTGGAAAATCATTTACATTATTTAGAAGGGAAAATCCTGTAATACTAATGTAATACTGTACTAAGGTAAGTTTTAACTCCCTTCTCCAGATCATCCCATAAAACGATATATTGCTGATAAAACTATAGACGGCGCCGAAAAGGAAGTTTTCTCTCTCTTCTACATTTTGAATGCTAATTTTTCCGGTGAAAGTAAAAGGGGAGAGGGGTGGGTGGGTGCAAGGGGGATACATATTCCTGATACGACAACTGACATTTCATCACCCAATGAAATTTAAATGTAAACATTTAAAAGTTTAATTGAATTCATTGAATAATCAAGATACATGTTAATCTTATATACGATATAAATACTTCAGATAACAGTACAAAAAAATTCTTTTTTTTAATTTTAATGGTTTGTGCCGACAGTTTTCTTGCCCGAGTTCTCTTTTCCTTGGTTTTCGTCAAGGTCCAAGGAATTAAAATGTATAGATTAAGATGACATCACTTGATCTTTTCTTATCTGTCATTTATGTTTCAAAATTATGCATTGCGATTTCATGTTTTAACTGATTGTTTTGTGACATTAGAATTGTTTCCCCGCATTTACGAGTTATGTGCATGCTGTCGATCTAGAAATTGTCCATAATATCCCCTCTCCTGTTGATGATTCTGGATATCAAGAAAAAAAAAACTAATGTAAGGTTGATAAAGACGGTAAAAATGGTGCAGGAAAAAATAACAAGTACACATATTGTATGACATATTTTATTCTTATTAACTGAGTAAAAAAAATATACAATGATGTATGGTGAAAATTGGGTATAAATTCATTGAAATTATATTTCATCTGCGTCCTCACAATGGCTTTGCCATAATTCATATTACGTGTATATATATAGGGAAAATCGTGTTTTTCAATTGAATTCTATGCTATACCTATAGGTTCCAAAACCGTGGTCAATGACGTCATTCTCCCCATTGCCCATTTGATCGGTGTGAAGCGCAAGCTTATTTTTTTGACAATGTCACTTGATGACCATGATTTCTCAATCTCCTTTGAATATTCTCCGTTTGGCTTACTCCTCCAGTGTCCCAATGTATGTTTTGTACTTTGCTCCACGTAATACTGACATTGCACCATCATTTCCAACATATATAATGTTTAGTCCGAATATCCTCTTTGAAAATTACAACGTGACGTCAGCATGCGACGTCAGCATTAAACTTTGTTTCGCGGACTTTCTCAGTTTCTTTCATCGACAGCTCCCTCAGACAAATCCGTGGATAAACTCATAATGCTGGGATGAAAATACAAACAAAAAAATATCAACGCGATCAGCGACTTACCGAACTTCATTCTGCTTTCGAGGATGATTTGCAGCTGATATTTTGATACTTGTAGATCGAATAATGTGGTTTCTCTCAACATATATAAGATCTACACGTAGAATATACAGGAAATCTATGCAGTGTAAATCCCAACACAAACTTCTATGCTGCCTTCGATACTGTACACAAAGCGTCACAACTTACGTCATCATCAACTGTACTTAGTGCAAATAGGTTAACACAAACTGGGGCTCTGTTCAAAGCATAAAATAAGGCTGGGTATTTTTTCCCCTTGGAGGTTAATCATAGGCGGATCCAGGGTTATTCAAAAAAGGAGGAAGGGTGATTGTAATATTGTGGGGGAAGGGGGGTGACAGGGGATGAATTTTTACTCAGAATACTTCTCTCCTCCGTCCCGCCCCTTCCTCACCTCTCCCACCTCCGTCCATCTCCCGGCTCCCTCCCTTCCCTCTTCCTCCCCTCCCTTTCATCCTTGCCCTTCCCATACCCCCTCCCGCAACCTTCCTCTCCCTCCCCTCTCTCCCTCCTCCCGCCCCTTCCTCTCCCTCCCTTTCACCCTCTTTCATAGAAAAGGAATGAATTTTGTCTTCAGACATTAATTGGAAAATCATTTGTAAACATTTTTTTTTTAGTAAAGCCCCTTCTCCAGGCCATCATTGCTGATAACACTATAGACGACGCCGAAACGGAGGTTTTCTTTCTTCTACATATTGAATGTTAATTTTTCCGGTGAAAGTAAAAGGGAGTGCAAGGGGGGGGGGGGTATACATATTCCTGATACGACAACTGACATTTCATCACTCAATGAAATTTGGAAAATAAACATTTAAACTTACATGTAAATCTTACAATATGTAAATATTTCAGAAAAAAGTAAAATTCTTTTTTCTTTTTCTTTTTCTTTTTTAATTTTAATGGTTTATGCCCAGATATTTCTTGCCCGAGTTCTCTTTTCCTTGGTTTTCGTCAAGGTCCAAGGACTTACAATATAATTTTATACATAGATTAAGATTACATCACTTGATCTCTTCTCATCTGTCATTTATGTTTCAAAATTGAGCATTGCGATTTCATGTTTACTGATTGTTTTGTGACATCAAACCGGCCGACATTGAGAGTTGTTTCCCCGCATTTACGAGTTATTTGCATATGCTGTCGATCCAGAAATTTTCTATAAAAATATCCCCTCTCCTGTAGATGATTATGGATTTCAAGAAAAAAAATTGTAATACTGATAAAGTAAAAAAGATACTTGAAAAGAATAACAAGGACAGAAATTGTAGGGTACCTGTAAAATGCGAAACGAAAAGAAATGAAACGAAATGGAAACGAAGCGAAACGAAATGAAAACAAAACGAAATGAAATGGAAACGAAACGAAATTGAACAAAACGAAACAAAATTGAACAAAACGAAAAGAAATGAAACGAAACGAAAAGAAAACGAAACGAAATGAAATAAAACGAATTGAAATGAAACGAAATGGGAACAAAATGAAACGAAATTTATTTACTGGTTAGTTATTTTTTTTTGGGGGGGATTGGAGGTTGAAATATCTGCTTTGAACGTGAGAATGATAGATCCAGAGGGGATCGGATGGTCAGGATACCCTTAAAATATAAATAATTGAAATATGAAAAGGAAATTAGAGTATTAGTGAATATTTTATTTTCAAATGTTTTCAAAGAAAAGGGGTAAATTTTAAAGGGATGAAAGGGTAAGGTTGATATATATGAGGCGAAAAATTATTTGTTCAAGCACAAATACCACAGAGAAGAAAGGAAAAAGAATATCTAGCTATATTCAATATTGAACCAGTTTGACACTTTTTACAATTATTATGCATTTTTAATTCATCTTTATTTCTGGGGTAAGGATTTGAAAATAAGATATTCACTAATAATCTCATTCATTTTCATATTTAATCGGGTACCCTGACCATCCAATTACCTTGTGAGGTATTTGCCTCATCAATCACATAAAAAGTCATATTTCATTAGTTTTCTCTTTTTATTTTTTCCTTCCTTCTTGGAATCATCACTAAATTACGAATCCAAACACGACATATGAAATCCGTAATTGAACTCATGTGACGGACATGTATAGAACAATCTATGGATCTTTCATTCTCACTTTCAAAACAGATAATTCAACCCCCGCCCAACACACACCTCTCACCCCTCCCCTTTAAAAAAACTAACCAGTATATAAATTAAATTTTCGTTTCTTTTTACATGTACATGTATTTCGTTTCATTTTGTTTCCCGGCATTTCGTTTCATTTCATTTCGTTTTGTTTCATTTCGTTTGTTTTATTTCGTTTCGTTTTCATTTCGTTTCATTTTGTTTCCATTTCGTTTCGTTTCGTTTCCATTTCGTTTCGTTTTGTTTCGTTTCTTTTCGTTTCGCATTTTAAAGGTACCCCAAATTGTATGACATATTTTGTTTATTATGAACTGGGTACCTGTAAAATGCGAAACGAAAAGAAATGAAACGAAATGGAAATGAAACGAAATGGAAATGAAACGAAATGGAAACGAAACGAAACGAAATGAAAACAAAACGAAATGAAATGGAAACGAAACGAAATTGAACAAAACGAAACGAAATTTAACAAAACGAAAAGAAATGAAACGAAACGAAAAGAGAACGAAACGAAATGAAATAAAACGAATTGAAATGAAACGAAATGGGAACAAAATGAAACGAAATTTATTTACTGGTTAGTTATTTTGGGGGGGGGGGATTGGAGGTTGAAATATCTGCTTTGAACGTGAGAATGATAGATCCAGAGGGGATCGGATGGTCAGGATACCCTTAAAATATAAATAATTGAAATATGAAAAGGAAATCAGAGTATTAGTGAATATTTTATTTTTAAATGTTTTCAAAGAAAAGGGGTAAATTTTAAAGGGATGAAAGGGTAAGGTTTATGTATATGAGGCGAAAAATTATTTGTTCAAGCACAAATACCACAGAGAAGAAAGGAAAAAGAATATCTAGCTATATTCAATATTGAACCAGTTTGACACTTTTTACAATCATTATGCATTTTTAATTCATCTTTATTTCTGGGGTAAGGATTTGAAAATAAGATATTCACTAATAATCTCATTCATTTTCATATTTAATCGGGTACCCTGACCATCCAGTTACCTTGTGAGGTATTTGCCTCATCAATCACATAAAAAGTCATATTTCATTAGTTTTCTCATTTTATTTTTTCCCTCCTTCTTGGAATCATCACTAAATACGAATCCAAACACGACATATGAAATCCGTAATTGAACTCATGTGACGGACATGTATAGAACAATCTATGGATCTTTCATTCTCACTTTCAAAACAGATATTTCAACCCCCCGCCCAACACACACCTCTCACCCCTCCCCTTTAAAAAACTAACCAGTATATAAATTAAATTTTCGTTTCTTTTTACATGTACATGTATTTCGTTTCATTTTGTTTCCCGGCATTTCGTTTCATTTCATTTCGTTTTGTTCCATTTCGTTTCGTTTTCATTTCGTTTCGTTTTGTTTCCATTTCGTTTCGTTTCGTTTCCATTTCGATTCGTTTCTTTTCGTTTCGCAGGTACCCTTATGAACTGAGTAAAAAAAAATTCAATGATGTATGGTGAAAAATCATTGAAATTATAATTCATCTGCGTCCTCACAATGGCTTTGCGATAATTCATATTACTTATACTTTACTCAATATTAGCTTTTAAAGCAAGCGCGGATCCAGAGGGGGGGTCGGGGGTGTCCGGAACCCCCCCCCCCCCTTGAAATTTTCGAAACATTGCTAATTTTTTGTTATTAATATGCATATTTCATAAGATTAAGTCCCAATTCCCCTTTTGTTGTCATAAAATTTGAAAAATAAATCATGAATTTGTATTAGAGATCTTTCATTTTGATAATTTTGCCGTCAGGATTTCAAAAATTTTCTTGCTCGCTTCCGCTCGACAGAATTTATTACATACTTGTACATGTACATTATTTTCAAATGATACTGCGCTTTCCTATACATGCTATATACAACAACTATACATTACACCTAGGTCAATAAACAAGGACACTAAGGAAACGAACAGAAACTGATAAAGACACAAATAATGAATTTTATTCCAATTCTTGGAAAAAAAATTCGCTGGCACGCTATCGCTCCCCATTTGTTGTATTTACATATTAGAACTGACGGTCAATTTAATCAATTACTATGATGTAAAAAATTCAAAAGTTTTTAAGCTGTTAGCTCGCCATTGCTCTCCAGTCACCTGTTTTATCAATAATTAGAGACAGAACTGACAATTATCAATCAATAAATAACTTCACTTTCTTGCGTTTTTTTTCTTTTTCTTTTTTTCTTTCCTTTTTTTTTTTTTTTTTTTTGCTCTTCAAAAAATTCGGACTTTAGGACCCCCCCTGAAAAAAATTTCTGGATCCGCCCATGTAAAGGCAAAAATCACTTAAGCGAAAAAAGTAGGTCAGGGTCATTTTATGAAAGTTTGATCAAAGATACATCAAACATGTATGTTTGGTACATGTAGCAATTATTCTTTGCTCAATATTGGTTTTTAAAAGCAAAATCATCCAAGCAGAAAAAAGTAGTCAATGTCATTTTATGAAAGTTTGATCAAAGTTACATCAAATGTATAAGTTTGGAACATGTAGTTATGTTTTGCTCAATATTGGCTATTAAAAGCAAAATATTTACCTTATCATCTCAACTTTTGCCTTCTTATTTGAAATAATCAAAAACAATCTCCGTCGCAGGGACTGTCGAGCTAATAAAAAGGATAGCGATTTTGCAATTTCTGACACCAGAGAGTGGGCATTTGGACAACCTATTTTGCTGTAATTGTTTCTGTTCTTAAATGATGTTATTGAATTAGAAGACGTTTGACATTTGTACCACTTGGTTAATATCATTGATGGTAGACCAGAATTCCCAAAGAGCACATGTAGCTAAGTTCGGTCAACTTCGGTTGATCGTTTCTTCAATAATGCCGAAGGGTTCCAACTCTATACCTTCTTGAAGAAAATTCCAAACCAATTTCGATGCACCAGACACGTGTTTCGAATATTCAATTCTCATCAGTGATGAGTTCAGCCAAAGTGCTTTTCATAAGCAGCCCAAATTAATTTCACTAGCGCCCTCTGGTGTTATTTCTAGAATTTAAATTACAGATCAGAGATTGTGCGGCTTGAATTTTTTTGAAGGGTCGATTCAGTTGCATATCCAAATAAAATCTATGTTCAAAATAGCATCGGAGTGATGGTGCTAAGATGTTAACGTCCTTTAATCTCGATGATATTTATCGGTGAAATGGCTAGTTTCCGAAAAAGCAGTATAAATATATATGATGTCACATTGATAAAAGGCCAAAAACAAAACTTCTTTCAGGTGACAGAGCTGGAAAGAAGTAATTAATACACTTGACAAACATCACGACACGGGAAACGATTTCAACTGCTCTTTACTGCAACGAGAAATAAGTGTTTATCAATATTTCGTAAAGGGCAAGGGGCGGTAAGGGGGCTTATAAGCCCAAAATTGTTGCTAATTCCGAAGATTTTGAAATATTGAAACTGATACTAAAATTGGTAAAAGGAAGGTTGTCTTTAATAGATTCAACATGAAAAATGATTAATTTCATTTTTTCGTTAGAATTATCCCCCCTTGAAATCACCTATGAAACCGGAAATGAACAAAAAATCAATATATTTTCGCATTTGGTAGCAAAATTAGACTTGGCCACATCAAAACAACAAGTTCATATTTTTTCTGTATATCCGTATAAGTATTTTGTAAATGCTGTGAAAGTATGAATCTGTTGTTTTCATGTGGCCACATCGAAAACGGAAGAAAATCAATGACTGTTGCCGTGCGAGCGGGTCAGTTCTATGATACAAGAATTATTTGTGTAAAATCGATAAAATTCAACAGATTTTGTTCTGTTGTTATTGATGATATTGATTATTTATTCCCACATGCACGAAATAAAAAAATACAGACAAAAATAACGTTCAAATGTTTATTATCCTCGAAACGTAACGGATATTCAGGACGACAGAATGACGTCATACTGAATATATGACGTCATATATGTTCGCGGTTTTGATTTTGCATGTATTTTGCGAAAAAAAAAATTAAGTCAAAGTGATCATTTCATATGCATATTGAATCGAAATAACCAAGTATCTAAAAGGGTACAGTCGGCATTTATAAAACATTTCAAACTTTAAGCCAGAATCAACGAATTAAAAGTATTTAAAAAAAACCCGAACAAACGTACAAGACCCCCCCCCCCCCCCCAAAAAAAAGAGAGAAAAACTAAACAAACGACATCAACTCCTATCCCCTCCCCCCAGCATAGACAAAATTAAACTAAACAAACTGAAAACTGTTATATTAAATGAAGATATGAAATACAACCTTCCGTTTAAAAACAAAAATGAAGGCCATGTAAAATAGACACCACCGCGTATGATTTACCGTCCACGAGATGTATTTATTTTTGCCAATTTAGGGAAAAATATCTGTCGTGTCTCATTTTCGATTGTAAAATGATGCAAGCAATACAGTAGAAATTATAGAGTGCTTAACTGGAAGGTATTGTAGGTGGCGCTTGTTTAAATTATTGATTACTAATAAAATTAATTGGCATATTTTTGAATTTCTTAATCGATCCGTTTTCTATGTAAAAACAACATGTGTAATTATATATCATGCGGTGGCGGATCTAGGGTCTCAGAGAAAGGGGGCCGAAGGCAAGTTTTAAACAAAATTGTTCATAGAAAAAAGGGAGATAAAAATCAAGAAAGGACTTACTGAGCGGTACTGTACATAGCCAACGATCAATCCTTTGTCAATGCGTATATTTGAATTATTCATTTATTTCAATATTCTATTTATTTATTTCTTTTTTTTGAAAAGGGATGCATCAAAAAGGTTGTGTTGAAATTGAGACATGCGAAGTAATTCTTGAAACGAGCGAGCGGTAGCTACCCAGCGAATTTTTTAAAATACAAGAAAAAAAAAAGATTTCTTTTAGAAAAGAAAATGTTCAGTGGCGGAATTAGAGGGGGCCAGGGGGCCCGGCCCCTCCCCCTTTTTCACCCAAAGTATTGATTCAGAATACTCTTTTTATGCTTAATCTCTTTACTTTTGGGGAAATTTTCGGCTCGCTTCGCTCGCCGCACTTAATTTTTCATTAGCTGTCTATTGTTCGTCTTCATTTTGTCTTCAACTTTCTATGATCGTGTTTGAACGGATCTACTCGTATATGTCATAAACATATATAAAATTCGAAATCAAATCAACACTTGAATAATTACCAAATGCTTTTTTTCATGGGCAGATCTAACCAGGTTAGACAGGTGGATAGTGGGGTTTCAATGCCCTAAACTTCCCAACTATCCCTATTTGTCAAACAAATATAGAGCATGGAAAATGAGAGATTGTATACTTACGACAAAATGTAACCATCTATTCCAAAAATGTTACGGCTCGCTCTGCTCGCCAATATAGGATAAAATTGTATAAACATGTATGGATGACTGAATAAAAAAAAAAAGAAAACTTAACTTAAAATTTTCCGGCTCGTTACGCTCGCCAGTCTACCTTTAAACTAAAGTAAATGTACTAGTATTAAGAAACTCTAAATCTTGTAAATGCAGTTTGAATGAACCCCCCCCCCCCCACACTTCTTGATTTGATGATTCTCGTTATCGTCTTCGATCTTTCTTTTTTTTTTTTTTTACTTTTTTCCCCTTTTTTGGCTTGTCAGTTTTTCTGTGAACAATTTTCTGGCCCTTCTTTCTGAAAGGCTAGATCCGCCACCGATGTTGATCACCACAAACAGGAGCCCACTCATATCCCTCTAATTAGGGATTACCATGCGTGTATTTTACAAAAACTGACAGGGTATCGGCGAATCCCCTGTCAGAAATTGAGGTAAATCGGATATTTCTGACAGGGGATTTGCCGATTCCCTGTCAGTTTTTGTAAACATCGGAAATACACATACTTTTTAACAGCAATTCTCTGTAAGAACCAAAGAATTTCAAAACATGTTGGCACGGCATGTCATGGATTTTTGAGATTTTTGGTATGGAAGTTCAATATGAAGTACTAGTATGTAAATCAACCCCAGTTTTTTCAAAAAGGTTGTCGTTGCCATGGTAACCGTGTCTGAAGTTTCAAAAATCGGGAAAATCTATAGGACAAGGCATATTTGTAGGCTTCGTTACCATGGAAACAGGTACATTTTAAATCTTAAATTGCTTTGATTATTTTCTTTTAATCCTTATCATTATGCATATAGTAAAGTTTTTTACATTCATCTCGGATGCCTTATGTATACAAGATGAAAAATTGGGCCAAAACAGGGTATCAAAAGGCTTTGTTTTGGGCACTCAAGACCCTTTTCTGCATGTTTTTTCTGTTTTACAAGGTTGAAAATTTCATAAAAGCACCACTTTTTGAAGTCCAAATTCTAGTTATCCAATTAGTATCATCTCTGAACTCTACATGAATATAAAAAATTAATTGGGCTAATTTGTCCTTGTATATGCAAAGCAGCATCAAATTAAGTTGCTATGGCAACAATCGACTGAAAGGTTTCAATACGATGAATTTAAACACAACCTCTATCAAACTATCTACGCATGATATTGGAACAGAAATTCATGTATACATCTATCAGAGGCGTTTTGATATAAAAATGACCTTGAAAATATTTCAAGGTCACCCACTGAATTTTCAAGGTCATTAAACTTTAAGTGACCAGATTTGACGAAAAGTCCTGATTTTTCATAAAATGAAGGTGTCAATAATTTAGAAACCTTGAAATATTGAACTTAACAGTTATTTGCCATAAAATGATAAATGTATCACTTATTTCTTAGAACTATTGATTACGTTTCTTCACATCTTCGAATATCTAAATTCTTGGTGAGTATTTTGATAAAAAAGGGACGAAATCTGTATTTTTCTTGTTTTTTGACGGAAAAATATTTTCCTATTGAATTGCTACAATTCAATAAATTCTAAGATTTGTCTTTCTTATATTCATGTGCTTTCATAATATACATGACCTATGAAAATATTTAAATAAAAAAATCACTAAAATCGGTAACAAAAAAATTAAAAAATCAATATTTTATGCAAAATTTGAGTCTCAAAGTATAAATGACCTTGAACATCAAGCCAATGACCTTGAACATTTTAATTGTTCTTATGTAAAAGATATAAGTCATATCTATACATGCATACATTTTGACAATCTTATGTAACTCTAAAGAGGAATAAAATCAATTTCAAAGATAATATGAAACAAGCAAAAACGTCTAATGTTGCCATGACAACGGTCTTTGACGACAGAATTTAGGTAAAACTCTTAAATACCCACTCCAATTTTTCGTTCATTTTATTTGTCAATAAACAAACATTTCCATTGATGAAAATCACTAGTCTCCTATTGGTGCCTTTTGTGATATTTAAGATTGAAAATGGTCAAAAACACACTAAATTGGGCCTTATTTTCACCTCTATTTTTCGCTTCATTTTGACTTATTTTGGCTTAATACAATAAGCTTCCTGTGATAAATATCACATATCTAAGTGTACTAAGTAAGAATGGAAGTAAGGAAGAATAGATTATATAAAGATGAACAAGCTGTTACAGTGGTATCCATGGCAACGAAGTCTCCGGAGCTGGCTTATTTCATGGTTCCAAAAGTGCTATAAATAGAATAACCTCGTTACCATGGCAACCAGAGGTCACGTTGGCTTAAAAGAGTTATTTTCATGGTCAGTACTTAATATATACCCATTATACCGAAAATCATCAAAATCAATGGCATGCCGTGCCGGACGATTTTGGTCCTTAAGCCCCTGTCACACTGTGGCGAATTGGAGCTACGAATTTTGTACGAGTGCTGGCGAGTTATAACTCGCCGAAGTTTCCCCGAGTTAGTCTTGATTTTTTGTGATTACGACATGAGCTCGACATTTGCTCGAGATCTCTACGAGAACAGTACGACACTTGGCGACACTCTACGATTTGTACACGACATCTTCTCGACAAACGAAGAGTTTGGTACGAAAAGATACGAGTCAAGTACGAGTTTCGTACGAGTTTATACAAGATGTGGCGACATGCCTACGAGTTAAGCACGAGATAAGTACGAGTGATGACGAGCTGAGTACGAGAAGTATAAGAGTTATGTCAACACATTATGAATTTGGTATAAATTTGAGTTTAAGTCTTTTTTTGCTCACCCGATCTGAAGCCCTTGACAAAGATTGTTATTGTCATTATTGTAGCATTTCGACCGTCGACAAGATGTCTTCCTTTTGTATGATTGGCGTGTATCGACTCGCGTTTTCTTCCTCGAGACTGCTGAAAATTTTGAATAAATTGGTCTGTTCAAGCTTCAAGAAAATGTATATAACACGATATATCTTCATTTCTTAATTATCTTCTTCTGGACGGTGCAAAATCTGTTGAAAAATATCTTCTACAATCGCAGAAAGGATTTATAATTAAAACAAAGGAGGGGATCTCCAACAACACCAGGTTGCAGCACCCACAGCAAAACCCAAAAACACCCAATGCAAAAACACAAAACAGACAAGCACAGAAAGAGACGCATAAGGTACAAGGAACGTCAACACACAACACAGAAACATCAAACACAAAGGACTACACATAAACCAACGAGACCAATGGACAACTGGTGTCGACTTAGAACGGCCATCTGCTACGGAATTAGCAGAAGGTGTGATTATCCTGGATTACGTGCGCACAACCCTCCCACTTTTCCGATTCTCAGAGGTCTCGAAGAGCGTACAATTGTGGTGTAAAACAACCTCCTCACTGTCAGATGACCACACACAAACAAGAGTAAAAGCAACAAATCTGAGTGTCCAAGAAGGGTGCAGGGTGCATATTCAAATTGTTATATTCAGGAGCCGGTACGGACTCTTTTAAATTTGATCATGTACATGCTAAAATTGAGGAAGGCGGGGGGGGGGAGTTCTCAAATTTGTTCTTTTCCATATTTTTTTTCAATACAAGCAGAATATGGATAGAAAATCTTTTTGTATCTACAGTTACCTATCTTATAATCCTGTCAGCTTAAAAAAAATTATTATATGATAATTGATTTTATCGTTTCAATCTTTTTTTAATGGACTTACAAGATCGTATACGGGTAGTAGGTGCTCAATGTCTTATACCAACTTGAAGATAAATCTGTCATAGATGAAACATGGGACTGTTTCCTTGTTTTGGGGTTTTTTTTTATTATTTATTAGGACAAAATGATGTAAGAGGTTATATGGACAAACTTATCATGATTAATTGCATTTTTCTGGAGTAAGTATGTCCATTTAGTTCGTGTACGCCTTGAACATGTCAGCCCACCTGGGCCTCTTTTTATTTCTGTCATCTATCATTGCTATACTATGAAAGTGAAAACATTTATGCATGCTGCAGAGGTAGTACTCAACTCGGCATAACTCGAGAAAATGTCGAGACAGTGTCGATAAGAACTCGTATAAAGTCGTGCAGATGTCGAGAAGAGGTCGGTACAACTCGCATGATGTCGTGCAGACATCGTAATCATGTCGTTTTAACTCGTATATAAACTCGGCCCTTCTCGCACGAGTTTGATTCATGGCGAGAAGCGACGAGAAGTGGAGACATGCACACGATGCCTGTACGAGTTTATCCGACATCTGTTCGACCTCTGTTCGTGATCTCCTCGACATGCGCACGACATGAAAACTCGCACGACAATTTTAAACCGTTTAAAATTCTCGCCGCCTCATGCCGAGTTCTGGCGACATGAGGCGACATTTCTTCGACATGTGAAGACACCTGTACGAGTTCCATGCGACAAATGACGAGTTGAGGCGAGTTGTAACTCGCCACAACTCGTAGCTCGAACTCGCGACAGTGTGACAGGGGCTTTACAGAGAATGGCTATTAAGGCCTTGGTGAAAAATATCATGTCACTTAAGATTTTAATATGTCAAAAAAAGGGTGTCCCAACTACCCCTCATTATATTATAGTGAAACCTGCCATGTACATATACTAGTATTATATCGTGATATTGATAATTTATCAACACAATTAATAGCCTAAACAGAATTAGAATATAACAGCAAATTACCTACAGACAACGTAACATTGCAATATGTGATCGTAACGTCATATGACGTCAAAGTCAGTTTAAAATATAGCTGACCGTACTGTCTTTAAATTGGTGTAGAATCACAACGAGATGTCCGATTCTCAAAATTTAAATTGATTTATGCTCTGTACATCATGTATTTTGAATGTTTGTGCCAGTTTCGAAATTGGGCTGATTTTGGCCCTAACCGCCCCTTGCCCTTTCTAAAATGTTGGTCCTGTAGAATCATATCCCACCTATCCTGCTACGTCTTTCGGTACATTTAGGGCATAATAACTATCTGGCCATATTACACTGTTTGGATTGTGAATCACTGACGTGGGTTAAATACCCGAAATTTGCATGTCTGGTTCATGCTGAAAATGTATCTGGTCTTATATACAATTATTGCACAGTGATGAGGTCGATATGATGATTTATGGAGTGATAAAACCAATATCGACCGAGGCCGAATGCCGAGGTTGATAATGGTTTTATCACTCCATAAATGATCATATCGACCGAATCATCTGTGCTATAACTGTTTTATCATATACATGAAAACTGGAAAGGAAAAGGGTAACTATAATGTTTTGCCTCCTTAGCACTGCTCATTTTCATTTTTTTTAGATAAACATTTTGTATTCTAGTAAAATGTTTTACACTTCATCTTTTAATATTTTTTTTCATTAGAAAATGCTGCCAAATAGCATACTCAGTGATGTCAAAAACACACAGTTTGCTGCCGACTACCATTTTCCTCTAATACAAAAAACCGGAAACGCGTCAATATGATCGGTTCAATACGATAATTAATCGCATTACACGTGACCGCGTTTTGGCCAATGGGAAAGCTTATAAACGGTAACGTAAATCAGAGTATATGATAAAATGATGCTATTGAATTGGAAGGCGTTTATCATTGACTGTGTTGTCCAAAAAATGCATCGGCGTTTCGGAAATGGAATCCTCGACAGTGGTATTTCGAATCAAAATTAAAGATAAAAGAATCATTGTAAAGTTAATATAACATTAAAGCTTAATATAGAAAAAAAATGTAAAAATGTAGATCAAATGAGTTAAAGAAGATCCTGACGATAATCTCAACAGCACTCACAATAGAGCACAAAACTGAGCATCGACGGACCCCTAGCAAGCTAGAGGTTGGACCAGGTGCCCGGGAGGAGTAAGCATCCCCTGTTGGCTAGCCGCACCCGCCGTCGATGTTCATGCACGAAAATGAAAACAATATATTAAATGCATGCACAGCAATGTCTGAAGTTATTTCTATTAAGAAAGTGCTATGGCGACCATGTCAGGGAAAAATATTCAAAACACTTACTGTCAAACCCCTCGCGGGGAACTTTTTACGAGCTCCACACAGCAAAGGGCATAAGTGTGACACAAATGAGTTAAAGAAGATCCTGACGATAATCTCAACAGCACTCACAATAGAGCACAAAATTGAGCATCGACGGACCCCTAGCAAGCTAGAGGTGGGACCAGGTGCCCGGGAGGAGTAAGCATCCCCCGTTGGCTAGCCACACCCGCCGTCGATGTTCATGCACGAAAATGAAAACAAGAGCACCAAATTGAGCATCGACGGACCCCTAGCAAATGACGTTTAAAACAATATATAAAGAATATGATATATTAAATTTGATAATTAAAATATATGACGTGTTCCAACTCATAAATTTCTAGGACAAAATTTCATAAAATCTTTGTTATACTTAACTATTTCTAATATTCGGCTGACAAAATGTGTTCATATCACAATGTTTGAAATTACTAGAACATAGATAGTGCATAAGAAAAATTACTTTTCAAAATTATTGATGTAAATTTTTCGTCTTGTTTGAAATAAAGCGATACTTTTCATTCATTATTATTACATGTTAAAACTTAATTTAGCCGTAATTATTTAGTTTTACTCCGTATTATCGAGAAAACATCTCCTAGTTTATATTGCAATGAATCGCTAATAACGAAGTTGGGGTGGGTTACTTTATTTGCCTGGTACTCCTAAGTTTTTCAATCGATCTCTATCAAACTTTCCTCAAAACACATTCGCATATCAAAATATTGTTTCCGTATGTTAATTTTTATCTTCGAATTAACATTCTCAATATTGAAGTGAAAGAATTGAAAATTTCAATTTTACCAATTTATCTTAGAATTTGTGCTTATTCATCCATTAAGTTGAAATTAGAAAATTTAATTTGATCCTAAAACTTTCTTTTGACTTCAATTACCATATTGACTTTGATTTCGGTCAGTTTTACTTTTCATTTATTAAAGGATGATAATTTTTGTTAAAATATCTATGATTTTGAATCTTACTTATTTTCCGCTTTTATCTGAATTCACAGTAATTCTGACCATACGAATTTTTTACGACAGGTCAAATCTGATGCCCAATGTTATATTCTTTCGTTTAATATAAAAATTAGCCCTGTGTTAGGTGGGTTGATTAAAATTTCAAATTTAGCGACTTGGTTGCTCTACTATTAGCCTTGGTACTTAAAGCAAAAGTGATTTTCAGACACAGTCGAATTGATTTCAGGTGCACCCTTTAGTTTAATATCTGAATTGTGTGTATCTTTATTGTAAATATCGCACTACACCAAATTCCCCGTAGGGACAATAACAGTAGTATACTTAAATAAAATATATGGCCAAGGACCTTCTTTAATTCAATGATATCTTAGGAAAAAATGATAAAATTAGAAATAGCTACGTAATACTAGTGTATTCTGTCAAATTGATAAAAGTACAATATATAGCTTCTTTCGGACAATAGAGCTGGATAGAAAGAAATAAAACATTTGAAACACTCAATCACAGGGAATGTTATTCACAATGCAAAAGAGTATAAGGGAAGAAAAGAATAAAATTCGTTCAAACTCGAAGCCTTCTTGGGCACCATTTCAAAATAACTCTAATGTTTTAGTTTGACTCAAAGATTAACATGGGGGTTCTTCGAGCAGAAGGAAATCGGAGTACCCGGATTTGGCGACGATATGACCATCCCACAAAACTGAACGACCCTATTTGCACAATGATACAAAAAGCGCCTGTATGCAAATCATTGTTTTATTCATTAAGAGTACAATACCCCTAGTGAAAGAAGAGCAAAAAATTCTCCTTGGATATATTTCATTTTTAAAAACATAAGAAGCTTTGTTGTCCTACGACACTGATGGTCACATGAACACCTCACTCTATGACAAACGAGACGACTTCAATTTCAGCATTACGAACTTTCCTTTTCTGAGTAGCAACATCCCTTCATCGCCTGCTTATGGCGTGTTCATATCTCAGTTGATACGCTATGCCAGAGCAAGTACCAAATATACGGATTTTGTTCTGAGAGCAAGGCGTCTTTCAGATAAGCTTCTCAGTCAGGGATATGTTTGTGACCGACTAACATCGTCACTAAGGAAGTTCTACGGTCGATATGGGGAACTCGTCATACACTATGATGTCCCACTATCCAGAATGGTGGATGATATTCTGTCATAAACCATTTGAACCATCCAACCAAAGATTGTACTCTATATCTTCCAAAATGGAAGTAACCGGATGTGACAGTTCTACCGAATTGAAGCGACGGGTGTTGCATGCAAGCAGGAGATGCTTACTCTTCCTGGGCACCTGGTCTCACTCTCATATCGGGAGTTCGCTTCTTTTCATATTGTGGAGATTTTTGTTTTTGTTTGCTTTGGTTCCTGTTTTATCCTGATTTTGTATGCCTTCGGTTTCTGATTTTCTGAATTATCGATTTTGTACTGTAGACAGGGATATGGTCATTATCCATATTTGTCATTCTTTTCCTCAGAACGTTGTGTATCACCATGGAGATACTTCAGATGTAGCTGCTATTACGCAAAACAGGACGAGGTGAATTTCGACGATGCTCAGGTACCTATTATTTTACATTAATATTTACACAATTACATTATGTGAAGTGGACATAGGAAATGCAAACTATTTATCTGGATTGTTATTTGACATTTGTGTTGGAAATAATGACCTGAAACTGAAGTTTCCTTGTAAATGATACAAGGTCTGATACCTTATTCAGTGAACTGAATATATGCAATAGCTTTTATCCATGAGGGGATGGACAGGGTGAAAAGGAGGGGGAGGGAGGGGGCGGGAGGAGGTAGGTAGGAGGAAGGGGGAGGGAAGGGGAGAGAGACATAGCGGGAAGGGTAACAGTAACTAAAAAATCAGGAAATGACTCAACATATATATATTATCTTGCTCTTATATGGTAAAATATATAATCTCAGTTTGAATTATCACAAAATCAGTTTTATGTTCCTTAAAAAAAATCCGACTCTCTTCGCTCGCCGCAGTTCTCAAACATTTTCAAAAAATTTCGTCTCGCTTCGGTCGCCATAATTTTTCATTTAAACAGGACTTTTCTTATTTCAAAAATAAAATTAATAAAATAACCCAAATAGTTTCAGAAATGGACCAATTTACACTTCTTAAGTTTAAACTTTTGTCTTGAAAGATCTCCGAGAGTCTCTTACATGAGGAACAAAAAACCTACCTCCCCCGCTCCGAATATTTGCCTAAGCGACAAATTCAAAGTAAATTATAAATGAACTTTAATAAAAGGCATCTCCACTAGACTAAGTGTATTTAAAAAGTTTTCAGATCTTTCATTTTTAGAAACGATGAGACTTTAGTACGTGTATTATCATATTTCCCTGTAGAACCAGAACTTTTGATTGAAAGTAAATATTGCATGGGGAGGAAGGAGGAAGGGAGGGGGAGGAAGGGGGGGGGGGGGGTTGATGCAAGGAGGGAGTTAGGGCCGGAAGGGGGAGGAAAGGGGTCGAGAGGGGAGCGTGGTACCCCCTGTCCACCCCTCCCATCCATATACTTTCGGAATATTTCAGTGAATAATAATAATAAGCTTGTTTAGTTACTTAACTTTATAAAAAGAGATTGTAAATAAATCTAAATACATATGTATCACAATATTGTTATCAAGAATGATAAAAGAGATTCCGGAGTGGAAATGTTATCTTGATTTGTTGTACCAGAGCCGACATATTTGTTTCAAGTTACTAGTTTTGCTAGCAAGGTAAAATATAAATATAAGGAAATTCTTGCTTTCCCCTTGCACATATTCATCGTTTACCTTAATGTATTTTCAATCATTAATGAGCTTGTAAGGCTGGTATCATGTGCATTTAAAGCGAAAGCATCTTCTGTTTGCTTGCTCAATTAACAGTATCAATTCAGGTACACTTTATAGAATGCATGTTCATCAAATTTATTCATTCATTGTTCTCAATATGGGAAGTTCTGCTTCAAAATGTCTTTCTATGGTTGGTAAAGTGACGTCATATTTGTATTTCCATATATTATTACATTGATGTGTCCTAACTATTTACCTTCTTGAAGAAATTTTCAAACCAATTCTAATGCACCAGAGACGTGTTTCGGCTAGTGAACCCTCATCAAAAGTACTTAATGCAATGCCGTAATGAATATCAGACACAACCAATTGTATTTCAGTAGCGCCCTCTAGTTTTATTTTGATAATACGGAAATGATCCAACTCTATGCCTTCTTGAAGAAAATTTCAAACCAATTTTATGCACCAGACACGTGTTTCGAATATAAAGTTCTCATCAGTGATGCATCTTGCCAAAGTGCTTTTCATACGCTACCAAAACTAATTTAACTAGCGCCCTCTGGTTTCATTTTTAGATTTTTAATTTGTTGATTTACTTCACAGAGATCGCGTGGCTTCAGATTTCCTGTAGGATCGATTGAGTAGCATATCCAAATAAAATCTATGTTCAAAATAGCATTGGAGGGATGGTGCTAACATGTCAACCTCCTTTAATTTCAATGATATTTTCGATGAAATGGCAAGTTGCCGATATAACAAAAGATATATATGATGTCAAATTGATAGAGGGCAAAGCCAAGGCGACAGAGCTGGAAAGAAGTAATTTATGCACTTAACAAACATCAAGACACGGGGAACGATTTTGACTGCTCCACACTACAATACGAAATAAGTGTTTATATTAATGATACGGAAGTGTTCCAACTCTATGCCTTTTTTAAGAATATTTCCAACCAATTTCATGCACCAGACACGTGTTTCGAATATCAAATTTTCATCAGTGATGCGTTTTAATTATCATAACTTGTCATCAGTAATGCATTTTTAAAAGCATCAAAACGAAATAAAAACTGTTTCAGTGTCCCATAAGAATGTTCTCAAGAGTACCCCTCACATATAACGCTGATCATGGGTTGAAAACTTAAAATGCTTTTGCATGTATTTTAATACAGGGATTGAAATAAAACATGATATTTAAACAATGACAAAACACATCTAAAGAGTTATATTTTAGCTGTTCGAATAAGCGACGTATATCGGTTAAAAATACAAAATAAGGAATAGTCTAAAATGCATTGAATTAATTCATAGATATATACATGTAGTTGAGCTAGCTTAATTGTCTTTAATAATGATGTTTTTACCGTCAGTTAGAGTACCGATGAAGTACTCGTTTACACTAAAACATTTCCTTGAATTTTGCTTTATTTTCAGAATCAGTGTTCACGTTTAGACAGCCACCTTATCAAAATCGATGATGCTGACGAAAATTCGTTTGCTCGAACCCTTGCTAAAGAAGAAGGTAATGTTTGATATAATAGCTTTATGTAGTTGTTTAAAGATTTGTTAGATGATATGTTAATTCATTTGTTGGTCCCCTTGTTAAAGGGTTATTTTGTCAACAAGCAATATGTCTTCTGTAGTTTGCGAGATGATCTATCTACAAATCATCAATAGTAACTATATTCTACCTTTGATATTTAAGCAATCATACATTTTTCTGATGTATAGATGTATGACATATACAGGGTACAACCTGTAGGTTGGTTTTAATCCTTAGATATATGTTTTTTATATATTATAGTACCCGAAACGTGCATGTCTGGTCCATGCTGTCAATTTATCAGGTCTGAAATGATGCTTTTGAATTTGAAGACGTTTAACATTCTTTCACTAAATCAATTATGATCCTTGATACCAAAACATTTACTTATATTTACACTTCAACTTCGTTTCCTTCAGTACATGTAACCAGAGCTCTTGCTTGCATTTTCCAATGCAAAACATTGATGCACGTGTGTTTTGACACTCAAATCCGCATCACATTTCAATGATCTGCGCATAAATACATTTGTACATGTAACCGGGAATTCCCCTTTGTGCATTTATGCAATAAAGTGATTACATCTCTTGACGGTGGAAAAAACGCATAAACAAGCAGAAATTGCAATTTCGACTTTTTCAAAATATTTAGAAGTCTGCTATTGAATAGAAATAGATTATTATAAGTACTAGACATCACTAAAATAAGGCAAACATTCTTCGACTTATCTTTCTTTGTTTACGTTGGATCGATACAATTTGTAGGCGCCCAATTTAAAAAAGTTATCACTAAAAACCTATTGTGCTTACGATTGTATGTAGTCCGGTAAACTGACCAAAGTCGTGAAATCATTGATGAACAGTTGAGTAAGCCTATCAGTGATAAATCTGAGTTAATAGTTCAAATCTATCAGCCGGTAGGTTATTCAGTAGAAGAAGATTCAAGATCGAGTGTAAATAACAAGGCTGTTCGTCAAAAGAACAACTTTTCCTGTAAAAGGATCGAAGAGAAATAATTTGACACAAACACTGAATAGCGCTTATCACATGATATCCTCCATAAATATAGAAAATCCTTCTAAAATATACTTGTCATATCTGCGTGTTGCAGTACCGTCGGCGGCCGACATTCGGAGCCGCATCACTCAATATGAAATTTTTGTAAAATCGACATCAAGATGAAACAAAGACGTATCTAATTTTTAATTATTTTCGAAAATAAGAGTATAATGCATGTTTTGTATAGTGTAAGATAGACAATACGCGGGTGCAAATGTAGAACTACTTCTCAACTTACGGCTGCACAGAATTTTTACCATTACCAAATGTTTTACCCACACCAATGCAAACGCAAAAGATGAAAAACAATTCTTAAATAAAGATGTGCCTATCTATACCTGTATTGTGGCTTCTTGCTCGTTTCTTTCGTGTTTTGTCTCCCTTGTGTGTTTTGTTATTCGTATAAGACTTTTCTACTCAGTTTTCGCATTTTGGTATTTCATGATCAGTGTTTTGCTGTAGATGCAGCAACCGGGCTCCTTTCTTCAACTCAATGAATGTTATCAGGATGCATATCTATTCTATGCTCCAAAATTCATTTCAAGGAATTGTGGTCCCCCGTTTTAGATTGTTTGTCTTTAAAGAATGCTTACAAACACTCTCCTTTATTCTGAAGGTTTCACAGTATATCTCATGTATTATCAAAATTCTAAATATCAGATATTCAACTTCAAGAAAAACTTTTCTTATCAAGGGAAAGGTCTTGTGAAAAGGAATATATTTCCATTGCAGAGGAATCCCCATGTTAAGCGTCCGTAAGGCAAACGGATTTATAAACTATAATTCTGGTTGCCTACTATGACGTCACGCTTTAGTTTTGAAAGTGCGGAGAATTTACCAACGTTCAGATACTTTTGACGTTATAACATACAATAGGCTCATTATTAATGCTAAACAGGGTGTCTGATATTTATTTCAAATGGAAATACGGCGATTCACGGAATTTGCACGTGACCAACCAGAATTATACTGCCATGAACACCCAAAGTAAGACAGTCGTTTCTTAAATGAAAGTCCTTTCATTTGATTTAATATTCCAAAGTTATTGTCGAGGTTGAAGTTTTTAAACTTGGGTCAACCTCCAAGGATGAGGTCACCAGGTCATAATGTTGTTAAGAACGGAACAGGCTTGTCACAATGAATACATATGTAACATTTAAAAGCCTTATCACTTACCATTCAGAAATTACTGTCAAGGTTAAAAGTTTTGAAAAGTAGGTCAAAATCTAAGCTCGAGGTCAAAAGGTCAAAAGTTTTGGTATCCATGGAAAGGTCTTGTCACAAGAAATACATACATGGAATATCAAAGCCCTATCATTTATCATTCAAAAGTAATGGATAAGGTTAAAGTTTTTTGTGACTTACGGACAGACGGGCGGACGAATAAGAATGCTTTCTCTACATAGATTGATATAAACAAACGTTTTGTTGATTTAGACTTACGTTGTCGCCCATATCCTATCAATCCCTTTTCTCAGTTGGACTAATCCTATAGTTTAAATACCCAAGAACAGCTTATTTCTTTCACTCTGCGTTTGGTAGTCCAGTAATATTAGGATATGAAATCGAACTAATTGCAAAAGAAATATTCTTAGTGCTACGCTGTACTTGGAACAACATATCAACAGTCTTCTAAAATCCTATTGGTGTAAATATGATTTTTTGGCCTCACAAAAATACGAATTTTTGCGAAAATTAGAGAAATTGTCATTTTTTGTGGTTAATTTCTCCATAAATAATGATTCAGAGCATACCATCTTTCTGCCTTGGAAAAACTGGCTATAATATTATCTCAAATTTAGGATGACAATGAATATAGTTGAACATTTTTATTTGTTTGAAATTGTCAAAAGTAGTGTCGAAATTTGATAAAATGAGCGTATCCTCTATTTTAAGAATAAGATTACATGGAAACGAATCGAAACATCATCTCATTATGATAAAAGTGTAAAAACATTTCTGGCATACTAAATAATGATGCATAAACTCTTGCGTCACGAGTAATATTTTTTTCAAAAACCGCCCACAAACCAGTTGGTTGCATCATTTGTTCAGTTATTCATCAAATTATAGAAAAAAGAGAAAAATTAAAGCTTAATTTCACCCTGATTGTTGAAGATTAATTGAATGTCAATTATTTTGTTAATTATTTGGAGTCAAAAAAATAAATGTGATTATAATGCTGTTTTGACCGTTGAGTTTGTCAAAATCTAGTATAAAAGTAGACCATTTTGATCTTTTTGGAGAATTGAGTTGTTGGAAAATGGCTAAGTCCAAGGTTTTTTAGGTTAAAATTCCTAATATTTCAAAAATATGTTGACCGATCTGCTTTAAATTTTGCAAGACAGTCATTGGTGAAAGAAGCTTTCTGAAGTTAGAATTTCATATTTCTGCCGGAGTATTATATTTAAGAAAATCGAAAATTGTTTGATTTTTATAATTGGGGCATTGGAACTGACTTAAAATTCTCCATAATTTTTATCTAGATTAAAAAATGTTAGAAGACTTTTTTTGAAGATCTTTCAGGTATAAAGAACTAAAAAACAAAAAACAAACTAACATGACCTTGCATAGTCTTGAAATGAAAAAAGTCCTCCTCAAAAACGTGTTTAAAAATCCAGGACTAAGTTAATTTTCTCACTCTAAGTCAAAATATTATTCTGATTCAATTTCATACTTAATTTTTTCCTACGTTACTTAGAATTTTCTTTTTCTGTTATAATATTCATAAAGTATATTGAGCATAATTATGATATAAAATGAAAAACCTATGCTTACCCATTTCATTTTAGAGAATTTTCTGAATCGAATTGACAAAATAGTCATTCTTATTATGTGAATAATTTCTTTAAAAATATGGTCATGGCCGAATTCTTAAAAAAATAACCCCGACATCGTAGATATTATTTCACTTATTTTGATGAAGTATAAAAACATGTAGTATAAACGTTCAATTAATTAACAGAATATGAAGCTATTCATTGTTTATCTTGATTCGTAACAAAGGCCACAAACTCTTGTTTGAGGCGGTTTTGCTAACTGAAATTGCCATTTTTACCGTTTTGATTGGTCCGTTTTCTGTTTTGCTTACATCTACAAGATTGAATTTTATCAAATCTGTTATATAGTTTCTAAAGATGTCATAAAACAATTTTATGCTAAAACTGACTCTTTGTCTTGGTTTCATCAACTGAATACGCCACATTTGGTCTTTTTGCATTTTGACTAAAATGAAGGGAGTCTAAATACTGCACTTCCCGTGAAGTATCAAGTGAGGACTTTTAATATGTGTTTTGTACGTGTGTTAAGACATTAAATCAAGTCTAACAAATTCTTTTGCAATTACTTCGATTTCAGCCCATTTTTTGGACTTTGGTCCCATTTTAATCATTGTTCAAGAATATTTCTTAAAATAGAAATTATGCTGATTTGAAGACAATATCTGTCTAAATAATATATAAAATTTATTTAGGGATTCGCCGCTCCGTTTTTGAGAAATCAACAATATGTTACGAAGAACCGAAATTCACAAGTCCCCATTCTGAGCCCCTCGCTGGAAATAACCTCTACATTTTGACTCCATCCAGGTTGATTTTTATATGCATATCCATAAATAGAACCCACGAAAATCTTACAAAAATCTTACAGAATCTAATGATACCTTAAAACTTGCCTTCGTTTTAATTATCATACACACTGTAGCGATATCAGTCTCTGACTCTTTATAAAAAGAAAATTGACCGGGGCCAAATTAGCTTCGAGGCAATAGGGTTTATGCTATTAAAACCTGAACCGTTTCAAAGGTTTAAAGGGAACAAAAATCTACTTCCCCAAAGTTGAGGCACTCTTCGAAATTTACTCTCAAAGAAAGAAATATGTCAATACGAGAAGAAATGAGGACGATGAAATTTGCCAACTTTCCCCAACGCGTCCTTCAACCTTAAACCTTAGCTTTCACATGTAAAACAAGAGGAGGCCATGTTTTGTAAATATTAAATATGTGGTTTGTGTTTTTCATTTAAATCTAACTAAAATTTGACTAATTATGAATATTTTGAAGAAATTATACAGCTCCCCGGGTATTTGAGGTAGGTATGGAGTTCCCTTACATATTTAAGGAAAATATCTCCTTAAAAATAAGAATATCTCAAGGATTTCTTTCATACAAGGTATATAATGAGAAGTACATCAATTTTGAGTAAAAATATTAACTTTGAGGAACATCTCAACTTTGAGGAAAACCTCAAGTTGAGGTAGATTAATACAAGACAAATAGAGGTAAATCTTAAATATCTGAGGAAAATACTCAAATCTGAGGAAAATCTCAATTTGAAAAGTTTGATACAAGTGAAGCACGGTTTTCAATGTTTGAGGAGGAGATGCGTCAGTCTTAGCTTTTGATAACACATTGTACATTGAAAATGACAAATATGGACAAATACCATATCCCAATAAAGGTGGGGATATCCAACTACACTCGATTGCAGCATTCACAGGGAAACCCTAAAACACCCAAAGCAAATAACACAGAGAAGACATCCACAGAAAGAGACACAAAAGGGACAAGGAACACCAACTCACACTATTTAAAAAACATATATATATAAAACCCAAAAGACCAAGGAACGCCAAATCACATATAAACATCAAAGTACAAGGAACGCTAAATAACACAGAAGCATCAAACACAAGTGACTATGCATAAAACAAACGAGACTAATGTGTAATCGGTGCCGACTTAGGGCGGCCATCTGCCACGTTGGTAGCAGACGGTGTGGTTATGCTGCATTACGTGCGCACGATCTTTCCACTTTTCCGATTACCCAGAGGTCTCGAAGAACGTACAGTTGTGGTGTAAAACAACCCCCTCACCGTTAGATGACCACACACATACAATTAAGACTGCAGAACGCAGGGGCCCAAGCAACACAGATGAATATGTAAATCATGGATATAAAAAGAGGCCTACGTAATACAGTCCGTGCTCTGCCGGCTGTAGCGAGCTCATGTATGTAATTACCGAGAAGTCCGACTGACATTCATAGAGGACAGGTGGTCGGGGCCGTGTCTTCTTTAAAGAGGTTTGAACTTGGCCCGTCATGGAGTCCCCATCTTCACAGTCAGTCAGAGTGCAAGTTTTAAGATTGCGCTGGTACAAGACTGTATATTGGTCAAGTACCAAGCCTAGTGTCCGTCTGGTGACATTAGGAGGATGATATCCACGGTATAAAAGATGTTGATGATTCTGACGCATTTTTGTTGGTTATGCTGTCTACCTTTGATCCTTCCTTTTTTTTTTTTAAAAATTATATCACCATCAAATGTAGGTTGTGTAATATACTCTTTTGCTTGTATAGATCCAAATTTCAAAGAAGTTGACAATAATATTTGTAAAATTTCCAATACACATTACAAAATCGATGATTCAGAAATTCATAAACCGAAGGCATACAAAATCAGGATAAAACAGGAACCAAAGTAAACAAACAAAACCTGTACCACATGAAAAGAAACAAACTCCCAATATGGGAGTGAAACCAGGGACCAGGAAGAGTCAGCATCTCATGCTTTCATGCAACACCCGTCGCTTAAATTCGGCACAAATATCATATCCGGTTACTTTCATTTCGGAAGTAAAGTCTGTGGGTTGATGGGTTAAATGATCTATGACAGCATAGCATCCACCATTCTAGACAATGGGACGTGATAGTGTATGACGAAGGAGGGGATCTCCAACAACACCAGGTTGCAGCACTAACAGCAAAACCAAAATACCATTATTTACATTTGGTATCATTTCGTCTAATATTATGATAAATGTTATTATTTTATATGTGTACTAAGGATTTAATGAACAAATACTATGCGTTCCTTTTTAATGAGCATATTTAGTTGTTTAAAGTAGGCGATTGTTGGTCGTCTTGGTATCATCGTTCTATTATCAACAAACAATGCCCTTTGCTCATATATTCGTTGCGGTCGTGCATTTATGCTCCGACAAATCAAATAGTTTGTTAGATGACAGTTACTAATCATCAATATTATTCACTATTTCCAAACCTTCCACTTGATATTTTTAGCAATCCTACATTTTTCTGATGTAAAGAAGACATAGATATGGACAGGTGTATCTAATCTACTGGACGCAAGCTCTAGATTGATTTATGTTTTCGAATGGATTTCTCTGATTCAATTAATGACCATGATACAAAACATTAATTTTTCAGAATCTGTTTATCTTAACCTTACTTCTTGTTAATCAATATTGGTGGTGTTATCTACGATGATTTCCATTCCCATGTACACCCTGCCCGTATGATGTGATGTCACACTTGCCTTTTATGAATCATGTTTCCATGGTGTTTCGTATAGTTTGTTGGTCGTTTGGTGATATTTGTCTAATTTTGGTTTTGGTTGTATGTGGACATGATTACTTTGTTTATTGTCCCATATCTTTGTATTTGTTCCACCTTGGCGCTTTCTTGTTCTTTTTGCGTCGTTGTACCGATAATTGTATCGTTTCTTTTACGTTTAGTCTTCCTTTTGCCTTTGGTGCCTTTTGTTGTGCCCGTCCATTATACTTTCGCATTTTTTTTGTGTTTTCTGTGGATGGTGCGATCGAGTTCCCTTTATTCTTTATTGGATATCATTTCCCTACTCAGTAATATATTTGTGAGTTACGTTGAGTTTTGAAATGTTTAAGGAGGGGAAGCATTGATTATAACTTTTAAGCACACTTTATTAGAAAAAGTCGTACTCATTTAAGGTAAGAAAATGGGAGTTTATGCGCTATAATTAAATCAAACTTAAAAGCAAGGCACAATTAATTGAAATCAACAATGAAAGGAAACAAAGATCCGGGATGTCAGGAGATAGAGGAATCCGAATCGACTATATTATCTAAAACAAAAATTATACCTTCTTGTTATAACTTACACATAATTCAGTTAAATAACGTTATTATTGGTCAATAATGGTTGATCGTATAACAGATAGGTGACACAATGATGCGGAGTTATGAATGCAGAATGCAGCATTTTAATCCAAATATCATAAAGTATGATTATACGCATGGTTCTAAAAGCCATTCGGATAACTTCACCTTGACAGACACACTTTGGACTATACTTATGTTCTCATCTAAAAGTAGACGAGTACAAATGGCTCAAATGTTTATGCTCAGGACTTTAGTTTTGCAATTCGCTTAATCCCTACTTGACACGTTGAACTATATAACACAGAATTTGTATCTCTTTTGAACGCACTAGATGTATTATTAGGGATACTTGGCTCATTCATTTATTGAGTTTGGAATTCAAACTTATGACATAATTATAATATGCGTGCATGTCTGGTTCATGCTGTAAATTTATCAGGTCTTAAATGATGCTTTTGAATTTGAAGACGTTTAACATTTGAACTACTTGGTGAGTGTCACTGCTGGTGGACCAAGAGTCCCCGAGGGCACATGTAGCCAAGTTCGATCAACTTCGGTTGATCGTCTGTCTCTTCAACGCATTAGAAATGTTCTGTTACAAAATTTCTTGAAATTTTTAAAACGTGGGTCCTGTAGCATCATATCCCACCCATTCTGCTACGTGTTCTGATACATTTTTATACGCCCGTCATTTGACGGGTCGTATTATGGTATGGCGAAGTCCGTCCGTCTGTCCGTCTGTCCGTCCGCCTATTGAACGCAATAACTTGATTATGCGTCAACGGATTTTCACGAAATTCATACATTACGATTGGACTGTTGAGAAGAAGCCCCCTTTCGATTTTCATCCGATATGTCGTTACAGAGTTATGGGACTTAGATTCTTAAAATACAGTGAAAATATACTAAAATAGTTAAAAATTATTTAAAAATCTATTTCTGGTCGAAATGTTTTGAAATATTTGTATACTTCAAGTAGAAAGGATGTTCTTTGACATATGTGACGGGTTTTTAATTTTTTTTGGTCGGATAATGGAGATATTGTTTGTAATGGGAAGGGGGGGGGGTTATATGCACATACATGTTAAGCTAAGGGCAAAATATAGGCGCATGGAACGCAATAACTTGAATATGCGTCAACAGATTTTCATGATATTCATACATCATGTTTGGACTGTGGAGAGGAAGCCGCCTTTCGATTTTCAGGTTCATTCGATTTGTCGTTACAGAGGTATGGGACTTAGATATTTTAAAATACAGTGAAAATATACTAAAATAGTTAAAAATTATTTAAAAATCTATTTTTGATCGAAATGTTTTGAAATTTTGTATACTACAAGTAGAAAGGATGTTCTTTGACATATGTAACGGGTTTTCAATTTTTCTCTCGCAAAACCGAGATATTTGTAATGGGAAGGGGGGTGGGTGATATGCACATACATGTTAAGCTAAGGGCAAAATATAGGCGCATTGAACGCAATAACTTGAATATGCGTCTACAGATTTTGAAGATATTCATACATTATGTTTGGATTGTGGAGAGGAAGCCGCCTTTCGATTTTCAGGTTCATTTGATATGTCGTTACAGAGTTATTGGACTTAGATATTTTAAAATACAGTGAAAATATCCTAAAATAGTTAAAAATTATTTAAAAATCTATTTCTGGTCGAAATGTTTTGAAATTTTGTATACTTAAGGTAGAAAGGATGTTCTTTGACATATGTAACGGGTTCTTAATTTTTGTTGTTGCATAACCGAGATATTTGTAATGGGAGGGGGGGGGGGTGTTATATGCACAAACATGTTAAGCTAAGGGCAAAATATAGGCGCATGGAACGCAATAACTTGAATATGCGTCAACGAATTTACATGATATTTCCACATTGTGATCAGACTTTTAAGAAGAAGCCACCTTTCGATTGTCAGGTTCATCCGATTTGTCGTTACGGAGTTATGGGACTTAGAGATATTTTAGATACAATGTAAGAATATACTAAAATAGTTAAATTCTTTAAAAATCTATTTCTGGTCAAAATGTTTTGAAATTTTGTATACTTCAAGTAGAAAGGATGTTCTTTCACATATATAACGGATTCTTAAATTTTTTGTCACATTATCCAGAAATTATGTGTAATGGGGGGGGGGGGGGGGTTATGTGCACATACATGTTAAGCTTAGGGCAAAATATAGGTGCATGGAACGCAATAACTTGAATATGCGTCAACAGATTTTCATGATATTTCTTCATTGTGATCAGACTTTGAAGAGGAAGCAGCCTTTCGATTTTCAGGTTCATCTGATTTGTCCTTATGGAGTTATGGGACTTAGATATTTTGGTGTTGTGAAAAAAATCCTAACGGGCGTATCTTGCTGCGTGAGCGTAGGCTTTATTGGACATAATAATTTTCATACTTTTTGGCCATATTACATTGTTTAGACTTAGGATCACCGACGAGGGTTAAGAACCCGAAACGTGCATGTCTGGTCCATGCTGTAAATTTATCAGGTCTTAAATGATGCTTTTGAATTTGAAGACGTGTAACATTTGAACTACTTGGTGAGTGTCACTGCTGGTGGACCAAGAGTCCCCGTGGGCACATGTAGCCAAGTTCGATCAACTTCGGTTGATCGTCTGTCTCTTCAACGCATTAGAAATGTTCTGTTACAAAATTTCTTGAAATTTCTAAAACATGAGTCCTGTAGCATCTGATGCTTTTGAATTTGAAGACGTTTAACATATAACAATTTATCTAAGATTTTATCTAAGGCTTTTGATAGTTTGCTTTGGTTCCTGTTTTACCCTGATTTTGTATGCCATCGATTTCTGATTTTCTGAATTATCGATTTTGTACTGTCAACAGGGATATGGTCATTATCCATATTCGTCATCATATCACACCCATTCTGCTACGTGTTTTGGTACATTTTTGGACATAATAATTTTCATACTTTTTGGCCATATTACATTGTTTAGACTTAGGATCACTGACGAGGGTTAAGTATCCGAAACGTGCATGTCTGGTCCATGCTGTAAATTTATCAGGTCTTAAATGATGCTTTTGAATTTGAAGACGTTTAACATATAACAATTTATCTAAGATTTTTCACCAATGCGTTTGCGAAAAAAATAGTACCTATAAAAGTTATCGGCCCTCAGAGTTTATATTGAAGTCTTTGGAAAAAACAAGAGTTACAGCCATATTTTCTAAGTGTTCTCTGTCAAGTAGAGATAACTCCTAAAATGACCTTATTCAATAAATTCATATTCCCGTTACTTACCATCATAGTTCATCAGTTTGTGAAACATCAGATGCGATAGAGAAATATGAAATAATTTATACAAATATATTCAATACTTTGGACATTATTTCGTTAATTTTACATCTAAAACAATGAAAGAATATTTATTACATGCGTTGTAGCATTGAGTTATAATACAAAATTGTTCGAATTTTGAAAGAAAATTTTGTCATTCTTTGAAATGTTATTTTATATTTTCCAAAGAGGGTTTGTGTATCACTTAATTCATCCTCTTGTTTTATTAATGAATGCTTCAATTACTTCATAATGATGAATGTCGACCAAATGAATATGTTGTTAATTGAAAATAAGAGATGGTTATTTTTCAAACCGCCCTAAGAGATGGTTAATTGGTCATTCATTTCTCAGATATGGATGTGTCGTTTTTCATTCTTAGAAGTTTTGGTCATGTCAGTACACTCTCAGGGATTGTCGGAATTCCAATGGGAACCGATTGTGTCCCATCTTTCCGACATTTTTCTTTACTCGTACGAAGCAGAATTCATTTGATAATTGGTATCTGGAGGAAAAGGTACTTAGCTTCTGACTTTAACTTCACTTACAGATAAATAGACGATGTACTGTCCATCAATAATTCAAACTTCGCGGAAATACCCTAGCAGAATATATCCTTCGGAGCTTGAAGTCAAAGAAATTACAGAGACAATTAATGTAGCATACTATTTCGACATAAATCTGTCCTATGACAAACGTGACGACTTCAATGTCAGCATCACAAACTTTCGTTTTCTGAGTAGGTACATCCCTTCATCTCCTGGTTATGGCATGTTCATATCGCAATTGATAAGTTATCCCAGAGTAAGTGCCAAATACACAGATTTTGTTCTGAGAGCTAGGCGTCTTTCAGATAAGCTTCTCAGTCAGTGATACGTTTGTGACAGAAATATCGTCACTGAGGAAAGTATATAGTCGATTTGGGAACTCGTCATACACTATGATATCCCATTGACCAGAATGGTGGATGCTTTTCTGTCTTACACCATTTGAAAAATCCAACCCCAGAATATGCTTATATTTTCCGAAATGGAAGTAACCGGATGTGACAATAGAAGCGACTTGCGTTGTATGCAAGCAGGGGATGCTAATTTTTCGTTGTCTCACTCCCACATTCGCTTTTTTAAATGGTGGGGGGTTTTGTTCGTTTGCTTTGGTTCATGTTTTATTCTTATTTTGTATCCCTTCGGTTTATGATTGTCTGAATGATCGATTCTGTACTGTGTCTGTTATTGCTGTGAGTCGACCCCTTCTTTAGGATATACCGGTAATGTCGTCAACCCAGTTTTAGAGATAAATGTGCGATCAACCCAATATGAGAGACATTCTGTGGTTAGTCCATTCTAAGAGTTAGTGTGTTGTCAGTCCAGTCTTAGAGATGGTTTATGAGTCGATCCACTCTAAGAGATTAGCATGCGGTTACTCTACTGGTTGTGTTGTCACTCTACGAAGAGATAATTTTGTGGTCAGTACAATCTCAAATATGAATTTGTAGTTATTCCACTCCAAGAGATGGATGTGTGGTCAATCAACTCCTCAATGCACTCTAAGACATGGTTGCGGAGTCAATCCACACAATGGATTGTTTTATGATTAGTCTAAACTTGGAAAGTTTCTTCAATTTCTTCTCATAATAACAACAATTATAAGGTCTTGGTTTTATGGTTTGGCATTCCCAAAAATAAAGAAAAATGTTAAACTTATAAGACAGTGAACTTTTTTTATTTTCAAGCTTCATTTCCATGAATGGAATATATATACACCCAGACAAAAGTTAAGCAACACCACAATATTTCGGAGTCCTTATACTTTAAACGATAGCACCGAGAAGTTTTCGTAAAATATATCAGATACCAATTCTTTTGTAGATGACTTTACACCTTTTGTTAACATATAGCACTAAAATGATATCGAAATTGAACTAATTGCCTTGAATAGAGCCTCAAATGTAAAGAATGTACTTTTGAGGGAAAATAATGTAGAATAAAGTTTGAAGTGAAGTATTGAAAAATTAAGGTAACAGGTACTTGAAAAAGAGATAAACCACATTAGGCTCAAGATTCACAAGTCTAATACGATTTTCTTTCAAAAATTTAGTATTATATTCTTTTAGTGGACTTCCGGTTGAGGTTTATTCCAACTGCCCTCTGTCAATCGCTTTTGTTAATAAATTGCCTATAATTCCGTTAAAGACATTTGTTGCTCAAAATTTCTTTATATTCCATGTTCACCGATGTTAATGATGACTTGCAGCCAAATAATGCCGCAAGTTGGTCGAACGGGATGCACATCCGGTTTTTAATTTTGTCATTAAATGAGAGATTTTACGATTCGACGGATTAATCTCTTAACCGGAAGTGACGTTTTGGCAGATGGTTGTCCCACATAATGACTGATATTGGTCGAACTAGGTTTGATTATAAAATTCAAGAAAATAGTGGTCACGAAGGTGTTATTCTTTAAAAAATACAAAAAAGCACCCAAAAAGATATCGTTGTCAAACTTTATTTTTTTTATAAAAACGATAGTTATAAAAATGCTACATCAAAATATCTAATTCATGGTCTAAATGTGTGTCTGATAATAAATTTAGTTCTACCGGTACGTAGGCGCTTAACTTCACTTCCGGTTTCATAAACGCGCTATTTGACATGATATATTTTTCAAAAAAAATTACTCCCAATTCTGAAGAGATAATTCACATTATCTCAATATTTTTAATACATATGCAGTTTTGAATTTCATCAGATTAACAATTTGATTCATTTTACCATACTGAACAGCGAATTTTAAGAGATAAATCAACTCCATGAACTTGATATCTAACTTGAATTGTTTAAAATCATACCCGTCCCCATTTCGATCCCGATTTAAAATAAGTTGCATAATAAAATTACGTTAAATGAAGTAATAGTATCGTCGTCAAAGGTCAGATCTATATCATGATACATAATTTTCAAATATTTTTTATCAAACGTGCATTTTGCTTTAAAAACAATTTCACTGTTGCTTAACTTTTGTCTGGATGATTTTACGCTCCGACACCGCATGGGATGGATATCGTAAAGACCCACAGACACGAAAGTCAGTGCCTGCATGTATAGTTGATGTGAATGTTCAGTCATGTGATACCGTTAGCTTAGGGAAAGCAGTGAATGTCACACTTAATAACATAAATAATCATTCATGTCTTATTTGACAGGTCTAAGAAACCATTGGATAGGTCTGTCAGATGCACTTCAGGAGGGAACCTGGGTTTGGTATCCCTCCCTAGAGGGGATCACATATACGGGCTGGTCAAGAAACGAACCGGGCGGTGGTAGACGCGAAAACTGCGTAGTTGGCAGCACCGGTGACCTGGGGTGGCATGACTTTAATTGTAACACTTTGTTTTCGTTCATCTGCGAAAGAGAAGTTTAGAACAGTTGCATTTGTAATAGATATGTTCTTTTTTATATTTCGTTTCTCAGTGTAGTTCACAATTTTGGAAAATGATTATTTTTCAGTATAAGGGCTCACAATGTTAAGTGTACCCTTGTATAACACTGCTGAAACATTCTGTATATAAGTTTGTAGAATAATTTTGATGTAGCTTGTAATATCTGTTCACAAAATATTCTTTAAATTTCTGAAAAATGGGTCCTGTAGCATCATATCCTACACATCCTGCCACGTCATTCTGTATTTCTGGACATAACCTTCACAGTCTTTGGTCATTTTTATTGTTTGGATTGAGGATCACTGAGGAGGGGTAAGTATCCAAAACGTGCATGTATGGCCCATGCTGCCAATGTATCTGTTCATAAATGATGCGTTGAATTTGAAGATGTAGCAATTGTTAATTCATATAATATTGACCTATCACTTTATCGGTTTATAAAAGAGTAAATTTACTCGAATACTTCGGATGCATATATGTTGAAAACTTAAGTATAATGTTACATGTATATGCCTCTATAAGTAAAGTAAAATGTATATAACTCAGTCGAACAAATTTAGATCTATCACTGTTGCCAGAAAATCTTGAATTGGAATAAATCTACAACTTTTATAATTTTCATTGAATGAGGTTGTTTCCTTAGGACCTCAATTCTTACCATCATCATAGAAATCCTTCTCGACTTTCCCTTCATTTTAAAGAGGTCCACCGTCCGCTTATAAAAAAAAATAATCATTCACACTTGAACAGCAAATTCTTGGACACAAACGAACTTACAAAGAGTATATGTCTTGCGTATTTCTTTATTCCTACATTACAATTCTGCATTCTTCGAGACCACTGGGTTACCGGGAGAGTGGGATGGTTTTGCGAACGTAATCCGGATAGCCACACCAATTGATACAGGCGTCGCAGATAGCCGTTCTCAGTTGGTACCGATTGCGCATTGGTCTCGTTGATTTATATGTAGTATTTTGTGTTTAATGTTTCTGTGTCGTATGTCTATTTTGTGTCTATTGATATGCTTGTCTACTTTTTGTTTTTGCCACGGGTGTTAAAGTAATTTGCTTTTAGTGCTGCAACCGAGTCTGGTTGGAGATTCCCCCTTTCTGTCTTACAAATGTATATTATGTCGTAAGAATTCACCTCTCAGGATAAACATTCGATTACCATTGCATTGTTGGCGGTAAAAAAGAAAAAAGGCGACGCAGCTGCCCTGTTATATTTGTAAAATAGGTACCACAATATAACCTTTCATGAGTTAAAGAGGATCCTGACAATAATTAGTACCAAATGTCACACTTGCATAATTGATAAATAGTGCTCGCACATTGATGTACCTCATTAGATTAAATAACTTTGTTGATTCTTTATAAACGACTGTATTAACGTCTATTTGATAACTAATAATTAAGTATCAAATACAGCAGCAGATAACTCACTCAATGTTATGATGACACATGCTGTTCCAACATGTCATTGAATTTTTTTGTTTCTTACAGAGAATTTGTCAAAAAACGTAAAAAAAACCCCGGATCATCACTTATCTCAATTTCAGAACAAACACGCTTGATTTAATGCTATGCAGATATTAACACGATTCAGTACTGTACTCACTGTTAGCGTCCCATACAATGTCCTAGTAGGTATATACTTTGTTCTGCTTTCAAGTTATAATAGAATTTGAATATACTCCTGTACACGAGTGCAGCGAAAGCAAAAAAAGGAGGGGATCTCAAACAACACCCAGTTGCAGCACCAAAATATCCAAAGCAAAACACACATAACAGACACGCACAGAAAGAGACGTCAGGTAAGAGAACAAATTGAATTTAAACACGTCAAATGACAAATATGGATAATGACCATATCCCTGTATACAGCACAAAATCGAAAATTCAGAAAATCAGAAACCGAAGGCATACAAAATCAGGAGAAAACAGAAACCAAAGCAAACAAACAAAAACCTCAACCATATGAAAAGTAGCGGACTCCCGATATGAGAGTGAGACCAGGTGCCCAGGAAGAGTAAGCATCTCCTGCTTGCATGCAACACCCGCCGCTTCAATTCGGTAGAACTGTCACATCCTTGACTGGGAAGCTTATCTGGAAGACACCTAGCTCTCAGAACAAAATCCGTATATTTGGTACTTGCTCTGACATAGCGTATCAACTGAGATATGAACACGCCATAAGCAGGCGATGAAGGGATGTTGCTACTCAGAAAAGTTTGTAATGCTGAAATTGAAGTCGTCACGTTTGTCATAGAGTGAGGTGTTCATATGACCATCGGTGTCGTAGGACAACATACGTCCAGATAGGATGCTGAATTATTTGTTTCTTTAGTTTCTTTGACTTCAAGCTCCGAAGGAAAGATACTGCTCAGGTAATCCGTGAATTTTGGATTATTAATTGATAACACATCGTCTATGTATCTGTAAGTGAAGTTGAAGTCAATGCTAAGTATCTTTTCCCTTCAGAGACCAAAGATTGAATGAATTCAGCTTCGTACGAGTAAAGGAAAACGTCGGCAAGGAGTTGGGCACAATTGGTCCCCATTGGAATTCCGACAATTTGCTGGAAGACCTTTTCTCCAAACACCACATAAATGTTGTCGATCAGAAAGTTTAAAAGCTTTTTATTCAAATTACTTTGTGCATAATTGCATTCTTCTTTACATAGCCGCTTCCTTAAATTAGTAACGCCTGTCAAGTAACGCTATCAGAGACAGCGGGAAATTCATACTGTCCAGATCACTAAACCCAGAGCACCCAATTTACCCGGTTTTCTCTAAAATATCATATTGTCATATTCCAAAAAGATATCAATTTTAAAGTACTCCTTTAGTCGTAACAGAACATACATTGTTATGGTTGTACGTCAATTAAGTTAGGAATAAGACGGAAAGTAAAAAGTTTACGGGGATTTTCTGTAGTAAAATCACTGAAATTGCGTGACGTCGAACACTTTGACGTCACAGTTTACTATTGTTGGCACAGAGAACAATATGGCGGGGGCTTGAAATTAACACCGAATTTCCCGTAGACATTGTATTTTTCATATTGCGGTTTGAAGGCAGCTGGAGGTTATGTTGAGTTTAACTCTAGCTTCCCAACCAAAAAAAAAAAAAAAAAAAAAAAAATAAATAAATAAAAAAATAAAAAAATAAAAAAATGGATAAACGGGATACTCTAACATAATACTTATGTGATATAGTATTAAAATTCACATGCAGTAGGGTTGACTTTTTTTTTTACTCTAAACAATATGTTGATATTATTAGCATTATCAAACATCAAAGTCTAGAGGGGTCTGTATTTTATTTATAAATAATTTTGAATTTGAAATTGAGAAACAGATAGTTGATGTCATTGTTGCTCAAATTCTTGTAGAAAAGAAGAGAATTTTGGTAATAAATATATATAGCCCAAATAATGACAAACCGGAATTTTACACATCTCTGTTCCAAAAATTTGATGAATCTAACGACGAATATATTGAATATATTATTATGTGCGAGATTTCAATCTTGTACAAAATCCTACTATTGACTATTTCAATTATGTACATGTAAATAACCCAAATGCACGTAATGCAGTCATATAACGATTTTAAATCGAACTAATCGCAAAAGAAATATTTTTAATGTTATGCTGTACGTTGAGACACGTGGAACAACATATCAAAAGTCCTCTAAAATCCTCTTGGTGGAAATATGATTTTTTGGCCTCACAAAAATACGTTTTGTGTAATATGTTAGGAAGATTTGGGTATCAATGATTCGAAGTTTTATTTCTCTATAAGTGCTAGGAAGGCCAAACGTACACATAAGAGCGTCTTTAAGAGTAGATCACAAATCTACATTCAAATGTAGGTCATGACCTACATTTTCCACTTGAGTGCACACGTTAGGAAGATTTAAGTATCAATGATAAGCAGTTTTATTTCTTTATCTGAAATGTTAGGAAGGCCAAACTTGCACTGTTCATGCGTCGTTATGAGTACATCACAAATCTATGTTCAAATGTAGATCATGATGTATATTTTTCGCTTGAGTGCATATATTAGGGAGATTTGGGTATCAATAGAGTACACCCATTCATGCAAAACTTGGGTCAATAAATGAAATACTCTACTTCCCTTTTCTATTTTGTTTCTGTATGGTATCAGTTTTGTTAGTTCTCAGTAGGACAGATTTTCAAATTCAAAACTACTAGTATTTAATCTTTGACTCCTTTCTGTTTGCTGTCATGATATATCGAATGCTGCCATGAGGTGAGCTTTGTAATCTTTGATTACACTAAGTTTTGTATTAGGTCTCATTCAGACTATGATTCAACGATAATTTACTAAGAGAACATTTGGGGTGCTTTCGAGGTAAGAATATATTTTGTATTCTATTATTAACGCACTAATACCGGGTATTTCGTTTTATTTGTAACTACATACAGTATTTTGTATGAACATTTTATACACTTAAGTTCAAAGTGTTTTGTAAAGTTTTCTACCATTTGTCAGATGATAACTAGTAAATATGTCTCAGTACATTCGATAAACGTTTATAGATTAAAGATCATCCTGACGATAATCTCATCAGCACTCACAATGGAGCACAAAATTGAGCATCGACGGACAACTAGCAAGCTAGAGGTGGGACCAGGTGCCCGGGAGGAATAAGCATCCCCTGTTTGGCAAGCCGTACCCGCCGTCGATGTTCACGCACGGAAATAAAAACAATATATAAAATACGTGCACTGTCTGAGTCCATGTCTATATAGAAAATGCTATGGCGAACATGTCAGGGAAACATATTCAAAACACTTACTGTCAAACCCCTCGCGGGGTACTTTTTTACGAGTTCCACACGGCAAAGGGTATAAGTGTGACACAAATTTATACGCAAATGAACCGGTACAACATACTGTGTGTAAAAGTTTATTGCTGTATACGGGTGTGTATGAGTATTCACTCATAGGAGTCCGTATTTTGTCTATAGTTTCCTCGTATATAAGGCAGTTATTAAGAATGTGTTCTGTATTTTGAGTAATGTAGTTTGAACTCCGTATTATGAATTTTGTATTTTGTGTTCTGTATTTTTGTATTTCGTATACAGTATTTCATAATTTGTGTTTTGTGGTGAATGTATGTTAAACGTCTTTAAATTCAATAGCATAATTCAAAACCTGATATATTTACAGCATGGACCAGACATGCACATTTCGGGTGCTAAACCCTCGTCAGTGATCCTCAGTCTAAACAATGTAATATGGCCAAAAAGTATGAAGATTATTATGTCCAAAAATGTACCAAAAGACGTAGCAGAATGAGTGGGATATGATGCTACAGGACCCACGTATTTAGATTATTATGACCTATCCGTGTCCATTATCCTTAGTGCTATCACGGAGTACGTCATGCTACGAGGAGACGATGTCAGAGAATGAACCACGTGGTCCGAGCAGAAGTGAAGTTTGACATTGACTGAAGTGGGTGCCATTGTAGTGAAACATTCATTGCCTCTGATAGCTAGAACTATGAATTAAATATCTTATCGTAAATAGTAAATTTTAGAAGTCTTCAAATTGAATAGCATCATTTAAGAACAGATAAATTGGCAGCATGGAACAGACATGCACGTTTCGGGTACTTAACTCTCGTCAGTGATCCTCAAATCTAAACAATGTAATATGCCAAAAAAGTATGAAAGTTACTTTGCCGAAGAAAGCTTACCGAAAGACGTAGCATTGATGGTGGGATATGATGCTACAGGACCCATGTTTTTGAAATTTCAAGAAATTATGATGACAGATTTTAGAATGCGTTCAAGAAACGATCAACCGAAATTGATCGAACTTGGTTACATGTGCCCTCGGGGACTCCTGGTCCACCAACAGTGACACTCACCAAGTGGTAAAAATATAAGAAGTCTTCAAATTGAATAGCATCATTTTTTAAAACAGATAAATTGGCTGCATGGACCAGACATGCACGTTTCAGGTACAGTACTCATTCTTCACGTCTCGCTAAAAAAGGTAGTAAATTGAATTAATTATGTATTTTTTGTCTGTGTTTTGAAGTCTGTCAAAAAGTCTGTCAAAGAAAGTATGTCAATTGAATCAGAGAGTGTTTACATTACATGTATATACAATGGCGAAGCTCGGTTGTCCGTGACAAATTGGTGTCAGAAATGGGATTGAATGGATAAACTTAAGAATATAATTGTATACCTGCAACCTTAGTTCTTACGATTTTTGCATTGGAAAAAAATACTTCTTGTAAAGATTATGTAATAAATCCATATTCTGAATTCGTAAAAAAGTTCCCCGCAAGGGGTTTGACAGTACGTGTTTTGAAAATTTTCCCTGACATGGTCGCCATAGCACTTTCTATATAGATATAACCTAGGACATAGCAATACATGTATTCTATATATTGTTTTTATTTTCGTGCATGAACATCGATGGCGGGTGCGGCTAGCCAACAGCTTACTTCTCCCGGGCATCTGTTCCCACCTCTAGCTTGCTAGGGGTCCAGGGTGCGCAATCGGTGGTCTATTGTGAGTGCTATTGAGATTATCGTCAGGATCTTCTTCAACTCATTTGTAATCAATTTTTTTTTTATTATGAAGAGTTAATTTGCTATTGTTTATGTAAGAACATATTCTCATTGTTGGACTCGTTTTTAAGTGTATGGCCCAGGGGGTAATTTTTATGGTCCAGGAGTGGTTCCGCCAATATGGCGAACCAATGACGTGCTCGTTAAGATACGTGTCTAAGAGGTAGTAATCGCCGCTTTATCAGGACTTTGGACCTGCTGGTTTACACCAGGTGGGTTAACTACCTTTTTTTAGTGAGACGTGGAGAATGAGTGGCTTTGAAGTTACAGGTATTTCTACCTTGGGATGCTGAAGGGAACCCATGCATCGGATGCGGCATCTGACCTACATTTTCCGCTTGAGTGAAGTTTGGGGTAGCTCAGTGTGACAAGGTTAAGAAGTTTGGGGAAGTCGTTTATCACTCTCTGTACATCCCTATGTACGTAGGTCAGTTGGGGATGTCAGGTCGCAATTAAGGTATCGGTGTCCATCTGAACTTGGGTAACTGTCAGCGTTGTTTGTCGGGTACGACCGCGTGACAAAGTGTCCGCTGTTCACGCACAATACCGGACAAGCGTGCAGATGCATGTACGTACAGGCGGGGTTACGTACTGCGGGGGTCATTGGGTCACATCCCTCGCGTTACCACTGTCTGGGGGGGGGGGGGGGGTTTGACTCTTGTTGGTTCTCGCGCTATCAATGCCTTGTGTATTTACCGACATCCGTGCGTTCGTGCGTCGCTCCTCGTCACGAGGTATTAAACTGATAGCATTTCACCTGCGCAGACGCGTACTTAAATTGTACAATTCGATTCTTGATTTCAATCGATAGACAGATTGAAACTTCTCTTTTGTCAACGGAAGATTTTGAGTTTGTTTTGTTTCACGTATGATTTGAGCAGCTTTCAATATTGAAATATTGGACCTTGGAGAATTGGTAGACAAATCATACATCAATTTTGAATATCAATGCTTTATGCATTTCCTCATGATTAAATCAATTTTATTTGTAATGAAGACCCCGAGAAACTCTGTGTCAGCAGTGATGGGATAAAGAACGGAAGAAAAGTCGTCGAATAGTCAACATGAGGCATGTTTACATGACACTATGTGTTGCTTCATTATTTAAATACTGTCATACATGTATGACTTTCACAAGACTCAGTGGCACAAATGCAATCGCAACTCAACTTATTTACATGGAATTGTATCGCATTCGAACACAAATAGAATGTGCAAAAATGTGTGTCGACAGCGAGCCATGTTATTCATACGGTTACCATAGTAATGACAGTAAATGTCAATTGATGTCATCTGTTTTGACCGAGACGATTATCGCAGGGAGGGACATGGGATTGATATATTTTGTACAAAATGGTACGAAAACTACAAATTTTAAAGTCGCCCTGAGGTTGATTATTTCTTACAATTTTCAAATCTAATATTGCAAATATCAAAAAAGAGGTCATGCACATGGGTTGAGGAAAAGCCTACTTTATCTTCTGATGTTATGTTATGCTAGGAACAAGCTATAGAAAACGAGAACATTCATGGACAATAAAGGTACTACCCTGTCAAATCTCATGCTAAAATTGATGTTTTAGTACCTATGAATCATCTGGCAGGCAACAATATCCATTGAAGTAATATTCAACAACTTTGGACAATTTCTACGTTCTTAATTTAGGAGTTAGAGAACAATTTATATTGAAAATTTATTGTTGGTCCGGGTGTTCGACGCAAAGTTGGTATGGGGGTTCGACGCATTTTCGTTTATTGAGAAATATGAACTTATTATACTGATTTACGGTTCTGATTTCTGCAAATCTTAAGTCTCAGATTGTCCAAATTTCGAAGAAAATGATACTTTTTGTGTTTGAAAAATTTTATTGGGAGCAAATTTGTTGTCCCATATACATGGCACTTAAAATCAAGGAGGGAGGAATCTTTTCCGTATCTGCTATCTTCCTAGTCACCAGATTCCTTTTGAGAACGGAAAACATCAGAAATGTATAACTGGGATAACCTATATTAAAAATAAAATTATTTCACTCGCACGCACCTAAATAACTGCAATACTTAAAAAAGTAAAATAATTATATTTTCGCTTGCTCGCACCCTTTTTTTCACAAGAAAATCTAAAGAACATTTAATTTTGGTATGAACTAAGCAAGAGAAGTGCTATAACATTGATGAACGAAATTCACTTGACATCTCAACAGTTTGCTGTGATAAATTATTTAAAACGCACGATGCACATGTGTAAGTTATACTGTCTAAACAAGATTTCAAAAAGCAATTTCTCGCCAACCGCTTGGTAACATTTGTCAAACAAAAGCAAATGTATAGCTATGATGTCAAACTTCATATTTATATACTTGTATCAAATGTATATTTCTCATAAAATGTTTTTGTATAAATTACATTATACTATAGGACATCCCTTTACTCAAAACCCATCAGCTTAGTATCCATAAATTTCATTCTAACTTCTCTTTCAGCATTTGTGTATCTGTTGAAATTGTAGCAAGATTCAAGGCTAGTTGCCGGGGACCTATTGTCGTCCCATTTAAAGGCAAACATTTAGTTTAGAGCTTTACTGAGAATTGATTTTTCATGTACTTTGATTTTAATACGCCATTTTTAAAATCATGGCATGGCGCTGTCTGTCTGTTCGTCCTTTGTCTGTCTGTCAGTCCGCTGTCTGTTAGTTGATATGTTTGTCCGTCTCCTTACATTGTGGGCGCAATATAGCCTAAAGCCTCTTTCACATCAATTGTACGTCAGCCATACGGCTTTCTGTGATCGACTTATCGATTAAAATCGCTAGGTTTCGTGCGGCTACCGTACGAAATGTTTTGTTCGCAAGCTCGTCGCTGACTGAAATCTCAGCTTGCACATTATCATTGCGATTTCTAGACAACATTTGTAAGAAGTAGGGCTGCCATACGACTGTCTTACGAAGTACGAAAAACAGACACTAGAAACATGCGAACAGAGCAAAGGGCACCATGGACTGTTTCCGTATGGCATAAAATGTCGAACTCTCTACTTTCTTGAAGAAAATTCTAAACCAATTTACATGCACCACACACGTGTTTCGAATATTAAATTTTCATCATTGATGCTTTCAGCGAAGCCACCAAAACTTATTTCAGTAGTGCCCTCTTTAATTGTTCTGAAGTTACATGTAGATTCTTACATTTACACTACAGAGAGCGCGCGACTCCAAATTTCCTGTAGGGTCGATTCAGTTGCATATTCAAATAAAATCTATGTTCAAAATAGCATTGGAGGGATGGTGCTAAGATGTTAAACTCCTTTAATTTCGATGATATTTATCGATAAAATGGCTAGTTTCCGAAATAGCAAAAATATTTATATGATGTCATATTGATAAAAGGCCAAACAAAGCTTCTTTCAGGTGACAGAGCTGGAAAGAAGTAATTAATACACTTGACAAACATCAGGCCAAAGGGAACGATTTTAACTGCTCCACACTGCAACGTGAAATAAGTGTCTATATAAATAGTGTCGAAGGGTTCCAACTCTACCTTCTTGGAGAAAATTTCAAACCAATTTACATGCACCAGACACGTGTTTCGAATATTAAATTCTCATCATTGATGCTTTCAGCGGAGTCACCAAAAATAATTTCAGTAGCGTGACAAATATGGATAATGACCATATCCCTGTCTACAGTACAAAATCGATAATTCAGAAAATCAGAAACCGAAGGCATACAAAATCAGGATAAAACAGGAACCAAAGCAAACAAAAACAAAAACCTCCACCATATGAAAAGAAGCGAACTCCCGATATGAGAGTACATTATGAGATTCTACCACCCTGTATTTTACTATGTTACTTTTAATTGTGACGCCGAGAAAAACAAAATTGTTTTTTTCTCTCTTGATACCCCACTCTGTTCATCTGAGGGGTGGGAGTATTTGTGCACGTATTACATAGCATAATTATCTTCCTTTCGGAACCGACATTAGTATCCCCATTTATGGTTTATCATTTGTTACATCTTTTCGCATGTCTGCGTTGATGTGTTATTGATGTTAGCGTTCATTTGGATCTCTCTCTTGGAAATTTTCTATGTAGGTTGCCTATAAAAGGGCAAAGAACCATTTTGATTTTGAAGGTAATAATAAAGGAAAAACATAGCAAGATGGCTGGGATACATGTATGATGCTACAGGAGACATGATTCAGAAATTAAAGAAGATGTTGTTAACAGAACTTTTCGAATACCTTTGAAGAAACGATCTACCTTAATTTATCGAACTTGGCTACATATGCCCTCGGGGACTCCTTGTCCACCAGCAGTGACACTCGCCAAGTGGTACAAATGTTCAAGATAAATTTACAGCATGGACCAAGCACACATCGTTTCGGGTATTTAACCCTATCTAAATACGTAAATATAAGAGTTGTTTTTTAGTTTTGCTTTGCAAAAGTGTATGCAGGCAGTTGGTCATGGAATTAATTTATCGTGCAGCACTTCGTGCTGCATTGACTTTATTCCATGATCAACTGCCTGCATACGCCAATACAAAGCAAAAACGAAAAAAACGACAATTCTCAAACAGAGGCATCCAATCAACTTTAAGATTGTACTAAAGATTGTGATGCTTGTAGTTTTCTTCGAGAAGTTTACGCCCACAATGGTCGACAACATGATCCGTGCTATCTCTCGACATATATACATCAGTTTCATACTGAACTAATGGGGCATATAAATTTGAATTTTGTCTATCAAAATCTTCATTGACTTAAGAAACGCGCATTGATGCAGTTTTCTGTCCAATTTTTCGAGTGATACCTGCATCAACAGAAAAAATATAAGATCCATTTCTTATCGTTCAATTATGGAAAACATACTGTTTTCTTGGATCTAAAAACAATCAATCACCGCACTATATTGCGTAAGTCGGAGAGTTTGGCAGTGATACGTCTGCCAAAACAAGTTATGGCAGCCGCCATGATTCAAGCAGCGAATGCTCGTCTCTCTCTATATATTTGGAATATGGACCAGTTTGAGCAAATTATACATGCACTGTTAATTTTTGAGTAAGTAGAAAAGAAATGGTATCCTTGAAATGAGAAGCAAACATCAACAAATTGTATTTTCAGCAACGAGTTCATTCGTGTTTGAGGGAACCCCCAGTTCTAAAAATAGTGCTACGAATAGACTTCCGTGAAAAATTGTGTTGATCGATGTATCAACAAAATTTCTCAGCCATTCAGAATCTTCGTTTCTTGAAAATGACAATGGAAATTAAATGATAATAAAATCGTCTCTATTACCATATCTCTCATTCATGTCACCAGTTATATACACTGAACCAATTTTATTGTAGAAACTTGTAATTTCTTCCAGGATTTGACATAAGTCTACGTCTTGTTTACGATAAGAAAATGCTGTTTTCTGGTGGAAGATAACAAAACAATATGAAAAATGGATTTCCGAGTCTTGCTGATGAAATTTTGGGACATAATATTGAATCTAAGATGTTTTTATCAATAGAAACTTTTAAACCTAAATGTGATTTCATCTGTGATTTGATGACTTGAAGAAAGTTACAATTCCAACCCCTTTTCCCGACCGGGGGATGAATGACATTCATAATCTGGAAGTTCTACTACATCATTTAATTTGATCCAACATTCAGATAATACGGAAGTGTTCCAACTCTATACTCTCTTGAAGAAAATTTCAAACCAATTGTTTTCTGCATCAGACACGTGTTTCGAATATTAAATTCTCATCAGTGATGCTTCCAGCTAAACATACAATGTCATATTCTTGGACAGGATTTCAAAAAGCATTGTCAGAAAGCTTATTTACAAGACCCTTACCCATTTTCCATGTTAAACATCTTCAAATGGAATAGCATCATTTATGAACAGATGAATTGACAGCATGGACCAGACATGCACGTTTCGGGTACTTAACCCTCGTCAGTGATCCTCAAATCTAAACAATGTAATAAGCCAAAAAGTATGAAAGTTACTATGTCGAAAAGCGTACCGAAAGACGTAGTCTGATGGTTGGGATATGATGCTGCAGGACCCACTTTTTAGAAATTTCAAGAAATTTTGATAACACAAATTTTAGAATGCGTGAAGAAACGATCAATCGAAATTGATCAAACATGGCTACATGTGCCCTCGGGGACTCCTGGTCCACCAGCAGTGACACTCACCAATTTGTATATATAATAAACGTCTTCAAATGGAATAGCATCATTTGAGAACAGATTAATTGACAGCATGAAAGGATACGGAGTCGTTTATCACTCTCCGCGCATCCCTATGTACGTAGGTCGAATGGGAATGTCAGGTCGTAAGGTATCGGAGTCCATCTGTACTTTGGTAACTACCGGTGTCGTCTGTCGGGTATGACCGCGTGACGAAGTGTCCGTTGTTCACGCACAATAACGAACAAGCGTGCAGATGTACGTACAGGCGGGGTAACGTTCTGCGGAGGGTGTTGGTTCACATCCCTCGCGTTACCACTGTCTGCGGGGTGTTGACTCTCGTTGGTTCTCGCGCTATCACTGCCTCGTGTATTTATCGGCATCGATGCGTTCGTGCGTCGCTCCTCGTTACTGCATAATCTTCCGTTCACAGAAAGGAGGAATTAAACTGATAACATTTCACCTGCGCAGACACGTACATAAATTGTACAATTCGATTCTTGATTTCAATCGATGTACAAATTAAAATTTCTCCTTTGTCAACAGAAGATAATTTTGCGTTTGTTTTTGTTTCACGTATGATTTGAGCAGCTTTCAATATTGAAATATTGGACCTTGGAGAATTGGTAGACAAAACATACAACAATTTTGAATATCAAAGCATTATGCATTTCCTCATGATTAAGTCAATTTTATTTGTAATGAAGACCCCGAGAAACTCAGTGTCAGCAGTGATGGAATAAAGAACGGAAGCAAAGTCGTCGAATAGTCAACATGAGGCATGTTTACATGACACTATGTGTTGCTTCATTATTTAAATACTGTCATACATGTATGTCTTTCACAAGACTCAGTGGTACAAATGCAATCGCAACTCAACTTATTTACATGGAATTGTATCGCATTCGATCACAAATAGAATGTGCAAAAATGTGTGTAGACAACGAGCCATGTTATTCATACGGTTACCATAGTGATGACAGTAAATGTCAATTGATTTCATCTGTTTTGACCGAGACGATTATCGCAGGGGGCGACATGGGATGGATATATTTTGTACAAAATGGTACGAAAACTACAAATTTTAAGATTAAATATAATGAATTCTTTATAGGAATCTTGATCTAATATGTACGAGGGTTGTTCGAAAAGCGTGACAGTAAATGTACAATGTTCTTGCCAAATATTCATGGGGTTTATTGAAATCAATATAAACATTACAGAATCAATCCGTACAATACCAAGGTAATTGAAAATTCGGTCATTTTAAAAATCATTGTCTTTAATTATGTGTCGAGACGTTTAGCGACATAATACGAAAATTGAGATTTCCAAAATTGTGTACACGCAGATGATGCCTTTATTATTTCTAACTTCGGACGCAGAGAAAGTCAATGTATATATTTTATTGTTTTACAGTATTTGAAACTATATTTTGATCTTGTTACGATACATTGGTATTTAGATATCACTATTTCCAGAAGCGCCATCAAGACGTAAGAGTGGTTAATTTGACGTTTCCCCACAATTTTTGAACGACGTCTAATAATTGAACTTTTAATCAAGCTAATACAAATCTTATCTTATACAATTTGTAGATGGTACACATGGCTATGCAATACAAGAAAAATGTTTCCAGCGCACATACATCAGTGTGCATACAATTTGCAACGAAGATGAAAAAGTGATGAAAATATTAATTCATAGAGAATGACTTGAACGACATGAAAGAACAAAACAGACCGACCCAAACGTTGTGAAATGAAATTCTTGATGCATCTGTGAAAAGATAGAAAGGACCAGGGAAAAAGTCTAGCGCATAATTGTCCAATCTAATCTGCATGGTTTATTTTTGAACCGAAATAGAATAAACATCTTTTCCCCCAAAAATGATTTAAAATGGAAAGACAGAACCAAGTGGAAAATTGCTAATTACTCCGCACTTTGCGTAGCGTCGTTTAGGAAGCCATTTATGCGCCGCTCTCCGAAGAGACACCTAAAGAAAAACACCAAATTTCTTTGCCTATGGACCAATCGCTTTAAATTTTGCACAATAAGAATATACAATTTTAAGGAATAAATTGGTATGTAAACAAAATGTTTAACGATAACGATGAAAAATTTATTAAATTTGTCTACGAATTTTTCGAACAGCCATCGTATTTCCATTTAAAATGCATGTAAGATCTTTAAAAGTAGTACTATAAAATATAAAAATGAAACATAGTTGCCAGTCACCTAATGCTCGACTGCATAGAATTATGTCATTTATTACAGCCAACTTCTTAAGCTCACTTTCTTACATAATTTACATATACACAATTGTATATTCATGAAAGGAGGGGATCTCCAACAACACTCGGTCGCAGCACCCACAGCAAGCCCCAAAACACCCAATGCATTTAGCACCTATACTTTGCTCAAATTTGACTTCTATAAGCAAAATCACTGAAGAGAAAAAAAGTAGACCAAGGTCATTCTATGAAAGTTTGATCAAAGATACATCCAACATGTAAGTTTGGAACATGTAGTACTTATACTCTGCTCAATATTGGCTAAGCCTATTAAAAGCAAAATCATTCAAACGGAGAAGGTAGTTCAAGGTTATGTTCTGAAAGTTTGATTAAAGATATATCCAATTTGTACGTTTGGAAGATGTAGCACTAATAATTTGCTCAATATTGGCTTTTAAAGGCAAAATCACTCAAGCATGAAAAAAAAAAGTCAAGATCATTCTATGAAAGTTTGATAAAAAACATCTAACATGTAAGTTTGGAACCAGTAGTACTTATACTTTACTCAATATTAGCTTTTAAAGGCAAAAATCACTCAAGCGGAACAAGTAGGTCAGGGTCATTTTATGAAAGTTTGATCAAATTGACAAATATGGATAATGACCATGTCCCTGTATACAGCACAAAATCTATAACTCAGAAAATCAGAAATCGAAGGCATACAAAATCAGGATAAAACAGGAACCAAAGCAAACAAACAAAAACCTCCACCATATGAAAAGATGCAAACTCCCGATACGGGAGTGAGACCAGGTGCCCAGGAAGAGTAAGCATCTCCTGCTTGCATGCAACACCCGCCGCTTCAATTCGGTAGAAATGTCATATCCGGTTACTTCTATTTCGGAAGACATAGAGTACAATCTTTGGTTGGATGGTTTAAATGGTCTATGACAGAATACCATCCACCATTCTGGAGAGTGGCACATCATAGTGTATGACGAGTTCCCCATATCGACCGTAGAACTTCCTCAGTGACGATGTTAGTCGGTCACAAACATATCCCTGACTGAGAAGCTTATCTGAAAGACGCCTAGCTCTCAGAACAAAATCCGTATATTTGGTACTTACTCTGGCATAGCGTATCAACTGAGATATGAACACACCATAAGCTGGCGATGAAGGGATGTTGCTACTCAGAAAGGGAAAGTTTGTAATGCTGAAATTGAATTCGTCACATTTGTCATAGAATGAGGTGTTCATGTGACCATCAGTGTCGTAGGACAACATTATGTCCAAATAGGATGGTGAATTATTTGTCTCTGTAGTTTCTTTGATGTCAAGCTCTGAAGGATAGATACTGCTCAGATAATCCGCGAATTTTGGATTATTGATGGACAACACATCGTCTATGCATCTGTAAGTGAAGTTGAAGTCAGAAGCTTAGTATCTTTTCCCTTCAGATACCAAATATTGAATGAATTCAGCTTCGTACGAGTAAAGGAAAATGTCGGCAAGGAGTGGGGCACAATGGGTCCCCATTGGAATTCCGACAATTTTCTGGAAACCTTTCCTCCAAACACCACAAAAATGTTGTCGATCAAAAAGTTTAACATCTGAATAATATCTGTTTCAGTGTACTTATTTTCAGAATCGGATTTTTCTTTTACAAAGTAAGTTTTGTCATAGTTTACAACAATAAATTTGTATTTGCGATTACCGTTCTTACTTGTAAACGCATTACTTATAAGTTTTGCGAGTCTTTCTTTCAATTTAGAATGTGGTATTGTAGTGTAAAGTGTCGAAAAATCAAAGGCTTTGATCGAATGGACTTTACTAAAATGAGTGGATTTCAGATGTTCTAAAAGTTCCTTCGAATTCTTTAAAATCCACATCTGGTTGATACCACTGCGAGAATATACTGTCGAACAATATTTTTGAAGCCCAGATTTGATTTCAGATAAAACTTTGGTGAGTAAGATCGATACAGATTTGGTAGAACATCTTGAGGAACCAGCGATGAAACGTTGTTTGTACGGATTCTTATGCATTTTAGGTATGCAGTATAAGTATGGTTAATCTAAATCTAAATTGTTAGTGTGGAAGCCAAAGGAAGAAAGAGCTGATTTGTTGTTATCTATTATTTCAGAGGCCGAAAGTTTTGTTGGGTTGTAAGTGGGATTTCCAGGTGTCGAATCTAGACCCAACTCTTTAACTAGACTGTCGAAAAAGTACTTTTTGCAAGTAAATGTGTACTTATTTGAGGCTTTGTCCGCTGGTGTGATGATATAATGTTCTTGGAGGTAGGTAAGCTCTGTGATAGCATCAGGGTCTTTAAATATAGACTGGAATCTGGTGTTCACAGTTGATTTTAATCGGTTAATTCTAGATAAAAGTAACCCTCTGATGGAGTTTATCCATTCGGAAAGGTTGTCGAGCTGTACATCCTCTTTCTTTGCCCAACGTCTTTCATATTCATCAAGATAAAGATACATCAAACATGTATATTTGGTACATGTAGCAATTATACTTTGCTCCATATTGGCTTTTAAAAGCAAAATTATCCACGCAGAAAAAGTTGTCAATGTCATTTGATGAAAGTATGATCAAAGTTATATCAAACATATAAGTTTGGAACATGTAGTTATGTTTTGCTCAATATTGGCTATTAAAAGCAAAGTATTTACATTATCATCTCAACTTTTGCTTTCTCATTTGAAATAATCAAAAAAAAAAAAAAAAAAAAAAATCTCCACCCCAGGGACAGTCGAGCTAATAAAAGGATAGCGATTTTGCAATTTCTGACACCAGAGAGCGGGCATTTGGACAAACTATTTTGCTGTAAATGTTTCTGTTCTTAAATGATGTTTTTGAATTAGAAGACGTTTGACATTTGTACCACTTTCTTAATATCACTGATGGTAGAACATAAGTGCCCGAGAGCACATGTAGCTATGTTCGTTCAACTTCGGTTGATCGTTTCTTCAATAATGCCGAAGGGTTCCAACTCTATACCTTCTTGAAGAAAATTCCAAACCAATTTCAATGCATCAGACACGTGTTTCGAATATTTAATTCTCATCAGTGTTGCTTTCAGCCAAAGTGCTTTTCATAGCAGCCCAAATTAATTTCACTAGCGCCCTCTGGTGTTATTTCTAGAATTTAAATTACAGATCAGAGATTGTGCTGCATGAAATTTTTGGTAGGGTCGATTTAGTTGCATATCCAAATAAAATCTATGTTCAAAATAGCATCGGAGTGATGGTGCTAAGATGTTAACGTCCTTCAATTTCGATGATATTTATCGGTGAAATGGCTTGTTTCCGAAATAGCAATATAAATATATATGATGTCACATTGATAAAAGGCCAAAAACAAAGCTTCTTTCAGGTGACAGAGCTGGAAAGAAGTAATCAATAGACTTGACAAATATCACGGCACGGGAAACGATTTCAACTGCTCCTTACTGCAACGAGAAATAAGTGTTTATCAATATTTCTTAAATTTCTAAAATGTTGGTCCTGTAGCATCATATCCCAGCTATCCTGCTACGTCTTTCGGTACATTTTGGGCATAATAATTATCTGGCCATATTACACCGTTTGGATTGTGGATCACTGACGAGGGTTAAATACCCGAAATTTGCATGTCTGGTTCATGCTGAAAATTTATCAGTTCTAAACTGATGCTATTGAATTCGAAGGCGTTTATCATTGACTGTGTTGTCCCATACATCGGCGCTTCGGAAATGGAATCCTCGACAGTGGTATTTCGAATCAAAGTAAAAGATAAAAAGAAGGGAGGAGATCTTCAACAAGACAATAAAAGAATCATTGTAAAGTTAATATAACATTAAAGCTTAATATTGAAAAAAAGATGTAAAAATGTAGATCAAATGAGTTAAAGAAGATCCTGACGATAATCTCAACAGCACTCACAACAGAGCACAAAATTGAGCATCGACGGACCCCTAGCAAGCTAGAGGTGGGACCAGGTGCCCGGGAGGAGTAAGCATCCCCTGTTGGCTAGCCGAACCCGCCGTCGATGTTCATGCACGAAAATGAAAACGATATATTAAATGCATGCACAGCAATGTCTGAGGTTATTTCTATTAAGAAAGTGCTATGGCGACCATGTCAGGTAAAAAATATTCAAAACACTTACTGTCAAACCCCTCGCGGGGAATTTTTTACGAGCTCCACACGGCAAAGGGCATAAGTGTGACACAAATCAGTTCAAGAAGATCCTGACGATAATCTCAACAACACTCACAATAGAGCACCAAATTGAGCATCGACGGACCCCTAGCAAATGACGTTTAAAACAATATATAAAGAATATGATATATCAAATTTGATAATTAAAAATATGAAGTGTTCCAACTCATAACTTTCTTAGACAAAATTTAAAACCAGTATAAATGCGCAAGACACGTGTTTCAGATAGTTTAATCTTAGCCGTGGTACTTAAAGCAAAAGTGGTTTTCAGACACAGTCTAATTGATTTCCGTGGCATCCTTTAGTTTAATATCTGAATTGTGTGTATCTTTATTGTAAATAGCGCGCTACGCCAAATTTCCTGTAGGGACAATTACAGTAGTATACTTAAATAAAATATATGGCCAAGGACCTTCTTTAATTCAATGATATCTTAGGAAAAAATGATAAAATTAGAAATAGCTACGTAATACTAGTGTATTCTGTCAAATTGATAAAAGTACAATACATAGCTTCTTTCGGACAAGAGAGCTGGATAGAAAGTAATAAAACATTTGAAACACTCAATCACAGGGAAAGTTATTCACAATGCAAAAGAGTATAAGGGAAGAAAAGAATAAAATTCGTTCAAACTCGAAGCCATCTTGGGCACCATTTCAAAATAACTCTAATGTTTTAGTTTGACTCAGAGATTAACATGGGGGTTCTTCGAGCAGAAGGAAATCGGAGTACCCGGATTTGGCGACGATATGACCATCCCACAAAACTGAACAACCCTATTTGTACAATGATACAAAAAGCGCCTGTATGCAAATCGTTGTTGTATTCATTAAGACTACAATACCCTTAGTGAAAGAAGAGCAAAATTTTTTCCTTGGATATATTTCATTTTTAAAATCATAAGAAGCTTTCTTTTCTTTAGAACGTTGTATATCACCATGGAGATACTTCAGATGTAGCTGCTATTACGCAAAACAGGACAGGGTGAATTTCGACGATGCTCAGGTACCTATCATCTTACATTTACATTTACACAATTATATTATGTAAAGTGGACACAGGGAATGCAAACTATTTATCTGGATTGTTATTTGACATTTGTGTTGGAAATAATGACTTGAAATTGAAAGTTTCCTCGTAAATGATACAAGGTTTGATACCCTATTCAGTGAACTGAAGACATGCAATAGCTATCATTCATGAGGGGATGGACAGGGTGAAAGTTATGGGGAGGCAGGGGGCGGGAGGAGGGAGGTAGGGGAAGGGGGAGGGGAGGGGAGAGAGAAACATAGTTGGAAGGGTAACAGTAACTAAAAAAAATCAGGAAATGACTTAACATATATATTATCTTGCTCTTATGAGGTAAAATATATAATCTGAGTTTGAATTATCACAAAATCCGCTTTAGATATGTTCCTTAAAAAAATGTCCGACTCGCTTCGCTCGCCGCAATCCTCAAACATTTTCAAAAAGTTTCGTCTCGCTTCGCTCGCTATAATTTTTCATTTAAACAGGACTTTTCTTATTTCAAAAATAAAATTAGGAAAATAACCCAAATAATTTAAGAAATGGACCAATTTACACTTCTTAATTTTAAACTTTTGTCTTGAGAGACCTCCAAGATCCCCTTACATGACTAACAAAGAACCTAGCCCACGCCAAAAGTGTGTCAAAAGCAACAGTTAGGTAAATCATAAATGATCACTTATAAAAGGCATATCCACTACTGTATTTAAAAAGTTTTAAGGTCTTTCATTTTAAGAAACGATGATACTTTAGTACGTGTATTATCATATTTCCCTTTAGCACCAGAACTTTTGATTGAAAATAAGAATTGCTTGGAAAGGAGGGAGGAAGGGGGAGGAGGGAAGGGGGTGCAAGGAGGGAGTCAGGACGGGGGGGGGGAGGAGGAAGAGGATGGAGAGGGGAGAGTGGAATGTTTCAGTGAATGTTAATAATACGTTTGTTTAATTGGTTATTTACTTTATAAAAAATAGTAAATATACCTAAATACATATCTATCACAATATTGTTATCAAGAATGATAAAAGAGATTCTGGAGTGGAAATTTCATCTTGAATTTTTATCTACCATAGCCGACATATTTGTTTCAAGTTACTTGTGTTGTTAGCAATGCAAACGTCTTCAAATTGAAGGTGAAAGATGAATTAAGGGGATTCTTGCTCTTCCCTTGCACATATTCATCTTTTACCTTAATGTATTTTCAATCATTAATGAGCTTGTAAGGCTGGTACATTGTATCATGTGCATTGAAAGCAAAGGCATCTTCTATTTGCTTGCCCAATAGGTTCACTTTATAGGATACATGTTTATCAAATTTATTCATTCATTTTTCATGTCTTTCTGTAGTAGGTAAAGGGGCGTCATATCTGTAATTCCACAGCTGTTTCCTATAACTATTCACCTTCTTGAAGAAATTTTCAAACCAATTCAAATGCACCAGACACGTGTTTCGGCTTGTGAATCCTCATCAGTGGTACTTAATGAAATGCTGAAATGAATATCAGACCGTAGCGCCCTCTAGTTTTATTTTAATAATACTGAAGTGTTCCAAATTTATGCCTTCTTGAAGAAAATTTCCAACCAATGTCCATGCACCAGACACGTGTTTCGAATATTAATTAAGTTCTCATCAGTGATGCTTCCTGCCAAAGTGCTTTTCAAACGCCATTCAAATTCATGTTATTAATGAATCTTTGTTAACGATGATTTCTACCATCAGTTAGAGTACCGATGAAGAACCTGTTTACACTAAAACATTTCCTTGAATTTTGCTTTATTTTCAGAATCAGTGTTCACGTTTAAATAGCAACCTCATCAAAATCGATGATGCTGACGAAAATTCGTTTGCTCAAAACCTTGTTAGAGAAGAAGGTAATGTTTGATACATCTGTACACTATATACAACATGTAGTTGTTTAAGATTTGTTAGATAATATGTGACATTGTTAGTTGGATCCCTTGTCTAAGGGTTATTTTGTCAACAAACAATATGTCTTTCGTAGTTTGCGAGATGATATAGCAACAAATCATCAATATTGACTCTATCCTACATTACATTTGATATTTAAGCAATCATACATTTTTCTGATGTATTAATGTATGGCATATAAAGCGTACAGGCTGTAGGTTGGGTTTAAGCCTTAGATACATGTATATGCTTTTTTATATTATTCTTTCACTAAATCAATTATGGTCCTTGATACGAAAACATTTACTTATAAAGATGTGTCTATCTAAACCTTTATTGTGGCTACTTGTTAATCAATATTGGTGGCACAATCTACAATATAATTTTCATTTCGTTTCTTTCTTGTTTTGTCTTCCTTGTGTATTTTGTTATTCGTAAAACGCTTTTCTACTCAGTTTTCGCATTTTGGTATTTAATTATCAGTGTTTTGCTGTAGATGCTGCAACCAGACCCCCTTCTTCACCTCAACTAATGTTTATTATAAATTATTTCAAGGAATTGTGGTCCCCCGCTTTAGGTTGTTTATCGTTAAAGAATGCTTACAGACACCCTCCCCTATTCTTAAGTTTTCACAGTTTATCTCATGTATTATCAAAATTCTAAATATCAAATATTCAACTCCAAGAAAAGGCCAAAAGGTCCAAACTTTTGTTAACAAGGGAAAAGGCTTGTGAAAAGGAATGCACATAAGAAATATGAAAGTCCTATCATTTGATTAACAATTCCAAAGTTATTGTCGAGGTTGAAGTTTTTATATGTGGGACGACCTCCAAGGATGAGGTCACCAGGTCAGAATGCTGTTAAGAACGGAACAGTCTTGGCACAATGAATACATGTAACATATGAAAGCCTTATCACTTACAATTCAAAAAAGTTAAAAGTTTTGAAAACATATTGGTATCCACGGAAAGGTCTTGTCACAAGAAATACACGTGTTAAATATCAAAGCTCTATCATTTACCATTCAAAAGTTATGGACAAGGTTAAAGTTGTTTGTGACAGATGGACAGACGAACCGATTTAACGTCTCCTCGGAGGACAAAAATACCTTTGCGAGTTTGTGGCAAAAATATACGATGTCTAACTCATTAGAATGCTTTCTGTACATAGATTGATATAAACAAACGATTTGTTGATTCAGACTAAGGTTTTAGCTCATATCCTATCTATCCCTTTTCTCAGTTGGACTAATCCAATAGTTTGAATACCCGAGAACAGCTAACTTTTTCACTCTTCGTTTGGAAGATAGAATTATTTACAACGAAATCCTAAATGCTTCAAATCACAAATATGGATAATGACCATATCCCTGTATACTACACAAAATCGATAATCCAGAAAATCAAAAACCGAAGGCATACAAAATCAGGATAAAACAGGAACCAAAGCAAACAAAAAAAACCTCTACCATATGAAAAGAAGCGAACTCCCGATATGGGAGTGAGACCAGGTGCCCAGGAAGGGTAAGCATCTCCTGCTTGCATGCAACACCCGCCGCTTCAATTCGGTAGAACTGTCATATCCGGTTACTTCCGTTTCCGTTTCGGAAGACATAGAGTACAATCTTTGGATGGATGGTTCAAATAATCTATGACAGAATATCATCCACCGACATTATAGTTTGAAAGACGCCTAGCTCTCAGAACAAAATCAGTATATTTGATACTTGCCCTGGCAAAGCGTATCAACTGAGATATAACACGCCATAAGCAGGCGATGAAGGGATGTTGCTACTCAGAAAAGGAAAGTTTTTTATGCTGAAATTGAAGTCGTCACGTTTGTCATAGAGTGAGGTGTTCATATGACCATCAGTGTGTGTCGTAGGACACCATTATGTCCAAATAAGATACTGAATTATTTGTCTCTGTAGTTTCTTTTACTTCAAGCTCCGAAGGATAGATACTGCTCAGGTAATCCGCGAATTTTGGATTATTGATGGACAACACATCGTCTATGTATCTGTAAGTGAAGTTGAAGTCAGAAGCTAAGTATCTTTTCCCTTCAGAGACCAAAGATTGAATGAATTCAGCGTCGTAAGAGTAAAGGAAGAAACCATAAAAATGTTGTCGATCAGAAAGTTTAACGTCTGAATAATATCTGTTTCAGTGTACGTATTTTCAGAATCGGACTTTTCTTTTACATAGTAAGTTTCGTCATAATGAACAACAATAAATTTGTATTTGCGATTGCCGTTCTTGCTTGTAAACGCATTACTAATAATTTTTGCTTGTAGAATGTGGGATTGTAATTATAATGATTTTGCGCTGCCTTCTCTACGTTGAGAATGAATAACTGATAGGTACTTCTTTAATGTTTATTGTAGTGTAAAGTGTCGATAAATCAAACGCTTTGATCGAATGGACTCTACTGAAATGAGTGGATTTTAGATATTCTGAAAGTTCCTTCGAATTTTCTAAAATCAAACTCTGGTTAATACCGCTACGAGAATATACTGTCGAACAACATCAATATTTGATTTCATATAAAACTTTATAACCGTTCTTTAATGCATGAATATCTACTTGAACACTAAAACAAATTATCTATTGACACATTAATACCCCCTTGGTATTACAGGCAAAACTTTAATGTATGATATAGCTACGCATAAAATGGATGATTTTATTTTTCGATTTTCTACATAAATTGACGTTTTATTTCTTTATTAACGATTAGAATCGCATTATGCGATGTTGTCATAATTGAGTTTACATACTCACAAGAAAATGCGTCCTACGGTGGGAGGTGGGGGTAATAAATTTCTCATAAATGCTATAAAAACCTTGCAATTATATCATATTTGCAAAACATATGTTCTTCTTTGAATAAAAAGTGTAAAATAAGTCGATACATGTAAATAACATAAGACTATTTCCTCTGAGAACGGAATAAAAGAGGAAAACTAGAAACATAAAAATGCGAATTTTGTCGCCTTTTTTCACTGCTGACATACATGCATATATCTCAAATAACTCCCTCATCATGTACAATAGAAAGCTGGAACTTCAGATAAATTTTATTGAAATTGATGTCTTTAAAATGCATTAAAATTGTGATATTCGGATGGGGGTTTATACATGTCTATAGGTCAGGGTAAACTAAAAGGCCTGTTCAGATTGGAGGAAAACCTGTAGGGTGAGGGGGCCTGTTATTTTAAATGTAACAGAAGATGTGATTGGCTAGCAGTTATATTTTCTTTTGGTTGATTGTTTGAATAGGATATATATAAATAAAAAATAAGTGCAATTAAAATGTCGATGCTGGGATTTTTTCACTAGCTCCCGATCCGCAAAAGGGGACGGGGCGGGAAAATTTGAAAATTGTCTGCGGGGTAAAATGTGACGTAAATAGCGCAAAAAGAGCAGGTCATGCTATATTTATTTTATTTTGTTTCGTATAAAGCTTGAATTAATGAACAAATCGGTATATACCATGTATGGTCAGCAATGTTGGCAAAGACGCTATACGGCATTTTGTTAACATTACGACCTACGGAAAATGATTTAGTTGGCGCTGACCTATGGGGTGAAGGCAAGGCCATATAGGGAGTTAAAAGTAGTGGAAGGAACCTATGACGTTCCGGTGAAGACGAGAATGGAATCTCTCCTTTAATTTTAATGATTGACAGTAACACTGTGTACTCCCATCATATTTTAGATATATCGTTAAAGATACAAATGGTCTCGTCAAGATCAAATCATGAATCAATAATTTTTGTCAAAATTTTAACGCAAACGAGTCTATCATGCTTAGAAATTAGAAACTGGCTGGTTACAATAGTCATATATGCCCTCACTACCGAGCTATGATCAATTATTGCTTATAAAATGGGTACCCTAATATAACCTACTTTTCTCCGTAAAAGACCGATTGCGAACACGTGTAAGCACTTATTTTCATAAGGTTAGTACTGTATCAAAACAAAACAACATGGCTGACGGATAACACGCGGGACGATTATGAATCGACAATCGTTGTTATCAAAATCTGAAATGAGAAACGTAATGAACAAATAGTATTGGCTTAGTATTGGAAAGTTATAAAGACCTAGCTTAGAGGAAGACCGTGAAATTAAAACTCTGACAAGTCTGAGGGAAAATTATCGAAAGGGATCTACAGTGTGCATGTATAGTTCTCGTTTATTTTGATCTATGAGATGTATATATATAAGATTGATGTGCATATATATCCACAGAATTTTTGATATGTGTATATATGATATTCACAGTCTAAATTAAATATTAAAAAACGAACAAAAAATCATCCCACGATGTGAAGTTCATTCAAGCGATTGGCTGATCGTGGTAGCATGTTCACTTAAACCTTGATAAACGTGACATATTTCTACATACTGTATATGCAAATAACAATTTCCGAAGTTTACCGAAATCGTGTGTACCAGAGAGTAAAAACGTCTATAAATCAAAAATGTGAGAGATATTTTATGTGAGTAATATACAGATGTTCAAATGGTAGTGCTTAAAATTGACAATTATGGATAATGACCATATCCCTGTATACAGCACAAAATCGATAATTCAGAAAATCAGAAACCGAGGGCATACAAAATCAGGATAAAACAGGAACCAAAGCAAACAAACAAAAACCTCCACCACATGAAAAGAAGCGAACCCCCGATATGGGAGTGAGACCAGGTGCCTAGGAAGAGTAAGCATCTCCTGCTTGCATGCAACACCCGCCGCTTCAATTCGGTAGAACTGTCACATCAAGTGTATGACGAGTTCACCATATCGACCGTAGAACTTCCTCAGTGACGATGTTAGTTAAACATATCCCTGACTGAGAAGCCTTGCTCTCAGAACAAAATCCGTATATTTGGTACTTGCTCTGGCATAGCGTATCAACTGAGATATGAACACGTCATAAGCAGGCGATGAAGGGATGTTGCTACTCAGTAAAGGAAAGTTTGTAATGCTGAAATTGAAGTCGTCACGTTTGTCATAGAGTGAGGTGTTCAAGTGACCATCAGTGTCGTAGGACAACGTTATGTCCAAATAGGATGCTGAATTATTTGTCTCTGTAGTTTCTTTGACTTCAAGCTCTGAAGGATAGATACTGCTCGGGTAATCCTCGAATTTTGGATTATTGATGGACAACACATCGTCTGTATATCTGTAAGCGAAGTTGAAGTCAGAAGCTAAGTATCTTTTCCCTTCAGAGACCAAAGATTGAATGAATTCAGCTTCGTACGAGTAAAGGAAAATGTCAGCAAGGAGTGGGGCACAATTGGTCCCCATTGGAATTCCGACAATTTGCTGGAAGACCTTTCCTCCAAACACCACAAAAATGTTGTCGATCAGAAAATTTAACATCTGAATAATATCTGTTTCAGTGTACATGGTGTATTTATCGTCAGAATCGGACTTTTCTTTTACAAAGTAGGTTTTGTCATAGTTAACAACAATAAATTTGTATTTGCGATTACCGTTCTTACTTGTAAACGCATTACTAATAATTTTTGCGAGTCTTTCTTTCAATTTAGAACGTGGAATTGTAGTGTAAAGTGTCGAAAAATCAAAGGCTTTGATCGAAAGGACTCTACTTAAATGAGTGGATTTCAGATGTTCTAAAAGTTCCTTCGAATTCTTCAAAATCCACATCTGGTTGATACCACTGCGAGAATATACTGTCGAACAATATTTTTGAAGCCAAGATTTGATTTCGGATAAAGCTTTGGTGAGTAAGATCGATACAGATTTGGTAGAACATTTTGAGGAACCAGCGATAAAACGTTGTTTGTACGAATTCTTATGCATTGTAGGTATGCAGACTAAGTATGGTAAATCTAAATCTAAATTGTTAGTGTCGAAGCCAAAGGAAGCAAGAGCTGATTTGTGGTTATCGTTTATTGCAGAGGCAGAAACGTTTGTTGGGGTGTAAGTGGGATTTTCAGGTGTCAAATTTAAACCCAACTCATTAACTAGACTGTCGAAATAGTACTTTTTGCAAGTAAATGAGTAATTATTTGAGGCTTTGTACGCTTATGTGATGACATAATGTTCTTGGAGGTAGAATTATTATTAAGCTATTTACGGTAAAACTTCTTTATTGATTGTTTAATGCCTGTTAGACTATTTGTACCTCTAAAGAATATGGTTGTTAAGAAATCACTTCGTAGTTATATTATCCATGGTATCTTGATTTAAGTCAAGTTTCCTCTGTCATCACACATGCTATGAATGGATCTATATATTATGATATTGTTCAAACCGACAAGTCAATAACTGAATAGCAATTCTATATATATATATAGCACTTTCTGTGTGTAGCATAATTATACACCTATATCAAACACAAATTATGACATTTATTCTATTAAAATATGCACAAGGATGAAATATATTCATAACCCGACTCAAAACCATTTCCATGTTTCAAAAGCTTTCCTCAGCACAAACCCTTCTACAACGAAGTGCTCAGTGGAAAGGGTTTGTGACTGAACCATGACACTTCATCTTTTCCTGATTTTGTTCGTTTTACTAATTATCAAACCAAATTTGCAATATGATAAAAGGTTGCTGCAGGTCTGCCACAGGTATTCAATGTGTAATGGGCAGTAATTGGGTCACCCATTTTATGCAATGCTCAGATCTAAAATAACTGCATAGTTTTAATATAAGAAATAATTCTAAATTTTTTTATCAATTTGGATATAGAAAAAATAGTATACAGTTGTTGACTGGGGTTGAGGTCAACAGCTAATTTGTTGGACCTGAGGATGAACTGTTGACCGATGCCGTAGGCCGAGGTCAACAGTTCATCCAAGGGTCCAACAAATTAGCTGTTGACCGAGACCCCTGTCAACAACTGTTTTGTTATACCTTTTTCGATCTGAAAAATATTATTGAGACTCCGTTCTACAACTTCTGTCAATTTCTCGGCTGTATAATCAGCGATCAGCCACAGATTGAGATTAATTGAGCATAAATAATCTACTAGAATATTCTGTGAAGTTCGTATTGCATTCTTAATGTTTTTACCATTTCTGTCCTCCAATATTTTTGTTATATCTTCCTCCGTCACTCTCACAGGAGCAACTCGCTGACATTTTGAAACGATGCGCGATGTAAACAGGTGATTAGGGAAGATAACTCTTATATTTGATCCTTTCAAGGGGCCCGCATGGGGAACATTCTTTTTTTTTCAAATACAACTAATTAACGAAAATGATTAAATTTACATTATTCGGCGTCTTTAACTGAGGAAATGAATAAAATAGCCGAAATAAACAAGAAGCTGGTTGTCATAACAACACTAAAATATCTTGCCGGTCAACAGTTCGTCACGTGACCGGTCCAACAGTTGATTTTAACAGTTCGTTTGGACCGGCTGTTTCTTGTATAGACTATGAAGCGGAAAATATCTAAGGGTATAACAATTTACTTTATGAGCTATGGACCCTTATAATTTACATTGAACTCTATGGGAAAACATTAATTTTTCTTTAAATTTTCAACAGAATGACAGGGCTTAAATATCGATTGTTCAAAAATTTCTTAAAAAAAAATATATTTCATCCAATTCTGCTGAAAAATCAAAATCTGACAAATTAGATTTTCTGCGATTAATTTTTATCTTTATTTCTCATCAAGGGGAGATAACTTTCCCCTTCTTTTATATGTATACTATTTCGTGTTGCAGTGTGGAGTTGGTAAAGTAATTCTCCGCGACCCGACATTTGACGTATTTTAATTTCATTATGTTCGCTGACTTCGCTTTGTTGTAGTGTCTACTACGTAGGACTCTACTTCACCTTTCTTCCGTTATCGCATTATAACATTTTAAGGTCACCTCTTATTGAATTAACCCCCTTGAGATTACCCTCTGTCACTACAGTCACTTTAGCATCATCTACATTCAACAGTAAAAAAAATTTTTTTTACCTCACCAAGAGTACTCTTATCACCTGTCATAGGAGGTGCTGTAACCAGCCATTTCGGCCCAATTTTCAAAGTTGGCCATTATATTCTAGTTTTATGAAATGTCAAATGTATGGTGAATTTAAATTAGGAAAGTATCTTTTGATTTCACATTCCTTTACTGAATAATACGTCGCTCAAAATGTCTGAAAATTTTGAAATCATTGAAAATATCAATAAATGAGCGAAATTTCGATACAAAATTATGAAATAAAGTAAGAACATGACGTGATACATGACGTTAAGAGGGCTCAAACGACGCGGTATTTACTCGAGCATTCAACATTGCAAAAAGTGATAATTAATAATAATAATAATTCTTTTATCAAAAGCATTTTTCGTCGAAATTATAGGGCCGATATCAGGGGTTAGCGCGCCTAGTCCTTTAGACCCATAGTCGTAGTTCACGCGCTACTCCATCCGCAGGCTCTACATTCAACAACAGACACAGAGGGTTCTCAATAATTTCTAAGTGCAACAGTACAAGATGATCTATGTGTCGCCCATTAAATGCGCTTCCATAATAACTTCTAGTGTGAATAAGCAGAAATTCAACATTGAGGTTGACCAAGACTTCGTTTCAAGATCTTATTTACGTTATGAATTGAAATGCATGAGGATGTGGCACACAATATCTAGGTGAAACAGGCCTATCTTTAAAATCTCGTTTTAGGAACCATTCTTATAAGATCAGAACCTAACGTCAACAAAAGCACAGAAACTTTTGTTATTATCACTTTGTTAAATATAACCATTCTATTTCGGATATAAATGTTACCCCAGTTCAGACTTTTCCAAAACGTAAAAATGAAAGAAAGACCGAAATTAAACAAACGCCGACTACAAGCTTGGCTGGATCACTTAACTTCAGACTGCGTACCCTCTTGGTTTAAACGATAAAATCTATGGACAAGGAAACATTTCCTCAGCCTCCACCAATATCAACATCTTTTCAATTCGCCCAAACACTAAGAAAAAGATCCAGAGTCTACCGCTCTCTCAACGATTTACTTACAAAAGCACGCAATGGCGGCAGACATGAGCTGTTAAATGCTCTGTCATCTATATTAGTACTGCAACTGAAATCTATCTTGGATGAAGCTTTGGTTGCATTCTTAAGAAACACTGACTGATTCATACTTAATATCATTGTCTCATTCGCACAGTATAAACTTTATCCTACAGTAAAAAACAACTCCCATCAATGAAGATTAATAAAAATACTTTTTATTGACAAGGTTTTGATCTTCTAAACATCTCCAATATTTTTCAGGATCGCATACAAAGTACCATTCCTCAATATTTTAAAAATTTAGAACCAACTCTTATTTGCTACAAGTACGAGAAACCTGTGATATGCATAATTCCGATTATTTGAGCAAAAGCTAGGAAAGAATTCAAAGCAAAAAGTCATCAACACGAGACAACTTGAACTAATAATAAACAAGTTGGAAAGTGAAAGTAAAGTTGTACACAGAAAAGTGACTAGAAAGGAGGAATTAAATGATGATAAAGGAAATGTAAAAAAGCAACTTATTACATAACTAATCAAAAAATCTTAGGAAGGAGCAGATTCTAAAAAAATTGTATAATTGTAAATTCTACCACTTTTCAAATGCCCTTGTCTCAGGCCAAAATACCAACTCAAGAATAAAAGAATGGCCTGTTCTCGGTCTAGGGTCCGTCGATGCTTAGTGTTGTGCTCTATTGTGGGTGCTGTTGAGATTATCGTTAGGATCTTCTTTAACTTATTTGTGTCACACTTATGTCCTTTGCCTTTTGGAGCTCGTATTTGATACTTGCCCTGGCAAAGCGTATCAACTGAGATATAACACGCCATAAGCAGGCGATGAAGGGATGTTGCTACTCAGAAAAGGAAAGTTTTTTATGCTGAAATTGAAGTCGTCACGTTTGTCATAGAGTGAGGTGTTCATATGACCATCAGTGTGTGTCGTAGGATACCATTATGTCCAAATAAGATACTGAATTATTTGTCTCTGTAGTTTCTTTTACTTCAAGCTCCGAAGGATAGATACTGCTCAGGTAATCCGCGAATTTTGGATTATTGATGGACAACACATCGTCTATGTATCTGTAAGTGAAGTTGAAGTCAGAGGCTAAGTATCTTTTCCCTTCAGAGACCAAAGATTGAATGAATTCAGCGTCGTAAGAGTAAAGGAAGAAACCATAAAAATGTTGTCGATCAGAAAGTTTAACGTCTGAATAATATCTGTTTCAGTGTACGTATTTTCAGAATCGGACTTTTCTTTTACATAGTAAGTTTCGTCATAATGAGCAACAATAAATTTGTATTTGCGATTGCCGTTCTTGCTTGTAAACGCATTACTAATAATTTTTGCTTGTAGAATGTGGGATTGTAATTATAATGATTTTGCGCTGCCTTCTCTACGTTGAGACTGAATAACTGATAGGTACTTCTTTAATGTTTATTGTAGTGTAAAGTGTCGATAAATCAAACGCTTTGATCGAATGGACTCTACTGAAATGAGTGGATTTTAGATATTCTGAAAGTTCCTTCGAATTTTCTAAAATCAAACTCTGGTTAATACCGCTACGAGAATATACTGTCGAACAACATCAATATTTGATTTCATATAAACTTTATAACCGTTCTTTAATGCATGAATATCTACTTGAACACTAAAACAAATTATCTATTGACACATGAAAATACCCCCTTGGTATTACAGGCAAAACTTTAATGTATGATATAGCTACGCATAAAATGGATGATTTTATTTTTCGATTTTCTACATAAATTGACGTTTTATTTCTTTATTAACGATTAGAATCGCATTATGCGATGTTGTCATAATTGAGTTAACATACTCACAAGAAAATGCGTCCTACGGTGGGAGTTGGGGGTAATAAATTTCTCATAAATGCTATAAAAACCTTGCAATTATATCATATTTGCAAAACATATGTTCTTCTTTGAATAAAAAGTGTAAAATAAGTCGATACATGTAAATAACATAAGACTATTTCCTCTGAGAACGGAATAAAAGAGGAAAACTAGAAACATAAAAATGCGAATTTTGTCGCCTTTTTTCACTGCTGACATACATGCATATATCTCAAATAACTCCCTCATCATGTACAGTAGAAAGCTGGAACTTCAGATAAATTTTATTGAAATTGATGTCTTTAAAATGCATTAAAATTGTGATATTCGGATGGGGGTTTATACATGTCTATAGGTCAGGGTAAACTAAAAGGCCTGTTCAGATTGGAGGAAAACCTGTAGGGTGAGGGGGCCTGTTATTTGAAATGTAACAGAAGATGTGATTGGCTAGCAGTTATATTTTCTTTTGGTTGATTGTTTGAATAGGATATATATAAATAAAAAATAAGTGCAATTAAAATGTCGATGCTGGGATTTTTTCACTAGCTCCCGATCCGCAAAAGGGGACGGGGCGGGAAAATTTGAAAATTGTCTGCGGGGTAAATTGTGACGTAAATAGCGCAAAAAGAGCAGGTCATGCTATATTTATTTTATTTTGTTTCGTATAAAGCTTGAATTAATGAACAAATCGGTATATACCATGTATGGTCAGCAATGTTGGCAAAGACGCTATACGGCATTTTGTTAACATTACGACCTACGGAAAATGATTTAGTTGGCGCTGACCTATGGGGTGAAGGCAAGGCCATATAGGGAGTTAAAAGTAGTGGAAGGAACCTATGACGTTCCGGTGAAGACGAGAATGGAATCTCTCCTTTAATTTTAATGATTGACAGTAACACTGTGTACTCCCATCATATTTTAGATATATCGTTAAAGATACAAATGGTCTCGTCAAGATCAAATCATGAATCAATAATTTTTGTCAAAATTTTAACGCAAACGAGTCTATCATGCTTAGAAATTAGAAACTGGCTGGTTACAATAGTCATATATGCCCTCACTACCGAGCTATGATCAATTATTGCTTATAAAATGGGTACCCTAATATAACCTACTTTTCTCCGTAAAAGACCGATTGCGAACACGTGTAAGCACTTATTTTCATAAGGTTAGTACTGTATCAAAACAAAACAACATGGCTGACGGATAACACGCGGGACGATTATGAATCGACAATCGTTGTTATCAAAATCTGAAATGAGAAACGTAATGAACAAATAGTATTGGCTTAGTATTGGAAAGTTATAAAGACCTAGCTTAGAGGAAGACCGTGAAATTAAAACTCTGACAAGTCTGAGGGAAAATTATCTAAAGGGATCTACAGTGTGCATGTATAGTTCTCGTTTATTTTGATCTATGAGATGTATATATATAAGATTGATGTGCATATATATCCACAGAATTTTTGATATGTGTATATATGATATTCACAGTCTAAATTAAATATTAAAAAACGAACAAAAAATCATCCCACGATGTGAAGTTCATTCAAGCGATTGGCTGATCGTGGTAGCGTGTTCACTTAAACCTTGATAAACGTGACATATTTCTACATACTGTATATGCAAATAACAATTTCCGAAGTTTACCGAAATCGTGTGTACCAGAGAGTAAAAACGTCTATAAAACAAAAATGTGAGAGATATTTTATGTGAGTAATATACAGATGTTCAAATGGTAGTGCTTAAAATTGACAATTATGGATAATGACCATATCCCTGTATACAGCACAAAATCGATAATTCAGAAAATCAGAAACCGAGGGCATACAAAATCAGGATAAAACAGGAACCAAAGCAAACAAACAAAAACCTCCACCACATGAAAAGAAGCGAACCCCCGATATGGGAGTGAGACCAGGTGCCTAGGAAGAGTAAGCATCTCCTGCTTGCATGCAACACCCGCCGCTTCAATTCGGTAGAACTGTCACATCAAGTGTATGACGAGTTCACCATATCGACCGTAGAACTTCCTCAGTGACGATGTTAGTTAAACATATCCCTGACTGAGAAGCCTTGCTCTCAGAACAAAATCCGTATATTTGGTACTTGCTCTGGCATAGCGTATCAACTGAGATATGAACACGTCATAAGCAGGCGATGAAGGGATGTTGCTACTCAGTAAAGGAAAGTTTGTAATGCTGAAATTGAAGTCGTCACGTTTGTCATAGAGTGAGGTGTTCAAGTGACCATCAGTGTCGTAGGACAACGTTATGTCCAAATAGGATGCTGAATTATTTGTCTCTGTAGTTTCTTTGACTTCAAGCTCTGAAGGATAGATACTGCTCAGGTAATCCTCGAATTTTGGATTATTGATGGACAACACATCGTCTGTATATCTGTAAGCGAAGTTGAAGTCAGAAGCTAATTATCTTTTTCCTTCAGAGACCAAAGATTGAATGAATTCAGCTTCGTACGAGTAAAGGAAAATGTCAGCAAGGAGTGGGGCACAATTGGTCCCCATTGGAATTCCGACAATTTGCTGGAAGACCTTTCCTCCAAACACCACAAAAATGTTGTCGATCAGAAAATTTAACATCTGAATAATATCTGTTTCAGTGTACATGGTGTATTTATCGTCAGAATCGGACTTTTCTTTTACAAAGTAGGTTTTGTCATGGTTAACAACAATAAATTTGTATTTGCGATTACCGTTCTTACTTGTAAACGCATTACTAATAATTTTTGCGAGTCTTTCTTATAATTTAGAACGTGGAATTGTAGTGTAAAGTGTCGAAAAATCAAAGGCTTTGATCGAAAGGACTCTACTTAAATGAGTGGATTTCAGATGTTCTAAAAGTTCCTTCGAATTCTTCAAAATCCACATCTGGTTGATACCACTGCGAGAATATACTGTCGAACAATATTTTTGAAGCCAAGATTTGATTTCGGATAAAGCTTTGGTGAGTAAGATCGATACAGATTTGGTAGAACATTTTGAGGAACCAGCGATAAAACGTTGTTTGTACGAATTCTTATGCATTGTAGGTATGCAGACTAAGTATGGTAAATCTAAATCTAAATTGTTAGTGTCGAAGCCAAAGGAAGCAAGAGCTGATTTGTGGTTATCGTTTATTGCAGAGGCAGAAACGTTTGTTGGGGTGTAAGTGGGATTTTCAGGTGTCAAATTTAAACCCAACTCATTAACTAGACTGTCGAAATAGTACTTTTTGCAAGTAAATGAGTAATTATTTGAGGCTTTGTACGCTTATGTGATGACATAATGTTCTTGGAGGTAGAATTATTATTAAGCTATTTACGGTAAAACTTCTTTATTGATTGTTTAATGCCTGTTAGACTATTTGTACCTCTAAAGAATATGGTTGTTAAGAAATCACTTCGTAGTTATATTATCCATGGTATCTTGATTTAGGTCAAGTTTCCTCTGTCATCACACATGCTATGAATGGATCTATATATTATGATATTGTTCAAACCGACAAGTCAATAACTGAATAGCAATTCTATATATATATATAGCACTTTCTGTGTGTAGCATAATTATACACCTATATCAAACACAAATTATGACATTTATTCTATTAAAATATGCACAAGGATGAAATATATTCATAACCCGACTCAAAACCATTTCCATGTTTCAAAAGCTTTCCTCAGCACAAACCCTTCTACAACGAAGTGCTCAGTGGAAAGGGTTTGTGACTGAACCATGACACTTCATCTTTTCCTGATTTTGTTCGTTTTACTAATTATCAAACCAAATTTGCAATATGATAAAAGGTTGCTGCAGGTCTGCCACAGGTATTCAATGGGTAATGGGCAGTAATTGGGTCACCCATTTTATGCAATGCTCAGATCTAAAATAACTGCATAGTTTTAATATAAGAAATAATTTTAAATTTTTTATCAATTTGGATATAGAAAAAATAGTATACAGTTGTTGACTGGGGTTGAGGTCAACAGCTAATTTGTTGGACCTGAGGATGAACTGTTGACCGATGCCGTAGGCCGAGGTCAACAGTTCATCCAAGGGTCCAACAAATTAGCTGTTGACCGAGACCCCTGTCAACAACTGTTTTGTTATACCTTTTTCGATCTGAAAAATATTATTGAGACTCCGTTCTACAACTTCTGTCAATTTCTCGGCTGTATAATCAGCGATCAGCCACAGATTGAGATTAATTGAGCATAAATATTCTACTAGAATATTCTGTGAAGTTCGTATTGCATTCTTAATGTTTTTACCATTTCTGTCCTCCAATATTTTTGTTATATCTTCCTCCGTCACTCTCACAGGAGCAACTCGCTGACATTTTGAAACGATGCGCGATGTAAACAGGTGATTAGGGAAGATAACTCTTATATTTGATCCTTTCAAGGGGCCCGCATGGGGAACATTCTTTTTTTTTTCAAATACAACTAATTAACGAAAATGATTAAATTTACATTATTCGGCGTCTTTAACTGAGGAAATGAATAAAATAGCCGAAATAAACAAGAAGCTGGTTGTCATAACAACACTAAAATATCTTGCCGGTCAACAGTTCGTCACGTGACCGGTCCAACAGTCGATTTTAACAGTTCGTTTGGACCGGCTGTTTCTTGTATAGACTATGAAGCGGAAAATATCTAAGGGTATAACAATTTACTTTATGAGCTATGGACCCTTATAATTTACATTGAACTCTATGGGAAAACATTAATTTTTCTTTAAATTTTCAACAGAATGACAGGGCTTAAATATCGATTGTTCAAAAATTTCTTTAAAAAAAATATATTTCATCCAATTCTGCTGAAAAATCAAAATCTGACAAATTAGATTTTCTGCGATTAATTTTTATCTTTATTTCTCATCAAGGGGAGATAACTTTCCCCTTCTTTTATATGTATACTATTTCGTGTTGCAGTGTGGAGTTGGTAAAGTAATTCTCCGCGACCCGACATTTGACGTTTTTTAATTTCATTATGTTCGCTGACTTCGCTTTGTTGTAGTGTCTACTACGTAGGACTCTACTTCACCTTTCTTCCGTTATCGCATTATAACATTTTAAGGTCACCTCTTATTGAATTAACCCCCTTGAGATTACCCTCTGTCACTACAGTCACTTTAGCATCATCTACATTCAACAGTAAAAAAATTTTTTTTTACCTCACCAAGAGTACTCTTATCACCTGTCATAGGAGGTGCTGTAACCAGCCATTTCGGCCCAATTTTCAAAGTTGGCCATTATATTCTAGTTTTATGAAATGTCAAATGTATGGTGAATTTAAATTAGGAAAGTATCTTTTGATTTCACATTCCTTTACTGAATAATACGTCGCTCAAAATGTCTAAAAATTTTGAAATCATTGAAAATATCAATAAATGAGCGAAATTTCGATACAAAATTATGAAATAAAGTAAGAACATGACGTGATACATGACGTTAAGAGGGCTCAAACGACGCGGTATTTACTCGAGCATTCAACATTGCAAAAAGTGATAATTAATAATAATAATAATTCTTTTATCAAAAGCATTTTTCGTCGAAATTATAGGGCCGATATCAGGGGTTAGCGCGCCTAGTCCTTTAGACCCATAGTCGTAGTTCACGCGCTACTCCATCCGCAGGCTCTACATTCAACAACAGACACAGATGGTTCTCAATAATTTCTAAGTGCAACAGTACAAGATGATCTATGTGTCGCCCATTAAATGCGCTTCCATAATAACTTCTAGTGTGAATAAGCAGAAATTCAACATTGAGGTTGACCAAGACATCGTTTCAAGATCTTATTTACGTTATGAATTGAAATGCATGAGGATGTGGCACACAATATCTAGGTGAAACAGGCCTATCTTTAAAATCTCGTTTTAGGAACCATTCTTATAAGATCAGAACCTAACGTCAACAAAAGCACAGAAACTTTTGTTATTATCACTTTGTTAAATATAACCATTCTATTTCGGATATAAATGTTACCCCAGTTCAGACTTTTCCAAAACGTAAAAATGAAAGAAAGACCGAAATTAAACAAACGCCGACTACAAGCTTGGCTGGATCACTTAACTTCAGACTGCGTACCCTCTTGGTTTAAACGATCAAATCTATGGACAAGGAAACATTTCCTCAGCCTCCACCAATATCAACATCTTTTCAATTCGCCCAAACACTAAGAAAAAGATCCAGAGTCTACCGCTCTCTCAACGATTTACTTACAAAAGCACGCAATGGCGGCAGACATGAGCTGTTAAATGCTCTGTCATCTATATTAGTACTGCAACTGAAATCTATCTTGGATGAAGCTTTGGTTGCATTCTTAAGAAACACTGACTGATTCATACTTAATATCATTGTCTCATTCGCACAGTATAAACTTTATCCTACAGTAAAAAACAACTCCCATCAATGAAGATTGATAAAAATACTTTTTATTGACAAGGTTTTGATCTTCTAAACATCTCCAATATTTTTCAGGATCGCATACAAAGTACCATTCCTCAATATTTTAAAAATTTAGAACCAACTTTTATTTACTACAAGTACGAGAAACCTGTGATATGCATAATTCCGATTATTTGAGCAAAAGCTAGGAAAGAATTCAAAGCAAAAAGTCATCAACACGAGACAACTTGAACTAATAATAAACAAGTTGGAAAGTGAAAGTAAAGTTGTACACAGAAAAGTGACTAGAAAGGAGGAATTAAATGATGATAAAGGAAATGTAAAAAAGCAACTTATTACATAACTAATCAAAAAATCTTAGGAAGGAGCAGATTCTAAAAAAATTGTATAATTGTAAATTCTACCACTTTTCAAATGCCCTTGTCTCAGGCCAAAATACCAACTCAAGAATAAAAGTATGGCCTGTTCTCGGTCTAGGGTCCGTCGATGCTTAGTGTTGTGCTCTATTGTGGGTGCTGTTGAGATTATCGTTAGGATCTTCTTTAACTTATTTGTGTCACACTTATGTCCTTTGCCTTTTGGAGCTCGTATTTGATACTTGCCCTGGCAAAGCGTATCAACTGAGATATAACACGCCATAAGCAGGCGATGAAGGGATGTTGCTACTCAGAAAAGGAAAATTTTTTATGCTGAAATTGAAGTCGTCACGTTTGTCATAGAGTGAGGTGTTCATATGACCATCAGTGTGTGTCGTAGGATACCATTATGTCCAAATAAGATACTGAATTATTTGTCTCTGTAGTTTCTTTTACTTCAAGCTCCGAAGGATAGATACTGCTCAGGTAATCCGCGAATTTTGGATTATTGATGGACAACACATCGTCTATGTATCTGTAAGTGAAGTTGAAGTCAGAAGCTAAGTATCTTTTCCCTTCAGAGACCAAAGATTGAATGAATTCAGCGTCGTAAGAGTAAAGGAAGAAACCATAAAAATGTTGTCGATCAGAAAGTTTAACGTCTGAATAATATCTGTTTCAGTGTACGTATTTTCAGAATCGGACTTTTCTTTTACATAGTAAGTTTCGTCATAATGAGCAACAATAAATTTGTATTTGCGATTGCCGTTCTTGCTTGTAAACGCATTACTAATAATTTTTGCTTGTAGAATGTGGGATTGTAATTATAATGATTTTGCGCTGCCTTCTCTACGTTGAGACTGAATAACTGATAGGTACTTCTTTAATGTTTATTGTAGTGTAAAGTGTCGATAAATCAAACGCTTTGATCGAATGGACTCTACTGAAATGAGTGGATTTTAGATATTCTGAAAGTTCCTTCGAATTTTCTAAAATCAAACTCTGGTTAATACCGCTACGAGAATATACTGTCGAACAACATCAATATTTGATTTCATCTAAAACTTTATAACCGTTCTTTAATGCATGAATATCTACTTGAACACTAAAACAAATTATCTATTGACACATGAAAATACCCCCTTGGTATTACAGGCAAAACTTTAATGTATGATATAGCTACGCATAAAATGGATGATTTTATTTTTCGATTTTCTACATAAATTGACGTTTTATTTCTTTATTAACGATTAGAATCGCATTATGCGATGTTGTCATAATTGAGTTTACATACTCACAAGAAAATGCGTCCTACGGTGGGAGGTGGGGGTAATAAATTTCTCATAAATGCTATAAAAACCTTGCAATTATATCATATTTGCAAAACATATGTTCTTCTTTGAATAAAAAGTGTAAAATAAGTCGATACATGTAAATAACATAAGACTATTTCCTCTGAGAACGGAATAAAAGAGGAAAACTAGAAACATAAAAATGCGAATTTTGTCGCCTTTTTTCACTGCTGACATACATGCATATATCTCAAATAACTCCCTCATCATGTACAGTAGAAAGCTGGAACTTCAGATAAATTTTATTGAAATTGATGTCTTTAAAATGCATTAAAATTGTGATATTCGGATGGGGGTTTATACATGTCTATAGGTCAGGGTAAACTAAAAGGCCTGTTCAGATTGGAGGAAAACCTGTAGGGTGAGGGGGCCTGTTATTTGAAATGTAACAGAAGATGTGATTGGCTAGCAGTTATATTTTCTTTTGGTTGATTGTTTGAATAGGATATATATAAATAAAAAATAAGTGCAATTAAAATGTCGATGCTGGGATTTTTTCACTAGCTCCCGATCCGCAAAAGGGGACGGGGCGGGAAAATTTGAAAATTGTCTGCGGGGTAAATTGTGACGTAAATAGCGCAAAAAGAGCAGGTCATGCTATATTTATTTTATTTTGTTTCGTATAAAGCTTGAATTAATGAACAAATCGGTATATACCATGTATGGTCAGCAATGTTGGCAAAGACGCTATACGGCATTTTGTTAACATTACGACCTACGGAAAATGATTTAGTTGGCGCTGACCTATGGGGTGAAGGCAAGGCCATATAGGGAGTTAAAAGTAGTGGAAGGAACCTATGACGTTCCGGTGAAGACGAGAATGGAATCTCTCCTTTAATTTTAATGATTGACAGTAACACTGTGTACTCCCATCATATTTTAGATATATCGTTAAAGATACAAATGGTCTCGTCAAGATCAAATCATGAATCAATAATTTTTGTCAAAATTTTAACGCAAACGAGTCTATCATGCTTAGAAATTAGAAACTGGCTGGTTACAATAGTCATATATGCCCTCACTACCGAGCTATGATCAATTATTGCTTATCAAATGGGTACCCTAATATAACCTACTTTTCTCCGTAAAAGACCGATTGCGAACACGTGTAAGCACTTATTTTCATAAGGTTAGTACTGTATCAAAACAAAACAACATGGCTGACGGATAACACGCGGGACGATTATGAATCGACAATCGTTGTTATCAAAATCTGAAATGAGAAACGTAATGAACAAATAGTATTGGTTTAGTATTGGAAAGTTATAAAGACCTAGCTTAGAGGAAGACCGTGAAATTAAAACTCTGACAAGTCTGAGGGAAAATTATCTAAAGGGATCTACAGTGTGCATGTATAGTTCTCGTTTATTTTGATCTATGAGATGTATATATATAAGATTGATGTGCATATATATCCACAGAATTTTTTATATGTGTATATATGATATTCACAGTCTAAATTAAATATTAAAAAACGAACAAAAAATCATCCCACGATGTGAAGTTCATTCAAGCGATTGGCTGATCGTGGTAGCGTGTTCACTTAAACCTTGATAAACGTGACATATTTCTACATACTGTATATGCAAATAACAATTTCCGAAGTTTACCGAAATCGTGTGTACCAGAGAGTAAAAACGTCTATAAAACAAAAATGTGAGAGATATTTTATGTGAGTAATATACAGATGTTCAAATGGTAGTGCTTAAAATTGACAATTATGGATAATGACCATATCCCTGTATACAGCACAAAATCGATAATTCAGAAAATCAGAAACCGAGGGCATACAAAATCAGGATAAAACAGGAACCAAAGCAAACAAACAAAAACCTCCACCACATGAAAAGAAGCGAACCCCCGATATGGGAGTGAGACCAGGTGCCTAGGAAGAGTAAGCATCTCCTGCTTGCATGCAACACCCGCCGCTTCAATTCGGTAGAACTGTCACATCAAGTGTATGACGAGTTCACCATATCGACCGTAGAACTTCCTCAGTGACGATGTTAGTTAAACATATCCCTGACTGAGAAGCCTTGCTCTCAGAACAAAATCCGTATATTTGGTACTTGCTCTGGCATAGCGTATCAACTGAGATATGAACACGTCATAAGCAGGCGATGAAGGGATGTTGCTACTCAGTAAAGGAAAGTTTGTAATGCTGAAATTGAAGTCGTCACGTTTGTCATAGAGTGAGGTGTTCAAGTGACCATCAGTGTCGTAGGACAACGTTATGTCCAAATAGGATGCTGAATTATTTGTCTCTGTAGTTTCTTTGACTTCAAGCTCTGAAGGATAGATACTGCTCAGGTAATCCTTGAATTTTGGATTATTGATGGACAACACATCGTCTGTATATCTGTAAGCGAAGTTGAAGTCAGAAGCTAAGTATCTTTTCCCTTCAGAGACCAAAGATTGAATGAATTCAGCTTCGTACGAGTAAAGGAAAATGTCAGCAAGGAGTGGGGCACAATTGGTCCCCATTGGAATTCCGACAATTTGCTGGAAGACCTTTCCTCCAAACACCACAAAAATGTTGTCGATCAGAAAATTTAACATCTGAATAATATCTGTTTCAGTGTACATTGTGTATTTATCGTCAGATTCGGACTTTTCTTTTACAAAGTAGGTTTTGTCATGGTTAACAACAATAAATTTGTATTTGCGATTACCGTTCTTACTTGTAAACGCATTACTAATAATTTTCGCGAGTCTTTCTTTCAATTTAGAACGTGGAATTGTAGTGTAAAGTGTCGAAAAATCAAAGGCTTTGATCGAAAGGACTCTACTTAAATGAGTGGATTTCAGATGTTCTAAAAGTTCCTTCGAATTCTTCAAAATCCACATCTGGTTGATACCACTGCGAGAATATACTGTCGAACAATATTTTTGAAGCCAAGATTTGATTTCGGATAAAGCTTTGGTGAGTAAGATCGATACAGATTTGGTAGAACATTTTGAGGAACCAGCGATAAAACGTTGTTTGTACGGATTCTTATGCATTGTAGGTATGCAGACTAAGTATGGTAAATCTAAATCTAAATTGTTAGTGTCGAAGCCAAAGGAAGCAAGAGCTGATTTGTGGTTATCGTTTATTGCAGAGGCAGAAACGTTTGTTGGGGTGTAAGTGGGATTTTCAGGTGTCAAATTTAAACCCAACTCATTAACTAGACTGTCGAAATAGTACTTTTTGCAAGTAAATGAGTAATTATTTGAGGCTTTGTACGCTTATGTGATGACATAATGTTCTTGGAGGTAGAATTATTATTAAGCTATTTACGGTAAAACTTCTTTATTGATTGTTTAATGCCTGTTAGACTATTTGTACCTCTAAAGAATATGGTTGTTAAGAAATCACTTCGTAGTTATATTATCCATGGTATCTTGATTTAGGTCAAGTTTCCTCTGTCATCACACATGCTATGAATGGATCTATATATTATGATATTGTTCAAACCGACAAGTCAATAACTGAATAGCAATTCTATATATATATATAGCACTTTCTGTGCGTAGCATAATTATACACCTATATCAAACACAAATTATGACATTCATTCTATTAAAATATGCACAAGGATGAAATATATTCATAACCCGACTCAAAACCATTTCCATGTTTCAAAAGCTTTCCTCAGCACAAACCCTTCTACAACGAAGTGCTCAGTGGAAAGGGTTTGTGACTGAACCATGACACTTCATCTTTTCCTGATTTTGTTCGTTTTACTAATTATCAAACTAAATTTGCAATATGATAAACGGTTGCTGCAGGTCTGCCACAGGTATTCAATGGGTAATGGGCAGTAATTGGGTCACCCATTTTATGCAATGCTCAGATCTAAAATAACTGCATAGTTTTAATATAAGAAATAATTCTAAATTTTTTATCAATTTGGATATAGAAAAAATAGTATACAGTTGTTGACTGGGGTTGAGGTCAACAGCTAATTTGTTGGACCTGAGGATGAACTGTTGACCGATGCCGTAGGCCGAGGTCAACAGTTCATCCAAGGGTCCAACAAATTAGCTGTTGACCGAGACCCCTGTCAACAACTGTTTTGTTATACCTTTTTCGATCTGAAAAATATTATTGAGACTCCATTCTACAACTTCTGTCAATTTCTCGGCTGTATAATCAGCGATCAGCCACAGATTGAGATTAATTGAGCATAAATATTCTACTAGAATATTCTGTGAAGTTCGTATTGCATTCTTAATGTTTTTACCATTTCTGTCCTCCAATATTTTTGTTATATCTTCCTCCGTCACTCTCACAGGAGCAACTCGCTGACATTTTGAAACGATGCGCGATGTAAACAGGTGATTAGGGAAGATAACTCTTATATTTGATCCTTTCAAGGGGCCCGCATGGGGAACATTCTTTTTTTTTCAAATACAACTAATTAACGAAAATGATTAAATTTACATTATTCGGCGTCTTTACCTGAGGAAATGAATAAAATAGCCGAAATAAACAAGAAGCTGGTTGTCATAACAACACTAAAATATCTTGCCGGTCAACAGTTCGTCACGTGACCGGTCCAACAGTCGATTTTAACAGTTCGTTTGGACCGGCTGTTTCTTGTATAGACTATGAAGCGGAAAATATCTAAGGGTATAACAATTTACTTTATGAGCTATGGACCCTTATAATTTACATTGAACTCTATGGGAAAACATTAATTTTTCTTTAAATTTTCAACAGAATGACAGGGCTTAAATATCGATTGTTCAAAAATTTCTTTAAAAAAAATATATTTCATCCAATTCTGCTGAAAAATCAAAATCTGACAAATTAGATTTTCTGCGATTAATTTTTATCTTTATTTCTCATCAAGGGGAGATAACTTTCCCCTTCTTTTATATGTATACTATTTCGTGTTGCAGTGTGGAGTTGGTAAAGTAATTCTCCGCGACCCGACATTTGACGTATTTTAATTTTTTAATTTCATTATGTTCGCTGACTTCGCTTTGTTGTAGTGTCTACTACGTAGGACTCTACTTCACCTTTCTTCCGTTATCGCATTATAACATTTTAAGGTCACCTCTTATTGAATTAACCCCCTTGAGATTACCCTCTGTCACTTCAGTCACTTTAGCATCATCTACATTCAACAGTAAAAAAATTTTTTTTTACCTCACCAAGAGTACTCTTATCACCTGTCATAGGAGGTGCTGTAACCAGCCATTTCGGCCCAATTTTCAAAGTTGGCCATTATATTCTAGTTTTATGAAATGTCAAATGTATGGTGAATTTAAATTAGGAAAGTATCTTTTGATTTCACATTCCTTTACTGAATAATACGTCGCTCAAAATGTCTAAAAATTTTGAAATCATTGAAAATATCAATAAATGAGCGAAATTTCGATACAAAATTATGAAATAAAGTAAGAACATGACGTGATACATGACGTTAAGAGGGCTCAAACGACGCGGTATTTACTCGAGCATTCAACATTGCAAAAAGTGATAATTAATAATAATAATAATTCTTTTATCAAAAGCATTTTTCGTCGAAATTATAGGGCCGATATCAGGGGTTAGCGCGCCTAGTCCTTTAGACCCATAGTCGTAGTTCACGCGCTACTCCATCCGCAGGCTCTACATTCAACAACAGACACAGATGGTTCTCAATAATTTCTAAGTGCAACAGTACAAGATGATCTATGTGTCGCCCTTTAAATGCGCTTCCATAATAACTTCTAGTGTGAATAAGCAGAAATTCAACATTGAGGTTGACCAAGACATCGTTTCAAGATCTTATTTACGTTATGAATTGAAATGCATGAGGATGTGGCACACAATATCTAGGTGAAACAGGCCTATCTTTAAAATCTCGTTTTAGGAACCATTCTTATAAGATCAGAACCTAACGTCAACAAAAGCACAGAAACTTTTGTTATTATCACTTTGTTAAATATAACCATTCTATTTCGGATATAAATGTTACCCCAGTTCAGACTTTTCCAAAACGTAAAAATGAAAGAAAGACCGAAATTAAACAAACGCCGACTACAAGCTTGGCTGGATCACTTAACTTCAGACTGCGTACCCTCTTGGTTTAAACGATCAAATCTATGGACAAGGAAACATTTCCTCAGCCTCCACCAATATCAACATCTTTTCAATTCGCCCAAACACTAAGAAAAAGATCCAGAGTCTACCGCTCTCTCAACGATTTACTTACAAAAGCACGCAATGGCGGCAGACATGAGCTGTTAAATGCTCTGTCATCTATATTAGTACTGCAACTGAAATCTATCTTGGATGAAGCTTTGGTTGCATTCTTAAGAAACACTGACTGATTCATACTTAATATCATTGTCTCATTCGCACAGTATAAACTTTATCCTACAGTAAAAAACAACTCCCATCAATGAAGATTAATAAAAATACTTTTTATTGACAAGGTTTTGATCTTCTAAACATCTCCAATATTTTTCAGGATCGCATACAAAGTACCATTCCTCAATATTTTAAAAATTTAGAACCAACTCTTATTTGCTACAAGTACGAGAAACCTGTGATATGCATTGTTGTGGGTCATGTATTATTTTAGTTAAAAAATTTGCTTTATGTCTAGGTACACATGTACTTCGTCATGTTGTATTATGATTTCATAATAATTCTTTCTAGATTTTACTATGTCATGTTTATTTCATTAGAGAATATTCCAGTATGTTCTTTGTTACATCATTATCATCACATGACTGTGATTTCTAGAATTTACTCTATTGTTAATCATTTGTAATGAGTCATTGTTCTAGAAGCTTCTGGTTAATTCATTGTTATTAAGTATGAATACCTCTGAGGAACTGTGTTAAGGGGGACATTCGTACACATTCGTAGACACGATTCATTCATCTATTCTGATATACTGGGATACTTTATTTGTTGAGACTTTAATCCATTTAACAACGTTTGGACACCGATCTTTCGAGAACGTTTGTGATTACCGGAAACCATACATTCGATAGACTTTGTAGACCGTAACGGACACTTTGATCCGGACATTGTATTGTAAGTTGTAATCATTGGAAATATATATATTTTGTACATAATTAAACTTGTAAATTTATATTCTGTCTTTGTCTGATTTTTGCTGGCGTTTTGGGGTATTCTGACCCATAACAGAATTGGGGGCTCGTCCGGGATCGTAATCTCTGCATATTTGCACTTTACGTAAAGTTCGTTTTTTTTTGAAAAAAGGAAAATTCTCCAAACTTTTGCCAGCAGAAATCAATCATGGTATTTTCGGTCACTGAATTTTTGAAATCGCCGACTGTAGATGAGTTCGAATCATTGAAAAAATATGATTTGATTGGTTTAGGTCTTCACTTGAAGTTAGATGTAAAATCTTCTATGAGAAAACAAGAAATTAGAAATATTGTGGCTAAAGAGCTTTTAGCTAAGGAAATCTTTTCGTCATACGATTTTCCTGTTGAACCTGTTTCAAGCGAAACCAAAATGTCAAAATTTGAGTTTGAATTAGAGAAAATGAAAATACAATTACAATTTGAAAAAGAAGAAAAAGAAAGACAATTTCAAATTGAAAAAGAAGAAAAAGAAAGACAATTTCAAATTGAAATAGAAGAAAAAGAAAGACAATTTGAAAAAGAAGAAAAAATAAGACAATTTGAAAGAGAAAAGGAAGAAAGAGAGAAACAGGAACGTATGCACGAGAAAGAACTCCAGTTTGAGTTAGAAAAGTTAAAATTAGAGAAAAGTGCTAAGGAAAATCCTGTTCCTTCGCCTGTCAAGTCTGAATTCGACGCCGCCAAAAACATTAGATTAGTACCAAAATTTCAAGAAAAGTCCGTGGACAAATATTTTCCACATTTTGAGAAAATCGCGGCCAATCTGAAGTGGCCACGCGATTTTTGGCCAACTTTATTACAAAGCGTACTTATTGGCAAAGCGGCTGAAGTGTACTCGGCGCTCAGTATTGCTGAGAGTTCAGACTATGACAAGGTCAAGGACACGATTTTGAGAGCATATCAGTTAGTACCTGAGGCGTACAGACAAAAGTTTAGAAAGTACAAAAAGTTTGAAAATCAAACATATGTTGAATTTGCTCGAGAAAAAGAAGATTTATTTGATCAGTGGTTTCGATCTAAGAAAATTCCCAATTCATTTGACAATTTGCGTCAAATAATTCTGATAGAAGAGTTCAAAGAGTGTGTACATCAAGATTTAAGAACTCATTTGGAAGACAAAAATGTTAAAACTCTTGAAGAAGCCGCTGTTTTGTCTGATACGTATGCTCTCACTCATAAGAAAAATTTTGTGTCAAAAACTCAATCTAGCGATAGCGCAAAAACTTCAGATGTTCCAAAGAAAAATTTACAAGAGTCTCAGTCGTCCATTAGTTCCCAGTCACCATCTCAAGGTGGTTCTACGTCCGGTCCTAGGTCCGAGCGTTCTGAGGCATCCCCAGGGGTGGGATCGCTTCCTACATGCAATTATTGTAAGAAAAAAGGTCATGTTATTGGTGAGTGTTTGAAGCTTAAGAAGAAAAAAGAACTTAAGTCACAGGCCTGTGTGTCTGTTAGAAATGATAGGAAAGCCTTAGATTCGATTTGTTCTGACACTCCTGAGATTCAGGGTTCTAAGTCCAGTTCTGATGATTTTGTGGAGGATCATTATAAGCCCTTTTTGTCACAGGGATGATTTGTTTCACTCAGTGATTCTAGCGAAGCGTTGCCTGTTCAGATTTTGAGAGATACTGGTGCTGCCCAGACTTTATTATTAGAGGGTTCATTGCCTTTGTCTGAGCACACTTTTACTGGTAGGTCAGTTTTATTACAGGGTGTGGAGCTAGGCGTCATTGATGTTCCCCTTCATAAAATTTATCTGAAGTCAGACTTAATTACTGGACCTGTTATCGTAGGTGTTCGACCTACTCTTCCCGTTCAAGGCGTTTCCTTGTTGCTTGGTAACGATTTAGCTGGCGGCAAAGTTGTAGCCGATCCGACTGTTTGTGAGAAAATCACGTCCGATGTCGTGTCCGATGATGAAGACGACGACTTGTACCCAGCCTGCGCTGTTACCAGGGCGATGGCCAGGAACAGACTGAAAGAGGCTGCGAGTACTTCTGCACTTAACGAGGACCATCCCTCCAAAAATATAGACCTTTCTGACACATTCATGTCTACCATTGATGACAACGTACCTGAGACGTCAGTACCACTTCATGAAGACAAGTCTCCGACAGTACCTGGTGATGATTCCCATCCGCCATTAGAAAGAGATACAGATGCCTTAAGCCGTGAGCAGCTCCTCTCCGAGCAAACTAAAGATCCGGAGATCATCCGACTAAGCAAGAGGGCCCTTCCCCCGAGAAGAAGCGGACAAAGTCGGAGAGTGCTTCTACATACAAGATGGCATCCTCATGCGGAAATGGAGACCACCCGATGCACCCCCTAATGACGTGTGGCGGGTCGTTCACCAGATAGTGGTTCCAGTAGCATATCGCGGGGACATCATGAGTTTAGCTCACGACACACCCATGGCAGGTCATTTAGGTGTCAATAAGACTTATAATAGGATTTTAAGTCACTTTTACTGGCCTAAGTTGAGAAAAGATGTGTCTGAGTTTTGTAAGTCTTGTCATAGTTGTCAGATGGTAGGTAAACCCAATCAAGTTATACCACCTGCTCCCCTCCAACCCATTCCAGCCTTTGAGGAACCTTTTAGTAGGGTGTTAGTTGATTGTGTAGGTCCTTTGCCCAGGACTAGGTCAGGGAATCAGTACTTACTGACAATTATGTGTACTTCGACTAGGTTTCCTGAAGCCATACCTCTTAGGAATATTAAGGCAAAGACCATAGTTAAGGCCCTTACAAAGTTTTTCAGTTTCGTAGGTGCTCCCAAGGCTATTCAGTCAGATCAGGGTTCGAATTTTATGTCAGGATTGTTTCAGCAGGTTATGCATGAGCTAGGTATCAGGCAGTATAAGTCTTCTGCGTACCATCCTGAGTCCCAGGGGGCACTTGAACGCTTTCATCAAACCCTTAAAACTATGATGAAAACATATTGTCACCAGTATGAAAAAGACTGGGATGAAGGGGTTCACCTCGTGTTGTTTGCGGCACGAGAAGCGGTTCAGGAGTCCCTGGGGTTCAGTCCCTTCGAGTTAGTTTTTGGGCATACAGTCAGGGGGCCATTGAAGTTATTGAAGGAAAAATGGTTGACTGAGACTAGCGATTTGAATCTCTTAGACTATGTGTCTAATTTCAAAGAGAAATTATATAATGCTTGCAAATTGGCTCAAGAAAATCTCAAAACCTCACAAATGAAAATGAAAACATGGTATGACAAAGATGCTAGAAACAGAGTTTTTAAACCAGGCGATAAAGTTCTTGTATTTTTGCCTATCCCTGGTCATCCTTTGCAAGCTAGATATTTCGGTCCTTATGAGATTGAGAGTAAAATTAGTGATGTTAACTATGTGGTTAAGACACCAGGTCGGCGAAAAGAAAAAAGAGTGTGTCATGTTAACATGTTGAAAGAGTATTTTGATAGAAGTGACCGAAATTTTGTAAAACCAGTTTCCACTTTGGCCAATGTAAATACATTTGAAAATTGTGTTGAACCGGAATGTAATGAAGAGACTGTTGAAAAAGACTTCGCTCAAAGTGTCCGTTTAAAGAATTCTGAAATTCTGACAAATCCGAAAGTGAAACTCGGACATCTGACTGTGCATCAAGAAGAGGAAGTACACCAATTAATGCGGGAATATACGACCATCTTTCCGGACGTTCCAAAAAAGACGAATGCATCTCATCATGACGTCATTGTGGGTGATGCGTCACCTATCAAACAGCATCCCTATCGGTTAAACCCGATAAAGCTTCAATACATGCGGAAAGAAATTCAATACATGCTTGAAAATGACATTATTGAACCCAGCAATAGTGATTGGAGTTCCCCATGTATTCTGGTTCCGAAGCCAGACGGAACTTACCGATTGTGTACGGACTTTAGAAAAGTCAATTCAGTCACCAAAACTGACTCTTATCCGATCCCACGAATCGATGACTGTATCGATAAAATTGGCAGTGCAAAATTTGTCAGCAAATTTGACTTGCTTAAAGGCTATTGGCAGGTCCCGCTTACCGAGAGAGCCAGAGAAATATCGGCATTTGCGACTCCAGATGGGCTATACCAATATAAAGTAATGCCCTTTGGTATGAAAAACGCACCAGCCACATTCCAGAGGATGATTCATTCGCTCCTAAATCATCTCGAAGGATGCGAGGCGTACATCGATGACGTCATCATCTACAGCGACACCTGGGATAATCATCTCCGCATCATGCGTACCTTCTTCGACATACTGGCGAAAGCAAACCTCACAGTGAACCTTGCGAAAAGTGAATTTTGTCATGCGACTGTAGAATATTTGGGTCACAAAGTAGGTCAAGGTTTTGTTACTCCTATCATGGCCAAGGTGGAAGCTATTTCAAAGTTCCCGATTCCTACCAATAAGAAAGAGATAATGAGATTCTTGGGAATGGCAGGATTTTACAGAAAATTTTGTCCAAATTTCTCGTCAGTTGTTGGTCCACTTACCAATCTGTTACAAAAGAAAGTGAATTTTGCATGGACCAATGACTGTGACGAATCTTTTAAAAAAATCAAATGTGTTCTTATAAATAGTCCTGTCCTGTCAGCTCCAAATTTTGATAAGCAATTTAAGCTTACTGTTGATGCCAGTGACGTAGGAATCGGGGCTGCTTTGTTTCAAGAAAATGATGATGGTGTAGATAGAGTTGTTTGTTATTTTTCAAAGAAATTGACAAAATGTCAAAAGAATTACTCTACTATTGAAAAAGAGTGTCTTGCATTATTGTTAGCGTTACAACATTTTGATGTTTATTTGAATGTTACTTTACATCCCATTCTTGTATATACTGACCACAACCCTCTCACATTTTTGCACAAAATGTCAAACAAGAATCAAAGACTTACAAGGTGGAGTTTATTGTTGCAAGAGTACAATATCATTATTAACCATATCAAGGGCAAAGACAATGTGATTGCAGATGCACTATCGAGAGTTTCATGAGTGATTTTTGCAGAATTTACCACCTAAGTTTTCATTGACATTCAAACTTTTTTTAAGGGGGGAGGTGTTGTGGGTCATGTATTATTTTAGTTTTGCTTTATGTCTAGGTACACATGTACTTCGTCATGTTGTATTATGATTTCATAATAATTCTTTCTAGATTTTACTATGTCATGTTTATTTCATTAGAGAATATTCCAGTATGTTCTTTGTTACATCATTATCATCCCATGACTGTGATTTCTAGAATTTACTCTATTGTTAATCATTTGTAATGAGTCATTGTTCTAGAAGCTTCTGGTTAATTCATTGTTATTAAGTATAAATACCTCTGAGGAACTGTGTTAAGGGGGACATTCGTACACATTCGTAGACACGATTCATTCATCTATTCTGATATACTGGGATACTTTATTTGTTGAGACTTTAATCCATTTAACAACGTTTGGACACCGATCTTTCGAGAACGTTTGTGATTACCGGAAACCATACATTCGATAGACTTTGTAGACCGTAACGGACACTTTGATCCGGACATTGTATTGTAAGTTGTAATCATTGGAAATATATATATTTTGTACATAATTAAACTTGTAAATTTATATTCTGTCTTTGTCTGATTTTTGCTGGCGTTTTGGGGTATTCTGACCCATAACATGCATAATTCCGATTATTTGAGCAAAAGCTAGGAAAGAATTCAAAGCAAAAAGTCATCAACACGAGACAACTTGAACTAATAATAAACAAGTTGGAAAGTGAAAGTAAAGTTGTACACAGAAAGGTGACTAAAAAGGAGGAATTAAATGATGATAAAGGAAATGTAAAAAAGCAACTTATTACATAACTAATCAAAAAATCTTAGGAAGGAGCAGATTCTAAAAAAATTGTATAATTGTAAATTCTACCACTTTTCAAATGCCCTTGTCTCAGGCCAAAATACCAACTCAAGAATAAAAGTATGGCCTGTTCTCGGTCTAGGGTCCGTCGATGCTTAGTGTTGTGCTCTATTGTGGGTGCTGTTGAGATTATCGTTAGGATCTTCTTTAACTTATTTGTGTCACACTTATGTCCTTTGCCTTTTGGAGCTCGTAAAAAAGTTCCCCGCGAGATGGTTGGTAGTTAGTGTTTTGAATATATTTCCCTGACATTGCCGCCATAGCACTTTCTATGCAGACATAACGTCAGACAGTGTATGAATTTTACATTTTGTTTTCATATGCGTGCTTTAACATCGACGGCTAGTGCGGCTAGCCAACAGGGGATGCTTACTCCTCCCGGGCAACTGATCCCACCTCCAGCTTGCCTGGGGGTCCGTCGATGCATAATTTTTTGCTCTATTGTGGGTACTGTTGAGATTATCGTCAGGATCTTCTTAAACCCATTCTAGGTATCTATATGATATTCTAACTATTGACAATCCTGCTTTTGAATTATACAAGAATGAAAGGACTAGGTGCGCTAACCCTTTGTATCGGCCCGATAATTTCGACGAAAATTTTTTTTGATAAACTTATTATTAACTATCACTTTTTGCAAAGTTGAATGTTTAAGAAAATACCGCGTCATCATTTTGAGCCCTCGTAACGTCACACGCGTCATGTTTTGACGTCATTTACCCTGAATGAAGCAAAACTCAGGAAAATCATCGTATTTTACACACAAATCTTCAAAATTCATCTATGCTCCAGTCCTCGCCCGAGATTTTTTATGCAAATAAAATGGCCGATCAGAAATCCATCGATTGACACAAAAATATTTATGGGCAAGGCCTGGATTACCACTTGTTTTCATAGTTTTGTATCGAAATATCGCTCATTTATTCATATTTTCAATGATTTAAGCGTTTTTCTACTTAGACGTTTTAATCGACGTATTATTCAGTACTAGGACTGTGAAATAATAAAAAAAAACTTTCATGATTTGGACTCATCGTACATTTGACATTTTATAAAAGTAGAATATTATGGATATATAAACAACTTTGAAAATAGGGCCGCAATGACAGGTTACCGCACCTACTCCTTTATCCACAAGAAGTAACACTTAACAAGGCAAACTTTACAAATGCAGAAACACCAATTTTGGACCTTTATATCTAAATCATAAATGGAAAGCTTCATACAAGTGTATATGACAAAAGAGATGATTTTGGACATAGTAAATGTCCCCCTGCTTGAATGTGACGGTACGCTAGAGCATTGACTGAATTTTTGGATGTTCACAGTAGAAATTTACAAATAACCAAGAAACTTTTAGGTCAAGGTTTCCGCTTTCATAAGCTAGTTAAGACTTTCTGGAAATTTGACAAAAATTACTGTCAACTTCTTTTAAAATTCGGATCTATGCACGCAACAGAGTACATTACTTTGGATATTACACAACCTGCCTTTTATGGTGATATGGTAAACAAAATTAGAAGGATCAAAGGTAGACAACATAACCATCGAAAATGCGTCTGAATCATCAAACGCCTTTTATACCGTTGATATGAGCCTAATATCACCAGACGGACAGTAGGCTTGGTACTTGACCAATATACAGCCTTGTACCAGCGCATTTTTGAGACTTGCACTCCAACTGACTGTGACGACGAAAATCCATGACAGCCCTGTCCAAAGCACTTTAGAGAAAACAGGGCCCCGACCACCTGTCCGTCAGTCGGACTCCTCGTGTGATAACATACATGAGTTCGTGTCGGCAGAGCACGGATTGTATTACGTTCGCCCTCTTTTTATATCCATTTAAATATTCATCTGTGTTGCATCGGCCCTTGCGTTTCGCGGTCTTGTTTGTGGGTGGTCATCTAATAGTCAGGAGGTTGTTTTACACCACTATTGTACGTTCTTGGATACCTCTGGGTAATTGGAGAAGTGAGAGGGTTGTGCGCACTTAATCCAGGATAACCACACCATTTGCTACTTGTATTTTTTCGTCTCTTAGTATGTTCGCCTTTGTGTTTTCGCATTGGGTGTTTTGCTGTTTGTGCTGCAACAGGGTTTTGTTGGAGATCCCCTCCCTTCTCTTAAGCACCACCCCTTTCAAAGGTTTCTTATTTCGACATCTACTAGGCCAGTACAAAAGTTTTTTTTAAATATCACGTGACACAGAAAGATATTAAATGATAAATACTCCTAATTTCAACGTTTTTTACGTAATTTCATACAATATGTGCTGAAAGCTTGCAGCAAATATTCGACAAAAGTCCTGATAGCTTTCACGAATGATAATACATGTATAAAAAGTTACAAAATATTAAGTTGTATAATCTTGAAAGACACGTCATTCCCATTGGAGATGTACATCTATTTGAGAACAAGTGATCATAAAAGAGATATGAAAATATTCATATATATTAATGTACCTATAATTTTGAGTCTTATGATGTGTTAGAAAAGTTAATGTCCCATGGATTAATATTGACCAGTCCCTTAGCAAGGCTGTCGAAATAGTACTTATCGCAAGTAAATGTGTAATTATTTGAGGCTTTGTGATGCTGATGTGATGACATAATGTTATTGGAGGTATGTAAGCTCTGTGATAACAACAGGGTCTTGAAAGATAGACTGGAATCTGGTGTTCACAGTAAATTGTAGACGGAGCTGAATTCATTCAATCTTTGGTCTCTGAAGGGAAAAGATACTAAGCCTCTGACTTCAACTTCACTAACAGATACATAGACGATGTGTTGTCCATCAATAATCTAAAATTTGTGGATAACCTCAGCAGAATCTATCCTTTGGAGCTTGAAGTCAAAAGAAACTGCAGAAACAAATAATTCAGCATCCTATTTAGACATAATGTTGTCCTACGACATTGATGGTCACATGAACGCCTCACTCGATGACAAACGTGACGACTCCAATTTCAGCATCACATACTTTCACTTTCTGAGTAGCATATTCCTTCATCGCCTGCTTATTGCGTGTTTATATCTCAGTTGATACGCTATTCAAGAGCAAGTCCCAACTATACAGATTTTGTTCTGAGAGCTAGGCATCTTTCAGATAAGCTCCTCATTAAGGGTTACGTTTGTGACCGACTAACATCGTCCCTGAGGAAGTTCTACGGTCGATATGGGGAACTCGTCATACACTATGATGTCCGACTCTCCAGAACGGTGGAGGATATTCTGTCATAGACCATTTGAACCATCCAACCAAAAATTGTACTCTATGTCTTCCGAAATGAAAGTAACCGGATGTGACAGTCTGACTGACTGTGACGACGGGACTCCATGACGGGCCCTGTCCAAACCTCCTTAGAGAAGACAGGGCCCCGACCACCTGTCCTCTCTGAATGTCAGTCGGACTCCTCGGGTGATAACATATATGAGCTCGCTAAAGCCGGCAGAGCACGGACTGTATTACGCACGTCCTCTTTTTATATCCATTTACATATTCATCTGTATTGCTTGGACCCCTGTGTTTTACGGTCTTGTTTGTGTGTGGTCATCTAACAGTGAGGAGGTTGTTTTACACCATAATTGTGCGTTCTTCGAGACCTCTGGGAAATCGGAATAGTCGGAGGGTTGTGCGCACGTAATCCAGAATAGCCACACCGTCTGCTATTTACATGGCAGATGGCCGTCCTAAGTCGGCACCGGTTGCCTATTGGTCTCGTTGGTTTATGTGTAGTCTTTTATGTTTCATGTTTCTATGTTGTGAGTTGGTGTTCCTTGTCCCTTTTGCGTCTATTTCTGTGGGTATCTGTTCTGTGTTTTTTTGCATGGGTGTTTTGGGATTTTGCTGTGGGTGCTGCAACCTAGTGTTGTTGGAGATCCCCTCCTTTCTTTTCTACCGAATTGAAGCGGCGGGTGTTGCATGCAAGCAGGAGATGCTGACTCCTCCTGGGCACCTGGTCTCACTCGCATATCTGGAGTTGGTATTTTTTCATTTGGTGGGGGTTTTCGTTTGTTTGCTTTGGTTCCTGTTTCATCCAGATTTTGTATGCCTTCGGTTTCTGATTTTCTGAATTATCAATTTTGTGCTGTATATAGGGATATGGTCAATATCCATATTTGTCATGGTAAATTCTAGATAAATGTCTTAAAGAAAATCCTGACGATAATCTAAACAACACACACAATAGAGCACAAAATTTAGCATCGACGGATACCTAGCAAGCTAGAGGTGGGACTAGGTGCTAGTGGGGAGTAAGCATCCCCTGTTGGCTAGCCGGACCCACCGTCGATGTTCACGCACGAAAATGAAACAATATCTAAAATACATGCACTGACTGAAAGTAACCCTCTGATGGATTTTATACATTCGGAAGGGTTTCAAGCTGTACATCCTCTTTCTTATCCCAACGTTTTGCATATTCATCACAAGAGCCCATGATCATTTTTGAAATTTGGTTCCATATAATGTCAAACGTCTTTAAATTCAATAGCATTATAAACGGATAAATTTTCAGCATGGACCAGACATGCACGTTTCGGGTATAAGGTACTTTCTCTGTATTTGGGACCCTTTTTAAACAAAGTTCTTGACTATACTAAGGTCACCAGTAATAACGTGTCCACAAGGAGAGAAATTGAAATCCGATGAAGAACATTCGCAAGGAAATGGATGAAGTGAGGGATTACTTAAATCAATAAATTACAGGAATCATTTGTAATTGTAATTTTTAGGTGCAACCGTTGGTGTGTAAATAAAGGAAATACAAGGAGTTTGTTTTCTTTTGAAATATAGTGGGATTTTTTTCTGTGACAATTATGTGACTCGAACTCTGACCAAGATTCAATTTATACCTTTGTTTGCAAATCTAACTTTAATGAAAGGACGCTTTGTTCCCTCTTCTGATTTTCCGATCTAACTGCTTGAAATAAACGAAAAGTAGAAATATCTTTGATAACACCTTGTAGTATGTATTCTGGGGAATGTGTAACGTTAAATGTGAAGTCCTAAGTATATTCATGGTATTCGTAGGAACAGAGTACAATTTGGTACGAATGTGATGTAGACCTAGAACTTGTACTTGTTAATGGTCAGAAAATGGGTTTAATGCTAGCTATTTGGTAAGTTCAAACTTAAATGACAATACGGATAATGATGTAAGGCAAAATTCATTGGAATCAATAATGAAAGAAAACAAAGATCCGGGATGTCAGGAGATAGATAGAGGAATCCGAATCGACTATATTATAAGATAACAAAAAATATTCTTCTTGTTCTAATGAGTTAAAGAAGATCCTGACGATAATCTCAACAGCACTCACAATAGAACACCAAATTGAGCATCGACGGACCCCTAGCAAGCTAGAGGTGGGACCAGGTGCCCGGGAGGAGTAAGCATCCCCTGTTGGCTAGCCGCACCTGCCGTCGATGTTCACGCACGAAAATGAAAATATATTAAAAACATGCACTGTCTGTGGTTCTGTCTATATAGAACGTGCTATGGCGACAATGTCAGGGGAAAATATTCAAAACACTTACTGTCAAACCCCTCGCGGGGAACTTTTTTACGAGCTCCACACGGCAAAGGGCATAAGTGTGACACAAATGAGTTAAAGAAGATCCTGACGATAATCTCAAAAGCACTCACAATAGAACACCAAATTGAGCATCGACGGACCCCTAGTAAGCTAGAGGTGGGACCAGGTGCCCGGGAGGAGTGAGCTAACTCATACACAATTCAACTAAACAGGATTATAATGGGTCAACAATGGTTGATATTATACATGTATATAAGATAGATGATACAAGGTGGAATGATGCGGAGCTACGTATGCATAAATCAACAGCAAGAAGTATATTTACGCAAGGTTCTTTCGATTCGAAAAACGTTTCATTCCAAATCTTAGCAGATACGCATGGGACTATCCAAAAAAAAAAGAAACAAGTACAAATAGCTAAAATATTCTATGCTGAGGTTTTTAGTTTTGAAATCTAAACATTAAAGAAGTACCTATCAGTTATTCAGTCTCAAAGTCTAGAAGGCATAGGAACGGTTGCTTTATTATCCCTTTTGACATGTTGAACCATAACATAAAATACATGCATATCGCCTTTTAAAGAATATCTAATGCATTCGCAATAGTATTGACTTATCATAAATGATTGACAGACTTCTAAAAGGAATATCAATTCTGTTATTCTTTGATATGTTTCTTAATATTTTCATCAGAAGTTCTTTAGTATCAATTTTATTGTACTAGACACATCTCATCGTCAGTAGTACTTAATGTCAAACAGGCTGAATAAAGCCAAAGTAAATTTACCTGGCGCCATTTACAATATAGACTGTTAATTTCCTCTTGCTGAAAATGTGCCAAATTTTGTGTAGGGTGTACCAAGAAACGTATTTAATGACAAATAGGGCAAATATGCAATAAGGGAGATACCACTTAGCTTCTTAAGACGTGCACTCTGAAAGAACTATCCATGCTGTAAATTTATCAGGTTTGAAATGATGCTATTGAATTTAAAGAGGCTTAACATTTGAACTACTTGGTGAGTGTCACTACTGGTGGACCAAGAGTCCCCGAGGGCACATGTAGCCAAGTTCGATTAACTTCGGTTGATCGTCTGTCTTTTTCAACGCATTTGAAATTTTCAGTTACAACATTTCTTGAAATTTCGAAAACGTGGGTCCTGTAGCATCAGATCCCACCCATTCTGCTACGTCTTTTGGTTCATTTTTGGACATAATAATTTGCATGCTTTTTGGCCACATTACATTGTTTAGACTAAGGATCTCTGACGAGGGTTTAGTACCCGAAACGTGCATGTCTGGTACCTCCATGCTGTAAATTTATCAGGTTTGAAATGATGCTTTTGAATTTGAAGACGTATAACATTTGAACTACTTGGTGAGTATCACTACTGGTGGACCAAGAGTCCCCGAGGGCACATGTAGCCAAGTTCGATTAACTTCGGTTGATCGTCTGTCTTTTTCAACGCATTTGAAATTTTCTGTTACAAAATTTCTTGAAATTTCGAAAACGTGGGTCCTGTAGCATCATATCCCACCCATTCTGCTACGTCTTTTGGTACATTTTTGGACATAATAATTTGCATGCTTTTTGGCCATATTACATTGTTTAGACTAAGGATCACTGACGAGGGTTAAATACCCGAAACGTGCATGTCTGGTCTATGCTGTAAATTTATCAGGTATGAAATGATGCTATTGAATTTAAAGACGTTTAACATTTGAACTACTTGGTGAGTGTCACTACTGGTGGACCAAGAGTCCCCGAGGGCACATGTAGCCAAGTTCGATTAACTTCGGTTGATCGTCTGTCTTTTTCAACGCATTTGAAATTTTCTGTTACAAAATTTCTTGAAATTTCGAAAACGTGGGTCCTGTAGCATCATATCCCACCCATTCTGCTACGTCTTTTGGTACATTTTTGGACATAATAATTTGCATTCTTTTTGGCCATATTACATTGTTTAGACTAAGGATCTCTGACGAGGGTTTAGTACCCGAAACGTGCATGTCTGGTCCATGCTGTAAATTTATCAGGTTTGAAATGATGCTATTGAATTTAAAGACGTATTACACTGTGACGACAGGACTCAATGGCGGGCCCTGCCCAAACCTCTGTAGAGAAGATAGGGCCCCGACCAGCTGTCCTCTCTGAATGAAAGTCAGATTTCTCGGGTTAATAAATACATGAGCTCGATACATCCGTCAGAGCACGGATTGTATTACGTAGGCGGGCCCTGTCCAAACCTCTGTAGAGAAGATAGGGCCCCGACCAGCTGTCCTCTCCAATGTCAGTCGGACACCTGGGATGATAAAATACATAAACTCGCTACAGCCGTCAGAGCACGGATTGTATTACATACGCCCTCTTCTTATATCCATCTACATATGCATCTGTATTGCTAGGGCCCCTGTATTTTGCGTTCTTGTTTGTATGTGGTAATCTAACAGTGAGGAGGTTGTTGTATACCACAATTGTACGTTCTTCGAGACCCCTGGGTAATCGGAAAAGTGGGAGGGTTGTGCACATGTAATCCAGGATAACAACACCGCTTGCGAGACAGATGGCCGTCCTAGCAGGCACCAGTTGCCCTTTCGTCTCGTTGGTTTATGTGTTGTCTTTTGTGTTTCATGTTTCTATTATGTGAGTCGGTGTTGCCTGTCTGTTTGCGTCTCTTTCTGTGCGTGTCTGTTCTGTGCTTTTGCACTGAGTGTTTTGGAGTTTTGCTGTGGGTGTTGCAACCTGGTGTTGTTGGAGATCCCCTCCTTTGTTTTCTATTCAAAGAGATGATTGAGTGGTCAGTACAAGAAAAAAATAAAGATTGATGTTAGGTCATAAGACTCTAAAAGATGGACGTGTTGTCATTAAACTCTTAGAGATGGATGTTTGGTCATTGCACTCTTATACATGTACATGGTTGTAGGGTCAATCAACACTTATTGATTGTTGTGTGGTCAGTTTTAACTTGAATATTACATGTTTGTAGGTCATTCCTTTTCTGAGTAGCAACATCCCTTCATCGCCTGCTTATGGCGTTTTCATATCTCAGTTGATACGCTATGCCAGAGCAAGTACCAAATATACGGATTTTGTTCTGAGAGCTAGGCGTCTTTCAGATAAGCTTCTCAGTCAGGGATATGTTTGTGACCGACTAACATCGTCACTGAGGAAGTTCTACGGTCGATATGGGGAACTCGTCATACACTTTGATGTCCCACTATCCAGAATGGTGGATGATATTCTGTCATAGACCATTTGAGCCATCCAACCAAAGATTGTACTCTATATCTTCCAAAATGGAAGTAACCGGATGTGACAGTTCTACCGAATTGAAGCGACGGGTGTTGCATGCAAGCAGGAGATGCTTACTCTTCCTGGGCACCTGGTCTCACTCTCATATCGGGAGTTCGCTTCTTTTCATATGGTGGAGGTTTTTGTTTCTGTTTGCTTTGGTTCCTGTTTTATACTGATTTTGTATGCCTTCGGTTTCTGATTTTCTGAATTATCGATTTTGTACTGTAGACAGGGATATGGTCATTATCCATATTTGTCATTCAACTCTTATTAATTGTTGTGTGGACACTTTTAAGTGGAATATTACATGACTGTGGGGTCATTCAACTCTAATTAATTGTTATGTAGTTAAATTTAACTGGAATATTACATGAATGTGGGGTCATTCATCTCTTATTAATTGTTGTGTGGTCAGTTTAAACTGGAATATTACATGGCTGTGATGTCATTCAACTCTTATTAATTATTATGTAGTTAGTTTAAACTGGAATATTACATGAATGTGGGGTCATTCAGCACTTATTTATTGTGGTGTGGTCAGTTTCAACTGGAATATAACATGGCTTAAGGGTCATTCAACTCTTAGTGATTGTTGTGTAGTCAGTTTTAACTGGAATATTACATGGCTGTGGGGTCATTCAACTCTTATTGATTGTTGTGTAGTCAGTTTTAATTGGAATATTACATGGCTATGGGGTCATTCAACTCTTCTAAACATCTCTAATATTTTTCGTGATCATCGCGTACAAAGTACCATTCCTCAATATTTTGAAAATTTAGAGCCACCTCTTATTTGTTATAAGTACAAGAAACCTATTCGAAACTTTGTTTTTAACTATAATAAAGTGACCACGGATCCTGACATACTTGAATCGTGTCCTGCTTCTTGAGAATGTGCAACTTCTAAATATCTCTACAAACCAGCTGGCCATGTTGTTACAGGTGACTTTTCAATTATCCAAGACAGACAGCTCCTAGGTCTTCTTAAAAAAGGACCTAAGTATAGAATCCCATCCAAGATAGATTTTGTCAAATGCCGTGAAGTGCTTACGGAAGCCTTAGATAATTATACGAAAAGATGGTGTAAATCAGAAAGAGTCGAACCGCATGCTCTGAATGACTGGAAAAACCTCATTTTAGATATAACGGATATCCGAATAGATAACTTCCATAAAAACCCTCATCTTTTTCAAAATCCACATTCCAAATCAGAAAGATATTTCAAATCCAAACTAAGTAAATTACATGAAAAATTTGTCTTTGCACCAGCTGATAAAGCAGCCAACAACACCATTATCATTTGAAAACGTTACTACATATCAACTTTGATTTCGGAACTTTTGTCTACTAATACATATATCAAAAGCAATGAAAGTGCATCTAACATTTTAGGCAAGCATAACAGTGAACTGTCTTCATTCAATATCTCTATTTCAAAATTGGATCTCCCAACACTATATTGCATACCGAAACTGCACAAGTCTCCATACAAATTTCGATTTATTGCTAATTCTAGTAACTGTTCCACTACAATTTTGTCTAGAAATCTGACGTCAGCACTTACTGCTATTAAAGAACACGTAACTAGATATTGTGAAACGGTTCTAAACAGGAACGATGTAAATTTATTTTGGTCTATTAAGAATTCAGGGGATGTGATTGAAAAAATGAAATCTGGAAATTTCCAAGCCAATTCGATTTCTTCATACGACTTCTCTAATATGTACACCACACTTCCTCATGACAAAATTAATGATCGATTATCTAATCTCATTAAATGGTGTTTTGATCGAGAGCGAAAAACTTACATTTGTACATCTGAATCGAAGGGTTTCTTTTCCTCGACAGACTACAAATCATACAAATCATGGATATGTAGTGACCTGTGTAATGCCTTGTCCTTCCTCTTGGACAATATTTATGTTAGATTTGGTGAGGATCTTTACAAGCAGGTTGTAGGAATTCCTATGGGTACTAACTGTGCGCCTCTTGTTGCAGATTTATTTTTATACACTTATGAAAAAGAATTTATCCAAAACCTTCAAAAGCAAAGAAAATTTGATGAGCTGAAATGTTTCAATAATACTTCTAGGTATCTGGATGATATTCTAACCATTGACAATCCTGCTTTTGAATTATTTAAGAATGAAATTTATCCACAAGAATTAACCCTTAACAAGGCAAACCTTTCAAATACAGAAACACCCTTTTTGGACCTAAATATCAAAATTGTAAACGGAAAGATTTATACAAGTGTATATGACAAAAGGGATGATTTTGGATTCAACATAGTAAATTTCCCTTGGCTTGACGGTGATGTTCCAAGATTACCGTCATACGGCATTTACATATCATAGCTCATCCGGTACGCTAGAGCATGTACTGATATTTTGGATTTTCACAGTAGAAATTAACAAATTACCAAAAAACTTTTAGGTCGGGGTTTCCGCTTTCATAAACTAGTTAAGAGTTTCTGGAAGTTTTACAAAAATTACAGTCAACTTCTTTTGAAATTCGGATCTATACATGCAACAGAGAACATTACTATGGGTATTACACAACCTGTCTTTTATGGTGATATGATAAACAAAATAAAAAGGATCAAAGGTAGGCAGCATAACCATCGAAAATGCGTCAGAATCATCAAACGCCTTTTATACCGTGGATATGATCCTAATGTCACCAGACGGACACTAGGCTTGGTACTTGACCAATCTACAGTCTTGTACAAGCGCATCCTTGAGACTTGCACTCTGACTGACTGTGACGACGGGACTCCATGACGGGCCCTGTCCAAACCTCTTTAGAGAAGACAGGGCCCCGACCACCTGTCTTCTCTGAATGTCAGTCGGACTCCTCGGGTGATTACATACATGAGCTCGCTACAGCCGGCAGAGCACGGACTGTATTACGCATGCCCTCTTTTTATATCCATTTACATATTCATCTGTGTCTCTGGGGCCTCTGCGTTTCGCGGTCTTGTTTGTGTGATGTCATCTTACAATGAGGAGGTTGTTTTACACCACAATTGTACGTTCTTCGAGACCTCTGGGTAATTGGAGAAGTGAGAGGGTTGTGCGCACGTAATCCAGGATAACCACACCATTTGCTACTTGCGTGACAGATGGCCGTCCAAAGTCGGCACCGGTTACCCATTGGTCTCGTCGGTTTATGTGTAGTCTTTTGTGTTTGATGTTTAAATGTCGTGTGTCTCTTTTCCGTCTCGTGCTGTGCTCGTCTTTTGTGTTTTTGCATCGGGTGTTTTGGTGTTTTACTGTTGATGCTGCAACGGGGTCTTGTTGGAGATCTCCTCCCTTCTTCTTAATGATTGTTGTGTAGTCAGTTTTAACTGAAATATTAGATGGCTATGGGGTCATTCAACTCTTATTGATTGTTGTGTAGTCAGTTTTAACTGGAATATAACATGGCTATGGGGTCATTCAACTCTTATTGATTGTTGTGTAGTCAGTTTCAACTGGAATATTACATGGCTTTAGGGTCATTCAACTCTTAGTGATTGTTGTGTAGTCATTTTTAACTGGAATATTACATGGCTGTGGGGTCATTCAACTCTTATTGATTGTTGTGTAGTCAGTTTTAACTGGAATATTACATGGCTATGGGGTCATTCAACTCGTATTGATTGTTGTGTAGTCAGTTTTGACTGGAATATTACATGGTTTTTTGAGTCATTCAACTTTTATTAATTGTTGTGGTCATGCACTTTTAACAGGAATATTACTTCAATTTTTGCTCATGTTAAGAAAATTTTTAAGGTTTTGGACATAGGTGAAATTCATAAAAAGAGAAAAATGTTAAACCTAGAAGATTTAATCTTTTAACATATTTTCAAGTTTCCATTTCGATGATTATATATTTGATGTGCATTATGTTAAGTCAGTCTTATCAAATTGTGCTACCTTTAGCTTTGTGAAAGCAGTTAATGTCACAATTAATAATATAAATCATTATTTATGTCGTCTTATTTGATAGGTCTAAGGCATCATTGGATTGGTTTGTCAGATGCCATTCAAGAAGGAACCTGGGTTTGGCATCCCTCCCTAGAGCGGGTCACTTATACGAGCTGGGAAAGAACCCAACCAAATAACGGCGGTTCAGGAGAAGATTGTGTAGTTATCCAGAATAGAGACCTCCTTTGGCATGACTATGGATGTAAATCTTTATTTTCGTTCATCTGCGAAAGAAAAGTTTAGATCAGTAACACTTGTAATGTATATCAGATTTATTGTGGTTTTTATTTTTTCGCGTAGTTTGAAAAATGTCGAAACATGATTATATTCGCGTATAATTGCTCATATTTAGTAAGACTTAGTATGCCCTGATATTATCTATATGCTTGAACATTCTCTACCATACATGCAGTCAAAATAAACTTTAACCTAAAATAAATTGCAACAAAGCTAGTTTTAGTTTCTATGAGTTCTATATATCAAAGTAAGATGTCCTAAGAAGTTTCTATAAAAATCTGACCCGTACATGTGCCTCAAAATTAGAACTCAGAAAAGAATTGATATCAGATAGCAGATTTTGAGAATGTGTCCACCGTACATACAACATCATTGGAAAAATCACTTTTGACTCTTGTGTGTAAGATACGCAGGACAAAATCAACAACGTCTTTTATATCAATTAGGACTTATGTACAGATAAATACAGATTGTCATACTATATAAAGAACTATCCAGTGGATATTGTGGATATTAAATATATATATATATATATCCAAAACATCGGAAATAATTGATAAGAAATTATATATCATTGTCCATTCATTTGAGAGTATTACAAGTGCCTGGAAAAACATGGTCATTTGTCCCATTGAATTTAATAATTCATGTATTCAAAATTGAGTATTGAAGAAAGTGGGGGATCTCAAACATATATTGCGACATTGTCGCCATAGCACTTTCTATATAGACATAACGTCAGACAGTGCATGAAGTTTATAAATTGTTTTCATTTTCGTGCTAAACCATCGACGGCGGGTGCGGCTAGCCAACAGATGATGCTTACTCCTCCCGGGCACCTGGTCCCACTTCTAGCTTGCTAGGGGTCCGTCGATGCTTAATTTTGTGCTCTATTGTGAGTGCTGTTGAGATTATCGTCAGGATCTTCTTTAACTCATTTAAAATAATTTTCCAAAAATTATAAGAAGGCTTCTCATCCCAATCCCTAACGTACGCGTCTTTTGGTAAAATGTCATACCGCCCATTTGGAAAAAAAATCTGCATCCGCGCATATAAAGCAATTATTTCATTGACAATGTATAGTGATATACACTTATTCAAATACAGTAGCTATTATGTATGACCTTTCTTTGTCCATGATCCTGTTCTTTTTTCAACATAAAAAGCGTATATTCCATGGTCGCTGTTGATTGGTCCATGATACGTTTCTCATGAGAAAAAGAAACTTAATGGGCGTTTTGAGGGGAGTTTAGGGGTTTAGCCTTGTGTCAAACAAAAACCATCTTCACCTGTCAGTGGCATCGTTTGCCCCCCCCCCCCCCCCTTGCATCATGAATAACATTCTCTTATTGTTAACCAACTCGTGGCAAGTGCGCCACTGAAATAAACATATATTAATTTAAAGTCTTTTAGAATTAGAACTCCTTTGTTTTTGCACTGTGGACTCTCAAATAAGCAGATTTTGCTATATTCACTACGTTTAATAAATCCACAAGGAGAAAATACATTCTTGATGAAAAATCTATTAGCTTTACTGTTTTCCCCATTTTCAGCATTTTTTCTTTAATTTTTGCCCTTAAAACCACAGTTTGTACTAATTATATGATTGTAACATTATTATATTTTAGTTGGTATACTTAAAAACAATGACAAAAAAGAATAATTTCAAATAATCAATTTTTCTAGTTTTCTGTGCTTTTTATAAGGTTTTATCCCAAATATGGTACTTAGACACAGACAATAGAAACTTGTGATATCTTAGCCGACATTTAAAAGGACGTGTTGAGGCAAAAAACGCTTTGTTGCAATTTCTTTTAGGTTAGACTAAAATTAAGGCTATTTTGACTAGACTAATACGCTTGTAGAATAATTACGATGCAGCTCGTAAATTCATATAATTCATATACATGTACTATTGACCCATCACCTTACTATTTCTCATGAAGCAGTTATTAAAAATACCACAAACATGTAAACAATACACAGAAAAGGACAGTTTTGTATATAATTACAGAACATAGAAGAGTATATCGGTCGACCCTCGTGAAACTCGAGCGAACAATCTTAAAGTTACTGACCCGTCGCCCTAACCACTTCATAAAACAGTTAATTTTCGTGAATAAAACTTCGGATATATATATTTTGTATGTTTTAGTTCACAAAATTTTCTCAAATGTCTAAAACCTGGGTCCTGTAGCATAATATCCCAGCCATCTTTCTACGTATTTCGGTATATTTAGGACATAATTCACAGATTTTGGTCATATTACATTGTTTAGATTGAGGATCACTGACGAGGGTTAAATACCCGAAACGTGCATGTCCGGTCCATGCTGTAAATTTATCTGCTCTTAAATGATGCAAATGAATTTGAAGACGTTAAACATAAGTATAAGATTATGCTATGCTTAAATTAATGAAACACAATTGACAATATTTTTATAAACGCTACATTTAATATGAAGAATCAATCTCTGATAACAATGTTTGCGTCATATTACATGTTGCATGCAAGCAGGAGATGCTTACTCTTCCTGGGCACCTGGTCTCACTCTCATATCGGGTGTTCGCTTCTTTTCATATGGTGGAGGTTTTTGTTTGTTTGCTTTGGTTCCTGTTTTATCCTGATTTTATGCCTTCGGTTTCTAATTTTCTTGGTTATCGATTTTGTGCTGTAAACAGGGATATGGTCATTATCCATATTTGTCATGTATCTAATATACGTTGTTTTGCAACATGAAATATGTAATTTGTATTCAAATTCTCTGTATTTTCCCACAAATCAAACATACCGTTTTCCATATATAGATTCTTATTGTCAGTGTTTTTTTCTATGATTTTCGCATTCTGTAACCAAACATTATTTGTGATAAAACCTTTCTACAGATATTACAAAACCATTAGCCTCATGGTCTTGACCTACTTGTTTGACATACATGTACGTTTCGAAAAATCAAAGATGGAAAATAACTCTAGGATGATTTGGTATTTCACAAACATATTTCACAGGGCAAGAAGTAATTATTTATCCAAGATTTTTCACTTGTGACCTTTACCTACATATGCACATGTTTGACCTACTTTTCTAAACTTCTAACAGAGTTCCACAAAAGTATCAATTTTATTGGATTTGCCAATGAAAAATTCTTTGGTCCAATAAGGACTCTTGGTGTCTATTATTTGGACCGATAAAAATCCCCAAATGTCCGACATTCCATGGCAGTTTAGTATAAAAATCCTCCTCACTTTAAGATGACCACATTAACAAAACTGCAGCATAATTAACGCAGTGATCCATACAGCTTTAGAATTCAAAAGCTTTGTACTATGTCATATAAATAGCTTAGTGTATAATGTGACTTTTGTGCGTAATAAAATTGCTATATGTGAGAACATGTCATTTGTTTCAATATGACTCTCTTATGTACTAAGCATAACCCAGGCATGGGTAATTTTACATATCAAGGTCGTCAAAGAATGCGGTGCACAATGTTACTCAAAAATAAACTTCCAACCAACTAACCCTGTTGTACGAACGCAATGTAAATGTTTGTATTACATCACATCGCATTTTTCTAGCGTTATGCCCCAAGTAATGTACAGATAATCATATAAGGCACGGTCCATTTGATATTGGGGGGGGGGCTTGGGTTTTTTGTTGGAGCAAGATTATTTTTTTCGGCCCGGACCGGGGCAAAATTATTTTTTTCTTGCAGAGTTGGAGCAAGGAAATTTTTTTTATAAAAATTGATGCGAATATTAAGAATGTTTGTGTTTTTTCAATAGAAATTCTTATTTTTACTTAAATTACTCCAAACATTATGTTTATGTAAAGCTTGTATTCACTTCTACACATGCAAACTGAGAGAGATTAAATATTTTTTACAATAAGCGATATATAATTTTAAGTAAACAAAATGAATATAAGGTCATGTACACGTAACATGTAAGAGGGCCTGATGCAAGTTTTTACATGTAGAAATAAAAACTAGTGAAAAACTTCTTTAAATTCTCCTTCCAAGCTTGTATATAAAATTAGACACTATGGTGATACATGTATCTATTAATAGTAATAAATTATATTGATAATGTATTTAAGGATTAATTTTAATTGTTTCAGTCACATGCATTCTTTTGATATTTTTCCAATATGAACTTGCCATTTCACAAGAAAACTATGGCGAGCAAAGCGAGCCAAAATTTTTTTATAGAAATTTTCAGGAATTTTAAGGGAATTTTATGGTTATTCTTCAAATTCAGATTACTTGTAAGAGCAAGATTATTTTTTTCTGTCACACCATAAGCAAATTTATTTTTTTCATCAAAATTCAGAGCAAAACAATTTTTTTCGAAAAACACCCAAGCCCCCCTCCCAGAATATCAAATGGACCGTGCCTAAATGGATATCAAAAGCATAAATTCGAAATTCTACACAACACGGACATTTTTTGTCACAGAACAAGCTTGAGACAGAGTTTTACCTTGATACCTAAACACTAGGTAGCAGCTAATACAACTAATACACAGTACAAACGACGAGGTAACAATATTATTCACAGACAATAATGGCCACCTTGGGCCTCTTGCTACCTATTTAATGGTTTTTATGCCTTTGATTCACATGCAGTTTGTAGAATTAGCTCAAAATGTTAATATTTGGGCAGTCGGCTTTTTTTTGGATTACCGATGTTATAAATTTTCTTTTCGCATCAATGTGGGGCGGTAATGTTTAAATTCCAAATGCATGGCCAGAAATATTCTTTCTGTGTGTAGAGGTTCTGTAGGATTCTAATTGTCATGGGGATGATAGATCCAAGTGTTCTACATCACAAGTCATATCATGGACTTTCATATCCTAGCCCTCTTGCTATGTCTTTCGGTATATTAAGGACATAAATTTCACAGATTTTGAAATTACATTGTTTAGATTGAGGATCACTGACGAGGGTTAAATACCCGAAACGTGCATGTCCGGTACATGCTGTAAATGTATCTGCTCTAAAATGATGTTCATCAGTTTGAAGACGTTAAACATGTATATGTTGTGACATTTAACTTACACTTATTCCATTCTTAAACAAAATCATAAAGAGGAACATTAAAATTTTTAAAACTAGGAAGATGGGTAGATATATAGGAAGGGGACCTCGAGTAAATTATGTAAACAAATTAAATTTCATCAAAATCTTTCAAGCTGTTTCAAAGAAGTCAAAAATGTTTAAAAAATATTTAACAAGTGACAACACCACTGGATTGCTATGACTACGGCTCAGTTGAGCTAAATCTAAACTTGTGAACTAGTTTTATTTTGACAGCTTTTTATTTATGTTTTACATAGAATTTACTCACTTGAGGTACTCTTGCGTTACACAGTATAACGTCAATGCCCTATAGAGAAAATGAATAAGACTATATGTCATGTGCGCGTAGAAGTTTATCGCACTAGAGTACATATTTACAAAAACACAGAAACTTTCTTTATAATCACTTTGTTAAATATAACCATTCTATTTCGGATAGCATTATTGCCCCAGTTCAGACTTTTCCAAAACCTAAAAATGAAAGTAAGTCCAAAATAAAAAATGCCGACTACAAGCTGAACTTTCCTGGATAACCAAACTTCAGACTGCGTACCCTCTTGGTTTAAATGATCAAATCTATGGACAAGGATACATTTCCTCAGCTTCTACCAATATCAACATCCTTTTAATTCGCCCAAACACTAAAAGAAAATACAGGTCGCACGGGAAAAGACGAAACAGACAACAAAGAAAACGATCTAAAATTTACCGTTCTCTCAATGATTTACTTCCTATAGCACGCAATGGCGGCAGACATGAGCAGTTAATGTTCTGTCGTCAATACCAGTTATGCACTTGAAATCTATCTTGGATGAAGCAGAGGTTGCATTCTTAAGAAATATTGACTGATTCAGACTTAATATCAATGTCTCATTCACACAGTATAAACTTTATCCTATTGTGAAAAACACCTCCCCTGAAAGACGATTCATAAAAATCCCGTTTATTAACAAAGGTTTTGATCTTCTAAACATCTCTAATATTTTTCGGGATCATCGCGTACAAAGTATCATTCCTCAATATTTTGAAAATTTAGAACCACCTCTTATTTGTTATAAGTACAAGAAACCTATTCGTAACTTTGTTTTTAACTATAATAAAGTTACATCGGATCCTGACATACTTGAATCGTGTCCTGCTTCTTGAGAATGTGCAACTTCTAAATATCTCTACAAATCAGCTGGCCATATTGTAACTGGTGACTTTTCAATTATCCAAGACAGACAGCTCCGTGATCTTCTTGAAAAAGGACCTAAGTATAGAATCCCATCCAAGATAAATTATGTCAAATGCCGTGAAGTGCTTACGGAAGCCTTAGATAATTATACGAAAAGATGGTGTAAATCAGAAGGAGTCGTATCGCATGCTCTGAATGACTGGAAAAACCTCATTTTAGATATAACGGATATTCGAATAGAAAACCTCCATAAAAACCCTCATCTTCTTCAAAATCCACGTTCCAAATCAGAAAGATATTTCAAATCCAAACTAAGTAATTTACATGAAAAATATGTCTTTGCACCAACTGATAAAGCAGCCAACAACACCATTATCATTTGAAAGCGTAGCTACATATTAACTATGGTTTCGGAACTTTCGTCTTCTAATACATATATCAAAAGCGATGAAAGTGCATCTAACATTTTAAGCAAGCATAACAGTGAACATTCAATACCTCTATTTCTAAATTGGATCTCCCAACACTATATTGCATACCGAAACTGCGCAAGTCTCCTTACAAATTACGATTAGTTAAAAAATAACTTAATGATCAAAAGAAGGTCAAATATCAAGGCTAGAATGATAGGGAAATAACTTGATTTCAAAATGAAGGTCTTGATTGTCTCATAAATTTGAAATACATGTAGTGTACAAATGTTCAACGTTCTGTTCATCCAAATTATGGACTACGAGACAGACATGTAAAAACAAGGTGTCAAACCGTAGAGGCATAAAATACATCAAACAGCACAGCACTTACATGTACGATATACATGTATACAGGGAAAAGAGAATTTCCATATCGAGCAGTGTGAATTTCCTCCTCAATCCATGAGGCATGTGAACATGCATGTACATGTATAATTGGATACACATCAAAACCTCAAATTGATGAATAAGGTGATGAAGAAGAAAAATAAACATATACCTTTGTTTTACTGGACCGGTGTGTGTTTCTTAATCAGTGCTTTAAGTGTAAATAGTGTGAACACATTTTGAAAATAAATAAAAGCACCTGAAAAAAAGAATCATATACATACTATTCAATATACTAGAACATGTACATGACTTGAATTTTCGATTTAATAAATTACCCGGATCACATAGAAATCACATCTTCTGCTATTTCCGAGGCAGATGGCCGTCCTAAGTTGGCACTGGTTGCCCTTTGGTCCTGTTGGTTTATGTGTAGTCCCTTGTGTTTGATGTTTCTATGTTGTGCGTTGACGTTTCTTGTCCCTTATGCGTCTCTTTCTGTGCTTGTCTTCTTTGTGTTTTTGCATTGGGTGTTTTGGGGTTTTGTAGTGGGTGCTGCAACTTGGTGTTGTTGGAGATCACCTCCTTTGTTTCATAAACATGACACAAATTCAATTTTCTTACAACTCAAATGTGAAACGCTGATCTAAAACAAATACATGTAAATGTGCATCAATAATAAATGGTTTAGTGACTTATAGAATACATTGTTTTGCATAAATATATCAAATAAAGATTTATTGGACACTTTAGGACAATTTAAAATTAACACATTTTACATGAAACTACAACATTCATATGCCATCTGAAATGTGAATGTTGATCATCAACATTGAATAATGTAATTAAAATCGCAAAATAATATACAGAGGAACTTTGACAAAAAGGAATGTTGGACTATAATGAACGAATGCTTAAATTCTGTGAAATCTCGAGCTTTGTTACTATACTGTGGATTTCCGTCCAGATATTCTTTGAGCTTAGTGGGGAAATCAGTCATAACACCATGAGCTTCCAGCTTGAACGCTCTCTCAAACTCGTCATCTTCATTTAACACCCATAAATAAGTGTGTAAATTAAATTAAAAACAACACATTTATCTATTTCTGAAATCAATTGACATAATAATAGGATACAGTGAATTTAAGTTTGAATTGAAGATTGATTTTTACACCCAGACGTCAATTTTGGTAGGACTGGTGTTGGGTTGCCCCAGACCATCCAACTTATGGAGAAAATGCTTTTACAATTTGGCATGTACTAAAACTACAATATAATTTTATAGATACTGTTTCACTCGTTAATTCAAGATTGATGCAGGTGGACCAAGAGTCCCAAGAGTCCTCTACATTAAACAACAAACACAGAGGGTTCTCAACCATTCGCCAGTGCAATGGAAAGATATGTTCCATTTGTCCGCTCATCAATTGCAATTCCACGATTACATCTAGTGTTAATTGGCATACGTTTAAGATCGAGATTGATAACGACGTTGATTGATCGTATCAAGATGTCATTTTTGTTATTACATGAAACGCCAGGGGATGTGGCGCCGAATATGTAGAGGAAACAGGCCAGTCCTTAAAATCTCGTTTTCAACATCATTCATATCAGATAAGAAACTCGCGTCACAAAAAACACAGAAATTTGTTGTACCATCACTTCGTTAATTTAACCATTCAATTTCGGATATAAGTATCACTTCAGTTCAGTCTTTCCCAAAACTCAAAAATCTAAGGAAAACTGAAATTCAAAAACGCCGTCTACAAGCTGAACTTGCCTGGATCATTAAATTGCGTACCCCTTGGTTTAAACGATCAAATTTACGGACAAGAAAATATTTCCTCGACCTCGACAAAGATCAATGTTTTTTTAATCCGCCATAACCCTAAACGAAAGTTTATGTCACACGGAAAAAGACGAAATAGAAACCTTAGAAACAGAGCTAGATTACATCGTACCCTCAGAGATCTACTAATAATTGCACGCAACGGCGGCAGACATGAACTGCTTCATACAGCAGTTCAATTGAAATCTATCTTGGATGAAGCAGAGGTTGCATTATTAAGAAATACTAATTGATTCAAACTTGATATCATTGTTGCATTCGCAGAGAATAAACCTTTTTCCTGCCATTAAAAATTTCATATTTAACTACAATAAAGTAACACCGGATCCTTAAATTCTTGAATCAAGTCCTACTTCTTGAGAATGTATTACTTCTGAATACCTGTATAAACAGCTAGCCATATTGTCACAGGCAACTTTTCAACTATTCAGGACAGGCAGCTCCGAAATCTTCTCAAGAAAGGACCTAAGTACAGAATTCAATCCAAGATAGATTTAATCAAATGTCGCGAAGAACTAAAGGAAGCCTTTGATAACTATAAAAAAAATTATGTAAATCGGACGGGGTCGAATCACATTCTCTGAATGACTGGAAAAACCTCATATTGGATATTACTGATATTCGAATAGATGACTTCCACAAAAATCCTCATCTTTTTGAAAATCCTATTTCTAAATATGAAAGATATTTCAAATCCAAATTACGCAATTTACACGAAACATATGTCTTCGCTCCTGTAGACAAAGTAGCCAACAACACCATAATCATTTGAAAACGTTACTACATACCAACTATGGTTTCGATACTTTCGTCTACAAATACTTATATCAAAAGCAATGAAAGTGTTCCTAACATTTTGAACAAAAACAACAGTGAAATTTCTTTATTCCCTATTTCTAAATTGGATCTTCCTACACTATACTGCATACCAAAACTGCACAAGTCTCCTTACAAAGTTTGATACATTTCTAATTCTAGTATCTGCTCAACTACAATTTTGTCTAAAAATCTGACGTTAGTAATCACGGTGATAAAGGAACACGTAGCAAAATATTGTGAAACTGTTCTAAACAGGAATGATGTAAACTTATTTTGGTCTATTAAAAATTCAGGAGATGTGATTGACAAAATGAAATCTAGAAATTTTCAAGCCAATTTGATTTCTTCATACGACGTTTCAAATATGTACACCACGATTCCTTCGTATAAAATTAATGATCAATGGTCCAAACTCATTAAATAGTGCTTTAACCGAGAGGGGAAAACTAATATTTGTACATCTGAATCAAAGGATTTCTTTTCGAATATAGGATACAAATTATATAAATCATGGACATGTAGTGACCTTTGTATTGCCTTGTCCTATCTTTTTGACGACATTTATGTAAGATTTGGTGAGAATCTCTACAAGCAGGTTGTAGGAATCCCTATGGGTACTAATTGTGCGCCTCTTGTTGCAGATTTATTTTTATTCACGTATGAAAAAGAATTTATCCAAAATCTTCAAAAACAAAGAAAACATGATGATGAGAAATTTTTCAATGGTACTTCTAGGTACCTGGGTGATATTCTTCGTACTATCGACAATCCTGATTTTGAAAAGTATAAAAATGTAATTTATCCTGACTGAACTGACTCTAATCAAGGCGAACGTTACAAAGACAGAAACACCATTTTTGGACCTGAATATCAAAATTGTTAATGGAGATGTGCAAACAAGTGTATATGACAAAAGAGATGACTTTGAATTCAACATAGTAAATTTTCCCTGGCTTGACGGTGATGTTCCTGGATTACCGTCTTATGGTATCTACATTTCTCAGCTCATCCGGTATGCTAGAGCATGTACTGATGTTTTGGATTTTCATTATAGAAATCTACAAATAACCAAGAAACTTTTAGGTCAAGGTTTTCGCTTTTACAAACTTGTAAAGACATTCTGGAAATTTTACAAAAATTGTTGTCAACTTTTGAAATTCAGACCCATACAAGCAACAGAGTATATTACTTTGGGTATTTCACAACCTGCATTTTATGGTAACATGATCAACAATATAAGTAGGATCAAAGGTAGACAGTTGGTGCTGAACTGGGTAATGTTGGAGATCCCCTCCTTTCTTTTTCGACGCATTCTGAGATTTCTGTTATCAAAATTTCTTGAAATTTCTAAAACGTGGGTCCTGTAGCATATCCCACCTATCCTGATACGTCTTTCGGTACGCTTTTTCGACGTAGTTACTTTCATACTTTTTGGCATATTACATTATTAAGATTTGAGGATCACTGACGAGGGTTAAGTACCCGAAACGTGCATGTCTGGTCCATGCTGCCAATTTATCTGTTTTTAAACGATGCTATTCAATATAAAGACGTTTAACATTTGTAGGAGTTGTAACATTAACATTTAACATTACTATCTATTTAAAGTAAATACCTGTTTAATAATGATTATCTAATTTTCATATTGAAAAATACATTACATGAATAATAATAAAGGGGTACCTGTATTACACGCCTGTCCGAATGGTTAAAGAGTGCTGGACGTATCAATAGGCTGAAATTAAAAGGAAATATAATCATATACTTGTATTAACATAAATTATGCCCATTCATTTGAATAGACAGCGGTGGCTTGAATTGAACTATATGTATAATGTCATAGTAACTTGGTTTAATTTTAACTATGACTGTACGTTGTATCAGGTCCTTAGCAACGGAGTTTGAAACATATTCAAATGACATTTTAAGCGCGAAAAATGGAATAGAACATAAGTCCTGGTTCCATTGTAGGTTATCACATTATAATCACATTCCAATGGGTTAAAGAAGATCCTGACGATAATCTCAACAGCACTCACAATAGAGCACAAAATTAAACATCGACGGACCCCTAGCAAGCCAGAGGTGGGATCAGGTGACCGGGAGGAGTAAGCATCCCCTGTTGGCTAGCCGCACCCGCCGTCGATGTTAATGAAGCATGGAAATGAAAATATATAAAATTCATGCACTGTCTGACGTTATGTCTACATAAAAAGTGCTGTGGCGACAATGTCAGGGAAGTATATTCAAAACACTTACCATCAAACCCCTCGCGGGGATCTTTTTTACGAGCTCCACACGGCAAAAGGCATAAGTGTGACATAAATGAGTTAAAGAAGATCCTGACGATAATCTCAACAGCACTCACAATAGAGCACAAAATTAAACATCGACGGACCCCTAGCAAGCCAGAGTTGGGATCAGGTGCCCGGGAGGAGTAAGCATCCCCTGTTGGCTAGCCGCACCCGCCGTCGATGTTAATGAAGCATGGAAATGAAAATATATAAAATTCATGCACTGTCTGACGTTATGTCTACATAGAAAGTGCTATGGCGACAATGTCAGGGAAGTATATTCAAAACACTTACCATCAAACCCCTCGCGGGGAACTTTTTTACAAAACACAGTTTCTGTAAAATTAAATGCAGTCATAAACCATGAAATATGAAGTTTCAAGCATAAGTACAAGGGCTTTTCAGAAAGTTTGTGGACAACTGCAATATCTCAAAACTATAAGTTGGTATCATGAAAATGAATAATTATGTCATTCATAACATTGTCTTTTTCAGATATGCTGTGATGCTTAGTGGCACAATACAAAATTGAGATATCTAGAATTTTATATAGGTGCATGATCCTCAGTAATATTCTGATTTATAAATAATAATCAACACTCAGATATCGGACAGAGGTTTAGAAATAGACCATTAAGAAGACAAAATAAACAAGATGATGAGTGAGTTCATCTGTATTATTTAGAGGGAGAGACAGGTTTAAAAGTGCCTTCATAAATTCAACGGAATTTAAACCTACAGTTATAAATTTGTCGTCATGCATGCTTACGCTTGATCAAGTTGATGTACTAAAATTCGCCTTAAATTTTGTCCAAAGTCTAATATTCTTGAATTAAAAAAAGATTTAAAAGATTTTGAAAGAAAATATGATCATGATGATTAAAGGAATTTTACTTTGAAACAAATTATGAAGAAGAATCACTTGTAAAATACAAACTTGAATTCCAACCAGAAAAATGCAGAGTCATAATTCTGGATGAATATTTAGAGAGTCTATGGAATTTAGATTTTAAAGAAAATTCCCATGTACCAAAAAAATTTGTAAAAGAAATAAAGGAAGTATTGTAGTTGTAATGAATAAAGATTATTATGAAAAAGGAGCAGGTTCGGGAACATGGAAAATCGGCCCTAATTTTAGAATGTTTTAGATTTCGATCGTATTTCGTATCAAGGAAGTTAAATGTGTGGTTGTTTGAAATACCAAATAAAAATTTTAATTTACGTGCAATACACCGAAAGATATGGCTTCAAAATCGGCTTAAAGTCATAAAATGCTGAAAAATCGTAAGAAATTGGCATAATTCTGGTCAAAATTTATGAAAATAAGTAGGGCGCCAGCCCTCACCCAAAAATAATTTTATATAAAAAGTTAGATTTGCAATCTATCTTTCGATCAACATAAAATTTATGATGGGTGAGGGTTGGCGCCTATACTAATTTTAAAGATTTATGCAAAAAATGTGGCGGTTTTCCTTCATTTTCCGTCCTGCAGAGCAAATGACGTCAAAATGTGACGTCATATCTAACGCACGTGACGTTTTGATCATGAAAAATATTTACTTTCTATATCGGCAGGTATTTGAGATAATTATAAGAGATACTGAATCATAATTTTCACAAAATTATTTTTCGCAAAAATTTAGGGCCGATTTTGGCAGTTAGTGAACCTACCCCTTTGAATAAATCAAATGATTAATAATGAAACAAATGACATAAACATGGATTCTAATGAAAACAAATAAATAATATCAAAGATAAATAAATTTTGCATTAAGATATGCAGATATTCTAACAAAAAATGAAAGTGATTACTTGGTCAAATTTGATGAGAAAACAAGCAATTTTATGGCCTTCCAAAAATTCATAAATCTGCAAAAAATTAAAGAAGCTATACGATTACAAAAAAGAGAATATATTCAAATTCTAGATCCAGAGGACTTAAAATTAAGACCAATTATTTTTCGGTACATTTCTGGACATAATAATTTTCACACTCTTTGGCCATATTACCTTGTTAAGATTGAGGATCACTGACGAGGGTTAAGTATCCGAAACGTGCATGTCTGGTCCATGCTGTAAATTTATCAGGTCTTAAATTATGCTATTAAATTTAAAGAGGTTTAACATTTGAACCACTTGGCGAGTAGCACTGCTGGTGGACAGGGAGTCCCCGAGGGCATGCGTAGCCAAGTTCAATTAACTTCGGTTTATCGTCTGTCTATTCAACGCATTCGAAAATTTCTGTCATCAAAAAATCTTGAAATTTCTAAAACGTGCGTCCTGTAGCATCATATCCCAACCATCCTGCTACATTTTTCGGTACAGATTTGGACATACTAACTTTCACACTCTTTGGCCACATGACATTGTTTAGATTGAGGATCACTGACGAGGGTTAGGTACCCGAAACGTGCATGTCTGGTCCATGCTGTTAATTTATCTGTTTTTAAAAGGTACTATTGAATTTGAAGACGTTTAACATTGCAGGTCCTTCCCGTTCAACACATTGGGTAAGTAATTTAGTAGATATTTTACTTCAACCTTTCCTTAAACATGTAGAAAGCTATATTATAGATGATATTGATTATTTAAATCATATTTCATCCCATGTTCCCAGAGGCACAATACTTTCGACATGTTATGTAACAAGCTTATATAGCAATATTCCCCATGACCTAGTTAAAAGAGCTATCCAACATTGGCTGGACAGTTATCCACACGAGTTACACAATCGCTTCAATAAATCCTTTATTATAGAATGTGTGGGTCTAATATTGAATAATAACACATTTCAATTTAATAACAAGAATTTCATACAAATCTAAGGAACGGCCATGGGAACGAAAATGACCCCCGTATATGCAAATCTTACTCTAGGTTATTTAGAGAGCTCCCTTTACCAGGATGTTAAAACTCATTTTTCATAATAGACGAAAATATTTTTGAAAATTCCTGGAAAGGATATATTGATAATTGTATAATTTTATTGGATCCGAATTGTGGAGAAATAAAAGATTTGCATGAAATTTTTCAAAACATTCACCAGACATTAAATTCACGATGGAATGCAGTGTTAAAGAAATCCCTTTCCTAGACATTCTTCTGTAAGTAGATTGACAAGTGATCTCTACAGACATCTATAGAAAACCCATCGATTCGCAACACTATCTACATTTCAAAAGTCAGCATCCTAAAACTTGTTGCAGTTCCATATAATTTTAGGTAGAAGAATTGTACTATTGTAAGTGATAAAAAAACTTCGTGAAATTAGTCTCAATGAACTTCGAACAGCTCTTTTAAATAGAGCATTTCCTATTTCACTGATAAACAAAGGTTTAGAATTAGCCAAAAATATCCCGTTATCCGATCTTAGAAAAGTTAAAGAAGAGAAATTTGAAGAAGTTTTAATAGATGTAATCACTTTTAACAAAAAAAAAAAAAAAAAAAAAAAAAGAAAATAAAAATCCCGAAATATTTAACGAAGCATACAAAAATTTAAATTTGAAAACAAAACTGACACCTCAATCGTAGGCGTCTCAAAATGCAAAAAACAACAGATGTAAAATATGTGATATCTTGATTGGCATGTCTGGTCCATGCTGTTAATTTATCTGTTCTTAAATTGTACTATTGAATTTGAAGACGTTTAACATTGCAGGTCATTCCTGTTCAACACATTGGGTAAGTAATTTAGTAGATATTTTACTTCAACCTTTCCTTAAACATGTAGAAAGCTATATTATAGATGATATTGATTATTTAAATCATATTCCATCCCATGTTCCCAGAGGCACAATACTTTCGACATTTTATGTAACAAGCTTATATAGCAATATTCCCCATGACCTAGTTAAAAGAGCTATCCAACATTGGCTGGACAGTTATCCACACGAGTTACACAATCGCTTCAATAAATCATTTATTATAGAATGTGTGGGTCTAATATTGAATAATAACACATTTCAATTTAATAACAAGAATTTCATACAAATCTTAGGAACGGCCATGGGAACGAAAATGACCCCCGTATATGCAAATCTTACTCTAGGTTATTTAGAGAGCTCCCTTTACCAGGATGTTAAAACTCATTTTTTTCATTATAGACGAAAATATTTTTGAAAATTCCTGGAAAGGATATATTGATAATTGTATAATTTTATTGAATCCGAATTGTGGAGAAATAAAAGATTTGCATGAAATTTTTCAAAACATTCACCCAAACATTAAATTCACGATGGAATGAAGTGTTAAAGAAATCCCTTTCCTAGACATTCTTCTGTTAGTAGATGAACAAGTGATCTCTACAGACATCTATAGAAAACCCATCGATACGCAACACTATCTATATTTCAAAAGTCAGCATCCTAAAACTTGTTGCAGTTCCATATAATTTTAGGTAGAAGAATTGTACTATTGTAAGTGATAAGAAAACTTCGTGAAATAAGTCTCGATGAACTTCGAACAGCTCTTTTAAATAGAGCATTTCCTATTTCACTGATAAACAAAGGTATAGAATTAGCCAAAACTATCCCATTATCCAATCTTAGAAAAGTTAAAGAAAAGAAATTTGAAGAAGTTTTAATATTTGTAACCACTTTTAACAAATGTAATCCCGAAATATTTAACAAAGCATACAAAAATTAGAATCAATTGAAGATGAGCGAAAGAATGGAGAGTATAATAAGTGAAACTAAACTAATCAAAAGCAAACGACAGCCTAAAAATTTGAAAAATATACTTACATACGGAATTCCGGTCTCCGTAAACTATTGCATGTATTTACCAATGTACGATGATTGAGATATATTTACCATTATCTGAAGAGGCTGTCAAAGCCGAAACACGTGTAATAATAAAATTTGGAATATCATATCGCATGTTGTGGTGCTTTAACATTTTTTTCTATTTTAAACAGTATATACTGTTGTATACATTACAGAGTATTGTTTGTATCATGCATGTATGCGATATAAAGACCCTGCGATATTGAAATTAATAGATGAACCCCTGTATATAGAATCTAGTCAACAATGTCTTAAATTATAATAAACTAACTCATGTAAATCTGTGATAATTATATTCTGCATATTTATCTTAAATCTTAGTGTTTATAACTGACTGCTTCAAGTGCCAAGTGTCTTAACTAGGTCAATTATCTTAATCAGCTGGTGCGACTGTCTTTTTTTTAACTGAAAACATATCAATCAATATCTTTTATGCTCATGTTGCCTGCTTGTATATGTTTACGATTTGTAGCTTTGCTTTAGCTTTTGTTTGCATGCTTGTGTTCTATATAGTCTGTATTTGTATGTGCTTTAATTATTGCCATAGTCGGTTGTAAAAGTCTACAGAGCTTATGTTTATTGTTTACCTCGTGCACAATGCCGACTCTAAATATATATTACTTAATTACAATCCTTGTCTCGCTGAATAATGCAAGCTCTTAAATAGTTATATATTTACATTGAAGCTGCGTTTCCCTTATTATGCAAGTATTTAAAGCTCTTGCTATGCATTTCCAAATGTAGGCGAGAGCAATAAGTATATGACGTCACATACAGAAGGATGGTGGAGATCATATAATGTTAAACGTCTTCAAATTCAATAGCATCATTTAAAAGCAGGTTAAATTTATAGCATGGACCAGACATGCACGTTTCGTGTATTTAATCCTCTTCAGTGATCCTCAATCTAAAATGTTTGAAAATGATGTTCAAATATACCGAAATACATAGCAAGATGGCTGGGATATGATGCTACAGGAGAGAAGATTCAGAAATTTAAGAAAATGTTGTTAACGGATCTTTTCGAATGCCTTTGAAGAAACGATCTTCGGAAATCAATCGAACTTGGCTACATATGCCCTCGGGGACTCCTGGTCCACCAGCAGTGACACTAACCAAGTGATACGAATGTTCAAGATAACTTTACAGCATGGCGTAGACAAGTTTCGAGTATTTAACCAAAGATTGTGATGCATGTAGTTTTCTTCGAGAAGTTTACGCCCAAAATTGTCGACAACATGATCCGTGCTATCTCTCGACATACATGTATATTCATCAGTTTCATACTTATCTAATGGGGCTTATAAATTTGAATTTTGTCTATCAAGATCTTCATTGACAATAAAATCGTCTCTATTTCCATATCTTTCATTCATGTCACCAGTTATATACACGGAACCAATTTTATTCTAGAAACTTGTAATTTCTTCCAGGATTTGAAAGTCTACGTCTTGTTTCCGATAAGAAAATGCTGTTTTCTAGTGGAAGACAACAAAACAATATGAAAAATGGATTTCCGAGTCTTGCTGATGAAATTTTGGGACATGATATTGAATCCATATGTACGTAGGTCGAATGGGGGTGTCAGATCGCAAGGAATCGGTGTCTATCTATACTTGGGTAACTGCCGGCTTCGTCTGTCGAGTACGATGTCCGTTGTTCACGAACAATAACGGACGTTCAGATGAACGTACAGGCGGGGAAACGTTCTGTGGATGGTGTTGGTTCACATCCCTCGCGTTACCACTGTCGGGGGGGGGGGGTTGACTCTCGTTGGTTTCTCGCGCTTTCACTGCCCCGTGTATTAATCGGCATCGGTGCGTTCGTGCGTCGCTCCTCGTCACTGCATAACCTTTCGTTCATAGAAAGGAGGAATTAAACTGATAGCATTTCACCTGCGCAGATGCGTACTTAAATTGTACAGTTCGATTCTTGACTTCAATCGACATACAAATAAAATTTCTCTTTTGTCAACAAAAGATTATTTTGCGTTTGTTTTTTGTTTCATGTAGGATTTAAGCAGTTTTCAATATTAAAATATTGAACCTTGGAGAATTGGCAGACAAAACATACAGTCATCAATTTTGAATATCATAGCTTTATGCATTTCTTCATGATTAAATTAATTTTATTTGTGACGAAGACCCCGAGATACTCAGTGTCAAAAGTGATGGGATAAAGAAGGGAAGGAAAGTCGTCGAATAGTCAACATGAGGCATGTTTACATGATACTATGTGTAGCTTCATTATTTAAATACTGTCATACGTGTATGCCAATATTTGAAACTTTCACAAGACTCAGTGGTACAAATGCAATCGCAACTCAACTTATTTACATGGAATTTTATCGCATTCGATCACAAATAGAATGTGCAAAAATGTGTGTCGACAACGAGCCATGTTATTCATACGGTTACCATAGTGATGACAATAAATGTCAATTGATTTCATCTGTTTTGACCGAGACGATTATCACAGGGGGCGACATGGGATGGATATATTTTGTACAAAATGGTACGAAAACTACAAATTTTAAAATTAAATATAATGAATTCTTTATAGGAATCTTGATCTAATATGTACGAGGGTTGTTCGAAAAGTTCGTAGACAGCCGCAATATTTCAGAAAAGCGTGACAGTAAATGTACAATGTTCTTGCCAAATATTCATGGGTTTATTGAAATCAATATAAACATTACAGAATCAATCCATACAATACCAAGGTAATTGAAAAATTCGGTCATTTTAAAAATCATTGTCTTTAATTATGTGTCGAGACGTTTAGCGACATAATACGAAAATTGAGATATCCAAAATTGTGTACACGCAGATGATGCCTTTATCATTTATTTCTAAATTCGGACGCAGAGAATGTCAATGTATATATTTTATTGTTTTACAGTATTTGAAACTGAATTTTAATCTTGTTACGATACATTGGTATTTAGATATCGCTATTTCCAGAAGCGCCATCAAGACGTAAGAGTGGTTAATCTGACGTTTCCCCACAATTTTTGAACGACGTCCAATAATTGAACTTTTAATCAAGCTAATACAAATCTTATCTTATACAATTTGTAGATGGTACACATGGCTATGCTATACAAGAAAAATGTTTCGAGCGCACGTCAGTATGCATACAATTTGCAACGAAGATGAAAAAGTGATGAAAATTAATTCATAGAGAATGACCTGAACGAACAAAACAGACCGACCGAAACGTTGTGAAATGAAATTCTTGATGCATCTGTGAACAGATAGAAAGGACTAGGGAAAAATTCTAGCGCATAATTGTCTAATCTATTCTGCATGGTTTATTTTTGAACCGAAATAAAATAAACAACTTTTCCCCCAAATAATTTAAAATGGAAAGACAGAGCAAAAGTGGAAAATTGCTAATTACTCCGTACTTTGCGTAGCGTCGTTTGGGAAACCATTTATGCGCCGCTCTCCGAAGAGACACTTAAATAAAAACACCAAATTTCTTTGCCTATGGACCAATCGCTTTAAATTTTGCACAATAAGAATATACAATTTTAAGGAATAAATTGGTATGTAAACAAAATGTTTAACGATAACGATGAAAAATTTATTAAATTTGTCTTCGAATTTTTCGAACAACCATCGTATCTCCATTTAAAAATTCATGTAAGATCTTTAAAAGAAGTACTATAAAATATAAAAATGAAATATAGTTGCCTAATGCTCGACTGCATAGAATTATGTCATTTATTACAGCCAACTTCTTAAGCTCACTTTCTTACTTAATTTACATATACACAATTGTATATTCATGAAAGGAGGGGATCTCCAACAACACTCAGTCGCTGCACCCACAGCAAGCCCCAAAACACCCAATGCATTTAGCACCTATACTTTGCTCAAATTTGACTTCAATAAGCAAAATCACTGAAGAGAAAAAAGTAGACCAAGGTCATTCTATGAAAGTTTGATCAAAGATACATCCAACATGTAAGTTTGGAACATGTAGTACTTATACTCTGCTCAATATTGGCTATTAAAAGCAAAATCATTCAAACGGAAAAGGTAGGTCAAGGTTATTTTCTGAAAGTTTGATTAAAGATATATCCAATTTGTACGTTTGGACCATGTAGCACTAATACTTTGCTCAATATTGGCTTTTAAAGGCAAAATCACTTAAGCATGAAAAAAAAGGTCAAGATCATTCTATGAAAGTTTGATAAAAAAAAACCATCTAACATGTAAGTTTGGAACCAGTATTACTTATACTTTACTCAATATTAGCTTTTAAAGGCAAAAATCACTCAAGCGGAAAAAGTAGGTCATTTTATGAAAGTTGGATCAAATTGACAAATATGGATAATGACCATATCCCTGTATACAGCACAAAATCTATAACTCAGAAAATCAGAAACCGAAGGCATACAAAATCAGGACAAAACAGGAACCAAAGCAAACAAACAAAAACCTCCACCACATGAAAAGAAGCGAACTTCCGATATGGGAGTGAGATCAGGTGCCCAGGAAGAGTAAGCATCTCCTGCTTGCATGCAACACCCGCCGCTTCAATTCGGTAGAACTGTCACATCCGGTAACTTCCATTTCGGAAGACATAGAGTACAATCTTGGCTTGGATGGTTCAAATGGTCTATGACAGAATGTCACCCACCATTCTGGAGAGTGGGACATCATAGTGTATGACGAGTTCCCCATATCGACCGTAGAACTTCCTCAGTGACGATGTAAGTCGGTCACAAACATATCCCTGACTGAGAAGCTTATCTGAAAGACGCCTAGCTCTCAGAACAAAATCCGTATATTTGGTACTTGCTCTGGCATAGCGTATCAACTGAGATATGAACATGCCATAAGCAGGCGATGAAGGGATGTTGCTACTCAGAAAAGGAAAGTTACATCAAACATATAAGTTTTGAACATGTAGTTATGTTTTGCTCAATATTGGCTATTAAAAGCAAAGTATTTACCTTATCATCTCAACTTTTGCCTTCTCATTTGAAATAATAAAAAAAAAAAAAAACTCCACCCCAGGGACAGTCGAGCCACAGGCACCAGATTCCTAGAGAGAAAACTATAACCCATCGAAAACGCCCTTTCTCTTCTCCTCATCCTTTTACAAGGCATGACAGCTCCCATGTTTTAAATCGAGTCGAAACCTACACTTTACCGTTAGCGGCAAGGATGACAACTCCAACTAACATACTGCGCATGCTAAGAATAACGTAAAGTGTAGGTTTCGACTCCATTTCATGTTTTTGGATTAATTGCGGCTCAATGCAAGTATAATCAATGACCAGTAGGTTACGATCGTGAAGAAAAATATATGTCGATAATACTGTATGGAATAGAAACATCTTCTGAGATTCTTTTTATCATATAAAATATGACGTAATTTATCAAAATAACGTCAAAATTTTATAATTCCGACTTCATACCTTGCAAATAACGCGCCAACGTCGCCGTTTCTATTGTGACGTCACAAAGGATCTGGAGTGCTTTATCGAATGACCACGCTCCCAAAGTGATATGTAACGTGTTATCATAAATTTATTTATGAAATGGCTTTATGTAACCGAATAAAGGGTGTATCATGTGATAAATAAAGAATATGATATATTATATTTGATAATAAAAATATATGAAGTGTTCCAACTGATAACTTTCTTGGACAAAATTTAAAACCAGTATTAATGCGCAAGACACGTGTTTCAGATAGTAAAATCTTAGCAGTGGTACTTAAAGCAATAGTGATTTTCAGACTCAGTCTAATTGATTTCCGTGGCATCCTTTAGTTTGATATCTGGATTGTGTGTATCTTTATTGTAAAGAGCGCGCTTTTTCCCCGTAGGGACCATTTCAGTAGTATACTTAAATAAAATATATGGCCAAGGACCTTTTTAATTCGATGATATTTTAGGAAAAAATGATCAACTTAGAAATAGCTACGTAATACTAGTGTATTATGTCAAATTGATAAAAGTGCAATACATAGCTTCTTTCGAACAATAGAGCTGGATACAAAGTAATAAAACATTTGAAACACTCAATCACAGGGAAAGTGTTTAAGTTATTCACAATGCAAAAAAGTATAAGGGAAGATAATAAGAAAATTCGTTCAAACTCGAAGCCTTCTTGGGCACCATTTCAAAATAACTCTAATGTTTTAGTTTGACTCAGTGATTAGCATGGGAGTTCTTCGAGCAGAAGGAAATCGGAGTATCTGGATTTGGCGACGACCTGAACATCCCACAAAACTGAACGACCCTATTTTTATAACTATTTGATACAAAAAACGCCTGTATGCAAATCATTGTTGCATTCATTAAGGCTAAAATATCCTAAATGAAAGAAATTTATTTGAAAGTAGAGCAAAAATTTCTCCTTGGATATATTTCATTTTTAAAAACATAAGAAGCTTTCTTTTCTTCAGAACGTTGTTTATCACCATGGAGATACTTCAGATGTAGCTGCTATTACGCAAAACAGGACAGGGTGAATTTCGACGATGCTCAGGTACCTATCATCTTACATTTACATTTACACAATTATATTATGTGAAGTGGACACAGGGAATGCGAACTATTTATCTGGATTGTTATTTGATATTTGTGTTGGAAATAATGACTTGAAATTGAAAGTTTCCTTGTAAATGATACAAGGTTTGATACTCAATCAGTGAACTGAAGATATGGAATAGCTATTATCCAAGAAATTTTCAAACCAATTCTAATTCTATTGAAGAAATTTTCAAACCAATTCTAATGCACCAGACACGTATTTCGGCTAGTGAACCCTCATCAATAGTACTGAATGAAATGCCGAAATGAACATCAGACATAACCAATTGTATTTCAGTAGTGCCCCTAGTTTTATTTCAATAATACGGAAATGATCCAACTCTATGCCTTCTTGAAGAAAATATCCAACCAATTTCAATGCACCAGACACGTGTTTCGAACATGAAGTTCTCATAAAGTGCTTTCATACGCCACCCAAATTAATTTCACTAGCGCCAACTGGCTTTATTTTTAGATTTTTGATTTGTACATTAGCATTTCCAAATAAAATCTATGTTCAAAATAGCATTGGAGGGATGGTGCTAAGATGTCATCTTTCTTTAATTTCGATATTTATCGATGAAATGGCGAGTTGCCGAAATAACAAAAATAAATATGATGTCAAATTGATAGAGGGCAATACCAAGGCGAAAAAGCTGGAAAGAAGTAATTGATAAACTTAACAAACATCAAAGAAAGGAGGGGATTTTCAACAACACTAGGTTGCAGCACCAACAGCAAAATCCCAAAACACGCATGCAAAAAAACACAGAACAGATACCCACAGAAAGAGACGCAAAAGGGACAAGGAACACCAACTGACAACAAAGAAACATGAAACATAAAAGACTACACATAAACCAACGAGACCAATGGGCAACCGGTGCCGACTTAGGACGGCCATCTGCCACGGAGAACGATTTTAACTGCTCCACACTATAATCAGAAATAAGTGTTTATTTTAGTGAAGTGTTCCAACTCTCTGCCTTCTTGAAGAAAATTTTCCAACCGATTTCATGCACCAAACACGTGTTTCGAATATTAAATTCTCATTAGTGATGTATTTTTAAAAGTATCATAACGAAATAAAAACTGTTTCAGTGTCCCATAAGGACGTTCTCAAGAGTACCCCTCACAAATAACGCTGGTTATTGGTTGAAAACTTTTGCATTATATTGGAATAAAACATGTTATTTAGTTATATATTAGCTGTTAGAATAAGCGACGTATATCGGTACTAGTATGTAAAAGTACGAAATAAGGGATAGTCAAAAATGCATTAAATTAATCAATAGATATATACATATAGTTTAGCTAGCTTAATTATACTTCTTAACGATGATTTTTACCATCAGTTAGAGTACCGATGAAGCACCTGTTTACACTAAAACATTTCCTTGAAATTTGCTTTATTTTCAGAATCAGTGTTTACAATTAAATAGCAACCTTATCAAAATCGATGATGCTGATGAAAATTCGTTTGCTCGAACCCTTGTAAGAGAAGAAGGTAATGTTTGATATAATACGTCTGTATGTTGTTGTTTAAAGATTTGATAGATAATATGTGAATCCCTTGTTTAAGGGTTATTTTGTCAACAAACAATATGTATTTTGTAGTTTGCGAGATGATATAGCTATAAATAATCAATATTAACTATATCGTACATTATATTTGATATTTAGGCAATTATACATTTTTCTGATGTATAGATGAACAACTGTATAGCATCTAAAGGGTACAACCTCTAGGTTTAATAGAATTAACCTTCCTCCAGGGACATTATATCATCACATCGGCAGATAAAGCCTCTAATAATTACCTATATAAAAATATTATTTAGAAAGTGTTGCCAGAGCATTTGGACTAAATTTGACTTCTGGAAATCCCACCTATGCTCAAACAATTTTTCGACTTCAGAATTAATTAAAAATCACAAATCAGCACTTGCTTCTTTCGGTCTTGACACTAACAAATTGGATCTAGATTTACCGTACCTGTATTGTATACCTAAAATGCAAAATAATCCGTATAAACAACATTTCATTGCTGGTTCCTCAAAATGCTAGACCAGATCTGTATCGATCTTACTCACCAAAATTTTATCTGAAATAAAGTCAGGCCTTCAAAAGTAGTGTTCAACTGTGTATTCGCGTAGCGGTATAAACCAAATGGCGATCTTTAAAAAAATCGAAAGAACTTTTAGAACACCTCAAATCAACACAGTTCAAAAGAGTACACTCCATAAAATCGTTTAATTTTTCGACATTTTACACCACAATTCACATACTTTATTGAAATAGAGACTGTCACAAACGCATTTACCAGTAAAAACTGTAATTGAAATATAAATTCATATTCGTAAATTACGACACACTTACTTTGTAAAAGAGAAATCTGAGTCAAAAACGAAGTATACTGAATCAGATGTCATTAAGATGTTGAATTTCCTGATTCGATAACATCTTTGTTGTCTTCCAACAGGTTGTTGGCATTCCAATGGGAAGCATTTGTGCCCCGCTCCTTGCTGACATATTTTTATACTCATACGAAGCTGAATTTATTCCATCCTTGATCTCTGAGGGCAAAAAACAGTTAGCTCTTAACTTCAACTTCACGTACAGATACATTGATGATCTAATGTCCATCAATAATCCAAAATTTGCAGGTTACCCAGACACAATCGATCCCGTTGAACTTGAAGTTAAAGAAACGACAGAGACCGATAATTAAGCGTCCTATTTGGATGTCATGCTGTCTTTTGACGTCCATGGTAATATGAACACCTCACTGTATGACAAACGTGACGACTTCAATTTCAATATCACAAATTTTCCTTTTCTGAGTAGCAACATTCCGTCGTCACCAGCATATGGCGTTTTTAGTTCTCAATCAATTCGCTCACTCCCATGTCGGGAGTTCGCTTCTTTTCATGTGGTGGAGGATTTTGTTTGTTTGCTTTGGTTCCTGTTTTATCCTAAATTTGAATGCCTTCGGTTTCTAATTTTCTGAATACTCGATTCTGTGCTGTATACAGGGATATGGTCATTATCCATATTTGTCACGTTATGTTCGGGCAAGCTCCAAGATTTTGTAAGAGCTAGACAGCTTTCAGTTAAGCTTCTCAGTCAAGGATACATTTTTGACCGACTTACATCGTCACTGAGGAAGTTCTAATGTCGATATTTGGAACTCGCCATACACTATGATGTCCCACTCTCCTTAATGGTATATGATAGTCTGTTATAGACCATTTGTACCGTCCAACGAAAGATTATACTTAAGTTTATATTTTCAAAAATTGAAGTAACCGGATGTGACAGTTCTACCGAATTAAAGCGACGGGTGTTGCATGAAAGCAGGAGATACTGATTCTTCCTGGGCAGCTTGTCTCACTCCCATATCTGGAGTTTGCTTCTTTTAATGTGGTTGAGGATTTTGTTTCTTTGCTCTGGTTCCTGTTTAATCCTGATTTTGTATGCCTTCGGTTAACTATTTTCTGAATTATCGATTTTGTGCTGTATATAGGGACATTGTCATTATCCATATTTGTCATGGTTAATTTTAGATAAAAAATAGTTAAGGAAGATCTTGACGATAATCTCAACAGCACTCACAATAGAATACCCCGCGGGCACATGTAGCCAAGTTCGATCAATTTCGGTTGATGGTTTCTTCAACGCATTCTAAATTTCTGTTATCAAAATTTTTTGAAATTTCTAAAAAGTGGGTCCTGTAGCATCATATCCCACCCATCCTGCTACGTCTTTCGGTACACGTTTTCGACATAGTAACTTTCATACTTTTTTTGGCATATTACATTGATTTAGGATCACTGATGAGGGTTATGTACCCCAAACGTGCATGTCTGGTCCACGTTGCCAAATTATATGTTCTTAAATGATGCTATTCAATTTGAAGACGTTTACATTGATGGACCCCAAGCAAGCTAGAGTTGGGACCAGGTGCCCGGGAGGAGTAAGCATCCCCTATTTGCTAGCCGCACCCGCCGTCGATGTTCATGCACTAAAATGAAACGACATATAAGATACATGCACTGACTAAAAGTAACCCTCTTTGAATTTTATCCATTTTGAAAGGGTTTCGAGCTGTACGTCCTCTTTCTTAGCCCAACGTCTTGCATTTTTCTCACAAGAGTCAATGATAATTTTTGAAGTTTGGTTCCATATAAAGGATTTACTTTGTCTGTATTTGGGACCCTTTTTTAACAAAGTTCCTGACTATACTAAGGTCACCAGCAGTGGCGGATTTCTGGGGGGCCCCCCTTTTTCACCCTAAGTTATTGGTTCAGAATACTCTTTTTATGCTTAATCTCTTTACTTTTGGGGAAATTTTCGGCGCGCTTCGCTCGCCGCACTTAATATGTCATTAGTTGTCAGTTTTCGTTTTCTCTTTGTCTTCAACTTTCTTTGTTATCGTGTTTGGACGGATTCATATGCCATAAACATATACAAAATTCACAATCAAATTAACACTTGATAATTACCAAATGCTTCATTTTCATGGGCCGATCTAACCAGGTTAGACACGTGGATAGTGGGTTTGAAATGCCCAACCTTCCCAACCTTCCCCAATTGATCAAACAAATATAGAGCATAGAAAATGAGAAAGAAAGAGGATGTACAGCTCGACACCCTTTCCGAATGGATAAAATCAATCAGAGGGTTGTTTTTATCTAGAATTAACCGATTAAAATCAACTGTGAACACCAGATTCGTGTCTATATTTAAAGACCCTGATGTTATCACAGAACTTACCTACCTCCAAGAACATTATGTCATCACACCAGCGGACAAAGCCTCAAATAATTACACATTTACTTGCAAAAAGTACTATTTCGACAGTCTAGTTAAAGAGTTGGGTTTAAATTCGACACCTGGAAATCCCACTTACACCCCAACAAACCTTTCTGCCTCTGAAATAATAGATAACCACAAATCAGCTCTTGCTTCCTTTGGCTTCGACACTACCAATTTAGATTTAGATTTACCATACTTATACTGCATACCTAAAATGCATAAGAATCCGAACAAACAACGTTTCATCGCTGGTTCCTCAAAATGTTCTACCAAATCTGTATCGATCTTACTCACCAAAGTTTTATCTGAAATCAAATCTGGGCTACAAAAATATTGTTCGACAGTATATTCTCGCAGTGGTATCAACCAGATGTGGATTTTAAAAAATTCGAAGGAACTTTTAGAACATCTGAAATCCACTCATTTTAGTAGAGTCCATTCGATCAAAGCCTTTGATTTTTTCGACACTTTACACTACAATTCCACATTCTAAATTGAAAGAAAGACTCGCAAAAATTATAAGTAATGCGTTTACAAGTAAGAACGGTAATCGCAAATACAAATTTATTGTTGTTAACTATGACAAAACCTACTTTGTAAAAGAAAAGTCAGATTCTGAAAATAAGTACACTGAAACAGACATTATTCAGATGTTAAACTTTCTGATCGACAACATTTTTGTGGTGTTTGGAGGAAAGGTCTTCCAGCAAATTGTCGGAATTCCAATGGGTACCAATTGTGCCCCACTCCTTGCCGACATTTTCCTTTACTCGTACGAAGCTGAATTCATTCAATCTTTGGTCTCTGAAGGGAAAAGATACTTAGCTTCTGATTTCAACTTCACTTACAGATACATAGACGATGTGTTGTCCATCAATAATCCAAAATTCGCGGATTACCTGAGCAGTATCTATCCTTCGGAGCTTGAAGTCAAAGAAACTACAGAGACAAATAATTCAGCATCCTATTTGGACATAATGTTGTCCTACGACACTGATGGTCACATGAACACCTCACTCTATGACAAACGTGACGACTTCAATTTCAGCATTACGAACTTTCCTTTTCTGAGTAGCAACATCCCTTCATCGCCTGCTTATGGCGTGTTCATATCTCAGTTGATACGCTATGCCAGAGCAAGTACCAAATATACGGATTTTGTTCTGAGAGCTAGGCGTCTTTCAGATAAGCTTCTCAGTCAGGGATATGTTTGTGACCGACTAACATCGTCACTGAGGAAGTTCTACGGTCGATATGGGGAACTCGTCATACACTATGATGTCCCACTATCCAGAATGGTGGATGATATTCTGTCATAGACCATTTGAACCATCCAACCAAAGATTGTACTCTTTATCTTCCAAAATGGAAGTAACCGGATGTGACAGTTCTACCGAATTGAAGCGACGGGTGTTGCATGCAAGCAGGAGATGCTTACTCTTCCTAGGCACCTGGTCTCACTCTCATATCGGGAGTTCGCTTCTTTTCATATGGTGGAGGTTTTTGTTTTTGTTTGCTTTGGTTCCTGTTTTGTCCTGATTTTGTATGCCTTCGGTTTCTGATTTTCTGAATTATCGATTTTGTACTGTAGACAGGGATATGGTCATTATCCATATTTGTCATTGTATTCTTAGTACAAAATGTAACCATCTATTCCAAAAATTTTTCGAATCGCTCCGCTCGCCCATATAGAATAAAGTTGTATATGCGTGTATGAATGACTAAAATTTAAATGAAAATTAAAAAAAATTATATCGTAAAATTTTCCGACTCGCTACGCTCGTTAGTCTACCTCCAAACTAAAGTCAATGTATCATGAAACTCTATATCTTGTACATGCAGTTTGAATTACCCCCCCCCCCCCCCTCCACTTCTTGATTAGATCATCAATCTTGAGATTCGCGTTTTTGTCTTCGCCTTTTTTATTTGCCTGTCAGTTTTTCTGTGAACACTTTTCTTCGAACTGAAGCCTTGGGCCCCCCTTTTCTGAAATCCTAGATCCGCCACTGATCAGTAATAACGTGTCCACAAGGAAAGTAGTTGAAATCCGATGAAGAACATTATTTGCAAGGAATTGGATGTAGTGAGGGATTACTTAAATCAATAAATTGCAGGAATCATTTTAATTGTAAATTTTAGATGCAAATGAGTTAAAGAAGATCCTGACGATAATCTCAACAGCACTCACAATAGAACACTATGTTGAGCATCGACGGAACCCTAGCAAGCTAGAGGTGGGATCAGGTGCCCGGGAGGAGTAAGCATCCCCTGTTGGCTAGCCGCACCCGCCGTCGATGTTAATGCACGATAAAGAACACAGTATATAAAATGCATGCACTGTCTGACGTTATGTCTATAGGCGACCATGTCAGGGAAATATATTCAAAACACTTACTGTCAAACCCCTCGCGGGGAACTTTTTTACGTGTGTAGCTATAGGAAATACAAGGAGTTTCTTTTCTTTTGAAACATAGTGGGATTTTTCTATGAAAGTTATGTGATTCAAAATGTGACCAAGATTCAATTTTAACCTTTGTTTGCAAATCTAACTTTAATGAAAGGACGCTTTGTTCCCTCTTCTGATTTTCCGATCTAACTGCTTGAAATAAACGAAAAGTAGAAATATCTTTGATAATACCTTGTAGTCTGTATTCTGGGGAATGTGTAACGTTAAATGTGAAGTCCTAAGTATATTCATAGTATTCGTAGGAACAGAGTACAATTTGGTACGAATGTGATGTAGACCTAGAACTTGTACTTGTTAATGGTCAGAAAATGGGTTTAATGCTAGCTATTTGGTAAGTTCAAACTTAAATGACAACATGGATAATGATGTAAGGCAAAATTCATTGGAATCAATAATGAAAGAAAACAAAGATCCGGGATGTCAGGAGATAGATAGAGGAATTTGAATCGACCTTATTATAAAATAACAAAAAATATTATTCTTGTTCTCGCTCAAACACAATTCAGTTAGTCAGGGTTATTATTGGCAAACAATAGATAGATGATACACGGTGAAATGATGCAGAGTTACGTATGCATATATCAATAGCATAAAGAAAAGTTCTGCAGGGTTCTTTCGATTCGAAAAACGTTTCATTTCAAACCTTAGCAGATAAGACTGGGACTACCTGAACAAAAGAAACAAGTACAAATAGCTGAAATATTTTATGCTGAAATATTTAGTTTTGCGATCTTAACATTAAAGAAATACCTATCAGTTATTCAGTCTCAAAGTCGAGAAGACAAGACAAAATCATTAGACTTTCCATAGGAACGGTTGCTTTATTAACCCTTTTGACATGTTGAACCATAACATAAAATACTTTTAAAGAATATCTAATGCATGCGCAATAGTATTGACTTATCATAAATAATTGATAGACTTCTAAAAAGAATATCAATTTCAATAAATTGAAAGACAGACTCGCAAAAATTATAAGTAATGCGTTTACAAGTAAGAACGGTAATCGCAAATACAAATTTATTGTTGTGAACTATGACAAAACCTACTTTGTAAAAGAAAAGTCCAATTCTGAAAATAAGTACACTGAAACAGATATTATTCAGATGTTAAACTTTTTGATCGACAACATTTTTGTGGTGTTTGGAGGAAAGGTCTTCCAGCAAATTGTCGGAATTCCAATGGGGACCAATTGTGCCCCACTCCTTGCCGACATTTTTCTTTACTCGTACGAAGCTGAATTCATTCAATCTCTGGTCTCTGAAGGGAAAAGATACTTAGCTTCTGACTTCAACTTCACTTACAGATACATAGACGATGTGTTGTCCATCAATAATCCAAAATTCGCGGATTTCCTGAGCAGTATCTATCCTTCAGAGCTTGAGGTCAAAGAAACTACAGAGACAAATAATTCAGCATCCTATTTGGACATAATGTTGTCCTACGACACTGATGGTCACATGAACACCTCACTCTATGACAAACGTGACGACTTCAATTTCAGCATTACAAACTTTCCTTTTCTGAGTAGCAACATTCCTTCATCGCCTGCTTATGGCGTGTTCATATCTCAGTTGATACGCTATGCCAGAGCAAGTACGAAATATACGGATTTCGTTCTGAGAGCTAGGCGTCTTTCAGATAAGCTTCTCAGTCAGGGATATGCTTGCGACCGACTAACATCGTCACTGAGGAAGTTCTACGGTCGATATGGGGAACTCGTCATACACTATGATGTCCCACTCTCCAGAATGATTGGTGATATTCTATCGTAGACCATTTGAACCATCCAACCCAAGATTGTACTCTATGTCTTCCGAAATGGAAGTTACCGAATGTGACAGTTCTACCGAATTGAAGCGGCGGGTGTTGCATGCAAGCAGGAGATGCTTACTCTTCCTGGGCACCTGGTCTCACTCTCATATCGGGAGTTCGCTTCTTTTCATATGGTGGAGGTTTTTGTTTGTTTGCTTTTGTTCCTGTTTTATCCTGATTTCGTATGCCTCGGTTTCTGATTTTCTGAATTATCGATTTTGTACTGTAAACAGGGATATGGTCATTATCCATATTTGTCATTGTAACTCTTTGATATGTTTCTTAATATTTTCAGAAGAAGGTTTGCATTTGTCAATATTGAAATATAATATGCTCTTTAGTATCAATTTTATTGTACTAGACACAAATCATCGTCAATATTACTTTATGTCAAACAGGTTGAATAAAGCCAAAGTGAATTTTCCTAGCGCCATTTACAATATAGACTCTTAATTTCCTTTTGCTGAAAATGTACCATATGTTGTGTAGGGTGTACCAAGAAACGTATTTAATGAAAAATATGGCAAATATGCAATTAGGGAGATACCACTTAGCTTCTTAAGTCGTGCACTCTGACTGACTGTGACAACAGGACTCCATGGCGGGCACTGTCCAAACCTCTGTAATGAAGATAAGGCCCCGACCAGCTGTCCTCTCTGAATGTATGTCGGACCCCTCGGGTGACAAAATACATTAACTCGCTTCAGCCGTCAGAGCACGGATTGTACTACGTAGGCGGGCCCTGTCCAAACCTCTGTAGAGAGGACAGGGTCCAGACCAGCTGTCCTCTCTGAATATCAGTCGGACTCCTCGGGTGATAAAAAACATGAACTCGCTACAGCCGTCAGAGCACGGATTGTATTATGTACGCCCTCTTCTTATATCTATCTACATACTCATCTGTATTGCTAGGGCCCCTGTGTTTTGCGGTCTTGTTTGTGTGTGGTAATCTGACAATGAGGAGGTTCTTGTATTTCATAATTGTACGTTCTTCGAGGCCACTGGGTAATCTGAAAAGTGGGAGGGCTGTGCACATGTAATCCAGGATAACAACACCGCTTGCGAGACAGATGGCCGTCCTAGCAGGCACCAGTTGCCAATTGGTGTCGTTGGTTTATGTGTTGTCTTTTGTGTTTCATGTTCTATTATGTGAGTCGGTGTTCCTTGTCTCTTTCTGTGCATGTCTGCTCTGTGTTTCTGCATTGAGTGTTTTTGGAGTTTTTCTGTGGGTGTTGCAACCTGGTGTTGTTAGAGATCCCCTCCTTTGTTTACTATTCAGAGATATGATTGAGTGGTCAGTACAAGAAAAATAAAGATTAATGTTAGGTTACACGACTCTAAGAGATGGACGTGTGGTCATTCCACTCTAAGAGATGGACGTGTGGTCATTCCACTCTAAGAGATGGACGTATGGTCATTCCACTCTTAGAGATGGACGTTTGGTCATTGCACTCTTATACATGGTCTTAGGGTCATTCAACACTTATTAATTGTTGTGTGGTCAGTTCCAACTTGAATATTACATGGTTGTAGGTCATTCAACTCATATTAATTGTTGTGTGGTCAGTTTTAAGTGGAATATTACATGACTGTTGGGTCATTCTACTCTTATTAATTGTTATGTAGTTAGTTTGAACTGGAATATTTCTTGATTGTGGGGTCATTCATTAATTATTAATTGTTGTGTAGTCAGTTTTAAGTGGAATATTACATGACTTTGGGGTCATTCAACTCTTATTAATTGTTGTGTGGTCATGCAGTTTTAACTGGAATATTACTTCAACTTCTGCTCAGGTTAAGAACACTTTTAAGGTTTTGGACTTAGGTTAAATTCATAAAAAGAGAAAAATGTTAAACCTAGAAGACTTAATCTTTTAACATATTTTCAAGGTTCCATTTCGATGATTACATATTTGATGTGCATCAAATTGTGCTACCTTTCACTTTGTGAAAGCAGTTAATGTCACATCTAATAATATAAATAATTATCTATGTCGTCTTATTTGATAGGTCTAAGGCATCATTGGATTGGTTTGTCAGATGCCATTCAAGAAGGAACCTGGGTTTGGCATCCCTCCCTAGAGCGGGTCGCGTATACGAGCTGGGAAAGAACCCAACCAAATAACGGCGGTACAGGAGAAGATTGTGTAGTTATCGAGAATAATGAGTTCCTTTGGCATGACTATGAATGTAAAGATTTATTTTCGTTCATCTGCGAAAGAGAAGTTTAGATCAGTAACGCTTGTAATGTATATCAGATTTATTATGGTTTTTATTTTTTCGCATAATTTGCAAAATGTCGAAATATGATTATATTCGTGTATAATTGCTCATATTTAGTAAGACTATGAGTGTTCTGAACATTCTCTATCATACATGTAGTCAAAATAAACTTTAACCTAAAAGAAATTGCAACAAAGCAAGTTCCAAGAAGTTTCTATTAAAATCTACCCCGTACATGTGCCCCAAAATAAAAAAAAAATTAATTGGAATGCAAAAATAGAACGCCGTTAAATATCGCCGTTTGTAAACACTGCACATAATATTTCCGGTGCTGCGTTGACTTATTATCCGATTAAATTCAAACAGTTTCTGTTGTTGATGCACTAAATCGGAAGGGTTGCTTTGCTTTATTAAGGATTCCGACTATTCCGTCGTAATCCTTTCTGTTATTGCAATGTCTTTTCTTTATTCTTCTCAATATTATTCTTATTATTCTACCCCTTATCATTTCTAGATACTTTATTCAAAGGTCTTTTAACACAGAACAAAAAGGATGGTACCATTTGAATGTCGATAAGTTCACCAATGCCCCCGCTAGAGGTCACCAAAAGTCAAATCTTAAAAGTCTTATAACTTCTAGACTAACCGTACGTAACGAAATTCGTTTGTTTCATATTGTTCTTTGGAAAATTTGCAAATTTTTATACGCTTACATGCTCGATAAAGTATTCACGGTTTTCTCGCTATTCCGTGTAACAGTTGAAAATGGAACTTTAAATTGGCAATATGTCAATTTCAACAGTTTTTGAGATTTTGGCTTGAAACTTGGATGATAGGTTAATTATAGCTAATCATATCATGTTGACCTAGTTCAAATTTTGATTCTCAAGGTCACAACAAATTTTTGGCCATAGAACAAAGACTATTTGACCTTCAGAGTTCAAACTTCATACATATAATTGTTCAGTCAAGCTCTTGCACCTTGACCTTGACCCAAGGTCAAATTCTCATTCTCAAGGTCACAACGAGCATTTGACTATAGAACAAAGACTATTTGACCTTCAGAGTTCATACTTTATACATATAATTCTTGGGCCCAGCTCTTTCACATTGACCTTGACCCAAGGTCAAATTCGCATTCTCAAGGTCACAATAAACTAGTCTATAAGACAAAGACTGTTTGACCATGAGAGCTCAAACTTAACACAAATATTCCATGCATCAAACCCTTTCACCATGACCTTGACACAAGGTCATTTGTTCGATTTCTAGGTCATAACAGACTTTGGTTGATTAGATATTGAGCTTTGTTCAGATTGAGATCAATCGTGATGAGAATAATCACAATACTTATCCCTCATCCATGACATTGGTTAAAGGTCAAATAATCATTCTCAATGTCATAACAATCATTTACTCTTGTAGAATTAACACTTTTTGTCCTATATCATTTATTCTTCACACAAGTAGTCATTCTTATTTAAACTTAACATAGTATAAGAAAGATAACTCTTGTCTTCTTGTTCTCTGTTTCTTTTTTTTTTTAGTAGCATTACATACCTCTACTTTCATGTTGTTGTCATTTTCTATTAATAGAATTTATCTCATTGCAAAATCATTGTGCAATTCTGTTTTGAGAAAGTAATTGTAAAGGATTTGATATTGATAGAGCATGGAGTTTAAAGCTTTCGTAAAAATGAAAGGTATTTATGATTGTTTCCTTCTATTTTGTTGATTCATAAATAAGAGTCCCAAATTAGACATTAGCTCTTTTGACTCATTTGCTGAAGTGAATAAGGTACTAAAGCATTTTATTTTTTCCATCCTCTATTTTTGGATTTTAACACTTCAGTTCCGAGGAAGGTCTAATAAAGGAGGAATCCGTCTGTTGCTTGCAACAGTAACCATCTAGTTTATCTATGTGTTTGTATTTGTGAAAAATAATTATATTTAAATCTGTTCATTTAATTATCCGTAAGGGAAATATTTGTTTAAGGATTTGATTTTCAATTTACCGATTTTTGTTAAAATCACATCATTCTTTCCGCAGTCATGTCATTTGGTTTAATATTGGAAATTATTGTCGTAATATATGTGATCTATATATACATGTTTAGTCGTCATTGTGTGTAACCAACGGGGAAGCTTGTATCTACTGGGGGTCCACATGATAATAAATATTTTTAAAAAAAGTACCGTCCCCTTGAAGGTTATTTTCAATCGATATATTGTGGCGTACGGAGGAGCTTTTCTGTTCTAAAATCTCTTCATAAGGATGATCAGTTTTAGATATATTTTTCGTACAAATAAAAAAAAACTCAGAAAAGAATTTATATCAGATAGCAGATTTTGAGAATGTGTCCGCCTTACATACAACATCATCGGAAACTTTTGACCCTTGGGTGTATTAATACGCAGGGCAAATTTAACAACGTCTTTTATATCAATTAGGACTCGTGTCATGCAGTATCCTGTCAGCTTATATACAGATATATACAGATTTCCATACTATGTAAATAACCATCCAGTGGAAATTAAAAAGATATATAACCAAAACATCGGAAATAATTGATAAGAAATGATATCATTGTCCATTCATTTGAGAGTATTACAAGTGCCTGGGAAAAACATGGTCATTTATCCCATTGAATTTGATAATTCATGTATTCAAAATTGAGTGTTGAACAAACATATTCTATGGTCGCTGTCGATTGATCCATGATACATTTATTATGAGAAAAAGAAACTTAATGGGCGTTTTTAGGGGAGTTTAGGGGTTTAGCTTTGTGTCAATCAAAAACCATCTTCACCTGTCAGTGGCATCGTTTGTCCCCCCTCCCCCGCTTGCATCATGAAGAACATTCGCTTATTGTTAACCAACTCGTGGCAAGTTCGCCACTGAAATAGACATATATTAATTTTAAGTGCATCACATGATAAATCCTCGGAATTTCATTGGTTAAGCACGCGGGGACTATGAGAGAATAGTGCCCGGCACCCGGGAACTATTGCTATTTGCTTAACAGAGTTACGTCCCTTAGGAAGTATTATGACGTCATGAACAGTGCATGAATGTAAATAACAATAGCGAAGTAGGGGGAAAAAGAACATTTTTCTTTGATATCTCGAGTAAATTGCAACTGATTAATTAATTAATTAATTGATTCTACAGTCATGTGATGCACTAAACCCATTAATGCCCGTTTGTGTGGGTACTATTTATATAATAGTGTTAGGTTTAGTGTTCACTATGCCGAAATAGTAGTCAGGGTTCTGGCACATAGTGCACGACCCGAAGGGGAGTGCACTATGTGCCAGAACCCTGACTACTATTTCGGCATAGTGAACACTAAACCTAACACTATTGTTATTATTATGCTGACTGTTTTTGATAGTGTATTCCCTTCATAGAAAACGTTTTCAAGATATATGTTATGAACATTGATTGCACGAGTTACCTCTCTTCCAAAAACTCTGTGTTACAGACAAACATATTCTTGATTTACCCCTCTTTGACTGTAAAAGATCTATAGTGCGGTCGTTTAGTATAGGCATAATTTAACAAGAAAAAATATAGCAACATAAATTTGGCATTTATTTTAAAGAAAAAAAATAACTATCTAGGAACATTTGATTTTGATAGTGTATTCCCTTCATAGAAAATGTTTTCAAGGTATATGTTATGAATATTGATTGTACGAGTTACGGATTTACCCCTCTTTGACTGTAAAAGATCTATAGTGTGGTCGATTAGTACAGGCATTATTTAACAAGAAAAATATAGCAACATAAATTTGGCATTAATTTTAAAGGAAAAAATAAATATTTAGGAACATTTGCTTGGGTATGCAAACAAATTTAATTAAATATCTTGTATGAAAACGACATGTCTGTATATATAAACAGGTCAGCATCACTTATGTTCAGAACACTACTGTGGAAAGACAGGGGTACACTATTAGGGTAATAGTACACACCAAGAAAGGTGATAGTGTACACCTGAACCGTTCTCTGTCACAATATGGTAGAGTAGAACCTATCACAGAAGAAACTCACTGGAAGCATAATAATCTCTCATAGCGTTGCTTTTAGAAGGTAAATAGTGCCCTCGCTAACGCTCGGGCACTATTCCTTCCAAAAGCAACACTATGAGAGATAGTACCCACACAAACGGGCATTAATAGGTAAATAGTCTTTTAAAATTAGAATTCCTTTGTTTTTACACTGTGGACTCCCAAATAAGCAGATTTTGCTATACAGTAAACTTCGTATGTAACGAAGTCCAGGGGACATTTGGTCCAAATTGGCTATAGCCATATTACATGCGTCTAGCTTTGTTGTGATTTATTAAGTAAGCATTCTTTACAATTGACATACCAACAGAGTATCTATTTTAAATGATTGGCAATCATTTCCTCATGTATATACAGCAAGTCTCCTAATAGGTAATTAGCGCCGGAAAGAACCTGTTCGTCATAGGTGAAGTTTACTGTATTCACTACGTTCAATCTTTAAAAATGGACGTATTTTCTTCTATTCTTTTATAGTTTGAATATCGCTTTTTTCACTATCAAGCCAATTTGATTTTATAAGAGTGCTCTAGATGTTAAGATATGTGAGTATGTACACTTCTTAATAAATCTACAAGAAGAAAATACATTTTTTAATAATCTATTAGCTTTACTGTTTTCCCCATTTTCAGCATTATTTCTTTAGTTTTTGCTCTTAAATGAGTTAAAGAAGATCCTGACGATAATCTCAACAGCACTCACAATAGAGCACTATGTTGAGCATCGACGGACCCCTAGCAAGCTAGAGGTTGGATCAGGTGCCCGGGAGGAGTAAGCATCCCCTGTTGGCTAGCCGCACCCGTCGTCGATGTCAATGCACGATAACGAACACAGTATATAAAATGCATGCATGTCTGACGGTATGTCTATATAGAAAGTGCTATGGCGACCATGTCAGGGAAATATATTCAAAACACTTACTGTCAAACCCTGTGATATCTTAGCCGACATATAAAAGGACGTGTTGAGGCAAAAAACGCTTTTGTTGCAATTTCTTTGAAGTAAGGCTAAAATTAATGCTATTTTGAAAAGACTAATACGCTTGTAGAATAATTACGATGCAGCTTGTAAATTCATATACATGTACTATTGACCCATCACCTTACTATTCTCATGAAACAGTCATTAAAAACACCACAAACATGTAAACAATGCACAGAAAAGGACAGGTTTGTATATAATAGACATTTAAAGATTTTCCGTATGCAGAGCGCTGACTGTCTACACTGAACAGATTGAGGGGTCGTATCAAATCATATACGTACATAAATTTTCAAAAGGTGCAGTATACCCTGGTTTTACCGCAGTGTCGTATATCGTACATTTTCGGACCTTTCCATCGAATGCTCGAGAAAACTGAAATTGTACCCCACTCCGCCAAAAAGAGCGCTTTTAAAATATCTCTCCGATCTTCGTTCAATAAAAAAATATATACATGTGTAACAAAACAAAACAAAAATAACCAGATTAACGATTAATTTTCTTTGTTGCAAGACATTTCTATCGGTGCCAACATTTTTGTGACCCTGATTTTGGAGTCTGAGTTATTATAGAAATAATTTCATTGGCATACAGATGTGACTTTCATATTTTTTCACGTTTTGATTAACACTACAGGAACGTAGACATGGTACAGACTATAGTATTTTAGGTATATCTGCGGAACCGCGATTCATCTAAACTATTTCTACTTCAAAGCAGCAAGCTCTGCCAAGCTTCAGTGGAATAAATAAATAATAATAAACCTTCCTTTTTTGGTAGAATGGTATAGATCAGATTTCAGGGAAAATCCAAAACCCCCACTGTACATAAGAACTCTAAATTTTGAAAACGAATCTTATTGTAGATGGCGCAACTGGAATTAATTGTTGCGGTGTCGTACAAATTCAAATTTTCATATTTCAACGGCGAACTATCCCTTTCAAGCGCAGATCTAGAGGTGAGATGGGGTTACCGTAGTCAGGGACAACCTTAAATTCGACAAATATGTATTGATAAATAGTCTGAAATTATGTTCAGGGCGCATCAAAGATATGCACTGTATTAAAAATAATTTACGAAAATTTTCAGTTTGGTCACAGTTTTAATGTCGAAATGTACTACTCTATATACTTCCATTTTTTTTAAATAGTCATTTCGCAAATGAAAAGCTTATTTCTTATGCAAGAAATGCTTTATCATATATATGATTAACCCCCCTCTTCCATTTGTGTTGTCACAAATTGAACACTTATTTAGGATTGTTGAATCTTTGTCGACGTACAAATGTTTAACGACTTCAAATTCATTAAACGATATATGCCCCTTATTTCCAAATTGTGATAAATTCTTTCAAATGTATATATATTTGTATATGATCCTTACACTGTATAAAACATGTTCATTTCAACCCATGCCCTCCGTACACAACCATTTGTACTCTACGGGGTAGGTATAATGAGAATCGTTAAGGTGATTTCTACATTGCTGTGATATTTTCACACTTAGCCGGATACGACAAACGGTCAAGTAACGGATAAAAAATATTTTCGTTAATTTTCCATTTTGTCCGGTTATTATATAAGTATGTTGTATTTTCATTTTATCCGTTGTTTCTTTGTCACACGTTACACATTCGTTATTTTCCGGTAGACTACCGGTATGTCTCCTTTCGTAGTAGTCGCGAGAGCATCTGGAAGTTGCAATGATGATTTTAAAGCAATTGTATACAATTTCCACATTTTTCCGCCTTCAATTTTCTGTCGCCACTTTCAAACTTTTTTGCAAAAGGGCGATCGAAAACGCGAAACCTGATCTCGTGATCGGGAGGCGAAATTAATGCCGGTGCCCTTATTCTTCATAAAGCTATTAATTATGACAAATTAGATGTAGGATTTTTGTATTCGTATACCGCCCCCATAATCTGTAGGTGTAGACTGTCGAGCGTCTGCATACGAGAAAACTTTAAATCTCTAGTTACAGAACATAGAAGAGTATATCGGTCGACCCGCGGTCCAAGTGAAACTCGAGCGAACAATCTTAAAGTTACTGATCCGTCGCCCTAACCACTTCATAAAACAGTTAATTTTCGTGAATAAGACCTCGGATATATATATTTTGTATGTTTTAGTTTACAAAATTTTCTCAAATTTCTAAAACCTAGGTCCTGTAGCATAATATTCCAGTCATCTTTCTACGTATTTCGGTATATTTAGGACATAATTCACAGATTTGGTCATATTACATTGTTTAGATTGAGGATCACTGACGAGGGTTAAAAACCCGAAACGTGCATGTCTGGTCCATGCTGTAAATTTATCTGCTCTAAAATGATGCAAATGAATTTGAAGACATTACATTTAGATGAAGAATCAATCTCTGATAACAAAGTTTGTGTCATATAACATGTATCTAATATACGTTGTTTTGCAACATTAAATATGTAATTTTTATTCAAATTCTCTGTATTTTCCCACAAATCAAACATACCGTTTTCCATATATAGATTGTTATTGTCAGTTTTTCTCTATATGATTTTCGCATTCTGTAACCAAATATTCATAACATTAGTTGTGATAAAACCTTTCTACAGATATTACAAAACAATTAGCCTCATGGTCTTGACCTACTTGTTTGACATACATGTACGTTTCGAAAAAAAGATAGAAAATAACTCTAGGATGATTTGGTATTTTACATACATAATTCTCAGGGCAAGAAATATGTACTTATAACATGGCAAGATTTTTCACCTTGCGACCTTTACCTACATAAAATTATGCACATATTTGACCTACTTTTCTAAACTAGAAAAGTATCAATTTTATTGGATCTGCCAATAAGGACTCTTTATGTCTATTATTTGGACCGATAAAAATCTCCAAATGTCCGACATTCCATGGCAGTTTAGTATAAAAATCCTCCTCACTTTAAGATGACCACACTAACAAAACTGCAGCATGATTAACGCAGTGATCCATACAGCTTTAGAATTCAAAAGCTATGTACTATGTCATATAAATAGCTTTAGTGTATACTGTGACTTTTGTGCGTAATAAAATTGCTATATATAAGAGCATGCCATTTGTTTCTAGACGACTCTCTTATGTACTAATCATAACCAGGCATGGGTAATTTTACATGTTAAGGTCTTAAAAGTTGTTAACCCATGCACATTTGTTAACCCATACACATGGTCTCACTTCGGAATGTTGTTCATTGGGGTTCGCAACCGTTTCGGTGGAAATTCTCACGATTTTGCCTTACCTTCTCGACTTTGAGACTGAATAACGATTATGTACTTCTTTGATGTTTATTTTAGTCCCAGTTCTGATTTGAACGGATCTATTCCTATAAAAAATGGCATACATTTCTGTTTGGAATGTTAGACGTCTTCAAATCCAATACTGAGACTAAAGCAAATTTGCATGGATTTACAATTTTTTAAAAGATTTTAACAAATAAAATTATCCATGCCAAGTAAAGTTAAGGACATCCCTTCATCCCTGCATCCCTTCATCGCCTGCTTATGGCGTGTTCATATCCCAGTTGATACGCTATGCCATAGCAAGTACCATATATACGGATTTTGTTCTGAGAGCTAGGCGTCTTTCAGATAAATGAGTTAAAGAAGATCCTGACGAAAATCTCAACAGCACTCACAATAGAGCACAAAATTGAACATCGTCGGATCCCTAGCAAGCCAGAGATGGGACCAGGTGCCCGGGAGGAGTAAGCATCCCCTGTTGGCTAGCCGCACCCGCCGTCGATGTTCATGCACGAAAATGATCAAATTATATAAAATACATGCACTGTCTGAGGTTATGTCTACATAGAAAGTGCTATGGCGATCATGTCGGGGAAAATATTCAAAACACTTACTGTCAAACCCCTCGCGGGGAACTTTTTTACGAGCTCCACACGGCAAAGGGCATAAGTGTGACACAAATGAGTTAAAGAAGATCCTGACGAAAATCTTAACAGTACTCACAATAGAGCACCAAATTGAACATCGTCGGACCCCTAGATAACTTCTCAGTCAGGGATATGTTTGTGATCGGCTAACATCGTCACTGAGGAAGTTCTACGGTCGATATATGGAACTCGTCATACACTATGATGTCCCACTCTCCAGAATTCTGTCATAGACCATTTGAACCATCCAACAAAAGATTGTACTCTATGTCTTCCGAAATGGAAATAACCGGATGTGACAGTTCTACCGAATTGAAGCGGCGGGTTTTGCATGCAAGCAGGGGATGCTTACTCTTCCTGGGCACCTGGTCTCACTCCCATATCGAGAGTTCGCTTCTTTTCATATGGTGGAGGTTTTTGTTTATTTGCTTTGGTTCCTGTTTCATCCTGATTACATATGCCTTCGGTTTCTGATTCCTGAATTATCGAGTTTGTGCTGTATACAGGGACATGGTCATTATCCAAATCTGTCATTTTAAGAATGCGGTGCACAATATTACTCAAAAATAAACTTCCAACCAACTGAACCTGTTGCACTAGCGCAATGTAAATGTTTGCATTACATCACATCGCGTTTGTTTTTTGCGTTATGCCCCAAGTAATGTACAGATGATCATATAAATGGATACCAAAAGCATAAATTCGAAATTCAAATAGACGGACAATTTTTGTCACAGAACAAGCTTGAGACATAGTATTGCCTTGATACCTTGAGACAGAGTTTTACCTTGAACTTGGCACATGTAGTCAAGTTCGATCAATTTCGGTTGATCGTTTCTTCAACAGGATAACCACAGGATAATCCAGGATAACCACACCGTCTGCTACTCACGAGGCAGATGGCCGTCCTAAGTCGGCACCGTTTGCCCATTGGTCTCGTTGGTTTATGTGTAGTCATTTGTGTTTTATGTTTTTCTGTGATTTGACGTCCATTGTACTACTGCGTCTCTTTCTGTGCGTGTCATTTGTGTGTTTTACAGTGGGTGTTTTGGGAGGTTGCTGTTGATGCTGCAACTAGGTGTTGTTGGAGATCCCCTCCTTTCTTTCAACGCATTCTAAAATGTATGTTACACTGTATCAAAATTACTTGAAATTTCTAAAAAGTGGGTCCTGCAGCATCATATCCCACCCATCCTGCTACGTATTTCGGTATGCTTTTTCGACACAGTAACTTTTATACTTTTTTGGCATATTACATTGTTTAGATTTGAGGATCACTGACGAGGGTTAGGTACCCGAAACGTGCACGTCTGGTCCATGCTGCCAATTAATCTATTCTTAAATGATGCTATTCAATTTGAAGACGTTTACCACCTAAACACTAAGTAGACATTTTTCAGCGTGGCGAACTTCACACTTCGTACTTCGAACTTCGCACTTTAATGAGTATAGAAAGTTTTATAAGTTGTTTGCCAGAAGAACAGGAAGTCCAATATACCAATTCCATTGAGTATACTAATAAAAATCAAAATGTAGATGACTCCACTGATGAATTTATACGTGAACGGCAGCTACGCCACTTATTCTTCAATGTTCGAAGTGCGAAGTACGAAGTTTGAAATACCAAGTCCGTCACGGTGAAAAAGTCTAGTGGCAGCTAATACAACTAATACACAGTACAAACGACGAGGTAACAATATTATTCACAGACAATAATGGCCACCTTCAGCCTCTTGCTTCCTATTAAATGTTTTTTGCCTTTGATTCACACGTAGTTTGTAGAATAAGCTCAAAATGTTAATATTTTGGCAGTCGGCATTTTTTTTTAGATTACCGATGTTATAAACATTCTTTTCGCATCAATGTGGGGTGGCAATATTTAAATTCCAAATACATGGCCAAAAATATTGGTATATTGTCGCAGTGGAATCAACCAGATGTGGATTTTAAAGAATTCGAAGGAACTTTTAGAACATCTGAAATCCACTCATTTTAGTAGAGTCCATTCGATCAAAGCCTTTGATTTTTCGACACTTTACACTGCAATTCCACATTCTAAATTGAAAGAGAGACTCGCAAAAATTAGAAGTAATGCGTTTACAAGTAAGAACGGTAATCGCAAATACAAATGTATTGTTGTTAACTATGACAAAACCTACTTTGTAAAAGAAAAGTCCGATTCTGAAAAAAAGTACACTGAAACAGATATTATTCAGATGTTAAACTTTCTGATCGACAACATTTTTGTGGTGTTTGGAGGAAAGGTCTTCCAGCAAATTTTCGGAATTCCAATGGGGACCAATTGTGCCCCACTCCTTGCCGACATTTTCCTTTACTCGTACGAAGCTGAATTCATTCATTCTTTGGTCTCTGAAGGGAAAAGATACTTAGCTTCTGACTTCAACTTCACTAACAGATATATAGACGATGTGTTGTCCATCAATAATCCAAAATTCGCGGATTACCTGAGCAGTATTTATCCTTCGGAGCTTGAAGTCAAAGAAACTACAGAGACAAATAATTCAGCATCCTATTTGGACATAATGTTGTCCTACGACACTGATGGTCACATGAACACCTCACTCTATGACAAACGTGACGACTTCAAATTCAGCATTACAAACTTTCCTTTTCTGAGTAGCAACATCCCTTCATCGCGTGCTTATGGCGTGTTCATATCTCAGTTGATACGCTATGCCAGAGCAAGAGAAGGGAGGAGATCTCCAACAAGACCCCGTTGCAGTATCAACAGTAAAACACCAAAACACCCGATGCAAAAACACAAAAGACGAGTACAGCAAGAGACGGAAAAGAGACACACGACATGTAAACATCAAACACAAAAGACTACACATAAACCGACAAGACCAATGGATAACCGGTGCCGACTTTGGACGGCCATCTGTCACGCAAGTAGCAAATGGTGTGGTTATCCTGGATTACGTGCGCACAACCCTCTCACTTCTCTAATTACCCAGAGGTCTCGAAGAACGTATAATTGTGGTGTAAAACAACCTCCTCACTGTAAGATGACATCACACAAACAAGACCGCGAAACGCAGAGGCCCCATAGACACAGATGAATATGTAAATGGATATAAAAAGAGGGCATGCGTAATACAGTACCAAATATACAGATTTTGTTCTGAGAGCTAGGCGTCTTTCAGTAAAGCTTCTCAGTCAGGGATATGTTTGTGACCGACTATCATCGTCACTGAGGAAGTTCTACGGTCGATATGGGGAACTCGTCATACACTATTATGTCCCACTCTCCTGAATGGTGGATGATATTCTGTCATAGACCATTTGAACCATCCAACAAAAGATTGTACTCAATGTCTTCCGAAATGGAAGAAACCGGATGTGACAGTTCTACCGAATTAAAGTGGCGGATGTTGCATGCAAGTAGGAGATGCTTACTCTTCCTGGGCACCTAGTCTCACTCCCATATCGGGAATTCGCTTCTTTTCATGTGGTTGAGGTTTTTGTTTATTTGCTTTGGTTCCTGTTTTATTCTGATTTTGTATGCCTTCGGTTTCTGATTTTCTGAATTGTTGACTTTGTGCTGTGTACAGGGATATGGTCATTATCCATATTTGTCATTACACTTATTCCATTCTTAAACAAAATCATAAAGAGGAACATTAAAATTTTCAAAACTAGGACGATGGGTAGATATATAGGAATAGGACCTCGAGTAAATCATGTATAGAAATTAGATCTCACCAAAATCTTTCAAGCTGTTTCAGAGAAGTCAAAATGTTTAATAAACATTTAACAAGGGACAAAACCACTGACTGCAGCTCAGTTGAGCTAAATCTTAACTTGTGAACTAGTTTTATTTAGACAGCTTTTTATTTATCTTTTACATAGAATTTACTCACTTGAGGTACTCTTGCCTTACACAGTATAACGTCAATACTCTGTAGAGATAATGAATAAGACTAAACGTCATGTGCGTTTAGAAGTTTATCGAACTAGAAAAACTTTCTTTATAATCACATTGTTAAATATAACCATTCTATTTCGAATATCACTATTATCCCCGTTCAGACTTTTTCAAAACGTAAAAATGAAAGAAAGACCGAAATTTAAAAAAACCCAAAAAACCACCGACTACAAGCTGAACTTGCCTTGATCACCAAACTTCAGACTGTGTACCCTCTTGGTTTAAACGATCCAATTTATGGACAAGGAAACATTTCCTCAGCTTCTACCAATATCAACATCTTTCCAATTCACTCAAACACTAAATGAAAATACAGATCGTACGGGAAAAGACGAAACAGACAACAAAGTAAGCGATTCTGAATCTACCGTTCTCTCAATGATTTACTTACTATAGTACGCAATGGCGGCAGACATGAGCTGTTACATGCTCTGTCGTCAATACCAGTTATGCCCTTGAAATCTATCTTGGATGAAGCAGAGGTTGCATTCTTAAAAAATGCTGACTGATTCAGACTTAAGGAAGGTTAGATCACTAAGATGGCGGTGGCAATGTTTGTTTTCTCACTTCCTATGAAAAGTACAGTTTTAACTTCCTTAAAACATTTGATACGCTGATTGAAATACACATTTAAGTATCCTGAGGAAGTTTGAATAATTTCCGGCGTCATTTGAAGAAATTATGGCGATTTTCAAAATTGTGGACTTTGGGAGTTTTATCCACGAGCAAACCACGACGTCATTACGACGTTATCGGGGAAAATGACGTCACAAACCTTCGAATTCAAAATGCAATAAAACATTAATACCAAACGTATCGCATTGAAACTTTGCATGTGTAAAATAGAAAATTCAATCTTCGTCACAGTGAATTCATTGACAAATCACAATTACAGGAAAGCGGATGTCACTTCATTGAAAACGGACGATTTTCGAAAGAAAAAAAAATATAAAGCTTTGTTATACTATTATCCAAAATTCAATTTTTTCTCACCTAATCAAGAATCATCTCTGGACATTAATTTTGATATTTTTGGACAAAGGTTTATCCGCAGGATTCCTAATAATTAAGTATCAACTACAGTCAATTGGCTAGAAATCGCAATGTTTTTATCCGCTATCCCGCCTTTGTTTAAAACACAATTAATCTCATCTTTTCAATATGTAAGTGCAATACATTTATGAAGATTTTGGAAGTAAATTGAAAATGAATTTCCGATAGCTTTACGAGAACTGGAATGACACTTTCAATATTATGACGTCATCAAGAAATACAAGAAAACGTCGATTAATGCATATTTCGAAGTCTCGTAGAAAATTTTCCTGTGGATAGAATCAAATGCAAGTTTGCATAATCAAGGACAGACAAGGAATATATTATTTCAGAATTTTTTAGAAAAATTGAATCTGGCGTCCAAGTGTTCAATACCTCCTAAATATCATTGTCTCATTCGCACAGTATAAAGTTTATCCTATTGTGAAAAACACCTCCTCTAAAAGACGATTCATAAAAATCCCGTTTATTAACAAAGGTTTTGATCTTCTAAACATCTCTAATATTTTTCGGGATCATCGCCTACAAAGTACCATTCCTCAATATTTTGAAAATTTAGAACCACCTCTTATTTGTTAAAAGTACAAGAAACCTATTCGAAACTTTATTTTTATAATAAAGTTAAATCGGATCCTAGCATACTTGAATCGTGTCCTGCGTCTTGAGAATGTGCAACTTTTAAATATCTTTACAAACCAGCTGGCCATATTGTAATAGGTGACTTTTCAATTATCCAAGACAGACAGCTCTGTGGTCTTCTTGTAAAAGGACGTAAGTATAGAATCCCATCCAAGATAGATCATGTCAAATGCCGTGATGTGCTTACGGAAGCCGTAGATAATTATACGAAAAGATGGTGTAAATCAGAAGGGGTCGAACCGCATGCTCTGAATGACTGGAAAAACCTCATTTTAGATATAATGGATATTCGAATAGATAACGTCCATAAAAACATTCATCTTTTTTTCAAAATCGACGTTCCAAATCAGAAAGATATTTCAAATTCAAACTAATTAATTTACATGAAAAATATGTCTTTGCACCAGCTGATAAAGCAGAGAACAACACCAATACCATTTGAAAACGTTACTACATATCAACTTTGGTTTCGGAACTTTAGTTTAATACATATTTCAAAAGCGATGAAAGTGCATCTAACATTTTAAGCAAGCATAACAGTGAACTGTCTTCATTCAATATCTCCATTTCTAAATTGGATCTCCCAACACTATATTGCATACCGAAACTGCACAAGTCTCCTTACAAATTTCGTTTTATTGCTAATTCTAGTAACAGTTACTGCTCCACTACAATTTTGTCTAGAAATCTGACATCAGCACTTAATTACTGCTATTAAAGAACACGAAAGTAGATATTGTGAAACGGTTCTAAACAGGAACGATGTAAATTTATTTTGGTCTATTTATAAGAATTCAGGGGATGTGATTGACAAACTGAAATCTGGAAATTTCAAAGCCAATACGATTTCTTCATACGACTTCTCTAATATGTACAATACACTTCCTCATGACAAAATTAATCATCGATTATCTACTCTCATTAAATGGTTTCAGAAATTTTTAGAAAAATTGAATTTGGCGTCAAAGTGTTCAATACCTCCTTAAATAAAATTCCTACTTGGAATCTTCTAATACTTAATTTTTTTTTACCCGACCACTTTTTTCCTGAAATAGAAGGACAGCACACAAGAAATAATCGAATGATTTCAGGGCTAAATCAAGCCCTTATCTTAACAGCTCCTTTACAAATTACCAAAAACTTAGGGTCAAGGTTTCCGCTTTCATAAACTAGTTCAGTCAACTTCTTTTAAAATTAGGATCTATACACGCAACAGTACATTACTTTGGGTATTACACAACCTGTCTTTTATGGTGATAAGATAAACTAAATAAGAAGGATTAAAGGTAGGCAGCATAACCATCGAAAATGACGTCAGAATCATCAAACGCCTTTTATACCCTGGATATGATCTTATAAATGTCACCAGACAGGTACTAAGCTTGGTACTTGACCAATCTACAGTCTTGTACCAGTGCATCATTGAGACTTGCACTCTGACTGACTGTGACGACGGGACTCCATGACAGAACCTGTCAAAACAGAGAAGACAGCGCCCCGACGACCTGTCCTCTCTGAATGTCAGTCGGACTCCTTGGGTGATAACATACATGAGCTTACTACAGCCGGCAGAGCACGGACTGTATTACGCACGCCCTCTTTTTATATCCATTTACATATCCATCTGTGTTGCTGGGGCCTCTACGTTTTGCGGTCTTGTTTGTGTGAGGTCATCTTACAGTAAGGAGGTTGTTTTACACCACAATTGTATGTTCTTCGAGACATGTTGGTAATTGGAGAAGTCAGAGGGTTGTGCCAGTAATCCAGGATAACTACATCATTTGCTACTTGCGTGACAAATTGCCATCCAAAGTCGGCACCGGTTGCCCATTGGTCTCCTCGGTTTATGTGTAGTCTTTTGTGTTTGATGTTTACATGTCGTGTGTCTCTTTTTCGTCTCATACTATGCACGTCTTTTGTGTTTTTGCATTGGGTGTTTTGCTGTTTTGCTGTTCGTGCTGCAACAGGGTCTTGTTGGAGATCCCCTCCCTTCTTATATACATGTCATTAAAAGAAATGATACGTATGTACCAAATTTTTTACTACTACATTTATGTATTTCAAAATTATGTTATGTAACATATAACTAAATTGAACCAATATATAAACAAATATATCCAATGCAGAAAAATTCCCATGTTAAGCACCTGTTCGGCAAAGGGACTTATAAACTATCATTCTGGTTGCCTATTGTGACGTCATGCTTTAGTTTTGAAAGTACGGAGATTTTACCGACATTCATATACGTTTGATGTTATAACATTCAACTCGCTCATTAAAAATGTAAATGCTTCATGGGATGACTGATATTTAGTACAAATGGAAATATAAGTAATGATCGTCTTACTTTGGGTGTTCATGGTAGTATAATTATGGTTGGACACGTGAAAATTTTCAAAGAATCCCTTTGCTTTTTCACAGAATTTGCACGTCACAAACCACAATTATAATAATAACTCCCATGAAGACCCAAACTAAGACAGTCAATATTTCTTAAATGAACCACTCCACAAGAGAGAATCATTATAAATCAAAACATGTATATACAAACTAATATAAAAATTGATTCGACTATTTTTGTATCACTGTTTGAAGTTTTGAGATCAAATGAATTTTTTTTAAAAATAAATATTACTCCTTTAATATCTACTCTGCATGTACATGTATAACTATTCTTTTTAATGCATCGAGTTCTAGACAGAACTTTAGATTTTAAGCTTTGGAAATGGACATTCCTCCATATTGAAATGGTCAAATATTGAAATTTGAAAATGGAAATTTCAATTAAATTCTTTTAAAAACTTTTGTTTTTGCAAAATAAATTGCCTAAAATATGGGTGGTATGTGCCTAATAATGAGCCAATTTGTTCTCTAGCAATGACATGGGTTCACCACATAAAGGGCAAAATCAAAGTTATAATTTTTTTTGCTCTTTCGGAAACTAGCCATTTCACCGATAAATATCATCGAAATTCAAGGAGTTTAACATCTTAGCACCATCCCTCCAATGCTATTTTGAACATAGATTTTATTTGGATATGCAACTGAATCTACCCTACAGGAAATTCGGAGCCGCGCACTATCTGTAATGTAAATGTTAAAATCTTACTTCAAAAAATGAAAGAGGGCACTACTAAAATTATTTTTGGTGGCTTCGCTAAAAGCATCACTGATGAGAATTTAATATTCGAAACACGTGTCTGGTGCATGTAAATTGGTTTGGAAATTTCTTCAAGAAGGTAGAGAGTTGGAACCCTTCGCATTATTACATTCCCTCCTCGCATGTATATATATATATCCAAACTTGTTTGAATTGAACTGAAATTTAATGACTTATAACTTGGAAGAAGTATGACAGAATAATTGACAAAGCAAATGATCTTAAAGATCTGCATACTAACTTAGAGGATGCATAAAAACTTGAGAAATGAAATAAATATAGCTATTTATGGAAATGCAAAGTTTTAATTTAAATTAAATATAGATGTATTATACTATTATACGTAAATGAAAATGAATCAATAGATGTATATAATATGCACATGTATGACCATAAATGACTAGACAAGATAAGGTTGATGAGATGACAATTGTACAATTATGATAATTTGAACCGATTGGTTAAGATTTGAAACATGATCTGCTATAATTAATGGATTTAAACTAACTACAATCTGCCATCATTGGTTAATTTGAGCTATAATCTGCTATAATTGGTTGATTTAAACTATAATCTGATATGATTCGTGGATTTGAACAATGATAATAGTTGACAGTCCATGAATCAAAATAAACAATTTCATACTAAACTATTATCAATATGTAAATATAAATAAAAAAAAAAATAATATAAAAAAAAAGTTTTCAAATTAAACAAAGTGGTGTCTCACTAAACTATTTTTCCCCATTTAGAATCAATTCGGCCTCAAGTACTACTTACAAGGATTCATCATCAGAAACATGGATGTCTGGTGAACCAAATTTACAACATTTTTCAAATAAAAGGCTTCTCTCTGACAGGGGGTTATACATTAGATTTTATACGATTGGTGGATGTACAAATGTATATATGATAGTTGACATTCCATAGTGTTGTCATGTGATATAAGAATTTTTACCCTACTAAGGTTCCTAGGAAACTCTTAGATGTACGTAACATTTACTGACCCAAAAAGCTGAGGACTAGGTGCGCTAACCCCTTCTATCGGCCCTATAATTTCGACGCAAATTGCAATTGAAACGACCAATTAATTATCACTATTTGCAATGTTGAATGTTTCAGAAAATACCGCGTCATATTTTTGAGACCTCGTAACGTCACGCGCGTGATGTATGACATCATGTTCTGACGTCAATTGCCTTGAATGACGCAAAACAAATGAAAATCATCATATTTTACGTACAAATCTTCAAAATTCATCTATGATCATCCAGGACTCACCCACGATATTTTTATGTAAATTTAAAGGCCGATCAGAAATCCATCGATCTGTACAAACAATTTCATGGGCAAGGCCTGGATCAATACTTAATTTCATAAATTTCTATCGAAATTTCCCTTATTTATTGATATTTTCAATTATTTCAACGTTTTTAGACGTTTTTAGCGACGTATTTTTCAGTATAGGATTGTGAAATAAAAACAAGCTTTTCTGATATGGTTTCACCATACATTGGACAATTTAAAAACTAGAATATTATGAATATATGAACAACTTTGAAATAGGGCCGATATGGCAGGTTAGCACACCTACTTCTGTAAAAGTAAAATAATGTTTGAGGGATTTCCCAAGGATTGAGTTAAAAGATTGGTGTATTTCTATACATTATAATATTATTTACATTCTGTTGTTTGCAGAAAAAAACAGAGCCATAATCATAAGGGCCTCAGTCGAAAAAACATGTAGCTGTACAGGCAATATAGATTTGAGTAATATTTTTTACAATAATATCAAATTGTAACAAATGTGAAACTGCACTAAATACTAAATTGAATTAATTTTCTTCTTGAATGAAATGCAAGAAAATTCAACATACCACATATGGAAATACACTGTAGTCTCATATAGCAATTATTAATAAAGATATTCAATATCATGAGCTCCTTGGAAATACATGTAATTGTACATTTATCAAACTAACAATAATCTAAGTTAAACAATAAACTGTTAAAAAAAAAAAAACCAGAAACAAGATAAATTGATTGTTACATACATAAGCAGATTATAAATAGGGACTGAGTGTCTTAAATAAAATAATTTAATTTTGCATGTAACAAGGATTTTCAATGGCTTAAAAGTTGAGTTTATTTTTCATAACCCGAAAAAATATTAGGACACGCCCTCTTTTCTGGAACTACTTCCAAAATTAAGCAAAATAGCAGATCCCGTAAACTTGAAACACTGAATTTTACCAAGAGAACGAAGATTAAATACAACATACACGTTATTAATACTATTTTCATCTTTAGATATACAAACATAATCGATTGTAGCAGCAGGTAAACGAATAAATGTAGTACTTACCATGAGATTTGTAGGTAAACACATCGCGTCGGTGCGATGATAGGTCACGCTGATGAAAGATTGCATTTAAATCAAAATCTACCACTATCAAACATGTACCTGATTGTCAGATGCTTTGCCATCCCATCCAGAGTCATTCTATTCTCATCATTTAAAATATATCAAATGACTCGGGCTGAAATGCATGAAAACAAATGCCGGAGCCATTCAACTACCAGCCTCCATTCTTGTGTGTCTGTTGTTGTTATTAGCAACGAGGGAGATAATCCCTATGCAGGAACATTGCATTGAGCATTTTCACGATTTTCCTAGATCTAATAAGGTGTTCATAATGTATTATATAGCTTAAAATTAAATTATAAGGAATGTTTCTAAAATTCTTTTTGGTTATGGGAAATAACCTCAAAAAGGCGAAGCACAAACGTGGTATAATTCGCTACGCGAATTATACCGTTTGTGCATAGGCTTTTTGAGGTTATTTCCCATAACCAAAAAGAATTTTAGAAACATTCCTTAAATATCTATGAACAAGTACATGTAACTTCTAATGAATAGCAATTCCGTAAGAATCTAACCAGCATCAAAAACCAAATAACACCCAAATCATTAGTTAATCATCATTGATCTTTGACCTGGTGAACTTTTTGACTTTGTCCTACACTCAAAAGAAAAGGACTTTATGAATGGGTTATTTCATTTGTACCGCAATTAACTTTTTGAGATGAGGCTTATCATATGGTGGTTGCGAGCTAAAAGTAACAATTCTAAAAGGTACACACAAGATTTTATGAAGAAGTTAAAGAAGACTAGTGTTTGCATTGAAAAAAGAGATCAAGTTTCTATCACATCGTTAAAATGGAATTACAGCGAACATAGGTATAAATTATCTCCACTCTAAACTTTCCTTTCCATCAAAACAAATAAATGTTATAAAAAACATAAAATATTGCTTATACTAATGAAGGCCTTGACTACTGAAATTACAAAGTAGATATCATTTAACATGAACTATCAAGAACATTATAAGTGTGTACGACTTCTTGTGTATGACAATTAAAGAAAGCAATTATCAAATAAATCTGCATAATAATATTTATCACTTGTGGCCTAATACATGTAGTATAATCGTTACGCACAAAATGACGTCTATCAATTATTATAATACTAAGCTTAATGTGGACAAGATCATCTGCGAAACACTGATCCTTTCATACTGCTATACATTTTCAGAGGAAGATGAAAAAACCACATTCAACCATTCAAAGATTAAAATACAATGTAAGTGAGATTAATGTTTTAAAAAAAATAGGTCTATCAACAGGTTAATGGTAAAAAATAATTTAATGATCAAAAGGACAAATATCATGGCTAGAATGATAGAGAAATATCTTGATTTCAAAATGAAGGTCTTAATTGGCTCATAAATTTGAACTGTAAATAGTGTACAAATGTTATACGTTCTGTTCATCCAACTTATGGACTACGAGACAGACATGTAAAAACAAGGTGTAAAGACCGTAGAGGCATAAAATACATCAAACAGCACAGCACTTACATGTACGATATACATGTATACAGGGAAAAGAGAATTTCAATATCGAGCAGTGTGAATTTCCTCCTCAATCCATGAGGCATGTGAACATGCATGTACATGTATAATTGGATACACATCAAAACCTCAAATTGATGAATAAGGTGATGAAGAAGAAAAATAAACATATACCTTTGTTTAGCTGGACCAGTGTGTGTTTTTCAATCAGTGCTTTTAGTGTAAAAAGTGTATATAAATAATAGCACCTGAAAAAATTTAAAGAATCACATACATACCATTCAATATACTAGAACATGTGCATGACTTGAATTTTCCATTTAATAAAGTTGCCCAGATCACAAAGAAATCATAGACATGACACAAATTCAATTTTCTTACAACTCAAATGTCAAACGCTGATCTCAAACAAATACATGTACATGTATAATGTACATGTATGAGTGCATGTATGATAAACGGTTTAGTGACTTATAGAATGCATTGTTTTGTATAAAAATATGAAATAAAGATTTCTGAGACACTTTGCGACAGTTAAACACATTTTACATGAAACTACAACATTCATATGCCATCCAAAATGTAAATGTTTTGAAATCATAATTTTTGAATAATGTAATAAAAATTGCAAAATAATGTACAGAAGGATTTTGTTTGACAAAATATGGAATGTTGGACTATAATGAACGAATGCTAAAATTCTGTAAAATCTCGAGCTTTGTTCCTATACTGTGGATTTCTGTCCAAATATTCTTTGAGCTTAGTGGGGAAATCAGTCATAACACCATGAGCTCCCAGCTTGAAGGCTCTCTCAAACTCGTCATCTTCATTTAACACCCATAAATAAGTCTGCGAAAGCAAAAACAGCACATTTATTCATTTCTGAAATTAATTGATATAATTATAGGATAAAGGTAATTTAATTTTGAATTGAAGATTGATTTTGATACCCAGACATCATTTATGAAAGAGCTGGTGTTGGGTTGCCCCAGATCATCCATCTTATAGAGGAAATTCCTTTACAATTTGGCATGTACTAAAACTACATTCTAATTTATTCTGTTTGTTTCACGCATTCTGATTGGTTCACAGGATTTCTACAAGCATGTATAACGACAATATACATGCCAAAAACCAACTCACTTGACATACTGTAAAATGTATTCCTACGTAAATTTGCATGTTACAAGCTTAAGCACACTTTTTACATATGACGTCATGATTCCCTGTGCTCTTTGCTCCAGTGACGTCATACTGTGATGTAAAACTACAAGTTATGAGCTTGTAAAAAGCGTTCTCCACTTATAAACAACAGAGCAAGTAAGTTTATTCTTGATAAAACTTTGATTTTTCGCCATTGTAATAAAAACAAAGCAGTTGTATTTCATATTTTGCAGTGCAATAGTTTCTGTTGGTCGTTGTTAGTCCTCCGTAGCAACATCATCTCTAAAGCGATACATGAGACCCTTTGGAGTTATAAAGAGTTAAAATATGTTACATGAATTAGAATACGGATAAACGTACTGTGTTTTGTGGTTCCAACAGTTGTAACTTTGTCGATTTAACATTACTATCTATTTAAAGTAAAGACCTGTTAAATAATGATTGTCTAATTTTTATACTAAAAATACATTACATAAATTAAACATGTTAAAATAAAGGGGTACCTGTATTCCACGCCTTTCCAAATGGTTAAAGAGTGCTGGACGCATCAATAGGCTGAAATTAAAACGAAATATATATATAATAACTGTCTTTTGGAATGTGATTATACTGTGATAACCTACAATGGATCCAGGAATTATGTTTCTCATAATGCCCTAATGCACATTATGGATCATAATTCCTGGATCCATTGTAGGTTATCGCATTATAATCACATTCCAAAAAACAGTTTTTTTCTAAAAAATTAAATGCAGTTCATAAAACATGAAATATGAAGTTTCAAGTACAAGGGTAGTTCAGAAAGTTTGTGGACAACTGCAATATCTCAAACATAGGGTCATCAGAGATGACAGTGCTCACCTCGACGGCATCATTGTCCCATAACTAGTATCTGTACCTACATTGCACAAAGTATTTCCAAATGCATCATCCACTTAAATTTGGTTGATAAAAAATTCAAAGAAGGCTGGTAATGAAGATTCTAATTTTACCATACCAGGTCAATCAAGCATGAAATATAGGTCAGATGCAGCATCTGTACAGTGCATTGCAGTAAGCATCCTCAGATACATCATCCACACAAGTTTTTTTTTATTGATCTATGACTTAAAATAGGCCAGAAATGGACCTGTCCCATTTTCTTTAATCTGATTGCTCAAGCATGGAATGTGGGTCAGATGCACCATCTGTACAATGCATTGCATTAAACATCATTAAATGCATCATCCATACAAGTTTGGTTGATGTAGGACTTATAGTAAGGCAGGAATGGACTTGTCTCATTTTATTAAGCCTGGTCACTCAAGCATGAAATATACGTCAGATGCAGCCTCCGCACCATGCATTGTTGTAAGCATCCTTAGATGCATCAACCACACAACATTGGATGACATAGGACTTATAGTAAGGTAGGAATAGACCTGTCCCATTTTACCTAACCTGCTTACTCAAGCAAGAAATGTTGGTCAGATGCAGCCTCCAGAACATGCATTAGTGTAAGCATCCTCAGATGCATCATCCATGCAAGTTTGGTTGATGTAAGACTTATAGTAAGGCAGGAATGGACCTGTCCCATTTTACCTGACCTGCTCACTCAAGCATGAAATGTAGGTCAGATGCAGCCTCCAGAACATGCATTAGTGTAAGCATCCTCAGATGCATCATCCATGCAAGTTTGGTCAGATGTAGGACTTATAGTTTGGTGGGAATGGACCTGTCCCAATTTGCTTAACCTATAGTGTGGACGCCGACGCTGACTACGGGATGATAGCATAAGTCCCCCTCTACTTCATCGAGGTGAGCTAAATATACCTGTTGGTTTCATGGTAAATGAAAGATTATATCATTCATAGCATTTTCTTTTTCAGATATGTTGTGGTGCTTAGTGGCACAATACAAAATTGAGATATCTAGAATTTTATACAGGTGCATGATCCTTACCATTATTCTGATTTATAAATAATAATCAACACTCACAAGTCTGCAATCTTTAACAGCACTCTGAACTTTCTAGACAGGAACTGTTCTGGAAATTTACCTTCCCTTAAAGTAAAATTAAAAACATGGAGAATGACACTATGTAAAGCTGAGCTTCATGTACTGTACATGTAGCTAACAATAAACCTGGCATGTTACTTTACATATTTTTATTCAGTACTTTATTTTTAAAACTGAATTATTACACATTTTTAAAGTATGATGGTATTTATAAATTAACTTGAATGAAAAGCTGCAAATTAGTTTTAATGAAATGAAATTCATGTATTAAGATAATTATGACTGTATCATCAATACATCTCATTATGCACCCTCTGAAATATTGATACAGTTACACTTTGTAATGCAGTTTGTCACTTCTGTCACCATCTGACTATTTATTTGGGAACATATGATGGAATAAATGAAATATACATATTATTAAGAACTTTTCTCCTGTGTTAATTTTCTTTCATATTACATGTACTCTACAAATGCATAATATTATGTGCAGTAGTTATTCACTATCTTTATGTATGCCTTTGGTTTCTACATAATTCACATATGAAATTATTTCTTTCTTAATTCACCTTTGATTGGAGAGGGATTTGGTTTTTAGAGGCCAAAGTATTTCTTAAACAGTGGAATTTCTTATGGATATACATGTATGTATTTTCTCCGGTTCCGGCGTCTACATATATATTCTTGTTCCTAATTTGCCTATTATCCTGTTATTTTGTTAGATAAATGGATGTTTGCAGCGAACCCCCATCAAACTTCCTGGATGTCTTTCAGACCATATGTCAGATGTTAATGACTATAGTGTGACACTAATCTTAGTACTCTTTAATAACTACTTACTTCAGAACTGCCCCAGGCATGACAACCTCCAGTAAGGATTCTTTTAATGAAATGAATGGCAACAACCCAGTGTAAAAATAAACCAGCAGTAGTAAAACTTTCTTGTACGAAAATATGAGAGGTACATTGGGATTCTGTAAAAAAAAATATAATAATCAATATAAAAAATATGAAAATAAAAATATATAATAAGATAATTAAGATAATTATGACTTATAATTATAATTATAATTATGCTACACATAATATAAAAATATAAAAATAAAATATGAAAAATATAAAAATGTAAAAAAAATATAATAGCGAGCACAGCTCGCCCTTATGGTAACGCGTATACACTTACCTTATTGAGAAAATATGCTGAATCAAAGAATGAGAATGTACTACTATGCTTTCAAAAATTTTCGTCCCCTCGCAGACAGAGTAACTGTGGAGATGCTGAATATTGCCAATTATTTTTTTTTCGACTCTGAGTATACGAATATGTTATACTCAATTTTTGTTTACAAGTTAAATTTATTGACATAATTTTTTGTAAAGCAGATTACGAAATAGCATCGACAACTCGGCGTAACCGCGGAATCTTTTTAGGAAAGCCGACATCTCCGTTTGAGTATTTTGTTTACTGTGCTTCTATGACGTCATTGACGTCATCGCGCCAAATTCTTAATGTCACTTTGACGTTGTAAGATTTTCCTTTAATGGACGTATTTTGCTTGACGTAAACGCTTCTAAAAAGGTCAATAATCCGGCCAAAGTATTCCCATGGGCGATTTTGTTTTCAATCTGGATGGCTTAACATTATTAAGTTTCTCAATCCAGAACACTTCTCGGATTTTACAATAGTATTTTGAGGCATCCGAACATTTCTCCAAAATTATAATTTTGATGTCCGGTATTAAGTGGTTTTCTTTATTGAAATGTTATGAAACAGGTTGTATCTGACATCGGCGAGATGGTTTTTTTTTTCTTTTGGGCGATATGCAATGAGTTATTTATTTTCATTTAACCGTTTTATTACAAAATTAAAATGGCTTGAAATAAAAAAAAATCACATGTAGGAAATATAACCAGGTCTGTTTATAAATCCTTGGTCTGACCAGTTCTAGCTGAGCTCTTTAAACTAGATCGTTGATATAAGGTTTCAAAATCATACACCTTTTGTGTTTGATCATATTTTTCTGTAAATTTGACTGGAATCCCCCCCCCCCCCCCCTCAACCTAATCTAATATTTGCCGGTCTAGGCCAAAACAGGAACGTACAAAGAACCATATTTTAAGCCCCCCCCCCTTAAAATGTTCATCTGCTGGTCTAGACCAGTTTTACAAATGCCTCTGTGTTTCCACTTGCCTTATACTGCCCTTTTTTTTTGGCAATCATCAAACAGAAAATTAAACCGTCATAGTCTAAAATTATTTAATATATAATCATATTTATTTTCTCTCCGCTCACACAAAAAGGCTTTGCCTTGATTCATATTAATCAATATAAAAAATATAATCAATAGAATACAACATGTACAAAACAAAGAACAAATGTAAATTATCCAAACACTTGAGAAAAAATTGTTCAGTATCTCAGTATCACAATTCACATGTATCAGTAGCTAAAGGTGTACCTGTACAATTATTAATGCAATTGGAAGTAATGTTGACCTTTGACTTTGTTTCAAGATGTTTCATGATGTTCACATGGGGCAGTTTAGTCTGTGCACTGCCCTTAGTATAAGTATAGAGACACATGGTACCAAAATATTTCTTTTCATAAAATGGGTACAAAACAGGAATCAAGTGACAAAGTCCCAAAAGCAGAGGTCACAACCCATGTACGTGCTGTCTGCATGTAAAAACGTAGGCAAACCTTGGGTATCCATACGTAGTCTGTGCGTTATCAGTACGTGTCCTGTACGTCCTTGCAGATTTGGGAAGATGCAGACAGGACATAGCAGTTTTAGTGCATACAGAACTTTCGCTGCGTCCTGTCTGTGTGCTGTCTAAGAATTCAACAAGAAGTATGACACGCACCTTGCAAGTATGTTGCAAGTACCTGCAATGCACCTTCAATGCAAGGAAGTGAGGACACTGTGCGTTAGCAGTAGTGTCAATTCGACATCCTTACAAATAATGTAGAGGACTTACAGAGAAAGTACGTTGTAAGCAAGTTGCATGCAAGTCGTAAGAATGTGCAACGCACTTACTTTTATGTGCTACATTAGATGCATGTAACTATCCATATACATGTAACTGTGCATGCGACATGTTTGACACACTCCTTCTGTACTCTTGCCACTTCTTTTCTTGCGTTTTCAGAAAAACGTAGCGCATGTAGCCTCCATAAACATGCAGGTCCTAAAAGCACGCACGGTGGGTTGTGACCAGGGCTTTACATATACCCAGACAGAAACTAATTTATGGAATAAGTATATCTTACAATTCTGTGTAATTTATCCACGACAACGGCACTCCTGTTTCCCCATGCAGTCATTTCTTCTCTGTTAAATTCTATTATAAGTTGGTTCACCTGGAAAATCATTAATGTCCATCCACTAACATAACATCTCATAAATGTACCAAAATATGTTTTAAATCGAATGCAAAAATATAAGAGAAAAGCTTTAAATGTGCCATTAATATCAATGGGTAGATGCACTCCTTCATGAAACTTTCTCCTCAATCAACTTGAACATAACTATGAATCGTTACAAAAAAAGTTATTTCAAATACATATAACAGAAATGGGTTGAAATCAATGTTAAAATTAGCATTGTAAGAATATTCTACCATATCTTAAAATATTTCTTTCTGACAGTAACGCTGTCATGATTTGTTTTAATTTTTTACAGTGGTTTTAATTAGGCCAAGATCTATAATCTAAATATGGTACTGATAATGTATTTTTTAACACATGGTTCACCCATTATACACTTTCATAAAGCAGTTTAATTATCAAATGTTATGATAACATGTTACATATCGCTCTGCTTGAATGCGATTGGTCAAATTACCTACACTGTTACAAGTGTGACCTTTCAAATATTGATCATATATGTTAAATTCAGATGCAGATTCAATATCAATAATTAAAATAATTATTGTTGTTGCTGTTGGAATAATTATTGCATTGAAGTTCATAACAAAATTGAAATATTTTTCTCTTTATGCACAGAAAATCTATATAACATGGAACTACTTTTCATGGCGTAGACAACTTCTAGGTCACAGCACAGTTCGTCTCTAGTTCTCAGAAACATTGATTTCACGTTGGAAATACACATTTTTTAGGCAGAATCATGTGATAAAAAGAATCTGAAATGAATTTTCCTTTCATAAGGCACCGTCCATTTGATATTCTGGGGGGGGGGGGGGGCTGCTTGGGTTTTTTTTTCGAAAAAAATAATTTTGCTCTCAATTTTGATGAAAAAAATAAATTTGCTTATGGTGTGAAAGAAAAAAATAATATTGCTCTTACAAATAATCTGAATTTAAAAGTACCATAAAATTTCGCTAAAATTCTTGAAATTTTTGCGGCTCGCTTCGCTCGTCGCAGTTTTAAATTTGTATCAAAATTTTTTTGATTCCCTTCGCTCACCAATGTTTTCTATCAAAACATTATCTACTAATGGCATAGTTCATATATTTGAAGATATTAAAAGTTATACATGTATGTAAATGAAAAAGGGCTTCCTTAAAAGCTTAAATATATTAGCAAATTATCAATATTTATGTATTGCTATTAATACATGTTGCATGTATATCATATAGAGTTTTATTTTATGTTCTTGTAAGCTTGGCAGGAGAACTTCAGTTATACACCAATTAACAATTCTACATTTAAAAATTTGTCTAGAAGACCTCCCCCTCAGACCCTCTTATACATATCATATACATGTATCTTATATAAATATTGAGAATTGTATTGTAAAAATCTTTTATCTCTCTGTTTAAAAGTAAATTAAATACTTGCATAAAAATAAACTAATATATTACTGTTTAGAGTTTTGAGTAAAAATATAATTAATTTCTATTGATAAAACACAAACATTCTTAATAGGCGCATCACTTTGTTAAAAAAAAATTTCCTTGCTCCAACTTTGCAAGAAAAAAATTACTTGCCCTGTTCGGGGCGAAAAAAATAATCTTGCTCCGACAAAAAACCCAAGCCCCCCCCCCCCCCCCCCCCCCCAACAGAATATTGAATGGACCGTGCCTAAGATGTATTATGAAACTTGTTGTGCATTTTTTATCCCTAAGCCTTGATATATAACACACAACTCGTTTCATAATACATTGAATGAAATGAAGATTCATTTGGGATCCTATATATACACACACCTTTTCTATCAATTCATCATCATCTATTTTGATATCAATATTTATAGGAATACTTGGGAAGGCCTGAAACACTTCTCTAAGTAATGGAAACCTACGATCTGGACATCCTGTGCCGTCATATGTAAACGCTAGAAAAAAGGAAAACAAAATTAATCTTTGATGTCATTGCCATTATCTATTTATCTGACATTTACGGCAGTAATCAATGCATATATATATACAAATTTAATGTATACTTAGTGGTTACTGTGGGGTTTTTGAAAAACTGACATTATAAGTATCAGATGATTCACTATCAAAAACTGACATTATAAGTATCAGATGATTCACTATCAAAAATTGAGACTGAGCTTAAACAGATTATCTCTGAAACCAATACTCTTTGAGTTTTTCTGACCTTATTTCAATAATTTGTTAAGTATAGAAAATGTCTGCTTTTCATTGGAACACATGACTTCATACCAAAAACTGCAGTTTGCATGAACATGGTGAACCACCTTGCAGATTTTTAATTGGCTCAACCAATCAGAATCCATGTCATTAGAATAAAAGATTAACTCACAATGTTGAATCAGAGTTTTTTAAAAGATACATTCTAACTGATAAAAAATGTATATAAAAATAAGTTATGTACATAAATGTACAAGGTACTTACACTGCTGGAAATCTAACTTGTGTCTTTCTTTCAGTAATGGTAAATCCTGAAATTTTAGATTATAGCTGCTAGTCATCTAACCCCCCGTTTACGCTATGTTCCCGGCGGCCATGGAGGCCACGTTTCAAGCCACCGTGGACGAAACGTGGTGACTGTGAGACATTGTAGGGGAACGGGATCGACAAACGTAACTAGCCGGGGTTGCCGGGGCTGATGGGGCAAATGTTTAAACTGTCAAAACATTTGTCACAGCAGCCCACGGTGCAGATGGCCTACTTTAGAAATCGTAGCAAAACGGGTCGAACGCAATGCAACGTGACAGAACGTTACAGACCGTAACAAAACTTGGGACAGTGTCCGTAGCGGAACGGGAGCAAAAGTATGACTCGGCAACTTACGATCCTAGTGAAGTTGAGTTACGGCCTGCCACGTTTATGTCCCGTTTAGCTGCGGCTACTTTTTGGCAGATGCACATTTTATCAAGGTGTGCCACGATTTCTCACGGCGAGCTAAGGAATGTTTTAGCCGTTGCGTCACATTCAGTCATGGTACGTCCCGGCTTGTTACGGTTTATTTCAAGTTCTTTTACGGCCTGGCACGGTATGCACGGTCACACAAGATGTATTACAAACCAAACCCTTTTATGCAGCTTTTTGTGTCTCCTTTTCGCCGTGGTCACGGTTAATCGTAGTGGGCCTTGACAGAACTTGGTAGACGTAGCCAAATTGATTGGATCGTAACAAACCGTGACAGACCATATCAGAACGTGACAGGTTGTGAGGAAACATACAAACGTCTGTAACAAGCCGTAGGTTGAAACGTAGTGCGCTGTCATGTCTCCGGGATTCAGGAGCCGCGGCTCGTCACGGATACCTTGATAGACCGTGCGAAAACGTAACGAGACCTAACAGAACTTGAATACCAAGGTAAAAATTGCCAAAAATCCTACGGAGTGCTACGTTTTGGGTTGGCGTGACTGCCGTGGTCACCGGGAACATAGTGTAAACCTAGGGTTAACAGTCTTGTCTTGTTACAGAAGTTTGAGAATTAGAAAAATTAAACCTTGAAAATTCATCATTTCAAGGTAAAAATAAAAAATCTTAGAATGAAGTAGTGTCCTAGCTCCGTAAGAAAGTTTAATATAATAAATAACAATGAATCCTCCATATCCACAAATTTTCGGCCACTCGGCCTTTATCAAGTGGAAAAGCACGAATTTCAAAGAATTCTACGTAATATCCATAACTGCTGGTAAACAAAGCCCAGTTTAAAATGAACAAGGTATGACGTCACACATAATAATTAACAATGCATAAAGCGCCAAAACAACGTTACATAAAACCGCTAAATCTGCGTACCATTATCGAACTTAAATAAGTCAGAAAAGAGTTCATTTAAGTTGTACTGTTAATAAAATTATAAGATGTATGATTAAACAATAGAAATTCAGGAGGTTAGAGACTGGTGCGTCCCCCACCGCCGTCCTTTCTAACATCTATATAACTAGTAAGTCTTATCAAATAAAGTGACAAGAACCATGTATGAACTATGAATATGACAACTTGACTAGATCCAAATATACAAAAAACCGATAATAGAACAAATAAATAGATAACTATTTATGTGATAGTGTGATATTTTGTATATATTGATATGATATGAAATAAAGATATTGATAATATGTCTTTATTATTTTATGATCATCGTTTCTCTCAATGAGTTGAAACCATTATTTGAAGTATGAGTTACATAGGAGAGGATTAACAACCGTAGGTGTAATCCAATACTGTTAGTACAAATCGTACACAGTGATTAGCAAGCATACCTGGTTGACCATAGGTCACCACGGGTCAAAGACAGACACACCTCACATAAGATCATACATCATTTGTTATTAATTTCAAATACATGATACAACTCTTTTAATTGGTTTCCTAGATTTCCCTCTCTGAGTTCTTTGTTGAATTGCCAGATCCAGAGCGTCCCTTTGTTTGGGTGGACGTGTTTGACAATTTTCTAAGTGCGCGTCGTCGCCTAGTGTTTGAATCATGATATAGTTGATTATATTGACCAATGACACTATTGACTACGCTGACTTGTAAGTAATCTTCTTTTATTAATCCATATTTCTGATTAATTGGTGAATTCTGTAATTTCCCAATTTCTAATGATTTTAACCTAAGAATGAATGAAATGCGAGTTTCGGATTGAATCATTCATATTGTGATTTTATATTAAATGTAATTATGAATTATGATATTGATCAGATGAATCGATTTGAAATATGATTTGCGATTGAACTCGTTTGATCGAAGTGAGTTTAGTACGAGAGAAGATTTTCTAATTTAGGTAATTTGTTTATTTAGGTTTACCATGTGATACATATATGAGATACCATATGAGATAGGCCGACGCTAATTATGTTTATACGGCTCTGTACCAGATACAGGTGTGTAAATGATATTTTTGTATTTTTTGTGATATTTGTCGATTTCATAATTATCTTTGTGATTGATGGAATGCAAGCATATTCAATTTATTCAAATGTGATTCAAATATATATTATGATTGATATCTATTATTGTTATTAATATATTTCAGAGTCTTCTCTACGTATATAAATATATTGATCGAACCCTGCATTGGTGTTGTTTACTTTTTGGGATAACCGCACCGTTACATTAATCATATATAATAATAGATTCTTTTATATTCGTGCTTTTCCACTTGATAAAAGCCGAGTGGCCGAAAATTTGTGGATATAGAGGGTTCATTGTTATTTATCATAAAAAATTTTATTTAACAGCACTTTAAAAAAAAACCAAATGCATTTATTCTCACCTTGTAATCAAAATCTGCAACTTGTCCTTCACACTCACATGACCTCTTTAAGGAACTATCATGTGACACGATCACATGACCATCTCTAGTCAAATGACAGTCAATTTCCAACATTTCTGTTCCAACCTCTAGGGCACTGAATGTGCAAAAAACAGCATCAAAATATTATGGTAATGAGCAGATCTAGCAAAAACAGAGCGTCACAATGAAATTAACATGATAATAAATCAAAAATTAAATTTGTATTGAAAATAAATAAAGGGTTGAAAGTATCAACTTACTGATGAAATGCTGTCATAGTATTCTCTATGTTTTCACCTGCACCTGAAAGATGATTACAGGTAAACAATGACTTATAAATGTAACTTTATTAATGAAAAGTGGGAAGGTTGTGCCCATGTAATCCAGATGACCACACCATTTGCTACCGGCATAGCAGATGGCTGTCCTTAGTTGGCATCGGTTGCCAATTGGTCTCATTGGTTTATGTATGCCTCTTTTGTGTTTGATGGTCCTCTGTTCTTTTTGGTGTTCCTTATCACTTTTGTGCCTTTCTGTGCGTGTCTGCTCTGTGTTTTGCATGGGTTGTTTTGGTGTTTTGCTGTGGATACTGCAACTGAGTATTGTTGGATATCTCCTCCTTTCTTTGATGAAAATAAGTTATTAACAGACTGAAATATACCTATAGAATTATATATTTACTGTACTGAATTATAGATAATGCTAAAAAATATAAGAGGGAGTTAAAAAAGGTAAATAATAATAACAGCTTGATATGAATCAAGGTAAAGCCTTTTTGTGTGAGCGGAGAGAAAATAAATAAATTGATCTAGACCAGCAGATTAACATTTTAAGGAGGGGATGGGGGCTGAAAATATGGTTCTTTATAATTCATTTTAATTTTGTAAGAATAATGTTAAGGCTAGCTGAAAATATATTACTTTTTGCATATCGAACAAACGAAAAAAAAAAAAATTCATATTCCGACTTCCGACAGTAGGAAACCACCCGAGACGAGAAAAGCAATCAGAGCGAAACGTCTCGTTTAAAACCAGAAATGTCGGATTTCCTAAAAAAGATTCCGTGGTTACGCCGTCTTGTTGATGCTTTATCGTTACCTGATTTACGAAAAATTTTTTCAATAAATTTAACTTATAAACAAAAATTGAGTATAACATATACGTCTACTTGGAGTCGAAAAAATGTAAATGGCAATATCCAGCATCTCCGCAGCAACTCTGTCTGCGAGGGGACAAAAGTTGTTGAAAGCATGGTACATGTACTTAGTACATTCTCATTCTTTGATTCAGCATATTTTCTCAATAAGGTATGTGTATACGCGTTACCCTAAGGGCGAGCTTCGCTCACTATAAAGCCTCTGGGGCTAAATGCATAATTATTTAAACATCAAATTGAGACCAGTTTGTGAGTGTATTAGTATATTGAAAACTGGGAAGCCAACTATTTTTCATTTAGTTAAAGGGCAGTAATTCAGTCAGGAATTTTAATTCAAAAAGTGCTACTATGTATACTATTTATAACTTTTCCATGGATTTTTTTAGGGGTTCGATCTCCAAGGCCAAAGTTCAGTCGCATTCCTTAAATGCTAAAAAACAGGCATTTTTCCCAATTTATGAGCTTAATTATAATTCCGAATCTGAAAAATGAAATTCCAACAAACAAAAGATGAAAACCCTATGAAATTACTGAAAGTAAATTTATTATTATCTATTTTGCAATGTACATTATCTGAAATATAATATTCTTGGTACTACAGGTGTCGATCTATATAAATGTTTTTAAAATCGTCTTCATTAGAAGCAGATTCTTTTTGCTTGTTTTCTCAATTTATTTGTATAATATTTTTCCCAATTTCAACCTCATGATCATAGGGTAAAAAAGCCCCTGTCATCAAAATTCATGATATATACAAAACAAATATCCTGTATTCCATCATCAATCTTCAGCTTTATGCTGATGGAATACCAGATAACCAGAAGAAGAAGAAGGAGAAATATATGGCCAGATTCAACAGGAACTCACATTTTTTCAACAAAAATGTGCCTTCTCATATCATCAACATGATTCAAAGGGATTTTTTTGCCCCTTTTTGGGGCCATTATTCGGCCCCATTCGGCATTCCCAATGAGAAATAGTATCTTTTTTTCCCAATTGTGGCTCTAAAATTTTCCAATCACATAGAGATGGAATAATAACTGAAATTAGTGAAATTTACTGGTTCAAATGTAGCAAAGGGGTACTGGGCCACGAAGCCCGATATTGGCCCTAATTTTGATAAATTTTGAACATTGTAGTTCAAAGAATTTTTAAGTGTTATTTGACATTTTGAAACGTTCTCTACTGAATCACGAAACTACTTTTTGTAAATATTGCTTTTATTTACACCTTTTAGCCCTTTGAAAACACCAAAATAGGTCATACTCGGCGAAATTGATGCAAAAACTCAATATTTCTATTAAATTAGCAATGGCCGCATGCATTGACTATGATGGAAAATTTATATGTGAAAGATTATCATTATATCCTCTTGTCATAAAAGTTTTATCTCAGTTAACACATGCGGCCACATTGAATTCCACCACAAAAGACAAAATTCCCAGCAATTTTCGCCATATTTTGCCAATATCGTCAAAATGACGTCACTTCATGACGTCATTACAGTTAAATTGCACTTTGTTTGGTGATATTATTCTTTTCATGAAAAGCGGTAAACATTCGTGTATTTTCAAGAGAGATATCAAGTATTCCTCATGAAATTTATTTTAAGAGAAAAATCAAGGGCCGATTTAGGGGTCTCGTGAATCCCTTTTCTAATCATTTGCCATATTGTTGTAAGCATAAGAAATTAAATCTTATCTAAAAGAAAATTATCTGATTAAACATTCAATTCTGAACTTTTGATTGTATAAACTGTCATTTAACTTTTATATAAGTACTTCCCAAAATATTCCCAAATGTCGTTAATTTTCCCAATTGCACGGGCCACGACCCCATTCCCAAATTACTGAAATAAATCACTGATTCATCATACAACATTTGAGTAAAATTTTAATATTCAACTTTAGTTTGATTATCAATGAAATTTCTTGTAACGTTAAAAGAATCCTTATAATAATCATAGACCATTTTAATGATTTTCAAATGAAAAGATCCTTTGTGTTTATGACTTAATATTGATAATTCTATGTTCCTAAATGTATCTTTAGCATTTCAGATTACTACAAACCAGAGAATGCGAAACTTTGTGATGGATAACTGGTCGTTCAGACCAGTAATATGTTAAAGATTACTGGTCAAAACCAATTATTACCGGTCTGAAGATTTTTACCATTTTTTCTCAATCAGTGATTTGGAAGGCAAACTTGCTCAACTTTCCACTTAGACTTCAATGGGCCATCTTTCCTCATGACAGGGCCTTTCCAAAAATGATAAATTTTCGAAAGGCTTTGAAGACAATGTATGTACAATACATGTATATCAGATGTCATCACATTTTTCGTCGTGAAATTCCCAATTTTACCAGGGATCATCCTAGCCCTACAGAGTAATTGGATAAAAATCTAATTTGCTAAAAAACAATGAGATTTTCTCAATTTCAATGAGATTTAAAATGTATTTGTTCGAAAAAATAGTGAAAAAATCAAACTTTGGTTTCTCTTTATTTCCGTGAACATCTGGCAACACATTATTTGAATGTGAGAATCACCCTGGACTTTTTCTTTTTCCCTTGTTTGAATGACATTTTAAATGAAAAATGAGGTCAAATAAAATTTAAATTTCTTTTGTATCTCAGACATCGCTGCACGCTATAAGTCACCAATGAGACGTTTCTTCACAACTTCAAATATATATATATATATATCCGCCGTGCCTCAATTATACTCGCTGTTAAATATGAAGTATCTATTCATCTAAAAGAAATTACAGAGTGAATGTCAAAATTTTAAGAAATCATAGGTTCCAATGGTACATATGTACATATTAAAAGTATTTCAGCGGGCCGTGACAAGTCATTTTACGGTAACATCTAATCTGCAAGTGTAGGGTGTACTGTAGAATGTTTATGTCAAGACTTTATTTACGCATTGTAAATATTTTGAAGAATTGTATATCTATAATTGTTCATGTTGACAATTCCAAAGACTTGTAAACTGTTTATAAGTCCTTGAAGATACTCAGTTATTGGTTTGTATACCCGCCGAGTTCATAAATACATACGTGATATGCCGTACGCGGAATTCGAATATTAATCATCCGAAAATTTGAAGATTAAAGACGAACCTCCTGTTCTGTCGCATTATATTAACTTTAGTGCGATTTATTCAAAGGAGGTATGCAATCTTTTAGCGCCACAACGCAGTAAAAATGCGATATTTGAGTAAAAAATGTGAGAATATCGCAAAATCGTCGCCTAGAGTGATCCCTTCACATGTATCACAGAGCAGCCAAGACCAAATTTTCAGCCACCTATCCTGTATTTTTCAAATTGTGTCCACGTACCTGTATGGACAGCTATGTTATCATTTCAGCTTTGGAGATATTAGGGATTAGGGAAGAGGGGGGGGGGCTGCAATTGACATTTCTGTACAAATTTTATTACTTCAATGTGTTACCTATTGACTGGCCACTTAAACAGGACTTTAAATTTTAACCAAAAATGGACACCGTAGAATAATGCGCACCAGGGTGAAGTGAGTTGCTGCTTTTATGGGCCTGCATTTTTTGATCAGATGTTGCAGGGCGCGTGGCCTTCCCAATCACTGGATCAATAATACTTTAGCATTTTAAACACTCTTGACCACATGAGTTGACCTATTATCTTGGTAGAAAAGAAAGGGAAACAGCTGAAAGATTGATACTGAGTACTGACACGGAACATTTTTAATTTAGACTTTTTTAACTACTTATTGAGAAAATATTTGTGGTCATTTGGACCGACAATTACAAGATAATTCCATCGGTCCGAGCAGATTTTTACCGGTCATGTCCGTCGGACCGATGAGGTTTTGGTTTAACTGCAAACCATTCACAAACATGACCTAGTTTTGTTATTAAAATGGTACTTGAGAAAGTTGTGTACCTTCTCCCTCCCTTTTTTTCGCAACGTTCTGTTACATTTTCACAAGCTGCAATCACTGATACGTACAGAACATTGAAATTACGTGGCAAAGTGCCTGTGCAGTGGATACGATATAATTTTAAAAATCATGTTGCTTCGCTTTTAGGGCTTTGCCATAATTCTTATAAAATAAAGGAACTTACCTCCACGATGACTTATGTGAGTAGGGAAAAACTTGAGCGTCTTCTTACGATGAAGAAGTCTAGGAAATTTCAGAAGAAGAATGGAAGTCACAGCATAACCTAAAACTACAGCTCCTAACACCATGATTACTATGTAAACTGTTTGCATTACTCGAAAAGTACTTTCTTGAAATCCACCGATGAAGTAAGTACCCTCATGTTCCTAATTATTGACCTGGATAAGCCTTTGTGCCAGTCATTATTTACTCATATTTTCTACTTTCGCTTTCTGCGGCAAATGAGTCCATACATTAAAATATTAATCGTGCGCAATCTCAGAAAATTGACATTGCTGTCGATTTACGCAACTAGCGGGCGCGGCCGACAATGAATTAAAAAAAAAAATAAAGAAAAAATAAAGAAAAAAACAAACAAAAACTGCTCTTATTCACATAGGAATTTTGGACACAGCAGAAAGACTGTTAGCCGTCTGATCGGCCTGAAAAACCCGGCCCCTTTTATTAGCAACTGAATAATGTGCACTTCAATAAGTCTATATACATATGAATGTACATGTACATGGAATGATCTCCAGCATGACCCCCCTGCACTCACCCAGCGAAACAAACCCACAAAAAAGTGACACATAAATGACATCATATAAAACTACAAATCGCAAAAAGACACAACAATATTCACTAGAACATCATAAAAACAATCCTAGCAGACGTACAGATACATCAAACATTAATGGCAACACATAAAAGGAAGAAGACCAATGTGCACCCGGCGCCGACGTTTGGACGGCCATCTGCTATTAGCAAATTGTGTAGTTATCCGGATTACGTGCAAACAACTCTCCCACTTATCCGGATATTCAGAGGTCTCCATAGACACACAATTGTTGTATAAGCATAAAACTTTTCACTGTAAGGCGACTTCACATAGTTAAACGCAGTGGCCTCTTGAAACACAGATTCTATGTAAATGGATCTAAACAATTCTATGGTATGCGTATAACAGTCTGTCAAGCGAGCTCAAGCCGGATCAATCATGTATCACCTGCATATTCTAAATTGAGTTTTACAGCACATTGGGAGAGGGGTATGCCAAGAAAGTTTTTTCCATGTCAAAGAAGGGAGGTCAAGTACAAAAGCAGGTAGTTAATGTGTTATGTACTACAGGCATTCCTATAAGACTTGAAGCCTATCAAATATGCATTTTATGTTTCATACTTGCAATTTTAAAAGTACATGTAAATGTCCGGAAATTTTTTTTAGTGTAAGGCGAGCAATGCTAGCATAGAAATTTTGGTCTTGTTGCTAGCGAAGCAAGCTGAAATTTGTTTCAGTGAATGGCGAGCGAAGCGAGCCGAAATGTTTTGGATTTTGAACACATTTTTGGGACAGAATATTTATTTCTGCAACAAAGAGGGTCAGATTATTTATTTTCAACATTTTCTGGGTCAGAATAATTGTCAGCACCCCCCACCCCCCCTCAGGATTAAATGGTCATCCCCTAAGGCACGATCTATTTGATATTCTTGGGAAGCTTTGGGTTTTTAATCCGAATCTATTTTGCTCTGAATAAGTATTGTTTAATGAAAAAAAAAAAAAAAAAAAAAACAAAAACAAATTGAATATTGTGTGACATAAAAAAAAATTATATTGTAGAAAATGTTCTTATAGTCCATGCACATATATAAAATTCAGCTTTATATTCCTAAACATTTTCCGGCTCGCTTAATTTGCCCGGCGCAGTTTCCATTCTATCAAAACATAGTATCATATTCGTATTAACATTTGTCTAGTACACGCATATGTTGTATATGAAAAGGCTTCCTCAAAATGTATAATCAGTTTGATATAAATTCTGATATCACCATAGAGGCTACTGGACATTTTTCAAGTTAACGTACTTCAGATTTCGCACTCCGGACTTCGCACTTTAAAAGAAATACGGCGCGATTAAAAACGTTAAATCAGAACATACGTGGTCGAAATGACAACGGACAACTTTAAATATGTTTTTATACAAATGAAAACAAATAAATTCTTCACGCAGAGTACTCTAAGTTCATTGGAACATAATTTATATTTTGCGTTTGAGACAAAGTCCCTTCGAAATGCGATGTCCGAAATCCGAAAGCATGAAGAGAAAATATGCACATCACTTGTTAGAAGTTTTTTGGTTCCAAATTTGCAAGAAAAAAAATTGCCCCGGTCCTTGGGCGAAGCCGCCGCCCAAACCCCCGAATATCAAATGCACATATTAGCCTAAACCCCTAGTAACTATTATCATGCAACGAGGAAAACGGGATAAATCCCCGCTTTGATATGAGACTATGGAGTTTCCGAAAAGAAAGCAGCTTTTCTCTGAGAGCAAAAATGTTGCAATCTAGAATTTGAATGTTTTTTTTTTCATCTGACAGCAAAATTCAAAGGATAAATAAATGACAATTCAAATACGAAGCAGATTGATCGTATTCTGTTGTTATATTTACGTCTCCTGTATGTCTCTGTTGTGATCAAGCTTTCGTTCAGAAGGCAAGGAGGCTAACAGAAAAAAGTACTGAACCGAGGCTTCATTTGTGAGCGACTGACTTTGTCATTGAAGAAAAATTGGACACAATGTGAATATTAAAAGTTCTTACATCACATTGTCCTCAATGTTAGAAGATATGGTAAGAACCATCCAAAATACCAAATGTAGCTTTCCTACACGGCCTTAGTGAGAGGTGTTATTAGCAAACAGGAGATGCTTACTCTCCCCGGGAACCTGAACTCATCTAAGTTGGGAATTCACTTTGCAGAACCTTAAAATTGATTGTATATTTTGAATCTTCATATTAGTTTTTTGTAGAACCGAAATTGATTGTAGATGGGTCTGTAAAAATTAATTTGTGCGGCGCCGCACACATGTAAATTGCTATAATTTTAACTATCTTCTGGTTAGTCTTAACAGTTGTATAAGTTTAAAAATAATTTTACAAATAGAATGTTTAAATTGATTATTGTTTTATCTTAGTGTTCGCTGCACGCTCCTATTTTGTCATGGCAGATTCCACAAGAAGTTATCATATTTGGCAGGCTTAGCGATCAATGGATTGCCTTTATCAATTGCTTTATCGAATTTATTCAGGGTGGCGCTATTTACACATATTTGTGGTAATTCCGTGGCCAATGAGCGATACACTTGGACAGAAATTGGGATTGGCTTTCGACTTCCTTTTTAATGCTACCTTTATGTTTCTTTTCGCGTCAGAAAGTTCTGTTTTGTATTTTTACCAGAATTGAGAAGCCTTTCGATTGTGGTTTTTGGAATCTGGTTTCTGCTTTGTATTCGTTTGACTTTTATTCACACGTTGCTTTTCATTAGAATTGAGATCAAGAAATCAGAAAATTGTGGGTCATTAGAGACAGCAAGTCATGTATGTATCAGTATGAAAAGCCGGACGAACATGTTTTTTTTCCTGGGATGACTATGTAAAATCATAAAACAAGAACTGGTCAGAGAGAGAGATGGAACAACATTTATTGGAATAAGATTTCGACAATATATACAAATAATACATTTAAATCATATAATGTCCATCGGCGGAAACACAAAGTATGTATCGCAGCGGAGAAGTGGATGATGGTTTCCGACAGCGTATTTAACGCCCTATGTATCTATTTTCTTCGAATCTGAAAGGCTTAAGTTAATTCAGCGGTCTTTATTTTCAAAGTACAGTATGCATTCAATGTGAGTTACGTTCTGAGAGATCGTTGGGTCTCGCGTTCGATATGGTGAAAGTGTTATACAGAGAATAACATAGAATAAAAGAGTAAAGTCTGTAGAACATAGCTAAGGGACTCATAATATCTTTAAGTATAAGCCATCCAGAGTAGCCTATTAAATCTACCGGTCCTTCGTTCTGATGTCCTTTACGTAGGTTAGTGACCCGAAGTCCAAACGATGAAGCAATGAACCAGCCTTTTAGATTATAAAGACCTATGAATATTAATGCAGACAGAATAAGTTGTATTTCCCGTTGAGTTGCACATTTAAAATCCTTACTAAATGCAAAGAGAATAAGGATTGCTTGACTGTAGCTAGCCATAAATAAGCCGATGTTCTTCATCAGAACATACACGTCTATGCCTTCAGCTTTGCTCAGCGAGGAAATTATACCGAGTGAACTGAATGTTGTTTCTCCAACAATTGTTATGAGGTAGATATATGCAGTAATATCCTTGTCGTTACGGAAACTATTTGTCGCCTTGGTTTTTAATTTTGAAATTACACAGAATCCTGCTACAGTGGCCAGAAATGTAAATCCTGCTCCAACTGCAATCGTAACTTTTTCTATATCATAGACGATGAGACCCTTTGTTCCAACTTTGTACACGTAGTTTGAAACCATTACGACGGCGATTTCTGCAACATTTACAATAAGAGAAGTTATAAGGCTATATTTTGGTAGTCCGTTGCGTTTATATGATATTGTCTGTTCTGTTACATGTATATTTGACATTGCTTCATTGCTGTTTGTTATCTCTTGTTCATCCTCACCAAAGTGGTATAATATTAGAGTAGTAAAAAGTATCAAATACTCCATTCCCATAGGTAATATGAACGGCAGTGTCTTTCTCCACAATGACACAAGGAAATAGTTTGATTCTTTACAACCAAGTATCAGGAATCGGCTAGGTAATGTATGGTTTTGTGGAAGGTTATCATTTTCGAAAGCCTCCATTGCAAACAGATCTCTGAGTGAACTATTAAGACAGTAACCCAACGTGTCTATTAGAATAAAGTACCATAACAACTTTCTAATACGGACGTACCTGCCGATGTATTTTGTGTTTATCGAGAAAAGGACAATTATCATTTCAAAAACGAAAACACATATTCTGACAAAATAAACTAAAGAGTTCAAAATAATTTTGCCCGAAGTGAAAGTACTACCACAGTTTATTTCCAAAGTGAGCAAAATTAAATTTCGAAATACGTTTCCAACTCCAAAAAGTGCGAAAAATGAAATTTTTATCCTGATGGAATTTCCTGAAAATCGCCGGTTTGAATATTGACGAGAGAACATCTTCATCAAGGCGGTGACCGTTATTAGTGATATAACAGAGACTGTCGGCATTACGTACTTAAATGTGTAGCTAGATATATATCCATTAATCATCGAAGGTTCAACGCTATGGTATACAGCAAAGGCACATAGAATTGTTCCAAAGAAAACACAAGTCATCTTGCAAGCAACTCCCTTTGTTTTCCATGCCATTATCGAATTCACTCTTAATTCCTTCTTCATCGAACGGATGTACCCTTTATTTTGAACATGCTGAGTTGGACCACATAAACTTCGTTACTAACAAAAGATTATTTATATAGAGCATACGGAAGTTGCAGTATGATAAAGTTGAAGTATTATTGTACGACCTGATCTAATTTGAAAGTGACGGTAAGTTCTTTTTTCATTATCGAGTACTTCCTCTTATATCAAGGAAGTAAAACATAAATTTAAAAGTGTTGGACAATAACATGATTCACTATAATGAGATAAAGAAGATCCTGACGACAATCTCAACAACACTCACAATAGAGCACGAAATGGAGCTTCGACGGACCCCAGTACCAAGCAAGAGGTTGGACCAGGTGCACGGGAGGATTAAGCTGGCTAGCCGCACCCGCCGTCGATGTTCGTGCACGAAAATGAAAACAACATGCTCTGTCTGGGGTAATGTCTATATGTCAGGAAAAATATTAAAACACCTACTGTCAAACCCCTCGCGACGACAAAGGGCGTAAGTGTGACTGAAATAAGCATCATTTATAAGTGTCGTTTTATCTTTTTAATTATATACAGGAGTATAAGCGTAACTAGAACTTCAACCTTAAAAACTACATCAATAAAGAATTAACAAACCAACAAACAAAAAATGTCTATATTGACCTCTGTGGATATTGTTCATGAAGATGGTATTCTACTCCGTGTTTTCTCTAGAGATAAAGGAAAATGAGAGCGACAGATCCGTTCGCGGTCTGCAAGTAAGCGACTCGTCCAGGGTATTATGCCAAGTTCGATCAATTTCGGTTGATCGTTTCTTCAACGCATTCTAAACTTCTTTTATCAAAATTTCTTGAAATTTCTAAAAAGTGGGTCATGTAGCATCATATCCCACCCATCCTGCTACGTCTTTAGGTACACTTTTTGGACATAGTAACTTTCATACTTTTTTGGCATATTACATTGTTTAGATTTAGGATCACTGATGAGGGTTAAGTACCCGAAACGTGCATGTCTGGTCCACGTTGCCAATTGATCTGTTTTTAAATAATGCCATTCAATTTGAAGACGTTTACATTATACAACGGCTGAAATCATCTATGAGAAAGGTATTCGGTCGCAACGGGGATCTTCTTCTTGAATAAAATATAAAACAGAACTTACTTTTCCAGACTTTGTACGCCTTTTGATTGTGATTTTTGGGTTCTGATTGTAGGTATTTCTAAATTGAATTGTGATGATATACGTGAGCTCGTTACTGCCGGTGTTATATAGTAGTCTTTCCCCCTAGCCATCTTTCCCCCCGGAAAAATGGGTATATAGTGGCTTTTCCTCCGGAAAATCTACTATATAGTAGTTTTTCCCCCCGGGGAAATTCTGCTATATAGTAGATTTTTCCCCACGTAATAGCAGGTTTTCCCCCGGGGAAAGACTGCTATTTAGCCATTTTTCTCCCCTCGAAAGAATTCCGGAATTTGATTGATTTCCATTCATGGAATATTGAGCTCTAAAATCTTAGCATAATTATGATGTAAAAATTGAATAAAAATTTTTGACTGATTATTTTTTTTAAATGAGGTCACTTAAAGAGTAATGTGCCCTTAACATTAACATTGAACTCTATGGGAAAAAGGTATTTTTATGTGATTTTTTAATAGAGGGATGAGGCATCAGATATCAATTGGTCAAATATTTCTTAAAATATTTTTAACCAAATTTCACTGAAAAATCAAAACTGTACCAATAACTTTTCTTGTTATCAATTTTAACCATTTTTATCATCAAGGGGAAATAACTCCAGAACATTTCTTACATTATTATTTCATATTTCAATATCTGTTAGCCTTATACAAAAGCTTTCAAATTATCATAAGACACAGATAAATATTTAGAAATGATAAATACTCCTAATTTCAATATTTGAAACATAATTTATATCATTACATTTGGATATCTCATTTCATAGTCCTATGATATAATTTCGATACTTTTCATACCAGTTGTATCTTCTCACACCAATGATTAATCGTTTTGGTCCGGGCATATACAGAATTTTAAGTTGGGGAACTGGGGCTTGATAAGAAAAGGCCGGGATATTTGAAACATGAAAAATAATTGACTATTTTATTTTATGAGTACACGTAGCACTTCATTTTCTTTGTTGACATACTTTGTTGAAGCAGCGTTTGTAAGAACATATTTTGTAATTGACAACGAAGGTGGGCTTGCTCCCCACTTCTCTAAATTCACCAATGGTCGTGGTCACTGTTGAGTTTTAAGTTTATTTCGGACATCGATTGACCTGTCATGCATTTGATTCTGCAGAATGGAATCGAAATTTTGAAAAGTTTACTGAATAATCTGTCGGATGGTGGGCTATGACAAAAGCGTACATTGAGCCGCTCGGTTGTGTGTAAAATATTAATGACGCTCTATATTCAAAGATTCATCATACGCAAAACAAAGCAGGAAATGGTTACTCTTCCCGGGCATTTGACTTCAATCCCATTTTGGATAAACTTCTTTCGTAGATTGTTAGTTGTTTTGCTTAGTTTTAATCTTTTATCGGATTTCGAAATAAATCCGGACTCATGAAATGGCTATATTTATAAGTGTTTGTCTACCTGTCTGTCTAACTTGGCTGAATGTGCCCTCGGGTACTCCTGGTCCACCAGCAGTGACACTACCAAAGTGGTACAAATGCTAAATGTCTTCAAGTTCAATAGCATCATTTAAGAACAAACAAAAGACAGACAAACACAAAGACCCACAGGCAAGTCGAAAGACAGACTAACAAACACAAGAACAGATAAGACAGACAAAAAAGACAAACAGAAATATAAAAAGACACAAAGACAAATACAGAACAGATAGAATGATACAGACACAAATACAAACAAAAACGAGAGAGAGAGAGAGAGAGAGAGAGAGAGAGAGAGAGAGAGAGAGAGAGAGAGAGAGAGAGAGAGAGAGAGAGAAGAGAGAGAGAGAGAGAAACGTACTCAGTCGTAGACAGACATGAACAGATTGACATGAAATACAAATTAACTATGATTTGATTTTCCAGAGTATTTCACAAAACTTCCATTGATAGAAGAATGACAGACTAATCAGAAACAGACGGACACCAATACAGACTGACTCGTAAATACACCCGTTCACACAAAAAGACATGCAAAAAGATACAGGCAGAAAAAATACTACACGCATAGACAGACACGCAGATAGACAGACAGACAAACTCAGAAATATACAAAAACATGCATACGCGACAGACATAGAGACCGTCAAACACAAACAAAACACATATGCACTCAGTATCAGACAGGCAGACAGACAGACATATAAACAGACATACGCACAGACAGACATCCAAAAAAAATCAGACAAGGTTAAAAGTTTTTTTATAGAATGGAAGACGAAGACGAAGACGAAGACAGACAGACAGACAGACAGACAGACAGACAGACAGACAGACAGACAGACAGACAGACAGACAGACAGACAGACAATAAGAGACACTGAGTGAGATTTTTCTGTTCGGTCCATATCATAACTAATCAAAAATATCTACTGAACACAAAATAATAAAATAGATAAAATCCAAACCAGTATGGGTAGGGTTAAAATTCTACTATAGGGGAAAAACTACTATATAGAAGTTTTTCCGCCAGGGTGGAAAAGCTACTATATAACAGATTATCCGGGGGGAAAATCTACTATGTGGGGAAAACTAATATATAACACCGGTAGTGTACGGACCGTATTTCCTACGCCCTTTTATTGTTTATATACACTTATATTATAAGTATATAATCAATTATATACACTTCCATATTCATTTGTTTCTTGCTTGGGCCCCTGCATTTTGCTGTCTGGTTTTTGTGGTGATCTTACAGGGAAGAGGTTATTTTACACTACAATTGCTCGTTCTTGGAGACCTTTGGGTAACTGGAAAAGTTGGTGGGGGGATAAATTCGCACGTAAACTGGATAACCACATCGTCTGTTACTAACGTGGCAGATGTCCGTCCTAAGTCGGCATCTATTGCCCATTGTTCTCGTTGGTTTATGTGTGGTCTTTTGTGTTTTAATGTCGTGTTTTGATGTCGTCTGTCTCTTCAACGCATTTGAAATTTTCTGTTACAAAATTTGTTGAAATTTCTAAAACGTGGGTCCTGTAGCATCATATCCCCCCATTCTGCTACGTCTTTTGGTACATGTTTGGACATAACAATTTTCATACTTTTTGGCCATATTACATTGTTTAGACTGAGGATCACTGACGAGGGTTTAGTACCCGAAACGTGCATGTCTGGTCCATGCTGTAAATTTATCAGGTTTTAAATGATGCTATTGAATTTAAAGACGTTTAACATTGCTGCTCCTTGTCTCTTTTTCTGTATATGTCTTCTCTGTGTTTTCGCTTGGGGTGTTTTGCTATTGGTGCTTGATTGGGATCCCTTCCTTTCACTCACTTTCTTGGCATATCCAATTGCGGCCACTTCTTGTGGTCTTTTTTATATTCATACTAAGCTGACATCATCCAGACCTTGCTCTCGACTTTGAAAAAAGTTCTTGCATCTCAGTTCAATTTTACCTTCAGAAATCAATCAATCAATCAATCAATCAATCAATCAATCAATCAATCAATCAATCAATCAATCAATTTATTCTCGTAATTGTTTTATAATGGCATAGAGAGATGTACAAATTTCAAGATATAATAATACAAAATTGTCAACCAAAATTCCGATCTTAAAGGATCATCCATATGAAATCTATCCTCATGAAATAGAGATCTAGGAAACAACCGGGATCGATCCTTTTCGTAATTGGATACACTTCTATCTTTCGACGCACATGGCTATTTGAACACCGTACACTGTATGACAAGCGTGATGATTTTAGCTTCCATATAACTAACTTCACTTTCACGAGTAGCAACATTCCGTCTTCTCCTTCTTATGGCATGTTTTGTTTCTCAGGTGATACGGTACACCAAGGCATGTCCCAAGTATGAATATTTCATCGTTATCTAGAGCCAGGTGGCTTGCACGCAAGCTACTTGTTCATAGTTATATTACACAACGGCTGAAAATATAAAATTTTTAGATTGAGGATCACTTACGAGGATTAAGTACTCGGAACGTGCATGTCTGGTCCATGCTGAAAATTTATCTATTCTGGAATGATGATATTCAATATGAAGACGTTAAGCATCTGCACCACATGGCGAGCGTCATTGCTGGTGGACCATGAGTCCCCGAGGGCACATGTAGCCAAGTCCGGCCAATTTCGGCCAAGTTCGGATAATCCTTTCTTCAATGCAGTCGAAATTTCTATTATCAAAATTTCTTGAAATTTCTAAAACCCGTGTCCTATAGCATCATATCCCACACATCCTACTATGTCTTTCGGTACACTTTGACCATATAACATTGTCTTGATTGAGGATCACTGACGAGGGATAAGTATCCGAAAGCTCCATGCTGCAAATGTATATGTTTTAAATGATGCTATTAAATTTGAAGACGTTAAACATTTGTATTAGTGAATAGATTATTAATGTACTTTAATTGTTACCGCTTAATAATTAAAAAAAAAAAAAACGCAAACAGATATTTGATATGTTCACCATCTTTGTCAAATGCTGATGGCAAAAGCTGCTTCGTCTATCTTTTCACCTCAATACAGTCTCAAACAAATGTATAGCGGAGAGAAGAATTGATTATGTACATACCAGGCACACCTTTGTTAAACCATTTAAAATCCCACAGACAATATTGATGTATCTAATGGTGTCAATATGTAATAACTTCGTCGTACATCAACATAGTCAATGACTTTCTATTCTTCATGTTCTTGCTACGTTTACCTTATAATACTTAATTTGAATCATTATCTTTGACTTTCAATAAGTTAGTTTTATTCGTACATGTACATTCACATAAAAAGGATTTAGATTGATTCGATATCATTTTCACATCGGATTTCCTGAATTTACATCGGTTACAGAAGTACACAAATTGTGGAACGCGTAAGTGAAAGAAAACATTGAAAAATCTGAATGTATGATGACGTTCTTGAATGAGAATTGCACAACACTGCAGATCGATCTCAAGAAGAGTTTATGTATAATGTCAAAGGGTTCCAACTCTATACCTTCTTGAAGAAATTTCCAAACCAATATTTCCATGCACCAGACACGTGTTTCGAATATAAAATTCTCATCAGTGATGATTCTTGCGGAGCCACCAAAATTATTTCAGTAGCGCCCTTTTTAATGTTACACGAAAAGTTACCGAGCTGACAGACAAAATCCAGGATCCGTGATTTGCTTTATGGTGCGATCTCTTGCTTAGTCAGAGAGCAGTCTGATCAACTTTCAGACAGTACTTTCTGCCTCTGAAATAATAGATAACCACAAATCAGCTCTTGCTTCCTTTGGCTTCGACACTCACAATTTAGATTTAGATTTGCCATACTTATACTGCATAATTAAAATGCATAAGAATCTGTACAAACAACGTTTCATAGCTGGTTCCGCAAAATGTTCTACCAAATCTGTATCGATCTTACTCACCAAAGTTTTATCAGAAATCAAATCTGGGCTTCAAACATATTGTTCGACAGTATATTCTCGCAGTGGTATCAACCAGATGTGGATTTTAAAGGATTCGATGGAACTTTTAGAACATCTGAAATCCACTCATTTAGTAGAGTCCATTCGATCAAAGCCTCTGATTTTCGACACTTTACACTTCAATTTCACATTCTAAATTGAAAGAGAGACTCGCAAAAATTATAAATAATGCGTTTACAAGTACAAATGATAATTGCAAATACAAATATATTGTTGTTAACTATGACAAAACCTATTTCGTGAAAGAAAAGTCCGATTCTGAAAATAAGTACATTGAAACTGATATTATTCAGATGTTAAACTTTCTGATCGACAACATTTTTGGTGGTGTTTGGAAGAAGTAAGGTCTTCCAGCAAATTGTCGGAATTCCAATGGGGACCAATTGTGCCCCACTCCTTGCTGACATTTTCCTTTACTCCTACGTAGCTGAATTCATTCAATCTTTGGTCTCTGAAGGGAAAAGAAACATAGTTTCTGACTTCAACTTCACTTACAGATATATAGACGATGTGTTGTCCATCAATGATCGAAATTTCGCGGATTACCTGAGCAGTATCTATCCTTCGGAGCTTGAAGTCAAAGAAACTACAGAGACAAATAATTCAGCATCCTATTTGAACATTATGTTGACCTACGACACTGATGGTCACATGAACACCTCACATTATGTTAAACGTGACGACTTCAATTATAGCATTAAAAACTTTCCTTTTCTGAGTAGCAACATTCCTTCATCGCCTGCTTATGGCGTGTTCATATCTCAGTTGATACGCTATGTCAGAGCAAGTACCAAATATACGGATTTTATTCTGAGTGCTATGCGTCTTTCAGATAAGCTTCTCAGTCAGGGAAATGTTTGTGACCGATTAACATTGTCACTGAGGAAGTTCTACGGTCGATATGGGAAACTCTTCTGCAAGGTCTCATCAAATTTGTGCAGTATTACTGAAATGATGAGAAATTATCAAAGCCCACGCGATGGTAGTTCTTCTGGGAGATACGCTGCAATTACAAACAAGACGTTAAGGCACAGGGACTTGAATAAAAAATCATTATGCATGCAATGATGCGCTATATCTTCTTAAACAAGATTAAACCAGTTTTTATGCACAACACGTGTTTTGGGGATAGTAATACCTCACGGATGGTACTTATTTCAGTAGTGATTCTCTGACACAGACACATTTATTTTAGTAGCACCCTCTAGTTTTATTTTTTTGAATTTAAATATGTGCATTTATTTTACAAAGAGATTGAAAGTCTACTTGCAATAAATATTTAAAGTATTTCTGCCTTGTATAAAATTGTGTTTAAAAAATATGTCATTTTGATATTGGCGAAAACCTCTAGGAAATGCAGAAGGAGATCCGACATCATGAATCATTGCACCTAAGGTGGAGCTTTGTGCAGTTGTCGGTTGTGGCGAAAAAGTAGAAAAACGCCAATAGAAATAGTTATTAAAAATTACATTATATTTAATATCCTGGTCTAAGGTATAAGCAAAAAAAGACAAAAAAGTCGGGCAGGGTTTCGATAAAGATTGTTCGATTTACAAGATATACTGAACATTTTTTTTTTCACATTTGAAAATATTTGTATGATTAAATTCTTGATTTCAATCGATATACAATTTAAAATTTCTCTTTGGTTAACGGAAGATATTTTTAACTGTTCAGAATAGAAAAATGTATTTCCCAACATTATTCTGCGCTCGTTTTTGTTTGTATGATTTGAGCAGCTTTCAATATTGATTTGATTCCAGATAAATATTGGAAATCTTATTGGTGAGAACTGGTACACAAAACATACATCAATTTTGAATATCATAACTTTATGGTAGGCAGTTACTTCGTGATCAAATCAAGTTTGTTTGTGATGGAGACCCTGAAAAAGTCAGCGACAGCTGTGATGGAATAAAAAAAAAAAACAGGAAGAAGTATCGTCGAATATTTGGAAATAAGACATGTTTTTCATTATACTATGTGCTATTTCATTATTCAAATACGTTCATATGTCAAGAAATGAAACTTTCACGAGACTCAGTGGTACAAATGCAATTGCAGCTCAACTTATTTACCTGGAATTTAATTCTATTCGATCAAAAATTGAATGTGCAAAAATATGTGTCGACAATGATCCATGTTGGTCATATGGTTACCATAGCAATGAATATAAATGTCAGTTGACTGCATCTCTATTAACCGAAACGATAATTGAGGGAGGCGATATGGGATGGATATATTTTGTGAAAAAAGGTACGAAAACTACGGACTTTTCAAACTGAATATAAAAAATTCTTTAAAGGAATTATTACAAGGTTGAAATGCATGTAAGATCTTAAGTGCTTTAAATATATATATATATATAAAAAGATAATGATATGTTAATTTCTTACCTCAAAGAGAGCATATAGAGTGCATCCGCATCAGTGGTATGTAGAACCAAAGTAAGTCATATTTGAAAGAAATATTACGTGTCAAACTAATGTAACTTAGAAGAAAAAAAAAATGTTGAAATAAAGATAAAAAATCCTCCATTGATCAAAACTTTAATGTAAAAATTGAACGCAATTCAATTTATAACGTTTAAACAATATATCGTATAATAGATTTAATGATTAAATATAGAATTCAATGAAATTGAAGTGTTCCCGCCCTTAACCTTCTTAAACAATATTTATTGAAAACCACTCAGACATGTGTTTCAGATAGTAAATTCAGTGTTGCTTCAAGCCATAGTAATTTTCAGACACAGCCAAACTTAAGTTTGATTTCAGAATATTTTGAATCTTTTATGTTTTATGATTGCGCGACTTAGAGTTGATTCAGTAACATAATTATTATACTGCTAAAAAAGTTAAGAATCACAATGGTTTATATACCCTCTATTCAAATCAAACCATTTTTAGTAAAATAAAACTTTTAAATAATCTATTGATTAAGAATTCTTATAATCTGACCTTGTAGGTAAAAGATATATTTGTTGGAATCTGTAAGTCATTTGTTAAAAATGTACCATCCAGGAAACTACAGAGGATTTGCAAAAAGTGTTTATTCAGAATTTTATCCATTTTTGCATTTTAACCATTTCTTGTTGAGTACTGACCAAATTGTCACCGAAACACCATCATCACAAAGAAGACACTTTATGTCTCAAAATTACAGGGCAAAAAACTTATACTAAATTGAGGGCTTTATTCCGAAAATTTCTAAAATTTCTGAAATTTAAAAAGAATGCAACATATTTTTAAAGATCTAGCAGTTTCCTGGAAGGACAATTACATTCAAATTGATCCCATATTTGTATTTAGTTATGTCTTGACTTTGAACTGTGAGAAGTGAAATGTGTATATTTTTCTTATAATCCGCAAAATTTGTATGTTAACACATTAACTGTTGTCTGAAAGTATACGAGAAATGAGAGTGCGATTCTATACTAGTTTTGAGCAGTAAAAATTTTGCATGATGCTAGGATGTTAACCTCCTTAATGATATTTTAGGATAAATGATAAGTTTCGAAAAAGTGATGTGATATATGTTATCAAATTGCTTAAAGGTCAATGTAGATCTTCTTTCGGACAACAGAGATAAAACGAAAGTAATAATATGATAAGTCTCTAAAATTATCGCATTATTTATCAAATCATTTAAAATTTACAGAATGGAACATTTACAGAATAAATGTACATAATTTATAAAATAAAACACTTGAAATAACATTTTAAAAAATTGCAAAATGCAAAATTAACAAAATACAAAATTTACAGAATAAAAAAAATTGAAACACGCAATCACTTAATTGCTCCACACTAAAATGTAAGTAATAAGAAAATGGAAGAGTTCTAACCATTAACTGACTTAAACAACATTCTGATTTTAATTTAATCACAATTTTAATGAACGTTCCACATTTCTATAATCATTTGATATAGAAAAGTGTATAAATACGAGAAATATTTTATTTTTTTCTAATGATTTTACTGAAATCATTATATAAAGTATGTTCAAATGAGTTAAGCACTATAGATGGATATTCAGTTTCATGATTTATTGATTTCTCTGATGTATTCATAACCACTACAATACCCTAAATCAAGGATACGGAAACTTCAAAGTTAAACAAATTCACTTCTCTGTGGATATTTCCCACCTTAAAAGAATTTAGAAGCTCTTTTTTTCTTCAGAAGATTGTATATCACCATGGAAATACTTCAAAAGTAACTGCTATTACGCTAAACAGGACATGGTTAATTTCAACGATGCTCAGGTAACTATCATGATAGATATATGTTATTAATTTATATCATCATAGTGACAAATATGTAAAATGGATCGATTTGCAAACCGATCATATTTGATATTTGATTATTTATGCCATGGAAAAAATGACTTGCAATTGAAGTTTCCTTGGAAACCAAACAAGTTCAGATACCCTGTTCATCGAACTTATTGATTTGCAATATACATTATCGGAATATTTTTGGAAAATTGCAGTGATTATCTACAAGAAGTGCAAATAGATACTATACTTTTAAAGTTCTGTATTGTAGATAGCGCAAGGAAAATTCACTTTGGCTTTATTTAAACTGTTTGGCATGAAGTACTACTGACAAGGATTAAAATATCCGAAACACGTGTCTAGTACAATAAAATTTGGTACTATATATCATATATTTCAATATTGACAATTTTATATGAAATAGTAAATGAATCTAAAAGCAAATTTACGATCCATTTGTATCATGATATTGTTATGAATGATGAAAGACAATATTGAATGGAACCTTCATCTGAACTTTGATAGACAAGAGTAGAGATTTTCCATTTTTGAGAGTCTTTGAATAAACATCATCCATTGAGAACAGCTACAGGAAACGCTAGCATGTAGGACAAACTTACTCTTCCTGGGCACCATCATTATTTACATTGAGTTGATTTCTATCCTGTTTATTATCCCCTCACAGCATAGTTGCAGCGGGATATAGTAACGTCGTCGTTTGTGTGGGGGTGAGTGTGTAATTGTGTATGTCACATTTTGTATACAGCCTAGAGGACACAGTTTTGATCGGATATTGACTAAACTTCATCCACTTATTCCTTATGGCAAGAGAAATAACCCTTTTGATTTTCAAGGTCATCGGTCAAAGGTCAAGGTTATAGATTTGAAATGGCTAAAATCCTTGTATACAGCACTGCACACTTTGTATACAGCCTAGATGACACAGTTTTGATTGGATCTTTACCACATTTCTGCTAGGTTTACACTAAGCCACGATGCCCTACGATGTACACGATTGAGGAAAATCGTGGAGCTCAACGATTCTTTAAATAAAATTGGTCTTCACACGCTCTCCACCGCTTCATCAGGTTCTGATACGCGCTGTAGCGATTTGTTACGATTGTAGATAAGATCTGTTACGATTTTCATCCCGTTCTCTCAAGCTTCGTTACGTTCCCGTACGATTACCACGAAGGGCTATTACGCTTTGCAACGCTCTCTCACGGTTCCTTACGCTTACCAAGTTTTGTTGCGATCTGTTACGATGCAGGACTACCATGTGATAAAAATTGCCGCGATTTAGCTCTATTTGATATGAAAAAGACTATCACTTTCAATACCACTTGCAATATCCGAACAAGTTTAAGCATATCATCAAGGAGATGAAGATTTTATATCGCAAAACGCTGGAAGTGGCATTGATGAACCTTATTTTCTCTTTCTTTTTTATATTAAAGGAACATTTTTGATTTTTGTTGAGCAATTTAAATCTTTGATTGCGTGTTTATATTTTAAAACTCATTCGAAGACAATTCATGCATTGCCTCACTGATTATCATGACTTCTTCTTAAGTCTTCTTCATATGTTAGAAATTGTTGCGGATGTTAAAAACTCTTGTAATCCAACAAAAAACGGGTTGTCTCATAATAGTTGTCATAATAGGAATACTGGAATGGTCAGAATTAAGTAGGTATTGCATCTTTTCAAACTTAAGAGTCTCATCTGCAAAGTTGGAAAACATTTGGGAAGATGTCGGAGAAAATGTGTTTCCATACTTTGACAGAATCTCTAACGCTCCATGCGATCCAGCATAAAGTCCTGTATGTCTTGGTGTTTCATCCAGGGAATCTTTTTTGTCAAAATCTGCACCTCTTTCAATGAGGAATTCTGTAACGCGAGCATGGTTACCCCAAACGGCAAAGTGCAATGGTGTTGACCCGTTCTTGTCTTGAGAATTGCACCTTGCACCAGCATCAAGCAACAGTTTAACAATGTCAAAACTTCCTCTTGCAGCTGCAAAATGAATTGCTTCTTGTTCATTGTCGTTTGCTTCACATACCCTGGCCCCATTCATGATGAAAAGATTCGTTAGTGACTGATGTCCTTTGTCCGCTGCAATATGGAGCGGAGTATTCCCAAGTCTGTCTCTTTTATTCAAATCACCTCCAGATGATAATAGCAATTTTCCCGTGTCAAGAGGTCTAATACCGAATGGACAGTAGTGAAGAGGGGTCCTACCTTGCCGATTTACGGCATTAACGTCACATCCTTTGCATAAAAATATTGAAAAACTGTTTCGGGAATATCATTCTCGGATGCTAAGTGAATTATTGATTTCCCAGTGCTTGTTTTTAACTTCAAAATCTCAGGATCTTCTCCGAATATGTGAACAATCTGCAGGGAGTATTTTTCATTACCTAATTCACATGTCCTATACAGGTTTTCCACCAAGTAATGGATTGGACAGCATCCTTTCAAGTCACACACCGTCGTACATGCTCCATGTTTAACAAGTAGTTTCATGACTGATGTTGTTTGCGCCATGTCATTTCCCGATAGCTCACCCAAGAGATGCAAAGGCGTCTTTCCGACTTTGTTTTTTGTGTTAATCAATGCTCCATTTTTTATCAAGGTATCAACAATATCCTCCTGGGGAAGGATGCTGCAGCCAATATGAAGTGCTGTTTGACCCTCAGAATTTACGTTCATTATATTAGTCCCTTTGGACAAGTAAAACTTCAAAGCTTCAAGGTTTGCCATTTGAACTGACTTGAGAAACGGCGTATTACCAAATTCATCAGTCCAGTCCAAATTTGTTCCCTTTTTGTCCAGACGCTTAATAATGTCAATGTCGTATGCTTAAAACAGAGCGCTTTTATTTTCGGTTTCAACTTTAGGATTATGTTCCAATAAGATATGTACGATGTCTTTGTGATTCTTCTCTACTGCTATATAAAGTGCCGTTTTACCACAATCGTTCTCCATATTTATATCATTTTGTCCCTCTGCAATGCAACAACGCAACAACGCTTCGTCGTTTTCATACGCAGCCTTGTGCAAATCACTGATGTTTTTTCATCTCTCTTTTTAAGAAGCTCCCAGATATTTGCGAAAGGTTTATTTACCGTTTCACTCCCTTCGGCCATCTTGCTGCTTCCACTTCTGGACACAAATACTGAAAAGAAAAATTATGTAATTGAATACAATATTACTATAAAAAGGAGAGAAAGGATATCTTAGCAACCTATCACTTGAACAATCCCCTCCCCGAAGTATCCCAACGCTGATGTTAGAGGGCAGCCGATGTTAAAGTTTATGAGATACATTGTCTAGTTGCTTTGAAACGGGTTGTCTCATAATAGTTGTCATAATAGGAATACTGGAATCGCAACGCATCTTGTAGATCGTAGACTGAATCGTGGAAACCGTCACAAATCGTGAAAGAGCGTGAGTGACATCGTAGTGGATCGTAGGAGAGCCTGTTTCACCGAGATCTCCTACGATCGGATATTACGTTTGCGCTATGCCAAGGTCTGTTACGCTCCATCACGTTCACTACGCTCCATTACACTCACTCACGATTCAAGGATCAATAGGGACAATCGTAGCAATTTGTTTGAGAATCAAAAATGTTACCGTGATCTCTGCGATGTCCTACGATCATCACGATTACACCACGCTCTCTTATATGATCGTCACGATTCAACCCCACGTTCTCTTACGATCGGGGCGATCGTGGCTAAGTGTAAACCTAGCATTCATACACTTATTCCTTCTGACAAGAGGAAAAACTCTATTGATTTTCAAGGTCATAGCTCAATGATCAAGGTCACAGATTGGAAATGGCTAAAATCCTAGTATAAAGCCTACAGGACCCTGTTTTGATCACATCTTTACAAAACTTCATACACTTATTTCTTATGGCAAGAGTAAGAAACCCTGTTGATTTTCAAAATCATAGGTCAAAGGTCAAGGTCACAGATTGAAAATGAAGACACAGTCTTGATTTGATCTTGACCAAACTTCATAAACCTACTCTTTATGACAAGAGTTTGATTTTCAAGGTCATAGGTCAAAGGTCAAGGTCATAGGTTTAAAATGCTTAAATCCCTGTATATTGCACTAGATGACACAGATATGATGGAATCTTTACCAAACTTCATGACGAGAGGAAGAAACTCTATTGATTTTCAAGGTCATGGGTCAAAGCTCAATGTCACAGATAGGAAATGGTTAAAATCCTTGTATACGGCATAGAAGGTACGGATCTTGACCAAACTTCATACACTGATTCTATGTGACAAGAGTAAGAACGCTATTGGTTTTCAAGGTCAAAGGTCAAAGGTCAAGTTCACAAATTGGAAATGGCTTCAATCCGTGTATATGTCCTAGAGGGCACAGTTGTGATTAGGTCTTGACCAATTTTCATACATTTATACCTTTTGGCAAGTGGAGGAACCCTATCGATTGTCAATATCATAGGTCAAAGGTCAAGGTCACAGATCGGAAGTGATTTAAATCCCTGCATAGCGCTTAGAGAGTGCAGTTTTTATTTGATTTTCAACAAACTTGATACACGTCTTGCTTATGACAGGCAAAGAAACCCTATTGATTTTCAAAGTCAAAGGTCAAGACCATAAATTGGAAAGTAAATGTCCTTTGATAAAGCTTTAGTGAGTCAATGATATACATGCCATGCGAGGGGATTCTCTTTTTTGCGTTGCCTAGGTTTTATTCTAATATTCATTTTTCTTTTGTTTGTAAGTCCTATAGGTATCACTGGTATCACGTGCATGAAAAGCATTATTTTGTTTTGCTTACTTAAAAAGTCATCTTTCAATTTTAAATCAAGGGACATCTTAATATGAAATGGTCGTTTCTTCAAACTCATTTGAAAAATTCTGTTTACAAAATTTTCTCCAATTTCTAAAACCTGGGTCCTGTAGCATTAAATCCCAGTCATCTTGCTACGTCGTTCGGACATAATTTTCATATTTTACCATGTCAAAACCTCTTTAGAGAAGACAGGTCCCAGACCGCCTGCCCTCTATGAATGTCAGTCTGAATCATATGGTGATCACATGAATGCGTTTGCTACAGCGGGCACGATCTGTATTTCGTATACCTTCTGTCTTTTAAAATCCATTTACATATCCATCTGTGTGTTTCTCGGGGCCCTGCGTCATTATGTCTATTTGTACATGTATATTCATCTGATCATTTTAGTCACAATTATGCCCTTTGTCGTGTGGAGCTCTTAAAAAAGTTTCCCGCGAGGGGTTTGACAGTAAGTGTTTTAAATCTTTCCCTGACATGGTCGCCTTGGCAGTTTCTATATAGACATTACCTCAGACAGTGCATGTTTTTAGATATTGTTTTCGTGCATGAACATCGACGACGGGTGCGGCTAGCCAAACAGGGAATGGTTATTCCTCCAAGGAACCTGGTCCCACCTCTAGCTTACTAGGGTTCAGTCGATGCTCAATTTGGTGCTCTATTGTGAGTACTGTTGAGATTGTCGTCAGGATCTTTTTTATTTTACACCACAAATATGCGTTCTTCGAGACCTCTGGGCAATCGGAAAAGTGGGAGGGTTGTGCGCACGTAATCCGGATATAAACACCGTCTGCTGCTTGCATGGCAGATCGCCGTCCTAAGTCGGCACCGGTTTCCCTGTGGTCTCGTTGGTTTATGTGTGGTCTTTCGTGTTTCATGTTTCTATCTGATTTTGTTTTCCTTGTCCCTTTCACGTCTCTGTGTGTGTCTACTCTGTGTTTTGCATTGGATTTTTTTGAGGTTTTGCTGTAGGTACTGAAACAGAGTGTTGTTTGAGATCCCCTCATTTCTAGTATAGCGTTTGATTATAGTTTTTGATACAGAGACTTAATGAAAGCGTATGTATAATTTAGGTAAAGAATACTTTGTGAATGATTATTTATATAGTTTTAACATAACTTAAACTGTGAACGCTCAAATATTTCTCTCTAATTTCATTTTATTTTCAGAATCAATGTTCAGGTTTCAATAGCAACCTTATCAAAATTGATGATGCTGATGAGAATTCGTTTGCCGGGACCCTTGTTAGAGAAGAAGGTAGTGTTTGATATTATACTTACTCTTCAAAAGAAGAAACGCATATAGCAATATTATAATGATTCATTATTATTCAATATCCAAAAGCTATTGTTTATGTGACATTATTTGTTTGCTTTAATGATGGTACAGTGATAGGACAAACAGTTTAGGGCTAAAGTAAGTTTTTTGATAATCATAAAGTCTATTTTGGGTAAAAACATGAAATTTTGAATTTTCGACTTTTTATGTTTTTATGCATTTTTTATGTATATGAGGAATTTGAATTTTGCCAAATGTCAAAGTTCATTGATGCCCAAAAATAATTAAGGACTTTAACTTCTTCGGGTCACTTCCGTTTTAATGCTATGCATGCTTACAATATCTGATACCATGCGTTTGAACACTGCGAAGTGATTGAATGACTCCCATTTGTAAGTGAGTAATTCTCTGACAAGTTCAACGATCAAAAGTCAAATGGAAAGGCTTTTTCTCCTTATAAAACAAATTTCTTTCGATAAAACTGATTCGCAAATTAATGGAATGCGGAGAACTTTCGATGACGTCAAAGAAAAAACTTCATCATGCGTCGTGATATCGCCATTATGAGATTGTTGCTGTTTAGTATGCGGTATCCGCTTGTCCATCGAATCAACAGATTTTCAAATGATATGGAAAACGAGCACATGCGGATCTCCGAAAAATACACAATTTGGTCTCTAAAAGAACATCAAGGGCATATTATTTTCGAGTCATTTTAACTTACATTTAAAAACATTAAAGAGGTTACTTTTTTTGATGAGCATATTTAGTTGTTTAAAGTAGGCGATTGTTGGCAGTCTTGGTACATTTTTTGTATCATAGTTATATTATCAACAAACAATGCCCTTTGCTCATATATTCGTTGAGGTCGTCAATTTATGCTCCGGCAAATCAAATAGTTTGTTAGATGGCAGTTACTAATCTTCAATATTCACTATTTCCAAACCTTCCACTTGATATTTTTAGCAATCCTTCATTTTTCTGATGTAAAGAAGACATAGATATGGTCAGGTGTATCTCATCTTCTGGACCCAGGCTCTAGATTGATTTATGTTTTCGAATGGATTTCTCTGATTCAATTAATGACCATGATACAAAACATTAATTTCTCAAAATCTGTTTATCTTAACCTCAATTGTAGCTACTTGTTAATCAATATTGGTGGTGCTATCTACGATGATTTCCATTAGCATGTACACCCAAGCCCGTATGATGTGATGCCACACATGCCTTTTATGAATCATGTTTCCATGATGTTTTGTATATTTTGTTGGTCGTTTTGGTGATATTTGTCTAATTTTGGTTTTGGTTGTATGTGGATATGATTGCTTTGTATATTGTCCCACATCTTTGCATATGTTCAACCTTGGTCATTTCAGCACTTTCCTGTTCTTTTTACGACGTTGTATCGATAATTGTATCGTTTCTTTTTAGTTTAGTCTTTCATTTGCCTTTGGTGCCTTTTGTTGTGCCCTGCCATTATGTTTTCGCATTTTATTTGTGTTTTACTGTGGATGGTGCGATCGAGTCCGATTTATTCTTTATTGGATGTATTTTCCCTTCTCTGTTCTATATTTGTGAGATATGCTTGAGTTTAGCAATGTTTAAGGAGAAGATGCATTGATTATAACTTTTAAGCACACTTTATTAAAAAATTTAAGGTAAAAAAATGGGGGTTTATGCACTATAATTAAATCAAACGTAAAAGCAAGGCATAATTAATTGAAATCAATAATGAAAGGAAACAAAGATCCGGGATGTCAGGAGATAGAGGAATCCGAATCGACCATATTATCTAAAACAAAAATTATCCCTTCTTGTTATAGCTTACACATAATTCAGTTAAATAACGTTATTATTGGCCAATAATGGTGGATCGTATAACAGATAGGTGACACAATAATGCAGAGTTATGAATGCAGAATGCAGAATTTTAATCCCAATATCATAAAGTATGATTATACACATGGTTCTAAAAGCCATTGGGATAACGTCATCTTGACAGACACACTTGGGACTATACTTATGTTCTTACCTAAAAGTAGACGAGTACAAATGGTTTAAATGTTTATGCTGAGGTCTTTAGGTTTGCAATTCGCTTAATCCCTACTTGACACGTTGAACTATATAACACAAAATTTGTATCTCTTTTTAACGCACTTGATATATAATTAGGAATACTTGGTTCATCCATTTATTGAGTTTGGAATTCAAACTTATGACATAGTTATAATATAACAATTTATTTAAGATTTTTCACCGATGCATTTGCGAAAAAATTAGTACTTATAAAATTTATCGGCCCTCAGAGTTTATATTGATGTCTATGGAAAAAACAAGAGTTATAGCCATATTTTCTAAGAGTTCTCTGTCAAGAAGAGATAACTCCTAAAATGACCTTATACAATAAAGTCATTTTCCCGTTACTTACCATCGTAGTTCATCAGTTTGTGAAACATCATATGCGATAGAGAAATATGAAATAATTTATACAAATATATTCAATATTTTGGACATTATTTCGTTAATTTTACATCTAAAACAATGAAAGAATATTGATTACATGCGTTGTAGTATTGAGTTATAATATATAATTGTTCGAATTTTGAAAGAAACTTTTGTCATTCTTTGTAATGTTATTTAATATTTTCCAAAGAAGGTTTGTGTATCACTTAATTCATCCACTTGTTTTGTTAATGAAAGCTTCAATTACTTCATAATGATGAATGTCGACCAAATGAATATGTTGTTAATTGAAAATAAGAGATGGTTATTTTTCAACCAACCCTAAGAGATGGTTAATTGGTCATTTATTTCTCAGAGATGGATGTGTCGTTTGTCCATTCTTAGAAGTTTTGGTCACGTCAGTACACTCTCAGAGATTTGTCGGGAATCCAATGGGAACCGATTGTGTCCCTCTTTTTCCGACATTTTTCTTTACTCGTACGAAGCTGAATTCGTGGTCTCTGGAGGAAAATGTTCTTAGCTTCTGACTTTAACTTCACTTACAGATAAAAAGACGATGTACTGTTCATCAATAATCCAACTTTCGCGGTATGCCTGAGCAGAATATATCCTTCGGAACTTGAAATCAAAGAAATTACAGAGGCAATTAATGCAGCATACTATTTCGACATAAATCTGTCCTATGACACTGATGGTTACATGAACTCATCAATGTCAGTATCACAAACTTTCGTTTTCTGATTAGCAACTTCCCTTCATATCCTGCTTATATCATGTTTATAGAGGACGAAGTCCTCTATAAGGTAAGAAAAGTCCTTAAAATGTACTCTATATAGATTTTCCCCCTGTACACTAATGGACTCGATTTTTGTCTGTCAAAATTGACATTTGAGAAAAACGGTTGTCTACTGCCGAATTTCCTACAATAACAATAAACGCTAGATTTCCATTGAAAATACTTACAATTTGAAAGTTAACAAATGAATTTTTAGTCTCTGTGAATGCAAATATCTCCAGATAAGCAACAAAAAAGTTGAAATTGAGAGAGGAACATAGGGCGCCGCCATGTTGAATCTAAGGAATCTCGCATCACGAGATCGGGTTTTTTCGAAACGAAAACTATTAATATTTCGTTAATTTTTTTTATGAAATAGTAGTAAATGTTTTTATGTAGGGTACAACTTTAAAATAAATTTCTATAAACAAAATAAAAAAAAAATGTGACGTGTCGGAACACCTTTAGACTTTACTGCCCTAGTTTTCACATTCTCGGGTCTTTCCCTATCACTCGTACAAAAAGAAAAAAATCGTCTGCTACTTTCGATTCTGTCAAAAGAAGAGTGACTTCGAGGTATATTGGGTTGTCCTTAGAATAATTAGACTTCTTATCCTATCTCTAGTAGATCTAATCAACAAGTATGTCAGGGCTAAGTGAAATACACTTGTATGGTCCGAGTCAGAGCAAGAAAAGGAGGACAAATGCCGAAGTTGTCAAAACAAATCCTAAGCACGATGTTCCTCGGTCCAGTCAGGGTAACAAAGTCGATGACCATAATTACTGTTTCAAGGATGATAAGGAAATTCAATTCCCCCCTCTCCAACAAAATACTGTTAATGACAAAATGTTTGTTGATGAAAAAGCAACTAGTAAATAAAAAAAAAAGTCAACACCACTCTCCCCCAAAATGAAAACATCCCACAAAAGAAATGCTAGAGCCAAGGTTAAGCCCTCCAGCCAAAAATTACACAAATCATCAAATAAAATACACTTGTGTGGTCCGAGTCAGAGCAAGAGAAAGAGGACATATGCCAAAATTGTCAAAACACATCCCCAGCACAAAGTTCCTCAATGCAACATAGTCGATGACCATAATTACTGTATCAAGAATGATAAGGAAATTCAATTCCCCCCTCTCCAACACAATATTTCTTGTTGGGTCTATAATCTTTTTCTTTTGAAAGGAAAGCATGGATCTATAGAGGAAATGTGGTGGTTGGGTTGGGAGGGGGGCACGATTTATTATTTTACTAATATGAGATGGTTTTAATGAAATTTTTGCTGGCTCTATTATGTACATGTACATATCTTTATCTCGAAATATTGATTAAAAACATTAGTATAGTTATATATTTCAGGTGGATATATATTATTTTCATCATTATTTTGGAAGGGATCGAGGGGGGGGGGTCAGGAACCAGCAACCTACTTCAACAATACTTTGTTGATAAATTTTGTTTTTCTTCTTTGGCGAGATATTTCAAGCTGGTCTATTACTTTTTTGCACTGGAACCCCCCCCCCTCCTCCCTCGACCGGGGTTACAACTGTTTCCTCATGATGATTTAATGCAAAGGCCACTGACACTCTGGCGTATTTTTCAGACACTCATGACCAAGCAACAAACATCATATTTTCAAAAAACTGTGTTCCCCATGAATTTTTGATAGGACAGCACTTTTTGTTCTTTAATCAAGGATTAATGTAATGGTCTTTAACATATTCATTCATTCATTCATTCATCCATTTAAGTTATTTTTTTCTATTTCCATGAGGTTATGGCATGAATAATACATATAACTCAATGATCAATATAATCAACAGTCAATCAGTAAACATTATTAAGCAAAAGAAGAAAAAAAGACAAATTATTATTTCTCACTGGCTTACATATAGATTATAAGTTTCAAGGTTGAGAAACCCTCCTCTCATAAAATCGGAATTTATTTGATGATAATATTTTATTAATTAGACTTTCGGAGCATTTATAGGAAAATTATATTGGAAGCTGAAAAATATTTACATTTAATTCATTGACACTTATTCATACATGTACATCAGAAGACATTTTGGAAAAACAACAAATTTATATATATATAATATATTAAATTTAAACTCCAAACATCATCCTTTCAGTAACACTAAATTGAAATGGATAATCAAAATAGGAAGACTTTTGGCGATCGATCATCGTGGTGACAATTAATTGGTTCATCACCATGATCACTAGTCATTGATGTTGAAAAAAAATCAGTCCATCCGTCAATGCATCTATAAAATAGACCGTCGACCAAGCTTTTTAAAAATCTTTAACGCCATGATTGGAATATCTCAGTGATATTGTTAGATTTATTTGATTGGCGAGCGAGCGAAGCGAGCTGTGTATGTACAGAATAAATGCAAAAAATAGGGTTTTGACTTCGTCCTAGCTCTTGATGGCTTTGCCATGAGTTCATATTATCGCAATTGATACATGTACGTTATCCCAGAGTAAGTGCCAAATACACAGATTTTGTTCTGAGGGCTAGACGTCTTTCAGATAAGCTTCTCAGTCAGGGATACGTTTGTGACAGAAATATCGTCACTGAGGAAGGTATTTGGTCGATTTGGGAATTCGTCATACACTATGATATCTCATTGACCAGAATCGTGGATGCTATTCTGTCATACACCATTTGAACAATCCAACCACAGAATATGCTTATATTTTCCGAAATGGAAGTAACCGGATATGATAATTTTATCGAATTGAAGCGACTTGCGTTGTATGCAAGCAGGAGATGCTAACTCTTCGTTGTCTCACTCCCATATTCGCTTTTTTAAATGGTGGGGGGTTTTGTTTGTTTGCTTTGGTTCATGTTTTATTCGAATTTTGTATCCCTTCGGTTTATGATTTTCTGAATTATAGATTGTGTACTGTGTCTTTTATTGCTGTGAGTCGATCCCTTCTTTGGGATATACCGGTAATGCCGTCTACCCATTTTTAGAGATAAATGTGCGATCAATCCAATATGAGAGACATTCTGTGGTTAGTCCATTCTAAGAGTTTGTGTGTTGTCAGTCCAGTCTTAGAGATGGTTTATGAGTCGATCCACTCTAAGAGATTGGCATGCGGTCACTCTACTGTTAGATATGGTTTTGTTGTCACTCTAATCGAAAAGATAATTTTGTGGTCAGTACAATCTCAAAGATGGATTTGTAGTTATTCCACTCCAAGAGATTGATGTGTGGTCAATCAATTCCTAGATATTGTCGAGGGGTCAATGCACTCTATGACATGGTTTGGATTGTTTTATGGTTAGTCTAAACTTGGAAATTTTCTTCAATTTCTGCTCATATTGAGTTAAAGAAGACCCTGACGATAATCTCAACAGCACTCACAATAGAGCACAACATTAAACATCGACGGACCCCTAGCAAGCTAGAGGTGGGACCAGGTGCCCGGGAGGAGTAAGCATCCCCTGTTGGCTAGCCGCACCCGCCGTCGATGTTAATGAAGCATGGAAATGAAAACATATAAAATACTGCACTGTCTGACGTTATGTCTATATAGAAAGTGCTATGGCGACAATGTCAGGGAAGTATATTCATAACAACAATTATAAGGTCTTGTTTAATGGTTTGACATTCCCAAAGATAAAGAAAAATGTTAAATTTAGAGGACAGTAATTTTTTTTTATTTTCAAGCTTCATTTCGATGAATGGAATTTAATTATATTTGATGTGAATGTTCAGTCATGTGATGCCTTTAGCTTGGGAAAGCAGTGAATGTCACACTTAATAATATAAATAATCATTCCTGTCTTATTTGACAGGTCTAAGAAACCATTGGATAGGTCTGTCAGATGCACTTCAGGAGGGAACCTGGGTTTGGCATCCTTCCCTAGAGGGGATCACATATACGGGCTGGACAGGAAACGAACCGGGCGGTGGTACAGGCGAAAACTGCGTAGTTATCAACAACGGTGACCTGGGGTGGCATGACTATAATTGTAACACTCTGTTTTCGTTCATCTGCGAAAGAGAAATTTAGAACAGTTGCATTTGTAATAGATATGATTTTTTTATATTTCGTTTCTAAGTGTAGTTCACAATTTTGGAAAATGAATATTTTTCAGTATAAGGGTTCACAATGTTAAGTGTACTCTGCTGAAACATTCTGTATAATATAAGCTTTGTAGAATAATTATGATGTAGCTTGTAATGTCTGTTTACAAAATATTCTTGAAATTTCTGAAAAGTGGGTCCTGTAGCACCATATCCTACACATCCTGCCACGTCATTCTGTATTTTCTGGACATAACCTTCACAGTCTCTGGCCATTTTTATTGTTTGGATTGAGGATCACTGACGAGGGTTATGTATCCAAAACGTGCATGTCGTCTGGTCTATGCTGCAAATTTATCTGTTCATAAATGATGCTATGAATTTGAGGACATAACAATTGTTAATTAATATAATATTGACCCATCATTTTATCGGTTTATAAAACAGTAAGTTTACGCGAATATGACCTCGGATGCATATATGTTGAAAGCTTCAGTATAAGGTTATACCATGCATCTATGAGTGAAGTAAAATGTATGTAACTGAGTCGAACAAATTTCGATCTATCACTGTTGCCAGAAAATCTTGAATTGGAAAAATCTACAACATTTATAATTTCGATTGAATTAGGTTGTTTACTTCGGACCTCGATGCATACAACTTTGTTGATTGTTTACAAACGACTGTATTAACGTCAAATTGATAGCTAATAATTAATTATCGGGTTGCGAATAACTCACTCAATGATATGATGACACATGCTGTTCCAACGTGTCATTGAATTGTTTTTGGTTCTTACGGAGGATTGGATATAAAACGTAAAAAAAACCCCAGATCATTACTAATCTCAATTTCAGAACAAACACGCTTGATTTAACGCTGTGCAGCTATAAACTCGATTTCAGTACTGTACTCACTGTAAACATCCTATACAATGTACTAGTAGGTGTAGACTTAGTTCTGCTTTTAAACTTATGTATCAAATTGCAATAAAATTTGAAAAGACTCCTGTACACGAAGAAAGGAGGGAATCTCCAACAACAACCGGTTGTAGCACCCACAGAAAACCCCCAAAATACCCAATGAAATCACATTTAGCAGGCATGCACAGAAAGATACGTCAGGTTAGAGAAAGAAATGGAATTAAAACACTTCAGGTTCGTGTGATAGGACAGATTGACAGTGTCGATATTTACGTATCTAGAATCTACCGACTGGAATCGGGCTTTTGTTTGAATGAATCTTTAACTAGAAGAAAACATGTGATCGCAACGGAATTCAACGATGGGCCTTGCAAGTTTAACTTTTGAGAGGTAGGCACCTGTAAACTACGATCAGCTAGCGAATCATTTTTGAAACCGAATCACTTACCTTCGAAATATATACACGATAAGAAATTACTATGGAAGACGATTGAGATGTTGACGTCGCAGGTCTCGTTTATAAAAAACTTTTTTTTTATCATACATTGCCACATTTCTGCAATTTATTTTAATTCAAATAATGTCGAAGGGTTCCAACTCTCTACCTTCTTGAAGAAAATACCAAACCAATTTACATGTACCAGACACGTGTTTCGAATATTAAGTTACTTCGTGCATAAATGCATTACTTCTTGACATAGCCGCTTTCTTAGTTACGCCTCTCTAGTAACGCTATCGCAGACAGCGGGAAATTCGCACTAGACCTGTCCTAAAGTGGACGAATCATACCTCCGCGGGACGTTTTTTATAAACAGAAGCATTAATGACGCAATGTCAATGTTCAATTGTTCAAATCAAAACTATCATTCGGGATTGATAATTTGGTATGAACATCTAATAAGGACGTAGAATGCTGCTTTTAGAAGTTAAGGTCAAGGTCACAATGTCAAAAGTCAGCATACCAACATGTAAGTTTTTACTTTGTGGTCAATATTTCCATGAAATATGAAAGGCCTATCATTTATAGTATGCAAGAAAACTGTTTTCATATTTTCTTAACCGATAAAGCAAATATAGGCCCATAGTCAAGGTCATGGTTAAAAGTCATGGTAAGAAAATGTACTCCTCATGGTGATAAGATAGGATACTTTTTCCTGCTATATTAAACCTGTCCCCAACACTTAGATAGCGTCCTGATTTCAATAAATAATATTCTGCATATGCATTATTATTCATTATTTTCTTTAAAAAGGTATATTTCGCAACAAAATTATGAGTAAAATTGAAATGTCCAAATGTTGACTTTTGCATAAATTTTGCTGGAAAACGAATAATTCGGATTCATATATTGTCTGCCTTATTATAAGGCAATGCAATAACGCTATAAGTAGAATAATGACAACTAACGAAGTCTTGACCCCCCTCCCCCCGATACAGCCATTTCTCACGTGAAAAAAAGGACAAGCAGACAGAGACAATAGCACAATTCAATATAATCACGAAGGACAACTTATCAAATGAACCAGTGCAAGTAATGAATGTATTTTAGGTAGCGCTGTTCAAAGTGCTGTATTAGAATGTACGTAGCCCATAATAACAGTACTTTCTATTATTTTTCTTGTTATATTTAATAGCTTTTCTCTATAAGCATTTGCGCTTTTATGAAGGACGCATGGCAAAGTATGATAAATTTATACAGAAGGTTGCGTCTGACCCAAAAGTAAAAATAAAAGATTAAAAATTTTCTTAATATCACATTCGTTTGCCATGGAATGACAAATATGGATAAGGACCATATCCCTGTATGACAAATATGGATAATGACCATATCCCTGTAAACGGACTTTGAATGTTGAAATCTTTTTCTTAATATCACATCCGGCTGCCATGGAAAAGGACTTTGAATGTTGAAAAATTCACTTTGGGCGTTTTTGAAGTCACATGCATCATTTATGCAGCAATTTAAAACAAACACTGATGAATTATCAGTACCATATCGCTGTTCTTTCAAGTTAAGTAATAATAATGTTGGGCTTTTGGTAATATCTATATGTTTCCATAGCAACCACACAGTTACCCTATCAAAATAGTGTTTTTGGCATTTTTTCAAAATTCAATAATTAATTCCTTAAATTTTTTAGTTGTTTATGCAAATAAAACATACATCTATAAGCATTCACAATGGAACAAAGTATGTGATCGTTGCTATGGCATCATGAACTAAATCGGAAAAATGAAAGCAATTTCAGACAATATTTCGAGTTCTTTTTTTTACTAGATCATTTGAATTTTAATTCACAGTGATGATATTTAATGAATGTATTCGAGTAGTTCTTTCATCACATAGAAGAATCTATTTTTAAATATTTAGGAAATAGTCCGTTGCTATGGGAACGATTGTGTAGGCCTACTTTGATTCATTGGATACGGGCATCCGAAGTTAAGTAATCTGAAAAAATCTCAATCTAAAATAAAGTTTCGACTTTGCTGTATCATATATGTAGAAAAACATTGTGTAAGCCTGCTTCATTTTTTGAGGAAAAGGCTTCGAAAAACAGCAAAAAATTGCTTATTTTTAGATTGTTTGGTCAAATTAACATAGCAACCATTAATTATTTGAAAGTTGTTTTCGTGTATTTTGATGGAGGCTTACTTGATCTTTATTAATGTTGAATTTGACCTTCCTTGGATTACAAATTATTGTTTTATAAAAATATGGTCGCCATGGTAACATATGTTCCCAATAACTTTTTCACGGCTTTTGAAAGAGCTCTTTGTGTTGGATATATTCAAACAATTTTTATCTGTTCATCATAATGCAAAAAAATTTAAAAATAAATTTGAATCTGCAAAATAAGTAATATTATAGACCATAGTTACCGTTGGCAAGGTAAGCTATGTACGTAGCAACAATTGGGTTTATCTTACATTTGATCATTTTATGAAATAAGTTTCATTTCCTTTTCATATACCCATCAAGAGAGAAGGAAAATTGGAAAAAACAAACAGCATTTTGAAATCAATATATTAAAAGTAGCTACTTACGATGTCATGGTTACCAGCCTTTATGACAACATCAGACACTTCTAGTGAGATTATTTATAATTTTATGTCCTAAGCTTTAGGATGCATAAAAAATATTCCCTTAATGTCGTATAAAGACCATATTATAGAGCTTCAAATTAGTTCAATTTTCCAATTTCTCAACTTTAAAGACCGTTGCCATGGTAACCAAATGACCTAGAAATAAAATTTTGGTCAATTTTACCTTTTTCCATTGGTACCTACTTATGAATGAAATTTAATGGAAATCGGAGACCATGTGTGCTAAAATTGTTTAAATGGTTACAGAGAATTGCTATTAATAATGTCGAAGGGTTCCAACTCTATACCTTCTTAAGTAGAGTTTAAAATATTTCAAAGAGAGCGCCGTTATTTGTAGTTTTTATCTAAAGCAGAACACAATCTTAATGACCTCGAAGCATTTCTAAAACACTACGCATGAGACTTCATTGATGAAGTTTGAACAATAATCAAATTTTTATTACCAATAATCGTAATTTAGGCCTATATACCTCTTATTCATGACTTCAAGTTGATATATATGCACAACCATTGTAATTCCCTGAGATGTTCCTATTGAAAGGAACGTGCTGCAATTCGTGTATTAACAGTCGTGACGTCACAATGCATAAGATCTAAAGAAACATGACGCGACGGCTGTTCTAACCTGCAAACTGAACCCGCAGTGAGATGAATTTTGACGTCACTCTTTTACCTAGAAAAGGCAATTTCAGAAAACAAGAATGAAATAGACAACTATAGTGCATATATATAGAATAAATGTCATAATGTACGATAAATGCACTTGCTGTGTGTTGTATACCCGTAACAAAACACAAATTAAGACACTTATTCTCTATATCAAATAGGATTCTTAAAAGGCTTAAAGTCGTTTGGTTCATATAATTCTACATGAAGCAATATAAGAGCCAATATGACATGTGAAGGGTTTGATGCATCTCAGGGGCCACTTATAACATTGCGTAAAACGTATTAGTTATTTATGTAACAATGAGTGGAGAATTTTGTGAGCAGAATTAGTTAAGTATGAGGATACATTGCTGTCATAGGTCATGTCATGAGGAGACTTCATCACACCATGTGAACTTTAGTACATGTACATTCACTGAGCGGCAGAGCACTGATCTATATTCCAACATCCTAAGCTAATGATAGAAATAATTCATATGGAAAAAATTACTACCTAAAGTAGCCAAATTCGATTAACTTCGGATAATCGTTTCGTTAATGAAGATATCCATACAAGTGTGTATGACAAAAGAGATGATTTTGGATTTAACATAGTAAATTTCCCCTGGCTTTACGGTAATGTTCCTAGATTACCGTCCTATATTTCACAGCTCATCCGGTATGCTAGAGCATGTACTGATGTTTTGGATTTTCATAGTAGAAATTTACAAATTACCAAGAAACATTTAGGACAAGGTTTTCGCTTTCACAAAGTAGTAAAGACATTCTGGAAATTTTACCAAAATTATTGTCAACTTCTTCTGAAATTCGGACCAATACAGGCAACAGAGTATATTACTTTGTGTATTTCACAACCTGCATTTTATGGTGACATAATTAACAAGATAAGATAGACAACATAACTATCGAAAATGCGTCAGAATCATCAAACGCCTTTTATACTATGGATATGATCCTAATGTCACCAGACAAACGCTAGGCTTGGTACTTGACCAATCTACAGTCTGGTACCAGCGCATTTTTAAAACTTGCACACTGACTGTGACGACGGAACTCCATGACAAGCCCTGTCCAAACCTCTTTAGAGAAGACAGGGCCTCGGCCAACTGTCATCTCTGAATGTCAGTCGGACTCTTCGGGTGATAATATGCATCATCCCGGCGACAGAGCACGGATGTATTACGCATGCCCTCTTTTTATATCCATTTACATATTCATCTGTGTTGCTTGGGCCCCTGTTTTGTGTGTGGTCATCTGAAAATGAGGAGATTGTTTTACACAACAATTGTACGTTCTTCGAAACCTCTTGTTAATCGGAAAAGTAGGAGGATTGTGCGCACGTTCCTTGTCCCTTATGCGTCTATTTCTGGTCCACGTTGCCAATTTATTTGTTCTTAAATGATGCTATTCAATTTGAAGACGTTTACATTTATACCACTTGGTGAGTGTCACTGCTGGTGGACCAGGAGTCCCCGAGGGCACATGTAGCCAAGTTCGATCAATTTCGGTTGATCGTTTCTTCAACGCAATCTAAATTTCTGTTATCGAAATTTCTTGAAATTTCTAAAAATAGGGTCCTGTAGCATCATATCCCACCAATCCTAATACGTCTTTCGGTACCCTTTTTCGACATAGTAACTTTCATACTTTTTGGCATATTACATTGTTTAGATTTAGGATTTAGGATCACTGATGAGGGTTAAGTACCCGAAACGTGCATGTCTGGTCCACGTTGCCAATCTATTTGTTCTTAAATGATGCTATTCAATTTGAAGACGTTTACATCTGTACTTGTCTGCTTTGTGTTTTTGCATTGGGTGTTTTGAGATTTTGCTTTGGGTGCTAAAACCTAGTGTTGTTGGAGATCCCCGCCTTTGTTTTAACACATTCAAAAATTTTCTGTTATCAAAATTTGTTGAAATTTCTGAAACTTGGGTCCTGTTGCATCATGTCCCCCGCTACGTTATTTGGTACATATAAGATGCATAATAACTTTCACACTTTGGTAATATTACGTTGTTTAGATTGAGAATCAACCGTAACGTGCATGTATGGTCCATGCAGCAAATGTATCTGTTCTTAAATGATGCTATTGAGTATGAAGACGTTAAACATTAGAGATAAATAATATTTGTCTCAATGTTATATAATTTAATTTCAATTGTCATTTTAAGGAGGGTTTGAACACCAAGATGGCGGCGGCATTATTTGTTTTCTCGCTTCAAAGGAAAAGTACAGTCTTTACTCCCTAAAAACATTTGATACTCTGATTGATATACGCATTTGAGTATCCTGATGAAGTTTGAATAATTTCCGGCGTCATTTGAAGAAATTATGGCGAATTTCGAAATTTAGGACTTTGGGGAGTTTTATCCATGAGCAAACCACGACGTCATTTCGACGTTATCGGGAAAAATGGCGTCGCAAACCTTCGCATTCAAAATGCAATAAAAACATTATTACTAAACGTATCGCATTGAAACTTAGCATGTATAAAATGGAAAATTAAATCTTCACCACAGTGTACTCGTTGATAAATTTACGTAACAGGAAAGCGGATGTCACTTCATTGAAAATGGATGATTTTGGAAGAAAAATTTTGAAAATATAAAGCCTTGTAATTTTTTAATCCTAAATTCAATTTTCCCCATTTAATCATGAAATCATCTCTGAACATTCTTGATAATTTTGATAGTTTTTGACAAAGATTCATCCACAGGATTCCTAATAATTAACTAGCAACTACAGTAAATTGGCTCGAAATTGCAATCTTTTAGCGACAGTGTCATCATTTATTCAAGTATCCTGCCTGTGTTTAAAACACAATTCATTTTATCTTTTCCATATGAAAGTGCAATATATTTATGGATATTTTGGTAGTTAAATCAAAATTAATTTCCATTAGCTTTACGAGAACTGTAATGACACTTTCAATATTATGACGTCATCAAGAAATTCACGAAAACGTCGATGTATGCATATTTCAAAGTCTTGTAGAAAATTTTCCTATAGATAGAATCAACTGTAAGTCTGTATAGTCATGGACAGACAAGAAATATATAATTTCAGAAATTTTTAGAAAAATTGAATTTGGCGTCCAAGTGTTCAATACCTCCTTAAAAAAGCGAATAATCTTATTGGGTAAGGAATTTAGCTGTACACCGATGAATTAATTCACTCTCTTAAGTCTATGTTTAGCACTATATTTGAACAGGGAATAATCTTAAATACGAGTTAGCTCGTAACTGGAAACTGTATGTTGGCGTTGGCTGAAAGTGTGAAGGGTTGTATTACTTGATTTCGGACTCAAATTTTACTTTGAATGTAGGATTTCCTCAATGAAATTTCATACCAAAGTAAAAATAAAGAGAGACGAATGTTCACAGCCATAATTTATTGTTATTTTGCTAGGCTGTATCACTGCGCGACACTCGAACTTCCGAAATATAGTGCTCTGGTAAAATTATAAGAATCAGTCAAGTTTTTACAATCAGAAGATATAAAGTGCAAAAAATCATAGAGAAAGAGTACATATTTATAGAGATAGAGGACATGTTTATATTGATAGAGCACATATTTATAGAGATAGAGTCATATTCATAGAGATACAGTACATATTCATAAAGATAGAGTAGGTATCTATAGAGATATAGTCCTTATTTATAGAGATAGAGTACATATTTATAACGATACAGTACATATAGAGATAAAGTACATGTACACATTAATAAAGATAGAGTTCATATAGAGATAAAGTACATGTACATATTTATAGAGATAGAGTACATATTTATAGAGATAGAGAACCTATTCATAAGGATAGAGTACATATTTATAGAGATAGAGTACATATTTATAGAGATAGAGTACATCATTATAGTGACAGAGTACATATAAAAATAGACTATATATTTCTGGATATAGAGTACATACATGTAAAGAGATAGAGTGCATATAAAGTACATATTTATAGAGATAGAGTACATATAGAGATAGAGTATATATTTATGGAGATAGAGTACATATAGAGATAGAGTACATATAGAGATAGAGTGTAAACGTCTTCAAATTGAATATCATCACTTAAGAACAGATAAATTGGCAACATGGACCAGACATGCACGTTTCGGGTACTTCACCCTAGTCATATTTATAGAAATAGAGTACATATTTAAAGAGATAGAGTACATATTTATAGAAATAGAGTGCATATTTATAGAGAACAGGACTCGGTTTTCGCACCGGAAAACACCGAAACACCCAAATGCAAAAACATTCAGTAGACAAGTACGACAAGAGAAACAAAACACCAAAGACATCAAATCAATAAATATAAACTTCACATAAACCAACGAGAAAAATGGGCAACTAATGCCGCCTTAGAATGGCACAGGCAATTTGTTAATTGATAATGAAACAAAACAAATCTAATATTTCATTCTATTGAAGCAGATATCACTGGGTTAGAAAAATTAAACAGAACATTTTTTTCATCAGCGCAATTCGTTCATTGATGCATTTTTCCGACAAAATGTTCTGGTGATACCTTCATACCCTTTGGGTCTCTTTCTGTGCGTGTCTGATCTGTGTTTTTGTAATGGGTGATTTGGGGTTTTGCTGTGGTTGCTGCTACCGAGTGTTGTTGAAGATCCATTCCTTTCTGCATTTGTAGTCTATTTTCTTTTAATTCATGTTAAATCTCAAACAAGTATGAATTATAACAATGAAAATATTTTAGATATAACGATAATAGTATTATATTGTCATCGGTTTTATGAACAGCTAATGATACCAGGTTGCAGCACCCACAACAAAACCCCAAAACACTCAATGAAAAAAAAAACAAAACAAAGCAGACAAGCACAGAAAGAACGAATAAGGGACAAGAAACGTCAACACACAACACATAAACATCAAACACAAAGGGCTACACATTAACCAACGAGACCAATGGGCAACCGGTAACGACTTAGGACGGCCATCTGCCACAGAAATAGCAGAAGGTTTGGTTATCCTGGTTTACGTACGCACAACCCTCCCACTTTTCCGATTACCCAGAGGTCTCAAAGAACGTACAATTGTGGTGTAAAACAACCTCCTCACTGTCAGATGACCACACACAAATAAGACCGCAAAACACATGGGCCCAAGCAACACAGATGAGTATGTAAATTACGTATGTACATCTCTGATACAAATGTACTTATCAGGATATATGGATAACTCCAAGTATAAACATTGTAAGATTAACAACAGGTAAACTAAGCGGATGCCAAAATGTCAAAATCTTCAAAAAGTTAATTAAAAAAGTATTGTAATTATCAACATTGGAGTATAGGTTTTTATCGTAATAATTTAATACACCATATGTGTATATCAACTTTTATGATATATCATCAGTATATCTCTTAAAATATTCTCTTAGATTTAGTTAATTAGCAGAGATACAAGCCTAATGATTGAAATTATCAATATAGAAATGTATGCTTTATCCTTACAATTCAGTACACCATATTCGCATGTCAAAATATAATGTAAGCTGTATAGGAAAACAAAGGCAAGCAGTTAAGACCTGTTGTGTTCTTAAAAAACTTTTATCTCCAATGCTTTTTAGAATTCATCAAAACATGAAATAATTTTATTACGGTATAAATTACTAATGAGAAAGCAGTACAAATATGTTTCATAATTGCTATTTGTCACAGCTATTAGCCATTATGTCGATGTACATTAATAATTAATTCTCGAAATGATATAATTACCAACGAAGAAAATTGTTAATCATTGAAGCGATACGTGTACATAAGTTAAACGTCTTCAAATTCAATAACACTTTCCCGTTGGATTCATTTAGAAGATGAAATGAGAAAAAAGTACGTTGTATCACATAAAAGATAAAACTCCAATAATTCAAACTGCTAAATTATTTAGAATGTAATTCGAAACGTTGCTTTTCATTTGGGTGGTCACCTTGTTTTTCTTATGCTTAAGCATACTTTCGATTATTAATTTCGAATATAGTACAAGATATGTTAATTTTACAAGACTTGATGTGACTGTTCCTAATGTCTACTTGGAATTCGACGCAATTCAATCAGAAATTGTTTGTTCGACGCTTTGTGCCCAGAGTAATAATTGTTGGTCGTTCGGTTACCATAGTAACGATCTAAAGTGTGTATTAATTTCTTCATCTCTGAATGAAACAGAAGGAGGAGGGGCAAGTTCTGAATAGAAGTTCTTTACCCAAACAAGTAATATTTTAATGATTCTGATTCAATCAAGGCGTTTTTGATACAACACCGAGTACCCGTTCTTTTATTGAATTTTAAAGAATAAAATAAAAACAACAGAGCAATTCAGGTGTATGGCAAAATATGGATAGCACAGAAATAAAAAAATATTGCTTATAGGAATATCCCAAACCTAAGATCAATCAAAACCAATGCAAAATGGGACAGAAAAAAAAACTCAAAACGAAACAGTCTGCCATATATATAGATGTGGGCTCTTAAACGGAAGTGATGCAAGTGCTCTTCTAGAACGAATATCTCCTATCAGTATCGGAAAATCCTGACAAATTTATACACTGAATGAAGGAAACGGAAACATTCTAGCAAAAGTAAAAAAAAAACTCTTAAGAACCACAAATGTATAACATTTTATGTTTATATTACACTGACACCTATAAATAACTCTACAAAGAAGGAAATCATTCTAAATTCTTTAACAAGTTTATCCAAATTTTTCATTCTGATCTTGAAAAATTAATAATAATTGGCATTTCAAAATTCAAAATTATTAATTGTGATATAAAAATGTAAACACAAACTTTTTTCGTCAGCACAATTATTTTTCGAAAATTGTCATTTTTATAAAGAGAAAGAAAATTAAATAATGTAAATATATGGGTCAAGTTTGTTACACATGATTTCTATAAGGTTCATCTTCAGAATAATATGGCAATGGATTTGAAACTGTTCATTTTCTAACAGCAACATAACCATAATAGGTGTATACTAATTTATGGACAGCAGTGTACTCAATGGTACTTTTAAAATTACGAATTAGGCCGGTTTTCTAATATTCGATATATGTATTGAAGAAATCACGTCGTTGTCTTAATACAGATATAAAGTTCCTATCCCCGTTTTAAGGCACAAGGCAAAACATGAATGCATCTTTAAAGATGTTTAAATTTAATTTTCTAATCTCGTTATCATAAAAGTGATCTGGTTAAATCTTCTCTGATGACTTTTGGGCAGTACCCATCATAGAGTTCCATTGTCATTTGTCATTTCGGATGTGCAATGTCGAAAATGTTGCTGTTAAAATCTGTTAAACAATTACAGACTTTGTTTTGACTTCTCCTTGCAATGTGATGTTGTACTATATTGGTCGAATACGAGTAGCCACCAAGTATAAGTTACCACCTTTTGCATTTTTAAATGAATTAGAGTTGAACTATTGAAATAAAAACTTGTCAGAAGACATTTACAAACTTGCTTTTCCTGTTGAGGAAAGGGTATTGGTATTCAATCTATCAATGGGGTAATCTGGTTGAATGATTTTGTTCTGTGGTCGCTACAAAGGACGTGTTGCACATTTCGACATTTGCCTATCAAGGATTAATAATGACATTGTTCACTGCGCTGCCTTTTCAACTGACCGTCTTTTACTTATTTGGGCATCACCGTACATCTTTCTATTTGGCTTTGTGAGTGCTATTGAGATTATCGTCAGCTTCTTCTTTAACTCATTTGTGTCACACTTATGCCCTTTGCCGCGTGGAGCTTGTAGAAAGTTCCCCGCGAGGGGTTTGACTGTAAGTGTTTTGAATATTTTCCCTGACATTGCCGCCATGGCACTTTCTATATAGACGTGGCCTAATGTATACATTTATTCATTTTCGTGCATTAACATCGACGACTGGTGCGGCTAGCCAACAGGGGATGCTTACTCCTCCCGGGCACCTGGTCCCACATCTGGCTTGCTGGGGGTTCGTCGATGCTCAATTTGGTGCTCTATTGTGAGTGTTGTTGAGATCATCGTCATGATCTTCTTTAACTCATTTGTGGTTAACTAAGATTCCATGCAATCATAGTCGCTTAGTCCTCCCGGGCACCTGGTTCTATCTCAATTCTAGGGTTCACGATAAGCTTGTTAATAGAAACACAATTATGCCATATTCACCTGGATCTTTTATCTTGGAACTACGATTGGTACCTCATCCGTCATATACTTTAGAGTACACGACCAGTATAGCAAATGTTTTCATCGAGGATTTTTTTCGTTAATAGATCTAATGGGCCTGTGACGTTTTCATAGGGAGGCTTGATGAAGAAAGGGAGGCAGATTCACCATACTGTGTACTTTATAGATAAAAGATTGCAGACAAAAGGTATCGATCCTTAAACAGTAGCATGAGACGCTAGGTATACCTCGATTTTACATCGCTTAAATAATCAAATATGTTTTTTTTTTATCTTACTTAGATTGGCTGCAAAGTTGTTGTCCTTTTTCAAATCGACTAACAAATCAAGATGCTTCCGATATTGCTAATCCTGGTTTTATTCGGAAAAAGCACGTACCGATGTAAAAAAAGATAATGGAATCTTGAGACCTTCTTATAAATATGGATAGGTTCTATAAATATTGTTACAATGCATATTGCAAAACCGATTATCTTTTTCAACATCAAACGATTTCTAAATACAGCTTCTTATTTCCCTAAAAATACATGTTTTTGTTAAATCCAGTGGAAACAATTACCAAAACATCGAAAGGCATTCATGCAATTCAAAGAATTCATACTGAACTATTTCATAGCTTGATTTAGTTAAATGTCTTCAAATTCAATAGCATGATTTGAAAACAGATATATTTGCAGCATGGACCAGACATGCACGTTTCGGGTACTAACCCTCACCAGTGATCCTCAATCTAAACAATGAAATATGTGAAAATTTTTATGTCCAAAAATGTACTGAAAGACGTAGCAGGGTGGGTGGGATATATTGCTGCAGGACCCACTTTATAAAAATTTAAAGTTAAAGTTTGATAACAGATATTTTCGACTGTGTTGAAGAGACGATCAACTTCGAACCTGGCTATATGTGTTCTCGGGGACTAGATCTTAATAAGAGCCCTCACGAAATGAGGGGATCTCCAAAAAAACAAAAAAAAAAAAAACAAAAAAAAAAAAAAACACAGTAGCAGTACCCAAAGCAAATCACCAACACATCTGATGTTTCAGCACAGAGAAGACAAGTACAGCAACAGACGTAAAAGAGAGAAACGTCATAGAAACGTAAAACACTAAAGACTACACATACACCAACGAGACCCATGGGAAATCGGTTCCTTCTCAGGACGGTCATTTTCCATGCCAGTGGAAATCTCTCCGACACGCCAACTAATCAGAAAATATAAATTATGGAAAGATATATCAGGTAGTAATGGTATTGTGTTTCTCAGGGAGGTACAATATTTCATAATTGTTTAACGTCTTCAAATTCACTAGCATAATTTTAGAGTAGTTTTTTACGATTATCATTTTTATACAAAATAGCACATTTGCACGTAGATATCTCTGTGTATAGGCGAATTTGAAAGGCTTTTATCTTTTAAAATTTTACATTTCCTTTATTAAGAAAATGAAGCGCTTAGAAATGACAGAATGTTTGGTCAGATTTAACCCATTTTCCCTGGATTGTCGGGGATACACATCTTAACTCATCAGTATGGTATGCTAGAGCCTCTAGAAATCTACAATTTTCAGTCCCTAATTTTGTACAAAACAAACATAAAGTCAAGAAAGGTGGACATAAATGTTTTACTTCAAACAAGTTGCTTTTTTAATTATGCCCCCGGAATCAAAGATAAGGGGGGGGATATAGCTTTTGGCCTGTCCGTCTGTTTGTCTATCTGTCTGTCTGTTTGTCCGAAAAACTTTACCATTGGACATAACATTTGAATCGGAAATGATATGGCATTCATATTTCACATGTGTATTCCTTGTGACAAGACCTTTCCATTGATGCCAATGACAAATATGGATAATGACCATCTCCCTGTATACAGCACAAAATCGATAATTCAGAAAATCAGAAACCGAAGGCATACAAATTCAGGGTGAAACAGGAATCAAAGCAAACAAACAAAAACCTCCCCCATATGAAAAGAAGCGAACTCCCGATATGGGAGTGAAACCAAATTTTGACATATGACCTACTTTTTAAAAACGTTAACATTGGTCATAACTTTTGAATGGTAAGTGATAGGGCTTTCATATTTGACAACATATGTTAAATTTGACGACCACGTTTGGGAAAAAAACATTTAAAAACATACCGTCAAACCCATCGCGGGGAACTTTTTTACGAGCTTCATACATCAAAGGGCATAAGTGTGTCACAATTGAGAATAAAACAATCCTGACAATAGGGCACTAAAGTGAACATCGACGGGCCTCTAACAATGTTAAAAGTCTTCAAATCTAATAGCATCATTTAGGAACAGATAAATTTTCAGGGTCGACCAGACATGAACGTTTCGGGTACTTAACCCTTGTCAGTGATCCTCAATCTAAACAATGCAATATTGCCATGTGAAAATGATTATGTCCAAACATTTAACGAAATACATAGCAGGATAGGTGGGATATGTCTCACTCCCATATTGGAAGTTCCCTTCTTTTCATATGATGGAGGTTTTTGTTTGTTTGCTTTGGTTCCGGTTTTATCCTGATTTTGTATGCCTTCGGTTTTTGATTTTCTGAATTATGGATTTAGTGATGTATACAGGGATATGGTCATTATCCATATTTGTCATGCTACATGACCCACATGTATGTTTCTGGTACTAAAACAAGGTGCATTTAGTCCGATATAAACAATACAAAATCTAGTTACATCTAAAGCTTGATTTTTGCAACGAACGTGACGTCAAATACCACTAAACCTATTTACATATATACCTAATCTTTTCTGTATTTTAATTTACATTTTATTCGACTTTATTATCACATTTGTAATTCTTAGACTTTGATAATATTTATAGATGGATCAGAAGACAATGACAAATATGGATAATGACCATATCCCTGTATACAGCACAAAATCGATAATTCAAAAATCAGAAACCGAAGGCATACAAAATCAGGACAAAACAGGAACCAAAGCAAACAAACAAAAACCTCCACCATATGAAAAGAAGCGAACTCCCGATATGGGAGTGAGACCAGGTGCCCAGGAAGAGTAAGCATCTCCTGCTTGCATGCAACACCCGTCGCTTCGATTCGGCAGAACTGTCACATCCGGTTACTTCCATTTTGGAAGATATAGAGTACAATCTTTGGTTGGATGGTTCAAATGGTCTATGACAGAATATCATCCAAAATTCTGGAAAGTGGGACATCATAGTGTATGACGAGTTCCCCATATCGACCGTAGAACTTCCTCAGTGACGATGTTAGTCGGTCACAAACATATCCCTGACTGAGAAGCTTATCTGAAAGACGCCTAGCTCTCAGAACAAAATCCGTATATTTGGTACTTGCTCTGGCATAGCGTATCAACTGAGATATGAACACGCCATAAGCAGGCGATGAAGGGATGTTGCTACTCAGAAAAGGAAAGTATGTAATGCTGAAATTGAAGTCGTCGTGTTTGTCATAGAGTGAGGTGTTCATGTGACCATCAGTATCGTAGGACAACATTATGTCCAAATAGGATGCTGAATTATTTGTCTCTGTGGTTTCTTTGACTTCAAGCTCCGAAGGATAGAAACTGCTCAGGTAATCCGCGAATTTTGGATTATTGATGGACAACACATCGTCTATGTATCTGTAAGTGAAGTTAAAGTCAGAATCTTTTCCCTCCAGAGACCAAGGATTGAATGAATTCAGCTTCGTACGAGTAAAGGAAAATGTCGGCAAGGAGTGGGGCACAATTGGTCCCCATTGGAAATCCGACAATTTGCTGGAAGACCTTTCCTCCAAACACCACAAAAATGTTGTCGATCAGAAAGTTTAACATCTGAATAATGTCTGTTTCAGTGTACTTATCTTCAGAATCGGACTTTTCTTTTACAAAGTAGGTTTTGTCATAGTTAACAACAACAAATTTGTATTTGCGATTACCGTTCTTACTTGTAAACGCATTACTTATAATTTTTGCGAGGCTTTCTTTCAATTTAGAATGTGGAATTGTAGTGTAAAGTGTCGAAAAATCAAATGCTTTGATCGAATGGACTCTACTAAAATGAGTGGATTTCAGATGTTCTAAAAGTTCCTTCGAATTCTTTAAAATCCACATCTGGTTGATACCACTGCGAGAATACATTGTCGAACAATATTTTTGAAGCCCAGATTTGATTTCAGATAAAACTTTGGTGAGTAAGATCGATACAGATTTGGTAGAACATTTTGAGAAACCAGCGATGAAACGTTGTTTGTACGGATTCTTATGCATTTTAGGTATGCAGTACAAGTATGGTAAATCTAAATCTAAATTGGTAGTGTCGAAGCCAAAGGAAGTATGAGCTGATTTGTGGTTATCTATTATTTCAGAGGCAGAAAGGTTTGTTGGGGTGTAAGTGGGATTTCCAGATGTCGAATTTAAACCCAACTCTTTAACTAGACTGTCGAAATAGTACTTTTTGCAAGTAAATGTGAAATTTCCGCTGGTGTAATGACATAATGTTCTTGGAGGTAGGTGAGCTCTGTGATAACATCAGGGTCTGTGATAGATATCATAAGAATGGCTCAAGTGAGATGAAAACAAAAATAAATCCTTTTTACATCTATTCCTTGATGTTTGCGATGTCAGTGACCTTAATTTCAGTATGTTTTTATTTCTTCATTTTTGTAAATGGATAAGATTTTGATTAGATAGCAATAATTTGTCAATTTACATCAGAGACATTTATTGAGTCGGATGTAAACAATACAAAATCTAGTAACATTAAAACCTTGACTTGTGCAATGAATGTGACGTCCGAATTCCACTAAACCTATATGTTTGTGACCGACTAACATCGTCACTGAGGAAGTTCTACGGTCGATATGGGGAACTCGTCATACACTATGATGTCCCACTTTCCAGAATGGTGGATGATATTCTGTCATAGACCATTCGAACCATCCAACCAAAGATTGTACTCTATATCTTCCAAAATGGAAGTAACCGGATGTGACAGTTCTACCGAATTGAAGCGACGGGTGTTGCATGCAAGCAGGAGATGCTTACTCTTCCTAGGCACCTGGTCTCACTCCCATATCGGAAGTTCGCTTCTTTTCATATGGTGGAGGTTTTTGTTTGTTTGCTTTGGTTCCTGTTTTGTCCTGATTTTGTATGCCTTCGGTTTCTGATTTTTGAATTATCGATTTTGTGCTGTATACAGGGATATGGTCATTATCCATATTTGTCATGTATATATATCTCATGTTTTCTGTATTTTAATTTACATTTCTGTCGACTTCATCAGCACTTTTGTAAATAAGACATTGATAATGATTAGAGATGAATCAGAAGACAATATTTAATTGATGGACATCATAAAACAAAAGATGATATCTTCAACAACACTACGTTGCGGCAACGCCATTCAAAATCCAAAACACCCAATGCAAAATTACAGAGCAGACTCGCACAGAAAAATAACGCAAGAAAGACAAGGATCATCAACGCATAACAAAGAAAGATCAAACACAATAAACCATGCATAAACCAACAAGACCGATGGGCAACTGGTCGACTTTGGACGGTCATTTGTAGTGTAGCAGACGATGTGGTTATCTGGATTACGTGGCACAACTCTCCCACTTTTCCGATTATCCTTAGGTCTTGAAGAACGCCAGATGTGGTGTCAAATAACCTCCTCACTGAAATATGAAAATACAAACAGACATTATGACGCAGGGGTCCACACAGATGACTTTGTAGATGTATTTGAAAAACAGAAGGCATACAAAATACAGTCCATGCGCTGTCGGCTCTAGCGAGCTTATGCATGTGATCACCCGAGGAGTCCGACTGAAATTCAGAGCAGACAGGTCGTCAGGGTTCTGTCTTCAAGGTTTGGACAAGGTCCTTCATGGAGTCCTGTCGTTACAGTCAGCCAGAGTGCATTGCTTAAGAATGCTCTGGCACATGGATGTAGATTTGTCAAGTACAAACCAAAGTGTCCCTTTGGTGAAAGAAGGATCAATTCAGATTTAGATTTACCATACTTATACTGCATACCTAAAATGCATAAGAATCCGTACAAACAACGTTTCATCGCTGGTTCCTCAAAATGTTCTACCAAATCTATATCGATCTTACTCACCAAAGTTTTATCTGAAATCAAATCTGGGCTTCCAAAATATTGTTCGACAGTATATTCTCGCAGTGGTATCAACCAGATGTGGATTTTAAAGAATTCGAAGGAACTTTTAGAACATCTGAAATCCACTCATTTTAGTAAAGTTCATTCGATCAAAGCCTTTGATTTTTCGACACTTTACACTACAATTCCACATTCTAAATTGAAAGAAAGACTCGCAAAAATTATAAGTAATGCGTTTACAAGTAAGAACGGTAATCGCAAATACAAATTTATTGTTGTGAACTATGACAAAAACTAATTTGTAAAAGAAAAGTCCGATTCTGAAAATAAGTACACTGAAACAGATATTATTCAGATGTTAAACTTTTTGATCGACAACATTTTTGTGGTGTTTGGAGGAAAGGTCTTCCAGCAAATTGTCGGAATTCCAATGGGGACCAATTGTGCCCCACTCCTTGCCGACATTTTTCTTTACTCGTACGAAGCTGAATTCATTCAATCTCTGGTCTCTGAAGGGAAAAGATACTTAGCCTCTGACTTCAACTTCACTTACAGATACATAGACGATGTGTTGACCATCAATAATCTAAAATTCGCGGATTTCCTGAGCAGTATCTATCCTTCAGAGCTTGAAGTCAAAGAAACTACAGAGACAAATAATTCAGCATCCTATTTGGACATAATGTTGTCCTACGACACTGATGGTCACATGAACACCTCACTCTATGACAAACGTGACGACTTCAATTTCAGCATTACAAACTTTCCTTTTCTGAGTAGCAACATTCCTTCATCGCCTGCTTATGGCGTGTTCATATCTCAGTTGATACGCTATGCCAGAGCAAGTACCAAATATACGGATTTTGTTTTGAGAGCTAGGCGTCTTTCAGATAAGCTTCTCAGTCAGGGATATACTTGTGACCGACTAACATCATCACTGAGGAAGTTCTACGGTCGATATGGGGAACTCGTCATACACTATGATGTCCCACTCTCCAGAATGATGGGTGATATTCTGTCGTAGACCATTTGAACCATCCAACCCAAGATTGTAGTCTATGTCTTCCGAAATGGAAGTTGTTACCGAATGTGACAGTTCTACCGAATTGAAGCGGCGGGTGTTGCATGCAAGCAGGAGATGCTTACTCTTCCTGGGCACCTGGTCTCACTCTCATATCGGGAGTTCGCTTCTTTTCATATGGTGGAGGTTTTTGTTTGTTTGCTTTTGTTCCTGTTTTATCCTGATTCCGTATGCCTCGGTTTCTGATTTTCTGAATTATCGATTTTGTGCTGTAAACAGGGATATGGTCATTATCCATATTTGTCATCATATTAATGATATAAAAGACGGTTGATGATTCTAGCACAATTTTGATGGATCAAGTGAGTTGTAAACAAAAACAAATCCTGTTACATCTATACCCTGATTTTTGCAATGTCTGTATCGCTAAACCCCAACTAAACCTACATGTATAAATACCGCACATTGTTCATATTTTTGAATAGGAATTCTACATTCTATTTCAGTATGTCTTCATTTCTTCAAATTTCAAATGGACAAGATATAAGATAGCAATAGTTTGTCAATTTACATCACAGAAATGCATTATGTCGGATGTAAATATGTAAAATCTAGTTACATCTAAACCTTGAGTTTTGCAATGAATATGGCGTCTTAATACAACTTAACCTATATGAATGTATACCTAATGTTTTCTGTATTTCATTTACATTTTTTCGACTTCATTAGAACATTTTGAATTCTAAGACTGTAAGTATTTTTAGAGATGGATCAGAAGACAATTTCTAATTTAATTGATCATGAGAATGGATCAAGTAAGACGAAATCGAAAACATAACCTGATGCATCTTATGCGATGTCCGTGACCTTAAATTCCAACTAATCCTACATGGATATATGTTAAACGTCTTCAAATTGAATAGCATCATTTAAGACCAGATAAATTGGCAGCATGGACCAGACATGCACGTTTCGGGTACTTAACCCTCGTCAGTGATCCTCAAATCTAAACAATGTAATATGCCAAAAAAGTATGAAAGTTACTATGTCGAAAGAGCGGACCGAAAGACGTAGCAAGATGAGTGGGATATGATTCTACAGGACCCACGTTTTAGAAATTTCAAGAAGTTTTGATAATATACATCAAATTGTCCGTATTTTTGAATAAGAATTTTATAATCTATTTCAGCATGTCCTCATTTCTTCATATTTAAAATGGATCAAATTTTGATTATATAACAATAGTTTGTCAATTTACATCAGAGCCATTTATTCAATCAGATGAAAACAATACAAAATGTAGTAACATTTAAACATTGATTTTTGCGATGAATGTGACGTCAGCATACCACAAAACTTATATGTATATATACCTAATGCTTTTTGTATTTAAATTAACATTTCTTTCGACTTTCGGTTTTTTGTAAGATAAGACAGTGATAATTATAAGAGATTGACCAGAAGACAATATTTAATAAATGGAGACCAAAGTTATGGTGTGAAATAATCTCCTCACTGTAAGATGAACATACAAACAAACAGCATAACGTAGGGGTCCAGGAAACACACAGATGGATTAGTAAAGGGATATAAAAATAGAAGGCATATGAAATAGAGTCCATGCTCTGCCAGCTGTAGCGAGCTTATGCATGTGATCATCCCAGGAGTCCGACTGAAATTCAGAGGGGACAGTAGGTCTGGGCTCTGTCTTCTCTAAATAGGTTTGGAAGGGCCCGTTTCTGAAGTCCTGTCGTCACAGTTAGTCAAAGTGCAATTCGTTATAATGCGCTGGTAAAAGGCTGTAGATTGTTCCAGTACCAAGCCATGTGTCTTTCTTTTGACAGAAGGAACATATCCATGATATAAAAAGCGTTTGATGATTCTAAACAATTTCGATTATTGATCAAGTGAGATGAAAGCAAAAACAAATTCTGTTACATCTATACCCTGATATTTGCGATGTCTGTGAAGTTAAACTCCAGCTAAACCTACTCGTACATTCTCGAATTGTATTTTTGAATAAGATTTCTATATTCTATTTATATACGACTTTGTCTTCATTTCTTCGTATTTAAAATGTATCAGATATTGATAAGATGGCAATAACATTTAGTCGTTTGTAAACAATGCAAAATCTAGTTACATCTAAACCTTGATTCTTGCGATGAATGTGACGTAAAATACACCTTAACCTATATGTATATATACCTAATGTTTTCTGTATTTCATTTAGATTTTTTCGACTTCATTAGCACATTTCGAAATCTAAGAAGTTGAAAATATTTTTAAGAGATGGATCAGAAGACAATTTCTAATTGAAAGATATCATAAGAATGGACCAAGTGAGATGAAAACTAAAAAAAAAACAAAATACTTTTACAGCTAAACCTTGATTTTTGCGATGTCGGTGACCTTAAATTCCAACTAAACCTACATGTATATATACCTCAAATTGTCCGTATTTTTTAATAAGAATTCTACAATCTAATTCAGTATGTCTTCATTTCTTCATGTTTAAATTGGATCAGATTTTGATTAGATAGCAATATTTCGTCATGTGTAGTCTTTTGTGTTTGATGTTTAAATGTCGTGTGTCTCTTTTCCGTCTCGTGCTGTACTCGTCTTTTGTATTTTTGCATCGGGTGTTTTGGTGTTTTACTGTTGATGCTGCAACGGGGTCTTGTTGGAGATCTCCTCCCTTCTTTTCATTTCTTCATATTAAAAGTGGATCAGATTTTGATAAGATAGCAATATTTTGTCAATTTACATCAAAAACATTTATTCAGTCAGATGTAAACATTACAAAATCTTTTTACATCTAAACCTCGATTTTTGCAATGAATGTGACGTCAGAATACACCTTTACCTATATGTATATATACCTTATGTTTTCTGTATTTTATTTACGTATTTTCGACTTCATAAGCACATTTTGATTTCTAAGACTGTAATAATTTTTAGAGATGGATCAGAAGACAATTTCCAAATTAATTGATCATGAGAATGGATCAAGTAAGACGAAAACGAAAATATATACTGATGCATCGTATGCGATGTCCGTGACCTTAAATTTCAACTAATTCTACATGGATATATGTTAAACGTCTTCAAATTGAATAGCATCATTTAAGAACAGAAACATTGGCAGCATGGACCAGACATGCACGTTTCGGGTACTTAACCCTCGTCAGTGATCCTCAAATTTAAACAATGTAATATGCCAAAAAAGTATGAAAGTTACTATGTCGAAAGAGCGGACCGAGAGACGTAGCAGGATGAGTGGGATATGATGCTACAGGACCCACGTTTTAGAAATTTCAAGAAATTTTGATAACATACATCAAATTGTCCGTATTTTTGAATAAGAATTTTATAATCTATTTTAGTATGTCTTCATTTCTTCATATTTAAAATGGATCAAATTTTGATTAGATAACAATAGTTTGTCAATTTACATCAGAGCCATTTATTTAATCGGATGTAAACAATACAAAATGTAGTAACATTTAAACATTGATTTTTGCGGTGAATTTGACGTCAGCATACCACAAAACTTATATGTATATATACCGAATGCTTTTTGTATTTAAATTTACATTTCTTTCGACTTCATTGGTTTTTTGGATGGACCAGAAGACAATATTTACTAAATGGAGACCAAAGTTATGGTGTAAAATAATCTCCTCACTGTAAGATGAACATACAAACAAACAGCATGACGTAGGTGTCCAGGAAACACACAGATGGATTAGTAAAGGGATATAAAAATAGAAGGCATACGAAATAGAGTCCGTGCTCTGCCGGCTGTAGCGAGCTTATGCATGTGATCATCCCAGGAGTCCGACTGAAATTCAGAGGGGACAGCAGGTCTGGGCTCTGTCTTCTCTAAAAAGGGTTGGAAGGCCCCGTTTGTGGAGTCCTGTCGTCACAGTTAGTCAAAGTGCAATTCGTTATAATGCGCTGGTAAAAGGTTGTAGATTGTTCCAGTACCAAGCCATGTGTCCTTCTGGTGACAGAAGGAACATATCCACGATATCAAAGGCGTTTGATGATTCTAAATCAATTTCGATTATTGATCAAGTGAACAAATCCTGTTACATCTATACCCTGATTTTTGCGATGTCTGTTAAGTTAAACTCCAGCTAAACCTACTCGTATATTCTAAATTGTATTTTTGAATAAGACTTCTACATTCTATTTATGTACGACTTTGTCTTCATTTCTTCGTATTTAAAATGTATCAGATATTGATAAGATGGCAATAGCATTTTATCGCTTGTAAACAATGTAAAATCTAGTTACATCTAAACCTTGTTTTTTTGCAATATATGTGACGTCAGAATACACCTTAACCTATATTTATATATACCTAATGTTTTCTGTATTTCATTTAGATTTTTTCGACTTCATAAGCACATTTTGATTTCTAAGACTGTAATAATTTTTAGAGATGGATCAGAAGACAATTTCCAATTTAATTGATCATTAGAATGGATCAAATAAGACGAAAACGAAAATATATACTGATGCATCGTATGCGATGTCCGTGACCTTAAATTTCAACTAATTCTACATGGATATATGTTAAACGTCTTCAAATTGAATAGCATCATTTAAGAACAGAAACATTGGCAGCATGGACCAGACATGCACGTTTCGGTTACTTAACCCTCGTCAGTGATCCTCAAATCTAAACAATGTAATATGCCAAAAAAGTATGAAAGTTACTATGTCGAAAGAGCGGACCGAGAGACGTAGCAGGATGAGTGGGATATGATGCTACAGGACCCACGTTTTAGAAATTTCAAGAAATTTTGATAACATACATCAAATTGTCCGTATTTTTGAATAAGAATTTTATAATCTATTTTAGTATGTCTTCATTTCTTCATATTTAAAATGGATCAAATTTTGATTAGATAACAATAGTTTGTCAATTTACATCAGAGCCATTTATTTAATCGGATGTAAACAATACAAAATGTAGTAACATTTAAACATTGATTTTTGCGGTGAATGTGACGTCAGCATACCACAAAACTTATATGTATATATACCGAATGCTTTTTGTATTTAAATTTACATTTCTTTCGACTTCATTGGTTTTTTGGATGGACCAGAAGACAATATTTACTAAATGGAGACCAAAGTTATGGTGTAAAATAATCTCCTCACTGTAAGATGAACATACAAACAAACAGCATGACGTAGGTGTCCAGGAAACACACAGATGGATTAGTAAAGGGATATAAAAATAGAAGGCATACGAAATAGAGTCCGTGCTCTGCCGGCTGTAGCGAGCTTATGCATGTGATCATCCCAGGAGTCCGACTGAAATTCAGAGGGGACAGCAGGTCTGGGCTCTGTCTTCTCTAAAAAGGGTTGGAAGGCCCCGTTTGTGGAGTCCTGTCGTCACAGTTAGTCAAAGTGCAATTCGTTATAATGCGCTGGTAAAAGGTTGTAGATTGTTCCAGTACCAAGCCATGTGTCCTTCTGGTGACAGAAGGAACATATCCACGATATCAAAGGCGTTTGATGATTCTAAATCAATTTCGATTATGGATCAAGTGAACAAATCCTGTTACATCTATACCCTGATTTTTGCGATGTCTGTTAAGTTAAACTCCAGCTAAACCTACTCGTATATTCTAAATTGTATTTTTGAATAAGACTTCTACATTCTATTTATGTACGACTTTGTCTTCATTTCTTCGTATTTAAAATGTATCAGATATTGATAAGATGGCAATAGCATTTTATCGCTTGTAAACAATGTAAAATCTAGTTACATCTAAACCTTTTTTTTTGCAATATATGTGACGTCAGAATACACCTTAACCTATATTTATATATACCTAATGTTTTCTGTATTTCATTTAGATTTTTTCGACTTCATTAGCACATTTGGAATTTTAAGAAGTTGAAAATATTTTTAGAGATGGATCAGAAGACAATTTCTAATTGAAAAATATCATAAGAATAGACCAAATGAGATGAAAACAAAAACAAATCCTTTTACAGCTAAACCTTGATTTTTGCGATGTCGGTGACCTTAAATTCCAACTAAACCTACATGAGTGTATATATACCTCAAATTGTCCGTATTTTCTTAAGAAGAATTCTACAATCCATTTCAGTATGTCTTCATTTCTTCATACTTAAAATGGATTACATTTTGATTAGATAGCAATATTTTGTCAATTTACATCAGAAACATTTATTCAGTCGGATGTAAACAATACAAAATCTAGTTACATCTAAATCTTGATTTTTGCAATGAATGTGACGTCAGAATTCTACTAAACCTATAAGTATATTATGTATTTCTTTCGACTTCATTAGCACTTTTGTAAAATAAGACATTGATGATTATTAGAGATGATTCAGAAGACAATATTTAATTTATGGACATCATAAAACAAAGGATATCTCCAACAACACTACGTTGCGGCAACCACATGCAAACTCCAAAACCCCAATGCAAAATTACAGAAACATAATGCAAGAAGGACAAGGATCATCAACGCATAACAAAGAAATATCAAACACAATAAACCATACATAAACCAACATGACCAATGGGCAACTGGCCGACTTTGGACGGTCATTTGCCACGCGAGTAGCAGACGATGTGGTTATCTGGATTACGTGCGCACACCTCTCCCACTTTTCCGATTATCCTTAGGTCTCGAAGAACGCCAGATGTAGTGTCAAATAACCTCCTCACTGTGCAAACAGACAGCATGACGCAGGGGTCAACGAAACACACATATGTTTTTGTAGATGGATATGAAAAACAGAAGGCTTACGAAATAAGGTCTGTGTGCTGTCGGCTGTAGCAAGCTTATGCATGTAAGCACCCGAGGAGTCCGACTGTCAGAGCGGACATGTTGTCAGGGTTCTTTCTTCTAGGTTTGGACAAGGTTCGTCATGGAGTCCTGTCGTTACAGTCAGTCAGAGTGCATTGCTTAAGAATGCACTGGCTATGGCTGTAGATTTGTCAAGTACAAACCAAAGTGTCCCTTTGGTGACAGAAGGATAATATTAACGATATAAAAGACGTTTGATGATTCTAACACAATTTCGATAATGGATCAAGTGACATGTAAACAAAAACAAATCGTGTTACATCTATCCCTTGATTTGTATGATTTGCGATGTCTGTAGCGCTAAATTACAACTAAACCTACAACAAATTGTCTACAATTTTAATAAGAATCCTACATTATATTTCCGTATGCCTTCATTTCTTCAAATTTAGACTGGACCAGATATTGATTAGATAGCAATAGTTTGTCAATTTACATCACAAAGATGCATCAAGTCGGATTTAATAATAATGTTAAATAATGTTGAATTCAGTTACATCTAAACCTTGATTTTTGCGATAAATGTGGCGTCGGAATACACCGTAACCTATATGTATATATACCTAATGTTTTCTGTATTCTATTAACATTTCATCGACTTCATTAGCACATTAGCGAATTCTAGGACTTTGATAATTTTCAGAGATGGATCAGACGACACTTTCTAATTGATGGGTATCATAAGAATGGACCGAGTGAGATGAAAAAAAAAAAAAAAAAACAAATCCTATTTCATCTATTCCTTGATTTTTGCGATGTCGGTGACGTTAAATTCCAACAAAACCTACATATACCTATAGACCTCAGATTGTCAGTATTTTTGAAGAATTCTTTATTGTATTTTAGTATGTCTTCATTACTTCATATTCAAAATGGATTAGATATTGATTAGATAGCAATAGTTTGCCAATTTACATCACATAAATGCGTTTAGTCGGATGTAGAAAATGCAAAATCTAGTTACATCTTAAATCTCTTTTTTTTGCGATTATTGTGTCGTCAGAATACCACTAAACCTAATGTTTTTAGTGTATTGATTTACTTTTCTGTCGACTTCATTAGTTCTATTGTCATTTTAAAACTTTGATAATTCTTAGAGATGGATCAGAAGACAATGCTTGATTGACGGACATCATAAGAAGGGATCAAGTGAGGTGGAAACAAAAACAAATCCTGTTACATCTATACCTCGATTCTTGCGATGTCTGTGACGTTAAATTCCAACATAACCTACATGTATACATACCTCAAATTCTCCGTATTTTTTAATAAAGTATGTCTTCATTTCTTCATATTTAAAATTCATCAGGTATTGATGAGATAAGAATAGTTTGTCAATTTCCATCATAGAAATTTATTTAGTCGGATGTAAACAATGCAAAGTCTACTTGCATCTACACTTTGATTTTTTAAATGAACATGACGTCAGGATATCACTCAACGTATATATACCTAATGTTCTCTGTATTCTAATTAAAATTTGATTCGACTTCATTAGCACTTTTATGAAAGAAGACTTTGATATTCATAAAAGATGGATAAAAAAAATATTTAGTTGATGAACATCATAAAAATGAATCAAATGAGATGAAATCAAAAAAGAAAATTTAATCCTGTTACATCTATATCTTAATTTTTGCGATATCTGTGACGTTAAATTCCAATTAAACCTACATGTATATCCACATTTTTGAATTTGTTTTAAAATGGCTACGCACGTTCATTTCTTATTTTTTGTTTATTGTTCTACATGGAAAATTGTTCATCGTTATTCTAGAAAAAAGCAGCTTAATACAAAGTTTAAGGAATAGCTGACATGATTAAAGTAAACATAAGAAATACTATTAGTTAGATGTAGTATGTATCTTAAAAACATCAATCAACTCATACCAGAGAACCGCCAAGAAGATAGTACCTCTATTAAACATCAAATAGACTTTCGCTGATCTATGAAAGCGAATTTTGTAACTACGACAATGGCAATCTATAATCTTAGTAAATTGTTTGAATGAAAACCTTTATTTCGTTTATTTATATACCAATCTTAATTAAAATTCGAATTATTTTATATATAATGATAAACAAAAGCAAATAATTTACAAATTGCATCTTCGAACATTCAGTCGTGTCACACTGATTGCCTTTGCAGCGTGAAGCCCGTAAAAAGGTCCATGCAAGTGGTTTGACACTAAGTGTTTAAATGTCTTTCCCTGATATGGTCACCATACCACCTTCCATATAGACATAACCTCAGACATTTCGATTTCAGTTTCGTGTATGAACATCGACAGCATGTGCGGCTAGCCAAACAGGGGATGCTAACTCCTTCCGGGCACACCCACCTCAAGCTAAGTCTGTCTATGTTCAATTCAGTGCTCTATCGTGAGTGATGTTGTCAGGATATTCTTTGCATCAATCGATACAAAGTAATTGTTCTGCCACGTCTTTCGGTACATGTTTGGTTTTTTAAAATAACTTTCATACTCATTTGTCATATTACATTATTTACATTGAGGATCACTGACGAGGGTTAAGTCACTTAAACTTGCATCTCTGATCCATACTGCAAATTTATATGTTCTCAAATGATGAAATTGAATTTGAAGACGTTTAACATTTATACCACTTGGTGAGTACCACTGCTGGTGGATTAGGAATCCCGAGCCTAGTCCGATCAACTTCGGCTGATCGTGTCTTCAAAACCAGGAGTCCCTGAGCTAAGTACTATCATCTTCGGCTGATCGTATCTTCAAAACAATCGAAAATTTCTGTTCTCTAATTTTTTGAAATTTCTAAATCATGGGTCCTATAGAGTCATACCCCACCAATTCTTCTATGTCTTTCGGTACACAAAAACTTTCACACTCTTTAGCCATCTGACATTGTTTGATTAAAGATCACTAATACGGGTTAAGTACCCGAAACGTGCATGTCTGGTCCATGCTGCAAATTCATCTGTTCTTAAATGATGCTATAGAACTTGAAGACGTTTAACAACCGTACACTTTATTAAGATGTTCTTATTTTGATTTATTAAGATTTATTTTGTCGTCGCAGGTATTTTCTAATGAATAATTTTATCTATGGGTCGTCCTTACGTAGTCAAAAACGAAAATCGTCTTTTAAACTGCTGTTAACCTGATATTCGAACAAAATAAAATATCTACCAAAATTCCCATTTACTTTCAGACCGCCGCAATTTTGTTCTGTGTCAGCAAATGTGAAAGTTGACGTCATGCAGTTCTCTATATAGTTATGACTGAGGATTTACAGAATTTTACAGACTGAGTAATTCTATTATTACAAAATTTTCCAGTAAGATAAACATGATGATAGTCAGTCATGCATTTTATACATGGGGATTGGTTTCTGTCCCAAATTATTTTCTTAGGGATTTTGAAGATGAATATTTTATGACAAATGACAACTTACCAAACATTTATAGAAAGCTGATTAGCAGACTAAAAATGGGAATGTTATGCTGTCTTTGATCTTGGCTCCGATAGGGATAATCTTCTTTATAGCAACATTATGGAAACTGAGGATCTAATTTTGTAATGGATTTTGATACTACGAATCGGCTATAAGTCATCTTAGATTTACATTGTTTATGGCATTTTCCGGTTGTATAATGACCTTGAAAGATTTTTTGACATCTTATTTGGTATTTTTATATCGTAAAGTTTTTGCAATGTATAACAAATATTTGGAATGTTGTATCATATCAAAATCAATGAAAACACTAAAAATGTTAAACCAAAATCTTACGTATATAACCGATGACTTTCTAGATGTTTTCAAGAAGGAAAATACTCCTATGTTTGCATTAGGATTTGTGTTAAGCGCAATAAATTTTAAGTGTTCATAAGGCGATGACATGATGTCTTGGATGTTGAAGCAATAAATGATACGGAAGTGTTCCAACTCTGTTGGAGATAATTTCAAATAATTCTTCCTACCTGATCATGAACAAATGTACCTAGAACTGACCATGTTGAAACGTAAACTGCTAGTTTTTGTGTTCTGTTCAGTCTATGTGTATACAGGAATTGCCTACATCACTAATACTCATTTTAAGAGAAATACTACGCTTGATGATAAAAGATTATCAGGGAAAATTCTGAAGAAGTTCAGTAAATTATCAATCAGATCCTGTTACCGTTTCTGTGCCAGCCAGCCATTTTGCCTACGATTTGCATACAATACCATTAACGACTGTTGGTCATATAGAGAATTGTTTGAATCTAACGAAAATAACATTAAAACTGTAGTTGGTTGGAGGAATTTTCAAATGGAAGGTTACGATTTCTTCATAATCATTTCTTTTAAATATTATTCTGTGTCTAGTATAATTTCTTACTTAAAGCTGTCGGCAAATGCAATTTCTATTATTTGCTCATTTTCAAGTATGTTATAACTCATAGAAAATGATGATGGTTTGATAAAAAGGTTGTTTAAAAAAAGTCGGATGAACGCCCTTTTGGACAAGAATAGTAGTTTTTTTTAAATTTTACAGCCCCAACAAAAGTTCAACGTAAAGTCCGCCCATATTCATGTGCCCTTACGTTGACCTCTGTCAGCTTGCTTTCTGTCCATGCGCAAGCTAAATTTGGTCAATGAACATTACCGATTTCAACATGCACATGAAACATGTGTAAAGGAAAGAAAGTATTTTTTATTAATTCAGAAGTTAAGATGACAAAATAAGGACGATATTACACATGACTTTACATTGCAGATCGTATCGAGCTAAATTATCATAGATAAAAGTCGTTAATAAGCTTTTCATGTATGCGCTGGATTTGACCTGATTTATCCAACATTGCACATATGGTCACTCGGCGGAGATTCGGAATTTCTTGCCGAAGTTTAATTAACCAGGCGTCGTAGTGCAGACAGGTCTGTAGACGTATGTGTTCATGCTGTGTTTCTTTATGTAACATGTGTATTTTACCCCGGATGACTTGCGTATCATCTTTTAATAACAATTAGAAGGTATTAAAAGACTTTTAGCGAGAAAATAAATTTTACAGCTAATATTGCTTTAAAATACGCACAACAAGCTCAATTATCAAGATTTAATATTAATCCCCAGACAGTGCTTCTTTTCTTTTTATAGATTATTGAAATCCATGAACGAATCAATACGTCCATAATTCCAATTAATTAGTAGTTTCTTCAAACGCAATCGAAAATTTCTGTTAACAAAATTTTCTCAAATTTCTGTAACCTGAGTTCTAAAGCATCACATCCCAGCCATCTTGCTACGTCTTTCGGTATATTTTGGACAAAATTTTCTTAGATTTTTGCTTTATTTCATTGTTCAGATTGAGGATCACTGACGAGTGTAAAATACCCGAAATTTGCATGTCTGGTCCTTGCTGTAAATCTATCTGCTTTTACATAATGTTAATGAATTTGAAGACGTTGAACATCAAGAAATGACATTGTACATGTAACATTTTTCTAAAGTTTATCTAACACTTTTCCTAATATTTTCTCCTTACCAAATGTTGCATCTGGAAAGTGAAAAACAAATCCAAAAAAGGCATTGAAAACACGGTAGCAACATAATAGTATACACCAAGATATCCAAGAAGAAGGATAACGTTTAAACCCATTTTCAAAATAAGCAAATGTAAATCTCGAACATAAATGAGGTCATGTGACGGGGAGAGTAAGCGTCTACTGACTGTACCCAACCGTACAATCGTCATAATCTAAACTATTTTTTTCAATTAATGGATGAATTGTAATATAAGCAGGGGGTATATAGCGTTTGGTTTGTCCGTCTATCCGTCTGGTCGTCTGTCTTTCTGTTCCGTTTTCAATAAAGGGATATAAAAGTTTAAGTAGAGATAAGTTAAGGGGTAACGAGTGGCTGGTAAGCGAGCTAACTCGCATAGTCAATTCCTTCGTTTCAATCCATGTTTAACCGTTTTCCTGTTATTAAAGTTCGAGTAAAATTTTACAATTATCGGAACTCTTTCTATTATTGATGGAAAGGTATATCAAAATTACTGTCATACTTCAAATTTCAGTAAACTGTAAAAAATCTATTGAGATTTTTTATTTCTTCTGTCATTAATACGAGCAGACACTCGTTACCCCTTAAATACTAAAGAAAATTCACATATTGTTTTATGTAGTTCAAGTCATAAGTATGGAATGCTAAATATAAAACAGGTTTTTTTAGATGTTCTGAGGTTTTCGAGACAACTTAGCAAATAGGAAGGGTGCAAATTTCAAGATAAGCTTGAACCTATTCTATATCTCTTGAACCACAAATGGTAAGGATTTAATTTGATATTCCAGAAGTAGATTACTTATGATAAGACCATTTATCTTTGACCATGACCTTTGATCTTGACATTCGACCCCATTTTCTTAACTTTGTTTCAAACTGGGCTATATCTCTAAAATGTCTTCAAATGCAATATTTAACATCATTTAAGAACAGATAAATTTGCAGCATAGACCAGACACGCACGTTTCGGGTACTTAACCCTCGTCAGTGATCCTCAATCTAATTAATGTAATATGACCAAAGAGAGTGAGAGTTATAATGTCCAAAAATATATTGAAGGACGTAAGGGATATGATGCTACAGGACCTACATTTAAGAAATGTCAAGAAATTCATTTAACAGAAAATATCCATTTTTAACTGAAAGGGCTGAAATATTTCATATGAAGATTACTTCTGGCAATTCCATTCCTTTCAGACCATGATCTTTTTTTTTTGACAATATGACCTTGAAATTTGACCTACTTTTCTCGATCTTTAAATTTGGTAATAACTTTCGAATGGTAAGTGATACGGCCTACATATTTCATAAAAGCATTCCTTTCGAAATTACCTTGCCATAGATATCAAAAGTGTGACCTTGTGACTTTGGCTTTTGATTTTGACCATCTCTTTAGATAACAAGTTGAAGTTTTATTTTCCCGAGAAAAAGGAAGGATCTCCAGCATAAACACCCACAAGAAAGCGATACATAAATGACATCAAAACTACAAACCGCCACAGGACACAGCAATATGCACTAGAACCTTATACAAAAAGATAAGAACTGTCGAAACAGACGTAAAGAAACATCAATGAAACATCAAAAGAAGGGAGGAGATGAAAACATGAAAGCTGTCACAGGGGCAGTTCTATTTCACAAACATAGAGCTTGTTTTGTATTGTTATATGTTTCACTGTGGTCCAAAGATGCGCTCACAAACATAAATTGGTTGAGTTTGGCTCTCTGTTAGTCGCATTACTGTCAAAACGACGGCATTCCGGTCCCTCATCATACTTTGGAATAATATTTCAGTTGCGAAATAAATACATTTTACGCAGGAAACATGATAAAATAAACAAATTACAAAAAAAAAAAGGAAAAAAATCAGTCAAGGCTATAATTATCGTGAACTTGTAAAATCTTTTTGGAAATTTTATGAGAACTATTCTTAACTTCTTTCAAATTCGGGACAACTCCAGCAGCAAAGTATGTATCATTGGAAATTTCATTTCCTTCATTTTACGGTGACCTGATAAACAAAAGCAGAAGGATCTAAGATGAATCAAACTTCAACCACAAAAGAAATAGAATAGTGCTTTACCGAGGATATGATCTTAAAGGCATAAAAACAATGGACATGGTACAAGATCAATTTACAGTTTTATACCAGTGTCTTTCCTAACGTTGCACTCAGGCAAGCCATGAAGACGGGACTGCATGACCGGCCTTGTTCAAATCTCGTCAAAGACGACTGCGTCCTGATTCTCTGTCTGCGTCCTGATTCTCTGTCTTATTTGAAAGTTGTTAGGACTTCTCTGGTGATTGATCTTCGACTCGCTTAATCAAACAGAGCAAAGACTGTTATACGCGTACATGTCATTAAATTTTTTAGTTTGTAAGAGGCATTAAACTACACTGCAAGCCATAAATAACTATACAAACAAGAAAATCATTTTAAATCCTTTGACTTAAATACTTTGACTTATGACTTCATCCTAATTTTTCTACTCGGAACTTTAGAGATTCATAATAATTGGCTTCACATAATTTTTCACATAAACTTTTTCATCAGCACAATTTTATTTTCAAAATTTGTCATTTTTTTTATAAAAAAGAACAAAAATTCAAAACATGTGAATATTATGGTAAAATTTGTAGCAAATATCTTAAAGGTTAATCTTTAGAATTATACAAAAATGAATTCCAAAGTGTTCATTTTCTAACAGCAAAATGAACAGAAATATTGTATACTAATTTATGGATGGCAGTGTATCTCGTTTGTGATGTCACCTTACTGTGAGATGTCTTATGTTTATACAATAATTGTTCGTCCATGGATACGTGTATCTCTGTGTGCACGTAATCCGTATAACAACACAATTTGATAATAGCAGATGACCGTCCAAAGTCGGCGTCGGGTGCACATTGGTTTCCTTCCTTTTTTTGTGTTGTCATAAATGTTCTATTGTTCTGTACGTCTGTTTCGATTGTTTTGTATGATGCTCCAGTGAATATTGGTGTGTCTTTTTTGGTTTGTAGTTTTGTCTGATGTCATTTATATGTCGCTTTTTTGTGGGGTTTTTTTTTCTATGGATGAGTGCAAGAGTGGTCAAGCTGGAGATAATTCCCTTTTAATCTCTTGGAGGAGAATCTTGTGGTCTAAAGATTGTCACTATTCAACTTAATTGATAAGATAATCATGTCGTCAAAGGATAACATGTGGGGTAAATTGAAAGCATAATTTTGCTTTCGATTTTCTATTTCACTCATTTAGGTTTTCCGTAACATTTTGAATCATAAATGGAAAGACTTTCATCAATACGTCTCTATGTAAAATGTAAGAGAAGGATAAAGTAGAGATGTAAATGCAAAGTGCTGATGAAGATGGAAAATGAAATGATCGTAGGATTCACATATTTAAGGGGGGTTACGTCCCCTACGCTCCACTGATATAATTATTTCGCCCTCATGCGATTAGATCAAAGGTTCAACGTTAAATAAACATGTAACTACATGCATGTTGTATATATAAATGAATACGTATTTCAATTAAAACTTTATAATATCCATTGAATTACTATTGTGAAAAATAAATGTAAGCAAACTTTTCCTTGTATTCCAGATCTTGTCTTATCAATCAAATTGGAGGTTCATTTGATACTATCTACGTGGGATGAGGCATTAACAGAATGTAAAAATCGGGGTATGACACTGGCAATCCTAAGTAACGACATAACATTTACAGCGGCACAGAAGTATATTCAAACAATACCGTAAGTTTTATCAGTACAAAATAAAAAGTTCTTTGGTAATAATTTCAGTGCACCATATCCTTATTTGATTAATTAATGTTTTAGTAGTGATTCTCCATTCCGGAGTGCAGTAGTTACAAATATCACATATGAATGCAAGCAGGAGATGCTGTCTCTTCCTGGGCACCTGGTCTCATTCCCATATTGGGAGTACGCTTCTTTTCTTATGGTGGAGGATTTTCTTTGTTTGCTTCGGTTCTTGTTTTATCCTGGTTTATTTATGCCTTTGGTTTATGATTTTCTGAATTATCGATTTTGTACTATGTATTGGGATATGGTCATTATCCATATTTGTCGTCATACGAATAATCGAGAAAGTAGAAAAAGGAGGGGATCTCAAACAACACAAGGTAGCAGCACCCACAGCAAAACTCCAAAATTACCCATTTCAAAAACACAGAGCAGACATGCACATAAAGAAGGGTCACTCATTGTATAGACTTTCCATTGGAACAGATGTGAACCCCGAAATATACAACATTCCGAAGTGAGACCAGCTACACGGGGAAGGACAGCATCTCCTGTTTGCATTCAACATCAGTCGCATCAGGTCCATGAAAAAGTGTCGTATCCAGTGATTTATTCAATGAAAATGTTGATGTACTATTAGATGAAGATTTCTTGTTTATGTTAATCGAGCTAAGCACAGAGTTATCCATTGCTATATACCTCTGAGTACTAGGATAGGTATATTAAGTAATGGAGAATTTAGAAATATATACCATGTCAATGCTGGGGCACTATGAAGGTAGACAAACAGCATTTCAGAAGTTTAAAGTTTACTTACAGAGGCTGCCTCTCGCCTTTGATGGATGTGAATATCAACATGGATCTCTGCAGATGAGCAGTAACACATTTTTCTTATTTTTTCTTAAAATTTTGTTTTATCTAAAAATTAATCACACAGTTTAAATTGATTGCATTTTTTCTTTTTCAAAAAGTATTTTCTAACAATGTTTTGTAATAACAGATTCACACTTACAGTCCATCAGCAGCGATACCAGCCTAGTGGTTGAAATTGTCAATATTGAAATATATGTTCTATAGTACCAATTTCATTATACTGGACACGTGTTTCGGATATTGAATTTGCTGGCACCATCTACAATATAGAATTTTAATTTCCTCTTGCCAAAAGGAGCGGCTCCAAATTTTGTGTAGGATTTATTCCGAAGTTTATTTAAGTGAATATATGGACAAAAAATCGTTGGAGAGTAGGCGCAGGGAGGTTTATTCTAAACATGACCGAAAACATTATGCCGAAACCCCAGCTAAGGACAGAGTTATGCAGCTAAGTTTTAGAAATTTAGGTCTTATTTCATGACAGGAAATTTAGAATATATTTCATTGCAGTGCGTAAACACTAAAACTAGCTGAGTGTTATCGTCGCGGACTTACAGTCTCCCAGCAGCGATACCATCCTACATTGTAGTGGTTGAAATTGTCAATATTGAAATATATGTTCTATAGATCTCAATCCTACATCTATTCCTACATCTTATCATATTCTATTCTACATCCTATCCTATCCTTCTTTATCTACCTCTCATCACTGTAGCGAGATAATGCTTAAAACTAAATAACTTAATTGAATTACATGCATAAGTAGAAAATTATCTGTAATGTTTGCTGTTTTTTTAATTCTATTTCGTTCATGTCTCGCAACTTTAATAAATACATGATTACAAAAAGTATATAAGAATGCAACAAGCGGCATAATGAAGGAGTGAATAAAGAATATAATTTAGAGCGGTTATAAATCATTCTCGTTTGCACATAAAGATATTAAAATGGAAATTATTTTAACCATTTTAAAAATACCATTTTTGCACTTGAAGTGAACGCAACAAAAAGTTTTTTTTAGTTCAATTAGAATTACTCAATATGGCAAGTATGAAAGTTTAATGGATCGAATATTACCAGATAAGGATGTTTGTCCTAGATTGTAGAATGAGGTGGATATGGTGTAGGATAGGATAGGATGTAGGATAGGATGGGATAGGATAGGATGGTACTCTATCCACTTCTATCCTACATCCTGCATCCTACCCAATTTTTTTTTGTCAAACAAGGGGGTTGCAGGACTGTGACTGCTATAAGCAAATTGTGTATCTATCCGGATTACGTACACACAACCCTCCTATTTATCCGGACACTTAAGGAATGAGTGTCTTATTTTGGGTGTTTATGGTTTATAATTCTGGTTCGTCAGGTGCAAATTTCGTGAGCCGTGAAGCGGTTCTCGAAAAATTTGCGCCTGACGAACCAGAATTATAAACCATAAACACCCAAAATAAGACACTCATTCCTTATATTCCATACAACATCTGAATATTTCATTTTCTTCAAATCATTTGTCATGGAAAATCATATTTATAGGCAGAAATAGACCCTGTTGTTTTTAGATTCTGTTCAATTCTCCCAAACCAAGCTTCCGGTTTGTGAAAAAAAAAAGTTCCCTGGATTCAAATGGTAAACCGTTATTTATTATCATATTCTTCAATAAAGTTAAATGTTTTCATTCAAATTTCTTACAATTGCTTTCATTTATTAGCAATTTAAATGTAAACTATAAGAATTTAAAATTCGCGCCGTTTGCAACTAGTCAGCTGTAAAACATCAACACGGAAAGCGTCGCACAGGTCGTACAGACTACAATCTACAGTACACGTGTGTCACATTTTGAAGTTGAAGGTACAGTTTTCAAAATTTGAGCGGGCCATGAATCCTGAAGTGGAGAGGAATTGTGACATGTAGAACCGGTTGTCATTCTGCTGAGATAGAGATAAAGATACTTGTTCATCAGCGTTTGAAACAGCGAGTTGCCTCTGATCGTCGCAGTCAGGTGAAGTTATGGTAGCGGATGGTAAAGCTAACGGCACGGGTGCATGTAAAGGGGATTCTTTTCCGGCAGCAGCACAGGCAAGGGTCATACTCAAGTCCTTTTTCTGCTTTGTTGAGCACTCTCTGTTATAGCTTCTCAATGAAGACTCGCTGCAATGCCCACTCATGTACATAATGTGTCTCGCTTCATGCCCGGCATCATTCATTTTCTGAATTGCTGTTGCTCGCAGACAATGGGGGGTGTAACTTTCGGACAAATCTGCTGCCTTTACAACATCACGCATGAAACTGGAAAATCCCTTCTTGGAAAGTGGCTTTGGAATGTACCAGGTATCTTTCTTTTCTGGAAACAAGAGAGCTTCCTTATCGCAGTGATTAAATAAGTGCGTTGATTCAGGATGTAAGTGATCAAGGTAAAATTGGAGAACTTTCAGGGGACATAACTCGGTGCTTCCTCACTGCACAGACCTCCCTGGAAAATTTTCTGGAGTGTTTCTTGTGTCAATGAGGCGTACTCATCCCCATTTTCATCAGCCTTTATTTCGAAAGAATCCCTCAGCAGCTGATAGTGAAATTCCATGCCACGGGTGACAAAATGCATTGAAATAAGGAACCATACAGCTTGTCGTAAGATAATGGGCGAAGAACGGTATCCAGTACTAAGGTATGTAGAGATCTTTCTCAAATCATTCGTGTTGATGACCTTTTTGTGTTCAGTTGAACGGGCGATACCTTTTTTCGTTTGATTTTTCAGTGTACCATCTAATGCACGGTTTGCATGGAGAAATTCCTTATCCCGAACAATGTCCATGTCCAAATCTAAGTCGTGTAGATGTCGGTTTATAGCTGCTCTCATGTTTACCAACGAGTTTTTGTGATACTCTGAGGCCTGATCTTTAGACATGCCTTTTGCCCTTCCATCAACATTCTTTGGTGTTGCCTCACAGTAAAAAGACCTGAGCTTTTCAGCAATAACAGATTTTGACAAATTTTGGAAATCTGCTTTGAATCCAAACTTCTCTTTGTGCCATTCTGGAAATGATAAAAAGAAAAAAGATTTTTGTACTGTGCTGCAGTGTACATGTAAATTTATATGTACATTTATGTAAAGGGATGATTTTTATTTTTTAAATTTTGATTTTTTTTATAAGTTTTCGACAAAAAAAACCTTGATATACAGGTTATGAAGCCGATTTGCAAATTTAATGTATAATTATTAAATCATCACATGTAACACCAATTTTGACTTTCCATTTTATTTGAATTTTGACTTTCATGTTCATTTTGATAATTTTAAGATTCATCATGAGCTCAGACTTAATTTGTTGAATTTGTTTTGTGGCTTTTTCCTGTCTGCTTGTCTGTTTTTTGTCTAATGATAACAAAAAGGTTCTTTTTTTCATATGTCATGTTTATTTCTTTTTTCAAGATCTTTCTTAGTAGTGGTAAGCATATTATGTAACCAACTTGTGACCTTCGCCTTGGAATTTTACCTACCGGTACATGTAAGATGATTTTTACTGAAAATTTTTAACCATGGTCATATTTCTTTGGTAAGTGGTAAATGTTTGCCTTGTGAAAAGACTCTTTAAGGCCTTATTTCTTAGTACCAGAACTTTTTTTTCTTATGTCATTTAGGGATGATGTTTTTAGATGGTTCTAGCTGTCTTCATGGTCTTTGAGAGCTCATGGATATATATTTTTGGTTTATCAGTTGTGCAGACTGTGAAATGAAACTTTTAGCTTGTATATTATAATCTCTTTGAATGGTGCCTTGTTGTACAATGGGGATTTCATTTTCCTTCCTTCTTCCTTTTTTTTTTAATTGTGTAAATGTAATTTTTTTTGTTTTAGAATTTAAGAGCACCAATACCCTTGACTTTTTACTTTTCATACATTTATTTCTCTCTAAAAATCAATTCAATAATGAACATTTTGAAAATTCCAGGATTTAAATTCAAGATATTAACCTTGGAATATATTGACACCCCACTTTGTGTTCTTTTTGGTGCTTTTTGATTGGGTCTGGTCCTCTAGCAGCCTTATTTCCTCTTCAGTTACAGATTTGAAACGCCTACTTGTGGTGGAGGACGGCATGTCACTCATGGGCTGGGGGCTTTGGTTACCTTCACTTGGCTCGATATTTCTGGAAGTGATAGGCAAAGGTGAAGCAGGTGTCTCCGGGGGAGGCAAACCTTGTAATGCTGGCTCAGACAGTACACTGTCCATGTTGTCCTTGTTTACTGATGATATAGCAGTTATGTCGATAGAACTAAGGAGTTCTTCAGTTTCATCGTCACTATCAAAAAAGTCTAAATCAAATGGGAAGCCCAAGTCAAAGGAAGCCATGTTTTGGACGTACTGTATTTGCAGACGTACAGATATACGACGATGGTACTTTTGTACGATTTTACTGTACAGTACTGTACGTTTACATTCGTTTATTTTGTCAGTTATTGTTCTCCTTGTTGATATATATTAGTGTTTTTGTTTATATTTATAATGTCAAAAAATTCCATCGATTTTTATGCATTAAGTATCAGTACTTATTTAAAAAATCGCGATTCGTGTTGTTGTTCGTGAGTTTTACAATGTGCGATTCTAAAAATAAAGAAATACACAGCGTAGACGTAAGCGCCGCCCACTTTAAAGATTCCTCCGCGCTTCCGTTGGTGATCCGGTGCAACCAGAATTATAGTATATGAATCCCTTTGCCTAATGGGGCTTTAACATGGGATTTTACTCGTAATGGAAATATAAAGAGGTAAACCGCGAAATACTAAGGACATATCAACCTATTTTTATCTACACGTATGATGGATATTCATAAAATCGTAATTCATTCTTAAAGCATTGTTTGATGCATTCAATGCGTAATTATGCCCAGAACATTAGGTGTATTTATCATTGAATTTGTTTCTGTGTCATATGAAATTTTAAAAACAGCTTATGTAATAGCCTAGTAGATAGAGAAAGAAGAAATTTTTGAAAAGGGTCATTTTAGGAGCTATCTTCGCTTGTTAAAAAATATAAAAAAAGAAAATTAATTGCAGAAAAACTAATTGGAGAACTTTCCATTTTTGAACGAAATTTTATGAAAAATATTTTTAGAAACATTTTACAAATCGATATTTGATGGCCCATCGTTCTGTTGAAAATTCTATGGAAATATTTTTTTTCCCATAGAGTTCAATGTAAACTGTAAAGACCCGTAACCATTTTTTCATGATCTGAATTGGTAAACAATTTTCAATAAATTTTCACACCATAACAATACTGTGATTTAAGGTCTCATGATTTCATAAATGGGAGGCCCAATTTCTTCTCATTACCCATTGAACACCTTAAGATAGATTGTACCTCTGGTCCAAAATCGGGGAAAACGGATGTGCATGGATACCCCACCTTTTTCATATCATTGCACACTAGGAAGTTTATACAAGTTTCAAGCATGAAAATTCTATACAAGTGATCATAGGGAGAATATAATCTCTCACGACCAGAGGTACGAGCTACCTTAAAACTTTTTACCTTTGCCTTGACTAACAATGAGAAAATATGCCCAGAAAAAAAGCAAAGATTTTGTTTCATTTTACATCGCAAACACTTCACTATTAGAGACATTAATGTGCGTTCGCAGTATTGCGCATTATTTTACTGATAACCCAAAACTTTCACAAAGATGTTTTCCATAGATAACACAAAGATTCCGCGATATAATTAATTAATATCGTGTTTTGTGATATACAGCAAAATGTTACTTCAAGAAGATATAGAGTTGAAACCTTTCAGCATTATGTTTAGAAGTGTATCAATTACTTCTCGCGTTAGACAGAATAGATAGACAGAATTACCATCGAAAATGCGTCAGAATTATCAAACGCCTCTTATACCGTGGATATGATCCTAATGTCACCAAACAGACACTGGGCTTGGCACTTGGCCCATCTACAGTCTTTTACCAGCGCATCCTGAATACTTGCACTCTGACTGTGACGACGGGACTCCATGACGGGCCCTGTCCAAACCTCTTTAGAGAAGACAGTACCCCGATCACCTGTCCTCTCTGAATGTCAGTCGGACTCCTCGGGTGATAACATACATGAGATCGCTACAGCCGACAGAGCACAGATTGTATTACGCATGCCCTCTTTTTATATCCATTTACATATTCATTTGTGTTGCTTGGGCCCCTGTGTTTTGCGGTCTTGTTTGTATGTGGTCATCTGTCAGTGAAGAGGTTGTTTTACGCCACAATTGCACGTTCTTCGAGACCTCTGGGAAATCGGAAAAGTGGGAGGGATGTTCGCACGCAATCGAGGATAACCACATCGTCTGCTACTGACGTGGCAGATGACCGTCCTAAGTCGGCACTGTTTACCCATTGGTCTCGTTGGTTTATTGTTTAGTCATTTGTGTTTTATGTTTTTCTGTGATTTGACATTCCTTTTACCACTTCGTCTCTTTCTGTGCGTGTCTTCTTTGTGTTTTACAGTGGGTGTTTTGGGAGGTTGCTATTGGTGCTGCAACTAGGTGTTGTTGAAGATCTCCTCCTTTCATTTCTTTCCAGCTCTGTCGCCTAAAAGAAGCTTTATTTTGGCACTGAATAAATTTGACATCATACGTCTTATTTGGCTATTTCGCAAACTTGTTATTTCATTCAAAAGTTTTTTCGAAATTAATGGAGCTTAACATCTTAGCACCATCTCTCCAATACTATTGTGAACATAGATTTTATTGGAATATGCTTCTGAATCGAACCTACAGGAAATTAAGAACTGTGTACTCTCTACAAAGTAAATATACAAATTTAAATTCTAAAAATTAAACCAGAGGGCGCAAAAGAAATTAATTTTGGCGGCTTATAAAAAGCAATTGGCTTGAAGCATCACTGACGAGAATTTGATATTCGAAACACATGTCTAGTGCATAATAAATTGTTTTGAAATTTTCTTCAAGGAGGTATTTAGTTGGAACCGTTCTGCATTATTGTACCTTTTGCAAACAATTTATTTTTTCTCCCATATCTTCGATTTTATATACTTTTGCTAAATGTAAATATGATATACCCAGGTAGACAGGCTCAATGTCAAATAACTCTTTGATTATTATTTGACAGGGAGTTGAACAGTACAGAAGGAACGTGGATAGGTTTAAGAAGTGAGGGGAACAAATCATTTAAATGGATTGATGGAACCGTTGCTACGGATGTACCGTGGGATAAAAATGACCCAAGCTTCAATGAAGTAAGCTGTGCAGCTCTTCATCCATTTAGAGCCCGAATCCGAGACAACACGTGCAGTAAAGCGCGATATTGTTTGTGTGGAGGGTAAAGAAATGATTTTCCGTGAAAATACAGGACTGATGATACCTATGTAATAGTATATTGACGTCTACTTAATATCTTTTTCAATTGTCAATATCTATTAGATATTGTGTTTTACGTTCGCCTCTCGAATACCATTTATAAGCAATGCCATTTAGTGATTTGTTTTTTTTTTTCTTTTTTAAATTTATTCTAAATCATAATCATAATACATAGTACATACATATAAACAATGGAACCAAAAAAGTAGTTGTATACAAGAATTCAAGGATATGAAGGTTATAGGATTTTTTTTCAAAATTACTTATCACGTCTAGTTTCAAATCAATTTTAGAATATGCCAAAAATTTTTGCCAAAAAATCAAAGAATTTTTCAAATTATTTTTATACGCCCATCATTTGACGGGTCGTATTATGGCATGGCGAAGTCCGTCCGTCTGTCCGTCAACCTATGGAACGCAATAACTTGATTATGCGTCAATAGATTTTCATAAAATTCATACATTATGATTGGACTGTTGAGAGGAAGCCGCCTTTCGATTTTCAGGTTCAACCAATTTGTCATTACAGAGTTATGGGACTTAGATTTTTAAAATACAGTGAAAATATACTAAAATAATTGAAAATTATTTAAAAATCTATTTCTGGTCAAGACGTTTTGAAATTTTGTATACTTCAAGTAGAAAGGATGTTCTTTCACATATGTAACGGGTTTTTAATTTTTTTTAGTCGAAAAACCGAGATATTTGTAATGGAAATGGGGGTGGGTGATATGCACATGCATGTTAAGTTAAGGGCAAAATATAGGCGCATGGAACGCAATAACTTAAATATGCGTCAACAGATTTTCATGATATTCATACATTATGTTTGGATTGTAGAGAGGAAGCCGCCTTTTGATTTTCAGGTTCATTCGATTTGTCGTTACAGAGTTATGGGACTTAGATATTTTAAAATACAGTGAAAATATACTAAAATAGTTAAAAATTATTTAAAAAAATATTTTTGATCGAAATGTTTTGAATATTTTGTATACTTAAGGTAGAAAGGATGCTCTTTGACATATGTAACGGGTTTTTATTTTTTTTTTGGTCGCATAACTGAGATATTTGTAATGGGAGGGGGGGGGGGGGTGTTATATGCACAAACATGTTAAGCTAAGGGCAAAATATAGGCGTAAGGAACGCATTAACTTGAATATGCGTTTACGGATTTACATGATATTTCTACATTGTATCAGACTTTGGAGAAGAAGCCGCCTTTCCATTTTCAGGTTCATCGGACTTACGGAGTTATGGGACTTGGATATTTTAGATACAATGTAAAAATATAATAAAATAGTTAAAAATTCTTTAAAAATCCTTTTCTGGTCAAAATGTTTTGAAATTTTGTATACTTCAAGTAGAAAGGATGTTCTTTCACATATATAATGGATTCTTAAATTTTTTTGTCACAATATCCAGAAATTATGTGTAATGGGGGGGGGGGGGGGGGTTTATATGCACAAACATGTTAAGCTTAGGGCAAAATATAGGTGCATGGAACGCAATAACTTGAATATGCGTCAACAGATTTTCATGATATTTCTACATTGTGATCAGACTTTGAAGAGGAAGCCGCCTTTCGATTTTCAGGTTCATCCGATTTGTCCTTATGGAGTTATGGGACTTAGATATTTTGTTGTTGTGAAAAAATCCCAACGGGCGTATCTTGCTGCGTGAGCGTAGGCTTTATTGATATTGTATTCTTCTTCATCTATATTATTCCATCTGCAAAACATTTTGTATTTATAAATTTTCAGTGCAACATACGATATAAGATTATTGAATAATTTTTTTTTGTTCTCTTCTAAGTAAAAACCAATTAGAGTATGTTTCCATCTTATGTTCATTTGCAAAATTAGTCCTTAAGCAAGCCATATATTTTTAACATTTTTATATGAAAAAATTAAATGTTGAATATCTTCTGTTTCATTACAATGCACACAATTTTCTGTACTTTCTTTCTTCCATTGAAACATTTGTTTTCTTCAACATAGCATATTTTGTAACAGCTTATAATTAAATTCTACAATATTTTATCTAACGCTAATTTGATCTTATGATTATATATATTTTTCCAATAACTCTGACAAATTTCGAATTTTTTTCCATAATATTTGTGGTATCTAGGGGATTCAAATTTATCGTTTAATAATATTTCATAAAATAATATACATTTTTGGTCTTCGATGTAAGAATATTTATTATGAAAATAGAAAAAGCTTTTATTGTCTATATTCATGTATTCCACTTCTGATGGTTTTATGTGCTTTATTGAATTTCTGAAAATTTTTGAAATTATTGCATATTTGCAAAGCCAATTTGTTTTATTACATAAATGTCTTTCTATTTTGTTTGTACCCTTCAGTCCATCTTTATCAAATATGTCCTTTACATATCTTATTCCGCCTTTTATCCAAGATTTAAAATAAATTGATTTTCCTTTGTTTTTGAAATATTTATTGTTCCATAAAGGTTCCTGGAGAATATCTTTTGAATTCATTTTATCAATTGATATAAGGTGTTTACATAGATTAAAACTTATTAAAACTTCTTTGTAAAATATGGGTAATTTTCTTAAACTTTTAAATTCTTTAATATCAGTAGTATTCATTTTTATTACATATTCAAAATCAAAATTTGTTTGTGACCGACTAACATCGTCACTGAGGAAGTTCTACGGTCGATATGGGGAACTCGTCATACACTATGATGTCCCACTATCCAGAATGGTGGATGATATTCTGTCATAGACCATTTGAACCATCCATCCAAAGATTGTACTCTATATCTTCCAAAATGGAAGTAACCGGATGTGACAGTTCTACCGAATTGAAGCGACGGGTGTTGCATGCAAGCAGGAGATGCTTACTCTTCCTGGGCACCTGGTCTCACTCTCATATCGGGAGTTCGCTTCTTTTCATATGGTGGAGGTTTTTGTTTTTGTTTGCTTTGGTTCCTGTTTTATCCTGATTTTGTATGCCTTCGGTTTCTGATTTTCTGAATTATCGATTTTGTACCGTAGATAGGGATATGGTCATTATCCATATTTGTCATTGTAGGATTTCAATATCTTATCAATTATTTCTCTGTTGACACAATTTTTTTAATCAATCTAACAAGCCATGTAGCCTTTAAAGCTTTGAATTTAAAGTCAATATCTGAAACTCCTATTCCTCCTTTACTTATATTTCCAATAATTGTTTTTTTTTTTAATTGTATCTTTGGAATCCCATAAGAAATTAAATATCATTTTATTAATCTTTTTTTATTGTATCAGCATTAGGTGATGGAAAAACTGAGGAATAGAATATTTATTATTTCTTTTTCTCCAAAAATGGTAATTTTTCTCTTTTTCCAGGACTCGAAAAGTTTTTGCATATTTTGATATTTATCGTTCCCATTTCTTTTATAAGATTTTTCTTGATCATGTCCAACGTAAATTCCTAAACATTTTATACAATCTGTATTAACTTTTATACCAACTACATCAGTTTTGTCTAATTTTGATAAGTCTCCTAATAAAATACATTCAGATTTATTCATATTCAATTTTGATCAAGCATGATTGCAAAAATCGCTAACAGTTTTTATCGCTTCTATAACTGATTCAATGTTTTTCAAGAAAAGGGTTAGATCATCTGCATGATGCACATGTTTATATTCCTTACTTTCTTCTGTTAATTTTATTCCTTATATATCATCGTTATTTATTAATTTTAAAGCAAAAACATTTGGTACATAAAGGTAGAGTATTGCAGAAATAGGGCATCCTTGTCTAATTCTTTTTTTTCATATTACATGTTTTTGAAATCCATCCGTTGTTTTTTAATCGATATATTAGATTGGTATATAAAATTTTAATCAACTTTATGAAATTACTTTTAAATTTGAATTTTTCCAAAGTTTTGAATAAAAAATTCCATTCGACCGAATCGAAAACGTTTTCGAAATCGAGACACATTAAAATTCCTTCACAATTTGATTCTTGGCAAAATTCAGAGATATCTAAAATCATTCTTGCGTTTTCTCCTTTATATCTTCCCTTATGCTGATTGATTTTTATGAATTATTTTATCTAGTATGTTTCGTAATCTTTTAGCAAATATAAAGGCGATGGTTTTATAATCTGTATTAGTTCAACTGTATTTTAATTCAGTTTTTTCATCTTTCTTATGTATCAATGAAATACTTGCTAATTGTTGGGTAAAACTCATTCTCTCTTTTTCTTATATGATCATAAGAGCATTATGAAACATAAATTTTATATCATTCTAAAAACATTTATAAAACCCATTTCTCAGTCCGTCTTGTCCGGGAGATTTGTTTGTCTTTAAGTCATTTACTGCATTTGTACATTCATCTAGAGAGGGGAATTGATCACAAATTTCAGAATCTTTATCACTAAGAACATTTTCAAAATTTACCGAATCTAAATATTCATCAATTTGCTCGTCTGGTATTCCTTTAGAAGAGTATAGATCTTCATAAAATTCACACATAGATCCTAAAATTTCACTGTTACTTTGTAGGTTTTCACTTCCAGATTTTAGTTCTTTTATTACACTTTGCTTCTGTCGTCTTTTTTCTAGGTTATGCAAATTATTTGAATTGTTTTCCCCTACCGTTATCCATTTAGCACGTGATCCAATTAATGCTCCTTTAAATTTTTCATTGTATTATTCATCTAGTTCTGCTTCAAGTTCACGTTTATTGTTCATATTTATGTTCTGAGAATTTTCATTTTCAATTCTTTTTTCTATTTGATTATTTTTTTCGTTCAAAGTTTTTCTTACCGTTTTAGAGAAAGAGATGGAATATTTTCTTGCTTTTATTTTAAACATTTCCCATTTTTCCAAGGAATGTTTATTAACATTATTATTTAGTTCTCCAATTATACTCTTTATGCCTTCCTTGTATCTTAAATCAGATAAATGTGAATTATTCATTTTCCAGTATCCGTTTCCTCTCTTATTAATATCTACTTTAAAAACAATCTTTAATACTCCATGGTCTGACATTCTTTTACCACTCAAATTACCTGGAATTCTTCTAAAATACATTTTCTCATATCCAAACCAAAATTTCTATTAATGAAAACATAATCTATTCTACTTCTTTGAACATCTTTTGAATTACACCATGTAAATCCGTTTGATTCTGGATATTTTGATTGTCATGTTTCGTATAGATCAAAGGTATATACAATATTATTTAATTTTCTAGAGCTGTGGTCTTTATGGTTATCAATTTTACAGTTAAAATCTCCACACAATATAATAGTATCTGATTCAGACAATCCTTTTCTAAACAAAAAATTGTTTAATCTTGTTAAGAAAATTGTTCTTTCTTATTCTGTATTAGGTGCATAAACATTGATTAGAAAAAAATACTTTTTCATCAATTTCAACTTTAAGATAAATTTTTCTGCCGTCAACAGATACGTGTTTTTCGATAAGCTTTACATCTAAATCCTTTCTGAACAGAATCGTAACACCTCTACTAAATGACAAGTCACGGAAACAATGGAAAGATTTTCCGAACCATCTTGCATCGTACTTTACTACATTATTTTCTATGTAATGAGTTTCCTGTAGAAATATAACATCAATTTTAGTATCATTTAGCCAATCGTATAATGTTGTTCTATTTTCGTTCGTGTTTAGTCATCGAACATTCACCGAAATGATGTCAAATTTTTCCATATGAAATATAATTTTGAGTTAAAGTATACAATAGAAAAAAAACAAGGGAAAAAAATCAAAGAGTAGAAAATTCGAAAAATGTGTTATATGCACTCAAAATAATGTATCTAGATTCGTAGTCCGTTAGACAAATATATTTCTAGTTCGTCTTGAAACCTCGTCAGCGGTCGTTTCGAATCAGTCCTTTTTGTTGTCGGTGTGATTCGGAGAGCTTTCTTTTCCGGAGCCGCGATTGCGAGAGTCATCAGCTTTGGAACTTAATATTTTGGGAGCATGTGTACGTCTGTTACGACTCGACTTTCTCGGCGACACATCATTCTTCTCTGCTTTGTGCGCATTTTGAAGCATATCGGTTATTTCACGTTGCGACTGCGCGTGCCTTGGCGTTGTCACGGTCGACCATGATCGACTTCGAGAACGCCCTTCACTAATCAATTCTTGTCAGATTCTGCCGCTTTGGATCAGTGTGTTCCGTCCCCCTCTGACTGAGGCCGGTACCCCAGAAATCGTCGTACGTAGAACGTAGATTCGGCAAAGATGGTATCAATGACAAATATGGATAATGACCATATCCCTGTATACAACGCAAAATCGATAATTCAGAAAATCAGAAACCGAAGGCATACAAAATCAGGACAAAACAGGAACCAAAGCAAACAAACAAAAACCTCCACCACATGAAAAGAAGCGAACTCCCGATATGGGAGTGAGATCAGGTGCCCAGGAAGAGTAAGCATCTCCTGCTTGCATGCAACACCCGCCGCTTCAATTCGGCAGAACTGTCACATCCGCTAACTTCCATTTCGGAAGACATAGAGTACAATCTTGGATAGGATGGTTCAAATGGTCTATGACAGAATATCACCCACCATTCTGGAGAGTGGGACATCATAGTGTATGACGAGTTCCCCGTATCGACCGTAGAACTTCCTCAGTGACGATGTTAGTCGGTCACAAACATATCCCTGACTGAGAAGCTTATCTGAAAGACGCCTAGCTCTCAGAACAAAATCCGTATATTTCGTACTTGCTCTGGCATAGCGTATCAACTGAGATATGAACACGCCATAAGCAGGCGATGAAGGGATGTTGCTACTCAGAAAAGGAAAGTTTGTAATGCTGAAATTGAAGTCGTCACGTTTGTCATAGAGTGAGGTGTTCATGTGACCATCAGTGTCGTAGGACAACATTATGTCCAAATAGGATGCTGAATTATTTGTCTCTGTAGTTTCTTTGACTTCAAGCTCTGAAGGATAGATTCTGCTCAGGTAATCTGCGAATTTCGGATTATTGATGGACAACACATCGTCTATGTATCTATAAGTGAAGTTGAAGTCAGAAGCTAAGTATCTTTTCCCTTCAGAGACCAAAGATTGAATGAATTCAGCTTCGTACGAGTAAATGAAAATGTCGGCAAGGAGTGGGGCACAATTGGTCCCCATTGGAATTCCGACAATTTGCTGAAAGACCTTTCCTCCAAACACCACAAAAATGTTGTCGATTTCACTTTTCACAATAATTTCTCTAAACTCTGTGACTTGATCAAATTTCAAAATCTCCTCCATTACTTCGATTTGCTTCTCATAGAATTGATCATTACATCGAATTCCCTTTCCCATTTGTTTTGCATCAAGCACTTTTTCAGATTCATTGATGGTTTTGGCTTTTTCTATTTCACCACATCTTATCGCTTTGGCATATTGAAATGCATGTTCTGCAGACCGATGGATGACACTGAAGACATTAATGGAACACGGGAAGAAATTTGACAGAGGATTTTTGTATCCCGCAAAAGATGTAACGTTGCCTTGGTCGCTAACGTATGCATTGCATTCTTCGGATCCGGGATAGTATCCAGTTTTTAAGCAAATTCTATATTTTTACTCTTCATCACATTGAAATTTCCAGTGTTCACCCCAGCATTTGGTACAGAGAGGTGTGCGTTTTATGGAAGGCTGGCCTTTATGAAACATGAGACATTTCAGCTCGGCGCATTGAGCAGATCTCGGTAAATGCGAGCCCTCCGGAAGTGGTTTTGCATAAACAAATTGGTTTCCGTTGAGAATACTGGTCATTTTTCGTGTAACAGGGGCTGCGTTTGATTTGAACAACACTAGAGTCAAGAGTGTTAGAGAAGCGCATGCGTACTCTGTGTAACTGACTGATTTTAATCGAATGACACGCGTTGTAATCGTGTTGTGTCCAATGTAAACAAAAGACCCCCTAACTTAGCTAAAGCCGCTTGAGTCACAAAATTCAATTTTCTTCATTGAATATTTTAGGATTTAAATTATCCCTTATATTTTGTTGTTAAAATGTATTTAATAAAAAGTATTTGTCTATTCTAATGTTTCAAATTCGATTGCTTGTCCTTGTCCACCATCTTTACACTCGATTACTACCGGTAAACTGGGGAGTATAGTCGTGTCACTCGTGTTCAACACTCGGGTCACGACAAGTGTCACGACACTTGTCGTTCGATTTAACAAGAGTCAAACACGTGTGACACGAGTCGTCTAATCGAACGCAGCCAGGATGTCTAATGTTTTCGTTTTTAATTGAGCTCGTTAGAACGACATGCATGTCAATCTCGCCGTCGTCTACTGACAAAGGCACCTCCCCTCTTTACCGTAATTCTCAATACATTGTAATTTGGAGAATTAGTACCCGCTGAAAACGGATTTGTTTCGAACACGGTGACGTTGCTATTATGAAAATCGAAACCTTCGGTAAGAAGTTTTTGTCTACTATCTGTAGTATGACAAACGTGACGACTTCAATTTCAGCATTACGAACTTTCCTTTTCTGAGTAGCAACATCCCTTCATCGCCTGCTTATGGCGTTTTCATATCTCAGTTGATTCGCTATGCCAGAGCAAGTTCCAAATATACGGATTTTGTTCTGAGAGCTAGGCGTCTTTCAGATAAGCTTCTCAGTCAGGGATATGTTTGTGACCGACTAACATCGTCACTGAGGAAGTTCTACGGTCGATATGGGGAACTCGTCATACACTTTGATGTCCCACTATCCAGAATGGTGGATGATATTCTGTCATAGACCATTTGAACCATCCATCCAAAGATTGTACTCTATATCTTCCAAAATGGAAGTGACCGGATGTGACAGTTCTACCGAATTGAAGCGACGGGTGTTGCATGCAAGCAGGAGATGCTTACTCTTCCTGGGCACCTGGTCTCACTCTCATATCGGGAGTTCGCTTCTTTTCATATGGTGGAGGTTTTTGTTTCTGTTTGCTTATGTTCCTGTTTTATCCTGATTTTGTATGCCTTCGGTTCCTGGTTTTCTGAATTATCGATTTTGTACTGTAGACAGGGATATGGTCATTATCCATATTTGTCATTCACATAAATTCTCCACAAACCCTGATCCTACTGTATACATTTTATTTCCGAGGTGCATGTCTGCACAGAACTTAGTAGTTCAAAATCTGTTAGTCTAAGAGCCTTTTTTTCAGTAACGATTTCAGAATTTCTCAGATATACTGGCTTAAGCATACTTGACATGCGTTGTATAGAAACGTTGACACAAAGGTAAACAAAGGCAATACTGTACGCAATACACAGGTAGTCAATCGATGATTTTATAAGTCTATACATGGGCGCCAAAGGAGCGGGACCACATAACTTCCAATGGAGTGTGTATATATAGCACTCTGATATTTACAAATGACAAATATGGATAATGACCATATCCCTGTCTACAGTACAAAATCGATAATTCAGAAAATCAGAAACCGAAGGCATACAAAATCAGGATAAAACAGGAACCAAAGCAAACAAAAACAAAAACCTCCACCATATGAAAAGAAGCGAAAGTCAAAGATTCGATATATTGTTTCGGCAAAAAGCAGTTCAAAAAGTTTTTCAATCCTTCTAAACAAGCTAAGCCTTACGTATTTGTTTTCATAAAAGATCAGCTCTATTAGTGCGGTGACCAAGCCTGAAAAAGTGCTCTATTTTAGGAGTTTAATGTCCACTCCTAGTGCAAGGCTAAATTTGGTATCAAATGAAAGGTTATGGTCTAAGGTAAACGATTTGACATGTCGTCAAAACTTTTACGGGTGCCTACTACGTCAAATTTGACGTTGAAATGACGTAATAAAAATGGTGGAAAATTCTCATATTTTGAACGATAATGTATGGCATTTTCAAATTTGCTGAAATGTGACAATTTCACCCGCAGAATGGAAACAGTCTACCCATTCCTGATTAAGAAGTCGTTAAAAGTCATTTTCATTCACATTCGATGACAATTTCTGATCAATACTATTATTTGAACAAGCATCTTTTGACAGCACATTACTTCAGTATTTTTATTTCGTATACTTTGCGTTCTTGAGAATTTTTAATATATTGATCTCTTTCCATGGTACGTTAGGACTTTTTTTATCGATATACCAACAAATATTTCTTCTAATTATGACAAAACGCGTATTTGGTCCTTTCTTTCCACCTGCAACAGCGATTAATAGAAATAAGTAGTATGTGCTTGTCATGCGTTCCTTCGTTTTAAATACGTCTTCATGCATAATGTCGATTTGTGCATACCCTTTGATCCTAAACCTTATCTTGTGTTTTTATAAATCGCATTTCCAGACAATAAGATGTTTCAAAGAAATTTCCATTGCTAAAATGAGGGTTTATTTTGTTGCATAAAAGGCCTTTTAGGGTGAAAAACATGTTTTTAAAGGAAATATCACAGAAAATAGGAAAACATGAATATATCATTTGTATTCATTGTAAAATTTAAAAAAAAAAATGAAAAACACAATTTAAACAAAAGTGTTAATGCTCTTTCGAATAAAGGTATTAACTTTACGCTGTGCTAAAGCAAAATATATTCATGTGAAGTGCAGTATGGTTTACTGTTTACGACGTGATTTGACGTCATTTTTATGTGTGACGCCGCATTCTGCCGTTGTCTTGGCAAGTACAGTGCATTGATCAGTAGCAAAAAGAAATAAAAATACACATTCCTACATTGAGCAAGTGAGTGAAATATTAATTCGTTTGAAGAATTAAAGCATGTTTTAAAAAAAGCTACATAAATGCAGAACTATATGCATTCACTTATGCACCTGTCAGTCGATTTGACGTCTGTGACGTTTTGTCTACATGGTGGTCGGTCTGCGAACGTACGTCGTTTCAGATTTGATTCAAATCGGATTGAAAGGGTGCTATAAAATACCACTAGCTGTCGAAAGGATAAACAAATAGGCGGAGTCAGGAATTTTTCAGGAATTTTTCAAAGCTTGAAGAGGTGTTTGAGGACTTTAGACATTTCAGGAAGAGGGAAGATGATTTCATATTACGCAAAATGTATTGTGTTATATCGAAATAATATAGCGTTTAATTCACAATACTATTGAGCTCTTTCGCAATGATGTTGCATTATACCGAAAAGGCATTGCGTTATATCAAAATAATACATGTATTTCGTAATATTGAAATAAAATATTGCGTTATTTCGGAAGCATTACGTTATTTTGCAATAATATTCCGTTAATCAACAATATAATTGCGTTATATAGCAATAATGTTGCGTCATTTTGCTATAATGATGTGTCAATTCGCTAAGATTATGCGTTATTTCGCAATTATTTTACATTATTTTTCTGAGATATTACATTTTATCGCTAAAGCAACAAATGAGCAATGTCTTATGTTGCAATAGTTATGCGTTTTATTACAATCATATTGCGTGATATTGCTAGAATATGCGTTATTTCGCGATACAATATTTCTAAATTTTGCAGAAGTATTACATACATGTAAGATTACAATGTTTTGCAAATCTATAATGTACTTTTGCGATATCACGCAATATTATTGCTATATAACACAATACTATTGTGAAATAACGTAATAACGTAATGTTATTACGATATTATGCAATTTTAATATACAAATATGGACTTGGTCGAGGTCATTGTGTCATTATAATGATCCGTTGCAAGTAATATCGACCGAGGCCTAAAGCCTAAAGGTTGATATTACAAATCTCATCGGGTCATTATAATGACCGAGGCCAAGTCTTTACTTGTTATATTATATAGCGACTCGTAGCACTCTATATCAAAAATAAAACACCGCTAAAGACGGTATGGCCGGATTGCAAAGTAAGTTTTTGTCACCAACTGGGTCAAGGTCAATAGGTCAAATAATACAGCATAAATTGAAAGGTTTTGTCAGAGGCAACCTACATGTATAAAATAAAGTTTCTACTGCATACAGTACCATAGATTTTGCTTAAACCAGGAACTTTAATCAAAATCTTTGAGTAGGTCAAAGTCGAAGGTCAAGGTCACTAGGTCAAATGTTACGGCATAAATTGAAAGGTCTTGTCATGGGCAAGCTTCATGTATAATATAAAGTTTCTACTGCATATAGTTACTTAAATTTGCCTCAACCAGAAACTTTAACCAAAATCTTTAACTAGGTCAAAGTCCAAGGTCAAGGTCACTAGGTCAAATGTTACGGCATAAAATGAAAGGTCTTGTCATGGGCAAGCTTCATGTATAATATAAAGTTTCTACTGCATATAGTTACTTAGATTTTGCCTCAACCAGAAACTTTAACCAAAATCTTTAACTAGGTCAAAGTCCAAGGTCAAGGTCACAAGGTCAAATGTTACGGCATAAATTGAAAGGTCTTGTCATGGGCAAGCTTCATGTATAATATAAAGTTTCTACTGCATATAGTTACTTAGATTTTGCCTCAACCAGAAACTTTAACCAAAATGTTTAAATAGGTCAAAGTCCAAGGTCAAGGTCACTAGGTCAAATGTTATGGCATAAATTGAAAGGTCTTGTCATGGGCATGCTTCATGTATAATATAAAGTTTCTACTGCATATAGTTCCTTAGATTTTGCCTCAACCAGAAACCTTAACCAAAATGTTGACGGCAGACGGACGGACGGACAGACGGACAGACAGACAGACGGACGGACATCGTCAATCTATAGACCGGAATTGCTTTGCAATCCGGCCAATTACAAACCTTCAAATGTGATTCTTTTGTTATTCATCGGTCATTTTATTTCATAAAGACCGCGGACGATTCTAAATAAACGAGGTTTTATGAACGTTCAATGAAGTGTGGAGGTCAATAAAAAACAATGAGGGCGGAGAAAAGAAAATTATTTCAGTCGCGGGTGTGAATTGTTTTGATTATGATGAGTATTCGGCCATAGGATAGAAAATATTGTGTTTCAAGTCCGCTAAAGACATCCTTTTATAAGAAATGTTAAAAGAAGAAGAATAGATTCTTAAATCCTCCAAACCCAAAAATGCCATTTCAAAATAAATCTAGATCCCTAAAGCGATTCTTGAAGACCATTTATTCTATATGCTTTTCACATACATGTATTATTGAGGAACTTGATGAGCAAAATTAAGAAATATTATCCTCACTTGATTAGAAAATATTTCCTTATCTCTATTTGGAATAATGTAATCACATATGGAAATTGAACTCATTGTTACACTATTATTTTCTTCTTTGACCGAATACAGGATACCTTTCAGAAAATTACCGGGATGTATAACAAATTATTTTACTTCTGTGGCCCGATAATCGTTACCGTTGCATATTTCCACCCGATAATTTGCATGGTCGATTTCATTTTGAAAAGCAGGGGTGAACTAAATATTTAGATTTTTATTTTTCGGAAAATTGAAGAAAATCTGCGGTTTGTAAGTCGGATAAAGACCTCGTTGTGGTCTGTATGAAGGTTAGATGCCCTCGGAGAGAACAGTGTGGTGTTTAAAGACCTCGGCCTTCGGCCTCGGTCTTTAAACACCACCCTGTTCTCTCCTCGGGCATCTAACCTTCATAGAGACCTCAACTCGGTCTTTATCCTATACATAATGATTCAAAGCAATAGGAATAATTTATTTTTGATAAAGAATTCAGCAATCAATTGTGCCTCTTTGTGAAAAGTGCATAAAAATTTGATTTGAATAACAGTCTTGATTTTCATCGCAAGTAATAGCACACCGAGTCATCATCTTCCGTCAGAGGTCATTATCGGAAAATAATAATTCGCGCAACAGCCAGTCAGAACGACGACAACATTATTACAATATAATTTAAGATTTAATAACTTAAGATTGCATTATTATACAAATACGGACTTGGTCGAGGTCATTATGTCATTATGTCATTATATTATATAACCAGGATGTAACGTCGATTCTGATTGGCTGGAGAGCGAGTCATTATTTTCCGATAATGACCGCTGACGGAAGATAATGACTCGGTGCGGTATTTGTCCTGATTTCAGTATTTACTTTAAAAATGAAGATATTTATTTTGTGTAAATTTAAAAGTTAAGATACATTTTTTCACAAAAAAAGTGCTATATAATTAATTGCTAAGTTCTGAACTTAAAATTATGTGTTCACATTGATTTGAATCATTATTTTAATAATATGTAGTCTTACAATTCGTTATATAATATAACAAATAAGGACTTGGCCTCGGTCATTATGTCATTATAATGACCCGATGTGATTTATAATATTGACCTCGGCCTTCGGCCTCGGTCAATATTACAAATCTCATCGGGTCATTATAATGACATAATGACCTCGACCAAGTCCATATTTGTATAATAATGACCCGATGAGATTTGTAATATTGACCGAGGCCGAAGTCAATATTACAAATCTCATCGGGTCATTATAATGAACTAATGAAAATTTGTAATATTGACCGAGGCCGAAGACCGAAGGCCTCGGTCAATATAACAAATCTCATCGGGTCATTTTAATGACCGAGGCCAAGTCCTTATTTGCTATATTATATAACGAACTGTAAGACAGCACATGATTTAAAATAATGATTCAAGGCCATATGAACGCATAATTTTTAATAAAGAAATTAATAATTAATTTCACTTTTTTTTGGTAAAAAGTATATCTAAACTTTTAAAATAAATCAGAATAACTATCTTAATCTTTATCGTAAATACTGAAATCAGGACAAATACCACACCGAGTCATTATCCTCCGTCAGCGGTCTTTATCGGAAAATAATGACTCGCGCTCTAGCCAATCAGAATCGACGTTACATCCTGGTTATATAATATTATACAAATATGGGCTTGCTCGAGGTCATTGTAATGACCCGATAAGATTTTTAATATCGACCGAGGCCGAAGGCCGAGGTCGATATTACAAATCTCATCGGGTCATTATAATGACATAATGACCGAGGCCAAGTCCTAATTTGTTATTTTCAATTATTGCACAGTGATGAGGTCGATATGATTTATGGAGCCGAAGGCCTAGGTTGATATTGGGTTTATCACTCCATAAATCATCATATCGACTGAATCACTGTGCTATAACTGTTTTATCATATACATTAAAACTGGAAAGGAAAAGGGTAACTACAATGTTTTGCTTCCTTAGCACTGCTCGCTTATTTTTTTTTTTTCAGATAAACATTTTGTTTTATAGTGAAAGGTTTTTCTCGTCTTCATCTTTTATTATTTCTATTTAACCAAATATCATGATCAACCATGTCAGCATTACACAGTTTGCTACCGATTTTCATTTTCTTCTAATACACAAAACCGGAAACGCGTCAATATGACCGGTTCAATACGACGATCAATCGCATTGCACGTGATCGCGTTTTGGCCAATGGAAAAACTTATAAACGGTTACGTAAATTAGAGTATATGAGAATATTGTATAGCGAATAGTAAGACTATTTATGATTAAAATAATGATTCAAGACAATACGAACACAAAATTTTTAATTAATTATTCAACAATTAATTATAGCCCTCTTTTGTGAAAAGTATATCTTAACTTTTGATATTTAACAAAATACCTATATTATTTTTTAATGTAAATACTGAAATCAGGACAAATACTACACCGAGTCATTATCTCCCGTCAGCGGTCATTATCGGAAAATAATGAATATAAGAAATAAAAAAAAATCGCGCGCGTTACATCCCGGTTAAATAAAATGCAAGATAACGCAATAACTAATTTTTATTTTCAATGAAAGCAAACGGGCTTCGGTGGATTTGAAGTGATTTGCAAAACAATTGCCATTTTTGCATAAAAAGTCAAAATTTTGTTCCCCCAAGAATTTTTATTTAGGGCTTTAATGTGCTAATAGACATGTCATTGAAGAAGTAGATAATAACTATTCTTATATGCAATTCTTTTATCAATTATGCTATTATTTTGATCTTATAGATTATATCCAAAAATCTGTTATTTTTGTATGACAAATATGGTTTTTGCCCAAAACACTATTCAGAGACTGCAGGATGTCTACAACCAACCTGTGTTTCCGACGTAAAATTTGAAGAAGAATTCCTTGCTCATTCATTTAATATTTGTTGTTCTTATTCAGAAAAAAAAATGACTTGTCTACATATTCTAAAATTTTCCAGCCTCGCTTTGCCCGCCCGATCACATAGCACCAAATTTTCATCATTACTATTGTTCTTCTAGGCTTTGATTGACTGAATTGTACCAAATGTAGTGTACAAATGTACACTTCATTTCTTCAAATTTTCCGGTTTGCTGCGCCCATCGCCAGAAAATATCCATATGAAAAAATTCTAAAAGTAAATGAAAAAAAATTAACACCATATCCCAATCGATCCCCCCCCCCCCTTTTTTCTTACAATACTTTTAAAGTATTAAAATTCCTGCTTTTAAAAACTCCTGTATCCGTCTATGACAAAATAATTGAGTCGGTGTTCAGAAGGAATATTGTATGAAATATGAAAGATCTTGCACTTGGCAATAAATATTTGTCTAATTAAAGTTTTAAAGACACTGTTTAACACATGTCTACGGCAGATACAATGGCAAACGGATATAAATAAGTTATCTACAGACCGAAAATTTATTTACAAAGCTTCCATAGATGTGCATTGATGTAATTTGCGTACACAGGGTTTTGTTTCAAGTACCTTTGTAACATATTTATTCAAGAAAATTGTGGAATTTTAATGAAAATTTATTAAAGAAAGAGGACGCGTCTAAAAATAGAATTATGACGTCATTGACACACTAAAAGCCTCAAATATTTTGAAAAATTTAGATTTTTTGATTTCATGCGAATTTTGTCCAAAAGAAAGTTTTTGCTTGCTTATTTGATTTGAATGACACAATTTTAAAGTCCCTAAGAGGTATTAAGTCAGATTAACGCAATTTGACCCCTATGACCTTTGACCTATAAATAAACAAAGAAGGCACCCCAAAATATTTTGACGACATGTCAATTTTGAAAGTTGAGACTCTATAGTTTCATTTGGTATACAATTTAGCCTTGCACTATGAATGGAAATTAAATATAAATTTTTAGGCTTTTGGTCACCCGACTATATTCACTTCACTTAAAGATAGATATTTTCCCCTGATGTAGGCCGTCGTCCTTTCCCAATACCTTTACAGTGATCATGTATTCGTATTATCATGCTTTGCGGGAAGGAAACTTTCAGAAAAAAAGATCAGGACGTAATTACCAAGGCCGTATGATTTTGTTCTTGTTTAGTGCTTGCTGTTTGTAAATATATTCTTTTTATGTAAAGATTTTTCAGTAAATGATCCTGAATGCCATTAATTACCCTCATCTTGATTAGAAACAGGAGATAATAATCTTTTTTTCTATAAAGAAAGTCAGCTTCATTCACCTAACTCAAATGTTTGTCTTTTTCGAATCAAGGAACATTTCTTGAATATATGAATATGATTTCTGCTGGTGGATCAGGAGTCTCCGAGGGCACATGTAGCCTGGTTCGATCAACTTCGGTTGATCGTTTCTTCAACGCATTCGAACATTTATGTTATCAAAATTTCTTGAAATTTCGAAGACGGGGGTCTTTTGAATAATTTCCCTGCAATGGTCGCCATAGCACTTTCTATATAGACATAACCCCAGACAGTGCATGCATGTTATAATTGTGATCATTTTCGTGCATGAACGTCGACGGCGGGTGCGGCTAGCCAACAGGGGATGCTTACTCCTCCCGGGCACCTGGTCCCACCTCTAGCTTGCTAGGGGTCCGTCGATACTCAATTTTGTGCTCTATTGTTAGTGTTGTTGAGATTTTTGTCAGGATCTTTTATAACTCATTTGTAGCATAAACATCAAAGAAGTACCTAACCTTTATTCAGTTTCAAAGTCGAAAAGGCAAGCAAAGCGAAACCGTGAGAATTCCCATCGAAACGGTTGCGAACCCCGGAATGAACAACATTCCGAAGTGAGACCAGGTGCCCGGGGAGAGTCAGCGTCTCCTGATTGCATGCAACACCCGTTGCAACAGCTCCATAGAAACCTGTCAAATTCGGTGATTGTCTCGCTGTACATTTTGATGTACAGATCAGGTAAGTATGTCTTGTTTGGTGATAACGACAGCCATCATATCCAACCCATCCTGCTACATCTTCCGATACATTATTGGACATCATACCTTTCACACTCTTTGGTCATGTTACATTGTTTAGATTGATGACCACTGACGAGAGTTAAGTACCCGAAACGTATATGTCTGGTCCATGCTGCACATTTCTTAGTTCTTAAAAGATGCTATGGAATGTGAAGATAAAAAATTGACTGTTTAAAATAAGTTTATCGCCGAAGATGGATAGGTTCTCTCACGATCAACTGGCTACTGCGTGAGACATAAAGAATTACACGAATGACGAAAATTTCTTTTCCCGAATGGAGCGAAGCGAAACGATGGAAGAGATTCCGTCACGAGTCTAAAGTTTAATGCCTAACTCAATATTGATTATATATTTCTTCTTCCATTAAACATAAGGAAAAAGAGAATTCGAACAACGTTTCATGCCATCTAGGGCCATGTTACTTTGACGTCACAATAAGATTACCTTTCATCATTGGTCAGTGTTGAGCCTTTTAGACAACTCACAGGGTACGAGTAAAACCTAAGAAGAAACGCAATGTTCTCTTGATTGATTAAACAATCAGCCATTCTTATGTGAAGAAAGAGTGATAATCGCTAAATGTATCTCACGTCGTTTTTATTGATTGTTCAAACAAAAATATCTGTCAATATTGTTATATATTTATGTCCCCCCCCCCCAACGGGGAGGAGACATATTGGTTTTGCCTTCGTCGTCCGTCTGTCTGTCTGTCTGTCTGTCCGTCTGTCCGTCTGTCACACATCGTGTCCGGGCTATATCTCCTGAACCGTTTGCCCGATCACTTTCATAATTTAGTATGTTGTTGCTTATGACCCGAAGGTTTCACATTACCTTGACCCAAGGTCATGTGACCAAGGTCAAGGTCACTTAGTGCATTTTTTAATGAAATTATGCATACATTCCTGTCCGGGCTATATCTCTTGAACCGTTTGCCGGATCACTTTCATATTTTAGTATGTTGTTGCTTATGACCCGAAGGTTTCACATCACCTTAGCACAAGGTCATGTGACCAAGGTCAAGGTCACTTAGTTCATTTTTTAATGAAATTATGCATACATTCCTGTCCGGGCTATATCTCTTTAACCGTTTGCCGGATCACTTTCATATTTTAGTATGTTGTTGCTTATGACCCGAAGGTTTCACATCACCTTGACCCAGGTCATGTGACCAAGGTCAAGGTCAATTAGTGCATTTTTAATGAAATTATGCATACATTCCTGTCCGGGCTATATCTCTTGAACCGTTTTCCGGATCACTTTCATATTTTAGTATGTTGTTGCTTATGACCCGAAGGTTTCACATCACCTTGACCCAAGGTCATGTGACCAAGGTCAAGGTCAGTTACAATGTAGTGCATTTTTAATGAAATTATGCATAAATTCTTGTCCGGGCTATATCTCTTGAACCTTTTGCCGGATCACTTTCATATTTTAGTATGTTGTTGCTTATGACCCGAAGGTTTTACATCACCTTGACCCAAGGTCATGTGACCAAGGTCAAGGTCACTTAGTGCATTTTTAATGAAATTGTAGATACATTCTTGTTTAGGCTTTATCCTTTGGACCGCATACTGGATTGCTTTCAAGTTTAAGAATGTATTTAGTCATGACCAAAATGTTTCACCTGGACCCATGGTCATTTGATCAAGGTCAAAGTTACTAAGTACATTTTAATGAAATTGTACATGCTATCCCATTGGGGCTGTATCTCTTTTAACTATTTATCAGATCACCGTCATATTTTAGTATGTTGTTGCTTATCACGTAAAGGTTTCACATCACCTTGACTCAAGGTCATGTGACCAAAGTCAAGGTCAATTAGTATATTTTAAATGAAATTGTAATTGTTACATGTATTATGTCCAGGCTTAATCTTTTGAACCTTGATCGGATCACGTCATACATGTATTTTAGTATGTTGGTGCTGATGACCCAAAGGTTTCACATCTCCTCGATCCAAGGTCAAGTATTACATTTTTAAAAAAAAATTGTAAATGCTATTGAGTCTGGGCTATATCTGTGGAATCGTATACTGGATTACTCTTATACTATAGTATGCTGTTGCTCAGGATTGGAGGGTTTCTTATCATCTTGACCCAAGGTCATGTGCCCAAGGTCAAGATCATTTAGTTCTTTTTAATGAAATTGTACGTACTAATATTGTCTGGGCTATATCTCCTGAACCCTTCTTACAATTGTTTTCATATTTTAGTATGTTGTTTCTAAGGACTAAATGTTTCTTATCGCATTGTCCCAAGGTCACATAGTTAAGGTAACTTCTTACTTTAGTAATGAAATTGTATATGCTAAGCATGTCCAGGCTGAAATTGTCTATGCTAATAATGTTTAGGCTTTATATTTTGAACCGTGTATCCAATCACTAATTCAGTTTTTTGTTGCTCATGATCCATACAATGTTAAACGTCTTCAAATTCAATAGCATCATTTAAAAGCAGATACGTTTGCAGCATGGACCAGACATGAATTAACCTTCGTCAGTGAGTGTAGTTTTCAGATCACCTTTATCCAAGGTCATGTGACCGAAGTCATTTTCTTTAAATATGCTTATAATGAAATTGTATATTCCAATCATGTTTGGGCTTTACCTCAAACGATGTAATGAATCACTTTCATGGTTTAGTATGATATTGTCTATGACTCAAAGGTTTCACATCATTTTGCATTTTGGCCTAAGGTCAAAGTAACTTAGAGGGAGGGGGGATACATCTGTTTTTTTATAAACATTTTGTTTAATCATTTTTCTTTTACACTTCAACATTTTATCATCCATATAATGGATTTGTTAGAGAAAGAATAAAGAAAAGGGGATGGTTTCGAGCATGACCACCCTGCACCAATTCAGCGAAACAAACCAAGAAAGTAATACGTAAATGACATCAGACAAAAACTACAAACCACAAAAATACACGACATAAGTTACTAGAACATCATACAAACAATCGAAACAGACGTACAAAAACATCAAACTTTCATGACAACACATAAAAAGAAGGCACTCGCAAATGTACCCCTGTTAGAATTGCTTCTTGAGAAGTCGCCATGTTCGTAGTCTTTGTAATTTGAACATGGTCTGATGCGATATGCAAATCAAGTGAGTTACATGTTAAACGTCTTTAAATTCAATAGCATCATTTAAAACCTGATAAATTTACAGCATGGACCAGACATGCACGTTTCGGGTACTAAACCCTCGTCAGTGATCCTCAGTCTAAAAAATGAAATATGGCCATATAATGTTATACATATTATGTTTACCTAAAGCCCTGGAAACAACCCGCGTGTGTTACTTTGCGAGGCTACGGGCTTGCGTTTTTTTATGAAGATGGTAGGAAGGAAGTGACAATAGTAGAAGAGTAGGTCAACGCAAGTTGCACGCTCGGTTATATGAGCGGTTTTGTGTTACATTTATTGCTTGCGTGGAAATTGCGTTGTACGTACTAACAATATGCATGCAACGTGCTTACAACGTTCGATCTCCGTTCGTCTTCCATGCAATCATAATGGTGATGTACTAACAAGTTCTCTTAATGTACATCGATCTCCCTTTCGACAATTGCGTTGCATGTACTAACACCGTGCATGTCTTACTTCTTGATGAATCCGTAGACCACACACAGTTCACCATATTATGATGCTAATCTCTGATACATTAATTGTAGACATTGGTTTTTGCAAAGAGTAGTGTTATTGAATTAAGTCAATGCTATTTTCATCTATTATCTGAAGCTGCTACTGTCTTGTTCTTTAGTCGTATATGATATAACACAAAATACCATTGTGTTTGGCTGTACATCAATCATGTTAGATATAGGACGGAAAATAAAAAGTCTACGGGGATTCTCTATGTTAGAATCGCTAAAAAGCGTGACGACGGACGCTTTGACGTCACTGCTTTTAAATATTGTCGACACGGAGAGCGATTTGGCCGCGGCATGAAATTAACATGGAGATTTCCCGTAGACATCTTTTTCCATTATGCTTTGAAGGAAGCTAGTGGGGTTCGTTGAAGATAATTTCCAGTTACGACTAAAGAAGGTCAAACAGATTCCAAATCAACAGTAGAGGATTGCAAATTCTTTACACAATTTAAAACAGCGGCTGTTTTCAAAAAAATGCTTACGATTAACTTGAACATGAACATGAACACTTCACTCTATGACAAACGTGACGACTTCAATTTCAGCATTACAAACTTTCTTTTCTGAGTAGCAAAATCCCTTCATCGCCTGCTTATGGCGTGTTCATATCTCAGTTGATACGCGATGTCAGAGCAAGTACCAAATATACGGATTTTGTTCTGAGAGCTAGGCGTCTTTCAGATAAGCTTCTCAGTCAGGGATATGTTTGTGACCGACTAACATCGTCACTGAGGAATTTCTACAGTCGATATGGGGAATTCGTCATACACTATGATGTCCCACTCTCAAGAATGGTGGATGATATTCAGTCATAGACCATTTGAACCATCCAACCAAAGATTGTACTCTATGTCTTCCGAAATGGAAGTAACCGAATGTGACGGTTCTACCGAATTGAAGCGGCGGGTGTTGTATGAAAGCAGGAGATGCTTACTCTTTCTGGGTACCTGGTCTCATTCCCATATCGGGGGTTCGCTTCTTTTCATGTGGTTGAGGGTTTTTGTTTGTTTGCTTTAGTTCCTGTTTTATCCTGATTTTGTATGCCTTCGGTTTCTGATTTTCTGAATTATCGATTTTGTGCTGTATACGGGGATATGGTCATTATCCATATTTGTCATTTCAGTTCATCATATCTAAGTCAAATAAATCACAATATTCAAACAGTTTTCAAATTGTTTTGTTAACTACTGAAATATCCAAAATGTGGCATAAGATTGTAATATTGAATGTGGATTTTTAGAAATATATATATACTTGAAAGTTACGACAAATTCTTATATTTATCGTAAGTTTTGTGAAATGACTGCAGAACACTTTATACCGAGAAAATAAAATAAGAAGAACATACGGAGACAATAACACAGCTTCCTATATATACGAAGAACAACTCTGACTAATGGACCATTCGATTCTTCAAGAAGGGACATGGCTCGTAAACAACTACCACAGGGTAATACTGAGCACCATCAAGCAAAACACAGAGTAGAAAAGCACATGACAATTATAAACACAAAAGGGACAATGAACAACAAATACCTCAAAGCACAAAACATAAAATGTAACACCTTAACCAACGAGAACAATGAGCATTAGGTGCCAAGTTAGGATGGCTATATATCACGTCTGTAGTAAATGGTGTGATTATCTGGATAACAAGATGACTTTGAAAAAAAAAACATTTAGATTTGAATTATATTCTATAGCTTTTGAATAAATGTGCCAAAACGCATCCAAACAATGGAAAAAGCAACATCGATATCTGTTTAGATTATTCTGATGCTTTCGGTTTGTCGAGATATTGTTTTGGTTCTGTAGAAATTCTTTGTCGGACCCATACAAGCGACAGAGTATATTGCTTTGGGTATTTCACAACCTACATTTTATGGTGACATATTTAACAAAATAAGAAGGATCAAAGGTAGACATCATAACCATCGAAAATGCGTCAGAATAATCAAACACCTTTTATACCGTGGATATGATCGTACTGTCACCATACGGATCGAGGCTTGGTACTTAACCAATCTACAGTCTTGTACCAGCACATCATTAAGACTTGAACTCTGTCTCATGGGAGTCCATGGCGGGCCCTGTCCAAATCTCTTTAGAGAAGAACGGGCATCGACAACCTGTTCTCTCTGAATGTCAATAGGATGATAACATATTTGAGCTCTTTACAGCCGACAGAGCACGGACTGTAATACTTACGACCTTTTTTATATCCATTAACAAATTCACCTGTTTGGCTTGGGTCCCTGTGTTTTGCGGTCTTCTTTGTGTGTGGTCATCTAACAGTGGGGAGGTTGTTTTACACCGCAATTATTCGTTCTTCGAGACCTCTTGGTAATCGTTGTGCGCACGTAATCCAGGATAACCACACCGTCTGCTACTTACTTGGTAGATTGCCGTCCTAAGTCGGCACCGATTGCCCATTTCTCTCGTTGGTATATGCGTAGTCATTTATGTTTGGCGTTGATTGTGCCTTCTGCTATTTCCGTGGCAGATAGCCGTCCATTGTTCTCGTTGGTTTATGTGTAGTCCTTTGTGTTTGATGTTTCTGTGTTGTGCGTGGACGTTCCTTGTCCCTTTTGCGTCTCTTTCTCAAACCTCTTTAGAGAAGACAGGGTCCCGACCACCTGTCCTCTCTGAATGTCAGTCGGACTCCTCGGGTGATTACATACATGAGCTCGCAACAGCCGGCAAGCACGGACTGTATTACGCATGCCCTCTTTTTATATCCATTTACATATTCATCTGTGTCTCTGGGGCCTCTGCGTTTCTCGGTCTTGTTTGTGTGATGTCATCTTACAGTGAGGAGGTTGTTTTACACCCCATTTGTACGTTCTTCGAGACCTCTGGGTAATTGGAGAAGTGAGAGGGTTGTGCGCACGTAATCCAGGATAACCACACCATTTGCTTCTTGCGTGACAGATGGCCGTCTAAAGTCGGCACCGGTTACCCATTGGTCTCGTCGGTTTATGTGTAGTCTTTTGTGTTTGATGTTTACATGTCGTGTGTCTCTTTTCCGTCTCATGCTGTACTCGTCTTTTATTGCAACTCAGAATAAAAAGGGACTGAATTGGTAGTCCCATTTTTGGGTTTTGCTGTCTATATATCGAATTCAATACAGAAAAGATTTCAAAGTCAATCAGGTTTTATTTTCTTCACATCAACATTACACAAATTTTCCTTTGTAAGAGCATACAACATTCTGAGCATTCCTTCATTTAAAAACAACAAAAAGTACAAGCTTATTTGCTGAACCAGTACACTTCAAATATAATACATCTTCATAAAATCACGGAACAAGACTTACAGATGAACATTCCTACGAGTAGATTTGACGAAGTCCTTAAGTAGTAGTAGTATTTATTCAGTAGCATCTCTTTCTGATTGTAGCTTTATAGTACATCATAGGTTAAAATTCTACATCAATCCATAGCAAACAATTACAGATGAATGTTCCTACGAGTAGATTTGACGAAATCATTCTTTTTTATCACTAATAGGTAAAAATCTACTTTCATCCATAGCGAAAATTACAGCTGAACATTCCTAAGCTAGATTTGACAGACTAATTTTCTTGCATATTGTATCATTTTAATGACCTGTAGGAAAAATTTCTACATCAATCCATGGCATGAATTACAGATGAACATTCCTACGTGTAGGTTAGAGTCATTTATTATATAACTTATTTTAGCTTTGTAATAACTTATAAATAAAATTCTGATATCAATACATTGCAAAAATTCAGATGAACATTCCTACAACTAGATCTGACAAAGCATTCTCTTTCTGATAGTGGCTTTAAACTAACTAGTAGATAAAATTTCTATATCAATTCTTAGTATAAACTACAGATGAACATTCCTACGCATAGGTTAGAGTCATTTATTATCTTACTTATTGAAGCTTTATAATAAATTCTATTCTATTTCTTTATTAATTCATAGAAAATATTACAGATGAACATTCCTACGGGTAGGAATATCGAAGTAATATTCTTTTCTGATTACAACTTTATAATACCTCATACTAGGCAAAATATTTACATCAATCCATAGCACAAAAAAAATTAACGGACATGCAACTAGATCTGACAGACATTTTCTTGCTTATTGTAGCTTTATAATAACTAGCACAGGACGAAAAAACAGGTTTCCATACCTTGGAAACCTGGTGGAAACCACATGGAAACCCGGGGTTTCCATGTGGTTTCCACCAGGTTTCCATAATGGAAACCAGTGGTTTCCATGTGTTTGGAAAGCGCTAACCGCCCGGTTTCCACGATGGAAACCACTTGGAATCGGGTTGGAAACCTCAAGTTTCCTTTTGGTTTCCATACCTTGTAAACCTGTATAAGAGCTGGTTTCCACGATGGAAACCACTTGGAATCGGGTTGGAAACCTCAAGTTTCCTTTTGGTTTCCACATCTTGTAAGCCTGTATAAGAGCTGGTTTCCATGATGGAAATTAGTTGGAAACTGGATGTTTCCTTTTGGTTTCCATATCTTGTAAACTGGTTTCCATATACTGTAACTGTATGAAAAACTCTTTATGTGTTAGTATATACAGTGAATTTGAAAGTTTTGAATCCTGCACTTATCGTATTCCTTTATATCAGTATCAAGGCTACATGTATATTCTTCTATGTACTTCTTATGTCATAATAAAAACCCCTAAAACATGCTTATCATACTGTGTAATATTTATTCAGAATACATGCTTATTCAACATCAGATGTACAAGATTCCATGAAATCATAAATATACATGTTTGAGCTTTCAAATTTAAAAATGGCATCTTCCATTCTTCATTGTCCTTTTTTAATATATCATGTTTTTTTAAGATGGAAATGAAATTTAGAAAAAGATGGATGTGTCTCTTTGAAACCACTACAGAAATAAAATGTACTTGTATTCTTTGAAAAAAAAACCCAGATATTTTTAAACAAGTGTGTAGAAATGATGGACAAATTTTATCTATGCCAAAAACAGACAAAGTCACAAAGAGATCTCTTTCAGATAAAATTTGTTATTCTGCAGAGATTGACATTCGACGGAAATCCCAGTTCATGATGTTTCAGACCACTGTTACAAATTTCTTTCTTCTGTCCTCTACTTTTTCTTCTGTCCTCTGTCTCATCTGGAATGAATGAAAAAAATAATAATATAGTAAGCGGCAACAAAATTACAAACTACAGTTGTAGAGAACTAATATTGCAGGTTGGGATGTCACAAGAAGCTTATGTCAACAATTTATGAATTATAAGAAAGTGGAAGTTCCAAAAAGGCACAAATTTATCCCCCATGGAATTAAAATTAAAGAGAGGTTGAGCAAACCCAACTTGTACGTGTATGAGAACTTGTGCGTGTATTAACACGTTATCTGTTTACACGTTGACGTTATGCGGTTGAGCAGATGTCACAACGAGTACTGCTACGTGCATATCGTATATACGCTCTTATTTTGTTTACAACTGCTTATTCGTCAATAACTTGGCATCTAGATTCTAAAGGTAAGGGACATTCAGCATTGACGGTGAATTGATTTATCTATTCTAAGTAATCAGATTTATATAACATAAAAACTAAACCTCAAGAGTAAAATTTTTGGTCAACTTTTAGGGTTCTTCTTTAAGATGTGATACATTTTATTTGCAAGTCCTTCTAATATTCAGAAAGTACATACGTTCCCAAATAAATTGAATATAGGTTTTCATAGGTTAACTGCATTCAGTTGCTTATAAAATCTAGAAGTACATGTAATCATCAATGTGTACTTACCGTTTTACACGTTATACCGAACGTGTAACACAGGTGCGTGGAGCGCAAAATATGATGACGTCATAAACAACTTTTTGACGTATGCATACAGGTACAAGTTCGGTTTGCTCAACCTCTCTATTATACCATGGTGATGGTGAAATTTCAACCCGAGTGTGCAAAAATTCTGCAAGTCAAGAACGAGGCTTGCCGAGTCGTGGACAAGCAAAATTTTGTACATGAGGGTTGAGATTTAGCCATCCCTCCCTCATGGTGTTGTTTGATTGTTTTTCTCCAACAACTTATCTGTCTGTGTCTGTTATAATATAAATAGTTATTTGTTGTTTGACCAAAAATGTGTGACCTTTTCCTTGAAAATGACCCTGATCTGATTTGGGTAAAAATTTAGTCCCATCATGCTTTACCATCCCTGCAAATTTGAAAGATGTATGATGTATATCAAGTAAGTTATAGCCAAAAATGTAAGTGTGACTACCAGACAGATGGACAGGCAGACGCCTGACAAATGATCCCTTTATGTCGCTCTTATGTTGCAGGCAACATGAATGAAGTGTCTCAACTCAGTATAGTAAGAAGCTTACATTGACATCATTGGATGCTAATTTTTCATGCAGTCCTTCTAGTTCTTCAATGGTAACAGTACAATATTGACCTGAAAGTGAAAATGAAGATTTAATATGTTGAAATTTATCAAACAAGTCTTCAGAGTTTACAAAAAGTGACAGATTGCCGGCTCATTATCCTGGGCTCTCGATTAGCCTAATTTGCGGCCCATATTCCGCCCCACTCCCAATGACAAATAATATCTTTTTTTCCTGTTTGTTGACCATTTTTCCCAATTTGAAATCTCATGGAAAATTCAACAATTTAAGTTAAAAATTCTCATTTTCAAGTGAAAAGACATCCAACCTTATATTATATATTTTCCCCATTTCCGAGAAAATGTTGTTATTTTTCCCAATTTCAAAGGCCCCGGGCCCCAGTCCCAAAAATGGGTGTAAGAGCTCTGTAAAATTGAAGTAAATGCTGCTGCAGTTCACCCAAATGCAATATTAATCAAAATAGACTAATATAAATGTATATTAATGAGTCATTGAGTCAGAAATCATCTTTTATCTGTATTTGACAATTTATTTCAATAATTAATGAGAGCTGCAAGAGCTATTGAACATGTTGAAGGTACCGGTATATTTTTAAAAAGCCTATGAAAAAATTTAAACATAAGGCCATAATTAAAAAATTGTTTGTTTCCCCTTGCCCCGACCAGGTCAGAAAAAATGCCACTGAGTCAGATTTTTTTTGTAGCCAAAAGTCCCTTTTTTTTGCAAATATTGAATCACAGCCATGTCCATTTTTTATTTTAATGTTGCAATATTCTGTCCAAATAGACTGTGAATCAACTCTATAGCTTTCTTATTCCTACATAAGAAATCTCAATTGTCAATTGTCAGCTGCCGACTCTTAGTATATATCACAACATGCGTGTCACTGTCTCTTAGCTAGGTGTCAAATAATGTGTAATTATGATTCAAATTACATCAGCAAAAAAAAAAAAAAAAACAGTACCTGCCTGCCGGGTCACCTGCGAAAAACAGAACGGGGGGAGGGGAAACAAACAAATTAACAATTTTTTAAAGTCTGGCCTTATTTAAAATTAAATTCTCTTCTTAATAATATACTGTACATTAAGGGTGAAAAGTTTACACGTGTACACGGATCCGTTTCATTTTTTTGGCTGTAAACATTTACATAATTTCTAAACATGTACACGGACTACCGTACATACAATCAAAAGATCTTCTTTAATATCGTTATAACTCTAAAAACTCAATACTTGTATTGATTTCCTGAAGTCGCGAAGTGAGGCAATAGATTCTTTATTTAACGTACGTAGATGTATGTGCTGTCGGAGTTATCATGTTATGTATGCATCCCTTGATTCGAACACAGAGGACAAACTTTCAACAAACGCTTAAAACAGGAAGAAAATCTATCTGAAAATCAATCTTATCCTGACACATATGAAGGAGCTTATATCTCCGATATCTCTTTCTCCGTCACAGTCGTCTATTTCTTCGTCTCTTTCTCCGCTTATTAACGCCCTTTCCTCGATGGCCTGGTGTCCAACCTTCCATGGAGTTACTGTTCTTGTAACTTACTTCTATGATTGAATTGTGGGAATTGCTCAAACTCGTTTGAAAATAATAGTTTGATTTTTGAATTGTTGAAAGTTTTATTGCCATACGAAACATCAGCATGTCGTATTACAGTCTTCATGAAAACTTTTTTGACCACTAGCCAGCCGGGCTAGTTGAGTGCCAAAATCTACTAGCCACCCAAAATTTTCTCTAGCCATTGAAAAAAAATAAAAACGCTTTAAAGACCCATCGTTTCTTCAGCTAGGTCCGTTGAGTAGGCAAAAATTCACACAAATATAGAGTATACATAAAATCGAACAAAGTTAAACCACCACCCGATCATTTCTCTGGCAGATGTCAGCTACGTCATTATCAATAGACTCAATTTTACAATGAATGCATGATATTGTTTGTATAAATATAATTTCAAATACGCTTTTGTCTGCAGAAAATGGACGGAGAAAAAAAAAGAACTTATTTGAATCATACTCGCTAAAAGGCCGGCCGTTGCTTGCGGCGCTTGGCCAATAGTTATAAAATTTTCGTAAGAATTTCTTCATCTCAGCAGGGACGTATATATATATATATTTTATATACGTCCCTGATCTCAGTGTTCAGTCGAGATTTTTGAAATTGTTAGATATTTAATTGATCATGTTATACTCAGTACCGTAGAATAACCCGTCACGCCGCGCTGAAATCAATGCACCGTTGTTACGGGAATATTTATCTTGTATCTTAGGACAATATTTTAATAAACATATTTTACAGGAAAACCTTATTATATTTCATTTGAAACATGTTCATTAACATATACATTTCATACTTAACCAGCGATAAAAGTTGAGACGCAACGTGTACTTTTGTGGAAAGAAGGCGGCGATATTACCCCAAGTATAAGATGAGAAATCGCCAGCCGTCGGCCCTTAATCAGAACACTGCATTTCATTAAAAGTCACTAGCCAGTCAGGCTAGTTCACCATCAAATTTTGTTAGCCCGAGGAAATATTTGGTAGCCAGGGCGGTCGGGCTAGTGAGTTTTCACGAAGACTGGTATTAAATTTAAGTTACGAATTTAATGTAGTCAAGCATAACTAAGTTGTTTTGATGTCAATTTATGACCACGTCTGCAAATAAACATTAATGGATATCACTTTTCACAATAGAAGTACAGGAAGCGTTTAAACGTTTACGTTTTGTTTACAGCCTTCTGTGTACATGTTTATGAAATTTGGTAAACGTTTCACCCTTACTGTACATACATGATGATGTATTACAATTGTTAATATAATACATGTTTAACTTTAAGTCATACCAATCCTTGATCCATGTCCATGGCAACTTTTGGTTATAGTATTCTACATCTGTTGAATATGTACAACATTCTTTTCCACATTCAGCATCAGATATACAATTAAGATGTCATAGATGGCCTCTGATAATGCTGATAGTGCAGTGTACACATGCTTGGATAAGAAAGTTATGTCAAGGCTACACCAGGTATACTGAAAGAAAAATTGAAAAGTAAATTAAATCAGCTTGATAAGAGTGTAAAAGTTCAGGGATTAATTTGCATCTACGACCTGCGTCCCTGACGCATAAAAATTGCCCAGGAACCATAGATTTCCAATCGCTGTGTCCCTCTGTATGCATTTTCATTTTCTTATATTTACATTCCTACTGCGTTTCCCTTATATGAAGGTATCAAACCAACTGCACTGCATTTTTCGATAAACGCAAGACCCTATCACATGACATTTGAACAATTTCCCATTAAATGCCCATTCTATTTACTGTTTCAACACAGATTCAAAATTCATTTATCAATCGACGCTGTCTATCCTCTAGTGATTACATGTGTCAAAATCTATGTGATCCATATGTACACTTCCAAGGCGTGTGACGTAGTAAGTCGATCAAGCGTCACATGATCACACCAGACGAAGTTCAAGGACGACCTGCACTATCGTCTACGAGAAGATGCCATGTTTGGATGAAAGTCCTACCTTTAACAGTATAAAAGAAATCTGCTTTTCAAACTTCTTAACATAAAATGTTGTATAGGCTGAAGGTCAAGGTCACAGGGTCAAAAGTCATGGTACCAAAATGTAGTACTCTTTATGGTGAATGTGTGTATGAAATATGAAAGGCTACCATTATTAGTATAAAAGAAATCTGCTTTTGAAACTTAACCGGACGGACAGACAGACAGACATTACGGACGGACAGGGTGATTCCTATGTACCCCTACTGTCCGCGCGGCTCACTTCGGAAACTGGATAAACGCAATTTTGATTGCTTTGTTATGCAAAAATTAAAATAAAATCAATATCATTGAATAGATTCTCGCTTAGGCGTAACATTTGGTATATGTTATATGGTCGTGGGTTTATGCAATCATATACAGAAAAAATAAATTTTAGATGGGGCGTTTTCAATGTTAAATTTTAGCGTGACGTGGCCAAGTTTACATTGAGCCTATGGAGTGCGTCACGACGTCACGGGAAAAATTAGCATTGGAAATGGCCCATCTAAAACTTGTTTTGTTTATAAAATTTAATTGCGTGCACTGACCATCATATAACTTATACCAAAATTTACGACTAAATGAGATCTAATGAATGGTATCAATTTTAATAAAATTTCTGAATGATAAAATAGTCAAAATCACATTTATCTAATTTCCAAAGTGAGCCGCGCGGACAGTAAACTTCATTTGCAGGGGGTATAATAACAGTGTTTTGACTTCGTCCTCATAGATGGTTTTTCCATGAGTTCATTTTCCACATTCAATAGAACTGTAAAAACTCTGAACATGACTATCAGGAGGGGGGGGGGGGGGGGGGCGGCCAGCTCATCACTGACCATCTGGCCATAAATAATGGGATTTGAATTGCCGATTCAAATCAAATTAATTCAAAAGTAACTAAGAAATGTGATTCCTTGTAAGAAAAGGTTAATTAACGGCAACGTTACAGATTTCTGGTTCGAACAGACACTGGACAAAATTCTGAAAACAACGCGTGGGCTGAGCCAGCAATATCGACATACATACATCTGTAAAAAAGAAGCAAATAGTATATAATACTTAATTTTCACCATTGATCTTCTCATCTTACCTATCCATTGCAATAGAATGCGTGTTTTCTTTAGTTTATGTGTAGAATTTTGGTGAACAGGCCGTTCCAGCGTTTCCTCTGCTCAAAAATAAATGCTCGCTTCTGATTGGTCAAATTTTTTTTTGAAATTCTGAGCCCGCAAAATCATCCTGAACGATTATTTTTTTTTCTGTTAATCATTATTTAAGTTCGTGGTAGAGTTTAATATCATTATTTTATTTTCACTCTACGAATTCGTGTAATTTTCCAAAGTCTTATCTCTTTTGACCTCGGAAAAAATTAAAAAGCACCACTGGCATCAAGCAGTATGGGAAGACCGCCTGCCCAGTGTTTCGGTCGTCGGTCTCTCTGTCTGGCTCTCTGATATTTCATTTAAAGAAGTATGGAAACTTTTTATTTGTTTTGTACAAGCGCGGATCCAGAGGGTCGGGGGGGGGGGTCCGACCCCTCCCCCCTGGAGTTTTGATAAAGTTCATATATATAGATGTTTTAATTTTCATAAGATTAACCCGATTCCCCTTTTGTTGTCATAATATTTGAAAAATAATTTGTATTGAAAATCTTTCATTCTTATTAAGTTTTTAACGGTGAGAATTTCAAAATATTCCTGGGTTCACTTACGCTTGCCAGATTTTATCAAATACATAATTATAATTTATTATCAATTTCAAATGATGTCCCTTATAATGCATCATTACACCTTTGTAAATAAAGAAGGGCAATTAACTGAAAAATACAGGTATACAGGATGCGAGAAATCTTGGAAAAAATTCTCGTTCCTCCAAAATCCTGGATCCTCCTATGTTGTACCATGACAATTAAAGCTGATCAATGTACATTACTTGATTTTTAAATTGTATTAGGTACGGTCCATTTGATATCCGGGGGGGGGGGGGGGGGGGGGGCGCTTGTTTTTTTTTTTTCGAAAAAAATAATTTTGCTCTGAATTTTGATGAAAAAAAAATAATTTGCTTATGGTCTGTCAGAAAAAAATAATCTTGTTCTTACAAGTAATCTGAATTTGAAGAATTACTATAAAATTTCGCTTAAAATTCCCGGCTCTATCGATAAAACACAAACATTCTAATCTTAATATATTGCACACTATATGTCTGAAAAAATTTTCTTGCTCCAACCCTGCGAGAAAAAAATAATTCTGCTCCGGTCAGAGGCGAAAAAATAATCTTGCTCTGACAACCCCCCCCCGAATATATTAAATGGATCGTGCCTTATTTCTTTCAAAATCGATTTTTAAAAAAGGATTTCATATGTTGTTATAAATCGTTTTATCTTTATTATTGTTAGTTTTTTTTGTATAGATACTAGTATGCAGATCTATAAGCGAGTCACAATTAATACAAAGAACAGACAAACATACTTACATTGATCTTAAATTATACTCTATTAGTTATATTCAGTTTGAATGAGATAGTAGGAAATAACAATAATTTTAATATGTTTCCTTTCAGTCTTTTTCTTGCCTTTTTTTTCACTTTATGCATATCTGAGTCTCTCTCTCGCTGCTGGCAGTATGAGCTTCAATCCTAGCAGTGGCAAAATCGAGGGGGGGGGGATGGGCGTCCGCCCCCGGCACTGACCCACAATTTTCCAAAATCAGACATTTTCGTTAAAAATCGACAAAATTTGCCCCTTGACCCCAAGTAAAGGGGGCACTGGATCCACCACTGCCTAGTCTACCCTTTTCTAGGCTTTATTTACTCATTAAACTATATTACACTATGTTAATTAAAACGTTCAGTATATATATATATGTACATACGCCATGTACGAATAACTTTAGATTTTTTAATAGATGCATGACTGAGTACGTATATTTGTGTAAAGTACATTCAAGCTGATTTTTCGAATTTTATTAAAATTATAAACATGACGAAAACACACTCTCACTCTCTCTCTCTCTCTCTCTCTCTCTCTCTCTCTCTCTCTCCATGCAAGATATTTCCTAGCGGCGTTACAAACAAACATGCTGCGCCATGCAGTAACCGTGTACTTGTCACAGTGTCGCACCGCCCCCGACTTTAGAACTGAATTCCAATTGACATGCAATTTGCATGGGGTCAAACGTTAATAACATGCCGCGATTGCATGCATCAACTGTGTACTTGTCACAGCGTCGCACCGCCCCCGACTATAGAACTGAATTCCAATTGACATGCAATTTGCATGGGGTCAAACGTTACATAACCGGTGTCTGTGTATATACTTGAAATTAAACCACTCCGCTGGCTTTAGAGAATAAATGGCTTATGCTCTATGGAATTTATGAATGAAAACATTTTGCATATTAATTTTATAAAGTTTAAATTTTTCTTTCTAGAAATGTATTACCGGTATTATAAATACTAGGAAAAAAAAATGAATTAGAACAAACAGTTTTTTCTAATATACGTTATATATAGTTGATATATTATGGTTTAGTAGAAGAAACCAAAAAAAAAAAAAAAAGATGCGTAAATAGATAGATAAATAAGTAGATAAATAATAAATAAATAAATAAATAAATAAATTAATTCATTCATTCATTCATTAATAAATAAATTAATCAATTAATTAATCAATTAATCACAATTGTATTTGTATAATAAACGAATGTGTTGCAAATAAATAAATAAATAAAAATAGTCCACCGTGCCGTTATGGTATGTAAAGTCGCCGTACGGAGCTAGTGTACCGAATTTGCATAGTTCCTGAGATATCGAAGGCCGTCCGCATGTCGATTATGGGCCGGATCCGTCAACTTCCCCAAAGTCAAAGTAAAAATAAATGAATAATATTGCTTCTTTAATTTTGACTAGTAGTTTACAAAATGGAAACCTAATGGAAACCACTCAACCAAGTTTCCAAAATGGAAACCCGGTGGAAACTACGTGGAAACCTGAGCCAGGTTTCCATGCCTTGGAAACCACTTGGAAACTGTCAACCTCAGGTTTCCATGCAGTTTCCACGTGGTTTCCAAAACATGGAAACTCGGCTTTTCGTGCTGTGTAGAAGATAAAAAATCTACATTACTTCATAGCAAAATTAGAGATGAACATTCATACCAAAAGATTTGACAGAGTCATTTTCTGAGTATTTCATTGTAGCTTTATAATAACTAGAAGATAAAAAATCTTCATTACTTCATGGCAAAATTACAGATGAACATTCTTACCAGTAGATTTGACAGAGTCATTTTCTGAGTATTTTATTGTAGCTTTTTAATAATTAGAAGATAAAAAATCTACATTACTTCATAGCAAAATTAGAGATGAACGTTCATACCAGAAGATTTGACAGAGTCATTTTCTGAGTATTTTATTGTAGCTTTATAATAACTAGAAGATAAAAAATCTTCATTACTTCATGGCAAAATTACAGATGAACATTCTTACCAGTAGATTTGACAGAGTCATTTTCTAAGTATTTTATTGTAGCTTTATAATAACTAGAAGATAAAAAATCTTCATTACTTCATAGCAAAATTACAGATGAACATTCCTACCAGTAGATTTGACAGAGTCATTTTCTGAGTATTTTATTGTAGCTTTATAATAACTAGAAGATAAAAAATCTTCATTACTTCATGGCAAAATTACAGATGAACATTCCTACCAGTAGATTTGACAGATTCATTTTCTGAGTATTTTATTGTAGCTTTTAATAACTAGAAGATAAAAAATCTTCATTACTTCATAGCAAAATTAGAGATGAACATTCCTACCAGTAGATTTGACAAAGTAATCTTTGAGTATGTTATTGTAGCTTGATGATAACATGTAGGCAAAATTTCTATATTAATTCATAGCAAAAATTTACAGATGAACATTCCTACGAGTAGATTTGACAGTCATTTTCGTTCTGATAGAACTTCATAATAACTTATAGTAGGCAAATTTTCTACATGAATCCATAGCAAAAATTACAAATGAACATTCCTACGAGTAGCTCTGACGAAGTCCTTCCCCTTTTGATTGAAGCTTTGCAATAAATAGTAAGTAAAATTTCTACATCAATCCATAGCATGAATTACAGATGAACATTCCTACGAGTAGATTTCTTACTATCCTATTCACTAATTCCAGAGCACCCTGTTTGGGCGATTTATTCTGTCTTCTGAAGAATTTTGCTATAAATTATTGTTTTTGACTTTCTTTAGTCGTAACTGGAAATTAACTTCAACTTACCCTATCAGCTGCCTTCAACCCGCAAAATGAAAAAAATAAAATGTCTACGGGAAATTCCCATGTTAATTTCAAGCCGCCGCCATATTGCTCTCCGTGTCAACAATGGTAAACAGTGACGTCAAAGCTCCCGACGTCACGTATTTTCAGCAATTTTACCATAGAAAATCCCCGTAGACTTTTTATTTTCCGTCTTATTTTTAACTTAGCTGACGCACAGCCAAAAGAATGGTATTTTCTGTTACGACTAGAGGAGTACTATGAAATTGATATCTTTTTGGAAATTGAAATTATCATATTTTAGAGAAAACTGGGAAAACAGGGTGCTCTGGAATTAGTGAACAGGACAGTATTTACAGTAATTCTATGATACCTTGTTTCCTACAATCAATGTCTAACATTTACAAATGAACATTCCTACGAATTGACTAAGCCATTACTCTGGCTGCTGTTTCTTTTTTATACATTTATTCATTATATAATAGAAAAAAAACTATACAGATGGACATTGTTTAGACTGAGGATCACTGACGAGGGTTTAGTACCCGAAGCGTGCATGTCTGGTCCATGCTGTATATTTATCAGGTCTAAAATGATGCTAATGAATTTGAAGACGTTTAACATTCCTACGAGTAGTTATGATAAAGTATTGCTATCTGATTTGCATTTAGGGGACGACCATTTGATCAGGAAGGGGAGGAGGGGGGGGATAAATATTCTGACCCTGAAAATGTTGAAAAATAAATTATTCGACCCTCAAGGAAGCGAAATAAAAATGTTCTGGCCCATATTTTCTAACATTCATAATTTTTCAGTTTGCTCCACTCGCCGTACACAAAAACAATTTTCAGCTTGCTTCACTAGCAACACAAGGACACAAGTTTTTGTCGCCCTTCACTCATATTTCATTTTAAAAAGTGTTTCTGTAAATGCATTTTCACTACAAAAACTTATATAAACATAACTTAATAAATCTTTAACCTTGGTCAAATCCCTCTTCCCATGTGCTTTGAAACTCAATTTAGAATCTGCAGGTGATACATGTACATATCATATCCATATTGATTGCAATGTCTAAAAAGCCTTGCACACTGTCTCATTTATAATTAATCAGTTAATTGAATTCGGCCGGCTCTGCGTAAATAAATATTATGACCCGAAAAAATTGCTTGTCCCCTCCCCCTCATAATCAAATGGTCGTACCTTAGTATATAGCTTCCACTAAACAGAAAATTATATCAATTCTTTTTAAATGTGAAATAATTCAACATGCCTTCTCTCTCTTTTTTGAGTTTACTTTTGACGACGCCATCTTCTAAGTTTCACAATATGTGTTGTTGAATTGCCTTTCTTCTCTGTTTTCTTTACAGATTTTACTTTTTTCTTTCCTTGATGACCCCATCTTCTTGTTTTTACACAGATTTGTTCCTTGGTGTTTTGAAGTGCCATCCTTGTCTGTCATTTCTTTAGCTTTTTTTCATCTTTACATCTTTTTGTTTTTCCTTTGATTTGACTCTGCTTTCGTACAATCTTTTCCTGGTTTTATGATTATCTAATTTTCAAGATAAAAACATCCTGTGTAAATATTTATTTAAATTCAAAACATTTTTGTCTGTGTTTAGTAAAAATGAAAGGTTCCAGCAATTAATTATGACTCTATGGATTTTGAAATCTTCTAAAAAGTTACTTGATATTATTGGAAACTGGCTTAACTAAATATGAGATGGAATGAAAGAAAGCAATTCTAATTTTATACCGAAGAATTACTAATAACAATTTGACTTTCCCCCTTTTTAAATCAGTTTGGAAAAGTAGTTTTACGTCTTTTTAATCACTGAGGATGAATTTGTTTACTGCTACATTGATTAAAGAAGATAGCAAATGTTTACAGTAAAGTCGGTCAGGTCAGTCTTAGATGAAGCGCGTCAAACAATTATAATGAAAAAGAAGGAAATTATGTATAACTACTCTAATTGTCCATTTGGCATGTTATATATCAAAATAGTAAAATTACTTCCAAGTCACTTAATGACAAAGAGGAATGCGGTATATAATAAACCATGGTCAGATAACGTTAAAAGGAATGATTTGATTGGTTCAATGATATTACGATATCGTTTATGCAATTCCAGTAATCTGATCTGTTCCCATCCGAGATTTCATGCTATTCACCCGAAAATCATCCTGGATCACACTCTGATAAACACTGGATAATAAATATAAATGAATTACCATTTCACAGACAGTAGTATGGATTTGCATGTGCCAAGTTGCTTATTCCTATGAAATTTGAACAATTTTGACTTCACTTTATCTTAACATACAATATGGTCTCGTTGGGATTAAACTGTCAAAAACGAAGTTTTATCGTAAATGGGGTTTGAATACTACTACCATTTGAATATCTAAATATTACTTGCAAAAGTCGGCACCGGTTGTCCATTAGTCTCGTTGGTTTATGTGTAGTCCTTTGTGTTTGATTTTTCTGTGTTGTGCGTTGACGTTCCTTGTCCCTTGCGCGCCTCTTTCTGTGCTTGTCTGCTTTGTGTTTTTGCATTGGGTGTTTTGGGGTTTTGCTGTGGGTGCTGCAGCCTGGTGTTGTTGGAGATCCCCTCCTTTGTTGCATAAATTATCTCTCACAATTTTGTTTTATAGAAGTTTTTTATTCTCGGTTACACACGATTTCGGTAAACTTCGGAACAATCAGTATTTTTATTATCAAACCAATGTTTCAAACAAATGCCGCCCTTGAAATCATAATTATTATGAGAGAAAAATAACATCAGCACAAATTTTCGGCGACGACATATAGCTTGCACAAATGACACATCTTTCCAGTGGCAAAGTGTGCAGCGGCGACAAATTCTGCTATGATACTTTATTTCATGACTGGAAAAAATCCAAAAACATTAAATGATTATTTATATTTCAAATATATTTTTCATGAATATATTATTTGCTTTCTTGTTATACTTACATTTGGATGTTGATTGACAATACTTTCTGGTTGCCTGCTTGTACAAATCCTCCACTGAAGTCCCTAATGCATCAAACTCGTAGAGATATACCTAGGACGTCCCCACTGTTGCAAGGTAATGACTTTATGTATCAAAAGAATGTTCAGTATTTGTCTCTTGATGTGTAGGAGTATACAGCAAAAAAAAAAGGCGATACATTTCCCTACAAAATAGAAAACTCTATTCAGTCGCAGACAAAAATTTCTTGATACATAAATATATGTTTTCTTTATGTACTGTTTAAAAAGATCCATGCTGTAAAAAACTATGACAGATATCTCACCCCATTGCAAGAAAAAAAAAACAACGGCCAGGGGCAGAAGTATGACATTACCCATCTTCGAATTTGACCTGTATTTCCTGGTGAACAAATGGTGAAATAATCATTTCAAAGAAATTGATTGATTCTGTAGGATGGTTTGCCTTAGAATACAAGGAAACTTATCAAAATGAAGTCTTCTGGGTTTCAAGAAGCACATGTGACATAATCCATATTCGATTGACGTTTTGGTGAAATAGTTATACATAAGAAATGAAATGATTATGATTCTCCCTTACCATGATAAAAGTTTTCTTGAAGAGAGGGGCGAACAGATGTACATGTGCATCACTATATACCCTCGTTTTTTGCAGGGACTTAAGAAATAAGAAAATAAAAAAGCCAAAGCACCCCCCCCCCCCCCCCCAAAAAAAAAAGAAAAACAAGATCTAATTGTTTACTTATAGGAATTTTATATTAGTTTTAGTGTACATGTATATCCTCATACGCAAGCAATCAATACATAATTAAGGACTATTGTTCTAAAATATTACTTACGTGGTGGCTCCTTCTACAACTGTTTTTTTTTCTTCATTTCGAACTGCTAGCACAATGTCATAGTTATTGCAATTCGTATGCGATAGATAGGTATGTAGTATCCATATCTGACTTCAGTGAGTGACCGACTCTGTTTTTTTTAACGCAAGACATTTGTAATATATATCCGTCTTCAATACTGCAGCAGGAACAAACATTTCAACCTCTGAACCCCAATTCCCGTCTACCTCCATTTCATTATCTTTCAAGTACTGTTCAGGTCTTTTGTTATCAAGTATAACGCCTCCCAACTTTAAATCTTTTCGATTTTTGATTGAAGAAACAAAAATTGATCTTAAGAGTCCATGATTTTCTTCAGAAACACTTATTGCATACGACAGGTCCCTCAAAAGGCAGTCACCATCCTCCTTGATTTTGAACAATTCAGACGATTTTCCAAGAACATGGTCTGTGTTAGTTTGTAAAAACTCCCTCATTCCCCGAGAATTCGATATTTAGTTCCAAGTACATCTTTTTCTGCCATGTTTCATTAACAGGTTCAAATCTCCACGGCAGTGCTTCCGTCATTTTTCAAATTGATGCTTCACGTCCTCTTTGCATATACATTCCCACGGTCAGTATGTGGTACCGGTCAGTAACTTGTTTGATATAAAGACAACATGAGGAGGGTCTGTATGACCTCAGGGTTAAAGCTTTATTTTCTCTCCGTCTAAATATTCAAATCTGAGCTGGATGAGCTTACATGTACTGAGAAAATATGAGGACATCTCGGTTTTATTTATATGATATATATTCATGAAAAGGAAAAACTAAGAAACATCGGTTAATAGCTCTGACGTTTTTCAACATGCACATCGAAAACAAAATTAGATCAACAGGAAAAAAAGTATTCATTCTTATTGATTTCCTCCTCCGAACACCCCCTAAGGAAAAAACAATTCTCGATGTTAGATGAAAATTCCTTGTAGTTATGAGAACAGAATATTGCAGGTTATGAACAAATTTCTCATGCGTACTTTCAAGAAACTTTCAGGTAATTACAACAAAGGAGGGGATCTCCAACAACACTAGGTTGTAGCACCCACAGCAAAACCCCAAAACACTCAATGCAAAAACACAAAGCAGACAAGCACGAAAAGAGACGCATAAGGGACAAGGAACGTCAACGCACAACAAAGAAACATCAAACACAAAGGACTACACATAAACCAACGAGATCAATGGGCAAGGAATTTTCTTGCAGTTACGAGAAAACTTCGAATTCTTCAGTAACGAGAAAATTCTCGTACGCCTTGTCGTAATTACGAGATTTTTCACGATTTTTTCAAGTTTTAATTGAAATAAATATTATCGAAATTCGTGATATATATCAATGTATGTAAGAAATGCTTTCTAATTATAAGACAAAATGTCAAATCAAGTTGAGAAGAAATAATTCTTAAAGAACTTATTAACTAAAAGACATTTCATAGCTACTCAAAATGTTAATATTGTATTTCAAGTGTGGAAGCAACGAGATTATTTCATACGAGAAAGTCTCGTATATACGAGATTGTTGAAAACATATTTTAAAAATTGTTTAGATTGAGGACCACTTACGAGGGTTATGTACCCGAAACGTGCATGTCTGGTCTGCAAATATGATGCTATTGGATTTGAAGACGTTTAACATAAATTATAACATTACACTAGCATTGAGTTAAAGTGGTTCTACATCACAGGATGTTTTAAGTCCATCATATAACAAATATGAATCAATTTGCGATTGCATAATTCACTTGCCAAAATTCCCGTGTTAAAACCCCGTATTTTGTGGTTTTAGTGTCCAGTTACACCTGCAGCGGAAGATAGTCGAGCGTACGTCTTATCGCTAAATCTTGCTGCTGACCACATGTGTGGTGGAAACATATAGCATTTCACATAATAGTATGAAGCATAGATAAGCAGTGAATTTAACCGAATATTTTTACATATTGAAATTATAATAATTATTGTCACATTTACTATGTGCTGGTTTGTGCACTATTGTGAAAAAGTACAATTAGATAATAGATATTAGGGGGGAAACAGACATATATATTCCCGATTCTATTTTCAGATCCTAATCCCTCTACATTTTATTCATATGAAATACACCAATATGAAAAGATTTGATAAGAAATACAGTATTTCATATGTTCACGTGACATTTTAATTTCATGCCTATCGATATTTGAATAATGGGACACATGTTTATGATTAGGTAGTTTTTTTTTGCATCAGGGGCATTGGAAAAGTAGGAATCTACGATCAGCCTGCTTGGTTTTTTTTTAAATTCTAACTTACCTGGTATTTTCAACATTTCGCACTTTTTATTTCTGTATCTTAAAAAAAGTGTGGCATGTTATCGGCCTGATAATGATAAAGTTCGCAGCTCAGACGTTTGTAACCCCCCCCCCCCCTCGCCCTTTCCATTCCAACCATCTCAATTTCTTCGCTTGGAACTGATATATTAAATAGGATTTATCGGACAGGGAAATGAAGAAAAAAAACCCAAACCAAACAAACAAAAAATGAAAGAAAGTAAAAAAGAGTTCTCTATTTCCTCTCGAATATATATATATATAATATATATAAATATTCTTTTTGGTCGGAAGAATTCTGTATTCATCACTTGTTTGCATAAGTCCTTGTAAATACCTATAAATTATGTCTTATCGTGCTCTGTGTTCAAAATGTATATTTTTGTTATCCCTACACATTCCTCAATTCTAATCTAAATATATATCTCTCTTTCCCTTTCTCTGTATTAGCCTCAACGGTCAGGCATTACGCCTGGCCACAGAGAACACAGGAGACCAGCGTTCACATGTGGTCGTTAGATGGTGCAAGTAACTCATTAATTCTTCACCGCAGAAGTAATATCGCGTTTTCGGGAAAAGATGACTTTCATTCATATCAAGTAGTAGATTGTGCAATGTTGAGGCACTTTAATTTGGTCATGCGACTTAGAGAAATAATGGACAATAAACAACGGCTATGTTATTGTTGTTATTTCTTTATTGCATTTTTGTAGATCAAATTTATATGTAACAATGATAAGCAATGGAAAGAATTTTAACAACCACGATGATCATATCATTTGATATGGTCGATTTGTTAGTTTTTAGGCTCATAATAAAAATGCAGTTATGATACAATTTTTGATGAAGAAAAAAGCAGAGACAATAACAATTACTGTCCTGTTCACTTAATCCAGAGCACCCTGTTTTCCCGGTTTTCTCTAAAATATGATACTGTCATCTTCCAAAAAGATATCAATTTTATAGTACTCCTTTAGTCGTAACAGAAAATACCATTGGTTTGTCTGTACGTCAATTAAGTTAGAAATAGGATGGAAAATAAAAAGTCTACGGGGATTTTCTATAGTAAAATCGCTGAAAATGCGTGACGTCGGGAGCTTTGACGTCACTGTTTATTATTGTTGACATGGAGAACAAAATGGCGGCGGCTTGAAATTGGAATTTCCCGTAGACATTTTATTTTTCATATTGCGGTTTGAAGGCAGCTGATATGGGTAAGTTGAAGTTAATTTCCAGTTACGACTAAAGGAGGTCAATTCTCGGAAACTATAATTTAATGGTAAATTCTTCAGATGACAGAATAAATCGCTAAAACAGGGTGCTCTGGATTTAGTGAACAGGACAGTAGTCCTATAGCCCATACCCCACCCCTCCCTGCCTGAACTTGTATAGAAAGAACCCCTACTTATTCAATAGTTTTTAAAACGATTTACATAGAAAAGCGTTGGATTTCGAGTATTTTTTTTTTTCGCAGGGCTTCTTTTATCATGGTAGAAAAGAATCCAGGAATCAAGAATGACATAATATATTTCAACATCCTTATCAAATTTGAGAGGAAAAGGGGGGGGGGATGTGGAGGATAATATATATTCGTTCGATTTCCTTTCATTCCGTTTCAAGATGTACATGTATACAATATTTTGTACAAGTAAAGGTAGTTTTACTTTTGTTAATTTTATTTCATTTCACCTTTTCATTTTGGTCATATTACAACAATTCTTCTAAAAAATGCACTGTATTATGTATCGGAACAATATGATATTTTGAGTATCTTGCATAAACATATACACATACATATGTAGCCCTGATAAACACCATCTTATCGTATACAACATAGTGCAGTGGTACCACTGATACGTTACGTTGTTATTGCCCACGGCACTTTCATCATATCAGTGCTCATTTGTTTATTTATCTTGTCAGAAGGAGAAAGATGTAAAATGTTTATTCCCCGATAATATTGATTTCTACGAGTTGGCAAGAGAAAGGCAAATATTCCCACAAATGCGAATCTGCAAGTTTTTGAATAACTTAAATATAAAAGAAAGAAAGAAATCCAATAACCTCTTTGAAATATATACATTGTAATTCATCTCTATGAAAGGAGTAAAGTTATGGCCTGGAATAAATTAAAATCTCACTTCGATCTACAGATAAAAGAAAATAAAAAAAATTACATTTTTTTTTTCAATTCATGATTTTTTTTCTGAAAAAAAAAACCAGACATGTAGACACGTATAACACATAAGATGTGTCGACCAACCCACGTTATTATATAGTCAGACTAGAACCTTTCGGTCGTTTTATCCTCTAGCATAAACCTCGGCGCCGATGGTGCAATGATACAATTCTTTAGTCAGTTATCAACATGTGGTCAAGTAACTTAAGACAGGAAGTGGCTCAACGAGAATGCTCAGCTGATGGTTATAAAGACGTCCCTTTGAACGCAGACTCCTATGATATGCTTAGTGTAATTCAAAATGGATCTCCAGTGGTCGAATTCAGGAGGCTTTCACAAAGAAAATTAAGAGGAGAGAAAACAAAAACTCAAGCAAGTAGATTATGGACCTTTCAGAAATCAGATAAAGGTAAGAGAGTTACAATAAATACTTATACATGTAGTTAAAAATTAAAAGTAAATATACATGCAATGGTGATAAATGCATTATTTTACCGATATGAAGTGCTAAAAATAAGAAGAAATTTCATAGCAACTGAACCAAAACACGTTTTATTGACAGATCACACTAGAGGCTGGATCTAAGGAAATTAAGGATTTGTGATTCATTGAAAAGAACGCGGAGGAAAATATCAGTAACAGAAGAGTACATGTCTCAAATCTAGAACGTTTTTTTGGAAAGATTAGAGTTTCAAAACGTAAGTGATTTACATGTACCAAATATATTTTTTGTAAAACTGGATTTTATGTATTACTCATTTCACTCAGGGAATAATATTAGTAGTTTTGGTCGTTCCAAAGATTATGGCATCTCATAATAAGATTTAATAGGGTGTTAATTACTGCTAAAGTAGTACCCTGTAGAGGTTGATTATATTCATTTTTTTTTGCACATCTGATATCATAAACAAAATTGAAAATAACTTTGCCCGACAGAAAATGTTTCGACTTTTAAGCGTCTTCGTTTATAATATTGTGCTATAAGGTTTAGCTTTGCAATCCAAATTTGTTACTATTGTTAAACGTCTTCAAATTCAAAAGCATCTGCATGCATTTAAAAGCAGATAAATTTGCAGCATGGACCAGTGTACCGAAAAACGTAGCAGGATGGACGGGATATCATGCTACATTATCGTATGATGTAATGATTGATTTAAACGTGACATTAGCTAGCAAAAATGAATAGTTAATTATTTGCGTTAAACCCAGTATATATGATGCACTTTCCTTACGATTAATTGTTTTTGGTTTTTGTCCCAAATAACTGTCTGTACGGTTCATCATTACGCATGATAATGCAATTAATCCTGTAAGATTTCACTGAAAAATAATTACCAAATGTGTTTGTTTATCTGATTCTATGCATTTTAATTGGTCGATCACATTTATTGTGACTTTCATTATGAATGATAAAATGTCAAAATTGACCGGAACTACTTTCACACTAACGCAAAAGAAAACATGCCAAACGCATGAAATACCCAATACAAATATTCACAAATAGTCCAATAAACTTGAAAAAGTTCATAAATATGACAGCACAGTACTGTGACTGTTTACAGTGATTAGATCGGTTGCTACGCGCATAATTTGAAAACTGCAACAACTTGAGCAAGTTAACATGAACGGTAGTGGGATTCTCGTGTTTCTAGGAAATTATGATAGGCCCACTAAAATGCAGGAAAAAAATCTTGACCTGTATTTGTTTTCACAGAAATTAATCAAATGCACATGGATATAGGATGAATACATTTGAAAATACAAGCAAACCCTACAGTGCGATCGCGACTTACCAAACTTGTCATTCCCGATTTCGAGCTATTTATCGATATCGGTTTCCGTGTCTGTAGGAATAACACCGTCTCGTAGACTCAAGTTATACAATGGTTTTTATTTCCTTATTTTCTGTATAATACATGTATTTATAATGATCATGATAAAACATGTATGATAATAAATATTCGAATGCCAATTTTACGTTCAAATATTCGCTGAATTCGCAAAAAAATTCGAATATTCTTTTCAGCTCTATCATCGAGTGTACCGGCTCTTGGATTACTTTATGATTTCTTCCCATAAACTGCATGTACATATGAATATATAAATGAAAATAACATGAATTTAAGAAGTTATAAAATCTTAACCAAATGAAATATTGTCTGATAATTATACTCATATCAAATTTAGTGAGAAAGAAAATTCTATGAGCTCATATAATTTTATTCAAAGGTAATAATCCGATGTCAATTCCCCGTCTGTTACTGTTTTTATTTTCCTTTAAATTTCGACTAATTGAAAGAGTTTAAAACATGGTTTACAAAACATGGAATGCATATCAAAATTATATTTAACAAGCATTCGAAAATTTCAGTTATCAAATAATCTTAAGATTTCTAAAACGTGGGTCCTGTAGCATCATATCCCACCCATCCTTCGACGTTTTTCGGTACATTTTTTGGTCATAATATTCACACTCTTTGGCCATACTACATTGTTTAGATTGGGGATCATTGAGGGTTAAGTACCCGAAACGTCAATGTCTGGTTCATGCTGCATATTGATCTATTCTTTAATGATGCTAATGAAGATATTTAACATTTGAACCACTTGCTGAGTGTAACTGCTGGTGGACCAGGAGTCCCCGAGGGCACATGTAGCCAAGTTTGATCAACTTTGGTTGAGAATCTCTCTCTTCGACGCATTCGAAAAATTTCTGTTATCAAAAAATCTTGAAATTGCTAAAAAAAAAAACAAAAACAAAAAAAACGTGGGTCCTGTAGCATCATATCCCATCCATCCTGCCACGTTTTCCGGTACATTTTTGGATATAATTTTCACACTCTTTGGCCATATTACATTGTTTAGATTGTGGATCACAGACGAGGGTTAAGTACCCGAAACGTGCATGCCTGGTCCATGGTGCAAATTGATCTGTTATTAAATGATGCTATCAAATTGGCCATAGGTCAATTTCACAGATTGAAAAGGTCAAATCACTTGTATGCAACCTAGGGTTTAGTTTTGATTAGATCTTAATGAAACTTCATTAACAGATTGCTTATCACAAGAGAAGAACCATATTGATATTCAAGGTCATAAGTCAAAGTTCAAGGTCACAAACTAGAAATTGTTGAAATCCTTATATACAGCCTAGAACATGTAGAAAGTGCCATTTTGATTTGATCTTAATAAAACTGCTAACACTTAATGTTTATGACAAGAGGAAGAACCCTATGGATTTTTAACGTCAAAGGTGAAGGTCACAGACTGGAAATTCTCAAAATCCTTGTACAGCCTAGAGGGTGCAGTCTTCATGGGATCAAAACTAAACTTTATACACTTAATGCTTATGACTAATGGGTGAACCTTATTGATTTTTCCTTGTGAAAAGCCTACACTGCACATCGATTCTCCTTCAGTGCTAGGGGATGCTCACATTGCGTTGCCTAGGTTTATTTCATTCTTTCCTATATCAGAAAATACAAGGTATGCTTAAATGCGTACACAAGGTTTATTTAAGGCTTGTTCTTATACTAAATATGTTATTAATTCATGTATAAAAGATGAGTCATTCTGTACGCTCAACCGAAAAAGGGAATTAACAAGCATCAGCACCTGCTACTGTAAGTGTATCTTCATCGAATTTATCAGTTGAGATCTATTCCAACTCTATACATTCATGAAGAAAATTTCCAATCATTTTTTTCTGCACCAATCACGTGTTTCGAATATCAAATTCTCATCAGCGATACTTCCAGCTGAACCGCCAAAATTCATTTCAGTTGCGCCCTCTTGTTTTTGGAATTTAAATTTGTACATTTACTTTACCGAATTTCCTTTATGGTCGATTCAGTAGCATATTCAAATAAAATCTATGTTCAAAATAGCATTGGAGGGATGGAGGTAAGGTGTTAACCTTCTTTAATTTCGATATTTGATGTTTTTGAATAGAATGACATGTTTCCGAAATAGCAAAATAATATATATGAAGTCAAAACGAAGTTCTTTCAGGCGACAGAGCTGGAAAGAAGTAATTAATACACTTCTAAATATCAAGTCACGGGGAGCGATTTTAACTGCTCCACATTGCAACAAGAAATAAGTGTTTATAATAATAATACAGAAATATTCCAGCTCTAAATCATAATTGAATTACAGTTCAGAATTCCACTAATAAAGGTCAACTGAGTGATTTTCCTTATATAAATTTCAGATATGTTTGCCAGCTGCCTTATAGAGTATGACAGGGAAAAAAGTATATCTAGGAGCAGTGAAGGAGGAAAGAAATACCTTTTGCCACAAACCGAGTTATAAAGGAGGGAAAATTCCAACTGAACATAAGGAAACAATCATTGACTTTAAATAATAAGGACCATCATACATTAGATACTGTAGATTCCAAATATATAATTAAACAATTCAAGGTAAATGTAAATGGAGAAATAGTTGAGCCAAATACACGATGTTGAATTTGATGTTCAACAATATATAGTAAAGCTGTCGGTAAAATGTTAAACGTCTTCTATTCAATAGCATAATTTAAGACCTGATAAATTTACAGCATGGACAAGACATGCACGTTTCGGGTACTAAACTCTTGTCAGTGAATATCATGGGCTGATAATTTCTCTGAGTTATCTTGGTATAACTGCTCATCTGTAAATATCGGGTTCTTTTAGTATGATATTGCTCCCCCATGCCTACATCCCCTCCCCAAAAAGAAAATATGACATATCTTGAGCTGATAAATTCTCTGATTGATTATTGTAAGAATTATCACTTGTTCAGGAAGATGAAACTACACCCTCCCCACCATAGATCAAATATGTAGTACCATGAGCTGATACATTTTCTGATTGATTTTCGTAGGAATATTCATCTGTCAAGATAAATTTGGTTCAGGATGATATAGCTATCACCCCCTTCCAACAAAAAAAAAAAATGAAGTATCATGAACTGATACATTCTTTGATTGATTTCCGTAGGAATGTTCATCTGTAAATATGAACTTGTTTTAGGATGAGAATTAGCTATCACCAACTCCAAACAAAAACAAAAATATAAAGTAAAATGAAGTATCACGAACTGATAAATTCTTTGATTGATTTTCGTGGGAATGTTCATCTGTAAATATGAACTTGTTTCAGGATGAGAATTAGCTATCACCAACTCCAAACAAAAACAAAAATATAAAGTAAAATGAAGTATCACGAACTGATAAATTCTTTGATTGATTTTCGTGGGAATGTTCATCTGTAAATATGAGCTTGTTTCAGGATGAAAATTAGCTATCACCCCTCCAAAAAAAAATATAAAGTAAAATGAAGTATCATAACCTGATAGATTCTTTGATTGATTCTCGTAGGAATGTTCATCTGTAAATATGAGCTTGTTTCAAAACGATATAGCTTAAACAGTTTAACCTAATCTCCTCTACATTCAAAAACGTATCATGAGCTGATCTTGATCTTCTTTGATTTTCGTAGGAATGTTCATCTGTAAATATTTATGAGCTTGTTTCGAGAAGATATAGCTATTACCCCACCCCTCCCTCCAAACATAAAAAAGAATTTGAAGTATCATGAACTGATCAATTCTCTGACTGATTTTCGTAGGCTTGTTCATCTGTAAATATGCGCTTGTTTCAGAATAATATAGCTTAAACACCTCTTCTCCCCTGCATACAAAAAGTATCATGAACTTATAAAATCTCTGATTGATTTTCGTAGGAATGTTCATCTGTAAATATGAGCTTCTTTCAGGGTGATATAGCTATCCCCCAAATAATATGAAGTATCATTAGCTGATTAATTCTCCACTTGATTTCGTAGGAATGTTCATCTGTAAATGTTAGATTGTTTCAGGTTGATATAGTTTAACACCCTCCTTTCCTAAAACAAAATGATATGAATTATCCGATAATTTCTCTAGTTGATATGCATAGAAATGTTCATCTGTAAATTTGAGCTTATTTCAGGATATATAGCTACCGCTACCCAACAAAAAAGTTAACATTAATTATCATGAGCTGATATGATTTGCTCTCGTAGGAATGTTCATCTGTAAATGTTGGCTGATTTCATGATGTTATTCCGCACACTTAAAAAGTTTATATGAATTATCATGAGTTGTTAATTCTGTAGGAATGTTCATCTGTAAGCTTGTTTGAGATCAGTATTGCTACCCCTAAAAGTTTGATACAAAGTATCATGGGCTGATAATATCTCAGATTGATTTCTGTAGAAATGTTCATTTGTAAAACGTAGTAATTGATTATGAGTCTTCATAGACTTATTTTTGTTACATGTTAATTTGGTAGGAATGTTCATCTGTATATCAAAGATTTCGTTTCAAAATGTTTTTCCTCTATGTATATGTATCTGTATGAAATTTGGTATGAATGTTCATCTGTATAATTCAAAGACTACTATGTAAAAGATGTTTCCTTTAACTAGAAAATTGTGCATTTTAGTGAATTCCCATATTGATGCCACATAGAATTGTTCAATGAATAAATTTGCTATATACTTAGAATCGTGTTGTTATGTAGTGCAATTAACAGGCAAACCCAAAAATGGGACTTCAAATTCAGTCCCTTTTTATTCTGAGTTGCATTTTTTGTGTTTTTGGATCGGGTGTTTTGGTGTTTTACTGTTGATGCTGCAACGGGGTCTTGTTGGAGATCTCCTCCCTTCTTTTTCTGTGCTTGTCTGCTCTGTGTTTTTGCATGTCTTGGGGTTTTGACAACGTTCTTTGAAACCTCTCGGTGAACGGAAAAGTGGGATGGTTGTGCGCACGTAATCCAGGATAACCACACCTTCTGCTATTTCCGTGGCCGTCCCAGGTCGGCACCGGTTGCCCATTGGTCTCGTTGGTTTATGCGTAGTCCTTTGTGTTTGATGTTTCTGTGTTGTGCGTTAACGTTCCTTGTCCCTTTTGCGTCTCTTTCTGTGCTTGTCTGCTCTGTGTTTTGGGGTTTTTGCTGTGGGTGCTGCAACCTGGTGTTGTTGGAAATCCCCTCCTTTTTTGTACCATTTCTGTGCCATTCTGTGCGTGTCTGCTTTGTGTTTGTAGTGGGTGTTTTGGGGTTTTGCTGTTGGTGCTGCTGATGTACAGAATGAACCATAGGCAAGTACTCTCCGTGAAATATTCTTCTAGATCATCCTTATGCTCTCAGTAAGTCGATGGATATGTGCTTCGGTCTTGTAGAAGAAGATTGGGAACGGAGTGTACCAACTGTAAGGTACTTTTCCCTGAACTGGTGTCATTCATTGACATATGCGAACGAAAAGCAATAGCATCGATAGGGATCATGAATATTTCATAAAATATGCCCTGTCATTCAGGGAACTTTTAAAGGATAACGCCGACGACGACGATTGGCGACAAAGAAGGACGACGGACATAAAACAGAGACAAACTCATGTGGTCTCAAAATCAGTTCACCGTAAGACATCTTAAAAGATACAAAAATCAGAAACACTTAATTGATTGAGATTTGCAGTCGTTTTGAACACTTCATATCACTAACATGAATAATTAAAAAAGGTTGCACATTGAAAGGAGAGTGGATAACAATAAAATGTAGACTTCAAATTAGAAATAGGATGCACATTGAAATGAAAGTCTAGATAGCAATAAAATGTAGACTTCTTCTTTGGTGTTTTGCTGTTGGTCTCCTCCCTTCTTTCAAGGTATGTCAAATGTATGTCAAACATATATAATCAAAATGATATAACTTAGATATATTCTAGTCAAAGTAGAGACATATTACTATGTCTTTTTTGATCTAAGGATGTCAAAGGATTATTGGATGCTGATAACTAAGGTTAAGGAACACGGTATTTGAAGAAAACCCTTATTGATAATGTAAGTCAATTTCTGTAATGAATCTCCGATCCACTGACTTTCTCTTGTTGTCCCTTATAACATTAAAACAAGTACATATTCCTGTTAAAAACAGGTATGTCAACATCACATTTACATACAGATAATATTTTAGAATAGGTGTCTAACATTGTGTGTCGTTACGGGTATGCAGTTTTAAAGTGATACAACAACGTCTCAAAATCGTAATGTTTGGATAGAAAGTTGAGAGAGAGCTTTTCCCGCAATTCCGCCATAGGTTTTTATCAATTTTCTAGACCATTTCTCGTAAAATTGGCGTTCATTCTGAAAATTAATATCATTTGGAAGTTTGCACCTTTTTTTCTAAATTTTCTAAAATTTCTAAATTTCTAAATTGTTGTGTATTTGACCTGTGTGAGTGAAAAGAAAAGGAGAGTAAAATGTCGGCATTTCAGGGGCACGTTACGGGTTGTTGTACCCACAATCCCGCCTACCAATAAGAACACGTTTTCATTCTTTTGCAAATGAGACAATTTCAGCTGTTTTTTTTTAATTTCAGTGATTTAATTTATGTTAAATTAAAAGTAATACGTATAGCATAAATATTCAATTTAACGTAAAGTAACATGTCCATAGCTTAATACATAGATAATAAGATGCTGAGCCCAAAGAATTAAACATAATATAAAGCCCGTAATTTGCTTACTCGGAAAATTTGACCATTTTTTAATTCGGAAAATTGGTGTCAGGACCGTAGAAAGGACAATTAAAGGAGCAAATGAAACTTTCCAAAATCCTTTAAATGACAAGGAAGAGATCAACTGCATTATAAGAGAGCAAACAATGACATCGGGAGACAGTGAGTCGCACAACAGGTTTCACAAACATTCAAAGCAACTGCACCAAGACATGAAATATGAATGATCAATGAATGAGAGTCAAACACAAAAACCAAATTCCTGAAATCACAATGGAAAGGCTTACCAATTTTGGAAAAACAGAGCTTCCTTACGCGAAAAGAAAATAGGACTAACAGACGGAGACAACGACACAGCCACACAGAAACACGAAGGACAAACAGACGGAGACAACGACACAGCCCCACAGAAACACGAAGGACAAACAGACGGAGACAACGACACAGCCCCACAGAAACACGAAGGACAAACAGACGGAGACAACGACACAGCCCCACAGAAACACGAAGGACAAATAGACGGAGACAACGTCACAGCCCCACAGAAACACAAAGGACAACTTATCTGATGAACCTTCTCAAACGTAAGCATTGTAGAATACATTGTAGGTTGCGCTGTTCAAACGTGACGTACTAATAATTATCATATTTCACATGAATCATGTTACATATTTAATACAAGTATAGTAACCAAGTTGGAAGGACCAAAAGGAATCCAAAAGCACATCCCAATTTTTGTCTTAGTGCTACCCACAGAAAGTACATAGATAAACATCAAAGAAGTACCTAACCGTTATTCAGTCTCAAAGTCGAGAAGGCAAAGCAAAATCGTGAGAATTCCCGTCGAAACGGTTGCGAACCCCCGAATGAACAACAGTCCGAAGTGAGACCAGGTGCTTAGGGCGAGTAAACTGAGAATGTCTAATGAACTCCTTGTGCTTATTTTTGTAAAGGCAAAACGGACATATTAACATTACGCAGACATTAGGGTGTATAAACACATAACATAAACGTATATGTGTCGGTCGACCCTTAGTCCTTGTGAGACTCTTACCAGCAACACTTCGGTCCCTTGCCGGACGCCGTAGCTACTAGACCAAGACTCTGCCAGTTTTGGTTGGTGATCCTCTTAATAAATGAGCAAATGAATTCTTATTTTGCCAGACACCCGGCTGGCTGGTACCAATGTTCGAGTATTAATTTGTTCTAAAATGGCTGCACAGGGCCTATTTTTATTGTTCTACAAGAAAAATTGTTCATCGTTATACTAGACAAAACAAGCTTGATACAAAATCCAAGGCATAGCTGACATGGGTTTAGCAAACATATAATTAATTAGATTGTGGTATTTATCTTAGATCTCCTCCCTTCTTTTTAGAAATACTAATCACCTAATACCAGAGAACCCGGCGACAAGGTAATAGCTCTATTAAACATCAAATAAACTTTTCGCATTTTGAAACATTTTATGGACCCTTAAGGTAGAGCATCCCTCAGGTCTCAGATGCTCATATTTCCCAAGTTACAACTTTTACAATATTTTCATTTCCATAAATTCAAAGCTTATGTTAGACCCGATGTAAAAACAAAATATAACTCGTGGTTTCATGATGATACCGAGAACCTGAGCCGTTTGAACTTTAACATTGGAGCCTATGGGAAAAGTAAGAAAAATCCCTTTTCAGAGGTGATAAAATGTAACTATAAAAGTTTCTTTTCCAACAACCATACTAGTTTGATAATCTGGACAATATTCTGAATATAAAAGATAAGGTATCCAGGCAAAATATTACAAGCAATTCTGACCTGAGGGATACTCTACCTTAACGTATCCAGTGTATAAATGGAGATCTCGCGGACATCTCGTCCATTTAAACAGTGTAAAAATTATCTCGGTAATCTTCGGCAGTGTCTCGATAGTTTCCGTCGATTGAGCAAAGGTTGGCATGTTAACTTTTGATGATAGAAACAATTTTTTACGTTGTATAATGTATATTTAGGTAAAAATATGTCATGATTCTAACTATATAATACACTTGATATTTATTTGTACAATGGAAACCTTAAATTGATTCTAGCACGGCGTAAAAGCAGATCGCTGATCAATAAACGTGCTTTATGTAACTACGACAAAGGCAAGCTATTACATAAGCGAATTGTTCAAATGAAAAGCTATATTTTTTTTATTAAATAGTCAATAATAATCTCCACAAGTTTCAAATAGTTGAAAAAAAATTCTTATTTATCTGTTGCCGATTTATCTTTAACATTGCATTGAAATAATTCAATGAAAAATCAGAAAACGAACGTCAAAAACCATTGGAAATGCAGGTAAAAATGACCTGTCAAGATCGTAGTATTCTTTCTGAAAACTGTGCTTACAAAAAGGTAAGATACTAGCTGCAGTAGGGTAATTTGTACTTTGCGACACATTTAAGAGAGAAAAATATCAAACCACGGACGTCATTTTCAAAAGACTTGATGTTTGGAATGTTTTTCTAAGAAATTTTCTCTTTGATGACGTCATTTAAAGCAATTACATGAATTTGTACCCAAGTAAATTGTGTATCATGATTGAAAAAACAAATCGTCATTCTGGAACCCTCCGACAATATTGATAAAGACACTTATTTCAAGTTGCAGTGTGGAGCAGTTAAAATCGTTCCCCGTGACCTGATGTTTGTCAAGTGTATTAATAATTTCTTTCCAGCTCTGTCACCTGAAAGAAGCTTTGTTTTGGCCTTTTATCAATGTGACATCATATATATATATATTTTTCTATTTCGGAAACTCGCCATTTCACCGATAGATATCATCAAAATTAAAGGAGTTTAACATCGTAGCACCATCCCTCCAATGCTATTTTGAACATAGATTTTATTTGGATGTGCTACTGGATCGACCCTACAGGAAATCTGGAGCCACGCACTCTCTGTAATGTAAATGTTAAAATCTTACTTCAAAAAAATTTAATTGGGCGCTACTGAAATTATTTTTCGTGGCTCCGCTGGAAGCATCACTGATGATAATTTAATATTCGAAACGCGTGTCTGGTACATGGAAATTGGTTTGAAATTTTCTTCAAGAAGATATAAAGTTAGAACCCTTCGACAATATTGATATAGACACTTATTTCAAGTTGCAGTGTGGAGCAGTTAAAATCGTTCCCCGTGACCTGATGTTTGTCAAGTGTATTAATTACTTCTTTCTAGCTCTGTCAATCTGAAGGAAGCATTGTTTTGGCCTTTCATCAATGTTAGATCATATATATTTATTTTTGCTATTTCGGATACTAACCCTCATTGAAATTAAAGGAGTTTAACATCTTAGCACCATCCTACCAATGCTATTGTAACATACATTTTATTTTGATGTGCTACTGGATCGACCCTACAGGAAATTTGAAGCCGTGCAATCTCTGTAATGTAAATGTACAAATCTAACTTCGAAAAATCAAATACTTTAGGCGCTACTAAAATTAGTTTTGGTGGCTCCGCAGGAAGCATGACAAATATGGATAATGACCATATCCCTGTATACAGCACAGAATCAATAATTAAGAAAATCAGAACCGAAGGCATCAGGATAAAACAGGAACCAAAGCAAACAAACAAAAACCTCCACCATATGAAACGAAGCGGACTCCCGATACGGGAGTGAGACCAGGTGCCCAGGAAGAGTAATCATCTCCTGCTTGCATGCAACATCCGCCGCTTCAATTCAGTAGAACTGTCACATCCGGTTACTTCCATTTCGGAAGACATAGTTCTTCTGATGATAATTGGCATCACTGATGGTCATTTAATATTCGAAACACGTGTCTGGCGCATGGAAATGGTTTGGAATTTTCTTCATGAAGGTATAGAGTTGGAATCCTTCGACATTCTGATATTAATTTAGATTGGTTTAACGTCTTTAATAATTTCAAAAGAGTAAACGGAGTTCTTAAAGGCGAATTTGCGGCATTGCGTTTTGAACCAAGTGTCTTCATCATTGCGATGTGTCTTATCATGAAGTCGGCTTCGTTTGGCGTTTGACAGAATAAGTCACTCGTATACTTACGATTTATGGTGGAAAAGAATAGAATACCTATAGATTACATAATACATTCTATAGAATAAAGAATAAGTGGTGCGTTTCCCTTTTTGCTTGGTAAATATACAATTGATTTCTTTCGCATTCGGTTTTCGTTAATATTTTGAAGATGAATATTTCACTTCACTTATCCGAGGTTCGCAACCGTTCCTGTGGAAAAACTACTGATTTTGCCTTGCCTTCTCGACTATGAGACTAGATAACTGATGGGTTCCGTTATGTTTATAGAAAGAAAATACATATATATTTATATGTCACTCATCAAACATTTATAGAATGCTGATTGGTAGAAAAGAATTGGAATGTAATGCTGTCTTTCATCTTTACTATAAAAGGGATAATCTGCTTAAAAAAAAAAGAACCAGCCTTAAGGATCTAATTCTGTAATGGATTTTAATATTACGAAGCGGCTATAAGACTTCTTAGATATTCATAGCTTTTTGTCATTTTCACATTGTATTATGAACTTGAAAGATATTTTGACATTCAATTTGATAATTTTACATCGTGTATACTGTCGGAGCTTGGAATTTTGTATCTTATCCAAAAGTGAACGGTAGCACTGAAAAAAGTTTTAAAAACAGAATCAATGAAGAAAGTGTTCCTATGGATGTGTGTTAAACGAAGAGAACAGTGAGTGTTTAGAAGACGATGACAAGATGTCTTCAATGATAAAGAAATAAAGTTGGGGATAATTTCAAATGACTATTTCTACCTTATCATGCATAAATGTACCTAGTACTGACCATGTTGAAATATAAACTATTAATTTGTGAGTTCTATTTAGTTTGTGCTTGTACAGGAATTGCCTATATCACTAACACTCTCTATATAAGGAATACTTCGCTTGACGATAGAAAATTAACAGGGAAAATTCTGAATAAGTTTAAATAACTCATCACTCAGATCCTGTAGCCGCACCTGTGCAAGCCAGCCATTATGCCTACGATTTGCATACAATACTCTTAACGACTGCTGGTTATATAAAGAGATGTTTGAATCTAATGGAAATAATATTAAAACAACAGTTGGTTGGAGGAATTTCCAGATGGAAGGTTACGATCTTATCAATTTTTTTTCAGTAAAATATTATTCTGTACCTTATAAAAAACAAATTCATTTAGAATATGGAAAGCATATCCATCAAAATTTTTGAAGTGCGTGAACGAATCAATAAGTCAGTCGTTGTAATTTAGTTAAAATTAAGAAATGACATGGTACATGTTACATTTTTCTAGAGTTTTCTAACATTTTTCTTAATATTTTCTCCTTGCGAAATTTTGCAAAGCGTTTGAAATAATGAAACGTCCAAGTAACGTAAAAGTATATGACGACATGTTCCAGAACAAGGATAACTTTTAAACCTATTTTTAAAACTTGCAAATGCAAATCTCGAACAAAGATGAGATGCATGTTCCCGGGGACAGTAAACGTCTCCTGATTGTACAAAAGAGGTCAACACTTCCCATTTCAAAATGGTCTTGATATAAATTAATTTTTTTAACTTGAGGGATAAATTGTTATACCCTCGGTCATTTATGAGCGAAGGGGGGATATAACGATTATTTTGTCCTTCTGTCAGTCTGGACTGACTGAAGAGAACAGATACGTAGCTTCTAACTTTAACTTCACTTACGGATACATAGACGATGTGCTGTCCATCAATAATCTAAAATTCGCGGATTACCTCAGCAGAATCTATCCGTCGGAGCTTGAAGTCAAAGAAAAGACAGAGACAAATAATTCAGCATCCTATCTGGATATAATGTTGTCCTACGAAACTGATGGTCACTTGAACACCTCACTCTATGGCAAACGTGACAATTCCAATTTCAGACTTTCCTTTTCTGAGTAGCAACATCCCCATCGCCTGCTTATGGCGTGTTCATATTTCAATTGATACGCTATGCCAGATCAAGTACCAAATATACAGATTTTGTTCCGAGAGCTATGCGTCTTTCAGATAAGCTTCTCGACCAGGGTTACGTTTGTGCCGACTAACCTCGTCACTGAGGAAGTTCTACGGTCGATATGGGGAACTCATCGTACATTATGATGTTCCAATCTCCAGAATGGTGGACGATATTCTGTCTTAGACAATTTGAACCATCCAGCCATCAAATATACTTGCATCTTCCGAAATGGAAGTAACCGGATGTGAAAATTCTACCTAATTGAAATGACGGGTGTTACATGCAAGCAGGAGATGCTGACTCCTGGCACCTGGTCTCAATCCCATGTTGGGAGTTCTCTTCTTTTCATATGGTGGAGGTTTTTCTTTGTTTTGGTTCTTTTTTTATCCTGGTTTTGTATACCTTCGGTTTATGATTTTCTGAATTATCGATTTTGCACTATGTATTGGGATGTGGTCATTATCCATATTTGTCATCTCGGAGAATCAAAAACGTTCCCACACGGGAGACGAAAAGAGATTGGGGCGTCCTAAGTAACTTTTAAAATCGTCCGTCATATTCCATTTACAAAAGTAGCATTAAAAAGGATCGATAGGATTGGTTAATGAAACAACGTTCGACCAATTAGAGAGCGTTTTAAGGCATGTCATTTCTGAATGAAGGAATTTCAACGATTTTATGATAACCATATGAAAATATAGTATTCATGTCACTTACTCATTTTATGAAGGAAAATTAATAGGTCCGTGATAAAAATCTAGATTTATGCATATTTGAAAACTGGGTAAAACATGCCGGAAATTTCTTGCTAAAATAGCACATTTGTAAAGAAAATAAAAAAAGTGTTGAAATGCACTCATTTGATTTTTATTTTACTTTTCTTTGTTATTATACAATAAAACAAGTTAGAAACTTTATATAAAAGTAGAATTTGATAAAGTGCTACCTTAGCTACCAACTTCACCGATCATATAAAATTTTCTAGATTTTACACAAAAATAACGAAAATCATCCATCCATCTTAACCTCCTGAAAATCGTCTGTATCATTTGATGATTTTGGATTCAACATAGTAAATTTCCCCTGGCTTGACGGTGATGTTCCAAGATTACCGTCATACGGCATTTACATATCACAGATCATCCGGTACGCTAGAGCATGTACTGATATTTTGGATTTTCACAGTAGAAATTAACAAATTACCAAAAAACTTTTAGGTCAAGGTTCTCGCTTTCATAAACCAGTTAAGACTTTCTGGAAATTTTACAAAAATTACAGTCAACTTCTTTTAAAATTCGGATCTATACATGCAATAGAGTACATTACTATGGGTATTACACAACCTGTCTTTTATGGTGATATGATAAACAAAATAAAAAGGATCAAAAGTAGGCAGCATAACCATCGAAAATGCGTCAGAATCATCAAACGCCTTTTATACCGTGGATATGATCCTAATGTCACCAGACGGACACTAGGCTTGGTACTACCAATCTACAGTCTTGTACAAGCGCATCCTTGAGACTTGCACTCTGACTGACTGTGATGACGGGACTCCAAGACGGGCCCTGTCCAAACCTCTTTAGAGAAGACAGGGCCCCGACCACCTGTCCTCTCTGAATGTCAGTCGGACTCCTCGGGTGATTACATACATGAGCTCGCTACAGCCGGCAGAGCACGGACTGTATTACTCATGCCTTCTTTTTATATCCATTTACATATTCATCTGTGTCTCTGGGGCCTCTGCGTTTCGCGGTCTTGCTTGTGTGATGTCATCTTACAGTGAGGAAGTTGTTTTACACCACAATTGTACGTTCTTCGAGACCTCTGGGTAATTGGAGAAGTGAGAGGGTTGTGCGCACGTAAACCAGGATAACCACACCATTTGCTACTTGCGTGACAAATGGCCGTCCAAAGTCGGCACCGGTTGCCCATTGGCCTCGTCGGCTTATGTGTAGTCTTTTGTGTTTGATGTTTACATGTCGTGTGTCTCTTTTCCGTCTTGTGCTGTACTCGTCTTTTGTGTTTTTGCATCGGGATGTTTTGGTGTTTTGCTGTTGATGCTGCAACTGGGTCTTGTTGGAGATCTCCTCCCTTCTTGTAAACAAATGTTTGTGATACAGAAAGAGGTCATACACTCATCAAACCTTATTATTGCTTTAAAAGATGATTTCCTCAATAAGTCATCACAGAATTGTATCATTGCTCTTTCCTCCGTCCGTTAGCTTAAAGTCATGTTTTTTCAAGGAAAGATCGGACCTACTTCCTCTATGTTTTCTATTGTATTCCCGTACTGATGAATTATATCGAGATATCGAGATGGTTAAAACAATGACAAGCACTTGTTATTGAAAAATGGTTGTACTCCGAGGATCAAGCCTTTATGTATTTAAAGTTAATACATTGACAACATTAATGTAATAATTTATTTAGAATTTGTCTAATTAATAGTTCAATGATGAATACATTTTTTGATACCAGTTTGAGTAAGAGACATGGGTTCAATTTTTATACAAAGGAACAATCCGCGAACGTTTCGAGCAACCCTCGTATAACGTTTTCTTCCATAAATGTTCGGACGTTTTTGAGACATCTTAGCGAATAGGAGGGTTACAAATTAATAAGTCAACACCAAATCATCTGTAACCATCAAAAGGGTGTGGACATGCATGTTTTCCGATTTTCATGAAATTTCATAAATTTGTAGGATAAAATGTCAGAGAAATAAAATCATCAACATATATTGCCAAGCGACTCGGTTGCCATGGTCGCATGGGACCTCTGTATTGATGGCTGTGTCACCATTACTAAGATATGCGGCCTACGATTGGTCGTGTCGTCAGAAGTGACCAATCTAATATAGTCGGTTTAAGAGCTCTACAGAGCTCATGTTATTTGTTAAGTATGTGCAAATTGCCGACTGTAAATAAAAATTACTTTACTTTTCTTTAAAATGTTTATTATTTAAGGGAAAATCAAGGGATAAATAAAAGAAAAAACCAAATGGAAATCTGATAATTCTGAACTGAAACGAACAGTGAGTTCTCGCGGTTGACCGACTTTTCGTTTAATCGTAACAGCCCTACAGGATTCGCATATTTAAGGGGAGTTACGTCCATTAATTCCCTCTTGAAACCGCCACTGATACGAGTTCACCCTACCGCGATTAGATAATACATGAACGTTCATCGTTACATATAACTATATACATGTTAAGTATTGCAATTAAAACTGTATGTATAATCCATTGAATTTCTATATTGTGAAAAATAAATATAAGCAAGCTTTTCCTTGTATTCCAGATCTTGTTTTACCAGTCAAATTGCAACTTCAAATGATAACATCCACATGGGATGAGGCATTTACAGAATGTAAAAATCGTGGGATGACACTGGCAATTCTAAAAAACTACATCACATTTTCAGCAGCTCAGAAGTATATTAAAACTATACCGTAAGTAAATATAAAATATTATAAAGTAATAGTGCCTCATCATCATCAGTGATTCTGGATTCCAGAATAAAGTAGCTACAAATAGTACATGTACGAAAAAAGTCGTTGCCTAAGATTAATATAATTATCGAAGAAGTACATTTGTACCCAGCAGTTATTCAGCTGATCTCCAGCATGACCACCATGCATACACCCATCGAAACAAACCCACAAGAAAGTGATACGTAAATGACATCAGACAAAACTAAAAACCACATAATCACCAGAACATCATACAAAACAATCGAAACAGACATACAGACGTACAGAAACATCAAACATTAATGACAATAATCTCTATACCTTCTTGAAGAAAATTCCAAACCAATTTCTATGCACCAGACAAGTGTTTCGAATATTAAATTTTCATCAGTGATGCTTTCAGCGGAGCCACCAAAAATAATTTCAGTAGCGCCCTCTTTAATATTTTGAAGTTAGATTTTTACATTTACATTACAAAGAATGCGCATATAACGAAGGAGACCAATGTGCACCCAGCACCGACTTTCGATGGCCATCTGCTATAAGCAAACGATGCGGTTATCCGGATTACGTAAGCACAAACCTTCCACTTATCAGGATACACAGAGGTCTCCATAGACGCACAATATTTATGTAATATTAAACTTCTCACTGTAAGGTGACGTCACATACAATACATTTTGCCATGGCCTTTTGTAACACAAATTTTATGTCAACGGATCTGAAAACCATACGGCATGCGTATAACAGTCTGTGCTCTGCTGGCTGAAGCGAGCTCAAGATCAATCACCCGAGAAGCCTGATCAACTTTCAGATATGACAAAGAATTGGGACCCAGTCTTCTCTGGCGATATTTAAACCATGGATTCCCGTCGTCACGGTTGGCAAGTGTGCAGCGTTGGGAAAGACACTTGCACAAAACTGTAGATTGGTCCAGAACCATGCCCAGTATTCTTTTGATGACGTTGGGATCATATCCGCGGTAAACGGGCGACCGATTATTATCTAACATTTATGGTTGAAGTTTGATCGTCCTTTTATCCTTCTGATTAAGTCACCGTAAAGTGAAGGTTTTATAATTCCCAATGATACATACTCTGATGCTGGAGTTGTCCCAAAATTCTGCAAGAAGTTCAGAATACTTAATGTAAAATTTCCAAGAAGATTTTACAAGTTTATGATGTCTAAATCCTTGATTGATAACTTTCTTTGTAATTTGTCTATTTTTATAATGGAAGTCCGAAACATTGGATCAAGCTCTAGTGTATGTGATGAGCTGAGAAATGTAAATGTCGTAAGATGGCAACATCGGAAGCTTGGTACTTGACACTTGGTACTAAGCTTGACATTAAGCTTGGTACTTGACAAATCTACAGTCATGTACGAGCGCATTCTTAAGACTTTCACTCGGACTGACTGTGACGACGGAACTCCATGACAGGCCCTGTCCAAACCTCTTTAGAGAAGACATGTCCCGACCACCTGTCCTCTCTGAATGTCAGTCGGACTCCTCGTATGATAACATATATGAGCTCGCTACAGCCGCCAGAGCACGGGCTGTATTACGCACTACATTTACATTCATCTGTGTTGCTTGGACTCCTGCGTTTTACGGTCTTGTTTGTGTGTGGTCATCTAACAGTGAGGAGGTTGTTTTACACCATAATTGAGCGTTCTTCGAGACCTCTGGGGAATCGGAATAAAGGGAGGGTTGTGCGCACGTTATCTAGGATAACTACACCGTCTGCTACTTACGTGACAGATAGCCGTCCTAAGTCGGCACCGGTTGTCCATTGGTCTCGTTGGTTCATGTGTGGTCTTCTATATTTAAATATGTCCCTATGGTGGGAGTTGATTTTCCTTGTCCCTTTTGCGTCTCTTTCTGTGGTTATCTATTCTGTGTTTTTGCATTGGGTGTTTTGGGGTTTTACTGTGGGTACTGCAACCTAGTGTTGTTGGAGATCCCCTCCTTTCTTTCGGATCATCGCCATCAAGCCAAGGAAAATTAACTATGTTGAAGCCAAAGTCTTCCCCTCTGTCGTGTATCTTTGTCTGAAATTCACCATTATTGATTCTGAAATTAAGATCCAAAAATGGTGCAGCTTTATCATCTGTATTTTCTTTATTCAATGTTTACTCTGGTGGATAAATTTGATTTTTGTAATGGTCAAAATGTGGGTTGTCAATATCCGATATTCCATATTCAAAATATCATCAAGATACCTAGAGGTGCCGTTGAAACATTTCAAGTTCATTGATGACTCAATGAGATGCACCATGATATCAATAGCCAATGTTTCGTCACATTATATGATTGTGAGTAACTTTAGAAAAATATTTAATGAGTTAAACATGTTAAAGACGATCCTGAAGACAATCCCAATAACACTCACAATAGAGCATTGAATAGAGCATCGACGGATTTGAATTACTGAAGAAGTTTGATAAACCTCTTAAATATGTGGCACTTCCGATGTTTTGGGAGAAAAAAGTCATGAACAACTGGAAATAATGTTGAACTTTTGCTTAAAAATAAACTGATAACAAAAGTCAAAATATGTTACTGTAATCAATTGTTGATGTTCTTTTGAATTAAATGAGTTTCCAATTCGAATTTCCATATCGAATGCGGTTTTATTTCTGGAGATAAAGTCCGTTTGTATACAAATATCATGAATTGAAATTATTTATTAGTTTAGCATATCAACTGATATAAAAAGTTTAAAGACGTTTATATACTTTCTTAATTCTTTTTCGAATGAGATGAGTTTTCAGTTCGAATTCCTAGATCAAATGTGTTCTTAGTCGAAACAGTCTTTATCTAGGCAAAAATCATGAAAAATTTAAAATAACTTTTAACCTTAGCATCTGAACAGATATCAAAAATTAAAAGATGTTAGTTTACTTACATTATTGTGTGTTTATGATTGCAACATGCCTTTAATTCTAATTCTTACATCAGATGGTCATTATCCATATTTGTCATTTTGTTGGAGTAAACTGTCCTTTTATGTACAAACATCATGAAAAATTGGAAATAATTTTGAAAATTGCTATAAAAAATTTAAAGACCTTAATCCTCTTCCAAAGTAGGCGTACAAGAACATGTACATAAAAGTCTTCCAATGACCTTAATGTACTTGATAAATGATGCTCGTCCAAAGTCGGTGCCGGATGCTCATTGGTCTCCTTCCTTTATGTGTCCTCATAAATGTTAGATGTCTCCGCACGTCTGTTACGATTTATTTGATGTTCTGGTGAGTATTGTTGTGTCTTTTTGTCGTTTGTAGGTATGTCTGATATCATTTATGTGTCACTTTCTTGCTGCTTTGTTTTGCTGGGTAAATGCAGGGTGGTCATGCTAGAGACCATTCCCTTCCGAATGAAAAGAGTTTCTTAATCGGAATGTTACACCAAATGTGTATTTTTTTTTTCGGGGGGGGGGGGGGTGATGCCATTTTCTAGGCCAAAATAAAAGATTTATAACCTTTGCATAAAACCTTATATCAGAAATAAAAGTATGTTTATTTGTTATATTTCTAATGTTGTTAAGAATGAGATGAGTTTCAAATACCAATGCCTATATCAAACATAAATGTATTTTTAGGAGATAGTCCTCTCTTTCAGGAAAAATAACGACAAAAAGTGAAAATAATTACTTTCGCATTAAAATAGCAAAAATAAATAAATAAATAAATAAATAAATAAATAAAATAATAAAATTAAATTAAAAAGGTTAATCTGTATTTAATTTCTCAAGTTCTTTTTATTGAAATGAATTTCCAAATCCCTTCTGTAACTAATTTATTTCTTTTTCATAAAGAAATTAATTGAAATTGTAAATAGTTTATTTCTTTCTTATCTCTGTCTTTTTGTCTTTTCTCCTTTGTTTTTGGAAGGAGATCTCGGATTTTATGTTTAACATTCTCTCATTGATGTGTCCGTTGGATCTATTCAAAGGACAGAAATAAACATCAATGAAGTACCTAACAGTTATTCTGTCATAAAGTCGAGAAAGTTAAGCTAAATCGGGAGAATTTCCTTCTAAACAGTAGAAAACTCCGGAGTGAACAACATTCCGAAGTGAGACCTGATGCTCGGGGATAGACAGGTGAGAGTCAAGGAAATAATCTCGAGAATGACCACCCTAATCTGACCCAGTGGAACAAATCCACAAGAAGGCGACAAATGAATGACATCAGAGAGGTTGCACTAGAATGTCATACAGAACAGACAAAACAGTCGAAACTTACGTGAGGTGGTGTTCCTTGTCCATTTTGTGTCTCTTTCTGTGGGTATCTGTTCTGTGTTTTTTACATGGGTGTTTTGGGATTTTGCTGTGGGTGCTGCAACCTTGTGTTGTTGGAGAACCCCTCCTTTCTTTTACTTACAAAAACATCAATGACAACACATAAATGGAAGGAAATCAATATGCACACGTTGCTGAATTTGGACTACCATTTGCTATAAGCGAATTGTATAGTTATCCGGATAACGTTCGCACAAAACTCCCCATTATCCGGACACACAGAGGTAAACCGTGTCTTAAGAGAAATACTAAGGACTAGGAATCAACCTATAGGAAATGTAAGGAGTTTATTTCAGTATATTGTGAATTTTTTTCTTTGACATTTTTGATATTCAGCATTTGACCAAGTTTCAATTTATTACAGAGCTTGCCTACCATTATGTCATCACACCGGCAGACAAAGCCTCAAATACTTTCATATTTTCTTGCAAAAGTACTATTTCGACAGTCTAGTTAAAGAAAAGAGGGGATCTCCAACTACACTATGTTACAGCACCCACAGCGAAACCCCAAACACCCCATGCAAAAAACACAGAACAGACACCCACAGAAAGAGACGCAAAGGGGACAAGGAACACCAACTCACACCATGGAAACATTAAATATAAAACACCACACATAAACCAACGAGACCAATTTGCAACCGGCGCCGACCCAGGACGGCCATCTGCTACGTAGATAGCAGACGGTGTGGTTATCCTGGATTACGTACGCACAACCCTCCCACTATTCCGATTTCCCAGAGGTCCCGAAGAACGCACAAGTTTGGTGTAAAACAACCTCCTCACTGTTAGATGACCACACACAAACAAGGCCGTAAAACACAGGGGTCAAAACAACACAGATGAATATATAAATGGATATAAAAAGAGGACATGCGTAATACAGTCCGTGTTCTGCCGGCTGTAGCGAGCTCATATGTGTTACCGCCGAGGAGTCTCGCTGACATTCAGAGAGGACAGGTGGTCGGAATCCTGTCTTCTCTAAAGAGGTTTGGACAGGGCCCGTCATGGAGTCCCGTCGTCACAGTCAGTCAGAGTGCAAGTCTTAAGAATGCGCTCATACAAGACTGTAGATTGGTCAAGTACCAAGCTAAGTGTCCGTGTGTTGATATTTGGATCATATCCATGGTATAAAAGGTGTTTGATGATTCAGACGCATTTTCGATAGTAATGCTGTCTACTTTTGATCCTTCTTATTTTGATAATTATATCACCATAAAATGCAGGTTGTGAAAACCCTAAAGTAATATACTTTGTTGCTTTTAGGGGTCCGAATTTCAAAAGAAGTTGATCATGTTTTTGTAAAACTTCCAGAAAGTCTTTACTAGTTTGTTAAAGCGAAAACCTTGACCTAAAAATTTCTTCGTAATTTATAAATTACTTCTATGAAAATCGAAAACATCAGTACATGCTCTAGCAGTATAACGGTAATCTAGGGACATCACCGTCAAGCCAGGGGAAATCTACTATGTTGAATCCAAAATCATCTCGTTTGTCATACACATTTGTATGAATTTCTCCATTGCAAATTTTGATATCTAGGTCCCAAAATGGCGTTTTTGTGTCTGAAACGTTTGCCTTGAAGATTTTAGTTCAAATTCGACACATGGAAATCCCACTTACACCCCAATAAACCTTTCTGCCTCTGAATTAATAGATAACCACAAACTAGCTCTTGTTTCCTTTGGCTTCGACGCTAACAATTTAGATTTAGATTTACCATCCTAAAATGCATAGGAATCTCACTCCCATATCGGGGGTTCGCTTCTTTTCATGTGGTGGAGGTTTTTGTTTGTTTGCTTTGGTTCCTGTTTTGTCCTGATTTTGTATGCCTTCGGTTTCTGATTTTCTGAATTATCGATATTGTGCTGTATACAGGGATATGGTCATTATCCATATTTTTCATCAGTACAAACAACGTTTCATCCCTGATTCCTCAAAATGTTCTACATGTACCAAATCTGTATCGATCTTACTCACCAATGTTTGATCTGAAATCACATCTGGGCTAAAAATAGTGTTCGACTGTATATTCTCGGAGTGGTATCAACCAGATGTTGATTTTATAGAATTCGATGGAACTTTTAGAACATCTGAAATCCACACATTTTAGTAGAGTCCATTCGATGAAAGCCTTTGATTTTTCGACACTTTGCACTACAATTCCACATTCTAAATTGAAAGAAAGACTCGCAAAAATTATAAGTAAATAAATGCGTTTACAAAAAAGAACGGCAATCGGAAATTTTATTGTTTACCTATGACAAAACCTACTTTGTAAAAGAAAAGTCCCATTCTGAAAATAAGTCCAGGAAGAGTAAGCATCTCCTGCTTGCATGCAACACCCACCGCTTTAACTAGGTAGAACTGTCACATCCGGTTACTTTCATTTCGGAAGACATAGAGTACAATCTTTGGTTGGATGGTTCAAATGGTCTATGACAGAATATCATCCTACATTCTGGAGAGTGGGACACCATAGTGTATGACGACTTCCCCATATCGGCCGTAGAACTTCCTAAGTGACGATGTTAGTCGGTCACAATCGTATCCCTGACTGAGAAGGTTATATGAAATACACCTAGCTCTAAGGAGAAAATCAGTATATTTGGTACATGCTCTGGCATAGCTTATCAACTGAGATATGAACACGCCTTTTGCAGGCGATGAAGCTATATTGCTACTCAGAAAAGGAAAGTTTGTGATGCTGAAATTGAAGTCTTTCATAGAGTGAGGTGGCCATGTGAACATCTGTGTCGTAGGACAAAATTATGTTGTTTGCTGAATTGTTTGTCTCTGTAGTTTCTTTGACTTCAAGTTCCGAAGGATAGATTCTGCTCAGGTAATCCGCGAATTTCGGATTATTGATGGACACCATATCGTCTATGTATTTGTAAATGAAGCTAAAGTCAGAAGCTAAGTAGATTTTCCCTTCAGAGACCAAAGATTGAATGAATTCAGCTTCGTACGAGTAAAGAAAAATGTCGGCAAGGAGTGGGGCACAATTGGTCCCCATTGGAATTCCGACAATTTGCTGGAAGACTTTTCCTCCAAACACCACAAAAATTTTGTCGATCAAGAAGTTTTACATCTGAATAATATCTGTTTCGAGGTACTTGTTTTCAGAATCAGACTTCTTTTTTACAAAGTAGGTTTTTTCATAGCTAACAACAATTATTTGTATTTGCGATTGCCGTTCTTGCTTGTAAACGCATTACTTATGTTTTTTGCGAGTCTTTCTTTCAATTTAGAATGTGGGATTGTAAAGTGTCGAAAAATCAAAGGCTTTGATGGAATGGACTCTACTAAAATGAGTGGATTTCAGATGTTCTCAAAGTTCCTTCGAATTCTTAAAAATCCACATCTGTTTGATACCGCTACGGGAATATACTACCGAATAATATTTTGGAAGTCCAGATTTGACTTCAGATAAAACTTTTGTGAGGTCCAGATTTTGATTTCAGATAAAACTTTTTTTAAACGTATTTGATGTGTATTATGTTTCGATTCCCTTTCATGCTCAGATTACAGAAGAATAATAATTAAGTTTATCATTGATCTAGGTAAACAATCCGGAAAATCAAAACCGTCTTATTTTGCACTACACCGTGACACAAAATGAGAATTGATGAGTATCATATTCTCGCCCATTTTCCAGCATTTCGCAATCATTAGTAAAATTTCGACTGATACTTGTTATTTCAAATATTATACCAATAAAATTCAAAAATGCAAAATCCGGCGTCTATCAAGTGTGTCCTAGTCCTTTTTGATTCTCAAACATCTCAAGTTTTATTTTGAAAGATTATACTTCATTCCAACATTCTATATTTCCTTTTCATTGCTTTTGCCTTTTCTAGACAAGGAAATACTTCTAGTAATCACATTTACTTGTAATCACAAAGTCATGTACCTACATGGGCCTGATCTATACAAAACAACTTTGGGTGTTTTTCTTCTTCCATTTTTCGAAATAATTAAAACATAGCACATGGAGCAACCATAATTGGTACGATAATAGTTGTTGGTTTGAAACATACGTTACTCAGTTATAGTAAGATACAATTTGATTGTTTGATACCACATGGATTTAAAACCTTTTTCTCTTCCAAATGAGGTTTATTTAATATATGATTTGCATTCACTCCTTTTTTAAAATAATTACCACACTATTATGTAAAACCACTACTAAATATCAAATATTTAAGCTGAGACATACAAAACACATAAAATAGCCATTTCATAAAGATTTGACATGGTATACAAAATGAAAGATGGTTCCTGCATGTATTTCAACTTCAGGAGAGACAAATAATATGTAATTTTTTTTGCATTTGCTATTTTTCGTAATGCATTATTTGTAAAGGTTATCGTTTCTGTTGCATAGATAAGGAAAACGTGACTAAACATACATTTGGAGTCTTTTTCTTAAGGAAGAATATCTTTTTAGTAAGATTTATAATGGAATAAGAACTGACAACTGGAAATAGTAGTTTTAACTTTGCTTGTTGGTAAAACGGTGGCGAGTAACACATTTAACACGGTACTTAATTAAGAGAAATAAGGCGATACTTTGATAATACATAGAAAACAAACTAAGACACTCGACCTGAAATCCCTTCTGAAACCTTTTCGTTATTGAAAGACATCATTTCATGTGATTGGTGCGACTCATTAACCCATATTTTAAAATAAGATAAAGACGATCCTGACGATGATTTCAATGGCACTCATATAAGAGCACCAATTGAGCATCGACGGATAACTTGAAAGCTAGGGGTAGGGCCAGGTGCACAGAAAGAGTAAGCATCCCTGTTTGGCAAGCCGCATCCATCATCGATATTTCACGCACGAACATGAAAACAATATCTACAAAACATGCAATGTCTGGGATTACGTCTATGTAGAAAGTCCTATGACGTCCATTTAAGGGCAAGCAATTAAAACACCGTAAAACCCATCGCGGGAATTTTTTTACGATCTTGACGCGGCAAAGGGCATAAGTGTGATACAAATGAGAAATAAGATCAACAGCACTTACAACAGAGCAAAATATAGCATCGACGGACCCCTATATATTATACAATGTAGCTAACAAGCTAACAATCTAGACATAGGACCAGGTGCCTGGGGGAGTAAACTCTTATATCATTTGCATGGTTTTATTGAAAAGCAAAGTTTAGTTTTTTCTTCCATATCTTCTTCAATTTGAATAAACTTGACCCAGGTAAACAGGCTCAATGTCAAATTACCTTTGATTATTATTTCATAGCCAGTTGAAAAATACAGACGGAGCATGGATAGGTCTAAGAAGTGAGGGGAACAAATCATTTAAATGGATTGATGGAATAATTGCTACAGATGTACCATGGGATAAAAATGAACCGAGCATGAACGGTGTGAGCTGTACAGCTCTCCATCCATCTAAATACCTGATAAGAGACAGCATGTGTAGTAAAGTGCGATATTGTTTGTGTGGAGGGTGATGAAATGTGTACGGGACTGATTAATCCTCTAAAATAGTATTTTGATGTCTTCTTAATCTTTTTTGTTCATTTGACCAAAATAATGAGATTTTTGTCATGTGTCAGCATCTCGAATACAATTAATCACCATTGTCATTTAGTAATGAGTTTTTATAAAAAGTCAGTTTTATTCACCTAATTTAAAGAGAGATATTTTCCTTTTATGGCGGCAGTCTTCCTTTCCCTGTGTCTTTAAAATGATCTTGTATTTGTCTTTTTCATTCAGAAAAACTTCAGGACAAACATATATCCGTTGTAAAAGTTAATGGAAATAAGCTGATTGTACAATTTAGTGTAGGACTCTCTAATGTGGAGAATACAAATTGTAAATTTCGGACAATGATAAATTATAAAGAGAGGTATTTACCTTCTCAAAAGGCTGAATTCAATAAACATTTCTAATTTCTACTTTTTTTAGATACACATTTCAATACAAAAAAGACAAGTAGATCATTCGTCAAGCATTCACTCTATGAACACCTCACTGTGTGACAAACGTGACTTCTTCAATTTCAGAATCAAAATTTTTCCTTTTCTGAGTAGTAACATCCCTTTATCGCCTGCTTATGGCATGTTCATATCTCAGTTGGTACGCCGATTTTATTCTGTGGGCTATGCGGCTTTCAGGTAAGCTTCTCAGTCAGGGATACATTTGTGACAGACTAACATCGTCACTGATGGTGTTCTACGGTCAATGTAGGGAACTCGTCATACACTAATCCCATTCTACAGAATGGTAGATGATATTCTGTCTTAGACCATATGAACATCCAACTGGAGAATATACTTGTATCTTCGGAAATGGGAGTAACCGGATGTGACAATTCCATCGCATTGAAGCGATGGATGTTGCATGCAAGCAGGAGATGCTGGCTCTTCCAGGGCACCTGGTCTTACTCCCGTATTGAGAAGTCGCTTCTTTTTGTGCGATGGAGGGTTTTCTTTGTTCGCTTTGGTTCCTGTTTTATCCTGATTTTGTATGTCTTCAGTTGATGATTTTCTGAATTATCGATTTTGTACTACGCAAGGGAATATGTTCATTATCCATATCTGTAATTCAGGGGTGGTACATGTATAATGTCTACATGACAAATATGGACAATGACCATATCCATGTGTTTAGCATAAAATCGATATACAGAAAATAAGAAACCGAAGGAATACAAAATCAGTATAAAACAGGAACCAAAGCAAACAAACAAAAACCCCCACCATATGTAAAGAAGCGAACATGTATGACTGCACCATAGCCCAGGGACATCCTCATATCACTGTTAATACATACTCTTATTGTTTACTTTGATAATTATTCTTTTGTCGTCCTTGCATGCAATAATGTCAAGTTATTCCGTTTCGACACGCTAACCGAAATGCAGGTCATTTTTGGGATCTAAATGTATTTAATTTTTAACGATATTTTTTTAATATTTATTGTAATTGTTTGCGTATTGCGTATTTCATTATGAATTAAAAAAAGCATATAGTTAGTATTTGTTACCTATTGTTCGAAATACTCTTATCAGTAATACAATCTTTCAATCTAAATCCATTCATTTACTGATGTATACATCTTTCAATCTATGAATGCTTCTATTTACTGCGCAATGGAGAAATCATATTTTGTTGTCTTCTCCTTTGTAGTGGATTTAATATGCTCCTGACTATCTGGCGATACATTTTTGTTCAAACATTTTCTGGTATAGCTTTAATCGCCGTTTCAAGTAATTACAGCTAAACCAACAAAATGTAGGCACAAACCTATTAATGATAATGCTTTACTATTTTAAATCCAAAATTATCTCTTTTGACATACACACTTGCCTCTGCATTAAAAATTAAATAACGATTTTGATATTTAGGTCCATAATTGATTTTTTCTTTGTTTGTAACGTTTGCCTTGTTTAGAATCAATTCTTGTGGATAAACAACATTTTAATGATTTTCAAAAATAAGATTATCGATAGTAAGAATATCATCCAGGTACCTAGAAGTACCAATAAAACATCTCACATCATCATGTTCTCTATGCTTCTGAAGATTTTGGATAAATGTTTTTGCTATGTGTATAAAAAAATAGATCTGTAATAAGACAAAGGAAGGGATCTCCAACAACAACAGGTTGCAGCACCAACAGCAAAACCCCAAAACACCCAATGCAAAAACACAAGCAGACAAGTACAATAAGAGACAAATAAGGGACAAGGAACGTCAACGCACTACACAGAAACATCAAACACAAAGGACTACACATAAACCAACGAGACCAAAGGGCAACATGTGCCGACGACTATCTGCCACGGAAATAACAGAAGGTGTGGTTATCCTGGATTACGTGCGCACAACCCTCCCACTTTTCCAATTACCCAGAGGTATCGAAAACCGTATAATTTTGGTGTAAAACAACCTCCTCACTGTCAGATGACCAAACACAAACAAGACCGCAAAACGCAGGGGCCCAAGCAACACAGATGAATATGTAAATGGATATAAAAAGAGGGCATGCGTAATACAGTCCGTTCTCTACCGGCTGTAGCGAGCTCATGTATGTTATCACCCGAGGGGTCCGACTGACATTCAGAGAGGACAGGTGGTCGGGGCCCTGTCTTCTCTAAAGAGGTTTGGACAGGGCCCGTCATGGCGTCCCATCATCACAGTCAGTCAGAGTGCCAATTTTAAGGATGCGCTGGTACAAGACTGTAGATTGGTCAAGTACCAAGCCTAGTGTCCGTTTGGTGACATTAGGATCATATCGGCGTTTGATGATTCTGACGCATTTTTAATATTGATGTTGTCTATCTTTGATCCTTCTTATATTTTTAATTATGTTACCATAAAATGCAGGTTGTGAAATACCCAAAGTAATATACTCTGTTGCCTGTATTGGTCCGAATTTCAGGAGAAGTTGACAATGATTTTTGTAAAATTTCCAGAAAGTTTTTACTAGTTTTATGAAAGCGAAAACCTTGTCGCAAAAGTATCTTGGTAATTTGTTAATTTCTTCTATGAAAATCCAAAACATCAGTACATGCTCTAGCATACCGGATGAGATGTGAAATATAGATACCATAAGACAGTAATCTAGGAACGTCACCGTCAGGGGAAATTTACCATGTTAAATCCAAATTCATCACTTTTGTAATACACACTTGTATGGATCTCTCCATTAACAATTTTGATATTTAGATCAAACAATGGTGTTTCTATGTTTGAAACATTTGCCTTGTTTAGAATCAATTCTTGTGGATAAATAACATTTTTATACTTTTCAAAAACAGGATTGTTGATAGTAAGAATATCATCCAGAAGTACCAATGAAACATTTCACATCACTATTTTTTCTTTGCTTTTGAAGATTTTGGATAAATTCATTTTCATACGTGTATAAAATAAATCTGCAACAAGAGGCGCACAATTAGTACCCATAGGAATCCCTGCAACCTGCTTGTAGAGTTTCCCACCTAATCTTACATCAATATCGTCCAAAAGGAAGGACAAGACAAAACAAAGGTCTACACATGTCCATGATTGGTATGATTTGTAATCGGTGGCGGAAAAGAAACCCTTCGATTCAGATGTACAAATGTAAGTTTTCCCCTCTCAATCAAAACACAATTTAATGCGTTTCGACAGTCGATTATTTATTTTGTCGTAAGGAAGCGTGGTGTACATATTAGAAAAGTCGTATGAAAATATCGTATTTGCTTCAAATTTTCTTGATTTCATTTTGTCAATCGTATCTTATGAATTTTTAATAGACCAAAAGAAATTTACACCATTCCTGTTCATGACAGTTTCACAGTATTTTGCCACGTGTTCCTTTATAAGAGGCACACAATTAGTACCACATGGAATTCCTTCAACCTGCTTGTAGAGTTTCTTATCAAATCTTACATATATGTTGTTCAAAAGGAACGACATACAATACACAGGTAACCACATGTCCATGATTTGTATGATTTGTAAACTCTGGCGGAAAAGAACCCCTTAAAATCAGATGTACATATATAAATTTTCCCCTCTCGATCAAAACACAATTTAATCGATCAATTATTTTGTGGTGAACATATACATATACAATAGGTAAGTAGAATTATACTCCAATAGCTTGGGTTGCTTTTGTTACGTCACGTTCAAGTTTTCCATGTAGGGAGAATTTACCAACGTTAAAATACATTTGACGCTGTTACAGGCATATAGTGCGATGTGCATGCAAATAAAAATGACCGATAATTAGAAAAAATGTAAATATACATACATGTAATGTCTGTCTTATTTTTGGTGTTCATGGGTGTATAATTCTGGTTGGACACGTGCAAATTTTCCGAGAATCGCTTCGCGATTCACGGAATTTTCACGTGACCAACTAGAATTATACACCCTTGAATATCAAAAGTAAAACAGTTATTTCTTAAGACATTTTTTATCTACCTTTCCCGTTCAGACATTTTTTGACAATTTACACTGAAAATTTACTATTGCAATATATCAATGAAATGTATTTCGTCTTACTGTAAAATTCCCAGTTAAACGAAGCAAAAATTACATCCTGTTTGATATAAGTTCTTAAACTAAAATATACAAAGTAATTTTGAGTATTAAAAATAGTGAAATGATGAGATTATTTTACACCACAATTAAGCGTTCATCGAGACCACAGGGCAATCGGAAATGTGGGAGGGTTGTGCGCACGTAATCCGGATAACCACACCGTCTATTGTCGTAGCAAAGTGTCCTGACCGGGCGGAGCTTATTAATTCAATCAAGGGACTGAGACGACTAAAAAAGGGGTAGATAAATTATGAATTGCATAAAGTGATTAGAGTAAATACTCATTACCTGTAAGTGCTCAAGGAAACTTCCTTATATTAAAGTCAAACATAGCGGAACGACTGCATCACATAATCAATTCAGAGTGAGTGCCCTTTCATATTCAACCAATCGCTCCAATGAACTTTGCATTATGGGATTACTGTGATTGTAAAATGGTGTGTATATTTTAGATTTAGAACTTTCTTCAAAATTGTTCCGCCAAAATATAAGCACGATTTAACTATCAAAGTCGTTCCGCTATGTTTGACTTCCAGTTTCCCCAACTGAGTAATTTTGTAAAACTTATATCACCTGGTCAGAAGTAAAATACTCCAATGACCAGGAGAAAATAAGCTCCGCCCGGTCAGGTAAGTTTGCTTGGACAATACCGGCGTGGCAGACGGCCGCGTTAAGTTGGCACTGGTTGCCCAGTCTCGCTGCTTTATGTGAGGTCTTGTTCGATGTTTCTATGTTGTGAGTTGGTGTCCCTTTCCATTTATGCGTCTCTTTCTGCGCATGCCTGCCCTCGTTAGAAAGTTCCATATTATATTTTTTTCAAGAATTCGCAAAGCTTTTTATGCCCCCAGTCCACAGATTCAGGGGCATATAGTTTTTTACCTGTCCGTCTGTTTGTCTGTCTGTCCGAAAAACATTAACATTGGGCATCACTTTTGGATGGAAGGTGATAGAGCTTTCATATTTGATATGTGTATTCCTTGTGACAAGACCTTTCCATTGATAGGAAATTGTTTGACCTCATGCCCTTGACCTTGACCTTTGACCTACTTTTCAAAAAACTTTAACATTGGGCATAACTTTTGAATGGCAAAAGTTATGACTTTGACCTTTCACCTACTCAACAGAAATTGTTGTTTATACTATCAGAGAAGCCACCGGGGACATTCCTGTTTAACAAACACAGGCTTTATTATTGTTCATTTTGAATTATATAATTTCGGGTTTTGTCTTTGATTTTCATTCATCGATCTATTTCTATGGCATTTCTTGTCTTTATAACATATCTAGAGATGTTGAAAACGGTCTATCAGCTTCAGATCATATCTAAAGATTTAATAACACTGCTCATAGCAAAACCAATATCTACAATCAATACATAACAGATATGCACCATAATAAAGTACTTAAAATGTGTACTGGAAATGAAAGAAAGGAGGGGATGTCCAACAATACTCGGTTGCAGCACCCACAACAAAACTTCAAAACACCCAATGGAAAAACAGCTCAGTAAAGATATATATATATGCAAAGCCGGTGCTCAAGGATAATCAAGGTGCAAATAGATAGTGCAATATGAATAAATAAGCGACAAAATATATGACTTTAAGATTTCTTGTTAAAAGTATACAGAGATATAAAGTGAGATAATAAACCTAGGGAGGACATACATGTATGTTAATTTCATTTATAAATTTACAAAGTTTTCAATGTCGAAAAATCGTTCCTTTGGAATAGCTGACAAAATTTAAATGTATTAGCATTTCTTCCATTGTATAGATCCAAATATTTTATTCTTTCTGGTCTTAACGAAGGACATTTGAATTAATAATGAAATTCAACAATAATAAAGGTCATCACAATGACATAACGTACATTTCCTGTTTTCCTATTTACACAATTCCACCTTTCCTTTTCGATTAGCAAATGATGACTTGTTGTCCGAAATCTGCAAAAATTTACCCCATCTTTTTTTTTACCAAGTTTGCCTAAGTAATCTTCAAATTTCCAATCATGATTGAAAATATTCTGTAGCTTATTCCTTTTGGAGAAATAAATATGTCGGAATTCCATGTGTGTATAAATAAATCAATTAGTCTCATTTTTACTGATGTTTTTAACCATAGTATGTTTATATTTCTCTGTGCATCAAAAATATTGTTAATTCCAAATTCATCTTATATTCGTTTTACACACAATAACCATATTGAATCAAAAGAACGATTTGCAGATGAAAATAAAAAAAAATTATCAATCTGTCAAGATATAAAGATACTTTAACACCACTATTATAGGATAATTTTCCGAATAATTTATCAACATATGTAAATACGTTATATAGACTAGAAATGCTGTAGAAATAAATCAGTTAATAAAGACAAAACCCGAAATCAGATTCCAAATAAACACCAAAAAGCTTTGCAAACTCATGAAAAAATATAAAACAGAAATTTTAGCGAGAAAATAAAAATAGGACAAATATACAGACTGAGAGAATAAATCAGGTTCCTATAGAAACGACGAACAACTTTGTCTAATGAACAGTTATATAAAGTTAGTACAATTACATGAAGACCAATAAAACTATGTAAGATTGGTTCAAACAGTTTTCATAAATCAATTCACTTCAATTCTTTAAGGTCGGTGATATGACAACATTGCATTTTCATTCCTTAATCGATGTTTTCATACACAAAATGAACGTTTTGTAGTTTATCAAACACTAATCGGAGGCGTCGTCTAAGGTCGCATTTTCAAGAACGGATAAGACTCGGATCCAACAACCACAGTAGAATACCAAACATCATTAAGCGAAAAACACAGATTAGACAAGCTCAGATATAGACAAAAAAGGGACAAGGAACACCAAGCACATCAAACACAAAAAAGAATGATACTCCTAAACCAACGAGAACAACGGGCAATCGGTGACAACTTAGGATGACTATATGTCAAGTTAGAAGCAAATGGTGTTGTTATCTGAATTACAAATTTAATTTGAATATAATTATCAATATTTGAACATATTCTATAGCTTTTGAAAAAAAGAAATGTGCTAAAACGCATACCAACAATGAAAGAAAGAGGGAATGGAATGGAAAAAGCAACACTTCTTACGACATCGTTTCAGATTATTCTGATGCTCTCGGTTTCTCGGTAAGTTTTTTGGTTCTGTAGGTGAAGGGTACCTTCTGTGACTTACTTTTTCCTCTTTTTACCTCACCTATAAAAGGGTCAGGACAAAAACAAGAACTCTTGTACGGGGGCATATGTTATTTATTGCTTCAAAAGTTCATCAAAATCCCTTCAGCTGTTTTAAATAAATGCCTCATATATACCAAATATAATCTAAACGATCGCCAAAACCAAGTGGTGTTATTCAAAGATCATCTATGCTGAAGTCCAAAAGGTCCTCAAGCTCGCGTAAAGAAGAAACATGAACACCACTTGAGACATTCTTTTTAAATAATCTTTATGCTTTCAGTTAGTCGATGTGTTCTTCGGTTCTGAAGAAAACGATCAATGACGAGGGTTAAATACCTGAAACGTGCATGCCTAGTCCATGCTGTAAACTTATCTTCTCTAAAATGATGCTAATGAATTTGAAGACGTAAAACATTCGGAATGAAGGGTACCCCCTGTAAGATACTTTTCCCTGTAATGGTCCCATTCATTGACAGATACGAACGAAAAGCAACAACTATGAAAAACGACGGATGTAAAACAGAGAGTTTACTCGAACCTTTGTTAAAATCAGTTCGCTGTAAGACATTAAGATCAAACAATCGGAAACACTTACTTGATTGAGATTTGATGTGGCTTTCATCTTTTCATATCACGTATATGAATGATAAAAAGCATCGTAGATTGAAATGAGAGTGGATAACAATAAAATGTTGACCTCACAAAATTTATGTCATACATAATAAAGATGATATAACATACAAAATATATTCTAGTCAAAGTAGACATATAACTACGTCGTCTTTGATCTTAGTATCTCAAAGGATGACTAAGGGCAGTAAAGAAACACGGTATTTGATGAAAATCCTTATTGATGATATAAAGCCATTTCTGTAATGAATCTCCAATTTTTGACTTTCTCATGTTGTTCCTGATAGCATTAAAACAAGTAAAACTTGAAAAAACAAGATGATCGGTAGATACAGAGTCACATGTATCAAAAGAACAAACATAATGATTCGAACTAAAGCCTGTCTTATCACATTATGATGCCAACCGGTCCTCCCTTTCCGAAAACCCCTTGTATTTAATCAAAGGAAGTGAGAAATTGTTATAAGCTTTCACCTTCCATTTTGGTCCTACTAAATTTGCATACGATAAAAATTATGTAATATGATTCATCTGATACTGTATTTGAATATGATCAAACTTTACAAATTAGCTCGGCGCTATGTAATATTGCATTCCGCACTTGCACTGGACTTTGGAGATTGAAAGATATAGGTAAAATGCCCTTCGTTTTTTCAATGGAGCTGGACCATTGTCCCAACGTGTTCTTTTGTGTGAAAAATTCTGTTGTATATGATTTAAAGAATTTGTTAGCCTTTCGATTGCGATTTTTTAAAATCTGATTTCGGCTTTTTCGTTACCTTTCATTGAATAATTCGTTTATATAAAGTCAAATTATTGGAATTTTGATAAGAGCTTGTAGTCAAAACTGAACACTAATCTAACTAGTAAATAATTCTAGTTAATGTTGTTTCATCAACAAGATAAGTAAACGCGATGAAACCTAAAGTAAGTCATTAAGTTTCAATTGTATTGCGTAACAAAACATAGCATCAGTTTCAAACACTTTCATTATTAATAGAAACTAGGTACAGAATTTCCTCTAGGGAAATAGAGATAAAACAAAACAAACAATAAGGGTTCGTATGTAGAGATTCTGTCATAATTGTGAGAGATTAAAATTGATCTTTGCAGTTTATTCGTATTGGTGTAATGTCCATCGAGCCCTCATGGGAGTTTATTTAGAAATGGAAAGATTAAAATTCCTAAAATTGAAAGATAATGATCATAGTCAATTAGGAACAATATTAATATGTTGCCTTTGATCTTTGTTTATGGGAGACGCATGTCTAGAAGTGTTCTGTATATTCAAGGCTTACTATTGAGTAGGATATGTGTATTCTCATTTGAATTTGAATTACACTCGCAGCTTATATTAACAGAAAACACGAGAATGTCTGAACATTTATAAATGTTGATTTTAAGGGCCTCATGACTCGCTAGAGCGAATTCATTGATATTTCTCGTTTGTTTTTGGAATACTGAAACTTTTAAAGACTCGATTTATCAGGCAAAATCTAAAACCTCAAGAACAGGACCTTTACCAAGTTCCAAAGGAGAAAAGTCACTAACTACCAAATATGGCCTAGATTCAAAATTTTGTAATATTCTACATTGTAAAAGTAAAAGAGTAACATATGCTGATTATAGTATTGCTTGAATTTTGAAAATAGCTCGATAAATTAGGAAGCTATGACTATTTGAATGACGCCACCCCTAAGTCGCGTTTACTTATAATGACGTCGTTGACGTCACATAAAACGTCTTGTTAAGTAAACATATTGATGGGTATATATTGTATCCTGAAAAAGCAATTAGTGCATTGATATGTGAGAAGCATTTCTATTGCATGTCATATCCAATTCATTAAGCCAGAAAACAGGTGCTATAAAGTTACGAATTGCGATGTAGAATCACATTAGCACAATTCCTTTCATCTACCAAGATCTATATCTGAATAAAACCGCAGTTATACATGATGTCGTAGTATTGGTCAACAGTTGAATTTATAAATTATAATGGTCTGTTGAAACATTCTATTTATTGCGTTACTTTCAGATAAAATTCAAATAATATGCATGTCTTTCATACGTTCAGCATATTGTTAAGTATAAGTGTTATTTATCTGAAAATAAGAGAGAAAACAAATTAACCGTTGACATCTGTGTCCATTTTGGATGTGCGTACTCTTTAAGTTACGTTGTGCCGCTAAACAACAGTGATGCAGGTCAAACTGGGCGTTCAAGGAAATCTAATACATATCTAGTACATCACATTATAAATCCCTGGAATTCTATTGGTTTAGCACGCGGGGACTATGAGAGAATAGTGCCCTGACCGGGCACTACTGCTTTTTTGCTTAACAGAGTTACGTCGCTTGGGGAGTAGTGCGCTATAAATAGGTGTCGCCACTTCCTTGTAAATAATCTCAATTACTAAATCTATTCTTTTAAAATATCGAGGTCATGTGATGCGCTGACACTTAGGCATTATTATTCAAGCAAAAAAAAAGTAGGTCAGATGCTGCGTCTGATGTATAGGTCCACATTGGCATCCCAATATGAATCACATGTGCAAGTTTGGTTACTGTAGCATCGGCACTTTGCCAAATACTGAGCTACCACAAACTTCTTTTAAGAGCGGACATGGATGCGGAAGAGCTAAGCTTATATCGATCGTACGTTATATGTACGTTTACAATGCGTTTTGTGAAACGCAAGTTTTATGTACGTTTAGCTACTCTCCGTCTTTCTAAAAATAATTAAGTGAATGGCTAGTAATACCAGCTGACAAACAATAAGGGTTCGTATGTAGAGATTATGTCATAATTATGAGAGATTAAAATTGAAAATGTCTTTGCAATTTATTCGTATTGGTGTAATGTCCATCTAGCCCTCATGGGAGTTTATTTAGAAATGGAAAGAGTAAAATTCATAGTCAATTAGGAACAATATTAATATGTTGTCTTTGATATTTGTTTATGGGAGACGCATGTCTAGAAGTGTTGTGTATATTCAAGGCTTACTATTGAGTAGGATATTTGTATTCTCATTTGAATTTGAATTACACTCGCAGCTTATATTAACAGAGAACACGAGAATGTCTGAACATTTATAAATGTTGATTTTAAGGGCCTCATGACTCGCTAGAGCGAATTCATTGATATTTCTCGTTTGTTTTTGGAATACTGAAACTTTTAAAGACTCGATTTATCAGGCAAAATCCAAAACCTCAAGAACAGGACCTTTACCAAGTTCCAAAGGAGAAAAGTCACTAACTACCAAATATGGCCTAGATTCAAAATCTTGTAATATTCTACATTGTAAAAGAGTAACATATGCTGATTATAGTATTGCTTGAATTTTGAAAATAGCTCGATAAATTAGGAAGCTATGACTATTTGAATGAAGCCACCCCTAAGTCGCGTTTACTTATAATGACGTCGTTGACGTCACATAAAACGTCTTGTTAAGTAAACATATTGATGGGTATATATTGTATCCTGAAAAAGCAATTAGTGCATTGATATGTGAGAAGCATTTCTATTGCATGTCATATCCAATTCATTAAGCCAGAAAACAGGTGCTATAAAGTTACGAATTGCGATGTAGAATCACATTAGCACAATTTCTTTCATCTACCAAGATCTGTATCTGAATAAAACCGCAGTTATACATGATGTCGTAGTATTGGTCAACAGTTGAATTTATAAATTATAATGGCGTGTTGAAACATTCTATTTATTGCGTTACTTTCAGATAAAATTCAAATAATATACATGTCTTTCATACGTTCAGCATATTGTTAAGTATAAGTGTTATTTATCTGAAAATAAGAGAGAAAACAAATTAACCGTTGACATCTGTCTCTATTTTGGATGTGCGTAACTCTTTAAGTTACGTTGTGCCGCTAAACAACAGTGATGCAGGTCAAACTGGGCGTTCAAGGAAATCTAATACATATCTAGTACATCACATTATAAATCCCTGGAATTCTATTGGTTTAGCACGCGGGGACTATGAGAGAATAGTGCCCTGACCGGGCACTACTGCTTTTTTGCTTAACAGAGTTACGTCGCTTGGGGAGTAGTGCGCTATAAATAGGTGTCGCCACTTCCTTGTAAATAATCTCAATTACTAAATCTATTCTTTTAAAATATCGAGGTCATGTGATGCGCTGACACTTAGGCATTATTATTCAAGCAAAAAAAAAGTAGGTCAGATGCTGCGTCTGATGTATAGCTCCACATTGGCATCCCAATATGAATCACATGTGCAAGTTTGGTTACTGTAGCATCGGCACTTTGCCAAATACTAAGCTACCACAAACTTCTTTTAAGAGCGGACATGGATGCGGAAGAGCTAAGCTTATATCGATCGTACGTTATATGTACGTTTACAAAGCGTTTTGTGAAACGCAAGTTTTAAGTACGTTTAGCTACTCTCCGTCTTTCTAAAAATAATTAAGTGAATGGCTAGTAATACCAGCTGTTGAAGTATTGAAACGTGAACTTAACAGAAAATACACACACCACTGAGTATTAGTATCCAATATACTTAGGTCCTATAAAACTACCGCGTTCTGGACAGTGTGTGGCAACGTTAACGTTTGAATTTTGTTTATTCATCATTTCTTCTTATTTGCATTATTTCTTCTTTTTTATTGCCGCACGCTGCCGAGCGGCGTTGTCGTTTATACAAGATCAAAAGAAAGCCGCTTTCTGAGACTCAAAGAGTTTGCCTATCGTAAAACTAACATGTAACAGCGACTACAGAAGTATAACGAAGAGAAATTGTAAAAACGAAATGTTGTCGTCTGCTGACAACGGAAAGTTCGCCCGACGTCGTCTGTCGGCGACAGGAGCCTGGAATGTTGGCGCGTCGCTGGCCGTATTCCCGAAGCGCTCCAAATAAAGTAAGAATAAAGACGTAAAGGATAAGTAAGTGATATGAATCCGAGTTTCGATGATTTATTACACATTCAACGATGGATACTGAAAAGTCCAAGATGCGATAGAAATAAACAATAACAAATTCTAACAGTATCAAAGACGAGACGGATGTTGTCAGTTCAACGTCTGACCTCCGAACTAAAGAATTCTATTCAAAAATCAAGTTATAAGATTAATTACATGAAATGGCATGTTGAGTCAATATTATTGAGAGTTAAGAAACAAGTAAATTAATTTAGTAACCAAAACAAACAAATCAGTTGGTAACGTAAGTGGACATGACACTCTGTCCCTTTTGATGTAAAGATTATATACAAATTCTAAAGAAGGATTAATTACGCAATGTGAAGGTTTGAGCGATGGACGTTGATTTAACTATAATGACCGTAGGGCAGTTTTACAATTAAACGAAAATTGAATTAATCCCAAAGAATAAATGATCTAAAAAAATAAAGATTCACAAGAAATTTCTCTGTAAACAAACAGATTAAAATCGAAAGTCATAAATTTGATAAAATGAATGTATGAATATAAAGATGAATGTCCGAATATAGAAAAATACAAATTATGATAAAAGTCCAAAATTCCTCTGTGATAATATCCCCCTTTCCGTCGGGAAAACTCGTCCCGAGTTTTAGAGAAAAGTTCCACGGCGTGATGGGCGACGTCCTCTATTGGGTTGAGCGTTTACGTAAGACAACGGAACATGTTGTGACGGGGCGTTCGGCTGTTGGAACGGAATTGTCCTCTGTTGCTGTACATGTTGCATCGGGTGGTATGGCATATTACATTGCATTAGCTCATCGATTTCATTGTTAAGGTCACAAATAAGTTGTTGGTCCTTCTCATGTAACAGTTTGAACTTTTCTCTCTGTGCCATCTCCGTTACAAGCATTTGCTTGAGTTCTTGATTCCTTTTCTCAAATTCGAGAAATTCCTTGTTTGAGTTTTTAATAAGTGCCTCACAGCATTGTTTGTGCATGTCACGTTCCTTTTCCAGTGCTTGAATTTTGTCCTTGAGAGCTGACACTGCATCCTTCTGAACACTGGACACATTCATTTTATTTTGTAGGTCACGCACCATTTCCTTTAATTTGGAATTTTCCGCAATTAATTTTGAATTTTTCTGATTGAAATTTTTCACTTCCGTTGATAAATTTTGTTCTTTCACTCTGTTCGATTCTTGTCGTAGGCATAACTGATTCTGCAGATTGCGCACTGTTTGTTCCAAAATACAATTCTTTGTATTTATGTCTTTGACGTTCCCAGCTAGCGTTTGCTCTTCTCTAACGTAAGTTTCCTTCACTTTCATCAATTTACATTTGACGGATTTGAGTTCTGTTCGTATCGTACTGCTTAAGTCCATGCACTGAGCAAGGGCAGCATTGCTAATATTGGCGAATGGAAACTCCTTCCGCAAAATTACATTTTCATAAAAAGTTTGAATTCTCTGTTTTTCACGTTGAGTTTTCTTGAATGATTTAGCTTTTTGCGTACATGTCTTTGCAAAATGTCCAATATTGTGACAAATGAAGCATACCTTATTGTTAGCAGGACAAACGTTGTTAAAATGTCCGTATCCGCATCTAGCGCATGGTCGTTGCACGTAATATGAACGTAATCTATTTCTATCCATCGTTGTAAGACGTCATGGGGAATGGTAATACTCGCTTGACGTTGAGGCACTAGGATCTGACTACTGCAAAATATATGCAGCAGCCCCGGGCACTGTACCCTTAGGATTCTCACACCAATTATAACGAAGAGAAAATGTAGAAAACGTGTTGTCGTCTGTTGACAACGGAAAGTTCGCCCGACGTCGTCTGTCGGCGACAGGAGCCTGGAATGTTGGCGCGTCGCTGGCCGTATTCCCGAAGCGCTCCAAATAAGGAAAGAAAAAAGGCGTAAACGATAAGGTCAGTGATATGAATCCGAGTTTCAACTTTATTTTATGAGCATGTTCCGGAGCGTACGCTCACGCTGCCAATTTTGTGCAGGCATAATTATTATTAATCCAAGAGCGTTCGACAGCGTATAGCTCCTTGTGAAACGTCCCTGAAGCATGTACAACGTTCATTTAGCGTGTTAGCTAGCGGCCTTCTATGCTGGCATACGCTGCTGTCAACCACTGTAGTGTAACAGGAGTTTCGCCTATGTCACTGAAGTGCAACGTTATCAGTGGCGGATCTAGGATTTCAGAAGGGAGGGGGGGGGGCAAGGTTTCAGCTCGAAGAAAATTGTTTACAGAAAAATTGACAAGCAAGAAAAAAATTTTCTAAGACGACAAACGTGAATCTCAAGACTGGTGATATAATTAAGAAGTGTGTGTGTGTGTGTGTGTGTGGGGGGGGGGTTCATTCCCGCTGCATGTACAAGATGTAGAGTAGAGTTTCTAGATACATTAGCCTTAGTTTAAACTTTAAGGTAGGCTGGCGAGCTTAGCGAGTCGGAAAATTTTAAGATATGAAGTATTCATTTTGTTTTAAATTCATTCATCCCTACATGTATGTATATACAACTTTTTTCTATATTGACGAGCGGAAGGAGCCGTACATTTTTTGGAATAAATGGTTACATTAAGAATACAATCTCTCTCTCATTATCCATGCTTTATTTTTGTTTGACCAAACGAGGAAGGTTGTAAAGAGTAGGGCATCGCAACCCCACTATCCAACTGTCTAACCTGGTTAAATCGGCCCATGAAAATGAAGCATTTGGTAATTATTCAAGTGTTAATTTGATTTTGAATTTTGCATATGTTTATGACATATGAATCAGTTCAAACACGATGACAAAGAAAGTTGAAGACAAAGTGACGACGGAAATATACAAAGGTTATGAAAAATGAAGTGCGGCGAGCGAAGCGAGCCGAAAATTTCTCCCAAAAGTAAAGAGGTTAAGCATAAAAAGAGTTTTCAGATTCAATTACTTAGGGTGAAAAAAGGGGGCCGGGGCCCCCTGGGCCCCCTGGGCCCCCTCTATATCCGTCACTGGTTATTATATTTTCATAGTGACAGAGGGACAAAGATACATTCGGAGAGACGGACAGAGTGATTACCGAAGTTCATCCGCCAAGTTGTGGGTCCTACTTACATAAACAAGAAATAAAACAAGAGTGCATACCTCCCTGTTTGATTTTGCTTGTACATCAAAACGTCAACCGGTCACTCATCGTATGATCGTAATATTATTGTGGATCACATGGATCGGACACCTTGCAAAATTGAATTCTAGTTATTGGTAATAAATGTGCAAAGTATCGAAATTCTATATCAATCACTCCTTACTGCTTTAAATAAACAAGATTTAACATAATTCTTTGGAACATTACATTCTACCAACGGTGATTTTATGTATGAGCGTTTCACGTTTTGTAATGATATATATACAATTTTATGCATGCTATAAAGGACTAGGTTCGGTAACCCTTTATATCGGCCCTATAATTTCGACGAAAAATGCTTTTGATAAACGAACTATAAATTATCACTTTTTGCAATGTTGAATGTTTGAGAAAATACGGCGTCATAACTCTGAGCCCTCGTTACGTCACGCACGTGATGTATGACGTCATGTTCTGACGATATTTGCCCTGAATGACGCAAAACAAACGAAAATCATCGTCTTTTACATGCAAATCTTCAAAATTCATCTATGATCCAGGCCTCGCCCATGATATTTTTCATGCAAATTAAAAGGCCGATCAGAAATCCATCGATTGGTATAAAAATTATCATTGGCAAGGCCTGGATCGATACTTCATTTCATAATTTCTATCGAAATTTCGCTCATTTATTGCTATTTTCAATGATTGCTCTGCTGTCTTCTCTATTTATAATGTTCTTTTTTAGATGGCTATTCTTTTTTCTTTACCAAAAAGTGAATCTTGTTTTACATATTTTTATTTGTTCTGCCTTATCTAGCAGGCATAGCTGCTATACATGCGTCTCGTTGCCATGGACGTGTCCTCACGGTGTATATTTCGTTGTTCTCTGTGCATTATACAGCGTCTTCGGAAATAATGAACAGAATGATGACCCATCACGATTTTTCTCTTGTGAACTACTTATCAAGTATAGTTTAAGATATGTTTTGTGTTGGGTCCACTTTCTGTTCATAGTAAATTTATGTGTTTTATGATGGAAAATTGCAGAAAAATGCCGGAATCGTAGGGTCATAAAAGGTTCCATCATGTACTGCACTAAATGTAGTTTCCGATAGCTATCCAGGTTATGGATTTTTCAACACAAAATCTTCCTAAATAAAATTCCCATGCATAAAGTCTCCAATGAACTACTTATTTTTTTTTTAATTTTACAAGGCCATATAAGGAGTTACGGAAGCCAGTTCGTGCCATGTTATATTTTTTTACTATCTCGTAGTTACGAGAAACGTTTCTCGTAGTTACGAGAAAACATTCTCGTAGTTACGAGAAAAAATTCTCGCAGTTACGAGAAATTATAACTTTTCTCGTAGTTACGAGAAAAGTTTCTCGTAACTACGAGAAACATTTCTCGTAACTACGAGAAACATTTCTCGTAACTACGAGAAAATTTTCTCGTAACTCGTAGTTACGAGAAACTTTTCTCGTAGTTACGACAAACGTTTCTCGAGAAACTTTCTAGTAGTAACGTGAAACTTTTCTCGTAACTACGAGAAACATAATTACGAGAAAAGTTTCTCGTAACTACGAGAAACATTTCTCGTAACTACGAGAAAATTTTCTCGTAACTACGAGAAACGTTTCTCGTAACTACGAGAAAAGTTTCTCGTAATTACAAGAATGTTTTCTCGTAACTACGAGAAAAGTTTCTCGTAACTACGAGTAAAGTTTCTCGTAACTACGAGAAAAGTTTCTCGTAACTACGAGAAAAGTTTGTCGTAACTATGAGAAACGTTTCTCGTAACTACGAGATAGTAAAAAAATATAACATGGCACGAACTGGCTTCCGTAAGGAGTTAGTGACTTTTTTCCTTTGCATAATTAAAAAGAAAACATTCGGCAGAGCATTTCCCCTCTTTTGAGTTTCAAATTCCTCAATATAGGATGTCTCATATTGATGTTTGTATTACATTGTATCATAATTAACGGGATAAATTGGTATCAATGAAGATTAAAATAGTACTTAAGATTTTCATTAGTTTTAACTAATTATTAACTAATTAATTTACTAATTAACGAGATAAATAAGTATCAAAGATGATTAAAATACTACTTAAGAAAATGTTTCTTTTCCGTTGACTCCTTCGCTACAGCCGGCGGAGCACGGAATGTATTTCGTACGTCTTCAGTTTTAATATCTATTCACATACCCATTAGTGTGTTTCTTAGGCCCCTGCGTTATGCTGTCTGTTTGTATGGTCATCTCACAGTGAGGAGGCTATTTTACACCATAATTGTATTCTTCGAGACCTCTTGAGGACATTTCACATCATCATGCTTTCTTTGCTTTTGAAGATTTTGTATAAATTCTTTTTCATACGCGTATAAAAATAAATCTGCAACAAGAGAAAAGGGAATGATCTCCAGCATGACAGCACCTGAAACAAACCCATAAGGAAATGACAAATAAAAAACATAATACAAACTCCAAATCACAGAAAGACACAATATGCACTAGAACATCATACAAAACAATAAGACGTAAAAAACATTAAACATTTATGACAATACATAAAAGAAAGGAGACCAATGGAATCGGCGCCGACTTTGGACGGCCATCTGCTTTTAGAAAATGGTGTGATTATCCGGATTATGTGCGCACAATGCTCCCGCTTATCGAACATACAGATGTATCCATAGACACATAATTGTTGTATAAACATAAAACTTTTCACTGTAAGGTGACATCACAAACAAGATAGTTAAACGCAGCGGCCTCTTGTAACAAAGATTCTATGTAAATTGATCTGAAAAAAAATGCTATGGCATGCGTAAAACAGTCTGTGTTCTGCTTGCGCAAGATCAATATCAATCACCCGAGAAGTCTGACCAACTTTCGGATAGGACAGAAAATCAAGACCACGGTGACAAGAGAGGCTCACAATTGTTACCAAATGGGACCCCTACAACCTGCTTGTACAAATTCTAACCAAATCGTACATAAATGTTGTCCAAGAGAAAGAACAAGGCAATACACAACTCATTACATGTCAATGATGTGTATTCTATAGGGAAAGAAACCCTTAGTCATGTAGCGTCATATCCCACCCATCCTTAATTCCTATGGCGAAATGCTTAATTCTTGTAATCTAGTTGTTCTTTCAGGCTATTTCCGGAATATTTAAAACAGCGCCTGCTAATCGTCTCCTGTGCTGTATGTCGAAGATCGAGGCCGTGTCATTTGGGGTCCAATTATATGAGCTGATGAGGATTTCTGCAGGGTCTTCCTCACATCTTTCAAACAGTTTATATCCACGATGTGCTCGTGTAGGAGCAGGTACGGCACTTTTTAATTGGAAACCAAATTTCAATACAGCCCCGTCAATTTCATATAGAAAAGTCCTAAACATTGTAACAGTACAGCAATTACATCACTTTTCAGGTCGGCCAACACAGACTTCAATAGCAGATTTGGCGTCTTGATTGCTTCTAAGATGACAATGAAGTCCTGACGATGCAGAAGAATTTCAGCTGCGGTTTGGAAAAATACATTAAATCTGTTGTGTCGGTAGTTTCAAATGATAGACTTAACCCCATTTGTAGCACAAAAAGCATCCCATAAGTTTGTTTCTCCATGGTGATAATCGACTGATCCGAATACTTCAAATACTGTTCTACACACCCTTTCTCGCCAAATTTCAAAATACTTCAAACCACTTCGTCCGAGTGGGCCAAATTTTTCTTTTTGTTCCTTTTCAAAAGGTTGTAGGTATGGAATCCTAAGAGGACATGTGTCATACAGAAGAAACGTAGCACTTCTTTTTTCTCTGTGTTATTTTCTTGCAGTGAAGTATTGCGCCATTCAACTAACAGTTTATTCGCCTTTTTCTCATTGGCAGCTCGGTCGCTCATGCTGAAAGCAAGTTGTTGAAGCGAGTTACGAACAAAGCTGTCTGTCAACTTCTTCCTGTGCACTAAAAAACCCAGTGTTAATCTTTGCTACCCTAGACATGCGTTGCTGTGTTGCATCTTAAATGACAATAGCTGTTTCCTTGTGCACTCTTGTAAATCCTAGACTCATCAAATCACCGGAATCTACAGTAATCGTAGTATCTAATAGTTTATGTTTCTTCCGTGTTTATCCATCTCGATTTAACCCCCAGCTTGCTGACTCAGGTCTCTTTTCTGCTATGCATGATTTTGCAACATAGTGTCCCTTATCAACAATTGTACGAACAGTTTTACTCGATTGCAAATCGTCCTAAGCAAAATCTTAGCCAAAGATATGTTTCGAATGTGCTGTAATAAAGGGCGAATCTTTCTCGTTTGCAACTTCTAATCCAGTAAGTTCAATGATTCACAAGCGAATGTTATCGAAGTAGGATCCATCCTTATTCCTGGTTTGTACCTTATCTTGAAGTAATTCACTTCCAGTTCTAAATATTCAGTTTCATTGGTCTCTCTGAAATTTGTAGAAATGTTATCTCCTGATTTTTCTGATTGCTTCCTCTCTTTCAGCTGGCCGAATTTCTGTAGTAACTTACTGACTTCTGGACGTTGATCTTTTTCTTTTCCGTACTTTACAGCATCTCATCTGTCTTTTTCTATCAATTCAATTCAATTCAATTCAATTTATTCCGTAAGTCACAGACTCATAGGCATATTACAAAAAAGTCACATAAACATACATAAGTAAATGGATATCATGAATATATGGATTACATAATTTAGTTATAATAAATATTAAAGTATATGAATCATACATATGTTCCCAAAAGTAATAGTAGATGTATATAAGTATATAACAATATTATTCGGTATGTTACATCAGTATAGTCTACAAAAATATTTCATGTGGAATTTTTCTGTGTAAAAAAAAGAAAAACATATAAAAGCATACGGAAAAGTTAACGCCCCCCCCCCCCCCCCCCCCCACCAAATATAACCCATCAAGAACAGAAAAAAGGTCACGCAGACTTACACTGAGAGGAGAGTGAATTTATTCATTATTTCTCTGCTTACTTGCTAAATACAGATATTTACCTAAATTACAAAGTTCCTTTATGTTGTTTACGCTTAGTAGCTGTATTAACTTGAAAACACTGGGGTTGTTATAATAGTATTTCTTAATAAATTGTTTTCTAAGAGTATTGAAATAAGGACAGATTAGAACGAAATGGAACTCATCTTCAATATCGTTAAGATTACAATGTGAACATATTCTGTTTATTCTATTTTCTTGTGTGTAACGTCCTTGCTCAATTTTTAATTTATGTGAAACCAAACGATACCGTGTAATATTTCTTTTATAGAGGGATGGAATTGGTTTTGTCAAGTAATATTGTAAAGTAAAATTATCGATTAAATTTTGATATAAGAATCCCTTTGGTGATCTAGATATTGCTAAAAATGTTTCTTGTTTATATATATCAGTTATTCTATTCTCAATTAAAGCCAGAATATCTTTATCAGATCTGTTTTCACTCCATACATAACCAAGTCCTATCTTAGACAATTCTGTTTTCAGATTTTTTACCCATTCGTTATCGTTTTGTATCATTTCTTCGTAGCATGTCTTCAGTAAACAATTATTTGAATTTCTTATCTTTAACCAATATTTAAATATTCTTAACTTTCTTTTGATAATAAGTGGGTACCTTCCAAGCTCGTAGTAAATCATATTCGTAGTAGTAGTATTTTTCACACCTAAAATTCGCTTCAAAAACATCAAATGTACTTTTTCAACATCAGTAGCCTTATGAAATCCCCAAATTTCAGCACCGTAATGTAAAATACTTCCTATATAAGTATCAAACAGAGAACACCTCGTTTCGATGTTAAAGTTGAATCTTTTTAACGTACTAGATATGGCAAATAATGCTTTACGCCCTTGTTTCGCTATATGTTTTTGAGTTTGTAAAAATTTTCCGTTGTAGTTTAATAGAATTCCCAAATAATTAAACTGGTCTACTATTTCAAGCCTTTTCCCATCATATGTCCAAAATTCGTTTTCATTCATTTTCTTGCCATTTCTAAAAACCATCACTTTAGTTTTATCCGTATTGACAGTTAAGTGCCATTTTTGTGTATAGGACAATAAAGAATCTAACATTTGTTGTAAACCTTCCGGTGTCTCTGCAATCAATACCGTATCATCCGCAAACATCAGTAAAAATATATTGATAAGCTGAATATTTATAGAGGGACAATTTTCTGTTAAAAAATGAGTTTCAAAGTCGTTAACATACAAAGAATACAAAATTGGTGAAATTACCTCCCCTTGTAATAAGCCGGAACTACTCTCGAAATAGTCTGTAAGCTTACCATTATGTTTTACACATAATTTTATTTGGCTATACAATGATCTTATAACTTTAAAAATTTTTCCTGTGATTCCCTGTTTTACTAATTTTGACCACATGTTACTTCTATCAATGAAATCAAAAGCTTTTTGATAGTCAATAAAAGCGCAATAAAGTTTCTTCTTATTTTGTAATGTACGAGATATAAGAGCATTTAAGACAAAGATAGCATCTATGGTACTTGCACCAGGCTTAAATCCAAACTGGGCATCCGTAATAATATTATATTCGTTATCCCAGCTATATAATCTGCTATTTAGTATTGAGGTAAATAATTTACCGAAACAGCTTACTATTGTAATCCCCCGATAATTATTTGGGTCATGTAAGTTTACAAATTTACACTTCCCACTTTCTAGTTGTTTAATTGTCGCTTATTGTGCATTGTTTTGCTTCACAAGTTCCTCAATTTGTCTCGACTGTTTAATAACTTTCCTTTCCGAGTCTGGTAAAGACGTTAGGTTATTCCTGTTTATTTCGTCCCTCTTCTTCACATTTTCACAGAGAAATGTTGATTTATTTTCTGTACCTGATCCAGTTGTGTACGAGCATCTTGAATACCTTCGTTTATCTTATCCAAAGTCTTATGTTTTTCCCTTTAAACCAGTAAATTGCTTCCTTTGCATTTCTCATTTCTTTGGACATTCCGCAAGGCATCACTTTCAGTTTTGCTGCTAGATGGGTCTGGGATGGTAATACCATTATCACAAAGAGTGGAAGGTTCCTTCTGAACAGGTTCTTCGGATGCAAATTCAGTCATATCAACAGTTTTTAAGTAATCGTCAATTTTATGCGGACTAGAAATTGTGATCCGAGAAAATTTTGTGTCAGGCTCAAAAATATCGTTCAGGAAATCAGCCCTTTACCTTTTTCTTCCATTCAAGTTTTTTTCCTTTTTTTGGAAAGTCTATTGAATTTCTGGTCAAAAGCATTATGTGATGTAGACTTTATTTTTAAAAAAGGAGGGGATTTCCAACAACACCAGGTTGCAGCTCACACAGCAAAACCCCAAAACACCCAATGCAAAATCACAGAGCAGACAAGCACAGCAAGAGACGCAAAAGGGACAAGAAAACCAACACACAACACAGAAACATCAAACACAAAGGACTACACATAAGCCATCGAGACCATGGGCCACAGGTGCCGACTTAGGACGGCCATCTGTCACAAAATGGGAGAATGTGTGGTATCCTGGATTACGTGCGCACAACCCTCCAACTTTTCCGATTAACCAGAGGTCTCGAAGAACGTACAACTGTGGTGTTAAACACCCTCCTCATTGTCAGATGACCACACATAAACATGACTGCAAAACGCAGGGGCCCAAGTTACACTTCATGATGTAAATGGGAATAAAAATAGGGCGTACGTAATACAATCCGTGTCCTGCTGGCTGTAGCGAGCTCATGTATGTTATCACCCGAGGAGTCCGACTGACATTCAGAGAGGACAGGTGGTTGGGGCCTTGTCTTCTCTAAGGATCATTTCCACAGTATAAAAGACTTTTGATGATTCTGACGCATTAAGGATGGTTATGTTGTCTATCTTTGATCCTTCTTATTTTATTAATTATGTCACCATCAAATGCAAGTTTCGAAATACTCAAAGAAATATACTCTAGGATGTATTTGTCAGAATTTCAAAAGAAGCTGACAATACTTTTGTGAAAGCGAAAACCTTGACCTTAAAGTTTCTTTGTAAATTTCTACTTTAAAAATCCAAAACATCAGAACTTGCTCTAAGATACCGGATGAGCTGTGAAATGTAAATACCATAGGACGGTAATCTAGGAGCATCACCGTCAAGCCAGGGGAAATTTGTTGTGTTAAATCCAAAATCGTCTCTTTTTTCATACATACTGGTATGAATCTCTTGTTTAACAATTTTGATATTTAGGTCCAAAAATGGTGTTTCTGTATTTGTAACTTTCAGAACGTTTAAAACGTTCATCAAATTGGTGTAAAACAGAGAGCACTTTTCGTGTATTTAGTAGCTGAGTTTTTAGCTCCAAGACAAGTTCACTGCATATAATGGCCTGAGTTGCATGTATGTTTTTTTTATCTCCAATCCCCTTCAAAGATAAGCCAACGGCTTTAGAAAACGGGCCCGGGTATTCTATATCCATTCCATAAATTCATCTGTGTATTGAAACAATTCTGAAAAAACAGTAACGCCTGTGTTTGTTAAACATGAATGCCCCCGGCGGCATCTTTGTTAGTTGTTTGTGAGACATGAATGCCCCAAGTGGCATCTTTGTTAGTATAAACACCATTTTCTGTTAAGTACCGTATGTGAAAGGCGAAGGTTAGGATCACTGGGTTTAAAAAAAATGCTGGTATCAATAGAAAGGTCTTTTCACAAGGAATACACATGTGAAATATGAAAGCCCTATCACTTACCATTCAAACGTTATGTCCAATGTTAAAGGTTTTGAAAAAAGGGTGAAAGGTCAAGGTCAAGAAGTCAAAAACGTTGATATCAACAGAAAGGTCTTGTCACAAGGAATACACATATGAAATATAAAAGCCCTATCACTTACCATTCAAAAGTTATGCCCAATGATAAAGTTTCGTACAAACAGACGGACAGGCCAAAAACTATATGCCCCCGAATCCTTGATTCCGGGGGCATAAAAATGAGATAATTAAATATACATGTAGTGGTATAAAAAATCGAGGGTTGAAAATAAAAAGTCGTGTCGACAATGTCTAACAAATTACTATGATGTTTATACATAATTGTCTTTCATAAAACATAAGACTTAATATTTTCTTAGATAATGTAAACCTCCTTAAAAGAAATGAATATTTATCATAGAATCATAGGAAACTGCATAAAGAAAAAGGATCCCCCAGAGAAAAAAATGTGCAGACAATAAAAACATTGCAATGCGTAAACTTTATAATGATCTTAGAATGAGAATTGTCCACATATTTATAAAGGAAGGAAATTTGTATTCTTTAACCCGCCTTTAACATGTGCTTGCTGTGTTGAATTAACACTCAATCCCTCTTTTCTCTTTTACTTAATATTTGACAGTTCGCCCTACATTATAGAAAAAAATAAAATGAGAAAAAAAATGAAACAGATAAAGATAAACCCTGTGATACATAATATCCGCCAATACATGCAAATTCAGCTCAATACGACACACGTGCTTCCCCCCCCCTTCCCAATTTACACTCTTCGGTTCTTTGTTTATTTTTAGTCGGTTATACCTAGATAAGAAAGTTTGGAATTACAAACGAAAATAAAAGTATTTAATTACTTACAGGTAGTAAACCCAGTGTTAGTCTCAGTCTTTATATGTAAATTAAGCTAAATACGGCACATGTGCACGATAGGGACCCCCCCCCCCCCCTTTTGTAAAAGACTACTACGTTCGGCTCTCGCGTTGATTAAAATGACTAAGTCCGACCTTTAAATAAATGGGCAGGGGCTCCCCTTTGGGCGTAAGCTGAGCGTCTCATAACCCCCTCCCTACGCAGCACATTTAAGGCCTTCCATGACGTCATTGACAAAATTTGATGTCAGTTTTGATAGCTATTTTCAAGGAATTATCAAATTGTCCAAATAAGATGGAATGAAATAGTTTATGTATCAGTATAGATGCTATATCATAATTTATCTGTTAATTACTGATATATGCTCCCCGAACACCGGGTTGTCACGTGACACGTATATTTTCGTAGATCAACATTGGTCATACAAAATCAGATGGCGCAAGGTGAAACCTTATCATTCAAAGAAAATATTGATACCATACTACAAAGGGGGGTTTCATTTACCTATTTCTTGCTGGGGAATTCTTTGATAAAGAACGACTACTTGAAAAATCGAGAAAAATATACCCATTTCATAAAATATTATCGACACTGGCACGAATGGCAGAAAATTTAAAAGAAAATATAGAATGTAAACGTTTCCCCCAGTTGAATTATTGAAGAACACCTATCTCTTAAAATGTGTGCCAAATTTCACTTAAATTTATGTACGGTAACATCTTGCGCCGTTGCAGTTTTTCTGACAGGTGCTAATCGGTAGTTCGTTCGTTTACCAAATAAACGTTCTGTGGAATCAGATTTATTAAAGGGACGTAATCGCGCTCTCTGTAAATTCCGTTTTAATTTTTTAAATAAATGTTAATTTGAATAAAATATTCATTTCAACTTATGAAAAAATGCAATATTTATTTAATTCTGTTAAAGTTTCATTTCACTTTTTGTATATTGAGGGGTGAATCGCGGAAAAAAAAGGGGGGGGGGGGGAGAGGGCGCCACGCCGGGGTGTCGGTCTTGCCGGTTACCGTACTAACCCATGAACCCAATATACATGAGATTAACATGATGCTGTATAATATCGGACATGCATTAGAATTGCATGGATTGATTATATGAACTCGTAATATTTACTTACATACATTATACGTCCCTTTAATAATCATTACCGTGACAGAAAAAAAACCTTGTTCGACTTATGACGCCTTTGACCGCAATGGGATCGATAACATACATAAATTCTTCACTGTTTATACCAAAATTTCTTTATTTTATGGATTCTTTGGTTTCATATTTTAAGAAACGAGACCTTATAGTCCTATGGTCTCTGGACAACAGGTAGTTCTAGATCCAATATTATTTTTTCTAGACATCGGGGAAAAAATAAGGGTAAAAAAATAATAAAACTGATGTTTGTTTCCCAGCAGAAAAAAAAACAAAACAAAATTTGATCTAGATTGCAAATAGAGGAATCGGCAAATTCCGTGGATGATGTCCATTGTCATATTAATATTAAAATTTAGGTATACTTTCATACTGATTTTAAATTTAATTTCAATGTGTCAGAAGACGCAAAGGCACTGTTTCATTTCTTTTTCTTTTTTTTTTAAACATTTTCAGTGTATATTTTCTATAAGAAAAATAAATAAATAAAAACACAACCCATGTAAAAGCGTAGCTGACATTGACATTGAAAAGCACTTATAATTGACAACTTGCAATTGCATGCAAAAGTTGATGAAAATTGAAAGTAAAGCGTGACCTCGAGTTTCTATTCATCGCCCACGCTGCACTGACATTGGGAATCTTCTGCTTGGTTTTATTTAATTAGATTTCATATGTTTTATTTGAATTCCATGTCCCCTGAAAGTGAATTAGTACTTATAAATTCTTCATGAGATCGACGAAATACATGGTAGCGTGTTTGACAGAAATTTAAAGAGCGGTCATTGATATATGGGGCCGGGAAAGGGGGTGGGTCGGGCTGGAGGACTTTTCAATGTATGTATAACGGCTTTGTTTTGGGTGGTTTTGTTTTCTCTCCTTTTTTTTTTTTTTTGCATTTTCAGATCATGAATTTATTTTATAGTCGTTCAGACAGGATTATTATTTACAGCAGATGCAAAATTCAGAGATTTTTTGGGGTCAAATCTATAGCCGGATTTCATGTAGCAATCATGTTTCCCTTAATTCGCCTTTCAAAATATTTGAAAGGTTACTCCTTTATTATAATATCGGATCCTTGTCGTTACAAACATTTGTAAGTACATGATCAATAAATGTGCCTCGGAATGGTCGAGTAGCAATCCTACCTTGTTTCATAACTCCCGATATTTTCGTGACAACATGATGTGTGTGGGGGGGGGGGGGGGAGGAGGGACAACAGACAAAGTGATCCACCAAAATTTAGATAAACGACTTTCCTATGACAAATTTGATGTAAGCATTAAGCAAATTTGTTGAATATTTTCAGTATTTCAAATTTGTTATTTGACCGATGACCCAATCTTATTTTTTTCTGCATTGCAGAATTGTAAAGCTTGAACAAATTAATGGTGCGTGAATAACTCTTGCCAGGAGCTTGAGATTATATGTCATTTTTTTTCCTAACACCATAAGAGTGATCGAGATTTTAATAACTGGTATTATGGGACCTCTCCTTAACAGCCACCTTGTACGAGATGTTCTGCAAGTACAACAATAATTTATTTACGTGTCTTTGTTACATACCATGCAGGTGTCAGTAGCTACATGTATCTTTTGAAAGCAAAGTCATGCTTAAATTTCAAATCTTCGTATCTGCTCTTGCCATGCACATAGAGATTTGTGTACATGTTGACCTTGAAAGCCCTCTCATGCTCGGCTAAATGCTTCAGGCAGACAAACTATCAAAACAAAAGCAATTTACCCCCCCCCCCCCCTCCCCGCTCTTGGAGATTTGAGCATGAAGTCTAGTACAGATCAATTTTAGGAGAATTTTATTAATTTTCTTTATTATATATTCAAAGTAACATTTCTTCATCTGTAATGTGTGTGGTTGTTCAAACACTCTTCAAGGCAAGGATCTGAAATAGAAAAAAAATATTGACTATATAAATCTAGCTTTTAAAATCCAAACTGTATGGTACAGGTTGGACACAAAATTCATAATTTTACAAGTTAGTTATATAATATACATGTATGTCCTAGCGACACAAATTACAAAGAATTCGCAGTGATATGTTATTATTTCATGAATAGATAAATAAGTCTGGTTTGGCTATAGTTTTAGATTATTCACTATAGATAGTAAATGCATTTATTCTATTTGACTTCTTTTTTAAATCATTATAATATTCCTAAATAGGCAAAACAAATGTTACTCTACACATAAATTTAAAAATGATGTACCTGCAAAAATATCCAAAATGAACAGTACTGTGTGGCTAAGATACATGCATGTGTTTCTGAAACTTTCACATTGTGTGACAATATTTCTTTTCATGCAGCAGCTGCTAGCTGGTGTGAAATCCATTCCAAATTTAGTAACATTCTGAAGGAAAAAAAGTAATAATTGGTATTTGAATATTTCGATATTTCGGTGCACATACTACTGCAAGTATAACTTACTGTACAACTACAAGTGTACTCAGATGTACACATTTTTATAGGTACATGTTATGAAAACAACATATACATGCCATGGGCATGGGCACATTTGTATGATATCACATTCACCCTTTTTTCCTCATCATTCAACTTTCGTACGAACTGATATCATAATCTACAAGTGTCTAAACTATTCACATAAAGTTTAGCTACTACTCAGCTTTGCAGTAACAGTGTAACTTAAGTAAAACGCGTTGAAATTCTGTCATTTACACATACATTTCACACATGTCTCTTGGTAATCCAAGGAGTTTCCTTTTATCTCTATGAATAAATTGATTCCATGATGTAATTGTACTAATTCTAAGATATTTCCTTCATACAGCACCAGTTATTGAAGTTTGATATCGCTTATACTTACCAAAATCTGCCTTTTTATTCGTTTTACCCGCTCTGTAAACTGTTGATTCGCACCTGTTCGTCACCTCAAGCTTCTAAGTAACGCAGATCGCATTCTTCGGTGTACGGGGTCACAGAGTACAGATATAGATTAGGGGTTTTCTCAAAATTATAGTGACCCGGCGATGTGTCAGTGATGAAGCAATATGTTTTGTTTTTTGTATAAATGCAATTTTATCTAGTAAATAAAGGTATCAACGATAACGAAAGCTAATAAATGTGTTGCTACCTAACCTGACGACACGGGGTCCATGACGTCATATGACGTTACGTTATTTGGCGGAAAAAACTTCTACGTCATTTCTATGGAAGGCCTTAAATGTGCTGCGTATTGACCCCAAATATTTTATCCTGTCCCAAATATGAGATTGAGTATGAAGAATTAGGTGAACAATCAGCTGATACTTTTTCAACACTTAAAACGCAGATCGAATGTTAAATAATGCATTAAAAGTTTGAAATCATACATGAAAATAATTTCTATAATGATATTTCAAATTAATGTCTGATAAAGTATTGTAGTTTATGTGTTATTGTTTATTGAAATTCTTAATATAGGCTTCGCGTTGGAGCTGGATTTATTCCTCAATGAAGAGTTTCCGTGTAAAAAGAAGGGAGGAGATCTCCAACAAGACCCCGTTGCAGCATCAACAGTAAAACACCATAACACCCGATGCAAAAACACAAAAGACGAGTACAGCACGAGACGGAAAAGAGACACACGACATGTAAAAATCAAACACAAAAGACTACACATAAACCGACGAGACCAATGAGTAACCGATGCCGACTTTGGACGGCCATCTGTCACGCAAGTAGCAAATGGTGTGGTTATCCTGGATTTCGTGCGCACAACCCTCTCACTTCTCCAATTACCCAGAGGTCTCGAAGAACGTACAATTGTGTTGTAAAACAACCTCCTCACTGTAAGATGACATCACACAAACAAGACCGCGAAAGGCAGAGGCCCCAGAGACACAGATGAATATGTAAATGGATATAAAAAGAGGGCATGCGTAATACAGTCCGTGCTCTGCCGGCTGTAGCGAGCTCATGTATGTTATCACCCGAGGAGTCAGACTGATATTCAGAGAGGACAGGTGGTCGGGGCCCTGTCTTCTCTAAAGAGGTTTGGACAGGGCCCGTCATGGAGTCCCGTCGTCACAGTCAGTCAGAGTGCAAGTCTCAAGAATGCGCTTGTACAAGATTGTGTAAGTACAATCTTTCGAATCGTATCCTGGGAGTCATTTTAAGGCGTAGAAACACATGCGTTATACCAAATTAATCTTTGAGAATTCAGCTTTATTATTGTAAGAACGGCAATCGTAAATACAAATTTACTGTTGTTCACTATGACAAAACCTACCATGTAAAAGAAAAGTCCGATTCTGAAAATAAGTACACTGTAACTGGTATTATTCAGATGTTAAACTTCCTGATCGACAACATTTTTGTGGTGTTTGGAGGAAAGGTCTTCCAACAAATGGTCGGAATTCCAATGGGGACCAGTTGTTCTCCACTTCTTGCCGACATATTTCGTTACCCCTACGAAACTGAATTTATTCAATTTTTGGTCTCTGAAGGGAAAATATACTTAGATTCTGACTTTAACTTCACACTTACAGATATATATATAATTTATTTCCATCAATAATCCAACCTTCGCAGAATCAATCCGTCGGAGCTTGAAGTCAAAGAAACTACAGAAACAAATAATTCAGCATCCTATTTGGACATTATGTTGTCCTACGACACTGATGGTCACATTGAACACCTCACTCTATGACAAACGTGACGACTTCAGTTTCAGCATAAAATACTTCCCTTTTCTGAGTAGCAACATCCCTTCATCGCCTGCTAATGGCGTGGTCATATCCCAAGCGATACGTTATGCCAGAGCAAGCAGCAAATATACAGATTTTGTTCTCAGTGCTGGGCGTCTTTCAGATAAGTTTCGCAGTCAGGGAAACGTTTGTGTTCGACTAACATGGTCACTGAGGAAGTTCTATGGTCGATACGGGGAACTCGTCATACGATATGATGTCCCATTGTCCAGAATGGTGAACAATATTCTGTCTTGGACCATTTGAACCATCTAACCACAGTCTATACTTGTATCTTCCGAAATGGAAGTAACCGAATGTGATATTTCTGCCGAATTAAAGCGACGGGTGTGGTATACAAGCAGGAGATGCTGACTCTTCCTGGGGACCTGGTCTCACACTTAATTGTGAGTTCGCTTCTTTTGATGTGGAAAACTGTTATTGTACAATGGTTATGTTAATAGTCTTTTTGTCCATGTATGATACTGAAACAAAACTTTAATTATACATCTACTGAAGACAAATTAATGTATGGATGACCTTGATGATTTAGTTTTCAAGGTCAGTGAATTATAATTCAGCAGATTTGACAAAAATTGTAATTTTGCGTGGAAAGAAAAGGATCATAATCAAAAAGATCCATGTGACACAAGACTAAAAGGCATATGCAACAAAATAATGTATATAATAGTTTTTCTTACTACAACTTAATGAGTTCAATTAACTGAAATTTCTGAAATAGAGATGTGGATCGATATTGATAAAAAAAGCATGAAAATCAAAATTCTCCTTTTTTCTTCATAGCAACTACATTATATTTGAATACAAAAAATCAATGAATTCTAATGTGAAACGTCTTCACATTCAATAGCATTATCTAAGAACAGATGAATTTATAGCATGGACCAGACATTCACGTTTTGGGTACTTAACCCTCGTCAGTGATCCTCAATCTAAATAACGTAATATGGACAAAGAGTGTGAAAATTATTATGTTAAAAATGTACCAAAAGACGTAGCAGGATGGATGAAACATGATGGTACAGGACCCACGTTTTAGAAATTTCAAGAACTTTGGTACAGAAATTTTTGAATGCGTTGAAGAGACAGACGATTAACCGAAGTTGATCGAACTTGCCTAGAAGTGCCCTTGGGGACTCCTGGTACACCAGCAGTGACACTCACCAAGAAGTACAAATGTTAAACGTCGATTTTTTTTAAATCAATTATCTTTAAAAATATATATGAGTTAAAAACATTTAAAAAGAAAATGCTAAAAAAGTATTACAAAAATGAGAAAAATCACATATTCATTGAAATATGTCGTCTACTATAACAAATGATCTTGAACCTCATGTAAATGACGATGGGAATGTTCAAGGTTATAAAATGAAGTAAAAGAGTCTTTTCTGTTTCAATTGTGAAACGCCTTCAAAATTGCATTTCCACTACCATAAATATCACTTCTTTGGAAGAAACTGCATTTTAAACGGTATTATATTCAAGCTGTAATCCTTAAAGTTGCTTTAGCAACGGGGTTTGACAACAAAATTTGGATAAAGAGCTTAATATGCCCAAATGACAAATATGGATAATGACCATATCCCTCTATACAGCACAAAATCGATAATTCAGAAAATCAGAAACCGAAGGCATACAAAATAAGGATAAAACAAGAACCAAACCAAACAAACAAAAACCTCCACCATATGAAAAGAAGCGAACTCCCGATATGGGAGTGAGACCGGGTGCCCAGGAAGAGTAAGCATCTCCTGCTTGCCTGCAACACCCATCGCTTCAATTCGAAAATCAATATTCTTTCATTATATTCTACATGACACATACTTTTCAAAAAAACCAATAAGAGGTTTCAATGATGTTGTATTTACTAATAAGTGACACTGAAAAATTGAAAAAAAAAACCGACCCTTTAATTCTAACCTTATTTTGACTTAAATTCAAATGATTTTGGCTTGGCACAGTAAACTTCTTGTAAGATCTTTCATAAAACTGAGTGCATTTTGTACATTGTAAGAAAGGAAGTAAGGAAGTGTAAAATGTGCGAAAAGGAATACCTGCTGCGATGGTATGCATGGCAACGCAGTGCCTAAAAGTATATTACTCCACTGTCTTTAAAGTAGCACTTGTTGCCATGAAAATCGCAGCTCAAATTGACCAGAATTCTATATTTTTGCAATTAGGGCACAATATATACCCAATATGTAGAAAATCATGAAAATCCATGACATACCGTGGCACCAGAAATTTGATGGTAACAGAAATGGCTCTTAAAGACTCAACCAAACCTCTGACACAAATTATTGAATGTTTGAGACTGGATCTGAAAATTATCGCATATGATGGAAAACCTTCGATCTTACCTCCGATATTTTGAGTTCTTCATGCTCTAACTTTAATGCTACTTTATTTTGTCAGATGCCGTGAGGTGCTTACGGAAGCCTTAGATAATTAAAAAAGATGGTGTAAATCGGAAGAAGTCGAACCGTATGCTCTGAATGTCGGGAAAAAACCTCATTTTAGATATAACGGATAGATAACTTCCATAAAAACCTTCATCTTCTTCAAAATCCACCTTCCAAATCAGAAAGATATTTCAAATCTAAACTAAGTAACTTACACTAGGCTTGGTACTTGACCAATCTACAGTCTTGTACAAGCGCATCCTTGAGACTTGCACTCTGACTGACTGTGACGACGGGACTCCATGACGGGCCCTGTCCAAACCTCTTTAGAGAAGACAGGGCCCCGACCACCTGTCCTCTCTGAATGTCAGTCGGACTCCTCGGGTGATTACATACATGAGCTCGCTACAGCCGGCAGAGCACGGACTGTATTACGCATGCCCTCTTTTTATATCCACTTACATATTTATCTGTGTCTCTGGGGCCTCTGTGTTTTGCGGTCTTGTTTGTGTGATGTCATCTTACAGTGAGGAGGTTGTTTTACACCACAATTGTACGTTCTTCGAGACCTCTGGGTAATTGGAGAAGTGAGAGGGTTGTGCGCACGTAATCCAGGATAACCACACCATTTGCTACTTGCGTGACAAATGGCCGTCCAAAGTCGGCACCGGTTACCCATTGGTCTCGTCGGTTTATGTGTAGTCTTTTGTGTTTGATGTTTACATGTCGTGTGTCTTCCGTCTCGTGCTGTACTCGTCTTTTGTGTTTTTGCATCGGGTGTTTTGGTGTTTTACTGTTGATGCTGCAACGGGGTCTTGTTGGAGATCTCCTCCCTTCTTTTTACATGAAAAATATGTCTTTGCACCAGCTGATAAAGCAGCCAACAACACCATTATCATTTGCAAATGTTACTACATATCTACTTTGGTTTCGGAACTTCCGTCTACTAATACATATATCAAAAGTGCATCTACCATTTTAAGCAAGCATAACAGTGAGCTGTCTTCATTCAATATCTCTATTTCTAAATTGGATCTCCCAACACTATATTGCATACCGAAACTGCACAAGTCTTCTAACAAATTTTTATCTATTGCTAATTCTAGTAACTGCTCCACACCAATTTTGTCTAAAAATCTGACATCAGCACTTACTACTATTAAAGAACACGTAACTAGATATTGTGAAAGGGTTCTAAACAGGAACGATGTAAATTTATTTTGGTCTATTAAGAATTCAGGGGATGTGATTGACAAAATGAAATCTGGAAATTTCCAAGCCAATACGATTTCTTCATACGACTTCTCTAATATGTACACCACACTTCCTCATGACAAAATTAATGATCGATTATCTAATCTCATTACTTTTGTCATGTTCGAGTGCGGAAAACTTACATTTGTACATCTGAATCGAAGGGTTTCTTTTCCTCGACAGACTACAAATCATTCAAATCATGGACATGTAGTGACCTGTGTAATGCCTTGTCCTCCCTCTTTGACAATATTTATGTTAGATTTGGTGAGGATCTATAAAAGCAGGTTGTAGGAATTCTTATGGGTACTAACTGTGCGCCTCTTGTTGCAGATTTATTTTTATACACTTATGAAAAAGAATTTATCCAAAATCTTCAAAAGCAAAGAAAATTTGATGATCTGAAATGTTTCAATAATACATCTAGGTATCTGGATGATATTCTAACTATTGACAATCCTGCTTTTGAATGATATAAGAATGTAATTTATACACAAGAATTAACACTTAACAAGGCAAACGTTACCGATACAGAAACACCATTTTTGGACCAAAATATCAAAATTTTAACGGAAAGATCCATACAAGTGTGTACGACAAAAGGGATGATTTTGGATTCAACATAGTAAATTTCTCCTGGCTTGACGGTGATGTTCAAAGATTACCGTCATACGGCATTTACATTTCACAACTCATCCGGTACGCTAGAGCATGTACTGATATTTCGGATTTTCACGGTAGAAATTTACAAATTACCAAAACACTTTTAGGTCAAGGTTTCCGCTTTCATAAACTAGTTAAGACTTCCTGGAAATTTTACAAAAATTACAGTCAACTTCTTTTAAAATTCGGATCTATACGCGCAACAGAGTACATTACTTCGGGTATTGCACAACCTGTCTGTTATGGTGATATGATAAACAAAATAAGAAGGATCAAAGGTAGGAAGCATAACCATCGAAAATGCGTCAGAATCATGAAACACTTTTTATACCGTGGATATGATCCTTATGTCACCAGACGGACACTAGGCTTGATACTTGACCAATCTACAGTCTTGTACCTGCGCATCATTGAGACTTGCACTCTGACTGACTGTGACGATGGGACTCCATGACGGGCCCTGTCCATACCTCTTTAGAGAAGACAGGGCCCCGACCACCTGTCCTCTCTGAATGTCAGTCGGACTCCTCGGGTGATTACATACATGAGCTTGCTACAGTCGTCAGAGCACGACCTGTATTACGCACGCCCCCCTTTTTATATCCATAAACATATCCATCTGTGTTGCTGGGGCTGCAACGTTTTACGGTCTTGTTTGTGTAAGGTCATCTTACAGTGAGGAGGTTGATTTACACCACAATTGTACGTTCTTCGAGACCCCTTGGTAATTGGAGGAATGAGAGAGTTGTGCGCATATAATCCAGGATAACCACACCATTTGCTACTAACGTGGCAAATGGCCGTCCAAAGTCGGCACCGGTTGCCATTGGTCTCGTCGGTTTATATGTTGTCTTTTGTGTTTGATGTTAAAATGTCGTACGTCTCTTTTTCGTCTCATACTATGCTTGTCTTTTGTTTTTTGCATCAGTGTTTTGCTGTTTTGCTGTTGATGCTGCAACAGGGTCTTGTTGGAGGTTCCCTCCCTTCTTTAAGATTTCAATACTGACTTTATTTATGTTTATACGATCGATATCAATTTAAAGATAAATCAGTTTAAAGAAACGACTTTTGTTTTTACCTTTATGCTATTTCGTTTAACATGTACATGATGTACACATTATAATGCATAAATTGGTTCCTTGTGGAATGTATTTTTTTTCCGGATCGATAAACTAGGTTTCACAGCTGTATACCCTAGTTTACGCTTGAAAAACCTAGTTTTTCGAGAGTAAACTAGGGTTTACAATCCCGAAACCTAGTTTTTCTATTGTAAAACCTATTTTTATGAGCGTAAACCTAACTTTTCACTCGTAAAAACCTAGTTTTACATATTTTTCTCACTTTGGTACGACAGTCATAATTACTGACCATTAGCCCATGTAAACTAAATTTTACACGCCGAAAACCTATTTTATCGCAGGAAACTATAATTAGCAAATGTGAAACTAGGTTTCTCTTAATAAATTCTTGTTAACACTAATTTCCGCCAATCAGATACCAGGACGAAACGCGTTATCTGATTGGCTAAAACTTTTGTTTACAGAAATTAGAAATTATCATTAGCTGAATTACTTAAATTTTCTTTAACATTCATTTTAATTATCAGAATTAATTTATGCTAACAATAGTTTTAACTTCTCGAAATAATGATATGAAAACATACATTTCCACTCGTGAAACCTAGTTTTACGTATTTAAATATAGGTTTACCTTTGTAAATGCAAATTCTATATTTTTTGTGATTCTTGTAATTAATTAACATTACCATCCGTAAACCCTACTTTACACTCGAAAGACAAGGTTTTGCAACTGTAAACTAGGGTTAACTAGGCTTACAGCTGTGAAACCTAGTTTATCAAATTTTTGTTACTTTGGCGTGCCATAGTAACTGATATTATTTTTCAATTTAATTTCATTAAAGGTCTAAATTAATTTGGTCCGCTTTTTCCCTTCTCTACATCATAAGAAAACATTCCGCTGTGTTCACTATTGGGTATCTCCTCACTACCTTTTCTCTTTTGAATATATTTCAAGAACTCCTTTGCCTATTGATTGTGATTTTTGGATACTGAATTCGGGTTTTTGTGATTTACTTTTGCTGATAAACAATTACCATTGTGTCTCTTTTTCTGATGTAGGTTAGAATTAAAATCAATCAAACATGAAAAGTAAATTTCTACATCGAACTTATTATCGACGACGGGTGCAGCTAGCCAACAGGGGATATGCTTACTCCTCCCGGACACCTGGTCCCATCTTTAGCTTGCTAGGGATCTGTCGATGCTCAATTTGGTGCTCTATTGTGGATGTTATTGAGCTTATCGTCAGTATCTTCTTTAACTCTTATGCATGAAGATATGCGTATATGAAATTACGGAATAGAAAATACATTTCAATATTGACAGTAATATCTATTGCTGGCAGCATATTGCAATTACTATTATACACAGGACAGGAGACATATTAAGAACAGTAATAAATCCATTTTTCATTCTCGTCCAATGGAGTTACGGATTATTTATGATAACACAGCTATATTGCAATTTAAGAAAAGGAATAATAAGAATGTACAACATAACTGAAGTTTTAATTGTAAATTGAAATGTGGAAATACACTATGTGCATATTAGCTATCATTTTAGTTCTTCAGAATTTCGGATATGCAAATATATCTTATACGTACTATAAAAGGATCGCTAAGCTTGATAATTTTGAATTGACTGGAAACACTCTGAAGAAAATCTGTAACTCTACATTCGAATCATGCTTCCTTTTTTGCTCCAGTAATCCATTTTGCTTAAGATTTGCATTTCATACTGATACCGGTTGCTGGTTGTATAAAGAAACGTTTGAATCTGATAGAGACAGCACTAAAGCAGGACAGGGATGGAAAAGCTTCGAAATAAAAGGTAAACATATCTCTTTGTTAAACAAAACAGTTTCTCGATTATGTTCTATGGGCTGAATCCGATCTTAGATAAGATAACAAGAGCCCCAGGGGGGGGGGGGCACAACGCCCACCTGATACCCATGCACGCTCTAATTGACATACTGACATAGAATAATGATAGTCCCAGTGCCAGGATTTGAGAACACAACCTTTCTAAAAAGATTTTTGCCGGAGGGTACCCCAGTGACCTACTTTTGCCTGTGATGGCGCAACCTGTTGATCTATCTCTTGATGGTTCTCGACGACAAACAACAACACTTGTAGGGGACCATTAGTACTTTATACCTACCAAGTTTCATCAAAATTCATTCCGTTATTCTTGAGAAGAAGTCGAAAATGTGATAAGCTTACGACAGACACACGACAGACGACACACGACGGACGCCGGACAGATCGCTATGACAATAGGTCACATGAACCTTTAGCTCAAGTGAGCTAATTAATAATAAAATGAATGTTTATTTTTCATGACAATCTGAGGAGCATTAAATGTATCAAAAGCACCCCCCTTTCCCTTTTACACAAGAGAAAAATTCAAAAAATTAAAGTTTGAGCATTAATTACATATCAAAGCATTAAGTTACTTAAATATGAAAAATATGGAATAAATGAGTGTGTAAAATCGTACACTTATTGAGTTATTTAAAAAAGAATAGTGCAAAAAAGTGCATTTCTGACTAAGTCCGAAAAGACGTCAATTATGCGTCAAAAATTTGACTTCGGAGTTGAACCAAAAATAACAGCACTTCCCAAGACATCTCTCTAGATCATCATGATTCTTTCGGTTTGTCGATACGTGCTTCCGTACATTAGTACTTTATCATTTAATTTCCATTGTCATTTTCAAGAAACGAAGATTCTGATTGGCTGAGAAATTTTGTTGATACATCGATCAACATGATTTTCACGGAAGTCTATTTATAACACTATTTTTAGAACACGAATGAACTCGTCGCTGAAAATACAATTTGTTGATGTTTGCTTATCATTTCAAGGGCACCATTTCTTTTCTACTTACTCAAAAAATAACAGGGCATGTAGAATTTGCTCAAACTGGTCCTTATTCCAAAGATATAGAGAGACGATCTTTCGCTGTTTGAATCATGGCGGCTGCCAAAACTTGACATATCACTGCTAAACACTCCGACTTACGAAATATAGTGCGGTGATTGATTGTTTTTAGATCCAAGAAAACAGTCTGTTTTCCATAAATAGATGATAATAAAATGATAAGAAATGAATCTTATATTTTTTCTGTTGATGCAGGTACCCACCCAAAACAAAATGGACAGAATACATTTGCATCAACGCGCTACGCGCATTGATGCAGTTTTCTGTCTAATTTTTCGGGTGATACCTGCATCAACATAAAAAATATAAGATTCATTTCTTAAATATCTACCAAGTTTCATCAAGATTCCTACAGTCGTTCTTGAGAAGAAGTCGAAAATGTGACAAGTTTACGACATACACACAACAGACGAAACACGCCGGGCGGATTGCCATGACAATAGCTCACTTGAGCCTTTTGGCTCAGGTGAGCTGAAAATAAAATATATTGTAACGCAGCTATATAGTAAAGAGAATGGTGACGACGAACGACACACTCTGACGACTATTGACACACAGAGTACACACAGTACTGACAGACTCTCGACTCAATATTCTATACGTTGACACCTTGGCTCGCCCACTGTAATATTACTACAGTATATGGGGATGCCAGACACTTTCTCATAAAAGTGACAAAAGACCACTTAGAATCAGTTTCTTAATTTATTTAACACACAGGATTCCTCATAACAAACTCATGACAACAATAAAATAACAAAACGTACAATATGACACTAAAACCCAACCCAGCTGATCACTCTGTTTAAAATAAAACTCCTAACTTATTCCTAACGCTAGTATTCTTTTATCTATCTCCTACTGGCCTAACCAGTCGGTCACTTGATAAGAGATCAAGTATATGACCGACTGCCCCTACTTTATCAAACGGAATAAAACTCTAAAATATACTGAAAATACGTAAATAAACTCAGAAGATCACTCAGTAAATAAATAAAACTGAATATGTGATCAACGAAGTAAAATGCTAACCTAAATCGCCAAATTAACCAAAGTCTAAAACGCCTCTGAGACGGAACGAACTTCACTAGAAAACTATACTACAGAGAAAGGCACTGCTACTCGTAGTAACCTACATTTATAACCTGACGTAATACGCCGGTAGCACGTGCACCAATCATATCGCGTTGACCTTTCCAGCGAAACTCGCCAGCCAATCGGATGCATGGGAATGACCTTTGCTGGAATGTGTTCCCACGCCCGATTATTCCTAAGTTTTCCTAATCACTAATTACAAAAATTATCAAACAATGTCATTATACTTCTATATTAAAATAATAACTCTCTATACTGATAAATACAAAAAGTAATTAAAATATAAACACGTAACGAATGTAAACACGAAGTGAGATCGTGACAACATGGCGGCAAGTACGACGAATACACAACGTGTAGCAATACATTACAAGGAATACACACATATACAACCGCTCTAAAATGAATTTAACAAAGAGGTAAGCTACTAATGGTTCTGAAAATTAGTCACAACAAAGGAAAACCATTTTCAAACAATACAAAGGTCGTAATATAAAAATGCACATAAAAGGTGATCAGCTGATTGTCAACAAATTGTCGAAATACACAAATTGCATAAAATGTCAGTGTTGACGACTGTTACATTCTCCCCTACTTAAATTCCAAGTCCCTTTGGAACACTCAACAAAATACGTCAAACGCTATTGTATATTGTAAACAATTGAAACAATGTATATAATATATATCAATATTATGCACCACACAGTTAGTGTTTCAAAAAATAAAATAGCACTTGTAATGATGTATTTCAAACAGTTATGGCAACACTTACGTAAAACTTCATAAATGTTAAGTACCACACAGGGTTACCACACAGGTAATGTTTCAAAGATAGCATGTGTAATTCAAACAGTTAAACCATGCTTACTTAAAACTTCAAAATTATGCACCACACAGCTGTACAGAGTACCACACAGTATTACTCAAAATGTGTAAACATGTTTCCGACAAATGAGGCAATAGCTACATTAAACATCATCATTATGTACCATACATAGCATCATATAGTATTTGTATCACTACATACTGCTTCAACTGCTTCATAACCCATTATGCACCATACATTACATCATAACATATATGTACCACACATGCACATGAATCCATTCACCATACATTGTTGCATAGTGATTCTTCAAAAATTCATATTAATAATGCAATTTCACTACACCATTATGGTATAATGGCTTCAACAATTAGGTAATTCAACTTACATGCATAATGATGCATATCTGTGAGTCAAATAAATAACAAAATTTAACTTTTATACAACATCAATAATTGACATATCTGAACACACAGGTAAGTTGAGATCAAGTTGCATGACTAGAATGTAGATAATTCGTACCTGCGTACATATAATAAAGGTATGCAAAAAGTCAAAAATGCAAAAAGTTAAAAGATTTCTGTTCACGCATATGATTTTTGAATCAAAACATTCACAAATTACTTTGAGCCAAAGTTTGAAAAAATTATGGATTATATTATCTTAAAACTTCATCAGATAGAACTGGACAACATTTTCAATAATGACATTAAACAATACATACATTTACCAAACAAGGTAATGAATTAATTTGAGTATACTCACTCAAATAAAGGTTGACTCAAGTAAGTTATAGCCAGTGACAAACAAGAAATGTTCCCTTGTATCTCATCTCAAAAACATTTTATACAAATTGTCACAATAGCACTTGACAATAATGATTTTCAATCATTGATAAAATAGATGTAGTTTTCGACACAACTCTCATATTATGATGAGAACAAAAACTGTATAGTCAAAATACTCATCAGTAGATCTAGACCTTGACATATATATATATCCAACTGAGCTCATGTACACATATACATTGTATTCAATAATAAATGGCAAATATAAATAATTTCTTAATCTCTCCCCCACTTAGCATATAAGTTCTCCTGAACTTTAAAGTTTAACATATTCACTCGGAATTTTCAACATCAAAATCACCCGTCCTCCCTCCATGACATGGTAAGTACTATATTTTCTTTTACCCAAAAATAATTTACAGTATTTCAATAGTGAATTACATTAACAATTACATGATTACCTAAATGTACAAATTTTACAATTTTAGCTACCACCTGCAAATTTACAAATAAAACAACAATTGATTTATACCTAATTATTCATACTTAATTCTTTTTTTAATGTCTGGACCTGGATCTGTCGGGGCGGAAAAGCTGGTTCTCATCATCTTCATTGTGGTGCCTCCTCCCGGAATTCCACAAGGGCCTCCTCTCCCCGGATACCCGGCTCTGGCGTGGCATCTGATAAACAATGCTCTTGAGCACTGGTCTGGGTGGTGAAACTGCTGTCCTGCTCCGTAGGGTTGAGTATCCTAATGGGAACAGTCACCCTGTTAACTGTGTTTACAATGGCCGAGGCTACCAGTACAGAATTTTTCTCCATAAATTCTGTTGAAGGTTCAAAAACCAGATCCCTTCCCTGATCGTATGTCTCCATGTCCCTATCCACAAAGCCTGGGACCACCACCTCACCCAGAGATGGCACTATACACGTCTCCACTAGGCGAAGAGTTCCTCGTCTTCTCGATCCATAATATGGTATTGAATGTCCATGTATCCGGACAATCCCTTGGCTTAATAGTAAATCAGCTTTATCTGCTTGGAGTAAGTCAATTCCTAGAAGGACATCATCTTCTATGTCCGCAACAATCATTCTCCAGCTTATTTTCAATGATCCCATTGTCATCTCAAAATTTGCTGCTCCGAGCACAGGTATATCCTTCCCCCCTGCACCCTTAAGTTTGATTTTCCCTCCAAGGCTAGGTTTCCTATGTTGCTCCATTTGGTTATATACTCTTGAAGACAAAATAGTCTTTGATGATCCAGTATCCATGGTGAAATGCACTTCTATTTCACCCACGGTCCCTTTTATGTACAATCCATCTGCATATGGTAATCTATCTGTTATATACAATTCGAATTCCTCATCCTTGTCCTTGTTCATAGCTGGGTCCATTATTCCAATTTCCTGTTTAGCTGCCCCATGACCCTCAGAGACAGCTGCTAACGGTTTAAAGGTTGTCCATTGGCAGTCTGATCATTCTCAAATGCTTGGTTGTTTGTTGGGCAGTCCCTAGCAAAATGTCCGGGTTGGTAACATTTGTAACAAATAAATCCTCCTTGTTGTTGTCTTTGGGGTGGATAGTTTTGATTATACCATTCCCTTTGTCCTTGCGGGTATCTTTGGAGTCCATTGTTTGGATTAGTCGATTCTCTTTGTTCTTGCTGTTGTCCTACAGATGGGGATTGATTGTTAGGATTACCTCCCTTCTTGTCAGGAACATTTTGTCTGCCAATTTGATCAGTGTCTGTTTTCTGCTTAATCAACTCCTTCTTGAGGCTTTCAATTTCAGCTTTCAGCTGCTGTATAACCTGGCTATTTCCATTGTGATTGTTTCCTTTCTTCCCATTCTTGAAATTTCCGCCCTGATTTTGAATGTTTTGAGAATGAGAATTCCTCCCTTTGTCTGTGCCACTTTTCTGGATCTCGCTTTTTATTTGCCTTGCAACTTTCCCTTTTTTGTGTCCTTGTCTCCCTGATTCCTCAAAAGTTACGACTTGCAGCACGGCTTCGTCAATTGTAGTAGGGTCCTTTATGTACTCCACATGAAATTGTGCATCTGGATCTGACAGACCGTCTAAGAAATGTCTTAGTAAGTCCTCTTCCCTTGTTTCCCTATTCCTATCTGGATGAGCCTTATCATAAAGACGCTTTAGGTCTGCAGCGAAAGCTTCTGGTTTTTCTCCTGATTTTTGTTGCCTATTCGAAAATCTAACTGCATATGTCTTTCTGGTCTCTACAACTCTGAACCTATTGCCTAATTCTGATATCAGTTTGCAGTAATCCCTCCTAGTTGCCTTTGAAAGCTGCCCATAAACAAAGTCTGCTGCATCATCTAGCATAAGTGGTAGCAGGTGATCCAAACGGTCTTCTGTTCCCCAGCCTCTCCTTTCAGCAGTTTCTTCAAATCGTCCGAACCAAATTTTCCAGTCCTCCTTTCCTGTAAATGATGGTATTCGTGGTAATTTACTGTTGTTACGTCTGCGTCGTGGAATTGACGGAATGTCGGTTTCAGATTCAGAACTGGTATATTTATGATTTGCATTTGTATCATTCTGCTGCGTTTGGTTTACCATTGTTGAGGCCTGTATTGCTCGCTGTACTTCCTGTTGTATTAAGGTTGCAACTTATGGTCTAGCATGAGAGATGCTAGCCACTGCTGCCTTAAAGGCTTCTGGCTTTGCCAGCTCTACCATGTGCTGTGGTAGGTGGTTCCATTGCACTATGGCAAGAGGGAAAAAATACTTATAAAAATCTTTGTAGGTAGGGATCTGCCGAAAATAAACAGATTAAGAATTTTTAGTTAGTGTAATGGGGGAACGATAAATGTAGGGAGGGGACTGCCACATGTCAATATACGATGCTATGAAATCGAGACAGTCTTGGGCAGGATCTCCGATGCTCTAATGTTTCCATCCAAGTCTGTCAAGTATCAGGGATACACTGGAGGTAAGGGAAAAATCACTTACCGTCCATCATGCAGCTCTACGCTGCACCATCTCAATTTTTTTCGGACAGTTCTCTGGTGTGGGGATCCCATGCGCAAGAAGCATATTCCAGCTGCGGTCGTACCAGCGTTTTATAGGTAGTAGCTCTGATGTTGAATGCGTGTTGAATGTGTTTCTTGTCCCTTTTGCGTCTCTTTCTGTAGGTGTCTGTTCTGTGTTTTTACATTGGTGTTTTGGGATTTTGCTGTGGGTGCTGCAACCTAGTGTTGTTGAAGAACCCCTCTTTCTTGAATATGAATGTCCTACTCCCCCTCCCAAGACTGAAGTGTGGCAAGGTCTGTCTGTATGGTCTAACAGTCTGTCATGTCATTTAGAGTCAGATAAAGGGCTATGTCATCTGCAAAAAGTCGTACTCTAGATCTTAACTGTTCCGGGAGGCCATTTATATAGGTCAAGAAGAGCATCGAGTCCTGAGGCACTCCTGATGTTACGGGGGCCGGTGGTGATTCCCCTCCTTGAATTGTCTGCGACTGTCTGCAATCAATTACCAAGGAAAGATCTTACCCAAGCAAAGTTTTGCCCTCTTACTCCATATTAATGGAGTTTGTATAAGGATTTATGATGGAACCACAAATAATAAAACTTCTTAAGACATCTCTCTAGATCATCCTGACGAAGCAGTTTATCAAAGGAGGGTACCCCCGAGGGTACTTTTGCCTATGGTGGGGCCACCTAATGATGGTTCTGGACGAAAAACAGCAACACTTGTAGGGGACTATCAGTACTTTATACCTTTCATCAAAATCCCTTCATCCGTTCTTGAGAAGAAGTCAAAAGTGTGATAAGTTTACGACAGACACATGGCAGACGACACACGACGGACGCCAGACGCCTGACGGATCGCTATGACAATAGCTCACTTGAGCCTTTCGCTCAGGTGGGCTAATAAAAAAGTTTAAATCAAATTTAGACGATTATTGTGAAACTCTGTCTTATCAATGTTGAGATTATTAGCGCTTTTGTTTTTTCTTATTACATATGTAAACCACATATGATGGTAAATATTGAGATAGTTATGGAAATTTAGATATTGTCGTTCCAAAGTGATCGAGCTTATTTACACCAAGTATTCAGAAGAGTTTAGATCTGTTAAGGTGACATGGTGATATCAGATACAAATCAGCAGGCAAATGAGTAAACATCAATTTCTTTATATGCAATTCACATTCTATATACTTTATATTTTAGTCGACTATTAATGAAACTATTATGTAATGCTTTCCGCACTTGCACTGAAGATAGTTCATTAAGTAATTGTCCTTTGTGAAGAAACAAAACTAGAAAGATCAAAGGCAGACCAAACTTCAACCACAATTGTAAGAAAATAGTCGATCGCCTGCTTTACCGAGGATATGATCCTAAACTCATCAGAAAAACCTTGTGGTACTGTAGCAATCTACAGTATTGAATCTGAAGACGTTTAATATTTGAAGTACTTGGTGAGTGTCACTGATGGTGAACCAGAAGTCCTCGAGGGCACATGTAGCCAAGTTCGATCAACTTCGGTTGATCGTCTGTCTCTTCAACGCATTTGAAATTTTCTGTTACAAAATTTCTTGAAATTTCTAAAACATGGGTCCTCTGGCATCATATCTCACCCATTCTGCTAAGGTTACAATAGCATAAATCTTTGACCTCAAAAACAAGTTTTCTACACCCAAAAGCTGACGTCATTTACTGACTAAATAGAAATGCCTTATATAGAAAGTGATATATCAAAAGAAAGATCATTACCTGTAAATTTCATTGGTACTAAATGACATATACCTTTCCGATACTATTGTCACTCTGAAAACGAAAGTGAAAGTGAAAATAGGGAAATTTTGACTTTTCATTCAGATGGACTTTGATCCGATTTTGACCATTGTTCCAAATGTTTCTTTGAAAAAAAAATTATGCTGATTTGAAGGCAATATATGTCTAAATAATATATGAAATTTATTTAGGGATTCGAAGAACCGAATTTCACAAGTTTTCCATTCTGAGCCCCTCGCCGGAAATCACCTCTTCGTTGTGACTCCTTCCTGTTTTATTTTTATATGCATATCCAAAAATAGAACGCATGACAATCTTACAAAAATTTACCTTCATTTTAATAATCATACACACTATAGCGATATCAGCCTCTGACTCTTTATTTAAAGAAAATTGACCTGGGCCAAATCAGCTTCGAGGCTTTAGGGTTTATATTATTAAAACCTATGTCTTTCGGTACATGTTTCGACATAATCATTTTCACACTTTTTTGGCAATATTGCATTTTTTAGACTTAGGATCACTGAGGGTTAAGTACCCGAAACGTGCATGTCTGGTCCATGCTGCAAAATTATCTGGTCTTAAATGATGCTATTGAATTAATCTGAAGACGTTTAACATTTGAACTACTTGGTGAGTGTCTTTGCTGGTGGACCAGGAGTCCCCGAGGGCACATGTAGCCAAGTTCGATCAACTTCAGTTGATCGTCTGTCTCTTTAACGCATTTGAAATTTTCTGTTACAAAAGGAGTAGGTGCGGTAACCTGTCATTTCGGCCCTATTTTCAAAGTTGTTTATATATCCCTAATATTCAAGTTTATAAAATGTCAAATGTATGGTGATTCCCTAATATTCTAGTTTATAAGATGTCAAATGTATGGTGATTCCAAATCATGAAAGCATTTTTTTTTTATTATTTCACAGTCCTATGCTGAATAATAAGTTGCTCAAAACGTCTAAAAACGCTTAAATCTTTGAAAATATCAATAAATGAGCGACATTTCGATACAAAACTATGAAATCAAGTGGTAATCCAGGCCTTTCCCATAAATATTTTTGTGTCAATCAATGGATTTTTGATCGGCCTTTCAATTTGCATAAAAAAAATTCGTGGGCGAAGCCTGGAGCATAAATGAATTTTGAAGATTTGTGTGTAAAATGCAATGATTTTCCTGAGTTTTGCGTCATTAAGGGTAAATGACGTCAACACATGACGTCATACATCACGCGCATGACGTTACGAGGGCTCAAAGTTATGACGCGGTTTTTTTCTCAAACATTCACAAAATTTCTTGAAATTTCTAAAATGTGGTTCCTGTGGCATTTTACCCCACCCATTCTGCTATGTCTTTCGGTACATTTTTGTACATAATAATTTTCACACTTTTTTGGCCATATTACATTTTTTAGACTGAGGATCACTGACGAGGGTTAAGTACCCAAAACGTGCATGTCTGATTCCTGCTGCAAATTTGTCTGGTCTTAAATGATGCTATTGACTCTGAAGACGTTTAACATTTGTACCAATGTCTTTTTTAACGTTGCACACTGCCTACGCGTGACGTCGGGACTCCATGACGGGCCTTGTTCAAATCTCGTCAGAGAAGACTGGGTCCTGATTCTCTGTCTAATCTGAAAGATTGTCAGACTTCTCAGGTGATTGATCTTTAGCTCGCTTCAACCAGCAGAGCACATACTGTTTTGATCCATTTATATATATATAGGATCTGTATTGCAAGAGGCCACTGCGTTTAACTATTTTGTTTGTGATGTCACCTTACGGTGAGAAGTTTTATGTTTGTACAACAATTCTGTGTATCCGGAAAAGTGGGAGGGCTGTGCGCACGTAATCCGGATAAACCACACAAATTTGCTACTAGCAGATGACCGTCCAAAGTCGGCGACGGGTGCACATTGATCTCCTTCCTATTATGTCTTGTCATTAATGTTTGATGTTTCTGTACGTCTGTTTCGATTGCTTTGTATGATGTGCTATTGAATATTTTTGCGTCTTTTTGCGATTTGTAGTATTGACTGATGTCATTTATGTGTCACTTTCTTTTGGTAGGTTTGTTTCGCTGGGTGAGTGCAGGGTGGTCATGCTGGAGATTCTTCCCTTTTTGTGCAGCTGTGTCATTTGTCCTTTTTTCGCATTGGAACATTCTGTTTTGTTTGTTTTCCATAATTTGTAAGCCTTTCGATTGAGGTTTTTAGAATCTCGATATGGTGTTTGTGTTTACTTACATTCACCCGTCTCTAACTTCCTATTCAGAATTTACTAAATGATCAATTGGTTATATGTGACAGTTCTGCCGAATTGAAGCGGCGGGTATTGCATGCAAGCAGGAGATGCTTGCTCTTCCTGGGCCCCTGGTCTCACTCTCATATCGGGAGTCCGCTTCTTTTCATGTGGTGGAGGTTTTTGTTTGTTTGCTTTGGTTTCTGTTTTATCCTTATTTTGTATGCCTTCGGTTTCTGATTTTCTGAATTATTGATTTTGTGCGGTATACAGGGACATGGTCATTATCCATATTTGTCATTTGAATCAGAATGGTTTAGAAATTGAATTTCTTTTTTCATTGTAATAAATTCATTATTTGTCACAATTATAGTTTTCCTCTTTCTAGTTCATAAAGATGGATAACAAAGAAAAGAATCTTAACAGAATAAAACCTTTAAACAGACTAAAAGTAGATAGATGATTAAGTTTGAATTAAGTTGTAAGGAAATTTGAGTAAACAAAATGAGATGCACGCAAATCTTAAGGAAAGAAAAAACAATCCAGGAACATTCTTTCAGGGAAACAAAATCTATCGTTTCTGACATTACCACATTGTGATAATTATTATACAAATATGGACTTGGTCGAGATCATTATGTCATGATAATGACCCAATAAGAATTGTAATATTGATCGAGGCCGAAGGCCGAGGTCAATATTACAAGTCTCGTCGGGTCATTATGATGACATAATGACCGATGCCAAGTCCTTATTTGTTATATTAAATAACGAATTATAAGACTACATATGATAAAAATAATGGATCAAATCAATATGAACACATAATTTTTAGTTAAGAACTTAACAATCAATTGCACTTTTTTACGATAATTGTATCTTAACTTTTAGAATTAAACAAAGTAGCTATAATCTTAATTTTTTTCGTAAATACTGAAATCAGGACAAATACCACACCGAGTCATTATCTTCCGTCAGCGGTCATTATCGAAAAATAATGACTCGCGCTCCAGCCAATCAGAATCGACGTTACATCCTGGTTATATAATATTCTATAATATTAGTCGAAGAAATGTATCAATTTGTAATTTATCGCATCATGTGATTTTCAATTAATTTATTAACCTGTTGTGTGTTTCAATACAATCTGACATGTTAAGTAAAAAAAAAAAACAGTAACGAACCATGCAAGATTCTTTTGTTATCGAAGTAATACATTTGTCCCTGTATTTCCAGATTTTTTCACGTCAGTTAAGCTGCAGCATATTTTGATAAAAACGAATTGGGACCAAGCAGTAAGAGAATGTACTTCCCGAGGAATGCATTTAGCTATTCTTAACAACAAAATAACATTTAGAGCAGCACAAAAGTATTTTCTAACAATACCGTAAGTAACTTTATCTCACGTAAACATGTATTCAAACTTTACGAAACAGATGTCGAGAAGGTAAGGCAAAATCATAAGAATTTCCACCGGAACAATATTCCGAAGGGAGATCATATGCCCGGAGAGAGTCAGCATCTCCTGTTTGCATGTAACACCAGTCGCAACAGTTAGATAAGAACTTTTCAAATTCGGTGTTTGTCTTAATGTACATATTGATGTACATATCCACACCATGTAAGGTGTTCTGACGAGGAATGATTTATTGTGTTTCTTGTCCCGGAGTTTTTGTGTTTATTGTCCTGGATGTTTTGTATTTGTCCTGTTTTTTGTGTCTGAAAAGTGTTTTCAACCCTATAACTATTCGCAACCTGTCCAATATATAAATCCTTAATTTAAAAATAGATAGGAATTAGAATTGTGGCCCTTTGATCACTAGTCAGACTCGTATCCAGAGTACTTTTCAGATGGAAGCACTCTTTCAAACGGGGGTTAGGGAGCTGCCGCGAGGCCCAAAATGGGTCCCAGTTGAAACGATGATGTGGATTCATAGGATGAAGTTCTGGAAGCCAATGTATTTTACATATTTCCAGGGCATTTTTATACAGTAGAAAGAAATTTTATACGTGTTAGTCATTATTTTTTTTACATAATGACGCGAGAACACCTGCATACTTGCGTGCGTCTGGCTATGCGCCTGCTATATTGGGACTTCATCTGAGAGTATCGGGTGTTTATCATATGGTGCCTTTTCGATGTGTACAATACATTGCTTCATATCACTTGAAAAATATAATAATTGCGTTTGTTTGTCAAGCTCCCATGCAACAGAAATCTTTGATCCGCTTCTGAATTCCATAAAATTCTGAAATGAATAGAATCACTTTTGTAGTTGTATTGCATTTTTATTCAGAGTTTGAATGAGTATCGAAGACAATTACTGTCTATATCCTCTGTCTATGTATGTTGAGTCTCAAACATAAAATCCAAAGTTCATGTATATCAAAAAAAAAAAAAAAAAAAAAAAAAAAAATCGGCCCTGTAATTTTCTTTAGACTCATAAACATATGTTTTCCGTTTAAAGGGAGGCAAGAATGAAATGTGTGCTGAAGATAGACATGTAAACAAATATCAAATACGGACCCATTAATTGTCCATTAATTCCACGAATCGCATGAACCAATCAAATTATGATAATTTGATTGGTTCATTTGACGAGTGGAATTACTGTACAATGAATCACGGCTAACTAGTTGTTATTTCTATTCTAATGAAGCACGTGAATGGGCGGAGCTTAGCGTACTGGAAGTTTGTTGGAGATTTTACACCAGGCGAGTTCTATGGTACATATAGGGAGAAAATTTCATATTAGAATATGTCTTAACTCCCACCGCGGGAGGTTAGCTTTTATAACACGATAATGCGATCGAATGGAATGTGAATGTCAACAAAATTAATGTCAAGAATGTTGAAGAATAATCTTAGATGCTTCAAATTCTATAATGAAGGAATTCATCAAAATAATCTGTGACAAAGATAGATTTTTCGTACTCGTTTTGCTCTGTGTTATGAAGATATCTGTTGATACTTTAAAGGCCAAAAACCTTCGTCCCATATCCGCGTGTAAGAAAGAAAGATTTTTTTTCTACATTTCAAAATTGCTCTGGCTACGCTCCTGACAAGTAAGGATAGCTATCTGCTAAACTAATAAATACCAAATAATGTGTTTATCCGGAATTTGTGTGACATCTCACTGTTTGTCTGATAGACTAGTGCATGTTTCTTTTGAATAGAAAACATTTTTTCATTCTTATAAAACGTTACAAAGAGTACGTTGCTGACTTAGTAGACTAATACTATTAAGACAGGAAGTTCACCCAACTTTCTATCTCGCAAATATAACATATTTCTATCTTGGAAATGAAAATTTAATTAATATGTTTAAAATAGATTTCATCTGAACACAAATATTAAAACAAATGAACAGTAATTTTTGTCTTAAACAAGGTTTGCAAATTATATGTCATATAAACTCGAGTGACTGTCATTTCCGCCCCCTCCATCCACCCATAAAGAAAAAAAAAAGAAAGCAATATTGTATTTGATTGTTTCAAGAAATAAAGAAAAGCCAGGACAGCAAACACAAAAAGCCAGGACAAAACACACACAAATCAGGATATCTTACTTTTTTTAAATTTTGGTTTTCTGCTTTGTATTGTCATTATATTGCTCGAGAAAATATGGTTTGCACTGTGGAACAGACACAATATATCCATGTAATGAAATTTGAAACTAGTTTATTTAAACGACGAGGAAATGGAATTTTATCAAATAAGTCAAAAGCTGTCAAATTAATGAAAATCGTACAACTTTACGCATTGATTCAGTCTTATTATATATCTACATGTGTAAAATAGAGATGATCTAGATGTCCGTCAATTGTTAAAGAATATGACATTTTGCCGAAATCGCTCGAAACGAACACAAAAAATCCAGGATAATCACGAAAAATCCAGGACAATTAACACAAAAAATCAAGCGTCGTCAGGACACCTTACATGGTGTGATATCAGGTAAATTGAATAATGCATTGTAGGTGTCGCTGTAAAACGCGCCGTACAAACTATTTTCATAGATCACATACATCATTTTAAAAGTCTAATGCGAGTATAGTATCAAAATACTTTGTTTTCTGAAAACAAAGTCTAAATACGTTAGGCTTTATATTGGGCAAGAAAAGGTTGACTAGAGATAGGACACAATTTATGCTCATATGGTTTGTAAAAAGTCGTGAAGTAATATACTCATTGAGAGTAAGACGTATTACAACTTACTGTCGTCAAATTATTTACGCAACAAAGCATACAACAAAGAATAATATATTATCTAATTAACATCAATGTTCTCTATCCGATCAGGAAATTACAGGTTTAGCTCATTTTTTAATATATCATGTAAATTGGTAATATATGTCTTCGTTATCTTCAATAATAATTTTAGAGACTTGAACGATACAGGCTTTTGGATAGGTCTACGGAAAGAAAACAACAGTTATGGATGGATTGATGGGTCAGTTGGATACGACTTACTATGGGACGTGAATTGGCCAAGCGGGGATTCCAGTCAGTGTGTTGTTATAAATTCAAAAAGCCTCCTACTAAGAGATAAGGCGTGTAATACAAGACGATATGTTTTGTGCAGCGGACATTAATACGGATGTTTATTAATAGAAAACAAAACAAAATACTTTCAATGTTTAATACATAATCAAGCGATGTAATAATATGCAGAGATTAAACATTTGAAATGAAATATGTTTCATATTTTTCGAACATATCCGTTACACAACATTACAGAACATCTTGACACCAATTCTTTGAAAGCACCAAAATCTTTCGGAAACGAATGTTCTCCGATTATCATGAAATTTCTTGTATGGATAGGGATAAAGCACAAAAAAAAATCATCACCATATTGTTGTCAAAAACATCATTGCCATGGTAACCAGCTAACAAGGTATCAAAATATGAAAATTTAGCTTTAAAGCCTTACTTAGTCTCGTGCCAATATTTCATAATTTTAATCGTTATAAAATTCAAAAGTATAGGCTTTAAGAAACTCATCTGTATTTGTTATCTTTTGAGATTTTGTTTATAAATGAAATATGGTAACCATGACAATAAATATTGCTCATTATCGCAAATTCGTCAAGGTGTTATATTTTATGGTCTGTTTTAGAGTTAAATAATATGCAATTCCATCTAATTATTTGAAATAACTTGAAATATACACTGAAATAAGTACGAAACCAAGGACCTAAGTTTCCAAAGCAACGATTTCCTTGGGTTTCAAACATTGATAAATTGGACTTTCTGAGAAAATAAAAATATCAACTTGGTTGCCAAAATGTGATGGCACCTTACCGTAAGATATAATGAGTTAAAGAAGATCCTGACGATAATCTCAACAGCACTCAAAATCGAGTATCAAACTGAGCATCGACGGACCTCTTACAATAACTAAGATAAAACAGCTTGGGTAAACGTTACAATTGCAATCATTTTAGAGAGATGTCGAATTTAGAAATTCAAACCCTGTTTTAATAATCATATTCTTTATATAAGAAATAAATGTATCAATAAAATTGATTTTGGTAAAAACTAGGCAAACTTTTGTATGGTTACTTTGGAAACAAGACCAATTTACATTCTTCATTTTTTGGACTTTTTAATTCTTTTGAAATTCAGTCTCGTACATGTATAAAGCTAAGAAGGCAAAATCTATTTGACATTAAAGAAGGAATCTTAAACGTCATCTGACAGTGAGGAGGTTATTTTACACCACAAGTGTACGTCCTTCGAGACCTCAGGGTAATTGGGGAAGTGAGAGAGTTATGCGCACGTATTCCAGGATAACCACACCATTTGCTACTTGTGTGGCAAATGGCCGTCCAAGGTCGGCACCGGTTACCCATTGGTCTTGTTAGTTTATTGGTCTTGTTAGTTTATGTGTAGTCTTTATTTGTTGATGTTTATATGTAGTTGTATGTCTCTTTTTCGCCTCTTAGTATGCTCGTCTTTGTATTTTCGCATCGGGTGTTTGCTGTTGGTGCTGCAACAGGGACTTCTTGGAGATCCCCTCCCTTCTTTTATAGCAAAAAGTTCATTCATTTATTTTGATTAAAATGGCCCGTTTCTAGGGAAACAAGCAAGCCTATTCTATATATGAAGCCAGAATCTTGAATATGTTTCCTTAGCAACGGCTTATTTCTTTTTCTCTGTAAAGAAAAAATACAAATCTAAATTCTAAAAATAAAACGAGAGAGTGCTACTGAAATGGAATTTGGCAGCTTATGAAAATTAATTTGGGTGGAATCATCACTGATGAAGATTTGATATTAGAAACACATGTCTGGAGCAAAATAAATTGGTCTGAAAATTTCTTCAAAAAGGTATAGAGTTGGAACCCTTCCGCATTATAATAGTATTGAGCGAGATATTTTTAATCAAAATTTAAGATTAAGGTTATGACTGAATCAATATTTTTCATGCTTTGTCCTTTCATATTGACAAACATTATCAGAAGTGAAATAAGTACATTTCTTTGGATATATTTTACATTACTTTGGTAACCAAGAAAAAATACTTGTCATTTACATGTATTGCTATCCGATCAATTTTAACTTTTACGTAACTTCTTGAAAATATCTACATTCTTTCAATTTTAAATGACAAATTGCTATTTTCAGACAATGGTAGATTTGTTGCCATGGTAACCCTTTATTTTAAATTTACTCCTTCATGAAATGGTTTTATCAGATATAGGTAGGATTCCACATTACAGTTAAATTGTATATGTTTCCTTTACATGGAACCAAAATTTCAAAATTATCATGGCCTCTTTTGAGGAATATGCCAGACGTTTTGAAAAGAAAGAGGATGTACAGATCGATACCCTTTCCGAATGGATAAAATCCATCAGAGGGCTACTTTTATCAAGAACTTACCGATTAAAATCAATGGTGAACACCAGATTCGACTCTATCTTTAAAGAACCCGAAGTTATCACAGAGCTTACATACCTCCAAGAAAATTATGTCATCACACCAGTCGACAAAGCCTCAAATAGTTACACGTTTACTTGCAAAAAGTTCTATTTTGACAGTCTTGTTAAGAGATAGATTTAAATTCGACACCTGGAAATCCCACTTACACCCCAATAAAACATTCTGCCTCTGAAATAATAGATAACCACAAATCAGCTATCGCCTCCTTTGCTTCGACAATTTAGATTTAGATTAGCCATACTTATACTACATACCTAAAATGCACAGGAATTCGTACAAACAACGTTTCATCACTGGTTCCTCAAAATGTTCTACCAAATCTGTATCGATCTTACTCATCAAAGTTTTATCTGACATCAAATCTGGACTGTTTGTTCGACAGTATATTCCCGTAGCGGTATCAACCAAATGTGGATTTTAAAGAATTCGAAGGAATTTTTTAGAACATCTGAATTCAACTCATTTCAGTAGAGTCCATTCGATCAAAGCCTTTGATTTTGCGACACTTTACACTACAATCACACACTCTAAATTGAAAGAAAAACCCGCAAAAAGTATATAAGTAATGAGTTTACAAGCAAGAACGGCAATCGCAAATACAACTTTATTGTTGTTAACTATGACAAAACCTACTTTGTAAAAGAAAAGTCCGATTCTGAAAGTAAGTACAATGACAGATATAATTCAGATGTTAAACTTCTTGATCGACAAAATTTTTTGGTGTTCGGAGGAAAGATCTTCCAGCAAATTGTGGGAATTCCAATGAGGACCAATTGTGCCCCACTCCTTGCCGACATTTTTCTTTACTCGTACGAAATTGAATTCATTCAATCTTTGGTCATTGAAGGGAAAAGATACTTAGCTTCTGACTTCAACTTCACTTACAGATACATAGACGATGCGTTGTCCATCGATAATCCAAAATTAGCGGATTACCTCATAAGAATCTATCCTTCGGAGCTTGAAATCAAAGAAACTACAGCGACAAATAATTCAGCATCCTATTTGGACATAATGTTGTCCTATGACAATATGTTCACATGAACACCTTACTCTATGACAACTTCAATTTCAGCATCACAAACTTTCCTTTTCTGAGTAGCAACATACCTTCATATCCTGCTTATGGCGTATTCATATCTCAGTTGATACGCTATGCCAGAGCAAGTACCAAATATACAAATTTTATTCTGAGAGCTAGGCGTCTTTCAGATAAGCTTCTCAGTCAGGGATATGTTTGTGACCGACTAACATCGTCACTGAGGACGTTCTACGGTTGATATGGGGAACTCATCATACACTATGAAGTCCCACTCTCAAGAATGGTGGATGATATTCTGTCATAGACCATTTTTACTGTTCAACCAAAGATTATACTTTATGTCTTTCAAAAACGAAGTAACTGGATGTAGCAATTTTACCGAATTAAAGCGACGGGTGCTTGACAGAAAGTGTTTTGAATATATGTCCCTGACATTGTCGCCATAGCACTTTCTATATAGACGTTACGTCAGACAGTGCATGGATTGTATATATTGTTGTCATTTTCGTGCTTAAACATCGACGGCGGGTATGCTTACTTCTCCCGGGCACCTGGTCCCACCTCTAGCTTGCTAGGGGTCCGTCGATACTTCATTGTGTGCTCTATTGTGAGTTCTGTTGAGATTATCGTCAGGATCTTCTTTAACTCATTTGCATGCAAGCAGGAGATGCTAACACTTCCTGGGCACCTGGTCTCACTCCCATTTCGTGAGTTCACTTTTTTTCATGTGGTGGAGGATTTTTTTTTTTGATTTGGTTCCTGTTTTATCCTGATTTTGTATTCCTTCGGTTTATTATTTTCTGAATTATCAATTTTGTGCTGTATTTGTCATCATTAATAAGATATCCTGCGTGACTAAAAAAAAAAAACAAAAAAAAGCAACTGAACCTTGCCTTTTTTATAGTGTTTACGATCTGTTTCCATGGAAACCAACATGAATATGAGTAAATTGTTTTGTCAATTTCAAATATTTTCATTATGGTCTTTCATTTGCATAAATACCAGAAGCATATGTGACATAGCGTTTCCAGGCCACTATACGAGCTATTTAAAGGCCAGAATTCTAAAAAGAAAAAAAAAACCACATAATAATTGAATCTTCACGTTTAAATATAAACCAGTGAACCATGAAGGCTATCACACCGACAAAGTGCAAAAACAAAGTAGATATTCAAGAAAGAATGGAATTAACTGAAACCTTCTGTAAAGAATAAAAAACAAATCTTCAAAGGAAATGAGATCAGGTGCCAGGGGAGAGTAAGCATCCCCTCCTATTTTCTAGCAACACCCGTCCCGCATGTTGTGCAATACGGGAAAGATCAGATTCCGTAGATTTAGAAAAGTTCGAAGCGTTGGATGGTTCTAGCCTAAAGAATCTTACAACAAGGAGGTGTTAAAATGTTTTAAATTTTCTCTGTATCGTCCAGAACATATATGTATGGACTACGTTACGAAGTTTTCATATGATTATTTTTTTCCACACCACATTCGTTATATACAAAAATGTACAACTATACGTCAATTTCAAGGTGTAGGTTTTTTCTCTTGAATTCACTCTATACCCATTCACACACTCATACACGTATGCCCTTTTGTACCACTAATGATTTTAGTTCCGTTTTACTTGTTTAATTTGCAATATGTTTAATTTTGTGCAAGTAATTGGGTTTTTTTTCAGAATAACAACAAGTTACTCTGCATTTATTACCCCAAACTGAAAACTGCATACCGCAAAAATAAGGATGTTTTTATTGCGTAATTCGAAATTTTGAGAGATCGTAAAGAGGGAGAGCGTTAATCCTTAGTTTGAATTCTACTGATTCAACATAATACTATACAGTATACGCAAAAAATAGAAACTTTCTATCTTTCGGAATAAATACCAGAACAAATCAGAAAACCAATTCTTCGAAGTGTCAAATATGCTTAGGCTATACAAACACCACTTGGCAATAGATATATGGCCAAGCAAAGTTCAATTACTACCATGGGTTACAAACTACGTGACTGGAGGATGATCGCTTCAAGATATTTTTATCGGCGAATAAAAGATAAACACAAAGCTTGAAATTAGACTCCAAATTTCACAATCAAAAGGCTTACAAATTCCTGAAGAAACACAAAACAGAAGTAGCAAAGAGGAATGCAAATAGGACAAACAAACGGAGATAATAAGACTCAAAGAAACACAAAGGATAACTTAATATAATGAAAAATCCTTCTATTACGTCCACAAGAAAGAAAGGAGAGATTCTCCAACCGGACTCGATTACAGCACCCATAGCAAAACACAAAAAACACTCAATGTGAAAACACAGAGAAAACAAGCACAGAGAGAGACTCAAAAGAGACATACGACATAGAAACATGAAACATAAAGGACTACATGTACACATTAACCAACGAGACCATTTAGCAATAACTGCCGACTTAGGACGGTATTCTGTCACGCAAGTAGCCAATGATATGACTATCCGGATTACGTGCGCACAACCATCTCTGTTTTTCGGTAACCAAAAAAAGAACGCACAATTGTAATGTAAAATAACCTCCTCACTGTTTGATGATCATACAAACAAGATAGCAAAACGCAGGGGCGGAAGCAACACAGATTGATATGTAGATGGCATTCTCCTACGCATGCGTTCGATTTCAGTTCCGCTTTTCTTCACTTTGAAATCTACCTCTGCCGTCATCGCCTATTGTTTGTCTGCAAGATTCTTGCAGACTGGAACTGGGGCTTCACATTTTTAAATAAAGTATTGCAAGTATATACCATCATGTTTGACTACATTTATGAGGTATACAGTGTACATGCAATGCTTTTCTTTCGATGCAATACGATGCAGTATCAGGGATTCTTTCTTCATTCGTACGTTGCCAACACGATCAGCTGAGCGAGAAGTCTCCAGGAAAAATACAAATTCAAGCTATAAATCGAAACCTACCGTCTTTAGACGTGAGTCTTGTAAATTTTCCTACATCAAGATAACAATTGTTTCCTTCATTGCCCATGTACTCTTCACGAAACACTCAAATATGTGCCTCTGCCTTTGAGTCTTTTGAACTGTTTACGTCAGTAGTCCGAATGACGTCACTGTGACGACATGCCGTACTTGCGATGCCTCTCGGGTTTTATCATTGCGTGAAATGGCGTAGGAGAATAGCGATGACGGCAAGGTTATATTGCAAGCCTGTGCCGCCTATGACCTTGTTGCAAGTTGATGTAGATGGATATGAATTTGAAGACGTTAAGCATTTGTAGCACTTGGTGAGTGTCACTGCTGGTGGACCAAGAGTCTCCGAGGGCACATGTAGCCAAGTTCGATCAATTTCGGTTGGTTGTTTCTTCAAACGCATGTGAAAATTTCTGTTTACAAAATTTTCTCAAATTTCTAAAACGTGGGTCCTGTAGCATCATATCCCAGTCATTTTGCTATGTCTTTCGGTATATTTAGGACATAATTTTCACAGATTTTTGTCATATTACATTGTTTAGATTGAGGATCACTGACGAGATTTTATTACCTGAAACGTGCATGTCTGGTCCATGCTGTAAATTTATCTGCTCTAAAATGATGCTTATGAATTTGAAGACGTTAAGCATATGGGGGGGGGGGGGGTTGGGGGTTACGGAATACACTCCTTGCTCTGTCGGCTGTAGCCAGAAGCAACTAGAAAAGAAAACAACATTTCTTAATACAGATAGAAAATTTGACTGTGTCAAAAGGTAAGTGAATTGCCAAATGAACATCCGTGATTAATCAAACAGAAATGCTTGTGAAAACATTTTATGCTTCATAACTCCTTTTCTTTGAGAATTTGAACAATAATATTTTTTAATGACACACCGAACTCACCGAAAAAAGGAGAAGCTCTCCAACAGTTGAAGCTTTATTGAAAGCAGATTAATAGAATAGAAAATTAGGAAGGGAACATAGGTATCTCTTTAATCTTTGATCAAGGGAAAATTCATTTCTAAAAAATAACCTATTAAACTGAAAATTCAATTTTCAAATGGACTTTTCTAATATAAATAGGCTTAAAGATATCCAAGATTTTCATAATTTTTGGCAATTTACCATAATACTATGTCCTATCAAATTTTCATAAACAGTGTATCAGATGTTTTCCCTATTTCTAATTCCTATTGCTTTCTTTCATTTTGTATATTAATACAAAAATTTCCACTATAGACGTTAAAGTGCAAACGTCATTCATAAACATACATCGAAATGAGAAATCAAACTCTAATAACGAGTCCCAAGCGCTAGATATTACATAAGGATTTTGACATTTAAACTGGTAATGTGGTAATGATGAATATTAATGACTATCTCAGTGATTTGAATTGAAACAAAAAAATACTTCCTGGAATATTATATCATATGATAACTTATCACTTTGTAGAAATGTTTTCATGGAAGAAACGGCTGCTTGATATTGATGAATACCTGCATTAGGATTTAAGTTTAAAGCAGAGAGTTGTAAAAGAGAGGAGAGAATAAGATGATTTTTTACATTTTAAGATTTTATTCAATTGACGTTTAGGCTTTCTATTTACTGTTTGATTGTACGAATGTGTATGTAAATGATTGTGGCTTAACATTTATGTACCGGATAAAAACTATTCACATGGAAATGAAAATATGGTGACATTGTATCTGGAATTTTCCATAAATTAAATCTGAATTAATTTCAAATAATTATTTCTACCCCATGTAGTACAAATGTACCAAGAACATACCATGCTAAGGTATTATCTGCGTGGTTGTGCCTTTTTGTCAATTTGTGTGTGTATTGGATTGGCTTACACCACAACCACTATTTTCAAAAGGAATATGACGCTTGATGATAAAAAAATGACTGGGAAAATTATTAAGAAAATCAAAAACTCTTCGTTTGAATCATGCAGCCAGACTTGTGCAAGCGAGCCTTTTTGTCTGCGATTTGCTTTTAATACTCATCACTACTGTTGGTTGTATAATGAGGTGTATGACTCTGAAGAGGACAACATGAAAACGTCGGTGGGATGGAGAAATTTCCAGATGGAAGGTTACAATTTTATCAAATTCATTTTTTGAAATTATTCTTGTGTGTCTGATAAAGAGTTGCCCCAAGATGTACACAGTTATGATAGTTTTCGAGTGAGAAAGGAAATAAAAGATAGAAAAACCAATTGGATCTTCTTGGGATAATTTACGAAGTAGGCCTGAAAAAGTTGGCACAACGAGTAACTAAACCATAAACATGTTTTTTATTGGTCCTTATTACCATTTTGTTCACGATTTTTTAAACTAAAATATCTTTGTAATACAGCAGACATGTACACATTACATAGACATTCACATTGTTGACATATAACATAGAAGATAGCAATTTGTCACCAGTCCGACGCCTCACACCACTAGACCTCATCAAGGACCCGACATTATTTCTGAAATTGTATTGTATACATGTAGAAAGGTAACACGAAACACAATGCATTGAAAAAGGGGATGTAGCAAGTGCAGTGGCATGGAAACATAATGGCAAATTTCAAATTATCCCTTCTCTGCTACCAGAGAGAAGACTCCTTCAGAATTTTTCATCGAAAATAAACAAATGTGCATCTATATCAAACTCTTTTTTTCCAAATAATTAACTTGTTTTATGATAAAGTGCAGCCCATCACAAAGGTAAAATCGTAATCCATTAATCACAGTTTAAAGTCATGCAGAACAAGGATAAATGTAAAACTAAACAAAATAAACAAAACATTGCGCAAAGTATCATCAGTGAATCTCAAACAGTGATAAGAACAGGTACCATGCGGAAGTGACCATCTCCTACCGAGAATATCCGCAGCCTAGTCATCCAGAAGTTGTCAACACCAATGTGATAAGGTCGCTCTGACCTAGAACATGCTTCAATATAATGACAAATTGAGTTTATAATGTTAACATTTCAAAGTTATACCTTAAATAATTTTTAGATGACAGTTAGTCGATCACAAGGATACCCTCGAAATTATCCTTAATAAGTTTTGTTTAATGCAATTTACAACAGAGAACTAAAATTGCTGGTGATGGCATTTAGAATACTTTTGAAAAGGAACCGATATTTGTGGCCTAAGAGGGCCAGAATTCTTTATTTAAATTCAGAATTTTGAAAGCATAGTCATACTCTATTTCGGTTTGGAAGTAAGCATTTAGATATAATCCGAAGCTGTCTATTATGAAAGGAAATCAATTTCATACATCAAAGACAAAGGTGAAAACTTGAAATGAACGATGCTCGTTGTGGAAACTATAATATAAGCAACATATATTCTGATTCAAAGTAAGGTGTGAATGTAAATGTTCATAATGGAACTACTGAGATTTTGTCATCAAGCATCTAGATCAACGAATGAAATCAGTGCATGAAAGTCAAACAAAAAAAAAACATATGCTGTAAATACAGATATCAAAAGAAGAAAAGATATTTAATAGATCTTTGGATATCGTCACTTAAATGTATATAGGGGAAAATGATATGAATACACCCTTTTTTGTATTCCAGATCTAGTTCTACCGATAACATTGGAGGTTCTTTTGATACTAACTACGTGGGATGAGGCATTGACAGAATGTAAAAATCGGGGGATGACACTGGCAATCCTAAGTAACGACATAACATTTACAGCAGCTCAGAAGTATATTCAAACAATACCGTAAGTTTTACATATATAGAAGTACATGTTCTATGAATCTTTGGCCTGGTCTTTTTTTATGAAATGATAACGGTTTTATGAAATATAAACACCTAAATATAGATTTTTATTACATATAAACCCGTTCATAAACGGTTATAAGCTTAAAGATTCATAAAAGCTATATTTACCATTTTGCTAATTATATGATAGCAATAATTTTGCTTTCTTTTATTTCGACCCCGAGCAGCACTGATGAGTCATAACTTCAAATGCGCATACGACGGAAATAAATATGTCAAAGATGCTGTAAAAATGTATGGCAGAGCACTATCTATCTACAGAGCTCTCTATCATTAAAACAGAAAGAGAAACAGTTAAAAGCTTTAATATTTATATAAGCTTCATCTCCCTTCGCAAACGGCTATAAGCTAAGATATTCATATAAGCTAAATCTGCCTTCGTAAACAATTATAAGATTAAACATTTATATAAGCTTAATCTCCCTTCGTAATTGGTTATAAGCTTAAATATCCATATAAGTTCAAGTTCCCTTCGTAAACAGTTATAGAAATGAATATTTTAATAAGCTTAATCTCCCTTCGTAAACGGTTATAAGCTTAAATATTTATATAAGCTAAAACCCCTTCGTAAACGGTTATAAGCTTAAATATTTATATAAGCTAAACCCCCTTCGTAAACGGTTATAAGCTTAAATATTTATATAAGCTAAAACCCCTTCGTAAACGGTTATAAGCTTAGATATTTATATAAGCTAAAACCCCTTCGTAAACGGTTATAAGCTTAAATATTTATATAAGCTAAAACCCCTTCGTAAACGGTTATAAGCTTAAATATTTATATAAGCTTAAGCTCCCTTCATAAACGGTTTTAAGTTTAAATATCAATATATTAAGCTAAAGCTCCATTCGTAAACAGTTATAAGCTTAAATATTAATATTTACATTCTGAATTTTAACCTCGCAGATTCCTTTTTTAATTTCGGGGAAGGTGCCTGTACCTGTCCCATTTGGGAAAATGTGGGACATTTTGTTAAAATTTGGAAAAAATTTCATGCAATTTCTCATTAAAGTATAACCTTATGGTATCATTCCTTGAAACTGCTAATCCATTGATTTGCTTGAACTAAGCAAGGGATGAACAAAAATCTTTAAACTGCACTTAGAAATAGGACATTTTGTGCTGATGTCTAGGAATTGAGTCTTATGTTCTCTTGTGATTTTTTCATACTTTCTCTTCGGGAATTAAAGGTGATTTTGGGGGAAAAACAAGGGAAATTTGGCGTTGGGAAGTGGCCGAAATTCGGTCCAAAAACAGGGAAAAAACCACTTTCCCTATAGACTGCAATATTTAGCAGATAGTTGATATGTCCACATAAGCAATTTTGCAAAATTGTATTACCATTTGTTGGACCAATGTTAAACGTCTTCAAATTCAATAGCATCATTTATAAACGGATTAACCAATCTAATGTCCTGCGTCGTAATACAAAATTTTCGTATTTATAATTTTCCGGTTGCTCCGCCATTGTAGATAGTTTGCCCATTTTTTCTCTGTGCAATCTCTGCAATACTGGTCATCTTTTTGTCCATCTGCTGGATAGAATAGCATGGATTTTTTCATGACACCACTATCTATACGTTTAGAATGTTATTTCGGCGTATTACGGTGTCTGGTCAGAGGTAACAGTGTCGCATTGATTGCGCAGAGGGGCATTCTGTCTGGTGACGATGTAACTGGGGGGTCAAAATGGACTGTCCATGGTTTTTACGCCGCCGTTCTCTGGGATCAGTTGTGACTTTTACTCCGAGTACTTAGGTTTTTTCCAAACCCAAAACAGCTGGGTTACTGACTTCGTAAACAGTTATAAGCTTAAATATTTATATAAGCTAAAGCGCCCTACGTAAGCAGTTATAATGACAAATATGGATAATGACCATATCCCTGTCTACAGTACAAAATCGATAATTCAGAAAATCAGAAACCGAAAGCATACAAAATCAGGATAAAACAGGAACCAAAGCAAAAAAAAACAAAAACCTCCACCATATGAAAAGAAGCGAACTCCCGATATGAGAGTGAGACCAGGTGCCCAGGAAGAGTAAGCATCTCCTGCTTGCATGCAACACCCGTCGCTTCAATTCGGTAGAACTGTCACATCCGGTTACTTCCATTTTGGAAGATATAGAGTACAATCTTTGGTTGGATGGTTCAAATGGTCTATGACAGAATATCATCCACCATTCTGGATAGTGGGACATCATAGTGTATGACGAGTTCCCCATATCGACCGTAGAACTTCCTCAGTGACGATGTTAGTCGGTCACAAACATATCCCTGACTGAGAAGCTTATCTGAAAGACGCCTAGCTTTAATATTTATATAAGCTAAAGCTCTTTTCGTAAACAGTAATAAACTTAAATATTCTTATAAGCTAAAGCTCCCTTCGTACACAGTAATAAACTTAAATATTTATGTAAGTTAAAGCTCCCTTTTTAATATCCCTGGATGCAATTGGTTGAATAATTCATGTGATCTTTTGTTGAATGTTATTCTTTCCGAGGTTCGCAATCGTTTCAATTGAAAATCTAACGATGTTGCCTTGTTTTCTCGCCTTTGAGACTAAATAACTGATAGGTACTTCTTTTATGTTTATTTGTGTTCTACTGGTTAATACCCCGTGTGTTTATCTAAGTACAGGTCCACGTAAGGATCAGGCAGTTGAAAAACCTTTAAACGTTTGAAGAACTTTTTTTCTCTTGAAATATGTTCAGATCAGCCTTCATATGAATGTTCTGAAGGAAATGTCTTCATACTTGGATGCTGAAGAAAGTTATAGGGGTAGCAAAATTGGTTGATTTTTAAAGAGAAAATTTCCCACTATTTTTCCCTTCATAAACCTTTATAAGTTATGAGGTGAATATCTCGCTTCACCAACACGTTGCGGATGTCCATTCTTACTGGGCACCAATTGTCCATTGGGTCATGTTTGTTTATGTGTAGTTTTGTGTGTTTCATGTTTCTATGTCTGTTTTACGTCTCTCGCTGTGTTTTCGCGTCAGGGTTTGTGTTGCCTTGTTGTTGGCACTACAACCTAATCTGTTTGGGGATGTCCTCCTTTCTCACACGAAAAACAAAAAAAGCGGACAAACTGACGGGTACAATGCGATAAGCCCATAGAAACACGAAGAACATTTACAGGGAACATTTTCCACAGTCCGGTGCAAGGACTGAATTTGGAAAGTAAAGGTCCACGTAAGAATCAGGAAAGGGTGATAAAAGTTCATAATAGCATTGTCTTTTTTTTATTCTAAACCAAAGGCAGTTGAAAAACACAGATGGAGTGTGGATAGGTCTTAGGAGTGAGGGTAACGCAATGTTTAGGTGGATGGATGAAACCATTGCTACCGATGCACCATGGGATAGAAATGAGCCGAGTGGCAATGATGTAAGATGTGCAACTCTTAATCCACATCGATGCCTCTTAAGAGACAACACGTGTAAGAAGACGCGATATGTTTTGTGTGGAGAGTAAAGAAATAATTTCTGTGAACACATGAAACTAATATGTACATATACCCTAAAATGGGATTTGAATGCCTTTTCATTATTTCATCACTATCTTAAGTCTAAGTTGTGTTGTTTAACTCTTGCCCTGTTTGCTTATTAACTTTTGTTTTGACGTTGCTAATGTTAATGAAATTAATTTAGTTTAATGACAGTCTTTGAAATCTTTGACAAAACGCAAGTTGTACGAACAACCTAGTATCTTATACTATGACTCTATTTGTCTTTTAATAAAATTTCTAATTATTAACGAACTCTCTCAAGCTTGGTGTTTACAATAACAAGGACAAGTTAGATTATTTATTTATTGTTGCTGATAAAGTAAATATTACAAATAATCACTATTATCAGCTTAGAAGGTTAATAGGGCAAAATGTCATTCGCCATATTGGAGTTTATGTAGTGTATTCTTAAGAAGTTTTCCTTATACTGAGTAAAGATTCACCAAAAGTATTCTCTACCTCGCTACATTTTCCCATCTTTTCTACGAAAAATTAGACTTATATTTTAACACTATAGAACACTTTAATTTTGATGCACCGATCGCACAGCTGCACCTCAGACGAATTCCTGAATATAACTATAGCTTCGCTCAGAAAGATGGGGAAATGAAGATGTTGAGGTACAGAAAACTGTATTAAAATTGTTAAAATTGACGTCTTCATTCTACAGAACGGCTTAAGAATTCTTACTTAAAAGGAAATATGAATGTATTAATTTGACAATTTTCTTAAATATCATTGTTAAATAGTTCTTTTCGTGATCAGTTTAACCTCGTTATTCATTGTGCAACCAATTTTTAAGGGTTGTGGGGAGGTACCTTAATTGTGTGTTATAGTTATTGGTAAAAAATAGCTTAGTCTTTTTCCTTAAAGATTCCCAATTTGCTTAATACTCATGCTTTCAGAATTTTGATATTAGATGTAATTAAGATATGAATGGCAGGGTACTCATTGATTAACCAGTAGCTGTAATTTACAATATTGAAATATAAGTAAAACTGTAATAATTTAAGTGCATCATAAACTAATTACTAGTATAACAAAATATGTAATACAAGTGATATTCGAAACCGAAATACAGTAGAGAAAATTCAAACAATGAATATATTGAGAGTTGTATTTGCGAATGACCTTGCATTTATAGGTAGGAATCTTTGAAGGATAGATATCTGCCTTCATGGGATGTCCCTTACTTTCAGATTTCTTGATTGCTTGAGGTAGAAGCTACAGATATATTTTCTGATTGAAATATATTCTAGAAGTTACAAGTACTAGTATATTTCAAAATTTCTTGAGGGAGAAGTTACAAATACATATCAAGCAAATTGCAAAAGCACTATGAATCACGCTATACTTAGGGACACAGCAAACCACCAGCAGAGATTCCTTAATAAACGATGCACATTACAAGTATATATATATTGCCTACTTATAGATAAAAGAAAAATAAAATTAATTAACTTTACATTTTTACATTTAATTGCTGCAAATTTATTTGTACTTATGCTATTGCTACTTATGCTGATGCTATTGAGTCTGACTCTAAAGAAGTTTAACATTTGTACCACTTGGTGAGTGTTACTCTTGGTGAACCAGGAGTTCCCGAGGACACATGTAGCCAAGTTCGATCAACTTCGGTTGATCATTTCTTCAACGCATTCGAGAATATATGTTATCAAATGTCTTGAAATTTCTAAAACTTGGGTCTTGCTGTTGAGATTATCGTCAGGATCTTCTTTAACTCATCTGTGTCACAATTATGCCCTTTGCCGTGTGGAGCTCGTAAAAAAGTTCCCCGCGAGGGGTTTGACAGTAAGTCTTTTGAATATATTTCCCTGACATTGTCGCCATAGCATTTTCTATATGGACATAACGTCAGAAAGTGCATGAAGTTTATATAGTTTTCATTTTCGTGCTAAAACATCGGCGGCGGGTGCGGCTAGCCGACAGGGGATGCTTACTCCTCCCGGGCACCTGGTCCCAACTCTACCTTGCTAGGGGTCCGTCGATGCTTAATTTTGTGCTCTGTTGTGAGTGCTGTTGAGATTATCGTCAGGATCTTCTTTAACTCATTTGTAGCATAATATCCCACCCATCCTGCTGCGCCTTTTTTTTTTCGGGTACATTTTTGGAAAAAATAACTTTCAAAATTTTTGATTATTTCACATTATTTAGATTGAGGATCACCGACGAGGGTTATCTACCCGAAATGTGCATGTCTTGTCCACGTTGCAAATGTATCTGTTCTTAAATGATGCTATTGAATCTGAAGAAGTTTAACATACAAGTACATGTATTTCACGTGTTTCAGTGTGGAGCAGTTTAACTCGTTCCCCTGGATTTGATGTTTCTTAATTGTATTAATTACTTCTATCCAGCTCTGTCAACTGAAAGAAATATTTTTTAGGCAATTGATGAATTTCGATCAACTTCGGTTGATCGTCTGTCTCTTTAACGCATTTGAAATTGTCTGTGTCAAAAATTTCTTGAACTTTTTAAAATGTGGTTCCTGTAGCATCATATCCCACCCATTCTGCTACGTCTTTTGGCACATTTTTGGACATAATAATTTTCATACTTTTTGGCATTTTACATTGTTTAGACTGAGGATCACTGACGAGGGTTTAGTACCTGAAACGTGCATGTCTGGTCCATGTAAATTTATCAGGTCTTAATTGCTGCTATTGAATTTGAAGACGTTTAACATTTGAACTACTTGGTGAGTGTCACTGCTGGTGGACCAAGAGTCCCCGAGGGCACATGTAGCCAAGTTCGATCAACTTCGGTTGATCGTCTGTCTCTTTAACGCATTTGAAATTGTCTGTGACAAAATTTCTAGAAATTTCTGAAATGTGGGTCCTGTAGCATCATATCCCATCCATTCTACTACGTCATTTGGCACATTTTTGGACATAATAATTTTCATACCTTTTAGCATTTTACATTGTTTAGACTGAGGATCACTGACGAGGGTTTAGTACCCGAAACGTGCATGTCTGGTCCATGTTGTAAATTTATCAAGTCTTAAATGATGCTATTGAATTTGAAGACGTTTAACATTTGAACTACTTAGTGAGTGTCACTGCTGGTGGACCAAGAGTCCCCGAGGGCACATGTATCCGCATAACCACATCATTTGCTACGTGCTTGACAGATGGCCGTCCTTAATCGACACCGATTGTCATTGCGATCGTTGGTTATGTGTAGTTTTTTTGTGTTTTATGTTTCTATGTCGTATGTCTCTTTTGCGTCTCCTGGTGTTCTAGTGTACTTTGTGTTTTCACGTCGGGTGTTTGTGGTGCTTTACTGTTTACGCTGCAACCGAGTCAGGTTGGAGCGCCTCCTCTTTCTTCTTACCTAAAATATCTTCCAACATAGAGGACAATGTTTTTTTATTTTGTTGTACAAAAAATTATTTACAAAACCAGTTGATAACTCAGTAGTTTCTCGGTAAGTCTCCTTGCGGTCGTAGCAGGGTCTGGTTGGAGATCACCTCCCTTCGTTTGCTCTTGAATAGCGTATCAATTGATGTTGAAGACGTTTAACATTAAATGCTTTTAGTTTTTTTCACCTCTAGTACACATAAATAGATTGTGCTGAGGTAATTAGGAAAATTTGGATAATTAATTGAGAGCAAGTCATCGATATATACTGGTCAACATTTCTAACCAAACACATCAATTTTCATTGATGAAGAACAACTTTTCATTTGTGAAAAGTTTATAACATATTCATTTAATACTTTCACTTTAATTTTTCGTAATTTTGGTTTAATATGAATAGTAACAGCGTGACGAATTTGACGGAAATGAATAATTCACGTCAAGAATACAAAATACCGAATAAAACATGCTTTTTAATTTAGAAACACATAAAGATGCGCCCTCCAAACAGGAAAAACGATAACATGTGTTTTTATACATGCACGGCGCATTCCAAAAACAAAACGCGCTTGCAGAAAGTCTCTCTTTAACGCCATAGTGAATATTTTGCTACCGGAAGTGCTGGTTCTGTCACTGTTTTTGTTATATCGATGACTTGAATTATCGAGAATTACAAATTAATAAAGAAAAGATGAAAATTTTATGATACCTTTAATATTTTGCACTCAATGACCCCGAACCATCCACGGGCTGTAATGTACTCGCTGAGACCTTTCATTTGATACATGTATGTCACACGGTATATTTGTGATACCTTTGTTTTTTCGCACCTTATGACCCCGAATCACCCCGGGAATTTATTGCACACGAGACCTTTCATTTGATATATTACACGGTATACTTCTGATAACAATGTTATTTTGCACCTAATGACCCCCAACCACCCCCGGGTTATTATGCACTCGCCGAGACCTTTCATTTGATACGTCACACGGTATACTTACGATACCTTTGTTATATTGCACCCAGTGACCTCGAACTACCCCGGGCTGTTATGTAGTGGTACATCTTGGGTCAAACCCAGGGGGGTCGCAAAGGGTGTCGAGGTCATCAATTGTTATTAAAAAGTCATTTCCGGTCAGTGTAAGGGTCAAATCTGGACCGGACCCTATGACGTCCCCCATGTAAGGTATCTGGCACAGAACCCCCAGAAATCCGCTACTACCTGTTTCATTATCGTGCATGAACATCGACGGCGGGTGAGGCTAGCCAAACAGGGAATGCTTACTCCTTCCGGGCACCTGGTCCCACGTCTAGCTTGCTAGGGGTCCGTCGATGCTCAACTTGGTGCTCTATTGTAAGTGCTGTTGAGATTATAGTCAGAACCCCCTTTATCGCATGGTTATTTGAACGCAACATAATATATACGATAATGAGATCAACCTTGTATTAAATTATGCATTAATTAAACATTATAACGACAGAAAAAAAATCAGCTATTAAAGGATTCCGACTATTCCGTCGAAATCCTTTCTGCTATTGTATTGTCTTTTCTTTATTCTTATTATTATTCTTATTACTATCATTATTCCTACCCCCAGATCGTTCCAGAGACTACACAAAAAAGTGTCATTTCTTATGATAAAAAGAAAAGTATCATAAGAAAGAGCATATCAAGATATGAGGTAAAAAAAATTGTTCTCGAAAAGTTTACATATGCCCCGCTAGAGGTCATCAAAGGTCAAATCTTTAAACACTTATAACTCCTAAACTAACTGTACGATTTGAACGAAATTTGTTTCAAAATGTTCTTTGGGAAAATTGTAAACTTTTATACGCTTACATGCTCGATAAGATATTTACGGTTTTCGCGCTATTCCGAGTTGAAAATGGAACTCTAAATCGGCACAGTGCCAATTTCTACAGTTTTTGAGATTAAGAGTTGAAACTTGGATACTAGGTTACTTATAGGTAGTCATTTAATGTTGACCTTCTTTCAAGGTCAAATGTTCATTCTTAAGGTCACAACAAACTTTTACCTTTAGAACATAGACTATTTGACCTTCAGAGTTCAAACTTCATACATAATATCAGTAAACCAACCTCTTTCACGTTGACCTTGACCCAAGGTCAAATTCTGATTCTCAAGGTCACAACAAATTTTTGCCTATAGAACAAAGACTACACGACCTTCAGAGTTTAAACTTCATACATAGTATCGTTAAGCCAAAGGTATTCAGTTCAAATCGAGGAAGGTCTAATAAAGGAGGAATCCGTCTGTTGCTTGCAACAGTAGCCATCTAATTATTTTTCTTTTTGTGAGACTTTTAAAAAGACAGTGAATAAGCAAATGTATACACGTGGTTTATTACATGTTTCGTAGTAATACCGCGATGTAAAGTTTATTCAAACGATTGGTTGATCGTGGTAGCTTGCTCACTATGACCTCAGTATACGTGACGTATTTCTACATGATATACATTTGCAAAGAAAAGTTTCCGAAGTTTACCGAAATCGTGTGTAAACGTCTATAAAACAAAAATGTAAGACATAATATATGCAAGCAATATAGAGACCCATTTACTTAGTTATTGACAGTTTAATCCTTGCGAAACCATTTGTAACTTTTAATGCTACCAACTGCAAAATAAAATGAGTGAAGATAATGGGGAAGTGTTCTATCTCATTACCTTCTTGAATAAAGTCTCGAATTCCTGGAAAAACGTAGGTATGTCCACATGCCTATTATATACAGAAAATATCCAGCAATGTGATGTGTAGTTAATGAATGGATGTGGAAGAAGTATTTGTAAGCAAATATAAATTGAAATAATGTCGAAGGGTTCCAACTCTATACCCTCTGGAAGAAAATTCCAAACCAATTTCCTTGCACCAGACACGTGTTTCGAATATTAAATTCTCATCAGTGATGCTTCTTGCGGAGCCACCAAAAATCATTTCAGTAGTGCCCCCTTCAATTTTTTGAATTTAGATTTGTACATTTACAAATACACAGAAGAAAGGGGCAATGTAAAGGTGTCTCGTCAAGTTTTTTGAAGGTGCATTCGTTTGTTTCCTTCTTTCGATTTATTGTAAAATATGGTCGTAAAAATTACGTAGATAATCTATTAAACTTTAAAAGTCTTTGAATGTTAAACGTCTTCAAATACAATAGCATCGTTGAAGAGCGGATAAATATGCATCATACATGCTACCCTCGTCTGTGATCCTGAATCTAAACTTTGTAATTTGAATAAAGAATGTTAAGTTATTATGTTCAATGTTCAAAAATGTACCACAAGACGTACATGTAGCAGGATGGGTGGGACATGATCCTACAGGACCAATGTTTTAGAAATTTCAAGAAATGTTGATAACAGAAATTTCGAATGCGTTGAAGAAACCGATATTGATCGAACTTGGATACATGTACGTGTGTCTTCATTTATCTTGATAAGAAAAGTGCCTTTATAATGAAAAAAGTGCATTCATTTATTTTGTACGGGTATACAACACAAAGCTTGTGCATTTATTACTCATTTAATCATTTTAAAATCATTTAACCAATGTTTGGTTTTTAAAGTTATGTAATTTAACATCGCCTTCGAAATGTTACAGAATCGTAACCATTTACACATTTGACTTATTTTTACCATTTGACTTTTGTTGATGCCCCATGTAAAAAAAAGAAGGAGGAAAGCCCGGTCAAATTTAAAATGTAATGTCGAAGGAAGGTAATCTTAATTAAGTAAGCTTACAAATAATTACAAAAGAAGGGGTTTGGATGATAGAGAACAACTGAACTTTTAGAAATATTCTAGCCGATTTCTCATCATAGATTATTCCAATTGATTTTCGTCAATGTAGTATAAGGGTACAATTAATTGGAATTTTCGTTTGAAATATCAACATAATGTTCACATAAAGAAATATTTCTAGTAAATATTTCCCTTAAGCGAGATGAAAAATATTTATTTTCTACATTCTAGTCGTATTGCGCAACAAAACATAGCAGTAGTTTCAAATGCTTTTAATATTTATAGAAATTAGTTACAGCATTCCTGAAATTGAAATAAAGATCAAACGGAAGAAAATTTAATAAGTTGAGTTTAGGTTTGTTTTCTAGAAACAATGTCGTAATGGTAAAAGTCATTAGAATTCAACAACATCTTTGCAATTGCGTATTGTAACGTGCATCAATGGAATCTAGACCCCATTGAAGTTTATGTAGAAACACAGCGAACAAATAATGAAATTTAAAGATAAAGATTGCATAAATCTCAAAATGAGATTATTGTGTCGTCTTTGATCATAGTAAAAAGGGGGAATAATCTAGATAATAAATAAGAGAACTCTCCGTTTGTTTGTTCCATTTTTTAATAATCTTTTGAGAGTATGACAAATATGGATAATGACCATATCCCTGTATACAGCACAAAATCGATAATTCAAAAAATCAGAAACCGAAGGCATACAAAATCAGGAAAAACAGGAACACAAACAAAGCAAACAAACAAAAACCTCCAACACATTAATAGAAGCGAAATCCCGATATGGGAGTGAGACCAGGTGCCCAGGAAGAGTAAGCATCTCCTGCTTGCATGCAACACCCACCGCTTCAATTCAGTAGAATTGTAACATCCTGTTACTTCCATTTCCGAAGACATTGAGTACAACCTTTGGTTGGATCGTTCAAATGGTCTATGACAGAATATCATCCACAATTCTGGAGAGTGGGACATCATAGTGTATGACGAGTTCCCCATATCGACCGTAGAACGACCTCAGTGACGATGTTAGTCGATCACAAACATATCCCTGACTGAGAAGCTTATCTGAAAGACGCCTAGCTCTCAGAACAAAACCCGTATATTTGGTACTTGGTCCCACCTCTAACTTGCTAGGGGTCTGTCGATGCTCAATTTTGTGCTCTATTGTGAGTGCTGTTGAGATTATCGTCAGGATCTTTTTTAACTCATTGCTCTGTCATAGCGTATCAACTGAGATATGAAGACGCCATAAGCAGGCGATGAAGGGATGTTGCTACTTAGAAAAGTAAAGTTTGTAATGCTCTAATTGAAGTATACACGTCTGTCATAGAGTGAGATGTTCATTTGACCATCAGTGTCGCAGGACAACATTATGTCCAAATAGGATGCTGAATAATTTGTCTCCGTAGGATAGATACTCCTCAGGTTATCCGCAAATTTTGGATTATTGATGGACAACACATCGTCTATGTATCTGTAAGTAAAGGTGAAGTCAGAAGCGAAGTATCTTTTCCCTTCAGGGACCGAAGATTGAATGAATTCAGCTTCTTTCGAGTAAAGAAAATGTCGGCAAGGAGTAGGGCACACTTGGTCCCCATTGGAATACCGACAATTTGCTGGAAGAACTTTCCTCCAAGCACCACAAAAATGTTGTCGATCAGAAAGTTTAACATCTGAATATTATCTGTTTTGGTGTACTAATTTTCAGAATCGGACTTTTCTTTTACAAAGTAGGTTTTGTCATAGTTATCAACAATAAATTTGTATCTGCGATTACCGTGCTTACTTGTAAACATATTACTCATAATTTTTACGAGTATGTTCTGCTGTTAGGGTAAATTGCCATGTCTTTGTTTAGTATTTTTACTAGGCTATCTTTACTCACTGATTCTATTTACAGAAAAGCATGGAACCTGCACATTAGTTGTAATTGGTATCCCCATCCATATACCTCTGGCATAAGGTATCAATTGAGTTGAGCCATAAACAAGCCATATGCAGGCGAGAAAGGAATATTGCTCTTTCTTATGCTAAAATTGAAGTCGTCACGTTTGTCACATGTTACCATCAGTGCCGTAGGACAGCATAATGTACAAATAGGATGCTAAATTATTTGTCTCTGTGGTTTCTTTGACTTCAATGTCTGAAGGATGTATTCTGCAGAGGTAATCAACGAATATTGGATTATTGAATTGACAGCACATCATCTATGTATCTGCATGTGAAATTAAATTTGTGTTTCCCCTCAGAGATCTGGTCCGTGGAATGAATTCAGTTTTTGTAAAAGTAAGGGAAAGTGTCGGAAAGGTGTGGGGCACAATTGATACCCATTGAAATGCCGAATAATTGTTTGATGACCTCTCCTCCAAACACCACAAAATGTTGTAGAACAGGTAGTTTAACATCTGAATGATATCTGTTTCAGTGTACTTATTTTTAGAATCAGACCTTTCTTGGACAAAGTATCTTGAATTTGCATGAAATATATATTTCCTTCTAAGTAAACCTCCGACGAAACGACATTTATTTCAATCAGGACGATACAAGAATGAAATTTAATCTAGATATCAATATTTACAGGATGAGTTGGACTATTTTCTACACATATGTAACTGATCGAAAAACAGATGACCGTCAAGGCGATAAGTTCGGAAGTAATTGTAGAGAAGATTTCTTTTTGAAACTAAAAAAAAAGGATAGGAATTGATACAAACAAATGCTGAAAACTATAATTATAAACCAACTGTTTTGAAATTCCACCTTTAATGGTACTTTCAATTTAGAAAACAAATAATTTTGTTTTTATACTGGTCGGGAAGTAGTTATCGCAGTGCAGTAATTATCGTCGTTTTGCCCATATCTTCCGTTATACGGATGACAGAGACTTGATTTTTTCAGCACTTTTACGTCTAATGTTTATCAAACAGTTTATGAAATAATAAATGAATCCAATCGATGTAAACTAAGATTTTAGCATCTAAATTTCACGAAATGCGTTGTCTTCCCCCGAACTCCCTTGGGGCGATGCACCTTGGTATCTTCTTTCTCAGTCATTGAAGAAATTTCAAACTATTTTCATTGATTTTTATCAAAACTGACTAAAGAAAGAATGCGGCGATTATTTCTTCTCCAACTTCTTTAAAAAGTGCTTAAAATGAGCACACTTTAATTGGTTATAAAACCAGTATAAGTCATCAGAATCAATTGAAAATTAATTGGAGTATAGGTAAAGGGTTCTAGTATGTGCTGTCCAGATTTCATGTGATATTTTTGATAATTATGGGAAATACAGAAAAAATGGTTTAAAAATCGGCGATAATTTCTTTTCCACCAGTATCGAGTTTTAAATGTTGAACGTCTTTAAATTCAAGAGCATCATTTAAGACCAGATAAATTTACAGCATGGACTACACATGTACGTTTCGGGTACTTTACCCTCGTCAGTGATCCTCAGTCTAAATAATGTAATATGGCCAAAAAGTATGAAATTATTATGTCCAAAAATGTACCGAAAGATGTATCAGAATGGATGGGATATGATGCTACAGGACCATCGTTTTAGGGATTTCCAGAAAGTTGATAACAGAAGATTTCAAATGTGTTGAAGAGACAGACGATCAACCGAAGTTGATCGAACTTGGAGCTCGTAAAAAAGTTCCCCGCGAGGGGTCTGACGGTAAGTGTTTTGAATATACTTCCCTGACATTGTCGCCATAGCACTTTCTATATAGACATAACGTCAGACAGTGCATGAATTCTATATATTTTCATTTCCATGCTTCATAAACATCGACGCCAGGGTGCGGCTAGCCAACAGGGGATGCTTACTCCTCCCGGGCACCTGGTCCCACCTCTAGCTTGCTAGGGGTCCGTCGATGTTTAATTTTGTGCTCTATTGTGAGTGCTGTTGAGATTATCGTCAGGATCTTCTTTAACTCATATGTGCCAAATCAATTCATAGAACTGACTTCTGATGTTCACATCAGAACGCAAAAAATATTTCCTTTTGGATGTAGTTTTGCTATTTATAATCTACACAGATAAGCCTAACAGAGTTACAGTATTTATATTTCATTTTGTATCTTATTACAGGTCTAAATTCAATTTGGTAAGATTTGTCCCTTTTCATGAGAAAACGTTCAGCTTTTTTCACTGTGGGGGATCTCATCAATTTCTGTTATCTGTTAAATCTCATGCTTACTGATTGCGATCTTTGGTCTTTCGTTCTACTATATAAACATCTTCCAACAGTCTCCATGCATTGCACATTTTCACCGTACGCACTTAACCGTTATTATCCTTATAGACATATTATATGCTAATACTTGAATCTTTTGGATTGTACGTAGAACGACAATCTTTTACATTTTTGTTTTGTACATTTATTTTTATTCTCACTCCAATACTACAATATAGAATTCCTAGTACATGTACGTGCGACAATCCCATTTCTCTTCTTACTCCAATATACTGCTTATAATGTTAAGATTGATAAATCACTGTATCATGTATACACATTAAATCATGAAAATAAATACATATATATAAAAAAAAAGAAAAAAAAAAGAAAAAAAAAAAAATAAAAAAAAAAAAGAAAAAAAAAATGTGCTATGATGATTTGAAAAGGCGATGAAGACTCATACAAAAAAAAACAACTCTATTCTTACTGACCACACACTGCACCATATTAATATATATATAACTTCGTAATTTAATACGAGTCGGCCTTATTCTGAGCACAAAAAAAAAAAAAAAAAAAGATTGCGATCTTTGGATTCTGAATTCCTCTCGTTAACTAGTATAATACTCCATTTTCTTCTCTATATTCGACATTGTTAAAATTAAAATCAACCAAACATGGAAAGCAAACTTTCTGCACGAATTTGTGAGTATATGGTGCAATGGAATTGATACAGTAGAATATGTTTATATTGACATTTTTTAATGGAAATGCATATGCATGGCTAGCTATATATTGCAGTTGCTGTTATACACAAGACAAGAGATATAAAAACAGAGAGACATTATTCTTCCTTTCATCTCATCCCATGGAATTCTGAATAATTGATGACAACAAAGTTAGTTCAATCTAGGAAAAAGAATAAGAAAGTGCAACTGACGTCTTCATTGTAAATTGAAAATGCGGAAATACAATTTGTGCACATTCGCTATCTGTTTAATTGTTTTGAATTTTGGATATGCTTACATATCTTATACTTACTATAAAAGGAACGTAACTATTGATAATTTTGGATTGTCTGGAAACACTCTGAAGAAAATCAGTAACTCAACATTCGAATCATGTTTCCTGTTTTGTGCAAGTAATCCCTTTTGCTTAAGATTTGCATTTCATACTGATACTGGCTGCTGGTTGTATAAGGAAGAGTTTGAAACTAACGGAGACAACACTAAAGCCGGAGAGGGATGGAAAAGCTTCGAAATGAAAGGTTGATACTTTTAAAAATTATTCAAATAAAATATGCTGCAATAGTCATAAGAGCTGACTCTAAAGTAAAAGAACTTAGTAAATGTAATAACATCCTTCAAAGAGATTAGGGGGGGGGGGGGTTTAAAGAAATAAATGGTGTAATCACCAATTGATGCCTTTTACGCCATTCAAATCCAAATTCATGGGAAATGAAACTGCAATAACAGCAGCAATTCATTCATAATTTTGTGTTCTATCAATGTGTTTTAATTCTATTTCCTATCTAACAACACTATATTTATTTGTTCATTAATTTATTTATTTTTAATTTCATTGTAACATATATTTTGATTGGTAAAAAAGTTTTCGTAGGACATTTTTCCCGTGACGTTATTTCCCGCATATTTGCTATTGTTACGTTCATGAAAATTACAGGGTTAATGAAAGAACATCAGGTAACAGGAGCTGATTGAAAGGAAATGAAATGATACGGAATTACTCCAATTTGTATTATATTAAAAAGAGGTATAACAGGAAAAAAACGTAGAAATGAAATGAAACTGGATGTAGAAGAAATTGAAAACGTTGACTGTTGACTTCCGATATATTTATTTAGTACGGATTTTTCTTATATTGTTAAACGTATTCATATTCATTAGCATAATTTAAAAACAGATAAATTTAAAACGTGGACCAGAAATACACGTTTCGGATATTTAACCCTCGTCAGAGATCCTCAATTTAAAGAATGTTTTAAAGCCAAAGACTGTGAAAGTTATTTGAAAGACAAAAAAAGTATCGAAAAACGTAGCAGGATGGATGGGATATGATGCTACAGGACCCACGTTTTAGAAATATCAAGAAATTTTGATAACGGAAATTTTCGATTGCGTTGAAGAAATGACCAACCGGAGTTGATCGAACTTGGCTACATGTGCCCTCTGGGACTCCTGGTCTACCGTTTTACTTTTAAACATGTTATTTTAACATGCAACATGCATAACACTACAACGATGATAGTAAAACACATTTCCCTCTTTTTCTTCTAGAATATGTCTCGTCCATTAAGTTGCATCACATCTCTATAAAATTGGATTGGGATCAAGCGGTAACAGAATGCAGAACCCGAGGAATGTATTTAGCGATTCTTAGTAATCAAATTACATTTAGCGCTGCACAGAAGTATATTCTTACAAACCCGTAAGTAATTCAATCTTATGTAATTTTTTGTCAAATCTACGAAGCATGCAGAAATTTGACTTCCAACAAAATAGTTTTAAAATTCAACGGAACAAGCACATTTATACAAAAATGAAATAGGTACTTTGTTAACCGATCACATAAACAGCAGAAAAAAACGCAATACAAGAAGAAGGGAGGAGATCTCCAACAAGAATACGCATACATACAAAAACATGGAAACCAAATGACATCTACAATAAAAACATATAATCAGCGAATAAAAGTACATGTATATCGTACAACACCAGATATTTCACGAGATGAGAAAGAGTTAAACAGACGGAGACAAATACAACATCAGGAATGTAAGAAGACGAGAAAGAGTTAAACAGACGGACAAAAACACAACATCAGAGATGTAACGAGATGAGAAAGAGTGGCTAAACAGACGGATAAAAACACAACATCAGATATGTAACGAGATGAGAAGAGTAGTTAAACAAACGGAGACAAATACAACATCAGCCATCTCAGGTGATGACAAAGGTTAGTTAAACAAACGGAGACAAATACAACATCAGCCATATCAGGTGATGACAAAGGTTAGTTAAACAAACGGAGACAAATACAACATCAGCCATCTCAGGTGATGACAAAGAGTAGTTAAACAAACGGAGACAAATACAACATCAGCCATCTCAGGTGATGACAAAGAGAAGTTAAACAAACGGAGACAAATACAACATCAGCCATCTCAGGAGATGACAAAGAGTAGTTAAACAAACGGAGACAAATACAACATCAGCAATCTCAGGTGATGACAAAGAGTAGTTAAACAAACGGAGACAAATACAACATCAGCCATCTCAGGAGATGATAAAGGTTAGTTAAACAAACGGAGACAAATACAACATCAGCAATCTCAGGAGATGACTAAGGTTAGTTAAACAAACGGAGACAAATACAACATCAGCAATCTCAGGTTATGACAAAGAGTAGTTAAACAAACGGAGACAAATACAACATCATCCATCTCAGGAGATGACAAAGAGTAGTTAAACAAACGGAGACAAATACAACATCAGCAATCTCAGGTGATGACAAAGAGTAGTTAAACAAACGGAGACAAATACAACATCAGCGATCTCAGGTGATGACAAAGGTTAGTTAAACAAACGGAGACAAATACAACATCAGCAATCTCAGGAGATGACAAAGGGTAGTTAAACAAACGGAGACAAATACAACATCAGCCATCTCAGGTGATGACAAAGAGTAGTTAAACAAACGGAGACAAATACAACATCAGCCATCTCAGGAGATGACAAAGAGTAGTTAAACAAACGGAGACAAATAAACATCAGCAATCTCAGGAGATGACAAAGAGTAGTTAAACAAACGGAGACAAATACAACATCAGCCATCTCAGGTGATGACAAAGAGTAGTTAAACAAACGGAGACAAACACACAAATCCTTTAAGATGAATGTATGTTCATTAACCCTCTCTTTGATGTCCTACATTCACCGTCGGTCTACAACCTGGAATCATAGTAGAACCCTTCTGCATTATCAAATATTGCTTATATCGGGAATCATATAAGTGCATAGTGGTACCTTGGCAAAACATAACTGACGCCATTATGATTTCCTTTGAATATTTTAGAGACCTGACAGAAACAGATGGACTTTGGATTGGTCTACGGAAAGAAAACAACAATTTTACATGGCTTGATGGGACAGTTGGATATGACTTACCTTGGGATGGAAATTGGCCAAAGGAGGGTGCCAAGCAGTGTGTATCTATCCATAAAAAACGATTTTTACTTAGAGCTGTTATGTGTAGATCATTACGATATATTTTATGCAGAGAACATTAAAAAGCCATTTTATATTAGAAGAAAAAGAATATGAATCTGAAATGGGTAAAAATATTATCAATAAACGAAAGTTTGAAGAAAAGAAATATGATCTATCTATGTCGCCTTAAAAGAAGCTTTCTTATTGCCCTTTATCAATCTGACATCATATAGATTAATTTGCCATTTCAGAAACTTGTCATTTCATCGAAAAATATCATCGATATTAAAGGTAGTTAACATCTGAGCACCATCCGTCCAACACTACTTTGAGATTTTATTTGGATATGCTACTAAATTGACCCTAAAGGACATTTTGAGCCCCTTGCACTCTCTGTAAAACAAAGGAGGGAATCTCCAACAACACCAGGTTGTAGCACCCACAGCAAAACCCCAAAACACCCAATGCAAAAACACAAAGCAGACAAGCACAGAAAGAGACGCGTAAGGGACAAGGAACGTCAACGCACAACACAGAAACATCAAACACAAAGGACTACACATAAACCAACGAGACAAATGGGCAACCGGTGCCGACTTAGGACGGCCATCTGCCAAGAAAATAGCAGAAGGTATGGTTATCCTGGATTACGTGTGCACAACCCTCCTAGTTATCCGGTTACCCAGAGGTCTCGAAGAACGCACAATTGTGGTGTAAAACAATCTCCTCACTGTCAGATGACCACAGACAAACAAGACCGCAAAACGCAGGGGCCCAAGCAACACAGATGAATATGTAAATGGATAAAAAGAGGGCGTACGTAATACAATTCGTGCTCTGCCGCCGCGAGCTGATGTATGTTATCACCAGAGGAGTCCGACTGACATTCAGAGAGGACAGGTGGTCGGGGCCCTGTCCTCTCTAAAGATGTTTTGAGAGGGCCCGTCATGGAGTCCCGTCGTCACAGTCAGTCAGAGTGCAAGTTTTAAGAATGCGCTTGTACAAGACTGTAGATTGGTCAAGTACCAAGCCAAGTGTCCGTCTGGTGACATTAGGATCATACCCACGGTATAAAAGGCGTTTGATGATTCTGACGCTTTTTCGATAGTGATGTTGCCTATCTTTGATCCTTCTTATCTTGTCCGTATTTCAGAAGAAGTTGACAATAATTTTTGTAAAATTTCCAGAAAGTCTTTCTATATAGCACTTTCTATATAGACATTACGTCAGATAGTGCATGATTTTAACATATTTTCATTTCCATGCTTCATAAACATCGACGGCGGGTGCGGCTAGCCAACAGGGGAATCTTACTCCTCCCGGGCACCTGATACCACCTCTAGCTTGCTAGGGGTCCGTCGATGTTTAATTTTGGTCTCTATTGTGAGTGCTGTTGAGATTATCGTCAGGATCTTCTTTAACTCATTTACTAGTTTGTGAAAGCGAAAATCTTGTCCTAAAACTTTCTTGTTAATTTGTAAATTTCTACTATGAAAATCCAAAACATCAGTACATTCTCTAGCATACCGGATAAACTGTGAAATATAGATACCATAGGACGGTAATCTAGGAACATCACCGTGAAGCCAGGGGAAATTTACTATGTTGAATCCAAATCATCTCTTTTGTCATAACACTTGTATGGATCTCTCCATTAACAATTTTGATATTTTGGTCCAAAAATGGTGTTTCTGTGTTTGAAACGTTTGCCTTGTTTAGAATCAATTCTTGTGGATAAATAACATTTTTATATTTCTCAAAAACAGGATTGTCAAGGAGGGGATATCCAACAACACTCTGTTTCAGTACCAACAGCAAAACACCCACTGCAAAAACACAAATCAGAAACTCACAGAATGAGACGCAAATAGTACAATGAACACCAAATCACATAGAAACATCAAACATAAATGACTACACGTGCCCAATTGACATCGGTGCCGACTTGGACAATCATCTGCTATGTCAGTAGCAGACGGTGTAGTTATCCTGGATTACATGCCTACAACCCTCCCACTGTTCCGATTACCCAGAGGTCTCGAGGAACGTACAATTGCGGTGTAAAACAACCTCCTCACTGTTCGAGTACCACACACAAACAAAACCGCAAATCACAGGGGTCCAAGCAACAAAGATGAATATGTAAATGAATATAAAAAGAGGGCTAACGTAATACAGTCTGTGCTCTGCCGGCTGTAACGAGCTCATATATGTTAACACCCTAGGAGTCCGACTGACATTCAGAGAGGAAAGGTGGTCGGGGCACTGTCATCTCTAAAGAGGTTTGGACAGGGCCCTTCATGGAGTCCCGTCGTCACAGTCAGTGAAAGTGCAAGTCTTAATTATATAAGAATGCGCTATTACAAGACTGTAGATTGGTCGAGTACCGAGCCCAGTGTCCATCTGGTGACATTGGGATCATATGCACGGTATAAAAGGCGTTTGATGATTCTGACGCTGTCTAAGTTTGATCCTTCTTATTTTGTTTATTTTGTCACCAATAAATGTAGGTTGTGAAATACCCAAAATAATACAGTATGTGGTTTGTATGTGTCCGAATTTCAAAAGAAGTTGATAATAAAGTTTGTAAAATTTCAGCTTCAAAACAAACTCCAGAGGGCGCGACTGAAATGAATTTTGGCGGGTTCTGAAAATCAATTTGGCTAGAAGCATCACTGATGAGGGTTTTATATCCGAAACAAAAATAATAAGGTTTGTGGGGCTTATTTTCTTGTATATGCACAACTTATGTTATTTCTTGAGATAAAACAATTGACAGAAAAAAAAATGTATTTTCGGAATGCAAACGTTCATGACAAGACAATTAGATCTGAAGAAACATGCCGCGACTGCTGTTCTAACCTGTAAACGTATCCCGCGGTGACCTGGCTTTTGACCTCACCGATCAACTAAGAACGACGTGATTTCAGAAAACAAGAATGAAATGGACATAAATGTGGTACATTTATACTGAACAAAATTGTAAAATCTCATATTTTGATAGGCTACATTCCTTGAATGAGTGAATTTTATTCAGTAAGGACTAAGATGCTTCTTTTTCATTAGGACATTGAATGCATTGATGCGTGTCGAAGTAGATGGTTTTTGCCTTCTAACGAAAATGCTACGCTTCCTTGATCTGGTTGGCTGATCCCGATGTGATTTTGTCCATACATAATCTAGAGATACTTCCAGACAATAAAATTGATAAAAAAATTCATAAACATACCGGGCAAAAATCAGCAGAATGATGCAAAAAAACCTTTAAATACACCGGAAGTCCTCAGAAGGTCATTTGCGATACCGACAATCCAAAACACGATGTAAGGATACCTAAGACGTTGTATGGACGATTCCAAAATGCATTGATGCGTGTCGAAGTAGATGGTTTTTGCCTTCTAACGAAAATGCTACGCTTCCTTGATCTGGTTGGCTGATCCCGATGTGATTTTGTCCATACATAATCTAGAGATACTTCCAGACAATAAAATTGATAAAAAAATTCATAAACATACCGGGCAAAAATCAGCAGAATGACGCAAAAAAAACCTTTAAATACACCGGAAGTCCTAAAAAGGTCATTTGCGATACCGACAATCCAAAACACGATGTAAGGATACCTAAGACGTTGTATGGACGATTCCAAAAATTGTATTCGATTGAAACCAGAATTATTTGAACCAGAGGAGGTAGAGTAGGCTTAATCCCTCTGATTTCAACCATTGATGATGATGTCACATGTACGTCTGTCTATCAGGAACTTTACAAACTCGAAACCTGGAAGAACATACAGTTTATCTCTGATATCAAAACGAAATTTTTCAGAGATGTCTAGCAAAATTATCTAGTATCTATCCTTCAGACCTTGAAGTCAAAGAAACTACAGAGACACTTAATTCAGCATCTTATTTGGATATAATGTTGTCCCACGACACTGATGGTCACATGAACACCTCACTCTATGACAAACGTGAAGACTTCAACTTCAGCATTACAAACTTTCCTTTCCTGAGTAGCAACATCCCTTTATCGCCTGCTTATGGCGTGTTCATATCTCAGTTGATACGCTATGCCAGAGCAAGTACGAAATATACGGATTTTGTTCTGAGAGCTAGGCGTCTTTCAGATAAGCTTCTCAGTCAGGGATATTTTTGTGATCGACTAACATCGTCACTGAGGAAGTTCTACGGTCGATATGGGGAACTCGTCATACAATATGATGTCCCACTCTCCAGAATGGTGGATGATATTCTGTCATAGACCATTTGAACCAACCAACCAAAGATTGTACTCTATGTCTTCCGAAATGGAAGTTAACGGATTTGACAGTTCTATCGAATTTAAGAGGCGGGTGTTGCATGCAAGCAGGAGATGCTTACTCTTCCTGGGCACCTGGTCTTACTCCCATATCGGGAGTTCGCTTCTTTTCATATGGTGGAGGTTGTTGTTTGTTTGTTTTGGTTCTTGTTTTATCCTGATTTTGTATGCCTTCGGTTTCTGATTTTCTGAATGATCGATTTTGTGCTGTATACGGGGATATGGTCATTATCCATATTTGTCATTATGCCCTTTGCCCTGTGGAGCTCGTAAAAAGGTTCTCCTCGAGGGGTTTGAAAGAAAGTGTTTTGAATGTCTTTTTCTGACATGGTCACTATATCACTTTCTTTATAGACATAACGTCAGACAGTGCATGTTTTTCAGATATTCTTTTCACTTTCATACATTGACATCGACGGCGGGTGCGGCTAGCCAAACAGGGGATGCTTACTCCTTCCGGGCATCTGATCCAATCTCTAGCTTGCTAGGGGTCCGTCGAAGCTCAATTTGGTACTATATTGTGAGTGCTGTTGAGATTGCTGTCAGGATCTTCTTTAACTTAATTATATCCCCGTTGAGAGAATGTGGGTAATAATGTTTTTTAAGTCCCTAATTTAGACACTTTGATAACGTTAAAGAGTCAGGTTGCTTTATTTGTTTTTCATTTCAATTTTGTTTATTTATTCTAAAATTTTTCTTCATTTATATAAGTATTATGCATGCAAGTTCTCCTTCCGTTGACCTCTATCATATATAATTATGGTTGAAATTGCCATCTTCAGCGCCATCGGAGAATTAGAATTTCAAACATTAAAAAAATCTTACATTTGAACATTTTAAATCTACGAATCATCTGTTTCTTATTGTATCGAAAATTTATTTAAATTCAGAAGGACCGAACATAGAAAGAAATTTTAATCCATATTATGTATCTTATTAAAAAAATTCCATCGACGTACCCCTCAATAACATTCCAATACGGCGTCATTTAGCGAGGGAGTTGTTTATTTTTTTTTTATTATTATTGATCATTCTCGAGTAGTATAGATAATTTGATAAGTAAAACATAACCAGACGTCCTTACGAATAGCACAATAAGATATAAACCCTAGCACCCAATAGGAACCCAGAGCGTGCGATTGGAACCCATCGCACCCGATAGGAATCCATAGAGCCCTGTTAGATCGGTCAATCTAAGGAAAGGAACAGGAATGGGATTTTGCTAGTCTTTTTAAAAATTTTGTGTAAATTTACGCTGCCATCCATAAATTAGTATACACCATTTCTGTTCATGTTGCTGTTAGAAACTGAACAATTTCGAATCTATTGCTGTATAACTCTGAAGATGAACCTTATAGAAATCATTTGTAACATACTTGACCCAAATATTTGCATTTTTTGAATTTTTATTCATTTTTATATAAAAATGACCATTTTTGAAAAAAAAAAATTGTGCAGATGAAAAAAGAATCTTTTTACATGTTTGTTATCACAATTCATAATTTAAATTTATGTGAAGCCAATTATTATTATTCTTTCAAGTTCAGAATGGAAAAATTAGGATAAATTTATAAAGAATTCAGAATAATTTCCTTGTTTGTATAATTATTTATGGATGGCAGTGTATGTCTGATTCTTTTAGCCCACCCTAACTGAAACCTCTTCACACGGATCGATATTGCCATTAAGATAAAAGAAGGGAGGGGATCTCCAACAAGACCCTGTTGCAGCACCAACAGCAAAACACCCGATGCAAAATACAAAAGACGAGCATAATATGAGACGGAAAAGAGACATACGACATGTGAACATCAAACACAAAAGACCACACAATTATATGTCGACTATATGTCTCTTTTGCATGCATGGTGTGAATATTGACTCTTCGTTTCCTCTCACAAAACAATGTAATTTGATCAGCACACTGTATAGGATCTGTACAAAACACGATCATACACGTTCGGTGCATATTTTACAAGGATTCTTCATTTCACTGTAAAGGATGAATTCTGAACTGTGCAAAATCGTCTACAATCAGACGAATATTCAAGTTTGTTCCATCTTGTGTCTCCTTATGTTCTACATATATATATTGTAAACCATGGTCGTTAAAATTACGTAGAGAATCTATTAAACTTCTTCAAATGCAAAGGCATCGTTTAAGAGCAGATGAATATGCATATAATCTCGTTGGTTTATGTGTAGTCCTCTGTGTTGTGCGTTGACGTTCCTTGTCCATTTTGCTTCTCTTTCTGTGCGTGTCTGCTTTGTGTTTTTGCATTGGCTGTTTTGTGGTTCATTGCTGTGGGTGCTGCAAACTGGTGTTGTTGGAGATCCCTTCCATTGTTTTAACCCTCGTCTCTGATCCTCAATCTAAACATTGTAATTTGAATAAAGAATAATAAAGTCATAATGTTCAAAAATGTAAGACAAGACGTACATGTAGCAGGATGGGTGGGATATGATGCTTCAGGACCCAGGTTTTAGAAATTTTAAGAAATGCTGGTAACAGAAATTTTCGAAAGCGTTAAAGAACGATCAACCGAAGTTGATCGAACTTGGATACATGTACGTGTGTTTTCATTTATTTTGATAAGAAAAGTGCCTTAATAATAATAAAATGTGCAATTATTTATCTTGTACGGGTATGCAACACAAAGGTTGTGCATTTATAAATCATTTAATAGAACCAATATTAAGTTTTTAAAGAAATGCAATATAAACATCGCCTTCGAAATGTTACAGAATATTAACCATTTATGCATCTGACTTTGACTTTTTTACCATTGGTGTTTTATTGATGCCCAATGTAAAAAGGCGGGAGCCCGATCAAATCTAAAGTGAAATGTCGAAATAAGGTTAATCTTAATTAAGTATGCTTCCAAATAATTACAAGAGAAGGCTGTTTGGTTGATATACAAGGGTCCTGTAGCATCATATCCGACCCATTCTGCAACGTCTTTTGGTACATTTTTGGACATAATAATTTTCATACTTTTTAGCCATATTACATTGTTTAGACTGAGGATCACTGACGAGGGTTTAGTACCCGAAACGTGCATGTCTGGTCCATGTTGTAAATTTATCAGGTTTTAAATGATGCTATTGAATTTAAAGACGTTTAATAGAACAAGGGAACTTTTAGATAGATTCTAGCCGATTTCCCATTATGAATAATTCCAATTGCTTTTTCGTTAATGTAGTATAAGGGTACAATTAATTGGATTTTTAGTTTGAAATATCAACATAATGTTCACATAAAGAACTATTTCAAGTACATTTTTTCCTTAAGCGAGATGAAAAATCTTTATTTTCTACATTGTAATCGTAACAAAACATAGCAGTAGTTTCAAATGCGTTTGATATTTCTAGAAATTAGTTACAGCATTCCCTAAATGGAAATAAAGATCAAACGAAAGCAACATTAAATGATTTGATTCTAGAAACAATGTCGTAATGGTAAGGCATTAGAATTCAACAACATCTTTGTAATTGCATATTGTAACCTGACTCAATGAAATCTAGACCCCATTGAAGTTTATGTAGAAACACAGCGAACAAATAATGAAATTAAAAGATAAAGATTGCATAAATCTCAAAATGAGATTATTATGTCGTCTTTGATCATAGTATATAGGGGGAATAGTCTAGATAATATACAAGAGAACTCTCCGTCTGTTTGTTCCAATTTTTTATCGACTTTTGAGAGTATGTTCCATTGTGTCTGCTGTAAGATTAATTCGCCATATCTCTGTTTTGTTCAGTATTTTTAGATAGGCTATCTTTACTCACTGATTCTATTTATAGGAAAACATGGAACCTGCACATAGTTTCTAATTGGTATCCCCTCCATATCCTCCAATCCAGCATGGTAATTAAACAATGCTTCTATGTGCGTGTGTTATTTTTTAGAGATATTTTCACACAATAGATGCTGGGAATCCAGTAAATTCTAGTCATCGCTCTGGTGCGTGTTACAAAAAGTGTACTAAATGTCAACGCATTTATCAATGATTGTTTCAAAAGTTGGTAAAATAATTTTAGCGTTTTCCAAAATCTGAATAGACAAAAGGTAACAATGATTGCTAAAACAAACACAGCTGAAGTGCCCTACATTGAAAAAGGAAAACAATCAGGTCGAATTTGTGGTCTACTGGATATCACATCGTGCTTGTGACCCAAAGTGGCTGGTTCGAGCCATACTACGAATGTTCATAAATCATCTCCAAAATGGATAAAAAAATGAATAGCACAAACTATGCTTCACATCTGACACAGTTACGGGAAAATATTAAACGTAAGCGCCGCGGAAAGCTCACAAGTTAAAGGTGTGTTGTTCCATCAGGACAATGCTCCTGTTCACAGGTCTGTCCCTGCCATGGCTTTCATTCATGATTGTGGCTTAAGTTTGATTGAGCATCCGCCTTTTTCACCTGATCTTGCTCCATCAGACTTTCATCTATTCCCAAAACTGAAAACAGCTGTTTCTGGCACCCACTTTCAGTCCGATGATGACGTCATACTTGCAGTGGATGGCTCTCTGACGAGTCAAGATAAACAGTTCTTTAAAAGTGGTATTCGGGGTCCTTAAACACCGGTGGCAAAAGGCAACAACAACAAAAAGAACCTAAATCAGATCAAATCAGAGATGGTTACCCTATCATTTTGCTTGTCCCATATATATTCCCCGGTCTTCAAATGGTTCGATGAAAAAATGAGCGAATTAAAAGGTTTCGAAATTTTTCATCGTCAATCGATCAGAAGCTATATTTTATATATAAAAAAAAAAAAAGATAAGACAAATTCAATGCCTTTAGAAAAAGGCATTTTTGGCCAGGTTGTAAAGTTTTGATTAACCCATTTGCCAGATAACGTCACGTTTGTCATAGAGTTAGGTGGTCATGTTACCATCAGTGTCGTAGGACAGCATTATGTCTAACTGGGATGCTGAATTATTTGTTTCTATGGTTTCTTTGACTTCAAGCCCTGAAGGATAGATTCTGCAGATGTAATCCGCGATTTTTGGATTATTGATGGACAACACATCATTTATTTATCTGCATGTGAAGTTAAAGTTGAGAGCTAAGTGTTTTCCCCTCAAACATCTCATCTCTGAATGAATTAAGATTTTGTACGAGTAGGGGAAGGTGTCGGCAAGGCGTGGGGCCAATTGGTTCCCATTGAAATGCCGAATATTTGTTTGAAGACCTTTCCTCTGAACACCACAAAATGTAGTCGATCAGAAAGTTTAACATCTGAATGATATCTGTTTCAGTGTACTTATTTTCAGAATCAGTATCTTGAATTTGCATGAAATATATTTTCTCTTCAAAATAAACCTCCGACATTTATTTCAATCAGGACGATACAAGACATTTATAAAACTTAATCTAGATTTCAATATCTATAGGATGGGTTTTACTATTTTCTACACATATGTTACTGATCGGAAAACGGATAACCGATAATAATTTTCAAGGCGATAAGTTCGGAAGTTATTGTAGAATAGATTTCTCTTTGAAACTAAAACAAGATAGAATTGATACAAACCAATGCTGAAGACTATAATCATAAACCAAATGTTTTGAAATTTTACCTTTAATGGTACTTTCAATTTAGAAAACAGCTAATTTTGTTTTTATATCGACGATAAAAAGAAGTTTGAACTGACTTCTAATATTCACATCAAAACGCAAAAAAAAAATGTTTCCTTTTGGATGTAGTTTTGCTATTCTATGTACATAGATAAGCCTAACAGAGTTATTGAAACTATATTTCATTTTTTGTCTTATTAAAGGTCTAAATTTAATTTGGTAAGATTTTTCCCTTTTCACGAGGAAATGTTCAGCTGATTTCAATGATCGGGATCCCCTCATTTTCTATTTTCTGTTAAAAACCCCATGTCTACTGATTGTGATATTTAGAGTCTGATTCAGGTTGTGTGTTTCCTTTCGTTCACTAGTATAATACTCCCTTTTCTTCTCTATATTCGACATGGTTAATATTAAAATCAGCCAAACGTGAATAGCATACTTTCTGCATGAATGTGTACGTATATAGTGTAATGAAATTAATACAGTAGAACATATATTTAGATAGACATTTTATTCAAAGGAATTGCATATGTATGGCTAACTATATATTGCAATGGCTGTTATACACAAGACAGGAGATAAAAACAGAAAGAAATTAATCTTCCTTTCATTTCATCCCATGGAATTCTAGTCCATTCATGACAACAAAGTTAGCTCAACCTAGGAAAAAGAATAAGATAGTGCAACTGAAGTCTTCATTGTAAATTGAAAATGCGGAAATACAATTTGTGCAAATTCGCTATCTGTTTAATTGTTTTGAATTTTGGATATGCATACATATCTTATACTTACTATAAAAGGAACATTTGACTGGAAAGACTCTGAAGAAAATCAGTCACTCGACATTCGAATCATGTTTCCTTTTTTGCTCCAGTAATCCCTTTTGCTTAAGATTTGCATTTCATACTGAAATTGGCTGCTGGTTGTATAAAGAAGAGTTTGAATTTGAAGGAGACGACACTAAAGCCGGACAGGAATGGAAAATCTTCGAAATGAAAGGTAAATATGTTTAAAAATCATTTTGATAAAATATGTTGCAATAGCAATAAGAACCGACTCTAAAGTAAAGGAAAAGAAAGTAAAAGAAATAAGTTAATGTAATAACACCCTTCAAAAATTAGAGAAAACATGTTAATTCCATTTAAATGCTTTTATTATCCGATGTTATAAATTTTCAATACTCTTTATCATGATAACGAAAGAAGGGAGGAGATCTCCAACAAGACCCCGTTGCAGCATCAACAGTAAAACACCAAAAAACCCGATGCAAAAACACAAAAGACGAGTACAGCACGAGACGGAAAAGATACACACGACATGTAAACATCAAACATAAAAGACTACACATAAACCGACGAGACCAATGGGCAACCGGTGCCGACTTTGGACGGTCATCTGTCACGCAAGTAGCAAATGGTGTGGTTATCCTGGATTACGTGCGCACAACCCTCTCACTTCTCCAATTACCCAGAGGTCTCGAAGAACGTACAATCCTGGTATAAAACAACCTCCTCACTGTAAGATGACATCACACAAACAAGACCGGAAACGCAGAGGCCCCAGAGACGCAGATGGATATGTAAATGGATATAAAAAGAGGGCATGCGTAATACAGTCCGTGCTCTGCCGGCTGTAGCGAGCTCATGTATGTAATCACCCGAGGAGTCCGACTGACATTCAGAGAGGACAGGTGGTCGGGGCCCTGTCTTCTCTAAAGAGGTTTGGACAGGGCCCGTCATGGAGTCCCGTCGTCACAGTCAGTCAGAGTGCAAGTCTCAAGGATGCGCTTGTACAAGACTGTAGATTGGTCAAGTACCAAGCCTAGTGTCCGTCCGGTGACATTAGGATCATATCCACGGTATAAAAGGCGTTTGATGATTCTGACACATTTTCGATGGTTATGCTGCCTACCTTTGTTTATCATATCACCATAAACGACAGGTTGTGTAATACCCATAGTAATGTACTCTGTTGCATGTATAGATCCGAATTTTAAAAGAAGTTGACTGTAATTTTTGTAAAATTTCCAGAAAGTCTTAACTAGTTTATGGAAGCGGAAACCTTGACCTAACAGTTTTTTGGTAATTCGTAAATTTCTACTGTGAAAATCCAAAATATCAGTACATGCTCTAGCGTACCGGATGAGCTGTGATATGTAAATGCCGTATGACGGTAATCTTGGAACATCACCGTCAAGCCAGGGGAAATTTACTATGTTGAATCCAAAATCATCCCTTTTGTCATATACACTTGTATGAATCTTTCCGTTTACAATTTTGATATTTAGGTCCAAAAATTGTGTTTCTGTATTCGAAAGGTTTGCCTTGTTAAGGGTTAATTCTTGTGGATAAATTTCATTCTTATATAATTCAAAAGCAGGATTGTCAATGGTGAGAATATCATCCAGATACCTAGAAGTATTATTGAAACATTTCAGCTCATCAAATTTTCTTTGCTTTTGAAGATTTTGGATAAATTCTTTTTCATAAGTGTATAAAAATAAATCTGCAACAAGAGGCGCACAGTTAGTACCCATAGGAATTCCTACAACCTGCTTGTATAGATCCTCACCAAATCTAACATAAATATTGTCCAAGAGGAAGGACAAGGCATTACACAGGTCACTACATGTCCATGATTTGTATGATTTGTAGTCTGTCGAGGAAAAGAAACCCTTCGATTCAGATGTACAAATGTAAGTTTTTCGCTCTCGATCAAAACACCATTTAATGAGATTAGATAATCGATCATTAATTTTGTCATGAGGAAGTGTGGTGTACATATTAGAGAAGTCGTATGAAGAAATCGTATTGGCTTGGAAATTTCCAGATTTCATTTTTTCAATCACATCCCCTGAATTCTTTATAGACCAAAATAGATTTACATCGTTCCTGTTTAGAACCGTTTCACAATATCTCGTTACAGTGTATGTGTTCTTTAATAGCAGTAAGTGCTGACGTCAGATTTCTAGACAAAATTGTAGTGGAGCAGTTACTAGAATTAGCAATAAATCGAAATTTGTAAGGAGACTTGTGTAGTTTCGGTATGCAATATAGTGTTGGGAGATCCAATTTAGAAATAGAGATATTGAATGAAGACAGTTCACTGTTATGCTTGCTTAAAATGTTAGATGCACTTTCATTGCTTTTGATATATGTATTAGTAGACGAAAGTTCCGAAATCAAAGTTGATATGTAGTAACGTTTTCAAATGATAATGGTGTTGTTGGCTGCTTTATCAGCTGGTGCAAAGACATATTTTTATGTAATTTACTTAGTTTGGATTTGAAATATCTTTCTGATTTGGAACGTGGATTTTGAAAAAGATGAGGGTTTTTATGGAAGTTATCTATTCGAATATCCGTTATATCTAAAATGAGATTTTTCCAGTCATTCAAAGCATGCGGTTCGACTCCTTCAGATTTACACCATCTTTTCGTATATTTATCTAAGGCTTCCGTAAGCACTTCACGGCATTTGATAAAGTCTATCTTGGATGGAATTCTATACTTAGGTCCTTTTTTAAGAAGACCACGGAGCTGTCTGTCTTGGATAATTGAAAAGTCACCTGTAACAACATGGCCAGCTGGTTTGTAGAGATATTTAGAAGTTGGACATTCTCAAGAAGCAGGACACGATTCAAGTATGTCAGGATCCGTTGTAACTTTATTATAGTTAAAAACGAAGTTTCGAATAGGTTTCTTGTACTTATAACAAATAAGAGGTGGCTCTAAATTTTCAAAATATTGAGGAATGGTACTTTGTACGCGATGATCCCGAAAAATATTAGAGATGTTTAGAAGATCAAAACCTTTGTTAATAAACGGGACTTTTATGAATCGTCTTTTAGGTGAGGTGTTTTTCACAATAGGATAAAGTTTATACTGTGCGAATGAGACAATGATATTAAGTCTGAATCAGTCAGTGTTTCTTAAGAATGCAACCTCTGCTTCATCCAAGATTGATTTCAAGTGCATAACTGGTATTGACGACAGAGCATGTAACAGCTCATGTCTTCCGCCATTGCATGCTAAAGTAAGTAAATCGTTGAGAAAACGGTATATTCTGGATCGTTTTCTTTTTTGTCTGTTTCGTCTTTTCCCGTGCGACCTGTATTTCCTTTTAGTGTTTGGGCGAATTGAAAATATGTTGATATTGGTAGAAGCTGAGGAAATGTTTCCTTGTCCATAAATTTGATCGTTTAAACCAAGAGGGTACGCAGTCTGAAGTTTGGTGATCCAGGCAAGTTCAGCTTGTAGTCGGCGTTTTTTAATTTCGATCTTACTTTCATTTTTACGTTTTGGAAAAGTCTGAACCGGGGTAATGGTGATATCCGAAATAGAATGATTATATTTAACAAAGTGATTATAAAGAAAGTTTATGTGTTTTTGTTGACGTGAGGTTCTGATCTTAAAAGAATGGTTCCTAAAACGAGATTTTAAAGGTTGGCCTTACTTACCTACATATTGTGCGCCACATCCCCTGGCATTTCAAGTCATTACGTAAATAAGATCTTGAGACGATCAATCGATGTCTTGGTCTACCTCGATTTTGAATTTCTGCCCATTTACACTTGATGTTATTATGGAGTCGCAGTTGATGAGGTGACACAACGAGCATCTTGTACTTTTGCACTTAGAAATAATTGAGAACCCTCTGTGTCTGTGGTTGAATGTAGAGCCTGCAGATGGAGTAGTGCGTAAAATACGACTATGGGGTCTAAATTTGAGAGGTGATAAGAGTACTCTTGGTGAGGAAAAAAGTTTGTTACTGTTGAATGTCGATGATGGTAGAGTGACTGTAGTGACAGAGGGTAATCTCAAGGGGGTTAGTTTGATACGAGGCGACCTTAAAAATGCCATAATGCGATAATGGAAGAAAAGTGAATTAGAGTCTTACGTAGAAGACACTAAAACAAAGCCAAGTTAGAGAACACAATGTAATTAAAACACTTCAAACATCGGGTCGCGGGGAATTGCTTTACCAACGCCACACTGCAACACGAAATAATTGTAGATATAAAAAGAAGGGAGGAGATCTCCAACAAGACCCCGTTGCAGCATCAACAGTAAAACACCAAAACACCCGATGCAAATTCACAAAAGACGAGTACAGCACGAGACGAAAAGATACACACGACATGTAATCATCAAACTCAAAAGACTACACATAAACCGACGAGACCAATGGGCAACCGGTGCCGACTTTGGACGGCCATCTGTCACGCAAGTAGCAAATGGTGTTGTTATCCTGGATTACGTGCGCACAACCCTCTCACTTCTCCAATTACCCAGAGGTCTCGAAGAACGTACAATCGTGGTGTAAAACAACCTCCTCACTGTAAGATGACATCACACAAACAAGACCGGAAACGCAGAGGCCCCAGAGACACAGATGAATATGTAAATGGATATAAAAAGAGGGCATGCGTAATACAGTCCGTGCTCTGCCGGCTGTAGCGAGCTCATGTATGTAATCACCCGAGGAGTCCGACTGACATTCAGAGAGGACAGGTGGTCGGGGCCCTGTCTTCTCTAAAGAGGTTTGGACAGGGCCCGTCATGGAGTCCCGTCGTCACAGTCAGTCAGAGTGCAAGTCTCAAGGATGCGCTTGTACAAGACTGTAGATTGGTCAAGTACCAAGCCTAGTGTCCGTCTGGTGACATTAGGATCATATCCACGGTATAAAAGGCGTTTGATGATTCTGACGCATTTTCGATGGTTATGCTGCCTACCTTTGATCATTTTTATTTTGTTTATCATATCACCATAAAAGACAGGTTGTGTAATACCCATAGTAATGTACTCTGTTGCATGTATAGATCCGAATTTTAAAAGAAGTTGACTGTAATTTTTGTAAAATTTCCAGAAAGTCTTAACTACATGTAGTTTATGAAAGTGGAAACCTTGACCTAAAAGTTTTTTGGTAATTTGTAAATTTCTACTGTGAAAATCCAAAATATCAGTACATGCTCTAGCGTACCGGATGAGCTGTGATATGTAATATGTACCGGATGAGCTGTGTATATGACAAACGAGATGATTTTGGATTCAACATAGTAAATTTCCCCTGGCTTGACGGTGATGTCCCCAGATTACCGTCATACGGTATCTACATTTCACAGCTCATCCGGTATGCTAGTGCATGTACTGATGTTTTGGATTTTCATAATAGAAATCTACAAATTACAAAGAAACTTTTAGGTCAAGGTTTTCGCTTTCACAAACTAGTAAAGACTTTCTGGAAATTTTACAAAAGTTATGATCAACTTCTTTTGAAATTCGGACCCCTACAAGCAACGGAGTATATTACTTTAGGTATTTCACAACCTGCATTTTATGGTGACATAATTAACAAAATAAGAAGGATCAAAGGTAGACAGCATATGTATCGAAAATGCGTCAGAGTCATCAAACGCCTTTTATACCGTGGATATGATCCTAATGTCACCAGACGGACACTAGGCTTGGTACTTGACCAATCTACAGTCTTGTACAAGCGCATCCTTGAGACTTGCACTCTGACTGACTGTGACGACGGGACTCCATGACGGGCCCTGTCCAAACCTCTTTAGAGAAGACAGGGCCCCGACCACCTGTCCTCTCTGAATGTCAGTCGGACTCCTCGGGTGATTACATACATGAGCTCGCTACAGCCGGCAGAGCACGGACTGTATTAAGCATGCCCTCTTTTTATATCCATTTACATATTCATCTGTGTCTCTGGGGCCTCTGCGTTTCGCGGTCGTGTTTGTGTGATGTCATCTTGCAATGAGGAAGTTGTTTTACACCACAATTGTACGTTCTTCGAGACCTCTGGGTAATTGGAGAAGTGAGAGGGTTGTGCGCACGTAATCCAGGATAACAACACCGTCTGCTATTTACGTGGCAGATGGCCGTCCTAAGTCGGCACCGGTTGCCCATTGGTCTCGTCGGTTTATGTGTAGTCTTTTATGTTTCATGTTTCTATGTTGTGAGTTGGTGTTCCTTGTCCCTTTTGCGTCTCTTTCTGTGGGTATCTGTTCTGTGTTTTTTGCATGGGTGTTTTGGGATTTTGCTGTGGGTGCTGCAACCTAGTGTTGTTGGAGATCCCCTCCTTTCATGTAAATGCCGTATGACGGTTATCTTGGAACATCACCGTCAAGCCAGGGGAAATTTACTATGTTGAATCCAAAATCATCCCTTTTGTCATATACACTTGTATGAATCTTTCCGTTTACAATTTTGATATTTAGGTCCAAAAATTGTGTTTCTGTATTCGAAAGGTTTGCCTTGTTAAGGGTTAATTCTTGTGGATAAATTTCATTCTTATATAATTCAAAAGCAGGATTGTCAATGGTGAGAATATCATCCAGATACCTAGAAGTATTATTGAAACATTTCAGCTCATCAAATTTTCTTTGCTTTTGAAGATTTTGGATAAATTCTTTTTCATAAGTGTATAAAAATAAATCTGCAACAAGAGGCGCACAGTTAGTACCCATAGGAATTCCTACAACCTGCTTGTATAGATCCTCACCAAATCTAACATAAATATTGTCCAAGAGGAAGGACAAGGCATTACACAGGTCACTACATGTCCATGATTTGTATGATTTGTAGTCTGTCGAGGAAAAGAAACCCTTCGATTCAGATGTACAAATGTAAGTTTTTCGCTCTCGATCAAAACACCATTTAATGAGATTAGATAATCGATCATTAATTTTGTCATGAGGAAGTGTGGTGTACATATTAGAGAAGTCGTATGAAGAAATCGTATTGGCTTGGAAATTTCCAGATTTCATTTTTTCAATCACATCTCCTGAATTCTTTATAGACCAAAATAGATTTACATCGTTCCTGTTTAGAACCGTTTCACAATATCTAGTTATTTGTTCTTTAATAGCAGTAAGTGCTGACGTCAGATTTCTAGACAAAATTGTAGTGGAGCAGTTACTAGAATTAGCAATAAATCGAAATTTATAAGGAAACTTGTGCAGTTTCGGTATGCAATATAGTGTTGGGAGATCCAATTTAGAAATAGAGATATTGAATGAAGACAGTTCACTGTTATGCTTGCTTAAAATGTTAGATGCACTTTCATTGCTTTTGATATATGTATTAGTAGACGAAAGTTCCGAAATCAAAGTTGATATGTAGTAACGTTTTCAAATGATAATGGTGTTGTTGGCTGCTTTATCAGCTGGTGCAAAGACATATTTTTCATGTAATTTACTTAGTTTGGATTTGAAATATCTTTCTGATTTGGAACGTGGATTTTGAAAAAGATGAGGGTTTTTATGGAAGTTACCTATTCGAATATCCGTTATATCTAAAATGAGGTTTTTCCAGTCATTCAGAGCATGCGGTTCGACTCCTTCAGATTTACACCATCTTTTCGTATAATTATCTAAGGCTTCCGTAAGCACTTCACGGCATTTGACAAAGTCTATCTTGGATGGGATTCTATACTTAGGTCCTTTTTTAAGAAGACCACGGAGCTGTCTGTCTTGGATAATTGAAAAGTCACCTGTAACAACATGGCCAGCTGGTTTGTAGAGATATTTAGAAGTTGGACATTCTCAAGAAGCAGGACACGATTCAAGTATGTCAGGATCCGTTGTAACTTTATTATAGTTAAAAACAAAGTTTCGAATAGGTTTTTTGTACTTATAACAAATAAGAGGTGGCTCTAAATTTTCAAAATATTGAGGAATGGTACTTTGTACGCGATGATCCCGAAAAATATTAGAGATGTTAAGAAGATCAAAACCTTTGTTAATAAACGGGACTTTTATGAATCGTTTTTTAAGTGAGGTGTTTTTCACAATAGGATAAAGTTTATACTGTGCGAATGAGACAATGATATTAAGTCTGAATCAGTCAGTGTTTCTTAAGAATGCAACCTCTGCTTCATCCAAGATAGATTTCAAGTGCATAACTGGTATTGACGACAGAGCATGTAACAGCTCATGTCTTCCGCCATTGCGTGCTAAAGTAAGTAAATCGTTGAGTGAGCGGTATATTCTGGATCGTTTTCTTTTTTGTCTGTTTCGTCATTTCCAGTGCGACCTGTATTTCCTTTTAGTGTTTAGGCGAATTGAAAATATGTTGATATTGGTAGAAGCTGAGGAAATGTTTTCTTGTCCATAAATTTGATCGTTTAAACCAAGAGGGTACGCAGTCTGAAGTTTGGTGATCCAGGCAAGTTCAGCTTGTAGTCGGCGTTTTTTAATTTCGGTCTTACTTTCATTTTTACGTTTTGGAAAAGTCTGAACTGGGGTAATTGTGATATCCGAAATAGAATGATTATATTTAACAAAGTGATTATAAAGAAAGTTTATGTGTTTTTGTTGACGTGAGGTTCTGATCTTATAAGAATGGTTCCTAAAACGAGATTTTAAAGGTTGGCCTGTCTCACCTACATATTGTGCGCCACATCCCCTGGCATTTCAAGTCATTACGTAAATAAGATCTTGAGACGATCAATCGATGTCTTGGTCTACCTCGATTTTGAATTTCTGCCCATTTACACTTGATGTTATTATGGAGTCGCAGTTGATGAGGTGACACAACGAGCATCTTGTACTTTTGCACTTAGAAATAATTGAGAACCCTCTGTGTCTGTGGTTGAATGTAGAGCCTGCAGATGGAGTAGTGCGTAAAATACGACTATGGGGTCTAAATTTGAGAGGTGATAAGAGTACTCTTGGTGAGGAAAAAAGTTTATTACTGTTGAATGTCGACGATGGTAAAGTGACTGTAGTGACAGAGGGTAGTCTCAAGGGGGTTAGTTTGATACGAGGCGACCTTAAAAATGCCATAATGCGATAATGGAAGAAAGGGGAATTAGAGTCTTACGTAGAAGACACTACAACAAAGCCAAGTTAGAGAACACAATGTAATTAAAACACTTCAAACATCGGGTCGCAGGGAATTGCTTTACCAACTCCACACTGCAACACGAAATAAGTGTAGATATAAAAAGAAGGGAGGAGATCTCCAACAAGACCCCGTTGCAGCATCAACAGTAAAACACCAAAACACCCGATGCAAAAACACAAAAGACGAGTACAGCACGAGACGGAAAAGATACACATGACATATAAACATCAAACACAAAAGACTACACATAAACCGACGAGACCAATGGGCAACCGGTTCCGACTTTGGACGACCATCTGTCACGCAAGTAGCAAATGGTGTGGTTATCCTGGATTACGTGCGCACAACCCTCTCACTTCTCCAATTACCCAGAGGTCTCGAAGAACGTACAATCGTGGTGTAAAACAACCTCCTCACTGTAAGATGACATCACACAAACAAGACCGGAAACGCAGAGGCCCCAGAGACACAGATGAATTTGTAAATGGATTTAAAAAGAGGGCATGCGTAATACAGTCCGTGCTCTGCCGGCTGTAGCGAGCTCATGTATGTAATCACCCGAGGAGTCCGACTGACATTCAGAGAGGACAGGTGGTCGGGGCCCTGTCTTCTCTAAAGAGGTTTGGACAGGGCCCGTCATGGAGTCCCGTCGTCACAGTCAGTCAGAGTGCAAGTCTCAAGGATGCGCTTGTACAAGACGGTAGATTGGTCAAGTACCAAGCCTAGTGTCCGTCTGGTGACATTAGGATCATATCCACGGTATAAAAGGCGTTTGATGATTCTGACACATTTTCGATGGTTATGCTGCCTACCTTTGTTTATCATATCACCATAAACGACAGGTTGTGTAATACCCATAGTAATGTACTCTGTTGCATGTATAGATCCGAATTTTAAAAGAAGTTGACTGTAATTTTTTTAAAATTTCCAGAAAGTCTTAACTAGTTTACGAAAGCGGAAACCTTGACCTAAAAGTTTTTTGGTAATTTGTAAATTTCTACAGTGAAAATCCAAAATATCAGTACGTGCTCTAGCGTACCGGATGAGCTGTGATATGTAAATGCCGTATGACATTTAAAACCTATTCGAAGCCATAGATTGGTTACTATATTCATTGAAATTAGCACAAGGTTCACGAATACAACATACCTTCTGTAATATTGCTTTAAAAAACCTCACATTTAAAGTTCAAGTTATATATGATTTATTAGTGTATAGGAGATACAAGATTGCATGCAGGGAAATGGGTAGGGAGGGGGGGGGGGGTCAAGGAAATAAATGGTGTAATACCCAATTGATGCCTTATACGCCTTTCAAATCCAAATTCATGGGAAACGAAACTGCAATGACAGCAGTAATTCATTCCTAATGTGTGATCGATCAATGTGTTTTCAGATATCGTTTTGGTAAAAAAAAGGGTTAAATTCTATTACCCAGCTGACAATACTATACTTATTTGTTGATAAATTTATCATTTAGATTTCATTGTTAGAACTAGTAAAATTAATTTGGACTGCTTATGAAAAGAACTTTGGCTGGAAGCATCACTGATGAAAATGTAATATTCGAAACACGTGTCTTGTGCATAAAATTGGTTTGAAATTTTCTTCAAGAAGGCATAGAGTTGGAACCCCTCCGCTTTTTTCGATTGGTAAAAAAGGTTTTGTATGACTTTTTTTCCGTGACTTCATTTCCCGCATTTTTGCTATTGTGACGATTATTAAAACAATGGAGGGGATCTTCAACAACACCAGATTGCAGTACCCACAGCAAAACCCCAAACACCCAGCGCAAAAACACAGAGCAGACACACACAGAAAGTGACAGGAAACGTCAAAGGTTAACACAGCCACATAAAACGAAAAGGACTACACGTAAACGACACCAATGGGCAACCAGTGCCGACTTAGAACGGCCAACTGCCACGAAAAAAGCAGAAGTGTAGTTATCCTGGATTACGTGTGCACAACCCTCCCACTTTTCCGATAACCAAGAGGTCTCGAAGAACGAACAATTTTGGTGTAAAACAACCTACTCACTGTCAGATGACCGCACACAAACAAGACCGCAAAACGCAGGGGCCCAAGCAATACAGATGAATATGTAAATGGATATAAAAAGAGAGCGTACGTAATGCCATCCGAACTTTGCCGACTGTAGCGAGCTCACGTATGTTAATACCCGAGGAGCCCGACTGACATTAAGAGAGGGAAGGCGGTCGGGCCCTGTCATCTCTAAAGAGGATTGGATAGGGCGTTTCATGGAGTACTGTCGTCAAAGTCAGTCAGAGTGCAAGTTTTAAGAATGCACTGGTACAAGACTGTAGATTGGTCAAGTACCAAGTCTAGTGTCCGTATTGTGACATCAGGATCATATTCACGGTATAAAAGGCATTTTATTATTCTGACGCATTTTCGATTGATATGTTGTCTATGTTTGATCCTTCTTATTTTGTTAATCATGTCACCATAAAATGCAGGCTGTGAAATACCCAAAGTAAATACTCTGTTGCTTGTATTGGTCCGAATTTCAAAAGAAGTTGACGATAATTTTTGTAAAATTTCAAGAAAGCCTTTACTAATTTGTGAAAGCGAAAACTTTGTTCGTTTCTTATTAATTTATAAATTTCTACTATGAAAATCCAAAACATCAGTACATGCTCTAATATACCAGATGAGCTGTGAATTTTACTATGTTGAATCCAAAATCATCTCTTTTGTCATACACACTTGAATCTCTCCTTTAAACTCCCGGGTTAAGTAAGGGTTATTCTACTGTCTCCGAGGGCGTAGCCCGAGGAGCAGTTGAATAACCCACTTGTTGCACGGCAATTGTTAGGCCATCAAACAATTATCACCAATGATTACTAATTATAAGTCGCCATTCCGAGTAGGAGAAAACTACTCATGGTAAGAAAATAGATAAGAATAAAAAATCATTTCAAAGAAAATAACTGAAAGGAAATAAAAAAAATTGGTCCAGTCTATGACTTAAATGAGAGAAAATTAAAAAAAAAACAAAATGAAAACTGATATTTTAATTTTTCAAAGTAAATAGACTACATAGGAAGCGGATTTTAGGAGTTGCGGTTTAGGATTCAACTGTACAAGTTTTCCAATAAATATTCAAAACTACGGGAATATTCCGCTATAATTATATCTTTATTTCTGTTCAAAACTGTTCAATGGTACCAGTCCGTACGTTATGAATGGATCGTCGTAAGAATTACATTATTCAATCGAAATCTTACGAGTTAAAACTGTTTTGTTTGATTTCGTTGGTAGTTGATTCTACGCATATTGAAATATTTTAAAACGCATGGATCTAGAGTGGACATGGAGTAGGTACCACTCCCTCCCCTGGCCATCCCCGGCTGGATTTTGCAAAAAAAGCGATTTAGTCCCGTTTTCCCCTATTTTCTTTCAAAATCAAAGGCTGAACACCTTTCACTAACGGGCTGGACCCACCTCTTGGAAAAAAATCTAGATTCGCCCATGACATTTAAAATAGAATTTCAAACCTTCAATCGCGGGATTTTTTTCCTATGAAAACAATTTTAGATATAGGGAACATTCGTTTCCTTTTTTCAAACGGGAGGCAACGGACGTCAGGTCAGTTAAGGACAGTTAACGGCTCAGTTGATCATTCAATGATTACTTCAATCATTATTTCAATCATTGCTTCACAATGAAAAATATTGCACCGTCTGGAAAGGTGTAAATTACCGTCTACAACGTAGACCGTGCAACAATGAAAGAATATTAGGTAACAGGCATTCTAAAGCTGATTTTTAGGAAATGAAATGATAAGGAATTACTCTAATTTGTATTATGTAAGAAGGAGGTATAACAGGAAAAAAGACGTCGAACTGAAATTAAATTGGAAGTAGAAGAAGTTGTAAACGTTGACTTTAGTTCGAGTTATCATGTTATCATGTAATTATCTTCCGATATATTTACTGTATATATCCCATATAATACTCCCATATAATACGTATTTTTCTTCAATCTGACGTTATACTTTAAAACATCTTAATAATAATAAAACATGCATTACTCTACAATGATTATACATGTAGTAATACACATTTCCCTCTTTTTCTTCTAGAATATGTCTCGTCCATTAAGTTGAATCACATCTCCATGAAATTGAATTGGGATCAAGCGGTAACAGAATGCAGAACCCGAGGAATGTATTTAGCGATTCTTAGTAACCAAATTACGTTTAGCGCTGCACAGAAGTATATTCTTACAAACCCGTAAGTAATTTAATCTTATGTTATTTTATGTCAGATCTAAGAAGCATGCAGAGATTTGACTTTAAACAAAATAGCTTTATAAATTGGCGGAACACACGCATCAGGATTACAAAAATGAAATAGGTACTTTGTAAACCGACGACATACAAAGCAAAATAACGCAATACAAGAATACGCATACATAAAATAAACATGGAAAACAAAAAGACATCTACAGTAAAAAATATAATTAGCAAGAAAAAGTATATCACACAACACCAGATATCTCACGAAAAGAGAAAGAGTAGTTAAATAGACGGAGACAAATACAAAATCAGATATCTCTCGAGGTGAGAACGAATAGACAAACAGCCGGTGACAATAAGATCACACCATATTGTCATGACTCTAAGGAGACCAGCGTAAAATGATAAAGTTTTGCAATCATTATCATTATTTCAAATAGCATAACTTTTAAGATAAATGTATGTCCATTAACTCACTCTCCAATGATCTTCGTTTATCATCGGTTTACAACCTAGAATCATATTTAGATATAGCTCATATCAGGAATCAAATACATGCATGTTAGTACCTTAGCAAATATAATTTATCCATTATAATTTGCTTTGAATATTTTAGAGACCTGAAAGAAACAGATGGACTTTGGATAGGTCTTCGGAGAGAAAACAACAGTTTTACATGGCTTGATGGGACAGTTGGCTATGACTTACCTTGGGACGGGAATTGGCCAAAAGAGGGCGTCAAACAGTGTGTATCCATACATAAAAAACGATCTCTATTTAGAGCTGTGATGTGTAGATCATTGCTATATGTTTTATGTAGCGAACGTTAAAAAGGCCTCTTTTTTCTAATAACAAAAAGAAGAGTATCCATCAATATGATTCTGATTTTGTAAAAAGTATTTATCAATAAAAGTTAAAAAAAGGAAATGTATTCTATCGTATAATTTATAATAATCAATGTAATTGACTGAGTTATAACACTGAAATTGGAATTATTATAATATGTCTTACGTCAAAATGCAAAAGTTCTTTTGAGACATAAAGAGACGGCTATTCTAATCCGAAAATAGAACCTGCAGCAACGCAATTGTTAAGATATCAATATTATATGGAATGCGGCTAGAATGAAACTAACAATTGTTCGGCTTATTTTCTTGCATATGCACAACCAATGTATTTCTTTGAGATGAAAATATCCACAAGAAACGTGGTACATTCCGGAATGTATACGTTCATGACGTCACAATACATTAGATCTAAAGAAACATTCCGCGACGGCTGTTCTAACCTGTTAACATGTACGATAATGTACTTGCTGTATGTTTGCATACCTGTTACAGAACACAAAACCAGATACTTAATTTTCGATGCAATAGCACATCCAATTTGAATGGAAACAAAATCGTGCAAATGGGCGTCATAGAGGAATTGGCATACTTGACTCATATCCAGTAATAATCGATGGCATAAAAATATTTAGCGTGATCTTAAACTTTCTTTACAGTGCTTACTCAGTTAAAATATGAATTCAATAATCAGTACTAATTATTTCACATGTATCAGGAAACATATCTAATGCAAGCATAGTATCCAAGCAGGAAGGACATAAAAAGGAAGCCCAACGCAATTCCCATTTCTGTCTTAGCGTAACCTTAAGTGTCTCTGCTTTGCCACCAAATGACCAAAATTACTAGTAACCTCAGCCATTGGGGGCAACCTGATGATAGAAAAGAATGCACGAAGTGTATGCAGAAGGGCCATAATACCAGAGACTGTACCAATGAGGTGGTCTGTAGATCCTACCATGTCTCTGGCCATATAAGCTCACAATGTCCCATACCCCATACCCCTATACGAGGACCTCTCTGAAGAAGAATCCTCTGCTGAGGAAACTGAATATGAAGGCAAAGATGAAGGAGAGGTAGAGGCTACCCATGAACCATCTGAACCTGTTAACAATGAACAGAGTAAGGATGAAGAACCCTCTTCAACACCATCCCAACAACAACCAAATGCCAAAGTTAATAAAACACCAAAAAAAAAAATCTTCAAGATGAAGGAGAGGTAGAGGCTACCGATGAACCATCTGAACCTGTCAACAATGAACAGAGTAAGGATGAAGAACCCTCTTCAACACCATCCCAACAACAACCAAATGACCAAGTTAATAAAACACCAAAAAAAAAATCTTCAAACCTAAAAAAAGAATGCCAAATCTACCTTACACCAATACTTTGCAGATAAAAACACACAGCAACGAAAATCAAGCAACATCCCCCCTCATGTCAGAACTCCACCAACATCCACTGAGTTGATTCAGTGTGCATCAGGAAAAAAAAACCAAAGGAACATAAGTCCAAAACGAAGTAAAATGTATGATACGTGTTCCATGTCATCATCTGGCACTGACTCAGGACGGTTGTTAAAGGTGTCAGATGGTCACAGGAAAAATAGAAACAAGAACTCTAAATTGATGGATATGTATAACTAAAACACATAAATTAATCACAATATAAAATGAAGGTTTTGCACTTACTAACATTAAACACTCAAGGTCTTCGTGATATTAGAAAATATAGAATGCAGAAATAATAAATATCAAAACAGGCAATATCAATGACATAACATATTGTTTGATAAACGTTTATGCACCAAATGAGAAAAAAATGCAAGAACAGATTTTTTTAAAAGTTAAAAGAATTCGTAAAAACTAACAGTGAGGGCTTTAATATTTTTGGAGGAGATTGGAATGAAATTCAGAATAAGAAGGATAGATATTTAAAAAGTTATATAGCAAAACCAGTTAAAAATCTTAAAAAAATAATTACAACACATGCATTAGTTGATCCAAGGGAAATTAAAAATTCAAGTAACTCACAGTTTACATGGCAAAGGGAAAATTCCGCTTGTGAGGCAAGCAGGATAGATTATTTTCTTATTGCAAATGAATTCACACAATATATAGTAAACTCAGACATTAGACCAGCAATAATAAATTACACAGATCATATGGCTGTAAGCTAAAAGTTAAATATCGAACATCTTATAATTTTCTTAGTTCAAAATCGTATAGTACTCCCCTAGTTATGGAGCTGATATTTTCAGGGATTCGGATTAGGTAAAGGCAAGTTCACACCAAAACTTGGTGAGGGTACATGGCCGAATTACCGAGAAACGAGAACGATAACTTTACCAATATTTCTGCAATTCTGAAAAAGTCTCAAAATATTGTAAGTTCAAAATACTTTAGTAATCCCCTGGTTATGAAGCTGATATTTTCAGGGATTCATGCCTAGGTACATATAAAGACAAGTATACACTCAATTTTGGTGAGGGTAAATTGCCGAATTACCAAGAAACGAGGCCGAAAACTTTGCCAATATTTCTGCAATTCTGACAAAGTCACATACTTTTCTTATTTCAAAATCTTATAGTAATCCCCTGGTTATGGAGCTGATATTATCAGGGATTCATATCTAAGTATAGACAAGTATACTCTAAAATGGTGAGGGTACATGGCCGAATGATAGAAAAGCGATACCGAGAACATTGTCAATATTTCTGCAATTCTGACAAAGTCTCAAAATTGTTTTAGTTCAAAATTTTACAGTAATCCCCTTGTTATGGAGCTGATATCTTCAGGTTTCAAGCCTATGTTTAGACAAGTACACACTAATTTGGTTAGGGTATATGGCCAAATTACAGAGAAATGAGATCGAGAACTTTGCACTTGTGACAAAGTCTAATAATTTTCATAGTTCAGAATTTTATAGTAATCCCCTAGTTATGGAGATGATATTTTCAGGGATATTCATGCCTAGGTATAGACGAGTAGACAATGAATTTAGTGTTGGTACATGGCCTAATTACCGAGAAATGAAATCGAGAACTTTGACAATATTTCTGCCATTCCTACAAACTTCAAAATTATCTAAGTTCAAAATTTTATTGTAATCCCCTGGTTATGGAGCTGATATTTTTAGTGATTTATGTCTAGGTATAGACAATAACACATATAAATTCGCTGAGGGTGACACTGATTACTTTGCGAATATTTCTGCAATTCTGACAAAGTCTACTAATTTTCTTTGTTCAGAATTTTATAGTAATCCCCTGGTTATGGAGATGATATTTTCAGGGATATTCATGCCTATGTACACACTAGAATTCGGTGAGGTTTCATGACCTAATGACCGAGAAATGAGACCGAGAACTTTGCCAATGTTTCTGCAATTCTGACAAAGTCTCATACTTTTCTTCGTTCACAATTGTACATTAATCCCCTGGTTATGGAGCTCATATTTTTAGGGATCCCTGCCTAGGTATCGACAAGTAAGATATTAAGATAGACACGAACAGATAGACAAAGAGACAGATACACAGACAGATAAGAATATAAGATTCAATTAATCTAGTCTATTGAAAGCAAAATAATAAAAAAAATAAAATCCAAAGCAGTAACAGTAGGGGGGGGGGGGGGGTTCAGAAAGACATACGCCGAAAGACACACGTGCAGACACTTAAATACATACAGACAGGCACATAAATAAAAATGCACTAAGACAGACACATGAATAAAGGGACTTAAAGACAAACACAAAGAAAAACAAGCAAGCATGTAGAAATAAAGAGTTTAACACACAGGGACAGACAGACAGAAAAATACAAAGATAGACAAACACAAAGACGGACAGACAGATAAATAGACAAAAAGACACATACAGAAAGTATCACTGACAGACAGATATACAGATGGACAGACAGACAAACAGACTTACGCATGGGCAGACTCGACAGACACACATAGTCAAAAACACTCAAAGTAAAGATGCATTGTCAGACAGACAGACAGGTAAATAAACACCCACACAGACAGTCAAGGATTATTTTCATTGAAAGAAAGGAAGAAACGAAAGGACAAACATTAAGATAGACACGAACAGATAGACCAACATACAGATACACAGACATATAATATCAGACAAAATTAATCTAATCTATTGAAAGTAAAATAATAAAAAAGATAAAATCCAAACCAATAACAGTAGGGGGGATCTGATATGGGGGAAAGACTACTAAATAGCAGTTTTTCCGCCATGGGGAGAATTCTATTATATAGTAGGGCTGAGTATTGCGGGTCAAATTTGTATTGCGATATATTGCGATATTTGGAAAAATATCGCGATATTGGAAAAATATCGCGATATATTGCAATATTTTACAACATCGAGATTCCTTATGATTTTCATTTTCCAAACTAAATTTTTCAAAATTTTGTACAAAAAATCATAAAATGTCAGATGGACACGACCAATGATGACGTGCAGACAAATTTGATAGTTCTTCCATAACATTCGAAGTCATACATGCATGAATGCATGAATATCCGATTGAAAGATGTACTTGTCTCCATGACATGTGCAGTTTTTTGACATACTTATTCTAAAGGTCGAATAAATTGCTTGGTATCTATAGTATGATAGGCTGTGAAGCAAAGTACTTAAACTTCTTCTATGAAGTAGTCGTGTTTAAAAGTGGCTAGTCAGAAAATTGTAGATTTAATCATCGTTGTATCAGACGAAATATTAAGAATAAGAGGTGGAATGCGCCAGATGTAAATCGTGAAGTTCTAACTTAGAGGTCATACATGTATCTTAAATGCATATCATAACGACATGGAGATAAGAATTATATCCACCTTTGGCAATTTGAACTACCCTATTGTTGTATATTGAGAAGGAATTCGCGTTTTCTCATGATTTTCAAAGAAACAACAGTTACTTAAAAATATGAAGATAACAAAAAATCGCCAGAAACCGGTTTTCGAAAACGAATATCGAACTACGTATTGCGAAGCCTCGTATCGCAATATACCGGTACCGCAATAAAACCGCTCAGCCCCACTACATAGCAGTTTTTTCCGGAGGAAAAGCTACTATGTGGGAAAAACTACTATATGAAAACCGGCATATGGTTGAAAAAAATCATTATCATCATTTCGATAACTGTCATTTGTAACCTCTCAATATTAACAAAATTATAATGGTAAGCTTTTCTGTATGTTATTAGGTCAACTACACATGCAGAATATCATAGTATTACTAGGACAAAAGATATATAAGCATCTTTATTTTGAACATCCCGTTTTCACTTTGTTCCCGGATGCCACGGAGGCCATGTTTCAAGCCACCGTGGACGAAACGTGGTGACGTCAGACAACGTAGGGGAACGGGATCGACAAACGTAACTAGCCGTGTGTTTTTAAAAACTGTCAAAACATTTGTCACGGCACCCCAAGGTGCAGATGGCCTACTTTAGAAACTTTCAATCAAAGTGAAGTTGACTTAAGCCCTGGTCACAACCCGTCGTGCGTTTTTGGACGTACGAATTTACATAGGCTACGCGCACTAAGGGAGGCTAAGGCAGGCTAAGAGAGGAGGAAGTGGCAAGAGTACGCACACGTACGGTCATATGGAACTATTACATGCATCATATGCTGCGCTTGTTGCAAGTAGATGTACGTGCAGACAACGTGCGTGCAACTTGCTCACGACGTATGATCTCCGTACGTCTTCTGCGTTATCGTGTTGGTGTTGTACTTACACGTACTGCTAACGTACGCGTTCCTCACTCGCTTACGCGACAAGTTTGTTGCACGTACTTACAACGTACTCACAATGTACATGTCGTGCTTATCGATGACTCCGTAGATCGAACGCAGACAGGACGCAGCGAAAGTTCTGTATGCACTAAAACTACGTCCTGTCTGCGTGTTTCCAAATCGGTGCGGAGGCCGTACGGAACTCTTACTGATAATGCACAGACATCGTGCGGATCCCCAAAGTTTGCCTACGTTTTTACACGTAGACTTCACGTAACTGTACCTACGACAGGTTGTGACCAACGCTTTATATGTCCCGTTTAGCTGTGGCTGCTTCAGGACAGATGAGCGATTTCTCACGGCGAGCTAAGGAGTGTTAGCCGTTTTGTCACGTTCAATTACGGTACCTCGACTTTTACGGTTTATTTTAAGTTCTTACAGCCGTAGGTTGAAGCGTATATAGTATTCAGGAGTCGCAGCTTGTTAGCTTGATAGACCGTGCGAAACCGTAACGAGAACTAACAGAACTTGAATACTAAATCAGTTGAGAAAGTTTGTGTTGCAATTTATTTATTTATTTATTTATTTATTTTTTAGGTTTAAGCCATATTTGTGCCGTTTTGACTATACTACAGGGAATAGCATGGCGGCATAATAAAGGTTGAACTTAGAATTATTTATGTATAGGCACATATCACTAAAAATTTCAGATCCCAAACCAGGAGATTGTAATATAGTGTATGGATTAAAATTGAACAAACAACAAAGAAGTACCTAACAGTTATTCAGTTTTAAAGTCGAGAAGGCATGGCCAAATCGTGAGAATTCCAATCGGAACAGTTGCGAACCCCAGAATAAACAACATTCCGAAGTGAGACCAGGTGCCCGGGGAGAGTCAGTGTTGCATGCAACACCCGTCACAAGAGATCCGTGGAAATCTGTCAAATTCGTTTTAATGGTGTACAGATGACGATAGTCATTCGGATATTAAGCTGTTAACCAGTCATTATCGATTTTACTACCCCATTTTGAAAAATCCCTGTCGCTATACTTCATCGCAGTTATAGAGGAATATGGTAAAGCTCTCGTGTGATCTTTATGATTATTTTGAAACAATACATATAATTGTGAAATTATATAACCTCAACTTTGTATCTTTTGCATTTTATGTGGATGAGCTATTGCATCAAACTTGGCGAATAGTGCAAAATCTGCATGTCGCAGCCCAATATACATTAAAAGAAGACCTTTTATCTAGAGAAATTAACTGATTTGAATCACATCATTGTTACTTATTTCAATTATGAATGTCAGAGATTGTTGTATTCAATCGTTAAGATGCAGATTACCAAGGATATCTTTTCAATTACTCATAATGTGTTGTCGCTAAAGCGGCATTAACAGGCGTTACGTACATTCTGATGATCACAAATTTACAAGCATCACCCTGTCACTGAATTGTTTGTCCTTTTTCAAGTCTACTTTTACCATTCTTCAAAGATATTAAATGCAGATCATCATTGAAACTTTCATAATTGAATAGGAGAGCGTTGTTTCCGTATTTCTTGATGTCATACGTTCAGGTTTTAACAAGCGTGACCGTCTGTAGGGCATACCCTGGTCAATAATCAGAGACCGTGGTATTATCCTCGTGAAGGCTTGGTCGTGAACTACTTATCTATACAAATTATATTTCCTTTCCACTATTTATGTCCTTCTTGTGGACAGATTTTTGAAGAAATTTTTAACATCCGTTACACTTAACAAGCGTGACCAAAAGATCCTACGTATCAGAACATTGATATTTACAGGTATGATGGATAAAATGAACTATACTTATCTAACTTTGTAAAACGAGAGTATACAGTTAAAAATGACTGCATATGTGTCTGCGATTATGCAAGACACATAATCTAGAGCCATTTTGATGCAAAAATTCGTCTCGAAACGCACATGTATTATAGATTTCCCAGTTACTCAGAAAACTAGTAAAACTATAATTTTCATTCAGTTTCTGGTAGAGATATTCAGTCTGTTAATTTTCAGTTGGTATTGGTTTACTTAATTACATATTTGGAACAATTTAGTTGAAGATAAAAGAAGTAACGGATGTTAAGAAATACGAGATAAGTGATAAACTATCAATGTATTCATTTAAAAATGAATCTGATATCAATGGGTGCAAATTTTAATGATAAATTAAGTATGTAAATATAAAGCAATAGTCTCAAACAAATACTGGCGTAGTAATCGTCCTAGCATGTAAGAAAAGTGGTCATTTCGGCCTATAGTTATGTGAAGTCTACACATGAAGCTTAAAAATTCCCATAATGATAATTTGATAACATTTTCTTTGCGAATGAGCGTTACAACTGAATGTCCATACATTTCGTGGACTTAGATATCGTGTTTTACAATCAGCTGTTGATTATCAAGTGCATATGCCTTTAAAAAAAGTAACGGATGTTAAAATGTTTTTGGATTTTGTTGTTTTACATTAATGCTTTGAAATCAAAAGTTTAGACGAAGGTACAATGTTCATTCTTCATATTTTCGAAACGTATCCAAATTACTTCAGAAAAGTAATAGACAAAGTAGTTCTTGTTCATAACTTTGATTGTTTCATTGAGTATCAAAGTTTTGCTTGTATTAACATCCGTAACTGACTCCGAATACGTCGTGTTTTTCAAGTACTCACAATTATTCGAATATGCATGAATACCTACTGAAATCTTTCTAACATTTGTGCAAAAAATAGGTGATTTACAGCAATGAATATTAGTATTCATAACAACTTTGAAGGCTATTTCGGTCTTTTTAACAGCCGTTACCATTTGGCTGACTTTCTATTATGCTTGTTTAAGAAATATAGTTCTTGTTTTCTATTAATTTCGTAATTCCTTCATTTAATTACATGTTACATACGATGGAAATACAACAAGGGTTGGAAGGATCCTTATCGGGGGAAGGGGGGGGGGTCAAGCCTGCCCATGCAGGGTGATATAGCCTGTTAGTGTTATACATGATTGTTATACTGCTCTTTTTTTAAAGTTGAAGCCTCAAAGTTCAAGCTTATCCAATTTTCCCTCCGGAAGAAATATTTCAATCTACTGCTTATTGGGGAGATTAACAAAAAAAAAAAAACGCATCCAGATTCTAAGAAAAGGATATGATCAGTACTACTATAATAATGTACCAATCTCGCATAATCATGACAGGCCATGCCCTTGACAATGGATGAAAGTGACGTGTAACTGTAATAATTACCTCTCCTCTCAGAAAAAAAGCCGGAAAATACAATTATCAGTGTTTTTGATACATTTTTTTTTCAAAACCTTTAACCTTGTCTATAACTTTTCAATGACAAGTGATAGGGCTTTCATATTTCACTTAAGACCGAGAACAGGCCAAAATTTTATTCTTGAGTTGGTATTTTTAAAAATACCAACTCAAGAATAAATGTTGGCCTGTTCTCGGTCTAATTTAACATGTGTATTTCTTGTGACATGGCCTTTCCATGGATACCAAAATTTTTGACCTTGTGATCTTGACCTTTGAGATCGACCTCCTTAAAAAAAACTTTAACCTTCTCCATTACTTTTTAATTGAAAGTGATAGGGCTTTGATATTTCACATGTGTACTCCTTGTGAAAAGATATTTCCATGGATACCACAATTTTTTACCTTGTGATCTTGACCTTGGAGTTTGACGTACTTTTCAAAAACTTTGACCTTGACCATAACGTTTGAACGTAAAGTGACAGGGCTTTCAAATTTTACATGTGTATTCCTTGTGACCAGACCTTCCTGTTGGTAACAACATTCTGGCCTTGTGACCTCGTCCTTGGAGATTGACCCACAGTTAAAAACTTCAACCTCGACCATAAGTTTTGGATGGTAATTTTTAAAATGATAGGACTTTAATATTTCACATGTGCATACCTTTTCATAAGCCCTGCCCCTTGGTAACAAAACAAAAGTTTGGACCCTTTGACCTTTTCTTGGAGTTTAATCTTTCATATTTAGAATTTTTACAAAATTCGATGTTCCAGCTTTATTTTTATTTCGAGCGACGCAGCTGAAATTCTCATACATACGCACACCCTATCAGTTTCATGTGGGTCTGACTCCGAGTATACGAGATAAATGGACTAGAAGTTTCTTCATAATTCATCAAATCTACATAAGCGTTGCAATATTCGATGTTTTAACATATTTATTGCTTCCGGCAACTCACATGAAATGCTCATGGAATCATGCCTAGGCAAACAGACTCACTAAATCATTAGGGGCAGAACTCATGCGAAAATGATTTATCCCCTATTGTCGGCAATTTTTCATTGTAAAGTATGCAGTTTTACCAAAAATATCAATTCAGCAATGGAACTTTCTAGGAGTATTTTTTTCTGAAATAATGTAACAAACTGAGCTGATACCATTTATCGTCCTTGTCGGTTTCAAATATATCTTGATATGCAAATAGAGTAAATTCCCTGTAGTCGCAGCCCTAACTAAGAATAGGGGTGTTTTGGATGGTACTAACCCGAGATATCTTTAAACATGGAGGACAACGAAATGATAGACATTAAAGAAATACCTATCAATTATTCAGTCTCAAAGTCAAGAAGGCAAAGCAAAATCATTCCAAAAATAGGATCTGTTGCGAACCTCGGAATGAATAACATTCCGAAATGAGACCATGTACCCGGGGAGAGTCAGCGTCTCCTGATAATATATATAGGATCTCAAAATTTTAATGAATTTTCATTTCATACGATGTATTATGAAACGAGTTGTGTGTTTTATAAAACCGAGTCTTGACGAGGGGATATAAAACGCACAAAGAGTTTTCTAAGACATCGTATGAAATGAAAATTCATTTGAGATTCTCTTCATCACATGATATTCAATTTGCCTTAAAATGTGTATTTCTAACGTGAAATATAGAGGCGAACCACGCCGTGATTTATAAGTCGTCTGCTAAGCCATGAGAAGTAGTGTCCCTATCGTATTCGATATTCTGTTCATAAGAGAAAAGTATTTTAAATTTTAATGGTATTTTGATGCAAAAATCATTTAACAACAACAATTTTAATCATTGACTTTGGGTCTGAATTTATCAGCTGACCGATATTTGAAAGGTCACATTTGTCAAGGTTTATGTGATTAGGTTCCAACCTTGACCAATCGCATTCAAGCAGAGCGATATGTAACGTATTATCATATCATATATTTATGAAATGGCTTTATGAAACTGCATAACGGTTGTATCATGTTATTAATATATATGTATGTTTAATATTTTCATTTGCTCGTCAAAAATGTTTTCAGTGACAGTCAGTCGGTCACAAACAGACACTTGGCATGAGTTGTAGGAATTCAAAATGAACTATTGATTTTTAATCATTAAAAAGAGCTTACACGCCATCTGTTTGTTAATTTTCTTCATTTTCAAAGAAATACATTTTTATGTCATTGTTTTCTATAATGACAATGGTCGCCTTAATACTTCTCAATATTTATTACATGTGATGACATTGACTTCCAAACTTCCAAAATTCCCATTCCTGAGAAAATACACAAGTAGTTTAAATATAGTCGATTTGACAGACTTATATAACATATGGCCGACCTAGAAATGTCCTTTCTTATGAACTTTATTTTATGACTCTTATCTATGGGATAGTACTGAACGATTCTAGCTTGCTCTGGCAACCTTTGGCAACCTTTTTTTTCGGCGGAAATTCAAAACACCTTCCACCAATAGATGAAATTAAATTCTTTCTCCAAATATTAAGTGTGACACATCAAATCAATTTTGATGGTCAACAAACCCATTTCCAATGTCCTTTTTACAATTTGAGTTCATTCAGGACTAAAAATTCAAGATGGTCACCAAATATCAACCTCATTATGGTACAATGTGAATATTTCAATAAAACGTTCGTGTAACACATTTCATTTGTAGTTGCAATGGTCCTAGAATACATTTATTTTATTTGGACGAAAGTGATTGTTCGGTGCTAATGTTGAAAATTAATCTACGTTGTTTATCGCCAAATCAACTCACATTTTCAGACCAATTCTTTTCATCAAACTTTTGACTTTCTTTAGAGACATAACCTCAGATAGTGCATGTTTTGTAGATATTATTTTTTTATTTTCGATCACGAAGATCGACGCCGAGTGCGACTGGCCAAACAGGGGATGCTTACTCCACCCGGGTACCTTGTCCCATCTCTAGCTTTCTAATGATTTGTTTGCTTTGGTTCCTGTTTTATCCTGATTTTGTATGCCTTCGGTTTCTGATTTTCTGGGTTATCGATTTTGTGCTGTAAACAGGGAAATGGTCATTATCCATATTTGTCATTTCTAGGGGTCCGTCGATGTTCAATTTGGTGGTCTATTGTGAGTGCTGTTGAGATTGTCGTCAGGGTCTTCTTTACCTCTTTCATAAAAGCAAAATTATTTGAGTCTTAGATAAACAATTAATATCCCCGGACACAAAGCATCCAACAATATCATAATTACGGACTAGGATTCGTCACCAAGTCGTTATCTGACGTCAAAATTTGTTTGATTCGTTCCGGTTTTACATTTTAACAAGGGAATTTTTTCACAATAAATCTACATGTTGATAAAATGCGCAAATATGGAACAAGATTCATTTACAAATCTACAGAGGATCATGACTTATTCCTAAACAATATTGTACCCATTACATCGGATCTTTATACATAAGCTGTCCTACGACACTGATGACCACATGAACACCTCACTGTATGACAAACGTGACAACTTCAACTTCAGCAGTACAAACTATCCTTTTCTGTGTAGCCAATCCTTTTATTGCCTGTTTATGACGTGTTCATATCTTAGTTAATACGCTATGCCAGAGCAAGTACCAACTATACCGATTTTGTTCTGAGAGCTAGTCGTCTTTCAGATATGCTTCTCAGTCAGGGATACGTTTGCTGCCGACTAACATCGTCACTGAGTCAGGTCTACGGTAGAAACGGGGAACTCGCCATACGCTATGATGTCCCACTCTCCAGAATGGTGGATGGAATCATGTCTTAGACCATTTGAACAGAACCATACAACCATAGAATATACTTGTATCTTCCGAAATGGAAGTAAGCGGACACGTCAATTCTACCAAATTGAACCGACGGGTGTTGTGAGTGCTGTTGAGATTTTCGTCAGGATCTTATTTAACTCATTTGCATTCAAGCAGCAGAATATTGGAGTTTCACTCCTATATTGGGAGTTCGCTTCCTTTCATATGGTGAATGATTTTCTTTGTTTGCTTTAATTTTGTTCCTGATGTACCTGATTTTGTATGCCCTCGGCTATGATTTTCTGAATTATCGAGTTTATCTTGTGTATTGGGATATGGTATTATCTATATTTGTCATTTTCACCTAAACACTTATTTCCTTTTGCAGTAGTTAAACTTGTTACCCATGACTCTAATAGTATGTTCAACGTGTAAAAAATAACTTTTTTCCAGCTCTGTCAGAAAGCTTTGTCTGAACTCAAACATTATAATATCATATCGCTGATTTGTGAAACATTCGGAAACGTGATTATCCCCACCTTATGTTGAATATTTACAAGTAGACATCAGCCTGTGGGTACATGTATGAGAAACTGAATGAACAATATCACGTGACATTGATATTGATTCCATGAAATATCTATAATTAAAGATTAACGTCAAAATAAGGATAGTGGGTAGAGTTTTAAGAATATTTCTTCTCAGGACTTCATTACTCTTTAAACATTTATTTTGATTCAAGTCAAAATAGAAACGCAATTGATTGTATGTCATTTTCGGGATAATTACATTATTATTATCATCATATATAATTGGACGTGTACATCAATTGCACTGTTCAGTACTTGAATCTAATTGATGTTCGATTTAAATTTTTCTTTTGGAAACAAGATGTTCTGTTTTGTCAAATTACAAATGTATATATATGGATTCAGAAAACAATTATTCGGAAAATTAAATTGCGCTCCCTATTAAATGTTGGATTAGAGAAGTACTCAATTGATTGATTATATTGAACTTAGATATTAGTGTGCGACATGTACATGGAAATAACATTTTTTTGGTACATTTGAATGCTAATAGTATTGACAGCTTTGAAGTGAATATATTAGTGATATATTGTGGAACGTAATGCATAGAAACCTTTCAGATAAAGAAGGGAAACACTTATGGTCGAATGTTTGAAAATTAGACAAGACATGCTTTTCATGATAGTGTTTATGCTACTCTGTATTAAATACAGTCATATGTCAAGAGATGAATCATTCATAAAACTGAGTGGTACAAATGCAATAGCGACACAATTTATATACTTAGAATTCAATCTTATCCGATCAAGCATGGAATGTGCTACTATATGTCTTGATAATAGTGCATGTTGGTCATTCGGTTACCATAGCATTGACAGTAAATGCCAAGTGATTTCATCTGTACTCACAGAAACAATAGTGGCAGGAGGCGATTTAGGGTGGATATATTTCGTGAAAGCAGGTAAGGAACATTTTTATAATCTTTTTATTTTAATTAAAAAGAAAGGGGATATCCAACAAGAGTCTGTTGCAGCATCAAGAGCAAAACAACTAAATAGAACCAATTAAAACATATTTTGTTAGGAGAAACGATTTAAATTAGATATATTTTGTAAAAGCAGGTAAGGAAGAATTAATATATTTTTGGGGCTAAATTAAAGATTGATCATGTTTTAAAGTCATCGTAATTGTGATAATTTCTTCGTGTGCTGTGTCATCTTCATCTAAAACAATAAACATTTTAAATGCTAAAGGGTTTTATGATAATAAGTTGGTTTCGAAAAAGTTTAAATCTTATTCATTAAGGTCAAATTTGATTAGATTGATGATCTCAATAGTTAATTTCTTTTTTAAAAATTAAGACCTTTTTCTGCTTCCAATCGATAGGAGCATAGGAGACTCAACTTAGAAAAGAGTTTTTGAATGAAAAAAAAAACAATTTCCGATAGATGGATAAATGCATTTGGAAACGTGGAAACATGACATTTCATGTGATTTTTTTCAGAACATTGTTTATCACCATGGAGATTATACAGAAGGAGCTGCTATTACATCAAACAGGATACGGTCAACTTCAACGATGCTCAGGTAAACATAATTTTACTTTCACGTTAACGAGTTTTTTAATACTATTATTTTGAGTGAAGGTTTCAAATTTGCTAACCTTTTACTAGTAATGCTATTCGATTTATATAATTGCATTGACGTTTCAAGTCAATTTAGGGAATGTATAATATCCTGTTCACAAGACGCATTGATTAAAGATATCTTAAATAAGTAGTCTGAGTAAAGTTACCATTCTTCATACGGAAAAATGTTGTTTGTTCATTACCCCAAGAGCTAAGAAGCTTTTTAAGTCACAATCGTCAACTTCTATCAATTTTGTTTGCAAGGAATAAATAATCCATATTCATTTTGATAAATCTTTACACGACTCAATTATCGAAGTTATGTATGTAACTCTGACACAGACTATGTTACAGTTTCTTTGTTACTCTATTGAATAAAGTTAGATATTAAAACTATATAGTTACAAATCTTAGGATTCCCATTGTACGTTTCAAAGTGTCATTTTACGCATATTAATGACATTGTGTTATTATGATTCGACCTTATGGTATATTGTTAGTTAGTATTTTTGTAAATACATGCATGCTTTCATGAGGTTTATCATACCATAGTCCGAAAAACTGACCCAAACCTAGCCTTTGGCGGTTAATTTGTCGGAATTCATTCAATCTTTGGTCTCTGAAGGGAAAAGATACTTAGCCTCTGACTTCAGCATGTTCAGCTTCACTTTCAGATACATAGACGATGTGTTGTTCATCAAAAATCACACATTCGCGCATAACCTCTGCAGAATCTATTCTTCGGAGCTTGAAGGCAAAGAAACTAGAGACAAATTTAACTAATTCAGCATCCTATTTGGACATAATCACTGTGTACAATCCTCGACGGGTACGGTTGTTTCGCTTCATTTTCCGTGTTCACTTTGAAACGGAGATTTTAAGTATTCAGGTCTAAAAATCTCATTTTATATTGATTTCCCCAAAACATAGGTTGGAATTTTTTGTATGTATGGTACCAGGAGAGATGTAAGTTTGTTTTACAACAACATGTCAGTTGAGATCCATTTTAAAATTATTAAAGCTAAACACATAACTTAGACGCAGAATGTGTCCCAAGTCAAATTGAACGTGCAATTTTCCAGATAATTTTGCATTAATCTCAGTCAAATTGCAAACATTGATATCAAAATAAGATTTTTATTATTTAGAAATAATAGCAAAGTCATTGTATTAGCAAATCATTTGTGAAATACTCCAAAATTAGCAGCAAAAATGGATATGTTGGTTTTTTGAGTAGGCCCATGAAATATAGCTATGTGAGCTACTTCTGTATCACATATCACATGACAGCTGTATCACATATCACGTGCCGCTATTGTTTCGATTGTTTACGCTATTGTGACGTCATGATTTCAGCCTGCAAAAAAAAAACAAGCTAGCGGCGACGTCGAAATGAAACATCGATTTTAAGATCGTTTTCAATGTACTCTTGCGTTTTATTTTGAAAAGCCTAATATTCGTAGTTTATTCTTGTAGAATAAACCATTTTCGGGGGCGCTGAATTCGAATATCGCAAAACTTTCGCAAATAGACTAACTTGGCATTTTTCAAATTTCGTCCCTTTTTCACTTTTGTTTTTGACCCTTAGATATATGAGAGACAAATACTCTTTCATGTTCTTCTATGAAAGATACATCGTTTTCACCCTCGGGGTCTCAAAATTTTGCAAAACCCTCGGCAAGCCTCGGGTATTACATGATTTTGAGACCCCGCGGGTGGAACCGATGTATCTTTCATAGAAGACCACGAAAGAGTCTTTTTATCTTCGATTTGCAGTGCAGAGTAACATCCTCTGTACAACAAAATGAAACTATGGTTCAAAGGAGCTGTCTAAGATAAGGCGTATAATCTGCCCTTAAAAGTCGAAATTTCAATATGCAAAAACTGAGAAAATTTTTTATTTATATGTGAAAGATCGGACATCTTACTTACCAATTGAAAGATATGGTCAATCTCAAATTTTCAGAAAATAGTGTCAATCATCTAGGTCAAGGTGACTATGAAAATATCTTTGTAACAAAACAAATGTCATATCATAAGAAATATTAAAGCCATATCACTTACCAATCAAAGGATATACGCAATGTTTAGAAAAAAGGTCAAATATCTAGGTAAAGGTCACTAGGTCAAAAATTATGGTATGTTTAGAAAGGTCTTGTTACAAGAAATTCACATGTGAAATATCAAATCCTTATCACTAACCATTCGAAAGATATAGCAAATTTATTTTTTTTGAAAAACCAAGAACGTGGTAAGGACGGCAGAGATGTGACGATTTTCATATGATTATATGTAAAAGTTTTAGCCGTCCATACTACGACCCTAGTACGTTCGCGACACGTTTGTAATACGTCCATGAAGTTCTCAATACGTTCGCAAGTAGTCCTTAACACGTTCTGTCATCACCGCGTCCTCACTACGACTGTTCAAAACGGTCGTGGTGGTTAGGCGTACGGGCACGTTCGTCGGCGTTCTTACTACGACCTCACTACGTATCAGCGAGTTCTTACTACGTTCCCCGCGTCCTTACTACGTTCACACCACGTTTCGTACAATTTTGACGGTCGTAGGGCAAACGCCATGCCAGAACGTGAAGGTGTGACAGGGGCTTTACCAATCAAAAGATATAAGCAATCTTAATTTTTATAAAGTAGGTCAAATATGTAGGTCAAGTTCACTAGGTCAAAAATTATGGTATGTGTAGAAAGGTCTTTTCACAAGAAATACACATGTGAAATATCAAATCCCCATCACTAACCATTTAAAAGTTATGGGCTGTCACACCCAAAGTGTGACAGACTGAAGGACGGACGGGCGGACAACGGACAAAGTGATCTCTAAGTGTCGCTATGCTTCGCAGGCGACTCAAGAAGGGGATGGATGAATATTTTAGAATCAGTCTTTAGAGCGGTAAAATAAATTAAAATTGCATTTTTGTTTTCCTTTAGTATCATGTAAAAATCTATTCCGAGTGTGTTCCGATCAAGCATTTAACCGTTAGGACCGGTAGGAAATAAACGAGAAAGTTAGGTAAGTAAGGACGCCTCGGCGGCCATATTTGTTGACCGATCGGCACGAAAAACACAAACTTGGTAGAGGACCTTGAGTACTTGCTTCCTAATAGGTTTCGTGAAATTCTGAGCAGCGGTTGCAGAGGAGAAGTCGAAAATGTGTCAGCCAATCAGAGCACTCGATGGCCATGTTTGTTGACCAATCGGCACAAAAAACACAAACTTGGTAAAGGACCTTGAGTACTTGCTTCCGGTAAGGTTTCGTGAAATTCTGTTCAGCGGTTGCAGAGGAGATGTTGAAAATGTAAAAAGTTTACGCCGGACGGACGATGGATGGACGGACGATGGACGGCGCACTATGATAATAGCTCACTTGAACTTCGCTCAGGTGAGCTAAAATGAATGGCTTAATATATAGAAATAGATTTATAAAAAAGAAAAGGATCATTTTCTGTAGATTCCATTGGTACTAAATGATATAATATTATACCTTCACTTCGAAAACGAAAGTAAAAGTGAAAAATGATAAATTTTGACATGTCATTCAGATGGACTTTGGTCCAATTTGGACCATTGTTCCAGAAAATTTCTTAACATGAAAATCATTCTGCTTTGAATGCTATATCTGTCTTAATAATACATGTATACAAGTATATATGAAATTTATTTACGGTTTCGCCGATAATTTTTTTGAGAAATTTACAATACACCATGAAGAACCGATTTCACAAGTCCCCATTCTGAGCCCCTCGCCGGAAATCACCCCTACGTTGCGACTCCTTCCAGTTTGATACTCATACGCATATCCAAAAATAGAACCCATGAAAATCTTACAAAATCTTACAGATTCTAATGATACCTTAAAACTTGTCTTCATTTTAATTATCATATACACTATAGCGATACCAGTCTCTGACACTTTATAAACCATAAAGGCCAAGGGGCCGAAAGTTATAAACCATAAAGGCCAAGAGGCCGAAATTTTGTGTATTCTAGTGTTTGTGTTTTTATTTAAATTTGTTTCATTTTGCTGTACAGAGGATGTTACTTTGCACTGAAAATCGAAGATAACTAGTAACCTGTTGAAAATAACATTCCTCTCGACTTATATGATACATATATATACGTCACTGGAGGTGCTATTTCTTCAAGAAAATGAATATTTGCTTTTATGAAATAAAATGACTAAATATAAACCGTACAGAACATATTATATAAACCGTATAGTACGTATTTTACAAACACGTACAGTAAAAAAAAACATCCATTTTTTGCTGCTAATTTTGGAGTATTTTACAAATGATTTGCTAATGCAATGACTTTGCTGTTAATTCTGAATATTAAAAATCTTATTTTGATATCAATGTTAGCAATTTGACTGAGATTAATGCAAAATTATCTGGAAAATTGCACGTTCAATGTGACTTGGGATACATTCTGCGTCAAAGTTATGTGTTTAGCTTTAATAATTAAATGAATCTTATCTGACATGTTGTTGTAAATCGAACTTACATCTCTCCTGGTACCAAACATACAAAAAATTCCAACCTATGTTTTGGGGAAAGCATCATTAAATGATATTTTTAGACCTAGTACTTAAAATATCCGTTTCACAGTGAAACCGTAAAATGAAGCGAAATAACCGTACCCGTCGTGTATTGTACACAGTGATAATACTGTCGCACGACACTGATGGTCACATAAACACCTCACTTTATGACAAACGTGACGACTTAAATTTCAGCATCACAAACTTTCCTTTTTTGAGTAGCAACAATCCGCATCGCCTGCTTATGGCGTGTTCATATTTTAGTTGATACGCTATGCCAGAGTAAGTACCAAATCTACAGATTTTATTCTAGGTCTCGCCTCACTCCCACATCGGAAGTTCGCTTCTTTCATGTGGTGGAGGTTTTTGTTTGTTTGCTTTGGTTCCTGTTTTATCATGATTTTGTATACCTTCGGTTTATGATTTTCTGAATTATCGATTGTATATAGGGATATGGTCATTATCCATATTTGTCATTGTGAAAGCGAAAACTTTGAGTTTAAAGTTTCTTGGTAATTTGTAAATTTTAACAATGAAAATTCAAAACATTAGTACATGCTCTAGCATACCGAATGAGCTGTGAAATGCAGATAACGTTTTACGGTAATCAACGAACATCACCGTCAAGCCGGCGGAAATTTACAATGTTGAATCCGAAATTATCGCTTTTGTCATACACACTCTCCATTAATAATGTTGATATATAGTCAAAAAAACTGGTGTCTCCGTGTTTATAACGTTTGCCTATATTCCATCAGAATTTCGTACATATAAGAACGTTATCCAATGTTATTTTGGGCATATATTCCATTTATTCCAGGTAGAGTATCTCTCAGGTCAGAAGTGTTGCTTATATTTTGCATGGATACCCTATTTTGTTCTCTTGAGAATATTGTTCAGACTATCAAACTAATATGGTTTTGGGAATATCAATTTTATAGTTATATCTTATCAACTCTAAAAAGGGATTTTCCTTACTTTTCCCATAGGGTATACTGTTAAAGTTCAAACGGCTAACTTCTTGGTATAATTATGAAACCAAGAATTATATTATGTTTGTATGTTAAACGTCTTCCATTTAAGACCTGATAAATTTACAGCATGGACCAGACATCCACGTTTCGGAGACTAAACCCTCGTCAGTGATCCTAAGTCTAAACAATGTAATATGGCCAACAAGTATGAAAATCATTATGTCCAAAAATGTACCAAAAGACGTAGCAGAATGGATGGGATATGATGCTGCAGGACCCACGGTTTAGAAATGTCAAGAACTTTTGTTACAGAAAATTTCAAATGCGTTGAAGAGACAGACGATCAACCGAAGTTGATCGAACTTATTTACTTGTGCCCTCGGGGAATCTTGGTCCACCAGCAGTGACACTCACCAAGTTTTATCAGGTGTAACATAAGCATACGGAAATGAAAATATTGTAAAAGGTGTTATTTAGGAAATATGAGCATCTGAGACCTAAGGGATGCTCTATCGTAATTAAGCTACTGAATCTACCCTTAACACAATTTTGTCTATTCAAATTAAATGCACAGATCAAAATTAGATGGATAAAACAAGGGGTGCTACTGAAATACATTTGGCTGTGTGAAAAAGTCACTTCGGCATTTTATAAATAAAGTACCACTCATAAAGATTCACTATTCGAAACACGAGTCTGGTGCATGGAAATTCCTTTGAATTTTTTCTTCATGAGGATTTGGAACACTTCTGTACTATTATAGTTACTCCCACCATTTATAAAAATAGGCATTTAAAAATGAAGCTGTATTCTTTTATTCAAGGTAATTATGAAATATAAAAAAAAACAAGAACTGGAAAGTAAATGTCTTTTCATACTTAGTAGAAAACAATAAAAAGGTTAGCTAAGTTTGACTAAATCATTATTCCTCTATTTTCAGAATCAGTGTACAAATTTACAAAGTCACCTTGTTAAAATCGACGATGAAGGTGAAAACTCCTTTGCCGAGACTCTTGTGAAAGAAGAAGGTAAAGTTTGATAACATTTCATTCTGTAGCAGTTACTGGCTAATTTTCTGGACTTTACAAAATATGGTATAGATTAAAATAAAAGTCACTGGTACCAATCCCCCCCCCCGTTCTCCAATCTATCGCTATTTTCTGCATGGACGTAATATTTTGTCCCAGTGATTTGAAGCAATAAACATTATTTATTTATGTATTTCATTTACGGACGTGTATAGTAAAAGTAATGAATCTAAATGTACTTTAAATGAATTACCTTCACAAGAATATTCCTGTCAAGTTTAAAGCGCTCATCGATAAGTAATGTCATGCTCAATTTAACTTGAAACAGACCAATAATTTAAGAAAAAATCAGTTCTTTGTTGAAGTAATTGTAGTCGAACCGTTTGCATTCCATAGAAAATTACCTTTGAGAATAATGATCGATCTCCTACGTAACAAAATGCGTATATCCGATTAAGAATGAAACGTTTAATGAATCTTTTAATTGGCATATGTGAATGCTTTTCCTGACATGATCGCCATAGCACTTTCTATGTAGACATAACCTCAGACAGTGCATGTTTTGTAGATATTGTTTTCATATTCGTGGATGAACATTGGCTGCGGTTGCGGCTGGCCAAACAGGGGATGCTTTCTCCTCCCGGGTACCTGGTCCCACCTCTAGCTTGCTAGGGGTCTGTCGATACTCAATTTGGTGCTCTATTGTGAGTGCTGTTGAGATTATCGTCGGGATCTCCTTTAACCCATTCGTGATCATATGACCAAAGTAATGAACGTCTTTTCATGTTAGGTCTGGGCAACATATATTTTGATATGTATATATATATCTTTTTGCTCAGTGGATAGGCCGGGTTATATATGAATACAATATTTGATTACTTATTTTAAAAAACTGAAAAATTTCCAATTTATTCAGAGATAAGAATAGCTACATCTGTAAGAATTGGACTGAATTGGTAAAAGATTTAATTAACTCTTAACAGGGAAACAGGTAAAACGACTTAATTATGTCTCCCCCCCCCAACGGGGAGGAGACATATTGGTTTTGCCTTCGTCGTCCGTCTGTCCGTCTGTCCGTCTGTCACACATCGTGTCCGGGCTATATCTCCTGAACCGTTTGCCCGATCACTGTCATATTTTAGTATGTTGTTGCTTATGACCCGAAGGTTTCACATCACCTTGACCCAAGGTCATGTGACCAAGGTCAAGGTCACTTAGTGCATTTTTAATGAAATTATGCATACATTCCTGTCCGGGCTATATCTCTTGAACCGTTTGCCGGATCACTTTCATATTTTAATATGTTGTTGCTTATGACCCGAAGGTTTCACATCACCTTGACCCAAGGTCATGTGACCAAGGTCAAGGTCAATTAGTGCATTTTTAATGAAATTATGCATACATTCCTGTCCGGGCTATATCTCTTGAACCGTTTGCCGGATCACTTTCATATTTTAGCATGTTGTTGCTTATGACCCGAAGGTTTCACATCACCTTGACCCAAGGTCATGTGACCAAGGTCAAGGTCACTTAGTGCATTTTTAATGAAATTATGCATACATTCCTGTCCGGGCTATATCTCTTGAACCGTTTGCCGGATCACTTTCATATTTTAGTATGTTGTTGCTTATGACCCGAAGGTTTCACATCACCTTGACCCAAGGTCATGTGACCAAGGTAAAGGTCACATAGTGCATTTTTAATGAAATTATGCATACATTCCTGTCCGGGCTTTATCTCTTGAACCCTTTGCCGGATCACTTTTATATTTTAGTATGTTGTTGCTTATGACCCGTAGGTTTCACATCACCTTGACCCAAGGTCATGTGACCAAGGTCAAGGTCACTTAGTGCATTTTTAATGAAACTGTACATACATTCCAGTCCGTGCTATATCCCTTGAACCGTTTGCCGGATGACTTTCATATTTTAGTATGTTGTTGCTTATGACCCAAAGGTTTCACATCACCTTGACCCAAGGTCATGTGACCAAGGTCACTATGTGCATTTTTAATGAAATAATGCATACATTCCTGTACGACCTATACCTCTTGAACCATTTGCTGGATCACTTTCATTTCTAAGTATGTTGTTGCTTATGACCCGTAGGTTTCACATCACCTTGACCCAAGGTCATGTGACCAAGGTCAAGGTCACTTAGTGCATTTTTAATGATATTGTGCATACATTCTTGTCCGGGCTATATCTCTTGAACCGTTTGCCGGATCACTTTCATATTTTAGAATGTTGTTGCTTATCACGGAAAGGTTTCACATCACGTTGACTCAAGGTCATTTGACCAAAGTCAAGGTCAATTAGTATATTTTAAATGAAATTGTATTTGTTACATGTATTATGTCCAGGCTTAATCTCTTGAACCGTGATCGGATCACGTCATATTTTAGTATAATGGTGCTGATGACCCAAAGGTTTCACACCTCCTTGATCAAAGGTCATATGACTAAGGTCAAGTATTACATTTTTTAATGAAATTGTAAATGCTACTATTATTACTAGTATTGAGTCTGTGCTATATCTGTGGAATCGTATACTGGATCACTCTTATACTATAGTATGCTGTTGCTCAGGATTGGAGGGTTTCTTATCATCTTGACCCAAGGTCATGTGCCCAAGGTCAAGATCATTTAGTTCTTTTTAATGAAATTGTACATACAAATATTGTCTGGGTTATATCTCCTGAACCCTTCTTACAATTGTTTTCATATTTTAGTATGTTGTTTCTAAGGACTAAATGTTTCTTATCACATTGTCCCAACGTCACATTGTTAAGGTAGCTTCTTACTTTGGTAATGAAATTGTATATGCTAAGCATGTCCAGGCTGAACTTGTCTATGCTAATAATGTTTAGGCTTTATATTTTGAACCGTGTATCCAATCACTAATTCAGGTTTTTGTTGCTCATGATCCATACAATGTTAAACGTCTTCAAATTCAATAGCATCATTTAAAAGCAGATAAGTTTGCGGCATGGACCAGACATGCATGTTTCATGTTTTAGTATGATTTTGCCCATGACTCAAAGGTTTCACATCATTTTGCATTTTGGCCTAAGGTCAAAGTAACTTAGAGGGAGGGGGAGACATCTGCTTTTTTATGAAAAACATTTTGTTTAATTGTAGAGTATGATTTGATTATTAAATAAGGACGATTAAAAGGATAAAAGCCTCAGTGTAAATAACTGATTAAATCTTTGCAATAAAGCTGCTATAATTGATTGATTTTAAATTGCAGAGACTTCTAACAAATACTAGACTCCAATTAGTGTATTGCTTTCCAGTATCCTTATAAAATTTTAATAATCTAGCCGAGAGACAACAATACTATAGAATCATTTCAACTTTCAATCACAGGCGTAAGACACCACTGGATTGGTCTATCAGATGATCTCCAAGAGGGAACTTGGTTGTGGCATCCCTCTCTAGAGGGCCCCACATACACTGCCTGGTCCGGACCCCAACCAGATGGTGGTACTGGCGAGAATTGTGCAGTTATCTACTCTGATGGAAACATGTGGCACGACTATAGCTGTAATGGCCAATTTTCATTTATCTGTGAAAGAGAATTGTAGGGCATCTTCATTTCACTTTAAATTACATTGCAGGCAAAGGAAATTTAATTTCAGTTTCAATAGCAAATGCTCCATATTAAATGTGTAAATTTAATTCGAAATTCATACTGACCTGAAAGACATGTTTATGATTTTAAAGAAAATATTATTACTTTTGAATCATAGAACTGATTTTTTCTTTATTAAGCATATACTATTCCATGTTAAGTGTGCAAAATTATCAAATTCTAATAAACGATTTGCAAATTGCGGTTATCAAGATTATGTCTGTAACCCTTTTACTTAATCAGATACAAAAAATATGAATTAGGTATCTACAAGAGAACACAGATCGAATATGACTTACATCCTTCTTTTCATACGCTTTATGAAATGAATAAAGTAAGCTAGGCGTCTTTCAGTTAAGCTTCTCAGTCATCAATACGTTTGTGACCGACTAGCTTCATCATTGAGGAACATCTACGGTCGATATGGGGAACTCGTCATACACTATGATGTCCCACTCTCAAGAATGGTGGATGATATTCGAGGGCACATGTAGCCAAGTTCGATCAACTTCGGTTGCTCGTCTTTCTCTTCAACGCATTTGAAATTTTCTGTTACAAAATTGCTTGAAATTTCTAAAACGTGGGTCCTGTAGCATCATATCCCACTCATCCTGCTACGTCTTTTGGTACATTTTTGGACGTAATGATTTTCATACTTTTTGGCCATATTACATTGTTTAGACTAAGGATCACTGACGAGGGTTTAGTACCCGAAATGTGCATGTCTGGTCCATGCTGTAAATTTATCAGGTTTAAAATGATGCTATTGAATTTAAAGACGTTTTACATAGACCATTTGAACCATCCAACAACTGCATATACTCCTACCTTCCGAAATGGAAGTAACAGGATGTGACAATTCTACCGATTTGAAAGAAAGGAGGGGATCTGAGAAGTGACGGGTGTTTTATGCAAGCAGGAGATGCTTACTTTTCCTGGGCACCTGGTATCACTCCTATTTTGGGAGTTCGCTTCTTTTCATATGGTGATGGTTTTTCTTTGTTTGCTTTGGTTCTTGTTTTATCCTGATTTTGTATGTCTTTGGTCTATGATTTTCTGAATTATCGATTTTGTACTGTGTATAAGGATATGGTCATTAACCATATTTGCCAATGGTCAACCGTGATGACGGGAATCTGACATCTCGTCAGAGAAGACTGAGTCTTGATTCTCTGTCCTATCTGAAAGTTGCTCAGACTTCTTGGGTGATTGATTTTGAGCTCGCTTCAGCCAGCAGAGCACAGACTGTTATACGCATGCCATAGAATTTCTTAGATCCATTTACATAGAAGCTGTGTTACAAGAGGCCACTGCGTTTAACTATCTTTTTTGTGATGTCACCTTACAGTGAGAAGTTTTATGATTATTCAACAATTGTGTGTCTATAGAGACCTCTGTGTATCCGGATAAGTGGAAGGGGTGTGTGCACGTAATCCGGATAACCACAACATTTGCAAGTAGCAGATGTCCGTCCAAAGTCGGCGCCGGGTGCACATTGGTCTCCTTTCTTTGAAGTGTTGTCATCAATATTTGATGTTTCTGTACGTCTGTTACGATTGTTTTGTATGATGTTCCAGTGAATATTGTTGTATTTGTGTCTTTTTTGCGATTTGTAGTTCTGTATGATTTTAATGTGGGTTTGTTTTGCTGAGTGAGTGCAGGGTGTTCGTGCTGGAGATCATTTCCTTTCCTTTCAGATAAGCTTCTCAGGCAGGGATAGGTTTGTGACCGACTAACATCGTCAATAAGGAAGTTCTCCGGTCGATATGGGGAACTCGTCATACACTGGTGTCCCACTCTCCAGAATGTTGGATGACATAGACCATTTAAACAACCCAACCAAAGATTATACTCTAAATCTTCCGAAATGGAAGTAACCAGACGTGACAATTCTACCAAATTGAAGCGGTGCGTTTTGCATGCTAGCAGAAGATACTGATTCTTTCTTGGCACCTGGTCTCACTCCCATATCGGAAGTTCGCTTCTTTTCATATGGTGGAGGTTTTTGTTTGTTTACTTTTTTTCCTGTATTATCCTGATTTTGTATGCTTTCGGTTTATGTTTTTCTGAATTATCGATTTTTTACTGTATACAGGGATATGGTCATGATCCATATTTGTCATAGAAACATCAAATACAAATGACTACATAAAAATCAACGAGACAGGAGGGCAATCGGTGCCGACCTAGAACGGCCATCTGTCGCACTATTAGCAGACGGTATGGTTATTCAGATTACGTGCGCACGATCCCCCCGATTACCCAGAAGTCTCGAAGAACGCACAATTGTGGTGTCAAATATTCTTATCGTTGTAAGATGACCATACAAACAGACAACATGACGCAGAAACACACATATGGATTATGTAAATGGATATAAAAAACAGAGGCATACGAAATACAGTCCCTGCTCTGCCGGCTGCGATGAGCTCATTCATGTTTTCATCCGAGGAATGCGATCACGATTCAGGGAGGAAAGGTTGTCGGGCCCTGTCTTCTCTCAACAGCAATTCTCTGTAAGAACCAAAGAATTTCAAGACATGTTGACACGGCATGTCATAGATGTTTTAGATTTTTGGTATGGAAGTTCAATATGTAGTACTAGTATTTAAATCAACCCCAGTTTTTTTTCAAAAAGGTTGTCGTCGTCATGGTAACTGTGTCCGAAGTTTCAAAAATCGGGAAAATCTATAGGACGAGGCATATTTGTAGACTTCGTTACCATGGAAACAGGTACTTTTTTATAACCTGAAATTGCTTTGATTATTTTTTAAAATCCTTATTATTATGCATATTTGTAAAGTTCTTTACATTCATCTCGGATGCTTTTTGTATAAAAGATGAACAATTGGGCCAAAACAGTGTATCAAAAGGCTCTGTTTTGGCACTTAAAGACCCTTTTTTGCATGTTTTTACTGCGCAGCACATTTAAGGCCTTCCATGACGTCATTGATAAAATTTGATGTCAGTTTTGATAGCTATTTCCAAGGAATTATTAAATTGTCCAAGTAAGATGGAATGAAATAGTTTATGTATCAGTATATATAATATATCATAATTTATCTGTTAATTATTGATATAATCTCCCCGAACGTCGGGTTGTCACGTGACACGTATATTTTCATAGATCAACAATTGATCATACAAAATCAGATGGCGCAAGGTGAAACCTAATCATTCAAAGAAAATATTGATACCATACTACAAAGAGGGGTTTTATTTACCTACTTCTTGCTGGGGAGATCTTTGAAAAAGAACGACTACTTGAAAAATCGAGAAAAATATACCCATTTCATAAAAAGTTACCGACACTGGTACGAATGGCAGAGAATTTAAAAGAAACTATAGAATGTAAACGTTTCCCCCAGTTGAATTATTGAAAAACATCTATCACTTAAAATGTGTGCAAAATTTCACTTTAATTCATGTACGGTAATTGCTCTCTGTAAATTCCATTTTAAAAGATGTGAATTAACTTTTCATTTCAACATATGAAAAAATATCAAGTAATATTTATTCAAGTCTGTTAAATTTCATTTCACTTTTTGTATATTGAGCGGTGAATCGCGGGAAAGGGGGGGGGGGGGGCACGCCGGGGTGTCGGTCCATTTTTTAACATTTTTCAATGTATATTTTCTATAACAAAAATAAATAAATAAAAACACAAGCCATGCAAAAGCGTAGCTGACATTGACATTGAAAAGCACTTATAACTGACAACTTAATTGCATGCAAAGGTTGATGAAAATTAAAAGTAAAGCGTGACCTCGAGTTTCTATTCATCGCCCACTGTGCACTGACATTGGAAATCTTCTGCTTGATTTTATTTAATTACTTTTATTTTCTTTATGTAGAAATCATTATATGTATACCATGTTAATCAATAATGATAATTGGGGCAAAAAATAAATTTCATATGTTTTATTTGAATTCCATGTCCCCTGAAAGTGATTTAACACTTGTAGATTCTTCATGAGATCGACGAATACATTCATACAATTCAAAGAGCGGTCATGGATTTATGGGGCCGGGGAAGGGGGTGGGTCGGGCAAGAGGACTTTTCAGTGTATGTATAACGGCTTTGTTTTGGGTGGGTTTTTTTTCTCCCCCTTTTTTTGCATTTTCAGATCATGAATTTATTTGATAGTCGTCCAGACAGGATTTTTATTTACAGCAGATGCAAAATTCAGAGACTTTTGGGGTCAAATCTATTTCATGCAGCAATCATGTTTTCCTTCGCCTTTCAAAATATTCGAAAGGTTACTCCTTTATTATAATATCAGATCCTCGAGCAGCAATCCTACCTTGTTTCATTACTCCAGATAGTTTCGTGACAACATGATGGTTGGGGGGGGGGGGGGGGGGGGGTTGACAACAGACAAAGTGATCCACCAAAATTTAGATAAACGACTGTCCTATGACAAATTTGATGTAAGTAATAAGGTTGAATATTTTCAGTATTTTAAACTTCTTATTTGACCGATATAAACCAATCTTTCTTTTTTTTTTTGCATTGTAGATTTCAAATAAAATAATTGTAAAGCTGGAACAAATTAATGGTGTGTGAATAACTCTTGCCAGGAGCTTGAGATTATTTGTCATTTTTTTCCTGACCTCATAAGAGGGACCAACATTTTAATAACTGGTATTATGGGACCTTTCCTTAACAGCCACATTGTACGAGATGTTCTGCAAGTACAGCAATAATTATTTACGTATCTTTGTTTCATACCATGCAGGTGTCAGTAGCTACATGTATCTTTTGAAAGCAAAGTCAAGCTTAAATTTCAAATCTTCTCATCGGCTCTTGCCATGCACATAGATATCTGTGTACATGTTGACCTTGAAAGCCCTCTCATGCTCGGCTAAATGCTTCAGGCAGACAGACTATCAAAACAAAAGCAATCCCCGCTTCCCGCTCTTGGAGATTTGAGCATAAAGTCTAGTACAGATCAATTTTTTCCGGTCATGGAAAGGTTAACACGCAGTTTTTTACAGCTCCGTACAAGGTACTAATATTTTGTAATAAAAAGTGTTTCTGACTGTTCAACAACACTAAATTATTCAGAGAGTCATTGCAGAAAGTCTGATAAACTGAATTTTTAATCCATTGTGCTAAGACTATAACGATTTATTCGTAGTCCAGTGACTTCACTTTACCACAGTGTGTATACAGGTATAGCACGAGTAAAAATGGCGACTAGTGCCGCGTCAAGTGATTCACAAAACGCTGGTCAACAATATCCAGGTAATGGCTCCTTGTCTGAAAGTGACAATGCTGAACTTGAAAAACTTAAACTTCTTTATGAAAACAAAACTCAAAGTGAATGTTTCGCCCTTATGCACTTGTCAAATAGCAGAGAGATAGCGAGTGTTCGATCGGACCTATCAGATGTAAAGAAAAAGGTTGAAGATCTTGAATCTTTTGCTGAAAATATATCTGTAGATGTAAAAGAAATCAACGAAGTTTCGCTTGTCAACATGAGGGATGCTCTTACTGAGGAAGGACATGAGCGTCAAAAATTAGAGCAGTGGGGGCGTAAGTGGAACGTGGTGGTAGGTGGTATTCCAGGGGTATTGAGTGAGAAACCTAGGGATACTGAAAGGAAAGTGCGATCATTCCTTATTGAAACTCTCAGATTTCCCCAGGCTGAAGTAGACCGTATGGGATTCCAGGCTGTACATCGCCTCCCCGGGAGTGATGATACAAAGCGTCGGAGTATAGTCCGTTTCGTTAGTTTTATGGATCGGGACGATGTACTCGACTCAGCTCGACGCCTGCAGAGGGGCAGTGGCTATAGTGTGGTCCCAGATTTAAACCCCGAGGCCAGTAAACTACGTTCCAAATACTTGTCCGAGTTGCGTGCGATGAATCCTGCTGATAGAAAACTTCGCAAGCTTGTCTACCTAAAAGAGCACCCGTTTGTTGCGATCCGAATTACTAATCACCGATGATGCCTGATAATAGAGCAGTTGCATTTAGATTACTTCACCACTACTTTTACCTCACCTCTACGCTTCAGTGGTCACTGCGGTTAGGGGTTACATAATCTTGGTTCAGAGTATTGACGACTACAGTTAACTTTTAAAGCTGACCTACCCTGACGTTTTGCGGGTACATTTCATATCTTAGACATAAAACTCACGGGTACATTTTATGTAAATTTCCCCTTTTCGGACGAAGAAACATTAAGCATTGTAATATTTGCTACATAAATAAATGATCTTTCCGTCTGCATGTCCGTCCGTCTGATGATTATACTTTCACATTTAAATGGTAAAAAAGTGACAGGTCAGCTTTAAAAGGTAACTGTAGTTGGATCGCCTCAGGACAGGTGTGTATTGAACAATGTAAAGCCATGGCTGTGAAATATTCTGTTTAACGTGTGCGGACTGGTACCTTTCGAGACAAAATACCAGATAAAAAGCATACACTCACAATTAATTAGAGATTGCCAAAGGTATACTGTCATACTGAAAAAAAGTTCCACTACGGCTTTATTACTCGAAATGAAAAACGGCTCAAATTGATCTATTTAAACCAAGACTTAGCTATAATAGCTCACATTCCCGTCTCCCCTGACTTGTACAGTGGATATGTGCCTTAAATAAAATTTCAGAATAATACATGTCATTGACAACAATACAAAAATTGATGTTTGTGTGTTTTCGCCTAACTGGAGGGTGTCTTTTTTTAAAACACCAGGATGGAAAACGAATTTTAAATACCACGGCCTAATCCCTAACCACAGTGACCACTGAAGCGTAGAGGTGGGGTAAAAGTAGAAGTAAAGTAAGAAGTAAACTAAATGCAACTGCTCTAATGGTCTTTCTGATTCTTGAAATATCCTACTTTTTGTTGCTGGCATGACTACAATTTTGCTAATCAGTTATAGCATATCAGAATGATATAGATTAAATTTTATTGATCAAGCGATTTTATTATGATGAACTTGACACTTGTTTATCTTTTTCAGATATTGAACATGATATCAATCAGGTATTAATTAATTCAGTAACAGTTAGTTACATTGTTTTTATGTTTTTGAATTGTTTGTTTTAATTTTTCGTTTTAGTTATTTGAATTCAGTTAAATATTTCTTGTTCCTTTTCTTTTTATTGTTGATCTCTCTCTCTCTCTCTCTCTCTCTCTCTCTCTCTCTCTCTCTCTCTCTCTCTCTCTTTCTCTCTTTGTTTTTCTTTACTATATCGACTGACCTATATATTGATCAGTTAAAAGTGAACATTCATGCATGAATAGTTGTCCTCACAACAGGTACTGTTTATACACGTATGACTGACCAAGTGTGACGAAGGGTCACATACATGTTATACGCTCTCTTTTCTCTATCTCACAGTCGATTTCTTGTTTAAGGATCAAACATTCAAATTCATAATGTTTTCAGTAGAAATGTAGATAAATTTGTTCAATATGTTCGTTAAATAGTTACCATTGTTATATAGGTAGCGCATGCATTCTCTCTCTCTCTCTTTCTCTCTCTGTCTGTTTGTCTCTCTCCTCTCTCTCTCTCTCTCTCTCTCTTCTCTCTCTCTCTCTCTCTCTCTCTCTCTCTCTCTCTCTATCTAACACTTTATCAGAATGAACGGAGTTGTAAATTACTAGTTTCTTTTACATGTTCACTTTCATACCAGAAGTTTGTTCTTTTGGGGAGGGTTCATGGGATTTACTAAAGTACAAAATTATTGAGTATCCTCTACGTACATGTACTTTCAACTTTATTCATACTTTATTTGAAACACTTGCGAATTTCCGTAATAACTCTTTTATACACAAGATTGATTCTATAAACGAAATATGGCCAACGTAAGAATTGGATCTATGAACTGTCGTGGTCTATTTTCTGACAAGGTTAAAAGACGTGATATTTTCTTACATTGCAGGGAGAATTACGACATTGCCATTTTAGTAGATACACATAGTACAAAAGAAGTTGAACATAAATGGGCGGCTGAGTGGGGGTATACGTGCAAATTTAGTTCTTTCCGAAGTAATTCCCGTGGTGTCGCATTTCTTTTCAAAAATTCCTTTAATCTAAAGATAAAAGATGAAATTATTGACCCTCTTGGTAACTTTATAATGATCGATTGTGAAATATCGAATAAAAAGTTAACATTAGCAGGAATTTATGGACCTAATAACGATAACCCAGATTTCTTCCTTGATATAAAAAATAAAATAGAAACTTTTGGAAATACGTCCATCATTACTGGTGGAGACTGGAATGTACCATTAGATTATGTTAAAGACACTAAAAACTACAAGAGTAAAAATAATATAAAAGCAAATTGTCAAATTAAAAATATGATGGAATATTTAGATCTAATAGATATATATAGACATAATAATCCAGAATGCAGACGCTTTGCTTGGAGAGGTCCATATTTAAAACAATCTCGTCTCGACTACATTCTTATCAGTTCAGATCTCACTCAATTCAACCAACAATGTGATATAGGTTTAGCATATCTATCTGATCATAATCCTGTATATATATCATTGAAATCTATAAACCAAATTAGAGGAAAGTGGACTTGGAAATTCAATAACAGCTTGTTGCATGACCAAAATTATGTTAAAATAGTAAAAGACTGTATACATGAAACAATAATACAATACCAAAATGATAATGCCGAACAAACGATAAATGACCAATTATTATGGGAAACTTTAAAACTTATGATAAGAGGAAAAACAATAGCGTATGCCAGTCATAAAAAGAAATTAAGAGACAATCAAGAAAACGAATTAAAAGGAAAATTAAAAGAACTTTACGAATCATCTTTAAACAATGATATAAGAAACAAAATTAACGAAACAGAAAATAAACTGAAAAGATAAAAGGAATAATACAGAGGGCAAAAGTAAAATGGAAGGTTGAAGGCGAAAAAAGCTCACGATATTTTTGCAATCTTGAAAAACGTCATTTTACAGAAAAACAGATTGAAAAATTGGAAACTGACGACGGAAAAGAAATATATCAAATTGAAGAAATTCTCGGCGAACAACAATGCTTTTATGAAAACTTATATATGTCCAAAAATCTAAACTTAGAGGATGAAGAAATTAACATTTTCTTTGATAACGATAATCCTTTTATTCAAAAACTATCGTCTGAAGAGAGTAATGCACTAGAGGGTCCTATCACAGAAACAGAGTTACTCACTAGTTTGAAACACCTTAAGAACTTTAAATCCCCGGGTCTAGACGGTTTTTCGTCCGAATTTTACAAGTTCTTTTGGCAAGACATTAAATATTACCTTCTTAACTCTATAAACTTTGCTTACAATAAAGGGGAAATGTCAATTTCACAAAAACAGGGGGTTATTACTTGTCTCCCAAAAGAAGGAAAACCAAAAATATTTGTAAAAAATTGGAGACCAATCTCCCTTCTTAACGTAGATTATAAACTGGCATCAACATGTTTATCACTCAGACTTAAAATTATTATGACAAAAATTATAAGCAATACACAATCAGGTTTCTTGAAAAATGGATCGATAAGTGAAAGTACAAGATTAATAAATGACCTAATACAAACGACAGACACAGACAATATTACTGGATTACTGCTTATGCTTGACTATGAAAAAGCCTTCGATTCCTTCGATGACTTAAATATAACTGAAAAAATAGTCTCTGTCAAAAAAATATTGAACGACTGGTCTATCCGTGACTTAACAATAATGGGGAAAAATATCGTACTAAAAACTCTTGCACTTCCGATCTTAGTTCAACTTCTTACGGTAATTCCAATATCAGATAGACTTATCGACGAGATTCAATCTTTATTCTTTAATTTTTTTTTGGAATGTAAAGCCCGATAAGATTAAAAGAAATCTCCTTATTCAATCATATGAGGACGGTGGGCTGAAAATTCCTCACATAAAATCATTTGAAAATGCATTAAAATATTCATGGATAAAAAATTAATTGATCCAGAATATACTGCACCTTGGAAAACACTTATTCTTCCCAAATTTAACAAACTAGAAAACGACCATTTTTGGCAACTTAAAAAGGAGGCATTTGAAATGCTTAAACCTAAGTTCAACCATTTTTGGCAATCTGTAATATCAAACTTGAGCAAACTAAATTGTACTGAGTTCCATGCAACCCCTGAAGTGATTTTATCACAACCAATTTTCCTAAATAATGACATTAAAATAAATAACAAAAAAGTATTTAGAAAAAAATGGATTGAAAACGGAATATTCTTTATTAACGATTTAATAGACAATAATGGAAGCATATATAGCTTTGAATCTTTTAAAAGAAAATACAACTTCAATATCAACATTCTCGATTTTCTAGGAATTAAAGGCGCGATTCCAAATGAATGGAAAAATAAAATTGAAAATATAGCCAAAAAGGATACTATAACAACTGAAAACATAAAATACATGAAAGAACACAGTAAAATTTCAAAATAATTTAATACTTTAATGATAAAAAAATTAAAACCTGACGTAACAAATTTTAGAAATAAATGGAATGAACTATTGTCTACTACGATTGATGAACAACGTTGGAAATACATTTATAAACAAGTTTTTAGTCTAACGGACGACACATTACTTAAGATGTTCCAATACAAAATTATTAATAATATTCAATATACAAATGATAAATTATTCAAATGGAATATAATGGAAACGGAGTTATGCACTTTCTGCAATGAAACGAAAGAGACTATGTGTCACCTAATTTGGGAATGTCGTCACTCAAAAACTTACTCAACGTATACGATGACGACTACTCTGACGCTATAAATGTATGTATTCTATTGATAAAGAAATTTTTATTCAACTGCAGATACAATACTATTCTACCGAATGTCGACAATGTTGCCAAATACATTCTTCATTATAAATTAATTGATATTGAGTCAAAATTTTACTACACCATGAAAAAGGCCAATGCTATTGCAAGAAGATGGGATTTAATAACTCAAGTGTTTCAATAATAAAGTATCAATTTTCTTTTCTTTTCTTCAGTATAGGATATCTGTCATACAGGATCTTCTTATTTTTCTACATATATTTTGATTACCTACATGCTGTATTTAATACATACAAATAGTGAAAAGAATCATTTACTGTATTGCGGTGCTCAGATAAAATTATGAATAAAAAAAAAATTCTGATATATGAATTTTCTTTATTATATATTCAAAGTAACATTTCTTCATCTGTAATGGGTGTGGTTGTTCAGAATTATCATTCAAGCATTCACTCTTCAAGGCAAGGATCTAAAATAGAAAAACATGACTATATAAATCTCGCTTTTAAAATCCAAACTGTATGGTACAGCTTGGACACAAAATTCATAACTTTACAAGTTAGTTATATACATGTATGTCCTAGCGACATAAACTACAAAAGAAGAATTCGCATTGATATATTATAATTTCATGAATAGCTAAATAAGCCTGGTAGTGGTATGGGCTATAGTTTTAGATTATTCACTATAGATAGAAAATGAATTGATTTTGTTTAACTACTTTTTTAAATCATTTTAATATTCCTAAATAGGCACAACAAATGTTAGTCTCTACACATAAATTTAAAAATTCTGTACCTGCAAAAATATCCAAAAGGAACAGTACTGTGTGGCTACATGATACATGTGTTTCTGAAACTTTCACAGTGTGTGACAATATTTCTTTTCATGCAGCAGCTGGTGTGAAATCCATTCTAAGTTAACATTCTGAAGAAAAAAAAAACAATAATTGGTATTTTAATATTTCGATGCACATACTACTGCAAGTATAACTTACTGTACAAGTGTACTCAGATGCAAACATTTTTAAAGGTACAGTACATGTTATGAAAACAACATATACATGGGTATGGGCACATTAGTATCACATTCGCCCTTATTTCCTCATCATTTAACTTTCGTACGAACTGATATTATAATCTACAAGTGTCTAAACTATTCACATAAAGTTTAGCTACTATTCAGCTTTGCAATAACAGTGTAACTTAAGTAAAACGCGTTGAAATTCTGTCATTTACACATACATTTCACACATGTCTCTTGGTAATCCAACGAGTTTCCTTTTATTTCTATGAATAAATAGATTCCATGATGTAATTGTACTAATTCTAAGATATTTCCTTCATACAGCACCACTTATTGAAGTTTAATATCGCTTATACTTACCAAAATCTGCCTTTCTATTCGTTTTACCCGCTCTGTAAACTGTTGATTCGTACCTGTTCGTCACCTCAAGCTTCTAAGTAACGCAGATCGCATTATTCGTTGTACGGGATCACAGAGTACATATATAGATTAGGGGTCTTCTCAAAAGTATATTGACTCGGCGATGTGTCAGTGATGAAGTAATATGTTTTGTTTCTTGTATAAATGCAACTTTATCTAGTAGATAAAGAAATCAACGATAATGAAAGCTAATAAATGGTTGCTACCTAACCTGACGACACGGGGTCCATGACGTCATATGACGTTACGTTATTTGGCGGAAAAAAACATCTACGTCATTCCTATGGAAGGCCTTTAATGTGCTACGTGTTTTATAAGGTTGAAAATTTTATAAAAGCACCAATTTTTGAAGTCCAAATTCTAGTTATCAAATAAGTATCATCTTTGAGCTATACATTAATATAAAAAATCAATTGGGCCAATTTGTCCTTTTATATGCAAAGCAGCATCAAATTTAGTTGCTGTGGCAACAGTCGGCTGAAAGGTTTCCATACGATAAATTTAAACACATCCTCTATCAAACTATCTACGCAAGATATTGGAACAGAAGTTCATGTATACATCTATCAGGGGCGTTTTAATATAAAAATGACCTTGAAATTATTTCAAGGTCACCCATTGAACTTCGAAGGTCATTAAACTTTGTGACCAGATTTGACGAAAAATCCTGATTTTTCATAAAATGAAGGTGCCAATATTTTAGAAACCTTGAAATATTTAACTTAACAGTTATTTGCCATAAAATGATAAATGCATCACTAATTTCTTAGAACTATTGATAACGTTTCTTCACATCATCCAATATCTAAATTCTTGGTGAGTATTTTGATAAAAATGGACGAAAGCTGTATTTTCTTGTTTTTTGACGAAAAAAAAAATTTTCCAATTAAATTTCTCCAGTTCAATAAATTCTAAGATTTTTCTTTCTTATATTCATGTGCTTTCATAGTAAATATGACCAATGAAAATACTCAAATAGAAAATAATTAAAATCTGTAACAAAAAATAAGAAAAAAAACCCATTATTTTATTCAAATTTAGGTCTCAAAGTATAAATGACCTTCAACATCAAGCCAATGACCTTGAACATTTTAATTGTTCTTATGTTAAAGATTTAAGTCATATCTATACATGCATACATTTTGACAATGTTATGTGACTCTAAAGAGGAATAAAATCAATTTCAAAGGTAATATGAAACAAGCAAAAAGGTCTAATGTTGCAATGGCAACGGTCTTTGGCGACAGAATTTAGGTAAAACTCTTAAATAGCCCAATCCAATTTTCGGTTCATTTCATTTGTCAAGTAACATATATTTCCTTTGATGAAAATCACTGGTCTCCCATTGGTGCCTTTTGTGACAAGATAAGAAGGATCAAAGATAGACAACATCACTATCGAAAATGCGTCAGAATCATCAAACGCCTTTTATACCGTGGATATGATCCTAATGTCACCAGACGGACACTAGGCTTGGTACTTTACCAATCTACAGTCTTGTACAAGCGCATTCTTAAAACTTGCACTCTGACTGACTGTGACGACGGGACTCCATGACGGGCCCTGTCCAAACCTCTTTAGAGAAGACAAGGCCCCGACCACCTGTCCTCTCTGAATGTCAGTCGGACTCCTCGGGTGATAACATACATGAGCTCGCGGCGGCAGAGCACGGATTGTATTACGTACGCCCTCTTTTTATATCCATTTACATATTCATCTGTGTTGCTTGGGCCCCTGCGTTTTGCGGTCTTGTTTGTGTGTTGTCACCTGACAGTGAGGAGGTTGTTTTACACCACAATTGTACGGTCTTCGAGACCTCTGGGTAATCGGAAAAGTGGGAGGGTTGTGCGCACGTAATCCAGGATAACCACACCTTCTGCTATTTCCATGGCAGATGGCCGTCCTAAGTCGGCACCGGTTGCCCATTGGCCTCGTTGGTTTATGTGTAGTCCTTTGTGTTTGATGTTTCTGTGTTGTGCGTTGACGTTCCTTGTCCCTTATGCGTCTCTTTCCGTGCTTGTCTGCTTTGTGTTTTTGCATTGGGTGTTTTGGGGTTTTGCTGTGGGTGCTACAACCGGGTGTTGTTAGATATCCCCTCCTTTGTTTTAAGATTGAAAATGGTAAAAAAACACACTAAATTGGCCATTATTTTCACCTCTAGTTTCGATTCATTTTGTCTTATTTTGGCTTAATACAATATGCTTCTTGTAATAAATATCACATAACTAAGTGTACTTAGTAAGAATAGAAGTAAGGAAGAATAGATTATATAAAGATGAACAAGCTGTTACAGTTTTATCCATGGCAACGAAGTATCCGGAGATGGCTTATTTCATGGTCCCAAAAGTGCTATAAATATAATGACCTAGTTACCATGGTAACCAGAGGATATATTGGCTGAAAAGTGTAATTTTCATGGTCAATACTTAATATATATCCATGATATCGAAAATCATCAAAATCCATGACATGCCGTGCCGATCGATTTTGGTCCTTACAACCACTTAAACAGGGCCCAACGTGGAGTCCTGTCGTCACAATCAGTAAGAGGGCAATTCTTAAGAATGCGTTTATTCAAAGTCGTAGATAAGTCCAGTACCATGCCAAATGTCCGTGTGGTGACAGAAGGATTATATACAAGGTATAAGAGGCTTTTGATAAATCTAACACAATTTCGATGGTAATCATGTCTACCTTTTTGAACACAATAATTTTCATACTTTTTGGCCATATTACATTGTTTAGACTGAGGATCACTGACGAAGGTTTAGTACCCGAAATGTGCATGTCTGGTCCATGCTGTAAATTTATCAGGTTTTAAATGATGCTATTGAATTTAAAAATTTGATCCTTCTTATTTTGTTAATTATGTCACAATAAAATGCAGGTTTTGAAATACCAAAATTACTTGGTGAGTGTCACTGCTTGTGGACAAGAGTCCCCGAGGGCACATGTAGCCAAGTTCGATCAACTTTGATACGCAGCTACGCTAAGGCACTCCTCAGAAATGACGTCTTCAAATATGGCGCGAAATGACGTCAACCTCAGATTTTGACGTCATCAACACGGAGGCTGTTGTCGTTTGCAAATTTTGATACTCTTTATTGTCATTTATCATAGAGTAAGACCTTTATACATAGTTGATTTTTTTGCTGAATATGTTATAACTTTTATCTATAGTAAAAATACTTGAATGGCATAACGTTCTATACAAATATTTGATGAAAATGCTTGCCTAGCAACCACGTGCGGATGTTACTCAAAGTCTTAGAAAAGCTTGAAGGCTTTATGGATTCTTTTTTAAAATATAGATGATTCTTTTTTTAAACTGACGTTAAACTAACTGAGGATACAGCCTTTCAATCTAAACAAAGTGAAAGCAAGGAAATAATAATGATAAGATCATAATAAATTCTCTATAAAGGCCAAATTTAAAGAGGGGAAGGAAAATACTTCCGACGACAAATTGAAAAAAAGGCTAAAAAAAAATACTAAATTGCAGTGATGTAGGGCTATTCCTGAAGTTACTAAGTAAGGTGGCTTGCGTAACATTCAGATTGGACTTTGTCAATTATGAATAATTGTACGACATGCATTTTCTTCGTGGTATTCTTTTAAATTTTAATTAGAATTTTAAAAAAATAATGATATAGAATTTTCACGTCTCCCTGTTTTTTTTCTCTCTCTCTCTCTCTCTTAGACCACGTAAATTGAATATCACAAGCTAAAATAAAAACTGTACAAAGCTCTTTTAATAAGTATACAAGCATATACGATATACGAAAACAATGCCTATTTATATCTCGCTGAATCAACAATTAAAAAAAGCAAGAACTTCCTAAAAAGTTTGAAAAATAAAATGTACCAACGGCGAGGATCGAACTCGCGATCATGGAATTTGCAGTCTTGCGTCATCACCATTACGCCACCGCACCATTGCGTCAGAGGGATGAAATTGTAGAATAGATTACACCGATTGCCAAAGATTTAATCTTTTCACTTTTTTGATTAAAATACGATGAAATTTTCCTCAGCTAAACAACATAGTATTTATTTCATCTTCTCAGGTAAATATTTGTGTTTAAAGGCCACAAAACTGTGAGAACGAAATCGGCGAAGTCGACCTTGATTGTTATAAACTTCGAGTTGCTTCCCTTCGCTAGTAACATATACGTTTGAAAAACATATCGTCGTAGGGTGTTGGTATAAAATTGCATGGCGCAGGCTGAAATTACAATGCTATGTGTTGGAGTCGCGTTAAACTAGTCCGATAGATGGTTGTCTTCCATGATCTAAGTAGTAGGCACTTTGTCGATTCTGTCTATGACTATTTAAAATGTATGACAATACTGGGGGTTTAGTGCTGTTCTAGTCATTTTTTATATAAAAATCGTCTCTTATTCCAAAAATATAAAAAAGAAGAAAAGTGCGCACTTTAACTCATAAATGGCAATGCCTACAAGATATTTTGGTAGTAAGCATAGAACTGTTATTGCAGGAATGGCATTGCGCCAGCTCGTTTCATACAATTCATTGTTGGCCTGTTATAAATAGTTGTCACGTGACTTGTGATGTGGCACATGGCATCACTATTGGCTGAATATGTAGTACAAGTTTAGTGTTAAACAATGATACCAAATACACAAAGAAATTTTATTGGAGGATGTCCTTTTTTCATTATTGAAAATGTCTTTTAAAAATGTCACGAATATTGCAACGTAAAAACGAGGAGTGCCTTGGCATAGCTGCGTAGATCATCTGTCTCACCTAACCAAATTTTCTGTTACAACATTTCTTGAAATTTCTGAAACGTGGGTCCTGTAGCATCATATCCCACCAATTCTGCTACGTCTCTTGGTACATTTTTGAACACAATAATTTTCATACTTTTTGGCCATATTACATTGTTTAGACCGAGGATCACTGACGAGCGTTAAGTACCCGAAACGTGCATGTCTGGTCCATGCTGTAAATTCATCAGGTTTTAAATGATGCTATTGACCTTTAACATTTGATCCTTCTTATTTTGTCAATTATGTCACAATAAATGCAGGTTGTGAAATACCAAAATAAATAAACTCTCTTGCTTGTATGGGTCCTAATTCCAAATTGTCATACACACTTATATGAATCTATCCACTTACGATTTTGAAATTTATGTCCAAAATTGGTGTTTCTGTGTTTGTAAATTTTGCCTTGTTAGATTCAATTCTTGTGAGTAGATGATATTCTTAAACTTTTGTTTAAAACAGGATTGTCGATAGTAAAAATATCAAGGAGGTACCCAGATGTAACAATGAAACATTTCAAAACATTTCAGATTAACATGCTTCCTTTGCGGTTGAAGGTTTTGGATAAATTGCTTTTCATACATGTATGAAAATAAATCTGCAATTAGAGGCGCACAATTAGTACCCATAAGGATCCCTACAACCTCCTTGTAACGATTATCACCAAATCTTAAATAAATGTTGTCCAAGAGGAAGGACAAGACAATACACAGGTCACAACATGTCCATGATTTGTATAATTTGATACCCTTTGATCCTGATGTACAAATATAAGTTTTCCCCTCTTGATCAAATCACCATTTACATGTATAGTAATGATTTTGGACAATCGATCATTAATTTTGTCGCGAGGAAGTGTGGAACATATATTTGAAAATTCGAATGAAGAAATCGGCTTGAAAAGTTATAGATTTCATTTTGTCAATCACACCACCTGATTTTTTATGCAGTATATTGTAGGAAGATCTAATTTACAAATAGGGACATTGAATGAAGAAATGTCACTGTTATGTTTGCCCAAAACTTTAGAGACACCTGCATTGCTTTTGATATTAGTTTTTGTAGACGAGAAATCTTCTAGTGTCCTCCATGCAGGATCTTAATTCACCCTTCTTCGATCATTTCATTATGGCATTTAAAGGTCGCCTCGTATAAAATAACTCCTATAAATGACAAATATGGACAATGACCATATCCCTGTATACAGCACAAAATCGATAATTAAGAAAATCAGAAACCGAATGCATACAAAATGAGGATAAAACAGAAACCAAAGCAAACAAACAAAAACCAGCATATGAAAAGAAGCGGACTCCCGATATGAGAGTGAGACCTGGTGCCCAGGAAGAGTAAGCATCTCCTGCTTGCATGCAACACCCGCCGCTTCAATTCGGTAGAACTGTCACATCCGGTAACTTCCATTTCGGAAGAAATAGAGTACAATCTTTGGTTGGATGGTTCAAATTGTCTATGATCCACCAATCTGGAGAGTGGGACATCATAGTGTATGACGAGTTCCCCATATCGACCGTAGAACGTCCTCAGTGACGATGTTAGTCGGTCACAAACAACATTACCCTCCATTATTACAGTCACGTCTCTATCATCGACATTTAACAGTAAAAAACTTATTTACTCACCCAGGGTACTTTTATCACCTCTTAGATTTTAACCCGTAGAAGTTTTTCACCCATTTCTCAATCTGCAGGCTCTACATTTAACAACAATGATAACAGCATCGATTGGTCGTATCAAGATTAGATTTATGTTATTCCGTGAAACGCTAGCGGATGTGAAACCCAGTATGTAAAAGAAACTGGTAAGGCCTTAAAATCGTTTTCGAAGTCATTCGTATCACATAAGGAACTCGTGTCACAAAAAACAAACACATTTCAAATCATGTATTCTTTGATTTTCAAGATTTTGGATAAATTCTTTTTCATAAGTGTATAAAAATAAGTCTGCAACAAGAGGCGCACAATTAGTACCTGTGTAGAGATTCTCACCAAATCTTACATTAATGTTGTCTTAAAGAAAGGACAAGGCAATGTAATACCAAGATCGCCACATGTCATTGGGTTATATGATTTGTATCCTGTAGTGGAAAATAAACCCTTTGATCCAGATGTACAAATATAAGTTTACCCCTCTCGATTCAAGCACCATTTAATAAGTTTGGACAATTGATCATTACTTTTTTCGTGAGGAAACGTTGTGTACGTATTTGCAAAGTATGAAGAAATCGTATTGGCTTGAAAATTTCTAGATTTCATTTTGTCAATCACATTCCCTTAAATGTTTAATAGACCAAAATAAGTTCACATCATTCCGGTGTAGAACTATTTCACAATATTGTTTACGTGTTCTTTTATCACCGTAACTGTTGACGTCAGATTTCTGGTAAAATTTGTAGTTGAGCAGTTGCTAGAATTAGCAATGTATCGAAACTTGTGAGGAGACTTGTGCAATGTTGGTATGCAGTATAGTGTAGGAAGATCCAATTTAGAAATAGAGATGTTGAATGAAGAAACGATCAACCGAAGTTGATCGAATTTGGCTACATGTGACATCGGGGATTCCTGCTCCACCAGCAGTGACGCTCACTTAGTGGTACACATGTTAAACGTCTTCAAATTCAAGACCATAATTTGACAACACATAAATTTGCAGCATGATCCAGACATGCATGTTTCGGGTATTTAACTCTCGTCAGTGATCCTCAATCTAAACAATGTTATATGTCAAAAGATTGTGATAGTTAGTATGTCCCAAAATATACCGATGTTGCTACAGGACCCACGTATTGTAAATTTCCAGAAATTTTGATAACAGAAATTTTCGAATTCGTTGAAGAAAAGATCACTAGATAACTTCCGTAAAAATCCTCATCTTTTTGAAAATCCAAGTTCTTAATATGAAAGAAATTTCAAATCCAAGTAACGTAATTTACATGGAAAATATGTTTTCGCGCCTGCAGATAAAGTAGCCAAAAACTTAGTGTTGTCCATCTTTATTCTGTGTTAATTGTCTCCATCTTTTTGTTCGCTTTTTCTTTTCTCGTGAGAAAACCTTTTGCTGCTTTTCCTGGGATCGCCTTCCTACGGAAGCATAGAAGGGACATTGCGAGAAAAAAATTATCTCGTGCGCACGACTTAGTAACTCGTGCGCACGACTTAGTAACTCGTGCGCACGACTTTGTAACTCGTGCGCACGACTTTTGTAACTCGTGCGCACGACTTACTAACTCGTGAGCACGACTTTGTAACTCGTGCTCACGACTTTGTAACTCGTGCTCACGACTTTTGTAACTCGTGCGCACGACTTACTAACTCGTGCTCACGACTTACTATCTCGTGCGCACGACTTTGTAGCTCGTGCTCACGACTTTGTAACTCGTGCTCACGACTTTTGTAACTCGTGCGCACGACTTACTAACTCGTGAGCACGACGTACTATCTCGTGCGCACGAGTTAGTAAGTCGTGCGCACGACTTAGTAACTCGTGCGCACGACTTACTAACTCGTGAGCACGACTTACTAACTCGTGCGCACGACTTAGTAATTCGTGCGCACGACTTTTTGTTGTCATTCTATTGGTCAATTATCTCGTGCCCACGACTTTGCAACTCGTGCTCACGAGATAATCAACCAATAGAAAACTATGATCAAATAAAATGGCGATAATTGATAATGATCATGCATGTATATTGAAATACTCTCGTCTATCAAAAGTACAGTAAACTTCTTATGCTGTATTCATTCATAAGTTAACGTATTTTACAACAGTACCCCTGATTAATTCTTGGAAGCACACGGACACCCTCGCCCCCCCCCCCCCCCCCTCGATTTCATAAACAGAGATAACTTTAACAAAGAACAAACACTAGTAATACCGGTAGTATGCAAATATGGATATAACGATTCGCAATAAGGCAAAAACGCACCCCACCCTCCTATTTTTACAATTCCGCGTTTTTCTCTGTTTGTAAGGTATAAGTTCGGAATGAAGCTTAAAACTGTATGCTAGACTCCGACTTTGCTAGTTTCTCACTTGTGAATAAGTTTTACGTTAAATGAAGATAAAATTTAGTCTTAAAAATATTCGTTTTTATCAAAAGGAATACCAAAAAAAAAAAAAAAAAAAATTGCCGGGGAGGGGGGCTGGATCCATCATTTCGACATGTATTCTTTTCATCCTAAATGCACAATTTTCTTCCAATACGGTTATAAGCACAAAACCACATACGATTTAAAAGAAATATGAAGAAAATGATTTGGAGGGAGGGGAGGGGGGGGGGGGGGGCTCAGGCTCCGTGAATTGTTTGGGAGTGTATGTGCACCTCGTATATATGTTAAACCCATCAAATTATATTCTGTTTAACTATCTGCTTTCATTCAAGTTTCTGTATATAATATGGTACGAAGTACGTTTAGGCCATAATTAAAAAATTACTTGTTTCCCCTCGCCCAGACCGGGTCAGGAAAAACGCCGCCGAGTCAGATTGCGCGTGGTCAATATCTATACAAATTCAATATTTTACAAGTCGTAAGAAAAATCAGATGTAATCATCTTGACGTTGCCGTAAAAAGACCCGTTATGCCGCGCTGAAACACTCGATGCACCTGTTGCGGAAATATATATCGTGTATCTTGGGACAATTTTGTTTATATACAATAGACTTTACAGGACAACGTAATCTTTTTTTTTTTGAACATATTCGATAAAATGAATCGACATTTCATACTTAACCAGCGATAGAAATTGAGACACATAGGATATTTTTTTTACGGAAAGCAGGCGGCGATTTTCCCGAAGTAGGAGGCGAGAAATCGCCGGCTGCCAGCTCTTAGTCTTTATCATATCACAGAGTGTGACTGCGCAGCTGTAAGGAGTCCAGTAATGTGCAATTTGGATTCAAACGACTTTAAACATATTTGATACTTGTAGTTCTGGCAGCAAAAAAAAAAAAAAGTACCCGCCTGCCGGGTCCCTTGGAAAAAAACAGACCCGTGGGGAGGGGAAACAAACAATTTTTTAATTGTGGCCTTATTCATGAACACTGACCCATGAAAGCTGAATTCGACGTCAGGTTGAAAGAACAAAAATGCACGTATACATCGTACGTGATATGTTTTATTTGAAGTACATGTATATATAGGAGAATAAACACTAAATTCAATACCGGAAAATTCCACAAAAACAAAACAAACCAACCCCCCCCCCCCCCAAACATATATATATATATATATATAGGGATCACGGTCTGCAGTCTGTCTGTCTGTCTGTCTGTCTGTCTGTCCGTCCGTCTGTCTGTCACACTTCACTTTTTCAAGTACTTTCTTATCAAAAATAGGAGAAAAATTCTCTCAAATCGCACCAACACATTGACACTATACTTTAAAATGATCAGACATTTCATTTGAATCACATACAAAAATGCCGTAAAGATTCAAAGTAAACAACGTTTTCAATTTTTTTAAAGTCATGTACCTGGTTCTGGTCTGGAATTATTCGAATTTTACTTATCTGAGGACCCATTTCACACAGTCATGTTGATGTCTCAAACACTTTAAATTAATAGTAAACACTGAAAGGGAGACAAATCAAGAGACACATTATGCGACTTTAAACAAATTGTTGAAAAAAATAAATAGAATAATAGGAACTATCATATAAATATCCGTATTGAATGATAACATCCCCCTTACCTCTTGATCGACGCAACGTTTTTAAAAAAACATGAGGGAGGGGATGGGGAGTAGAGTACTGCATCATTATATTCAAGCTATGAGCCCATTTATGTTACTTTCAACATAAGGTTGGGGGGGGGGGGGTCCGTGTACTTCCAAGAGTTAATGGGGTACCCCTGAAAAATACGTTTTGTGTGGAGCACAATGCAGGTAATTTTGTAATACAGCATAAGATGTTTACTGTACTTTTGATAGACGAGATTATTTCAATATACATGCATGATCATTATCAATTGTTGCCATTTTATTTGGTCCAAGTTTTCTATTGGTTGATTATCTCGTGAGCACGAGTTACAAAGTCGTGGGCACGAGATAATTGACCAATAGAATGACGACAAAAAGTCGTGAGCACGAGTTACTAAGTCGTGCGCACGAGTTACAAAGTCGTGAGCACGAGTTATAAAGTCGTGCGCACGACTTACAAAAGTCGTGCGCACGAGTTACTAAGTCGTGAGCACGAGTTACAAAGTCGTGAGCACGAGTTACAAAGTCGTGCGCATGAGTTACAAAAGTCGTGATCACGAGTTACTAAGTCGTGAGCACGAGTTACAAAGTCGTGCGCACGAGTTACTAAGTCGTGAGCACGAGTTAGTAAGTCGTGCGCACGAGTAACAAAGTCATGAGCACGAGTTACAAAGTCGTGCGCACGACTTACTAAGTCGTGCGCACGAGATAATTTTTTTTCTCACTATGTCCCTTCTATGCTTCCGTACCTTCCTTTGTCTTATTTCATAAAATTATCAAGAATTATTATGCCTATTGATTATGATTTTCAAATTCTGGTTTTGGATTTGTTTTTTTTTTACTTTCATTCACCACTGCATTTCGAGAATACTAAAACATCTGCATTACGTCCACCTTAAACAAGTCACAGAAACCAACGAGAACATTCACAAATAGATTTTAATAATATTTGATCTGGCTCAGGTAATTTATTAAAAGTACGTTGTACATGTTCATTTATTTTTCATCTCAATCTTCTTTTCTTCACCAAACGATACATTTGTCCTTTGGATTCATGTACGAACCAAGTGGACAGTTGAAAGCCTTTGAGAAAGCTTCATTGTTCTGCAGCATACCAGTCACTCTATGAATAATAAAACAACCACAGTTATATACAAAATGCATAAAATAACTTTTATGAGTGAAGTAGAAATATTAAAAGCATTGAACGACGTGCCCTTACTTTGGAAATAAAGTTATAATAACTATCTTGCACTGTCACAATATTCTTCTGGTTCAACGTCTTTTGCATTGTTGCATTCTAACAGTTCAATGAAATAACTCGTCATTATCCTCATTATAAACTTATTTCTAATTTTAGATAGGATTACAAACTGTTTAATCCCGCAATGACGGAATTATTGTTAGTTTTCACTTATGTTTAGAGAGCGTCCATCTTACAAATACTCTAATTGTGGCATGCATTTGTTAATAAGAAAAGTTGTCAGATGCAATATAGAGTAAACAAAATATGAAATCGATAACAATGAATCTTGAGTAATATTTCCCAAGTTGAATATATTAAAGAATCTATACCACGCGGCGAAAATCATTATCGTCGCATTGAAAACTCGGTTGTGTAATAAATATTTGTCTGAGCTATCATCATTGAACCGTCTTTCAGATTTTTTAACAGTGAGCAAATAATATGAAGAGGGGATATTTGGAAAATAACTGATTAGTATATTTCATCGATCTGAAATCAATTGATGTATGAAATCATTATCTAGATTAACATATATCAATTTATAGAAATACAGTCATTAAGCTTTTAAGAATACGACACTGTCCAAGTCAGACCAAATTTCATGCACCAGACACGTGTTTCGAATGTCAATTTCTCATCAGTGATGCTTCCTGCCAATGTGCTTTTCATAGGCCGTCTAAATTAATTTTACTAAATAATGTAGCACCCTCTAGTTTAATTCTAAAAATTTGTGCATTTGCGCGGCTCTAAATTTCCTGTAGCAGTAGCATATCCAAATAACATTAATGTTCAGATAGCATTGGGATGGTGCTGATATGTTTACCTCCTTTAATTTCGATTATATTTTGCGATGGAGTGAAAAGTTTCCGAATTATCAAAAAATATATATATGTTGTCAAATTGATAAAGGGTCAAAACAAAGCGTCTTTTGGGCGACAGAGCAAGAATGAAGTAATTAAACACACATCACGTGACGGCGAACGAGTTTAACTACTAAATACTGTATTAGTATTCATAACAATACTATAAGAAATACTAAAAACGTGATTTGGGGATCAAACCAACTTAAATTCAGTTATCTCCCCGTATTTTAGTAATTACCTAAATCTACCGATGCTGTGAACGTCTGTGAGGATGTCCATTTTCGCCTTTTCTGGACGTTCTACACCACACCAAACCTAAAAAACGAAAATGCAATGTAATATGCATTTATTTTAAAGCTTTTATTACTATAAAGTTTGTATCTGAAATAAGTTCTAAAAACTTCTGAACTGAATATTTAGTAATATTAATTCAATGTAAGGACATCAAACTCAGTGCCAAAAAAGCGAATATTTGTTCTTATGTAACTGTTTGATTATCTGTGTGCATGTCAACTGAAGTTATTAGTTCTCAATCAAAATAATGTTAATAAAGATATTGAATTAATCGTTAAACGTTTTGACACTATTTGTTCATCGTCATTTTTCGAATTTCATCTTTTGTTTCGCTAATCTTTATCTGTGTAATTTGTTTTTGACCTTACTATGCATCGGCCTGTGTTAGATCAACAATTCATGACAGATTTGTCATTTTGTTTTTCTTGACATTTACTTACATGAGCTGCTGATAGGAAAAACATTTGATCTATGTTTAAATCAATCCCTGGTAAACCAGCCTCCACTCCGGTGAGAGATTCCGTCCGTTTGTAAGCCTTGGTGAAAGTTGTTTGAATCAGTAAGAATTATTTAAGAACGTAACTATTTAAGCACATTGTATTTCTTGTTACACGAAGAATGAAATATTAAGTGTGTTTCAGAACATGAAGCTAGCTTATATGTAACGAAAGCACTATTCATTCAATTGAAACAGGCAAGAATGATGAAATATATTAGCCTAACTTTCATTGATGCACACAGGTGATACAAATAACTTCCTTCATGTAAGGGAGGTGAAGGAATACTAACTTTATACATCATGAAGGATGAAGACACCAAAACAGTAGAAAAAATATATTTTGTTCAAATATAACTCAATTCGATTCTTTTCGATGACGTGCACTCAATTAATTAATAAACCCAATTTTGCCTATTAAGAAAGCAGAATCTATTCGTTGGAACCAGAAGTGAAAAAAAATTAAAGCATTAACTTTGATTAAAATCTATAACTCTTTTGACGAAAATGGTCACCTGAATGTTAATCATAAACGTGGCGATTTCAACTTCAAAATTATAAATTTCCAATTCTTCCATGTAGTTACATTCTTTCGTTTCCTAGCTATGGTGTATTCTTATCACAATTGATACACTGTTTCAAAGAAATTCCAGAGAAATCGTTATTCAATGCAAAACCCGTATCGCTGTTAGATTGAAGATTGAATTAAACATAAGGTATTATGAAATGTCTTCCTTTGTACGTGTATGTTAGTGACATACCTTGTATGTTGCTCTCAGACCACCCCTTTGTACGTGTATGTTGCTCTCAGACCACCCCTTTGTACGTGTATGTTAGTGACATCCCTTGTATGTTGCTCTCAGACCACCCCTTTGTACGTGTATGTTAGTGACATACCTTGTATGTTGCTCTCAGACCACCCATTTGTACGTGTATATTAGTGACATACCTTGGATGTTGCTCTCAGACCACCCCTTTGTACGTGTATGTTAGTGACATACCTTGTATATTGCTCTCAGACCACCCCTTTGTACGTGTATGTTAGTGACATACCTTGTATGTTGCTCTCAGACCTCCCTTTTTGTACGTGTATGTTAGTGACATCCCTTGTATGTTGCTATTAGACCAACCCTTTGTACGTGTATGTTAGTGACATACCTTGTATGGTTTTCTCAGACCACCCCTTTGTACGGGTATATTAGTGACATACCTTGTATGTTGCTCTCAGACCACCGTTGTCAGAAACATCCTCCGAAGACGTTTTACCACCATTTAACTTAAAGAAGAGCATATATTTTATTTTAGTGAAGTCTAATTCATATTCTGAAAGGGTCAGCGTTTTCTACATAGAAAATAATTATCTAATTTAATTAATTATGACAAACGAACTTCATATTGAAATATCAAGGGAAATAGAATTAAGAAATTAATTTGATTTTTCATAAATATCATAAGCTTCGTTATTCCTCGTTAGATTCTGCAATTTTTTTCACAGCCCTTGTTAATAATAAGTGAATTATTTGGAAATACAAGAATGGCGCAAAAAAGGCAAGTAGTCAATATTGAAATACATTTACCTATAGGCAATATTGAAATCTATATCAATGTATAAAAACTAGTTAAACTCAATGAAAACCCAGGAACAATTATTTCCGTGTATGACATGTACCACGATGATATAAGCTTACTTTCATGTTTGCTTCTTCATCTGTGAAATTGCTGTATTGTTGTATAATACATGAGATTTTATGAACGAAGGACAGTACTGATGGTTTCGACCACCAAGTTGATGAAATAGTCCCAGTTTCATCAAAATTAACGCCTGAAATACAGAGAAAAGTTTTAAATTCTATCATACTCTTTTTATTTCTTTAACAGAACATTAGCAATGATTTCGTTATCTTCTTAAATAGAACAAGATGCCCAAATGCGCCATTAACGCTCATTTGAAATTTTTGTTTTTCTCGCGTCACTAGTGGATAATGTAACAAAAGCCCCAGGGGGCCCAACGCTCACGTGATACCCATGTACACTCTTAACCTACTAACATGGCATTATGATAGTGTCAGTGACGGAATGTTTAACCCACAACCCTGGGTCTTTATGCACATAAATCATTTAAAAAATTGAATTACAAAATTTAGACATAAAATATATATCACGGCATTAAGGGACTTAAATATGACGAGTGTAAACAGTGAATGCGTGTGCAAAACAGAAAAAAATGGAAACGGAAGAAAACATATTTTGTTTAGGTAAAAAAAGTAATCAAAGGTATTTCGATGATTTAAAAGTGCATAAAAAGCTGACATAATGGAAAAAAATGGAAAAGGAAGAAAAACATTCGGAGGAGGGGGGGGGGGTGCCTGTGCCGGAACTTGAACCCACACCCCTTGGACCCCTGTGCATAGTAAACATATCTATTCATATTTTAAAGAATCTATAAAAATTCCAAAAAAAAAAGAAGATTAAAGCATGTAATATATATCAAAGCAAATAGCAACTTAAATATGACACACATGCACCTAACAAGGGAACAAAACCACATATTTATAGAGTTAGTCAAAGAAACAATTCAAAAATTAGCATTTCTGACATAGTCCGAAAAGATGTCATAAACACTTCAATTTGACTTCGAGCTGAAATAAAAAAAAACAACAAAACTTGTTAAGACATCCTTCTAGATCATCCAGATGCTTTCGCTTTGCCGATATGTGCTTCACTTCTGAAGAAGAAGTTTGTCAAGGGAGGGTACCCCCGTGTCCTACTTTTGCCTGTGGTTGCGCCACCTGTTGACGGAACCGAGCAAAAATAACAACACTTGTAGGGCGTTTCATCAAAATTCCTTCAGTGGTTCTTGAGAAGAAGTCGAAAATGTGAAAAGTCTACGACGGACAGACGGACGACTGACGCCACGCTATGACAATAGCTCACTTGAGCTTCGCTCAGGTGAGTTAAAAATTAAACTGCCAAGCAATACAAGTCCACTACCGGTATTACATTTTGTCATGTAAACATTACACCTAAAGATGAATGCTCGAACAAAATCACTTCAATGTATATGTAAGAAAAGGTCTGGAAAACTGAAAATTTCATAAAATTTTGATAAAAGTTAGGTCAATCAAAACCAAAATTAACTTGATCTGTGTCAGGCTATATTTTTTTCTCATACCAAAAATCAGTTGTACGTCCAGCAAAAGTGAAAATTACATGAGATTTTGTCCAAGGGCGATACCTCTTGTTGAGACTAAAAACTGGCATTATTTGTATTTCTTTTAGTAGTATTCACAGGCATTCAGTTCAGTTCATTATCTGCAACAGGGAAGATTTGCCTGTTACACAATACATATCTAGTGAAAATAGTCCAATCGAACCAATCTTGAACTTGATCTGCATCACATTGAGATATATTCACATACCGATTCAATATATGCCAAAAGAGTGAAAAAAGTCTGGGAAAATATTTGTCAGATTGACGGACAAACAAACGGTAGGGCGAGCTTGCAGATAACTAAAAAGTGTCAGCCAAATTAATATTGTCTCGAACACAATTGATTTCCTGGGCCGGAGAAACAGCAAACGACACTTGGTTTTTGCTATTTGGTTGGTTTGTTATGTTAACCGCAGATTCATATACCGGGGTAGAAGTGGTGCTAAAATGCAGGATATGGCCTGCACGAATCGACAAGTTTTCTAAGAGATTACTGACAATGGTTGACTCTAACAAACAAAGCTTAACGATCGGTAATAACTGTCAATGATGCTGCAGGAATTCACCTTGCCTCCACTTCATCTCTTCAATTCAAACGCCGTGTTTAAGTTAACAAAATCAGGTCAGTTACATAACGCTTTGTATAATTTATATGGAGGTTATGGCTATATATATTGTATTCGAGGAGTTAAAAAAACGAGTTTAGAGTGGAAAAGTATAACAACATTCATCCTTGTGTTTTCAAACTGCCAAATGAATATGTTCTTCAGTTCCAGAGTAGATTTATACCAATGGATGGTACCATCCATGGCTATTTTGCCTGTTGTGGCAACAGTTGTTGATGCATCCAGACAAAAACAATATCACTTGTAGAAGACAACGAGTACAAAAATGTACTTAATTCATACCAATAGACATCAAAGAAGTACCATCACTTAATCAATCTCAAAGTCTAGAGTGTAAGGCAAAATCATTAGAATTTCAATTTGAACAGTTGCAAATCTCGGAATGAATAACATTCCAAAGTGAGACCAGGTGCCAACCAAGTGTCATTAAAAACCTTACAGTTGTTCCGGAGAAGAAGTTTTATATGCATGAAAATAATCCCCTTCCTGTTTTTCATATAGCAACTCATGGAAACTCATAAACTTGATTATTTAAAAACCAAAAGCAATATGAAACCATTGAATGACTTAGATGTGTATATTTAGGACATATTTTTCAAAGATTTTGGTCATTTTACAATGTTTAGATTGAGGATCGCTTATTGAGGGTTAAATACCCGAAACGTACATGTCTGGTCCATCCTGTAAATTATTATCTGTTCTTATATGATGCTAATGAATTTGAAGACGTAAAACATCATATGTGCTGTAAATGAGTATACTAAACCTCAAGGTAATGTAATGTTTCAAAGAAACACTGCAAAAATGAGCATTTCTGACAAGGGCCGAAATGACGTATAACAGGTCAAACATTAGACTTCGGAGTGGAACAAAAATAACAGCACTGTAAATTTGACTCATTAACTTTACGATAAAGAAAATATACTCCAATATGACATACATTTACTTACCTATCAGTGCAATGATGAATTTGTGAGTTGTTAATCTTAAGACTACGTTAGGTTATATTTTGTACAATTTTCTATATGTATTTCATACATATAAAAGAAAGGAAAAGCTACGCAAAATGTATTGCATAGCGAGCCTTTTTTATTTTTTATATTATTTATTTAACAATATGGATGAGGTAAACATGCACCAAGAAAATATTGCAATGACTACAAAGATGGTTTTTGAGTTCGTAAACACGTAACGAGAATATTGAACATGGAATATATAAAAGTTTTAATAGTTAAAGTGAGAAACGATTTGTAACTGTAATCGCAATTCCGTTGATCTCGTGATCAGACGTCAAAAGGGGCAGATTTATGGAAATAATATGTGCTGTTTAAAGTTTGTTATCAATTATCGATATCATTTTTGAAGAGATAAAATTTTGTTGTATGCCTGTATAAATATGTGTGTTGAATTTGAGGAAAAGGATGGATTCTGAGATGATATTTGGATTGATCGACCAAAGACTGAAAGCTGCCATGCTCTCCATTCAGAGATCGTGGCAGTGGAAAAGGCTGGAGATTTAATGGTTTAATGAACGTTATAATATCAGAAAATTTAGCTAATGTTTGTTAACATACAAAATGAGAAGAGAATAAAATGTAAATGGTTTTGGAGGGAACTGTTTTTTTCCTCACGATTTAGGGTTTAAGCAACAACAACAACATCAACTTTACCTAAGACAGCATTAAAGATTACCAAGATGCTTTTGGTTTGTTGATATGTTCATCGGTCTGAAGAAGAAATTTGTCAAAAGGAGGTACCCTTCGTAAACTACTTTTGCCTGTGGTGGCGCCATTTTTTGCCTGTTCTGGACAGCAACACTTGCAGGGGACCATGAGTGCTTCATCTCTTCAACGTTTCACTAAAATTTCCTTATTGTCTTTGGAGAAGAAGTGAAAAAAGGAAAAATAATCAAAACTAAATTGAAGACAGCATTAAATGTGTAGAATAAATATATAAAAAAAACAGAAATATGTCCAAACCAAAAATCTGAAGTAATATATAAGAAACAATAATGCCGTTAACATATTCCAAAAATGCACTAAGCTCCATAAGTTCACCTGAGCCAAGCTTTTGTGAGCTATTGTTATAGCGTGCCGTCCGTTGCCCGTCTGTTATATATATTTACTAAACCCGAGCTGAGATGCACCATTTTATATGATTCATCTCAATTATCCAGAAGACTAATATACTATGACTCGGATACGTACCATTTGTATCAATTGCATGTACTATTTCATGGCCAATTATTTTCCCAATCATTGCATAGTTAACATACCTGAAACAATATTTCAAAATATGTATTCTATATTAAAATGGATTTTAAAAACAGTTCTGCTTTACATTTGTTACTGAATTATATTTTAAACAATTCCTACTCATTCCGCAAATATGTATGTAAACTATGTAGCTTGTCAATCGAGATTGAATCAGACTAATTTTATAGAAGTTATAAAGCAAACGACTTAAGAATAATTCATAAATATGCTCTAGTTATACATTATAATTCGACACCAACAAAATGTTGGTCCCTTGATACACATCAGTACCATTTTGACAGTAGTGTTTTAAATATATTTTCCTGACATTGTCGCCAAAGCAATATATATACAATACGTTAGACAGTGCATGAATTTTAAATATTGTTTTTATTTTCGTGCTTGAATAACGACGGCGGATGCGGCTAGCCAACAGTAAATGCTTCCTCCTCCCGGGCACCTGGTCCCACCTCTAGCTTGATGTCGATGCTTAATATTGTGCTTTATTGGTCTCATTGGTCTCGTCGGTTTATGTGTAGTCTTTTGTGTTTGATGTTTACATGTCGTGTGTCTCTTTTCCGTCTCGTGCTGTGCTCGTCTTTTGTGTTTTTGCATCGGGTGTTTTGGTGTTTTGCTGTTGATGCTGCAGCGGGGTCTTGTTGGAGATCTCCTCCCTTCTTTTTATTGTGAGTGATGTTGTGATAATCGTCAGGATCTTCGTTAACTAAATTACAGCAGTGCCGAAGCCCCTAAATAATTATCATTCAATTTCATTTCAATCTTTTTAACATGAGAATATACATAAAGTTTAATAGTTATTCGAACCTTGAAGTACATGTATTTATATATCGATTACGTAAAGAAAAAAATCAAAGATGAGTAAGTTTTAATGCATGCAATAGAATCTTGAAATCATATCGTTGTATAGTCATAAAGCTGATTTTATGTTCATCACTTCTAATATTGATGAAAATGCTAACAAAACATACATACATTGGATTCCCTAAGTCAAAGAGAGGTGGCTGTATGATAGCGGCAGGGATATCTAAACAAGAAAGAAAAAATGAAATAAGATTACTGACATTGAAAAAAAAAACAACAATACAAAATAAAAGGGTCATGGATCACAACGCTCAGTGGAAAATAGACAGTGTATCAGCCAATCAATATTTGTTGATCGATCAGCAGAAAAAAAAACTAAAACCTTTTAGAGGGTTATGAGGTCTTCCTTTCAAGATTTCGTGAAATTCGGCGTAATGGAGAAGTTGAAATAAGATTACTGACATTGAAAAAAAAAACAACAATACAAAATAAAAGGGTCATGGATCACAACGCTCAGTGGAAAATAGACAGTGTATCAGCCAATCAATATTTGTTGATCGATCAGCAGAAAAAAAAAACTCAAACCTTTTAGAGGGTTATGAGGTCTTCCTTTCAAGATTTCGTGAAATTCGGCGTAATGGAGAAGTTGAAAATGTGTCAGCCATCAGTGCCTTGGCGGCCATATTTGTAGACCAATCTACAGGAAAAGCACAAACCTAGCAGAAGACAATAAGTGCTTCCTTTCTGTAAGATTTCTTGAAAATCTGTACAACGTTTTCAGAGGAAAAGAAAAATTATGTCAGCCAATCAGAACTCTCGGTAGTCATACTTGTTGCGTGATCGGCGTGAAAAACACAAACTTGGTGGAAGACCTTGAGTACTTCCTTCATGTAAGGTTTCGAGAATTTTTTTGCAGCGTATACAGAGGAGAAGTCGAAATGCGTTGGCCAGTCTCAGCCCTCTTTGGTCATTATTATCATGTGACCAAGAGGAACAAAAACGCAAACATGGTAAAAGACCTTAAGTTCTTCCTTCCTGTAAGGTTTTGTGAACTTCTGTGCAGCGGTTGTGGAAGAAAAGTCGATGTATGTAAATGCTCTGCTGGCCGTAGCGAGCTCATGTATGTACACACTAAAGGATTCCGACCGAAATTCAGTGAGGGCAGAAGGTCAAAGTCTTGTCTTCTGCCGAGGTCTGGACAGGGCACGTTATCTTGCTCAAGAGTCGAGACTATAAATTGTTCTTTTTATAAGCTGAACTCTTACCATATTGACCATTTTGTTTCTATTTGACAGCAATTATAAAGAATTCCTACTCTACCGTTGTAATCCTCTCGTTGTAATTATTATTATTCTACCTCTTTTCGTTCCGGACATTTCACGAAAGAGGACCGCATCATCTGACAAAAGTTATAGTATCAAAGAATACTTTTAAAGCTAATCTTTTAACAGATTGCTTCAAAACGTAAAGAAATAACTGTTAATTTTCACGTAACATCTGTTAAATATCTATGATATTTGACCTTGTGTCAAGGTTGAGTTGTCATTTTCTGGATAATAACGTATAAGTAGCTTTCTGTTTAAAATAGAACTGAGAATTTAATATTCGAAACACGTGTCTGGTGCATGAAAATAGGTTTGAAATTTTCTTCAAAAAGGTATAGAGCTGGAACACTTTCGTATTATTAAAATAGAAGAGGAGTGTAATATATTAGCCATTTTTTCTTATTAATGCAGGTGTTCATCAAACGTCAATGTGACCTTCAAAATTTAGTTTATGAAGTTGATAAATTGTTCATACTTCAACGATTCAGTTTCGAATGCAATAGCAAAGCTTACAATAAATCATTGCTTCATAGTCGCCTTTGGGTTGACCTGGAGTCTCCAAAGGCACATGTAGCCAAGTTCGATAAACCTCGGTTGATCGTTTAGTCAACGCATTCGAAAAATTCCTTGAAAGGAGCAGGTTCAGTAACATGGAAAATCGGCCCTAAATTTAGTTTCAGATTTCGATTGTATTTCGTATTAAGGAAGTTAAATGTATTTGAAATACCAAATAAATATTTTAATTTACGCGCAATGCACCGAAAGATATGGCTTCAAAATCGGCTTTATGTCGTAAAATGCTGAAAAATCGTAAGAAATGGCCATAATTCTGGTCAAAATTTATGAAAATATGTAGGGCACCAGCCCTTACTTAGAATAATTTTCATATAAAAAGTTAAATTTGCAAGCTAGAAATCGCAATTTGTTTGAGCGACAGTGTATTTTCATTTCATTCTTATTCCAGTATCCTGCCTTTCTTTAAAACACAATTCATCTCATCTTTTTCATATGTAAGTTCAATACATTTATGAAGATTTTGGATTTAAAGCAAAATTAATTTCTGATAGCTTTACGAGAACTGGAATGACACTTGTAATAAGAAATTTACGAAAACGTCTATTAATGCATTTAATGTATTAAGTTAAGTAGAAAATTGTCCTGTGGATGGAATCAAATGTAATTTTGCATAATCAAGGACAGACAAGAAATATATAATTTCAGAAATTCTGAGAAAAAATAAATTTGGCGTCCAAGTGTTCAACACCTTCTTAAATGATGCTATAGAATTTGAAGACGTATAGCATAATTTGTATCAAAATTATCAATAGAATATCTTATAAGAAGAAACCCACTTACAAATCTGCACTCTCAATGCGTGGTTGTTTGCATTCACAGTAGCGACAGAAATTGGCCACCTATATAAGACAACATGCTTATTAAATATATATCACAGACAATTGCTCGACAGAGAATTTCCATTGAAGAAAAGTTTACGAAACAATATCAGAAACAAATTGCATATGTGGAAAAAACACACATAGGTAAAAACAATGGAATATAAATAACAATCAACCATACAATTTAAAAACACGTAGGAGTGTATTATTTATATCTAAGTCCTTATTAATTCAAAAAAAAAACATTGTGCAAATCTTATGTCTTCTATAATGAATATTAACTTTTGTATGAAAAATCTAATTATTTTGTATCAATTTGATGTAAGACTTTAATAGAAAATTAAAAAATAAATAGCTCTGTGTTTTTTTTTTTATATCGGATCACATGTAACACGGTAGCGTATCACGTGACAGGCATATAATCTCTAGCCTTGAATCCCCTTCGATTATACAAGGTAAATACTGTCTAAATCTACTTTGTAAGAATTCATTACAGGCCTATCATACGAGTATCATTTTCATTTATATGATGGTAATCTCTTCTGGTCAAGTATAGATTATATTCAGAGAATACCTCAACAGAAAATTGTGTTTATTTACGTGCACCATATCTAAACATGTAAACAAAATAAAACAAAATATGTCCAAGTGTTCTCTAAATACACCTCTATTCTCAACCAGGAAAGATTTCCATCGTATAAATGATATTGATGCTCATATGATAGACCTGAAAGAGTTTCATATAAGGTAGATTCAGACAGTATTTACCTTGTTTAATCGGAGGGAATTCCTGGGCTAGAGATTATTTGCATATCACGTGATATGCTACAGTGTATATACGAAAGCAAAAATGTCAGCATGTATTCTGAAAATGGAAAATAAACGAGCTTGAGGAAAAGATAAATTTTATAAAATCTTTTTTCTTTAATACTTACTCATTGTCATCTACTTTTGATTTGTATTTTGATATCATCTTCTTAAATTTCAGCTCTCGAATGAATTCATCATTTTTGAAGAGTTCCTTTTCATCGATTTTATACTGTTGAAAAAAGTAAAAGTAGGAAAAAAGATAAATAATATTGTATCAAATGCTTCTTGTTAACCTAAATAAAATTAACTTCCTAGATCAATAAAGAGAAAATCAAAGCACTAAAGGTACTGAGTGCGAATAGCCAGAATAATATCACTTATAATGTATGACAAAATATTGTGTTTTCAAAGTTATATTTGTTCCTGAACACCTTCGTAGGCCAGTTTATGGACGGATAAAGACAGAACTAAAATGCAAATGCATAATGTTGTCGTAATGAATTGAAAGATGATTTCTGACAGTGAACATGAAAATTAAATAACATCACATTAAATCTACCCCTCCCCCTAAAAAATACAACAATCCAATATGACTATCGATCGATGATTGCATATACAAGGAAAGAAGACGAATCTTATTTTCTAATTTGATCCCCACTCTCTCTTTAACCTTTCATGTTCAATGTAGGTGTGTGCTAAGAATTTGAAGGAAATGATACATCCTAAACGGGAATGTTTTGATCTTTTATTTTTCATAATTGTTAATATCATATTTCATGATGGAAGTTCCTAATTTTTCCGTCGTATACAGATTTTACTTTGTGAAGCGGGGCAAAATAAGCCTACTTGAAGATAGTTTTACGTTTCAATGATTCAACTTTATCGATAGCACCGTTTCATTTATATACATGTATTGTCCACTAAAATAGATAATGACCTGGTAATGGAAAGGGGTTTCCAACACACAGCCTGTGTTCATCTCAGTACATACAGATGCAATTTTTCATTAGGTCATGCATGTACATAACACGACGGCTTGATTCATATAGATATAATTCATTGATTCAGACAGTGATCAGACTTTATACAATCATGACGCTGACGCAGTCCCAAGGTACATGTAAACAGAGTAACATCGTTTATACATACTCAGTAGACGGGGCTCCCATGAGTGAAGAAATCAGGCAATCGCTATGTGCTATTCGCACAAAAAAATGATTCAAATTAGTTGATTGGAATAACCTGAAATATTCTGTTTGATATTTGAAATATATTTTCCAATGAAATTCTATTACACTCACAAAATTTCTTACCTCATTGTAAACTTCAGTCACATAAGATGTATTTTTTATTTTATCTGGATAACCAATATGAACTCCTAACACATCTATCTGCAAAAAGTAAAATTAATGATCAACATAAACCATCGATTTCTGCTCGTCTGTTTCCAAAACATAAAATAATAATTAATCTACACGTTTCTATAGTACGCACGAGTGTAATGATATAAAGAAATGATTTTCTTTGACGATATTTGAATCAACGTGAAAAGAAATGTTCAGACCGCTATTAATCATTTAATACGTTAATCCCGAATCATAAAATGAAGCCATTCATTTCTTGGTAAAAGAATCCAGATATATCATTAAAAACTGTAAGGTTTATGAATTAAGATGTCCGAGAACAGAAAAGCTGAGTCTTAATAGTGTTTATCGTATTCAAATCCATAAGCTTCATTTATTACGGCATGGACCAGATATGCACGTTCCTGGTATTCATCCCTCGTCATCACTCCAAACCATGTAATATGACTATAATCTTTGAAAATTAGGTCCAAAATATAACGAAAGAAGTAGCAAGATGACTGGAATATGATGTTACAGGACCCAGTTTTCAGAAATTAAAGAAAATTTTCGAATGCATTCAAAGAAACGACCAATAAACTGATGCAAAATTCAGCACACTAAAGATTTATCGATGATTCTTTTCGAAGGCTTTGCCTATTTCATCACATTACACACCTGATCTCACTTTGGCATGATTTTCTATTCCGGGGTTCGCATTTGTTTAAATGGAAGTTCAAATGATTTTGTCTTACCTTCTCGATTTTAAGACTAAATAACCGATGGGTACTTCTTCGATGTTTATCGAAAACATACCTTTTCCATGACTCCTGCACGAGTTGCTTCATCCAGCCAATCCTTCTTTTCGATAAGACCTTTTAATTCTCTTTTCAGTTCATTTGCCATTTCAGTCACCTGCCAAATTAAACATGATTATTTGAATCTCTCCATAGGTTCATAATTCGAATTTTAAAAGTTCATATCAGGCCTAATGTGATTTCTGTAATTCGTGTTTGACGTGCTTTCACTGATCACATAGAAATACAATATTATATAAAAACCTACCGTGTTCTTTACTTCCACAGAAAACTCTCGTTCAATGAACGTCTGTCCCACTGCTAACGGCATCTGTTTTACAACGTAATTCACACAGGATTTCCATAAAGGTCCACTTGACTCCAGACCGTATAACAACTGAAAAAATGTGAATAAGGAAATGTAAATCAACAAATGATAGAAAGAAATATTGATCGAAGGATCAGTGAACCTTGACCGGCTTAGTTGACAAATATTAAGCACATCTATTTATCTATTGAATTGAAGTGAACAGAAGTTTGCAATGGAATGAGAGTGTGCGTATTGAGTAGTATATTGATATCTAAATTTGATCTGTAGATATGAAGTTCTTGGTATTTTAATAATACCCTAGAAATGAATTTGTTCTTCATTTTCTTCAGTTAAATGTTACGAAATTATAAAACATGAAATGTGGAATTCTTCAAAATAGAAAGGGCTATAAATCTGCGCATATCTGAGCGACGAAATCTCAAAGTCTCCAGCGTTTTAAAAAGGTATAGCTCCGCACAAGATGTATTATCATGACCCATATTGGACCTTGTTATTCTTTATTAAAGTGATAGTTATTTCCAAGAAATGAATTGATTGTCTGACACTCTATGTCCTTCTGTCAATTTGTCCGCTCCTCAAACATTTTTCATGAATACGAAAGAATTCTTCTATGCATAAAATCAAATTCAAGGTATTTTGGTCCCCCGTTTTTGAGTGTTTGTCTTTAAGAATGCTCGCATACCCCCTCCCCTTCTAACATTTTCATAATATATGTAATGCATTATCAAAATTCTGAATATCAAAAGATTTAACTCCAAGGAAAGTTAAAAAAGCTCAGATGCTGTTACCAACGAAAATGCCTTTTCACAAGGAATACATATGTAATATATGAAAGTCCAAACACTAGCCATTCAAAAGTTATGGTCATTGTTAAAGTTTTTGAAAATTTACTCAAACTCTAAAAGAAGGGATGGGATCTCCAACAAGACCCTTTTGCAGCACCAACAGCAAAACACAAAAACACCCGATGCAAAAACACAAAAGACGAGCATAGTATGAGACGAAAAAGAGACATACGAGATGTAAACATCAAAAACAAAAAACTACACTTAAACCGACGAGACCAATGGGCAACCGGTGCCGACTATGGACGCAAGTAGCAAATGGTGTGGTTATCCTGGATTACGTGTGCACAACCCTCTCACGTCTCCATTTACCCAGAGGTCTCGAAGAACGTACATTTGTGGTGTAAAACAACCTCCTCACTGTAAGATGACATCACACAAACAAGACCACAAAACGAAGAGGTCCCAGCAACACAGATGGTTATGTAAATGAATATAAAAAGAGGGCGTGTGTAATACATGTAGTCCGTGCTCTGCCAGCTGTAGCGAGCTCATGTATGTAATCACCGAGGAATCAGACTGATATTCAGAGAGGACAGGTGGTCGGGGCCCTGTCTTCTCTAAAGAGGTTTGGACAGGGCCCGTCATGGAATCCCGTCGTCCCAGAACAGGGACAGGGAATACCAACACACATCATAGAAACATTAAAGGCCACACATAAACGAAACGAGACCTATGGGCAACCGACTTAGGATGGTATCACCCAAATAATTGGAAGGTAAATGCATCAATGCGTCACGGGACACAGAAAAACAGTTAAATATAAGATTCATTTCATATCTTCTTCTGACAATAAAACTGTTTCTTCAATCTATCCCTGCTCTATATTTCTTTAATTTATGGGGTTGTGCAGTGATATAACTGCCTTCCAAGAAGAAAACAAGTTATGGCAGCCGTCATGATTCAAATAGAGAAGAATTGTCTCTTTAATATCTTTGGAAAAGAACCAGTTTGATCAAATCCTACATGCACAGTTCAAATTTTGCATAAGTAAAAATAAATGTAACCCTTGAAATTTATAGTAGACATCAACATATTTTATTTTTAGTCTCGCTATGATAGCGCTCCGTGAAAAATTTTGCTGATCAATGTATAAACAAAATTTCTCAGCCATTCAGAATCTTCGTTTCTAGTAAATAACAGTTGAAATTTAATAATTTTGAAATAAGTGAATACCGCAGAAATGATTTTTCCCAATAAATACAAATACATGAGCAAATACGGGATATATGTAAAATTAAATTGAAGTTGAAGTGCAAAATGTAATATGCGAAGGTAAAACACTATATGAAAATAAATCAGATGCTGACATCTTTTCCCCGATATGATATACATTTCTGACTATGCTGAATGTAACATCTTTAGTTACTTTACTATTTTCATTCGACTTCATAAATCTTCATACACGTGCCTATGTTACATCATTCTTTCTGTGCCATAAATTACTTTTTGTTGTACTTGCATATGTTTATGATACTAAGAGAGACACGAGACTGACCGTAATCATCAGAATGAAATACTTCGTTTTCATTTTCATCAGTCTCTCAATAGAGGTTGCTTGGAGACAATGCATTTAGAATGTGCAACTTCTCCGTGAGGTGCTTACGGAAGCCTTAGATAATTATACGAAAAGATGGTGTAAATCAGAGGGAGTCGAAACGCATGCTCTGAATGACGGGAAAACCTCATTTTAGATATAACGGATATTCGAATAGATTACTTCCGTAAAAACCCTCATCTTTTTTCAAAATCCACGTTCCAAATCAGAATGATATTTTAAATCCGTACTACTGTCCTGTTCACTAAATCCAGAGCACTCTGTTTGGGCGATTTATGCTGTCGTCTGAAGAATTTTGCTATAAATTATTGCTTCCGAGAATTGACCTCCTTTAGTCGTAACTGGAAATGAACTTCCACTTACCCTTTCAGCTGCCTTCAAACCGCAATATGAAAAAATAGAATGTCTACGGGAAATTCCCATTTTAATTTCAAGCCGCTGCCATATTGTTCTCCGTGTCAACAATAGTAAACAGTGACGTCAAAGCCTCGGACGTCACACATTTTCAGCGATTTTACTGAAGAAAATCCCCGTAGACGTTTTATTTCCGTCCTATTTCTAACTTAGCTAACGCACAGCCAAAACAATGGTATTTTCTGTTACGACTAAAGGAGTACTATAAAATTTGTATCTTTTTGGAAGATGACATTATCATATTTTAGAGAAAACCGGGAAAACAAGGTGCTCTGGAATTAGTCAACAGGACAGTAAGTAACTTTGTGCCAGCTGATAAAGCAGTCATAAACACCATTATCATTTGAAAACGTTACTACATATTAACTTTTGTTTCGGAAATTTCTTTTACTAATACATACATTAAAAGCAATGGAAGTGCAGCTAACAGTTTAAGCAAGCATATCGGTGAAATATCTTCATTCAACATCTCTATTTCTAAATTTGATCTCCCAACACTATGTTGCATACCGAAACTGTACAAGTCTCCGTACAAATTTCGATTTATTTCTAATTCTAGTAACTGCTCCACTACAATTTTATCTAGACATCTGAAGTCAGCAGTTACTGCTATTAAAGAACACGTAACTACATATTGTGAAACGGTTTTAACCAGGAACGATGTAACTTTATTTTGGTCTATTAAAAATTCAGGGGATGTAATTGACAAAATAGAATCTGGAAAATTTCAAAACCAATACGATTTCTTCATACGTCTTCTCTAATATGTACACCACACTTCCTCATGACAAAATTAATGATCGATTATCTAAACTCATTAAATGGTGTTTTGATCGAGAGCGGAAAACTTACATTTGTACATCTGAATCGAAGGGTTTCTTTTCCATGACAGACTACAAATGAGTTAAAGAAGATCCTGACGATAATCTCTACAGCACTAAAAAGAGAACACAAATCGTGGACATATAGTGACGTGTGCAATGCCTTGTCCTTTCTCTTTGACAATATTTATGTTAGCTTTGGTGAGGATTTATACAAGCAGGTTGGAGAAATTCCTATGGGTACTAACTGTGGACTTCTTGTTACAGATTTACTTTTATACAACTATGAAAAAGAATTTATCCAAAATTTTCAAAAGCAAATACAATTTGATGATCTGAAATGTTTCAATAATACTAGGTATCTGGATGATATTTTCCTGATTTTGTATGCCTTCGGTTTCTGATTTTTGAATTATCAATTTTGTGCTGTATACAGGGATATGGTCATTATCCATATTTGTCATTCTAACTATTGACAATCCTGCTTTTGAATTATATAAGAACGAAATTTATCCACAAGAATGAACACGTAATAAGGCAAACGTTACAAATACAGAAACACCATATTTGTACCTAAATATCAAAATTGTAAACGGAAAGATTCAAGTGTATATGACAAAAGGTATGATTTTGGATTCAACATAGTAAATTTCCCCTGGCTTTACGGCGATCTTCCGAGATTACCTTCATACGGTATTTACATGTAAAACGTCCTCAGATTCATTAGCATCATTTAAAAGCAGATATACTGACAGCATGGACCAGGCATGCACGTTTCTGGTATTTAACCCTCGTCAGTGATCCTCAATCTTAACAATGAAATATAGCCAAAATCTATGAAAATTATGTCCAAAATATACCGAAACACGTAGCAAGATGGCTGGGATATGATATCACAGTTCATCCGGTACGCTAGATCATGTACTGATATTTTGGATTTTCTCAATAGAAACTTACAAATTACCAAAAATCTTTTAGGTCATGGTTTCCGCCTTTATAAACTAGTTAAGACTTTCTGGAAATTTTACAAAAATTACAGTCAGCTTCCTTTAAAATTCGGGTCTATACACCAAACAGAGTACATTACTTTGGGTATTACACAACCTGTCTTTTATGATGATATGATAAACAAAATGAGAAGGTTCAAAGGTAGGCAGCATAACAATCGAAAATGCGTCGGAATCATCAAACGTCTATTATACCGTGGATATGATCCTGATATCACCAGACGGACACTAGGCTTTGTACTTGACCAATCTACAGTCTTGTACCAGCGCATCCTTGAGACTTGTATCCTACTGACTGTGACGACGGGACTCTATGACGGGCCCTGTCCAAACCTCTTTAGAGAATACAGGGCCCCGACCATCTGTCCTCTCTGAATGTCAGTCGGACTCCTCGGGTGATTACATACATGAGCTCGCTACAGCCGTCAATCACGAAATGTATTACGCACACCCTCTTTTTATATCCATTTACATATTCATCTCTGTTGCTTGGGCTTCTACGTTTTGCGGTCTTGTTTGTGTGAGGTCATCTTACAGTGAGGAGGTTGTTTTACACCACAATTTTACGTTCTTCGAGAACTCTGGGTAATTGGAGAAGTGAGAGGGTTGTGCGAACGTAATCCAAGATAACCACACCATTTGCTACTTTCGTGGCAAATGGCGGTCCAAAGTCGGCACCGGTTGCCCATTGGTCTCGTCGTTGTTTGTGCTTGATGCTTACATCTCGTATGTCTCTTTTCCGTCTTATACTATGTTCGTCTTTTGTGTTTTTGCATCGGGTGTTTTTGTGTTTTGCTGTTGGTGCTGCAGCAGGGACTTGTTGGAGATCTCCTCCCTTCTCTTATAAAATTTGGACTACATCTGGCTTCTGTAATTAATTCTGACTTATTATTCCAAGATGTTTAATTTTATTTGAGATTCTTGATCTTCTTCAGCAAAGATTTGTGAAAATCTAATTGCTCTACCTTACTAAATTCCAGTTGTGTTCTTCTAAATGAATTTGGTAAGACGTTTATTCTGTCCATGACTAGTCGCAGAAGAATCAGATTTGCAACAGTTCTGAAGTATGAAAAATAATATGATAGATAATGATAAATATTTGTTACAGAAAGAATGACAATGAAATATAAATCGATTAATAGCAGAATGCTTGTTTACAGAGAACAACCAAATGTATATCAGAAACTCGAAAGACTACACTGCTTTATTGTATATAGCACTTTACTCTAGAAATGTTTATTCATTTCTTGAAAATCTTAAAATTCACTTTGGTTGGAAGCATCACTGATGTGGATTTACAATCTGAACGAAAAAGGGTCTTGTGCATTTTTTGTTGAAATATTCCACAAGAAGGTAAATAAATTGGACACGTCCTCATTTTTACTATAACACGTATTTTTGTTGCAGTGAGAAGCAGTGTGAAACACTTAAACTTGTACATCGTTGCTTGATGTTTGAAGAGTAGTAATTACTTCTTTCAAGCTCTGTCGCCTGAAATGACAAACATGGACAACTACCACATCCCCGCCCACAGCACAAAATCGACAACCCAGAAAATCAGAAACCGAAGGCATACAAAATCAGGACAAAACAGAAACCAAAGCAAACAAACAAAAACATCCACCATATGAAAAGAAGCGAACTCCCGATATGAGAGTGAGACAGGTGCCCAGGAAGAGTAAGCATCTCCTGCTTGCATGCAACACCCGTCGCTTCAAAAGTTTTGTTTTGGCCTTTTATCAATTTGACATCATAAATATTAATTCACTTTATCGGAAACTTGTCATGTCATCCAAAAATAACATCGACAGTGAACGAGGTTAACATCTGTGCACTATCCCCGTAATGGTATTTTGGTCATAGATTGTATTCAACTATTCTACTGAATCGACCCAGCAGGATATTTTGAGCCGCTTACTCTCTGCAATGGAATTGCAGAAATCCTAATAAAAACCAATAACACCAGAGAGCGCTACTCAAATGAATTTTGGCTGTGTCGAGAAGTCACTTTTGCCGGAAGCCTCAATTATGTGTATTTGATATTCCGAAACACGTGTCTGTTGCATTACAATTGGTTCGAAATTTTCTTCAAGAAGGTAAGGAGTTGAAACACTTCCGTATTTTTGCAAATCTGACAAAGCTATTGAATTTTAAGCACATTTAATTTCATAGAGTCAAGTAAAATACTTGCGGCATGTTATTTAACACTTCTTTAAGCTAAATGTACTCGTTTTTCGTCTAGTTTTAGTGTTTACGCACTGTATTGAAATATATTCTGAGTTTTCTGTACTGAAATTGGACCAAAATCTCTAAAACTAAGGGTATCTCTTTCATTGCAGTGCTTTATCCTTAGCTGCGGTTTCACCATTTTGTTTGGTCATGTTTAGAATGAAATAAAATTTCACTTTGAAATTATTACACCTGATTGACTTTAAGTACTACTGACGATGATTAAATACCCGAAACACTTGTCTAGTACAATATATTTGGTACTATAGAGCATATATTTCAATATTGACATGTCTTCACGAATGTCATTGCGATCAGTTTTTGTGTACTACGCTATTGATTTTATGCTATTTCTTTTTGGCAATAGATTTAGTGAGATAGTTTCAATTTTTCTTAGAATCGATCGGTCTCTCATAGTCATTGTACATGAACTCGCCATGAGCGCAGGCAAGTTATGATGAAGTTAGCCTCTACCTAACTCAATTTATTTAGGTACGCAATACTTTTGTAAGATAAATTAGAAACAGAACGTCCTCACCTTTTAGGGGTGTATAAAAGAATTTCAAGTCTGCGATTCATTCCTTTTACAGGAGACAAAATGAATTCGTCTGAAGGTTCAACAGGCAATCCCATTTCCACTTTGAGATAGCGGGCCCAGTCAAACTGTGAGAAAAAGGACATATCAATTAGGGTAGATGTGTCTGGAAAAAAAATAAAGGAATATAGAACATTTACAATGAAGACCTTGTAGAAAAGAACTTTAAAATGGTATAGATATTATCCTAATAAGATGTCTAATTATGATTTAATATATTGAAAACAGCATCCTGCAATGCACGTTTGATCGTGTTTATCAGGTCCCATTTAATCCGAGAATGAAAACTATAAAAGGTTTTGTTTTGTAGATTCAAATAGCAGAAGAAATCTGGCACGTGATAATCATAACCCTATCCCTTTATCTAAGTGCTATGAACATCCCGCCCCAATTTTGCCGATGAATAATACAATACTATTACTATATATACAATGGTGCTCCAAAACTAATATAGTGAAATAAAATATTTTTAACGAGACTGGGTCATGACGTAGTTGGCTAAGAAACATCAACTTTCATTGGTTGATACATTTACGTGTTCATAGAGTACGTTCTCAAATCAGTCGTTGTTAGATCTCTGTGTAGCTGAGCTGAATTTGAATTAGATTACATAGAATATTAACTCTAATTATAGTAATTGCTTGTAATTTTTGTTATCTTAAATCCTCTTGTCGGAAAAAAATTTACCAGCTCCGCAGGATCAGATTAGTTAGCTATTAAAATATAGTCTAAACTTGTATAATTTGTAGAAATAATGACAAACTACCACAGCATCATGTTATTTCAATTTACATGTATTACAGAGATATATATATAATTTTTTAATCTTACCTTAGGAATCATATTTCCTAGTTTATCAACCGTTACATTCTCAATGTTTGCATCATTCTGAACCTAAAATTGATCATTATATTAATTATATAGGGACTGTAACTTTCCCAAAATAAAGTATGTAATAAATCAAGCGTTCAAACACGTTATAAATTATATTCCTTTGCAAAGGGCGCAAAAACAAATTACAAGAAACCCTTCGCTATTCATGATAACTTTGAGTTATATGTATCAAAAGAGGATGCTGTATTTTCCACAGTGGTTTATGCTGGCGTTACACTTTCCCGATTTAAGCAGCCGACAGCCACATGATAAAGGAATTTTTCAAATTCGGGTTTGATCGTAATATCATCGGGGTATTCGTAAGGCCATCTTGAACCATCGAATGACCGCCAGCTTGATTTGTCAAACATCGAGAACAACTTCTGTCAAAATCTTTGGCATGCCAAAAAATTCCCGATGGCACTCCCGTAGGTCCATCTTCGAATCAAATTCGAATCAAATTCGTGTAATCATCTTGCCCTTCGTAAGAACATCGAGAAGGCATCTTGTGTATTCGTAACATCTTCGTTTCTCCTTCAAATTACCATCGGGACCATCAAGGGAATTTTGCCATACGAAGGCATGACTAGCGTGTCAAGAACCTCCCGATGGAGTTAGGAAAGCTATACGACTTCGTGACAACCTCGCAATTCCATCGATATGACATCGTAATGTCATCGTACTCTAATACGATGACGTTAAGATGGATCCCGATACAAAAGATGACAGACACAAATATTCAACAAAACGTTTCAAATACATAATATCCAAAGCCATTTTTAAAGTATTTTTCTCAGTTAATCCAAATTTATGAAAATAGAAACTTTTCTGTCTTCTTCAAATTTGCAAGTTCAATTTGCAAGTTCACAATCAATGCATTATAAAGCAAAATGACGTGCCTTGATAATGTTACGATAAGGAGAAAGAAGGCAGAAGCATTGCTTCTTTAAATGCATCTAAGAGAGCATGTGCAGACTCGGTGTTTTAAATGATGCTATTGAATTTAAAGACGTTTAACATTCTCTATAATTACTGGTAATACTAGTATCTTGTTGTGACATATATCCATTTTCATCTTTCTTACATTGAATCATCACGTCTTCCACTTGTTTCCACCAATGATGTTTATAAATGAAATTCGTGATATTTTAAGACGATAATGCTACGCAAAGGTCACTGATAACTGGTCTATTTGTCCGTCTGGTAGTCACATTTTCACAGAACTGTAATGATATGCCTTGTAAAATCAAACTTTCAAAGATGGTCGAGCATGATAAGAATCATGCTACACAGACAGGGCGATTCATATATTCGATAACATATATGCTAACTTTTGGGTATTTTTTGTATTTTCTGAGACAGAAATAATAAAAGGCGGAGGATGAAACCATTGATACTGTGCTACTGATTAAACAAGAATTTTTAAACATCCAAAACGTGATGCATTCCTGGTTATAATCCGATGCATCGCATTCTAGATACAACGTCGTGTAGCAATCTAATAGCCTTCGATAATACATCGTTAGCCTTCGTGCCATCTTCGGATGAGTTTTAAGATAAAATTCGTCCCGTCGTGTTGTCATCGGGAGCGGTTCGGATACAATCGTCTTTAAGCATCGCGTTATCATCATTTAGCATCGTAAAATCATCGGTTGCTGAGCGGATCTTAACTATATTCGGGAGTAACTTCGCACAAAATTGAAAAATTCATATTCGTGTGTCCATCGGATATCATAATCGGGACAGTGTGAAGCCTACATAAACACGAAGATCTTCTCAAAACTGCTTTGACTTTTTTCTGATAAAATGAGCTAAAACATGTAAATCTTTGTGATCTAAATATTATCAAAATGGCAAATTATGTTCTGTAGTAATCTTTATAAAGTAAAGGATAAGATCTCCAAGAACACTCGGTTGCAGCACCCATAGCAAAACACCAACACGCTCCATGCAAAAACATAAAACAAACACACACAACAAGAGACGTTAAAGGGACTAGGAACAACACATATTATGAAAATGTAACATATAAAACTACACATAACTTGACAGGCACGGTGTTCCATTGAAGATCAAATCTGCAATATTCAGAGGGATATTTATATACATGTTTATTTGTGCTAATGGTAATTTTGATTGCATAATCATGGGTTGAATCAATTTGTTGAATACTATTGTCTTTATTTTGTTACCTTTGCAAGAGACATTTCAAGTTGTACCACGTTGTAGATATCTAATGTAGCATTGTTTTCATTGGCTCCCAGTAGTTTTGCGATTCCTATCAATTCCTTCATATATGCTTCCATAACTTTATCATTCATCCCCTTTTTATAAAGGCTTTCATCTGGCAGTCCATACTCCGCCTTGGAAAACTGACATGAATGAAAAAAATAAATATCAATCATAAATAACATGAACAAGCAAAAGCAACATATACAAAAAAGAGAATGTTATTTCCTCTTTAAAATACTAGATGTTTCCAATAGCCAAAACAATCTTAGATCCATTAATTAAACTTACGCTATATCTGTTCTGTTCCTACATAGGAAAGACTGTTACTCAATGAGGAATTAAGTGTCAATATTGAAAACACATTAACATGATTTTTGATACATCGGATTTTCAATTTTCCGTTGTGCTCTTTTCGAGATAAAAAAGGGTCCGCTCAACAGTTTCTCTTACTGCGCAGAAATATTGTGCAATCATACATAATTTGACGTCATCTCATTTTATTTCTATACTATATCGCACATTCTTATACTATATATCAATCTTTTTGTTAGATCTACAGCTTCCTCATCACTGAGGAAGTTCTACTGTCGATATGGGGAACTCGTCATACATTATGATGTCCCACTCTCCCGAATGGTGGATGGTATTCTGTCTTAGACCATTTGAACCATCCAACCACCGAATATACTTGTATCTTCCAAAATGGACATTACTGGATGTGACAATTCTACCGAATTAGAGTGACGGGTGTTGCATGCAAGCAGGAGATGTTTACTTTTCCTGGGCACCTGGTCTCACTCCCATTTTGGGAGTTCGCTTCTTTTCACATGGTGAAGGTTTTTCTTTGTTTGCTTTGGTTCTTGTTTTATCCTGATTTTGTTTCCCTTCGGTTTCTGATTTTCTGAATTATAGATTTTGTACTGTCTATTGGGATATTGGGATATAATCATCATCCATATTTCTCACTTTAATATGAATCAAGGCAAAGCCTTTTTGTGCTAGCGGAGAGAAAATAAAAATGACTAAATAAAATAATGATATTTCTTTATTTATTAATATTTCATTTTTAGACTATGACGTTTTATCTTATTAGTCCCCTACCGACTCGCCGGAGGGGACTTATAGTTTCTACCCCGTTTGTCTGTCCGTCTGTCTGTCTGTCCGTCATACTTTAGTTTTCCAATCTTTTTTCGCTGTCGTTGCAGATATTGATATCATTTTTGGTATGTGAGTTCATCTAAATGTGATACAGATCATGTTCGAGTTTGGTTCCGATTGACCTATTTCTACAAGAGTTATGGCCCCTGGACTTAGCAAATGTCATGAAATTCTCAGTTTTCCAGACTTTTTTTCGCTGTCGTTGCAGATATTAATTTCATTTTTGGTATGTGAGTTTATCTCCATGTGATACATATCAAGTTCCAGTTTGGTTCCGATTGACCTATTTTTACAAGAGTTATGGCCCCTGGACTTAGCAATTGTCATGAACTTCTCAGTTTCCAGTCTTTTCATGACTGTTCTTGTAGATATTGAGGTGAGTTTTGGCATGCAGATCCATTATAGTCTGATAAAGAATAAGTTGAAGTTGGATTTGATTTATTTGTTCTTACAAAAGGTATGGCCTCATAGCAAATTTCATTAAATTTTCCTGTTTTCCAGACCGTTTCCTAAAACGCATATTTAACTTATTTTGATGATGTATTCATCTTTTGGTGTAAGTACAGGTCAAAGCAGAGTTGAAGGACATGGGTAAATGCCGGTAGGGGACTTATATCACCTGCGATTCATACATTTTTTTTTACAATATTTGTGAAACTTTCTGTTTGATGATTGCCAAACTGGTAGTTTGGGCGAGTGGAACACGGACGTATTTGTTCTCTTGTAATTGACCAGCTGATAAAATTTCTAAGGGGGGGGGGCTAAAATATGATTAAAACCTTAAACATCTTTCTTTTTTATATGTTCTCGTATTTTAAACTATCATGATAATTCATCATATACTTTGTGTTAGATGACTGCCCCTTCTCAAAAGGGGGGTAACCGTTATGGTAAGTGGAAACAGAAATATTAGTTCTTTAGGCCTAGACCGGCAGGTATAAGATGGGGGTTCCAGTACGACGAGCAAAAAAAAAAAAGGTTCCTGATTTTGATAACGTATATCAACTATCTAGTTTCAAAGAACTCAGTAGACAGTGCTCAGCTAGAATAAGTCATATTTGCTTGAACTGGTCAGACCGAGGAAATATAAAAATATCTGGTTAAAAACGGGATCGACCTAAGCTAAATTTTTTCCTACATGTATTTTTTTTATTGCAAGCCATTTAAATTTTGTAAGAAAAAAGGTTAAAGGAAAATAAATTACTCATTGCATATCGACTAAAAGAAAAAAAAACCTATTCCGACTTCTGACAGTAAGAAACCACCCGAGAGGAGAAAAACGATCGGAGCGAAACGTCCCGTTTAGAATCACCGTAAATATTTAGGCTTTTCTACAAGATTCCGTGCTTAACGCCAAGGTTTCGATACTATATCGTAATCTGCTTTATGATTTTCTTATCATACAGACACATTACACATTTCAAAATAAAGGCTAATAATGCTGATGGTAATAGCGATAGGGTAGATGAAAGAAGAATTAATAACTTAATCGGTGAAAGAAGTATAATAATAACTAAGTTGCTGACTTTTCACTGATGGAGCAAACACCGGCAAACACAGACACTGACCCAGATATGGAAAGAAGAAGTAGCCATCAACTGATGGATTAATAGGCAAATTAGTGCGATCCTGAGGTCTTTTCAATAATTTGATATCAGTTTCAATTTCGCACATGAATTAGGATGAAAACAAGATAACTTTACAAAATGACTGACAGGTGTAAAGATGTTTATTCTTTTGTCTTCTCGTTGTTTATAGGTGTTTGTTTATGTGGTAGCTTCACGTGATTAACGCTTAATTTTCGTATCAGGTGCGTGTGTTCCACTGTGAATTGGTGCTGTTTGGTTGAAGACCTCTTCTTATTCTGATGAAACCTTATGACTTGACTATACTGAATACTACGCTGATAATGATCATGTATCTTACCCACAGTGTATAGTGATCCGAGTCCAGTGGGTTCTCTTGTATCATTAATTTGAAGAGTATGGGTAATTCTGTTTTGGCCAAGAGTTTCTCAAGGTCATAGCTATCCTCATTCCATCCGCCTCCTCTCCCTGATCCAAGTAACGGCATTCCACCCAACTCTTCCAGCAAGTTCCAAATACCCTCGTTACCCCTTTCATTAAAGGCGTCTTTAAGGCATAAGTACAAAAAACAGTTAAGATACACATGTTGCGGGAATTTACCATTCATGATTTCTATCAAAATTATATTATTTATAGTTGAAAATCATAAACGTTTGAAATAGAAACATCGCATAGGCCCTCATAACCGATGATTTGCAAGACATCTATATGATGAATGAGTCCTACAATGTAAACCATTTTTTTTCTTCGTGTAATAGTAAGGGAGGATAAATCATAACTGCCACGTGCACTATCAAACAGTCACATGTATTTATATCAAACAGTCACATCTTCTTTAACTCATTTGTGTCTGTTTTGGTTGAAATATTTCCCTACATTGATCTAAAGGTTTGGTACACATTCTGTACACAAGATCTAGTGACATAAATTCGTAAAATAATACACATTTATGGACATTTAACTATATATTTTCTTCTTTTTAAGTTATATTTTTCAAAGTTTTTTCATCATCATTGACAATTGACAGCTTGAATATATAAATATATGCATATAAAAAAATAGTGTTTGGATATTTAAATAGAATTATCATACCATCATCCATGCATGATTTGTACAATTTTTTAGCCTTTATCATGCTTGGAGGATCATTATTAGATTGCTCTTCTAATATTTCTGAAATGAAAGAATTAAGTACATATGACTGAATGTTTAACGTCTTCAAATTCATAAGCATCATATTAGAGCAGATAAATTTACAGCATGGAACGCGTTTCGGTTATTTAACCCCCGCCAGTGATCCTCAATCTAAACAAATGTAATATGGCCAAAATCTGTAAACAAAAACATTACCTAAATATAACGAAAGACGTAGCAAGATAGCTGGGGTATGATGCTACGGGTCCCAGGTTTTAGAAATTCGAGAAAGTTTTGTAGATAGAAATTTTCAAATGCGTTTGAAGAAACGATCAACCGAAATTGATCGAACTTGGCTACATGTGCCCTCGGTGACACCAGCAGTGATACTCTCCAAGTGGTACAAATGTTTAACGTCTTCAAATTCATTAGAATCGTTTTAGAGCAGATACAGAGCAATGACCAGACATGCACGTTTCGGGTATTTAACCTTCGTCAGTGATCCTCAATCTAAACAATGTAATATGGCCAGAATCTGTGAAAAATGAACTAATAGCTATTTATAAAATGTTTGAAAAATATTCTTCTGTTCTACAGTAGAAGGAAATAAAACAAATGAATTCACATCCTTTACTTTCTACACTTACTTTTCACGGCTGCTGCAACATTATTTCCAACCTCTTTAAGAACCTCTGTAGATGTATCGTACTTTTGAATAGGAAAATGTTGTCCCCATTTACCACAGGCGTATTGGTAAAAGTCCTCACACGGTTCTGCTGTGGTGTCCATCGTTTCTAACAGCACGTTAGCTTAATAGCAAATCATATGTAAGAGAAACTACATTATTCATCAGAGGAAAAAATAAATAACGGATAACTTGAACTTGAACTGATATATTTTAGAATATTATATCATTAAAGTAAGAAATTGAAAGCTATTGTCGTTCGACAACAAATGTCCCAAGAGCAATATTCTGGACTGAATGCGGTGCAGAAAATGTGCTAAAGCAAATGACCCCGACTACGTAACACATTATTTAAGGAATGTTTCTAAAATTCTTTTTGGTTATGGGAAATAACCTCAAAAAGCCGATGCACAAACGGTATAATTCGCGTAGAGAATTATGCCACGTTTGTGCATCGGCTTTTTGAGGTTATTTCCCATAACCAAAAAGAATTTTAGAAACATTCCTTATAATTTAATTCTATGTAATATACTACATTATGCGCATCTTATTAGATCTTGGAAAATCATGAAAATGCTCTTGCAAAGTTCCTACGTAGGGATTATCTCCCTCGTTGCTAATGACAACGACCGACAGTACAAGAATGGAGACTGGTAGTTGGACGGCGCCGGCGTTCGTTTTCTTACATTTCAGTCCGAGTCATTTGATATATTTTAAACGATGAGAATAGAATGACTCTGGATGGAATGGCAAAGCATCTGACAATCAGGTACATGTTTGATAGTGGTGGATTTTGATTAAAATGCAATCTTTCATCAGCGTGACCTGTCGCGATATGTTTACCTACAAATCTCTTGGTAAGTACTTCATTTAATCGTTTACCTGTTGCTGCAATCGATTATGTTTGTATATCTTTAGATGAAAATAGTACATATGACGTGTATCTTGTATTTAGTCTTCGTTCTCGAGGTAAAATTCAGTATATTAAGTTTATGGGATCCGCCATTTTCCTTAATTTGAGAAGTAGTTCCAGAAAAGGGGGTGTGTCCTAATATTTTTCAGGTTATGGAAAATAACCTCAACTTTTAAACCAATGAAAATCCTTGTTACATGCAAAATTAAATTATTTTCGTATATCATCTATATATACTAGAATATAAGTTTTTCCCTTTTCGCAATGGCCTATAAATTAAGCCTTTAACTTCCTCTTGGAAAACATTTATGTTAGATTTGGTAAACTTTCCGCAAACAACTGTAGGGATCTCTATAGATATTAACCTTGTACCTTAAAGGTTAGGGTTGCGACTACAGGGAGATAACTCTATTTTCATATCTCATGATATTTGAAACGGACATTAACGATACAGGGAATAAGCTCTGATTGTTACATGATTTTAGAAAAAAATAATAATCCTTGAAAATTTCATTGCTGGATGGATATTTTTTTTGGAAAATTGCATATTTTTCAATGAAAAATCGCCGAAAATAGAAAAAAAATTGTCATTTTCGCATGAGTTCTGCTACCAAAGATTCAAACATCAGAATATTTACTACCCATTAAGCCCCGTTTACACTATCAAAGCTTTCTTGTACAAGAAAACTTGGTCAAAGTTTTTGACGAAAACTTTGATAGTGTAAACGATCCAAGAAAACTTTGATCAAAGTCCGTCAAAGAACTTGGATGACCTTTGACGGAATAGAACTCCATCTTATTTTTCTTGAAACTTTGACGGACTTTGACGGGAATCGACCAATCAGAATAGAGATTCAAAACGGCGCCAGAAGTATTCGAATATAGAAGCAGATATAGAAGCAATATTTAGAACGTTAAAAGTAAAGAATAGAGATTCAAAATAACACTAGTAGTATTTACGTATTGAAGAAAGAATTAAAAGCACTTTAGAAATGTTAAAACTAAAGAATGAAGAGACAAAGATAAACGATGCGATGTAGTGAATTTCATCTGCTATAATTTTAGAAATCACGGGAAAATGTCCTTGAAATCGTGTCCATATTATGTAATAACTCCAATCAGCAATAACGAACAAAAACTTTAATGTTTTCATGAGAAATATTCACAATATTGGCATGATTCATCTTTGTTTTGGTGCATATCTACCGCGTTTTCTTGTACGAGTCGTCAAAGAACTTTGATAGTGTAAACAGACGACTTTGTCCAAGAAAACTTTGACCAAGTTTTCTTTGACGGACTTTGACCAAGAAAACTTTGATAGTGTAAACGCGGCTTTATACTCTTTACAAGTGAGATAATTAGGAATTCGAACTTCAAGTTAAACTCTATGTTTTGGGGTCAAAATTTTGATTTTTTGCATAGATTATTGTGCTATTTATAGAAACGGTCATTTTGCTCAAAAACTAATTCGGGTACATATTGATTTGACTGCTTTAGGATAAAGCAATACAATAGATATATATGTAGAAAAAAATTGTGTAGCTGGCGACCTTCTAGCTATTGATAAAAACAATGAGTTGTTGCCTTGGCAACCAGCAACATAGTTTTTATAAGAAAATACTCTCCTTAGAACTGATTACTTTATCAGAATTTCTCAAAATAGCCTTTTATTCATCCTCAAGTTAAAAGAATCTTAAAAAAATAAGGATATATATGAATTTTTGAAATTCCATGCATTTCAGAGGTATGTAAAGTTATGATGTGGTATTCTCTTAAATGACAAAAATGTTAGAATAGGCCAAAAATGGATGTTTATTGCCAAAAAACGAGACGGGCAAATTTTGATTTTTTGGTCTGAATAGTTCGAGGAGATGTTCCTCTACATATGAACCTATCCATCTTTCTACTACCTCATCTCTATTAAAAGTCGCCACCCTGCCCTTAATTGCCGATTTATTCTTATATAGATGTACTAGTGAAAACGAATTTAGTTTATCTTCAAAAGAAATAAAACTTGTTGGTTTAGAATATCGCAATTGAACGTAGGTAAATTGATGCTAGTCTCTCTATCGACAATCCTGTGATTGAAACATATAACAATGTAATTTATAAACAAGAATTGTCAATCAACAAAAGAAATGTTCCCTCCTTTCTCTTTCGAATCTCAAGGGCAAGGGTCAATTCTCAGAAACAATAATATAAAGAAAAATTACCAAGATATGGTGCTTTGGAATTAGCGAACAAGACAGTAAAGCTTGCACTTATGCTTTTGATTTTCAAAGAAAAAGTTACCACATTACAATGAAACGTTAAGGTTTTAAGGTTTCAGCTTTCATAAAGTAGTTTCTTGAAATTTTATAAAACAATACAATCAGCTTCTTTTGAAATTCTAAACTATATAAGCATCAGATTATATTATTATGGGTATTTTACAACCTGCTTTTATGGTGACATAAAAATCAAATAAGAAGGACCAGAGGTAGACAGAATAAGTATAAAAATGCGTCAGAATCATCAAAGAGCATGAGCTCATTCCAGCAAGCAGTTCGCGGACTGTTTTTGTATGCCTTCTGTTTATATTAAGCAATTTATATCCTAGCACAACCCGAAACATGCGATTTTGTACATAGATTCTGTTTAAAAATGTAACTGAATCGACCCTATATCAAATAAAAGCCAAGCACTCTAAGCAAAATTCATGAATTAAAATTGAAAAAAAAAACATGAGGGCGCTAATAAAATAAGTTTTGTTGTGTTTCGAATCACTTCGGCATTTAGTCAAGTATCACTGACGAGGATTTACCAAACACGTGTCTGGTTTCATTGAAATTTTCTTCAAGAAGGCGAAGAGTTGGAATACGTCCGTATTAGTTTGATTTGAGATGAGATAACATATCAAACATAAGACATGCCTATGTTTTTCATTTGAAAATTTAGGAATTTCCCTTTTTCATTTCTGATTATGAGTACTTCAACTTAGTACTGTTGGAGAGCGAAAATTGAATTCCTCCAATTAACTACCTTCTTAAGCTGTACGACCACATGTCACGAAAAATAACATTTGATCTTCTACATAATTACCATAAAATGTTGACAATGGCAAGCATTGTAAACTTGAATTGGATATCATTATAATCTTTGAGGATGGACGAATACATTTTAGAATATAATGCATATGTGAAATCATTCTATTTATCAAATTCGATAGGATTCTGACCATGCAGATCCTAACAGGTAACTATGCACGCATGTATGTACACAGAGGGTTATGTGCATCACATGTAATAATTTTTCGATTACTTTTACTCGATGCATTCTTTTTGTTGTTGATTAAATAAAGAGTTTTAAAGAGTCAACACTATATAGGTGAAATGTGTCAAATGTGTCAAATACTTTGGTTGAAAACGGGATCTTTTAAATACAGATGCCACGTCTTGAATAACAATTTCCGTCTGCAAAATCACATTTGCTGAAAGAATCACTGATGAGAATTGAATATTCGAAACACGAGCCTTGTGCATGAAAATTGGTTTGAAATTTCCTTTAGGAAGGTATAGAGCAGGAACACTTGTGTATTATTGAAATTAAAATATACTAATAAAACTTACAAAGTTCATCTGTTAAGGTTAAAAGTCAAGGTAACCTCACTAAAACTTCTGTTGAAGAGACCATTTGTGAATGAATGTTCTTACCTGCAGATCGACATGATGCTGTCTCGCACACATCTAAAATCCAGAAAAGAGTATTTATTAATGCAATCAGCTGGATGATATGAAACAAGAGAAAAGTGAATTTTGTAGGAAGAACATCACAATAATTCGTGAAACGTTAAACAATTTGCAACGATGAACAAAATTCGATCTTCAAACTAGTATGTTATTGATAGCATATTGTTCAATTTAGATTTTGATTTAATTCTTCGTAATATAAGAAGTTATGAGCTCTAACATTTTGATGTCTACGAAAATGACATTTTATGAAACCCAATGTAAAGCTATATTTTTGAAATGGGAATCGTGCTTCCGTATGAATACAATAGTAAATGCAAAAATGATTTATTAAATCCTGTGTTGTTAAATTATCTCATTAGTTATGATGAAAATGAAATTCAGAGATGGTCAAACGATCGACTTTTGAATTTCATAGTGCACTACATTCACATCAGCTATCAGTGTGTATTATATTTAGCGAGATGGGGAATGATTCTCATTTGCAATCATTGTTACACCTCTTCAATTTAATTGTAATAACACTTGGAGATCATTGCTTCCAAACTGATTTATGCATCTTTTGTTATCCTTAGGAAAAATGCAAAAATTCAACGATAACAATCTAAATCTTACCAATCGCTAAAATCATTTATCATATCCTTTTAAATAAGTTACAATTGTGATAAACATTAGTTTAAAACGCAGTGTAATTGAAAATATTCAACAGAACCGACGCTCAAGGAACAAACATAGATAGTCTGGAAAAAATCAAATATTTAAAAATAATTACACTTGAAGTATACCTTTACACGTTGCCGAATATATCTGTAAGCAAACTATGACAATAAAGGCCAACATTCTGCTGCGATTAAACTTTTCTGCCGGGTTGATTGCATTGTTTTGTGTATTTATAAGAGTCAAAACGCTCTAAGCTTAAATTTCAATCTCAATTATAGCATCAATCACACATAATGGCTTTCCAAAATAATGTGTATAGGATGCCTATTTATTCAAAATACGCCACAGATTTAAGATATTCTAGGTCACACTTCGGATCACTATTTCACATAATGACATAAACATCCATCATGACCTTGATACAGCACTGACACTTGATCACCTTGTCCTATTGAAAGGACTACATGTATTCAGGTCATCTTGTCCCACCAGATGGAACAATGATCATTTTAGTTTTCAATAACAAGTATCAACAATGAACTACAAATTCTGCTTTAATGATTACAAGGTACAATATGCATATCTCAACTAGAAGTGTTCCAACAGTGATCCCCAAAAAGGAAATCAAATAATGACCAGATTAAGGTAAAGATCTATAACGATCTTCTTGAGACCAGTGTAATGAGAAATATGGATAATGACCATATCCCTGTATACAGCACAAAATCGATAATTCAGAAAATCAGAAACCAAAGGAATACAAAATCAGGATAAAACAGAAACCAAAGCAAACAAACAAAAACCTCCACCACATGAAAAGAAGCGGACTCCCGATATGAGAGTTAGACCAGGTGCTCAGGAAGAGTAAGCATCTCCTGCTTGCATGCAGTACGTGAAAAATATCTTACTCCCCCTTGCCGGATTCCAAATTAGAAATTTTAAATTCCCCATGATTTTCCGAGCGCTGCTTAGTAAGCATTTAATGTTTATGTATTTATATCCATTGAGAGCTCGTCATCGATCACAAGCCAATCAGCAAACATATTTTGATAGTTTTTGTTCGATTTTGAAAAAAAAATGAAGTATACAAAATCAAATACATGACGTATCTTTGAAACATTAGAAGCGTTTCTTTGAAACTTAAACGCTTGTCCAGCTTATTTAATTCGCTTTTGCATATTCGACAGATTTCCATGGGCGCCGCCGTATTGTTTTCAAATATTCGCTTTCCATGTTAATCAGGACAATCTAAGCCGATTGTCATTGGTCAGGTTTACCTTACTGCGAAGCCAATGAAATTGAAAATGTTATAGTGGCGAGTAATAGCGAGCGAAGCTCGCCCTTATAGTAACGCGTATACACATATTTCATTGAGAAAATATGCTGAATCAAAGAATGAGAATGTACTACTATGCTTTCAAAAACTTTCGTCCCCTCGCAGACAGAGTTACTGCGGAGATGCTGGATATTGCCATTTAAATTTTTTTTCGACTCCAAGTAGACGTATATTTTATACTCAATTTTTGTTTATAAGTTAAATTTATTGAAAATATTTTTCGTAAATCAGGTAACGATAAAGCATCAACAAGGCGGCGTAACCACGGGAAATCCGACATTTCCGGTTTTAAACGAGAAGTTTCGCTCTGATTGCTTTTCTTGTCTCGAGTGGTTCCGTACTGTCAGTAGCCGCCGCCGCCGCCGCCGCCGCCGCCCCCCCCCCCCCGTTCATCTGCTGGTCTAGGTCAATTTTACAAATGCTTCCGTGTTTCCACTTGCCTTATACTACCTTTTTTTGGCAATCATAAAACAGAAAGTTTTGTAAGATAAGATAAACCATCATACTTTCATAGTCAAAATAAAAAAGAAAGATCTTTTTTTTGTTTTGTATAATCATACCTATTTTCTCTCCGCTCGCACAAAAAGGCTTTGCCTTGATTCATATTACGTTTGACATCCGACAAGGGGTAGAGAGATATATAACGAACACTTCTTGGAGATCCCCTCCTTTGTCTCGAGAAGATTTAATCACTAAAAGATCATAACTTAAGAGATTGACAAGATTTAAGCAAATCGTGTGTTGCTGTGCTTGCGTAGTCATCTTCCAGTAAAGAGGGATATGTGTTCTTTAAGACCATCTGGTAACCGGAGTAATGGGAGAGTTGTGCACACCAAATTCGGAAAATTCCACAACATGTTACTAGTGGTCATCGATATCGTGTCCATTGATCTCTTTGTTTTATGTGTACTCTTTTGTATTAAGTGTTCACCTTTTGTGTGCCTCTACCATTTTGTGTCTTTTAAGTTTTGTTTACTCTGTGTTTACTGACGAGAATTCATTATCCAAAGGAGTTAAAGAAGATCCTGACGATAATCGCAACAACACTCACAATAGAGAACCAAATTGAGCATCGACGGACCCCTAGCAAGCTAGAGATGGGACCTGGTGCCCGGGAGGATTAATCATCCCCTGTTGGCTAGCCGCACCCGCCGCCGATGTTCAAGCACAAAACACATGTCTAGTGCAATAACATTGGTATTATAGAACATATATGTCAATATTGACAATTTAATTAAGAATCATGTGTTTCAGTGCTTTGCAAGTGAACTCCAATCGTGTATTGTTGGAAATCCCCTCGTTTTTTCTTAAAATAATTATCATATGTTAAACGTCTCCAAACGCGTTAGCATCATTTAAAATTAGATTAATATACAGCATAGACCAGACAAGCGCGTTTGGGGTATTTAACCCTCGTCAGTGATCCTCAATCTAAACTTTGAAATAAGGCCAAAATCTATGAAAATTATGTCCAAAAATACCGAAAGATGTAGCAAGATGGCGGGGATATGATGCTCCAGGACCTAGTTATCGGAGATTTGGGGGAATTTTGTAAACAGAAATTTTCGAATGCGTTTGATGAAATGACCAACCGAAATTGATCGAATTTTACTACTTGTGCCCTCCAAGACTCCTGGTCAACCAGCAGTGACACTCACCAAGTGGTACAAATGTTTAACGTCTCGAAATTCGTTAGCATCATTTAAAAGCAAATAAATTAACAGCATGGACCAGACATGCACCTTTCGGGTATTCAAGCCTCGTCAGTGATCCTCAATCTAAACATAGAAATAAGGCCGAAATCTATGAAAATTATGTCCAACTCATTCGGCTCATTTAAGAAGGTTTGATCGTGAAAAAAAAAAACCAATACATTAACCGTATCGATATCATAAAGGAATCAAAATCTGAAAACTAATTGAACTAGATTAATGTTCAAATATACCTTTTGATCAAAGAGCAATGCATTTTCGAATGGAAAGCAATAGGAGTTCTTGTTTACATCTAAAGTACACTTTTATCACGACATCTTCTTACCCTTGGCATAGAATTTACCATACGATAACAAGGATCTGTTAAACGTCTTCAAATTCAATAGTATCATTTATAAACAAGTTAAAGAAGTTAACAGATGCATTTAGAGTATGGAACAGACATGCAAGATTCGAGTACTCAACCCTCGTCAGTGATGTAATAAGGTCAAAGAGGATGAACATTATTCTGTCCAAAAATGTACCGAAAGACTTAGAAGGATGGGTGGGATACATAACTATCGAAAATGCGTCAGAATCATCAAACGCCTTTTATACCGTGGAGATGATCCTAATGTTACCGGACGGACACAAGGCTCGGTACTTGACCAATCTACAGTCTTGTATCAGATCATTCTTAAAACGTGCATTCTGACTTACTGTGACGACGGGATTCCATGACGGGTCCTGTCCAAACCTCTATAGAGTAGACAGGGCCCCCGACCATCTGTCCTCTCTGAATGTCAGATAGACTCATCGGGTAATAACATACATGAGCTCGCATACGCCCTCTTTTCATACCCATTTACATATTCATCTGTTTGCTTGGGATCCTGTGTTTCGCGGACATGTTTTGGTGTGGTCATCTGACAGTGAAGAGGTTGTTTACACTACAATTGTACGTTCCTCGAGACTTCGCTTGGTAATCGGAAAAGTGGGAGGGTTGTGCGCACGTACATATTCCGGGATAATCACACCTTCTGCTATTTCTGTGGCAGATGGCCGTCCAAAGTCGGCATCGGTCGCCCATTGGTCCAATTGGTTTATGTGTAGTCCTTTGTGTTTGCTGTTTCTGTGTTGTGCTTTGAGGTTCCTTGTCCCTTTTGCGTCATGTCTTGTGCTTGTCTGCTCTGTGTTTTGCATTGGGTGTTTTAGGTTTTAACTGTAGGTGTAGCAGTCTGGTGTTGTTGGAGATCCCCTCCTTTGTTCTCCAACAGCAATGCCACAAACTTGCCGCCATGACGGCATAGTGACTTTAGGGCATGATTCTTGGAGTCTGTGGCAGATATTGTCTCGACTGTAAGGAGAAGACAGAACAGGACAGGACTCTATTTACAACTCGAGATCATATAATGACATATCGAGGATACATATAATCATATTTAACAAATAACATGCGTAAACGAGATGTACATGTACGTAAATAATAATAATAAAAAAAATATTATAAAATATTATGAAAATTTTACTCATTTCAATTATGAAAATCTACTCATTAGAATTCTTAGAATTCTACATAAATTCTATAACATTTGTTGGTTTTTACAAATTAATAAGTCCTGAAATTTTATGACATTTGGCATTGAAAAAAGGTAATACTCTATGTATAAAGAACGTTGCACTGAGAAAAAAATAGTGAATGTTAAACATCCTCAAATTGAATAGCATCATTCAAGAACATATAAACTGGCGGCATGGACCAGACCTGCACGTTTCGGGTACTTAACCCTCGTCAGTGATCCTCATATCTTATCAATGTAATATGCCCAAAAAAAGTGTGAGAATTGTTATGTCCAAAAACGTAACGAAAGACGTAGCAGGATGGGTGGGAAATGATGCTACAGAACCTAAGTTTTAAAAATTTCAAGACATTTTGATAACAAGAATTTTAGAATGCGTCGAAGAAACGATCAATCGAAACTGATCGAACTTGGCTGCATGTGCCAAACTCGTCCCCAATTGTGTTATTGTTTTACATTTTCTTCCAGATATTGCTATATTATTCCATCTATTCCATCTACCTGTCTCTATTAGCAATCTATGATTTGTAGTGAGAAATCTTGTAAGAACAATGCGAAATGATGTAGGTAAGATAGAAAGATACGGTTCCAAATCAAGAGAATCTTTAAGCAATGCATTTAGGAGGGTCATTTACTGTACTTAGCCAATATTGTCTAGCATGGTCAGAATGCCTTTGCTTTACTGCCTCTGAGAACCATTTCATATTCTTAACATTTTGTGATTGCAAAATGTATGATAAACCAGTTCATTTAAAATATTTTCAACATTCTTAATCCAACTATGCTCTATATTAATACAATTATCATTCAATGAAATTTTGTACAACAAACAAGATATCTTATCAGTTTTTCCATTGTCAAGTTTTGATCAAAAAATCAAAATTCTATTTTTATTGTATAAATCCATGGTTGAACTCCTGTTTCTCCATACCACATACAATGTGAAGCACTACTTTTGACAGGCAAAATAAATCGTAAGAATGAAAACGTGTTCAAATTGAATAGCATCATGTAAGAAAAGATAAATTGGCAAAGTGGACCAGACATGCACGTTTCGGGTACTTAACCCTCGTCACTGATATTGGATTTGAATTTTTTCTGAGATCTTAACATTAAAAAGTCCCCATAGTTCACATCCATGCAAAACAATACAAACAATTGTTTGATAAAAAATAAAACATTATCTGACAGTCAACAGAAAGGTCGAGATTAACAATTCGGGTATAGAGAAGATGTAAACCTTTTTTTTTTGCCTGTTATGCTATCGTTTAATGCTAATCTATAATTATCAATATTTTTTAAAATAGCTCCAAACCATTTATAAGAATCCACAATTTCTATTATGTGTGTTCCGTATCTAAAATTAAGGTTGGTAATACAACGACTACCAAAGATAACAATTTTTGTTTTTCGAGTGTTAACCAATAATTTCCATCTAATACAATAATCATAAAAAAGTCAAGGTTCTGCTGAAGGTTGGTCGGATTGTCTGCTATAAGTATAGTGTCGTCGGCGTAGAGAATTATGATGATCATGATACTTAATTCTGTGGGTAGATATCCAGGAACTTTCACAGAGAAAAAGAACATGACGCCATTGTTAAATCTCACGCAGGATTTTAATTCTTCATACATGTTACTTATTATTCTCAGGAAATACCCATTTATGTTTTTATCGAGAATATTCATCTATAGACCTGTCCGCCACACAGTATCGAAAGCCTTCGAAATGTCGATAATTGCACAATAGAGTTTTTTCCGACGATTATTTAGTATGGAGATGATGGAATGTAATGCAAAAAAATGAATATCCGTGTCTAAAACCAGCTTGTATTTCCAAACGAATTTTATTTGAATCCAGAAAGAAAATTCTTAAGCACAGAAGTAAGAAGCTTCCCCATGAAAAAGAGTAGTGTGATGGGTCGATAATTATCTGGAATTGCCGAATGTCCACATTTGAAAAAAAGAACGATAAGTCCCTCCAGCCAATCATGAGGAACGTGTCTCTCACCAGTCGGACACTTGACTTGGTCCAGGACCAATCTACATCCATGTATTGCACTGACTGACTGGTGATAATGATTGATTGATTTTCTCTGTCTTGACAATGATGTTACTATACGGTATGTTCATTTCACAGCTCATCAGGTATGCATGTACTGATGTTTTGGATTTTCATAGTAGAAATTTACAAATTACGAAGAAATTTTAGGTCAAGGTTTTTGCTTTCACAAACTAGTAAAAACTTTCTGAAAATTTCACAAAAAAATATTCTCTACTTCTTATGAAATTCGGACCCGTACAACAACAGAGTATTTGTTTCACAACTTGCATTTTATGGTGACATAATTAACAAAATAAGAAGAATCAAAGTTAGACAGCATAATCATAAAAAATGAAGAATCATCGAACGCCTTTTACACCGTGGGTATAATCCTAATGTCACCAGATTGACACTAGGCTTGGTACTTGACCAATCTACAGTCTTGTACCAGAGCATTCTTAACACTTATTCTCTGTAAGCATCAGACGCTAAACGGCTTCATATTCGAAAGCATCGTTTAAAACCAGTTAAATTTGCAGCATTGACCAGACATGCACGTTTCGGGTACTTAACCCTCGTCAGTGATTCTCAGTCTAAACAATGTAATATGGCCAAAAGTTGTGAAAATTATTCAGTCCAAAAAAGTAAAGAAAGATGAAGCAGAATTTGTGGGATATGATGCTACAGGACCCTCGTTTTAGAAATTTCAAGAAATATTGTAATAGAAAATTTTAAATGAGTTGAAGAGACAGACGATCAACCAAAGTTGATAGAACTTGGCTACATGTGCCCTCGGGGACATGTAGCCAAGAAGTTTCGTACAGGGGCCTGGCACGCTATGTTACAGATCCTTACGATATAGATGCAAATGATAGGCTGTAATGAAAACATTTGAAATTACCGAAATATAAATTCTCATACTTATGGTAGTTGTCATGGAAACGGGAAGTAAACACTAAAAAGTGAAATCTTTAGCTTTTTGAAGCCTCGCATGATCAAGTTAACATCTCTTTTTCAAACATATGTGATTAAATCGTGATAAAACTTTTAAATAACTGGAAAAGTTAAAAATAGGGCGTTACCATCATGGCAACCATTCTACCATTAACTAAAGATAGCAATTTATCATTTTTAACATAAATAAAGGTAAATTGAGAAGTTTCTAGGAAGTTTAAAGTTAAAACTAATCAGACTGCAATCAAAGTACTGTAGATTGTATACCTTATTTCTCATAAAATCAAAGGTCAAAACATGAAAAATATTTATCCAATTGTAAGCTATTGATATTATTTAGAATTTTGATTGAAAATATTTTGCTAAATACTTATAGAAATAAGCCGTTTCTAAGACACAATACATAGGACTAAGGCTCCAAATTTAAAATAGGCTCGTTTGTTTTGTAGGATATGACCAGTTTGAATAAATATAATGGATGAAACTTTTTTGCTGAAAAAAGGTTAAAGTAATCTACTTTTGTGTAACTTGAATTTTTCTTTTTCTAACCTTGTTAGAAATTTAATTTCAAAAGCTTAAAAAAGTCCAAAAAATGAAGCATTTCTGTGTAAATCGATCTTGTTTCCATAATTTCCATGCAAAAATATGTCTTGCTTTTATCGAAATATAGTTCTATGTATAAAGGTCTTTCTAATGGAATGTAAAATATGATTCTAACAACTCTTTATTCCTAAAATTCAACATTTTTAACTGGTAACATTTACCCCACCAGTTTTTAAATGTTTTGAAAAAGTGCATTACATGTGACATTATGATGTTATTATATTTTGTCAATCAACTGGATATATTTATTTATCAAGCTCTAAAGACCGAATTAATGAATATTTCATACCCATGGAAACGGTTGCTAAGGAAATTAAGATCTTTGGCAACCCACTGATTTAAGTTAAAATTCTTAATTCGTCCATACCAATAGATAGGATAAGTAATTAAAATCTTAAAGCAACCATGCAAAAATTACCAATTGCAATTGAAAAATCGAAAAAGAAAATTTCACGTCTTGAAGAATATCGTCAGAGTAAGCAACTTTTATTACCATGGTAACTATGTGTGTTGATAAAATCTGAAAAGATAATGTATTTGGTTGAATATCTTATAGCCTTTATTTCTTATTTTTATAAAGATTTAAATTGTGAATCATTTGTATGAGACACAGTAAGGCTTCAAAATTGTATAATTTTCATATTTTGGTATATTATGACCTGGTTACTATGGCAACCTGGTCATTTGACAATAATATGTTGACAACGTCCTATTGCTGACATTTTGCCCTACACATTTATGGAATTTCATGAAAATAGGAGAAAATGCGTGGCCAAACCTTTTTGATGTAAGAAATATGAAACAAAACATTCAGACAGCAAGGTTTGAGACCAAATTTCTTATACGATGCACTAAATATTCTAACTCAGAGGTGTTTCTGAATCTAAGCAATAAATTGAAAAAGACTTTTCAACTCAGAAGTGTTACATGTAGAAAATACATTTACATTTACATCTTATTTGGATTTGTGTGATAATACCTTTGTATATATTTAAAACGAATTCCTTTTATAGCATTATTAAGGCACTTAAATAAATAATGAAATTCGCATCCGATTTCATTATTTCCGCATAATGTACAGAGTCTTCCTCTTTCGGAATATTATGCCATCTACTTTTCAGAATTTCGCGGTCTTGTTTGTAAGTGGTCATCTAAATGGCCATCTTAAGTCGGCATCGATTGCCCATTGGTCTCGTTGGTTTATGTGTAATTAGTCATTCATGTTTGATGTTTCTTTGTCATTTGGCGTTCATGGTATCATTTGCGTTTCATTCTATGCGTGTCTGCTTGGAGTCTTTGCATTGGGTGTTTTTGTGTTTTGCTATTGGTGCTGCAACCGAGTGTTGTTGGAGATCCTCTCCTTCTCTTTAACAGTCAAACTAAGCAGCTCCTCTGGATTCATCAGTCAGAAAATATAAAATTTCGTGATGTTGTTCATGCTATCTGATTCTACATATGTTGCCAAAGATAATTATAAAAGATAAAATATTTCTATCAGAATTATGATTATTATAATTGCCTTACATCCCTCGAGCAACAATTCAGTATTTGATTCATCTTGCAATTAAATGCCACATCTGTTTGACCTTGCCAACTTTAGTAGTACTAGATAACGTATAAAAATTGGGAACGGTCTTTGGACTTTTTGTTGATATGAATGATCTTAAAGATATCCTCTTTACGATTGGTTATATTCACTATATGTGTCGTTCGCTTGCTAGAATACATGTTCTACAGTAAACGCAACAATTGTATACGATAGTTCTGTAATTTCATTGAGAAATCGGTTTACAAATTACAGATGCTTAACTTTTCTTACAATTAGTTAATTTCGAAAATTCTTATTTTCCTTAATGACTATCACATTCTTACGTATTTGGGAAATTTATGAATTTAAATCGCGTTTCTTACAACAAAAACTGTCAGAAACATAAATTCCTAGTGATATTAGGGTTTGTTATACCCTAGATATTTTCCCCTTAATAGTCTATACAAGAAAAAAGTCCAACAAATTGACTGTTAGAAACAGCCGGTCCAAACGAACTGTTAAAATCGACTGTTGGACCGGTCACGTGACGAACTATTGACAGGCAAGATATTTTAGTGTTCTTATGACAACAAGCTTCTTGTTTATTTCGGTTATTTTATTTATTTCCTCAATTAAAGACGCTGAATAATGTAAATTTGATCATTTTCGGTAATTAATTGTATTTGAAAAAAAGAACGTTCCCAATGCGAGGCCCCTTGAATAGGTAAAAATATAAGAATTATCTTCCCTAAACAGCTGTTTACATCGTTTCAAAGCGGCAGCGAGTTGCCTCTGCGTCGGAGGAAGATATAACAAAAATATTGCAGAACAGAGATGGTAAAAACAACAAGAATGCAATTCGAACTTCACTGAATATTCTCGTAGAGTATTTATGCTCCATTAATCTCAATCTATCGCTGATCGCTGATTATACAACCGAGAAATGACTAAGTATCACAAAACAGTTGTAGAGCGGAGTCTCAATATTCTTTTTTAGATCGAAAAAGGTATAACAAAACAGTTGTTGACAGGGATCTCGGTCAACAGCTAATTTCTTGGACCCTTGGACGAACTGTTGACCTCGGCCTACGGCCTCGGTCAACAGTTCATCCTCGGGTCAAACAAATCAGCTGTTGACCTCAACCCCAGTCAATAACTGTATATTAATTATGCCCCAACAGATCAGTATCAAATTGAAAATACTTGCGTATGTTTTCATGTTAGAAATAACCAAGAAAAGATATACAATGTATAATATTCTTTATTTCATCTTTAACACCAGTTTAAAATATGTTCTCTTGCCTCATTTTGTGACACTTTTGATGGTATATAGAAGGGATGTATCAATATTTCGATATATCGATATGTTGCCATATTTCGTAAGTTCATATCGTATCGCTATACGAAATGTGTATCGCAATATATCGCAACATCATAGATTATATAAAAAAAAAATGATTAAATAACTTTAATTTTAATCAGTTTAATTGAAAACAAGGGACCCTTGTTCCACATCGCTCATGATTGAAATGAATTAATGATAAATGAGTTAAAGAAGATCCTAACGATAATCTTAACAGCACTCACAATAGAGCACCAAATTGAGCATCGACGGAACCCTTGCAAGCTAGAGATCGGACCCGGTGCCCGGGAGAAGTAAGCATCCCCTGTTGGCTAGCCGCACCCGCCTTCGATGTTCATGCACGATAATGAAAACAAGATATAAAGAAAACATGCACTGCCTGTGGTTTTGTCTGTATAGAAAGTACTATGGGAACCATGTCAGGGAAAAATATCCAATTTTAAACACACTTACTGTCAAACCTCTCGCGGGGAACATTTTTACGAGCTCCAAAAGCAAGCAAGAAAAAAGTCAATGACTTGCGAGTGTTTCTTTCAAGCAAATGATATTGGCAATGTGAAATTCATTCAGAAAATATTAACATTATGAACATTCCTGATTTTACATAAAAAAATTATCATAATGAAAAGAAACAATAAATCGCAATATATCACAATACAGCAAAAGACTGGCGGTAAAGGCGACTATTTTTGTGTATTGTTAATATATAGATATTGTATGAAAACATTCACTCTGTTAATATATTTTTCATAAAACTTGTGAACTGTTTATCTAGCTCTTAATAGACATTCTCTGGACCAAAATCGAGCGGCACGGCATGTCATTGATTTTGATGATTTTCAGTATAACGGGTATATACATGTATGAAGCACTGAGGATGAAAATAATACTTTTCGGTCAATGTGACCTCTGGTTGCTATGGTAACGAGGTCACTCTATTTATAGCACTTTTGAGACCATGAAATAAGCCAGCTTCCGATACTGTGTTGCCATGGATACCACAGTAACATTTTGTTCATTTTTACAAAATTTGTTCTTCCTAACTTCAATTCTTACTGGGTACACTTAGTTATGTGGTATATATTCCAGGACGCTTACTGTATTAATCAAAAATCAGTTAAAATGAAGCGAAAAATAAAGGTCAAAACAAGGGCCAATTTAGTTTTAAGCCCTTTTCAATCTTAGATATCACAAAACGCAACAACAGGAGACCAGTGATTTTCATCAAAGAAAATATATGTTTATTGACAAATAAAATGAATGAAAAATTGGAGCAATACAAGCTTACAATGTCCGATGCAATGCGTTTGAACATTATGACGTGATCGAATGACTCTTATTTGTGAGTAATACTTGTTGTTTAGGATGGTGTATCCGTTTGTCCATCGAATCAAAACATTATCAAATGATATGGAAAACAAGCGCATACGGATCTCCGAAAAATACACAATTTGGCCTCTAAAAGAACATCGAGGGCATATTGTTTTTGAGTCATTTTAACTAACATCTTAAAACACTAAAGAGGTTCTCGTTGAAAGCTTAGGGTATGAAAATACCATTTTGTTCATTTGGTTTGATTTTGTCTATTAAAACGATAAATGTGATTTTTCTATATGTGCACTAAGGATGAAAAGAACAAATACTATGCGTTACTTTTTTTAATGAGTATATATCCATATATCCCTAGTTTTGCAGTTAGGAAGACATAACACTTTTTAAAAGGCACTTTCTGCTGTTCACTTTGAATATTCCCTTTTAACACGGAGTACACTTTAGTCTGTTGGAACTGTTTGGTGCGTATGTTTTCAAATGTTGAGTTCCATATATGCATGTATGAACCACAAACGGAATACATTCACTCTTTCATACCCTTTTATTCTCCCATTTGCCCCCATGTGGGATAGAGTTTGCCCATGGCGACGCGTCATGTAGGGTCACTGTATACCAATTGCCCTCGCGTGACTTTTGACGTCGGTCGTATAGGCTGTATCCATATTGTGACGACGTTATTATCAATTGTGACGTCATGCTTTTTTGTACCTAACGCGTCGTTTTAAAACTCTTTTTTTTACATTCTAATTCTTATTAAACTGCTTAAGGCTATGGACTACAGTACATTCTTTTAGAATAGACCATCTTTGAGGGCGCTGAAAACGAATATTCCTTTACTTTTTGAATTCGATAAAATTGACGATTTCATGATTTCATGGAATCTCAAGAAAGGCCCCTAGAAATGGGAGAAAAACAACCAACAATATATTTGCCATGTGGGATGAGAGAAGCCCACCCTCTGGGTCTGGTTTCTGGTCAGGAAACTCGAAAACTCTCATTCCTTAACCAGAAAACAGACCCCTCGGATGGGCTTTTTACATCCCACATGACAGCATATGGTTGATAGTTAATTTCAAGTATTGCGGTATGTCCTCAGAATCAAATATTCATAGATAAGGCTTTTTACTCATCTGACTTCCCGCTCGTCTCTCCGATCGACTGTTTGTTTGTAAAAATTTAACCAGCCATGGTCTTTAATTAGCAATGTGAACACAAACCAAAAATCAACATGTTATGAAAAAGGACATCAGTCAGCCAGACTTATCCAAATATTTATAAGGACCCGACACTCTCAGCCATCTCTTTTTTTTTCATTTTAAGATGTGAATCAATTTTTGTAATCCAAAATGCTGGCAGAGTGTTTCGGCGGTTCTGATTAGGAAGACGACATCTGACATCTGCCCACGTAATCCAAGATAACCACACCATTTGTTGATGGCAAGTTGTTGTCAAAAGTCGGCTTCGGATGCACATTGGTCTCCTGCCTTTTATGTGATGTCATTATTGTTTGATGTATCTCTACGTCAGTTTCGATTCTCTTGTATGTTCTAGTGAATATTGTCGTGTCTTTTTAGTGGTTGTAGTTTTATCTGATGACATTCTTTAGACTGAGGATCACTGACGAGGGTTTAGTACCCGAAACGTGCATGTCTGGTCCATGCTGTAAATTTATCAGGTTTTAAATGATGCTATTGAATTTAAAGACGTTTAACATTAACGTATCATTTTCTTGTGGGTTTGTTTCGCTTGGTGAGTGCAGGGAGGTCATACTGGAAATACTCCCCTTTTCTTTTCTGTCATCACGTTATGCTCTCTGTTTGTATGTTCATCAGTGTCCGATGCATGAACTATAGATTTTCTAAGATTTGTTTTAGGAAAAGCATGAAAAGGGTAAGACCTAATTAATGATTACACGTTAATTAAGAAATAACAACTTGCTCGCCATGGGTTTCTGTCCAGTAATTCCCCGATTCACATGAACCAATCAAATTCTCACCGTGATAATTTGAGTGGTTCGTGCGACGAGAACAAATCAAAGGTACATGTAGCTAGTTGTTATTTCACTTCTAATATTGTTCTGACATAGTTCTATAGCGCGTGAATAGGCCGAGCTAAGCGAATTGGGAGTTAACGTTTGTTGGAGATTTTACACCAGGCGAGTTCTTTTGTAGATATAGGGAGAACATTTGCAAGTCATGTAAGAATTAGAAATAACTTCTGAGCAACTATCAAATTCATATTATCATATGCGATGTGTGAGCAGACAAGTTGGAGGGATGTGCTCACGTAATCAAGATAAGCCATTTCTTTTAACGTGATCCCTAACCGTACCAAGTAGGCACCGTTTTCCCATTTACATGATTTATATGAAGTCTTTTATGATTGGTGTTCTGGTGTCATTTTAAGTGCTTGGTCTTCCCTCTCCTTTTGATGTCTCCCGTTTGCCTTGTTCACTCAGTTTTTTTTTTCGATCGGGAATTTTGGTTCTCTTTGTGATGATGCTGCAACCGAGTCTTGTTGGATATTTCCTCGTTAATTTTGAATAATAAAAACTCAATCCATCTAAGGAATGTCCTTGTTTGGTTTTACTATACAAAAAGCTTTTTAATTTCTATTAATTCAATTATATGACAATGAAATACAAAGATGAAATTATAGCGTTCATAAACCTTTAATGGCGCTATTTGAAGTACAGATACAATGTTGACGCCGTTATCAAAACGGTAGATATCAGGATTTGATTGTTCGGAGTGCCCTAATAGCTTGACATACTTCCTATTGTTTAATTTGTTGGGAAAACATCCATCCGTTTTACCAATTTTGTCTTCATTTATTTTCTATTCTATCTATTTTTACTTTGAATTTTTTCTAATGGGAAATTTTGATGCTGAAAAAACATTCGGACAGTTGAAATCAATTTCTGAATCTCATCTGATGTTCAAAAAATGTATGTCGTCCAAGGTTAGGTAAGCACATGTTGCCATTTCAATTAATCAAAGCAAAAAACAAAAAATACAATCAGTGTTGAAAAATTAAGCCTCAAGTGATAATCGTCATGACATATGACGATGAACGATAGCTATAAGATCGGTATTACATAATTTGGTTTAGTGCTGTTTTCAATAGCTTTGTGAATTTTAACCCGAAGCCACACATGCGTGTTCGAAGTCGGTCCTATGTATTAAATCAATGGCTCATTCTGCTAAAATGAACCGATTTATATCGAAACATTGTAATGGTTGAATTAAAAACATTCATTGTACATAATCCTCCACAATAGTCCTTGTGATAAGACATTCCAATTGATACCGAACACATTGACATTATGATCTTGGAAGATGAACTAGCTACATTCTGCATTCATAAGAATCCATACAAACAACGTTTTATCGCTGGTTCCTAAAAATATTCTACCAAATCTGTATCGATCTTACTCACCAAAGTTTTATCTGAAATCAAATCTGGGCTTCAAAAATATTGTTCGACAGTATATTCTCGCAGTGGTATCAACCAGATGTGGATTTTAAAGACTCGAAGGAACTTTTAGAACATCTTAAATCCACTCATTTTAGATTCGATCAAAGCCTTTGATTTTTGACACTTAACACTACAATCACTCATTCTAAATTGAAAGAAAGACTCGCGAAAATTATAAGTAATGCGTTTACAAGAAAGAACGGCAATCGCAAATACAAATTTATTGTTGTTAACTATGACAAAACCTACTTTGTAAAAGAAAAGTCCGATTCTGAAAATACGTACACTGAAACGGATATTATTCAGATGTTAAACCTTTCTGATCGACAACATTTTTTGTGGTGTTTATAGGAAAGGTCTTCCAGCAAATTGTCGGAATTCCAATGGGGACAAATTGTGCCCCACTCCTTGCCGACATTTTCCTATACTCGAACGAAGCTGAATTCATTCAATCTTTGGTCTCTGAAGGGAAAAAGATACTTAGCTTCAGACTTCAACTTTACTTACAGCCGATGTGTTGTCCATCAATAATCCAAAATTCGCGGATTACCTCAATAGTATCTATCCTACGGAGCTTGAAGTCAAAGAAACTACAGAGACAAATAATTCAGCATCCTATTTGGACATAATGTTGTCCTACGACATAGATGGTCATATGAACACCTCACTCTATGACAAAGGCGACGACTTCAATTACAGCATTAGAAACTTTCCTTTCCTAAGTAGCGACATTACTTTATCGCCTGCTTATGGCATGTTCATATCTCAGTTGATACGCTATGCAAGAGCAAGTACCAAATATACGGATTTTGTTCTGAGAGCCAGACGTCTTTCAAATAAGCATCATTTAATTTCCATTGTTATTCTTAAGAAACGACGATTCTGATTGGCCGAGAAATTTTGTTGATACCTGTATCAACACAAAACTGAAGTACGCGCTTAGCAACGTCATAAGCAACGTCGTTAGCAACACGATTTTAAAGCTACAAATAAACGTTCAAAAGCGACGTAATGAAATGATAAGTAATCATTGTAATATTTTTTTGGTTGATCGAGGTATCAACACCAAAAATTGAGGGAAAACTTCTGCATCTTGCGCTACGCGCACGATGCAGTTTTCTCTCAATTTTTGGTGTTGATACCTCGATCAACCAAAAAAATATTACAATGATTCCTTAATTCTCAGTCAGGGATATGTTTGTGACCGACTAACATCGTCACTGAGGAAGTTCTACGGTCGACATGGGGAACTCGTCATACACCATGATGTCCCACTCTCAAGAATGGTTGATGATATTCTGCCATAGACCATCCAACCAAAGATTGTACTCTATATCTTCCGAAATGGAAGATACCGGATATGACAGTTCTACCGAATGAAGCGGCGGGTGTTGCAATGCAAATAGGATATGCTTACTCTTCCTGGGCACCTGGCCTCACTCCCATATCGGGAGTTCGCTTCTTTTCATATGGTGGAGTTTTTTTTTTTGTTTGCTTTGGTTCCTGTTTTATCCTGTTTTTTGTATGCCTTCGGATTTTGTGCTGTATACAGGGATATGGTCATTATCCATATTTGTCATTGTATAAGACAAAATATGTGCATTCCAATAAATAAGATACCGGGAAAAAGAGGTACATTAAACATGTTAAAATTCTAGTATTTTCGCGAACATATATGAGGTGCACGTTTTATTCATTAAAATCGCATTGTTTTGTTTGTTTCAAATTCTCGTTTTCGAAAGGGGATCTGATATGCTTTTATTATTTTCCCGTAGCGACCGAAGAACTTCCTCAATGATTATTTCAATCATTATTAAACTGGCAGGGATGCAAATAAGCACTCGCCCACTCGCCAATGCGACTAAAAATTCAGTGTGGACTACCAAAAATGTTTTTTTGATTGCCCACTTGGCGACCGTAAAATTCCAATCATAATTGTTTCTTGTTTCGTAGTTGCCGTAACTTACGGGGAGTCACGCTCTGAAACAAAAACTCATGGGCATTTGAAAAATTTTCAGTTCGCTTTCTCGCGGAAAATGAATATATCTCCCTTATTTCCTTGTAAAGACGCACCGTAATTTTAAAACAGTATACAAAAACTTCATCCAACGTTTCCAAAAGCGCGCAAAGTAACTGTCTGGAGACTGTCTGAAGTATACATACATGAAATATGTTTATAACTGGATTTACCTGTATTTGTTGATTTATTTAAAGGTACTTGTGCTTGAGATGACCGAAATCAAAACCCTACTTTAATATCTAAAGATACATTTTAAATCTTAATTAAGCGGAAAATTACTCAAACTTATTTGATGAAAGAAGGTGTTGCTGACCTCAAATGACTGACTGCAATTCTCGTTCAACGTATCAACGTCGTCAAATAAAATCGGCGTGTATACTGGTCTCTCTCTCTCTCTCTCTTATTTTTGGTCTTATTTTCGTGTATGGTACATCTGCAAAATGGCAATGACTTGAAACCGAGAAGAGGGGGGTACCTGTAAAGTGCGAAACGAAACAAAAACGAAACGAAACGAAACAAATCGAAACGAAACGAAACAAATCGAAACGAAACGAAACAGATCGAAACGAAACGAAACAAAACGAAACGAAACAGATCGAAACGAAACGAAACAGATCGAAACGAAACGAAACAAAACATGAAACTTAAAGAAAATGAGAAAAAGAGGAAAAATCGCCGAAAACGAATATTTCAAGACAAGATCTTATTGAAGGGTCAGGGGGTACCACTCTCCTCCTGCCGCCTCCGCCCCCTCCCCGTGGGGGGAGGGGGTCTTGGGCGGTCAAGACAAATGTTTAAACTTTAAAGTGTAAATTGGTGCAATAGTGAAGTTATTTGGGTTATTTCCTTTTTTAAACCTTGAAAAAAGAAATAGACCTGTTTAGATGAAAAACTAAGGTGAGCGAAGCGAGCCTGAAGTTTTTGAAAAATGAATTGAAAATTGCGGCGAGCGAAGCGATCTGGAAAATTTTTTAAGGTATATATAGATGAATTTCGTGGTAATTGTTAAAATTGAGGTTATGTACATGAACGCATAAGAGCAAGATTATTTATATTGAAAGTAATTTCCTAATTTTTTGGGTTACTGTTACCCTCCCAATCATCTGTCCCTCCTCTCGCCCCTTTTCCTCTCCTCCCGCCCCCTTTCTATCCCCTCCCTTTGTCCCTGTCCACCCCCCTCATTATTGCCTTCAACCGTTAGTTCTTGTGGCTGGAGGGTTTTTTAAAGAATCAAAGTTGACGATTAAAACATAATATATACGGTATATAGCACAATTGCATTTTAAAGGAGAGTGATTGGGATGAATAACCTCGTCACAGACGGAAAAATATTATTTAGCAGGGAGGAGTCTAGCGCAGAGGAAACGGAACTATTCCGTTATGTGTATTTGAAAATTTTATCAGAAAAATGAGAACAATTAAAAACTGGGGGGGGGGGGGGGGGGCAATTTCGTTTTAAAAAGGATAAGATTTTTTTCCTGAAATGTGCCCCCACCCCGTTTTATGATCTCATTACGGTGTCATAACGTGGTTTTTTATCCCCTCCCTTTTATTCCTCTGAAATACATGAATGGCATTTGACATTTACTTTTTTTAATTGTCAACTTTGACTCTTTCAAGAAACCCTATCGGCACTAGTTACAAATGTAGAACTCTAGCATTAAGGCAATATTACATGCTGATCTTGTCTTGAAATATTCGTTTTCGGCGATTTTTCCTCTTTTTCTCATTTTCTTAAAGTTTTATGTTTTGCTTCGTTTCGTTTCGATCTGTTTCGTTTTGTTTCGATCTGTTTCGCTTCGTTTTGTTTCGTTTCGTTTCGTTTCGTTTTCTTTCGTTTCGTTTCGATTTGTTTCGTTTCGCTTCGATTTGTTTCGTTTCGTTTCGATTTGTTTCGTTTCGTTTTTGTTTCGTTTCGCACTTTACAGGGACCCGAAGAGGGGGGAGGGGTTGAATTTAAAAATATTATTTAAAAATATTAAATATTAATATAGTATTAGGTACGTTTTGATGTGGGCTAATTGTTTTTGATGTGGGCGCCTAAATTTATTGACTTGGGAGCCCACTTAGCCCTTGAAAATTTCAACGAATTTTCAACCCTGAACTGTTCTTAAGAGGATGGTGTAAACTTCTTTTGGTCTTTTAAAAATTCAGGGGATCTGATTTACAAAATGAAATCTAGAAATTGTCATGCAAATACGATTTCTTTATACGACTTTTCTAGTATGTAAACCACGCTTTCTCATTGAAAAATAAATGATTGATCGTCAAACTCATTAAATAATGTTTTGATCGAGAGGGGCAACATTTCTGCTCCAGACTACAAAACATACAAATCGTAAACATATAGTAATATATGTATTACCTAATCCTTCCTGTTGGACAACATTTATGTAAAATATTGTAAGAAAAAGTAGATAGTAGAGATCCCTACGGTTCTAATTGTTCGTCCCTTGTTGCATTTGTTTATTTTTCATACACGTAAGGAAAAGAATTCATTCAAAATATTCAAAAGCAAAGACACATGATGATCTTAACCTCAGTCGGACCCTTTCGGTGATAACATGCATGAGATCGCTACAGCCGGCAGAGCACAGACTGTATTTTATACGCTGTTTTTATATCCCTTTACATATCCATCCATTCCTTGGGTCCCTACGTCATGCTTTCTATTCGTATGGTCATCTTAAAGTGAGTAGGTTATTTTACACACAAAAGTGCGTTCCTCGATACCTCTGTGTCTCGGAGGGTTGTGCGAACGAAATATGGACAACCAAACCGTCTGCTTCCTAAGTCAGCTTCGGTTACCTGTTTGTCTCCTTAGTTCATATGTAATCTTCTGCGTTTTATGTTTCTATGGTTTGAATTTATGTTCCTTGTCCCTTTTGTGTCTCATTTTGTGTTTTTGAGGTTTGCTGTTGATGCTGCAATCATTATTCAAAATATTATCAAGATTCGTTTACTACTATCAATTTATTGTTTATTATTTCTGTCATATATACTGAATCATACACCCGTTTCATTCTAAACCAAAAATAAAACGAAGGTAGATATTTGATTAACATTATATCTGTGTTGAGTCGGTTCAATAAATTTTACTGTTTTCACTTGTTTTCGATGACAGTTTACAATATTACAATTCTTATCAATACATCAAGTGTGTGTCTTTGAAGACCTAACAGGGGGTGAAGTGCACACAGTCCGGATAAGTACGCCATAAACTACACGAACTTGCTACTAAGGTTAGAGCTGTTGACAATCAAAAGAATCCAGTGGGATCTTCCTTTGTTTGTAATTGTTCCTTTTTTAATCTCTACTTTTATTGTTGTACGTGTAACCTACTATGTTGTTGTTTTGTGAAACATTGTCTGGTCTTCCACTGTTTTATATAGCATCATATCCCACCCATTCTGCAACATATTTCGGTACATTTTGGGGCATAATAACTATCACACTCTTTGGCAATATCATATACGGATAATGACAATATCCCTGTATACAGCACAAAATCGATAATTCAGAAAATCAGAAACCGAAAGCATACAAAATCAGGATAAAACAGGAACGAAGCAAACAAACAAAAACCTCCACCATATGAAAAGAAGCGAACTCCCGATATGGGAGTGAGACCAGGTGCCCAGGAAGAGTAAGCATCTCCTGCTTGCATGCAACACCCGCCGCTTCAATTCGGTAGAACTGTCACATCCGGTAACTTCCGTTTCGGAAGACATAGAGTACAATCTTTGGTTGGATGGTTCAAATGGTCTTTGACAGAATATCATCCACCATTCTGGAGAGTGGGACATCATAGTGTATGACGAGTTCCCCATATCGACCGTAGAACTTCCTGAGTGATGATGTTAGTCAATGCCTGGGCCAATTCTGCAAATTTATATAATCTTTAATGATGCTTTTGAATTTGTTGACGTTTAACATTTGTACCACTTGGTGAGTGTCACTGACGGGTGCGACTAGCCAACAGGTGATGCTTACTCCTGGATATTTCTTTAGATATACTTCTTATTGCTTAATTTTTAGAGGAAACATCCATCCGTTTTACCAATGTTGTCTTTATTTATTTTCTATTCTATTATTTTTACTTTTGATTTTGATGGTGAAAAAAAATATTCGGACAGTTAAAATCAATTCCGTTATGTCAATTTACAAAATGTATGTCGTCCAAGGTTAGGCAAACATGTGTTACCATTTCACTTAATCAAAGCAAAAAGTTTAATTTGTGTTGAAAATATATGCCCCAAGTGATAATATGCATGGAATTTGACGATTGACGATAATTGTTAGATCGGTATTACATAATTTGGTTTAGCGCTGTTTTCAAGAGCTTTGTGAATTTAAACCTGACACATATGCTTGTTCTAAGTCGGTTCTATATACATTTGTAATATGAATTATGATAATATGATCTGATTTCGTATGCCTTCGGTTTCTTATTTTCTGAATTATCGCTTTTGCACTGTGTATTGGGATATGGTCATTATACATATTTGTCATTGTAAGGATTGATTTCAAAACAGCCATGCTCTATATAATCCCCCAGAATATTCCTTATGATAAGACATTCCCATTGATACCATAAATATTGACATTGTGAGCTTGGAAGGAGCTACAATTTGTACATTTGGAAAAGTTTGATTTTAACCATATATCTCTTACTGATAATAATACGGAAGTGTTCCAACTCTATACTTTCAGGACGAAAATTCCTAACGAATTCATCATGCACCAGACACGTGTTTCGAATATTAAATTCTCATCAGTGATGCTTCCATCGGAGCCACTAAAATTCATTTCAGTAGCACCCTCTTGAATATTTGAATTTAGATTTGATCATTTACTTTAAAGAGAGTACAGGGTCGAATGAAGAATCGGGGCATGGGAATTCTTTGATACCGGTAATTATAACATCTTTAATATGAAGAAACATGCGCATTCCAACAAATAATATATCGTGAAAAAGAGGTACATCCAACCTGTTCAAAATTATAGTAATTTCGTGAACACATATGAGGTGCACATTTTATTCATTAAGATTGCATTCAATTTGTTTTGTTTCGTTCAAATTATCGTTCTGATGCCTACTTTTTAATCTAAATGACCAGAATACCTCGCCCACGTTTAGGTGAGGAATGAGATTATGTACGACAGTGAAACCTAACAAACGAAAAATTAAATAACGTACAAACACATGGGTTTCTTTGTTGGCACAATAATCTTGAAGATCAACAGCATAGCTAAAGGGCAGCTTGATAATGTATCCGAAATGACTTTTTCCTTGGGAACCCCAATGCTTGCGGAAGCTGACTTCATCTAGACCTTGCTCTCGATTGGACAAAAGAATCTCGCATCTAAGTTCAATTTTTCCTTTGATACATAGATGAAATGTTGTCAATGAAATATACGATATTTAAGGAAAAGGGAATGATCTCCAGCATGATCACCCTGCAATCACCCAGCAAAATAAACCCATAAGAAAGTAACACATAAATGACATCATGTAAACTCCAAATCGCAAAAAGACACAACGATATTCAATAGAACATCATACAAAACAATCGTAACAGACGCACAGAAACATTAAACATTGATGACAACACATAAAAGGAAGGAGATCAATGTGCAATCGGCGCCGACTTTTGACGGCCATCTGCTTTCAGGAAATGAAGTGGTTATGCTGATTTTACGTACGCACAACCATCCCACTTATCTTGATACACAGAAGTCTCCATAGACACACGATTATTGTATAAACATAAAATGTCTTACTGTAAGGTAACATCACAAACAAGATAGTTAAACGTTAAGAATCATCTATTGAAATTTATCCTCGTAAACAAAAAAATCAAGAAAACATGCGAGTGCGAGAGATCCGCATCGTACTCGGATATACTTCGATCTTTCGACGCAAACGATCATTTCAATACCTCTCTGTATGACAAGCGTGATGATTTCTGCTTCCACATAACTAATGAGAGAAAGAAGATCCTGAATACAATCTCAACAGCACTCGTAATAGAGCACCTAATTGAGCATTGACGGACCCCTAGCAAGCAAGAGCTGTGACCAGGTGCTCGGGAGATGTAAGCATTCGTCGACGATTTCATACACAAAAATTAAAACAATATCTACAAAATATAAACTGTCTGAGCTTATGTCTGTATAGAAAGTGCTTTGGCGACTTACTGGGCAAAACATTTAAAACACTGTGAAACCCCTCGCGGGGATATTCCTTTTCTCCAGCTTATGGGTTTTTCAGCTGATTCGGTACGCCAAGGCATGTTTCAAATATGAAGATTCCATCGCAAGAGCCAGACGGTTTGCAAGTTAGCTACTTGTTCAGGGTAACATTGCACATTGGTTGAAATCATCCCTGAGGAAGTTCTTCGGTCGCGATGAGGATATAATAAAAGCATATCAGAGCCCCCTTTTAAGAATGATCAGTGACATTCTGGATGGTGATTGATTGGCTGTTATCATCTACAAACAAGAAATATTTACCTGATATGCACATAAATATGTACATCAAGACATTCACAGAAATTTAAATCCCCTAATATATATGACACAACATATATATGACTTCAACTATACAAAATGTCACGGAAAAATATACCTTTTCTTTTATTTTTTAACAGATTTTTAGATGTATATAGATATGAATTTTTTTTTAAACTTTACCTTAAAAATTGAAAAAAGTAAGTCGAAGGACACGGTCAAAAGGTCTTCTCAAGGTCTTGCTACATGCATGACAAATGGCTACCCAAAGTAGGCACCGGTTGCCCATTGGTCTCGTCTGTTTATGTGCAGTCATTTGTGTTTGATGTTTACATGTCGTGTGTCTCTTTCCGTCTCGTGCTGTACTCGTCTTTTGTGTTTTTGCATCGGGCGTTTTGGTGTTTTGCTGTTGATGCTGCAACGGGGTCTTGTTGGAGATCTCCTCCCTTCTTCTCAATATACACACAAATGCACAATTTGACAGGCCTTTCATTAAAAGAAGAACGGACACACGGACGTACCAATCGCTATATGCCCCAATTGCTATATATAAATGACCGGTGGCATAAAAATTAAATATGCATGAAGCTTCCTTTTGAGTTGCTCTTAATAAGATACTATAAGATATAACATATCCCAGCCATCCTGCAACGTCTTTCGGTACATTTTTGGACATAATAACGTTTGCACTATTTGGCATATTACATTGTTTAGATTGAGGATCACTGACGAGGGTTTAGTACCCGAAACGTGCATGTCTGGTCCATGCTGAAAATTTACCTGTTCTTAAATGATGCTATTGAATTTGAAGACTTTTAACAATTGTATATATATTCAATATCAATTTGGATAACTATATTAATCTTAACTTATGTATTTAGTGCGTTTTTACAGCGCTATCTTCAGTAAATTCCTATATTGGATCCTTGTGATTCTTTTATTGAATTATGTTGTCCTTTGCAATTGTATTTCTATGGTACAGCGTTGTTGTCTCCGTCTGTTTGGTCCCTTTTGTATCATGTATTTTTGAAGAATGTAACCTATGTAACGTTATTGATTTTGATGTTTTGATTTTTGTGTTTGTGTTTGACATTCATTCAATTGTTGAATTTTGAGACTGAATTATCATCTATGTTACGTCTTACTTAAGCAATTCACGGAAATCCAACTATTGAGAACACGATTTGATCTTGCACAGGTAATTTATTAAAGACTACGTTGTACATGTTCATTTATTTTTCATCTCAATCTTCTTTTCTTCACCAAACGATACATTTGTCCTTGGGATTCATGTACGATCCAAGTGGACAGTTGAAAGCCTTTGAGAAGGCTTCGTTGTTCTGCAGCATACCAGTTACTCTATGAATAATAAAACTATTACAATTAAATTCATAAAGAAACGTTTAGGAATCAAGGAAGAATTTTAAGCACGTTGAATGACGTACACATGAACGGTGGAAATAAAGAATGAATATCTAGGTAATGCAGTGTCACTATCTTCTTGCTCAATATCTTATGCAGAGTTTAATTGTAACATTTCAATTAAATTACTCACCTTTACATGTACCTCTGTCTAAATTAAAAACTTTTATATTCGCAATGGCGGATTAACCATGATCAGAGCACATATGCTTTACAAGCAATGTAAACGTGGATAGAATTTGTTTATAAGAAAAAGATCGATGATATTGTCAGATCCTATACAGTGAAATGAAAAGCAAACAATGTAATAAATTAGCTACAGACTAAATCCATGATAAAATGTGATTGACAGTTACGAATCAGCATCGCAAGATATTATAAAGTATTGTAAACCGTCTTTTATTCGCAGCGTTGTATGTCTGCGAACAGGAGTGAAGTGACCGGTTCGCTGCATTTTATTTCAGCGACTTCATATAAACATACTTACTACACATGTGTTACATGTGAGCGAAAATAAAACGCTCGCAAATGAAATACGGTTTACAGTAATTGAATCGTTTTACTAAACATTGATGCTTTACTGTGGAACATAATCTTCACATTAAGAGAATGGTAGAGTAATACATATTTGTATGAGCTATCACCATAGCATTAAGTTTAACGTGTGCCCTCTTTTTATATCCATTAACACATTCATCTGTGTTGGTTCAGCCCTTGTTTGCAGTCTTGTTTGTGTGTGGTCAACTTACAGTGAGGAGTTTGGTTTACACCACAATTGTACGTTCTTCGAGACCTCTGGGATTATTGGAATAGTTGAAGGGTTGTGCGCACTTAATCCAGGATAACCACACCATTTGTGTCGGCACCGGTTGCCTACTGGTCTCATTGGTTCATGTTTAGTCTTTTGTGTTTATTGTTTCTATGTCGTGGGTCTCGTTTTCGTCTGATGCTCTACTCGTCTTCTCAGTGCTTTCGCTCAGGTTGCTTTCGCTCAGGTTGCTTTGGTGTTTTGTTGTTGGTACTGCAACCAGGTCTGGTTAGAGATACCTTTCTTCTTAGTAATGTTTTAGCAGTACGCGCAAATTGAATTATACAACTAAGAACATGTCATCTGCCTGAATTCAATCGATGCATGAAATGATGTTCTCCAACAATTCAACAAATAACGATATTTAAAACAGGCACATACAGAACTTATTGCTTCAGTTTCAGTCGGATTAACATTTAAACAGAGTCTTTATGAGATGACAAGGAATGTCTGAATACCCTTCTACCAAGTTGTATACCAGCACATACCTAAATCTACCAATACTGTGAACATCTTTGAGGATATCCATGACCGCCTGTTCTGGACGTTCTACACCACACCAAAGCTACATTTATGTAAACATAATGTAAAACTTTAAGATTTGTATTTATTTTAAACAATTGATTTCAACGATTCATTTTTTTTTTTCGAATAGACCTTGTTGGAAATTCTCTCTTTTCTTTTGGAAGTATCTGTATATGAGATGATGAATATTATTAGAGTTATAAAGTGTTTTACAGGGGGAAACAGAAAAATAATGGGTCGATGAAAAAGGTTGTATTGGGCGAGGCGAAGAAGAGCCCAATACAACTTTTTTTCATCGACCCAATATATTTTGTACCTACCTGTAAAACACCGTATAACGAATTTATCCCACCGATGGCTTTTGGCTTGTGTATGTAACGTCAACATATTTCAAAGCATCTCGATGACGTCAATATCGTAAAGCGTCTTAGTAGAAGCAGGATATTAAAATAATATCCTGTCAGTAAAATGATACAATATAATATTCGGTTCTTCTAAACTTAGCAGATTGCAAGAAATTTGCCAGAGGTGGGATAACATCAGTTATACAGTGGGGATAAAAAGTATATTTAGTCGATGAAAACAGTTGTATTTGGCGAGGTTTCATCGACATATTATATTTTTGTATCTCCCCTGCAAAACATTGTAAAACAATTGTGTCACTAATGGCTTTTTGTTTGTGAATGTAACATCAACATATTTTAAAGTATCTCGGTGATGTAAACAAAATAAAGCGTCTTATTAGAAGCAGGATATTAAAAGAATAGCCTGTCTATAACTTAATAAATAGTCGGTTCTTCTCTTCCTATCAGATTGCAAGAAATTTGAGATTGGATATATAATACTCGTTATGGCAACAATTGGTTAATATGGTATTTAATCATCACCTTGAGTTATGTGAATTTGTATCTATGTAATTTGTAAATGACCTTGCAATTTATCGGGAGCAATGATGGCTTTGGACTCAGACAATTGAATCAATCTTATGCACGAGGAATTTTTATAACTGTGTAACAGAAATACTTGCTTCATGTAGTGCATGTTTGGGAGGGAAGAAATTTCCCTCCTTTCCGTATTCTTAAAATGTACTTACATGTGCTGCTGAGAGGAAAAATAGCTGCTCTTTGTTCAACTCGATGCCCGGTAAACCAGCCTCCGTTCCCATTAAATTTTGTGTCCGTTTGTATGCCTTTTCAAAATTTGTTTCAATAATTTTACTCAAAGAACTAAATAATTACATATACTTCATGATTCGAGAAAGGACCATGTTTCAGAACAGTTAATAGGCTTATTAGGTATTATAGTAAAAATATACATGATCGTACAAGTCTTATAGAGATACGCAATTTAAGACTATTTTTTAGACTTAAAGTTGATACGAATAACAATTTTCAGTTGCTGGTTGTGAAGGGATATCTCGACTCATGTAAAATAAATTAATGATAATGAGGGTAATTACAAAAGAACGATTTCTCTATCATTCAAACATATTTTGATTCCTAGTATCTATCTACTCTATGAGATTCCAGTTCAAATTTGCTGTTTACTTGTATATCATTTACATCTATCATAATGTTAAACGTCTTTAAATTCAATAGCATCATTTAAAACCTCATAACTTTACAGCATGGACCAGACATGGTATAAATATCTCTATCTATGCATGCTCGACATTATTTGCATACCTTATACGTTGCTCTCAGACCAGAGTTGTCAGAGATATCATCCCCCACAGTTTTTCCACCATTTAACTTAAAGAAGAACATATATTTTATGTAAATCGATTTCTGTTTCGCATCTTGAAAGGGAAAGAAGCCTTCGAAATAAATAAAGAAATAAGTAATGATCCGATTATGTTATTTATCATAACCGAACTTTATTTTGAAAAATCACCGACAAAATTTGAAGAAATTGATTTTTCGTTTTATCTTAGGCTTCGCTTTTCCATGTGAGAGACTTGCATTCCTTGCATAAAAAGCATATTATTTTGATTCATCATAAGAAAAACCTTTTGCGCATGCGTGAATGGGACCAGTCATTTTTTTTTTCGAGGCAGAGAAAAATATGATAGTAACCTTAATCTCCTAATTCCAACGGGAAATTTTAGTGTTGCAATGTTGCATATGTCTTTGGAAGGTGTGATGTAATTTTAATGGACCTTGGAGCCCTCGTTTGGGTAAGAAAAATGGACTTTTAAACAAATTGTCACTTTATTGACCTCATCTCATTCCTGACCTTGAACCTGAACAATAGCATAACGAATCAAAGAACTGCAGTGTATGGCGCACTATATATGTAAAATCTATTGTCTTCATCTTCCACATATTCCTCACTCTAGCCCTAGTCACAACCCGCCTTGCGTGCTTTTAGGACGATCGTGTTTGTGGAGGCTACGTGCGCTACGTTTTTGAAGTGGCAAGAGTACGGAAGGCGTGCGTCACGCACGTCGCACGCACGCTTATATGGATGGTTACATGCATCATATGTAGCGAAAAAAGGAAATGCGCTGCAATTAAGTACTTACGACTTGCGTGCAACTTGCTTACAACGTACTTTCTCCGTACGTCTTCTACGTTATTGTAAGGATGTCGAATTGACACGTACTGCTAACGCCTAACCTCCGTGCGTCGAAAGTGCGTTGCACGTACTTATAGCGTACTTGAAACGTGCGTATCGTACTTCCTGTTGAATTCTTAGACAACACACAGACAGGCCGCAGCCAAAGTTCTGTATGCACTAAATCTACATGTTAAAAAATCCACAAGGAGGCCGTACGGGACACGTACTGATAACGCACGGACACCGTACGGCTACCCAAGGTTTGCCTACGTTTTTGCACGCAGACAGTGCGTACGTGCAGGTACGGCGGGTTGTGACCACCGCTTCTATCAATCTAGTGGAAAACTTAAAGAAAAATCAATTTCATCTATGAGCTCCTCGTCAGAGGTATCTTTTAGAGCCGCCTACGGAGGAGCAGGGTGGCTATGGATCCCGTCTTGGCGCTCTCCAAACTGCAACTACAAGGAGGTCATACTCTTTCACATCCTCCTCAGATATCTACGCCTATTGGTACAGATAAATCAACGGGCTCTGTCCTACCCCCAGGTGCAAAAAGTTCACGCCTTTACGACGATAGTTTAGTTTGTATAGCTCTGGTTGTCAACACTTTGATAAATCTACAACAACCTGTTTATGTAACATGTAGCTAGTGAAAAGAAACGTATGAGCCAGAAGCTAGGAGTTGTATCCGCATATTTGGCCGGAATCTAAATTTGACACAAGTAACGTCGTACTATACATGGCTTAAGATATCCAGGTAGATGTAGCTCCGTCTGAGCTCCTTGTATCCCACCGTGTCGGTCAACCCCTACGTCCGAAAGATAAAAATCTAGCTAGAGCAAAAAATTACAGAAAAATCCACATATGAGAGTGTTATATATCAACCAGGATCTTACAAAAAAGTGTAACAAGATGGCACTCACGAAAAATAGTCATACTAGGCAAAGCCAAAACAAGTTTCGTCGGGATGGCAAGATTGTCATCGTGGACCATGCTGACCGTAAGCACATCATGTCTACCATTTGACGACCTGATCGATGTTAGTGACAACCTGTATCCGAATTATATCATCTGCCTGATCCCAGAGCTCCCAGATGACATGGAGCAAGATCAGATCCACAAATAATAGCACGTGTTTGTATGTTTACAACCAGCGCGACGGATGCAGTATCATTGGTCGGAGCAGTAAGTGTCACCATCCAACTTGTCACGAGACTATCGTGTCACAATATTCAAATTCAATATTTACCTTCTCTTCTAGAAAATTTAATCTTGGTACAACTTGCCTTTAATCTATTATATTTATTCTTCAAAGTTCTTATAAAGAAAAACATATCTGTTTGAATATAGCCTCTTCCCTTGTGTTTTGTTCAAGTATCAATTGCCATTATTGTTGGTCTCTCCTTATTATGAAGTGTTTGAATTAAATCTTCTTAGAGCTTTACCTAGTAAAATCTTGACAAACTATGCAATTTACTACCAATTTATTTTGGTCCGTTATTCAGGATGTTTGACTGTTATGATATCTATACTGTTGTTCTCACAACTTTTCAATATTTAATACTGGTAAACTGAAGAAAACAATCCATCGTTGAAATTTTATCATTAATATAAATTATCATCTTCAATTCGTTTACGTGAAATAATGTTTTCTTTCTTTCTTTCCTACTCTGGGCAATCCATTACCCTGTACATGCGATTTGTAGTTTTGTATGATGTCATTTATATGTCACTTTCTTGTGGGTTTGTTTCCCTGGGTGAATACAGTGTGGTCATGCTGGAGATCACTCCCTTTACTTAAAAAAAGAAGACCAAATTACAATGCTATATGGTGTATTTTCCCGTTTCCTCTCTGCCTTGCACATCTGTATCGTGTTCTTTTTTCACTTTTTTAAAGGATTCCGACTATTTCTTCGGCATCCTTTTTGTTATTGCAATGTCTTTTATTTATTCTTATTATCTTTATTCTTATCCCCTTTCTCTTCCAGAGACTTTATTGAAGGATCTTTGTTTTTATTATTATCGGACAATGTTTTTGCCAACTTCTATATCTATCTTGTCCAAAGGTTGCCCAGGATTCATCTTGAAATGGGTATACAGATATGTGATATGGGCTTAATGGAATTTCAAAGAATAATTTATCGAGTGATTTCCCTATCAATATCTATCACAAAAACACTTATCATGAAAGAACAAATCAAGAAATATACAAATTTAGAAAAATCAAATGACAAAATGACAGGCAATATTCATCAGTAAAATACGACACTAATACCTCGAAATAATTTGTGATGCTAACAGTGCTTCCATATATGGCATGCATTATGATTATTGATGTGATGATTTAAGCTAAAACTTACTTTCATATTTGCATCTTCATCTGTGAAATTGCTGTACTGCTGTATGATACAAGAAACTTTCTGCGTGAATGATGCTGCTGATGCTTTTGACCACCAAGTTGAAAAAAGTGATCCAGTTTTATCAATTTTCATTCCTAAAACAAAAATAAATCATTTTCCTTTCCATTTCTGAGGAATATGTATATAAACATGGGCAATAATTTTGTGATTTGCTGATACAAAGGAGGCTATATATACATGTACATTATATAAACTTATAATTTGAATACATTATGAAGTAGAACTTTAATATATTTATCCATACAAACGCAATTCCTTTCCTTGCACAATTTAGAAATTTCTTTCTTTTGTGATTTGTACAGGCAACGTTTAATAAGATACATGTATACTGTAATCATCAATTGTCGCTTGATGGTCCCACCTCTAGCTTGCTGGGGGTCCGTCAATGTTCCATTTGGTGCTCTGTTGTGAGTGCTGTTGAGATTATCGTCAGGATCTTCTATGGCTCATTTGTTTTGGTGTTTTGACGTTGTTACCACAACCGAGTGTTGTTGGATATCCCTTTTTTTCTATCAAGAATTGTGTATCTATATTGTGTATTTTCTGTATTTTTTGTATGCACTGTAACATGTGTAATATAGCCTATATTTGCGATCATCTCCATACAATTCGATTTCAATGATGTTTTAAATACATCTTTCCTCTTTGTTAATTATAAATGTCAATTGCAGGTTTTTCTTTGTTTGCTTTGGTTCCTGTTTTTCCCTGATTGTGTATGCCTTCGGGTTGCGATTTTTTAGTTGTATTTGGATATGGCAATTATCCATATTTATCATTAAGAAAAATCATACAAATCGTATACGTACCCTTTTTATCAAGTGAATGTACTATTTCATGGCCAATTATTTTCCCAATCATAGCATAGTTCATATACCTGAAATATTATTCCAAAATATGTAATTTCTATTTGAATTTATATTTCATATTTTAAGGGGTTGCCTTAGATTTAATTAATTTATGAATCGCAAGCGATATAAGTCCCCTACCGACATTAATCCATGTCCTTCAACTCTGCTTTGACCTGTACTTACACCAAAAGATGAATCCCACATCAAAAAAAGTTCAATATGTGTATTAGAAAAAGGTCTGGAAAACAGGAAAATTTGATGAAATTTGTTATGAGGCCATACCTTTTGTAAGAACAAATAAATCAAACCCAACTTCAATTTATTCCTTATCATAGTTTCTATAATGTATCTGCATTCCAAAAAACAGCTTAATATCTACAACAACAGGCATGAAAAGACAGGAAACTGAAAAGTTCATGAAATTTCCTGGGTCCAGGGGCCATAACTCCTGAAGAAATTTGTCAATCAAATTGAAACACGAACTTGATTTGTATCACAGACACTGAGATATATTCATATACCAAAATTGATTTCAATATCTGCAACACCATGGAAGAAAAGTATAGAGTCTAATTTTATGAGAACTTCAGTTATTCACCAATTTACAATTCTTAGTAACATTTAAAAATCTGTCTAGGAGACCTTCCCCTCAGACCCTCTTATACATGTTATATACATGATGTACCTCAATGTTAAATATTGAGAATTGTATTGTAAAAATCTTTTATCTCTGTTTAAAAGTAAATTGAAAACTTGGATAAAAATAAACTATTACAAAAATGTAAATATATTAATATTTAGAGTTTTGAGTAAAAATATAAATAATTTCTATTGTTAAAACACAAACATTCTTAATATGGGCATCACTTTGTTAAAAAGATTTCCTTGCTCCAACTTTGCAAGAAAAAAATAATTTTGCTCCGATCCGGGGCGAAAAAAATAATCTTGCTCCGACCAAAAACCTAAGCCCCCCCCCCCCCCCCCCCTGAATATCAAATGGACCTTGCCTTAAAATTACGAAATTCGCATTATTTCCAACAATTTTCGAGTAATTAAAAAAAATTAATTACGGCCAAAATAATACTATGTGTGTTAAAGCTTTTTTTTCTAACTTTCGTTTATAAAATGGAAAGTTAGAAAAAATACACATGTCCTCATCGGCAGGTGAACGATACTAAAACCTTATGGATAACGCGATTTAAGTTGAAGTATTTTAAAATGAAACAGCCTTGCCCCTCTAAATGCACATGCGACATATTAAAGAAACTATACATTAATAAAGCCTGTGTTTGTGAAACACGAATGCCCCCGGTGGCATCTTTGTTAGTATAATCACTATTTTCTGTTAAGTACATGTATGTGAAAGGTCAAGGTCAGGGTCACTGGGTTAAAAGGCCAAAGGTCAAGGTCACAAGGTCAAAATTTTGGTATCAATGGAAAGGTCTTGTCACAATGAATGGATATGTCAAATATGAAAGCTCTATCACTTATCAATTCAAAAGTTATGCCCAATGTTAAAGTTTTTTTAAAAGTATGTCAAAGGTCAAGGTCATGAGGTCAAAAATTTTGGTATCAATGGAAAGGTCTTGTCACAAGGAATACACATGTGAAATATGAAAGCCTTATCACTTCCCATTCAAAAGTTATGTCCAATGTTAAAGTTTTTCGGACAAACAGACAGACAAACAGACGGACAGGCCAAAAACTATATGCCCCCGAATCTTTGATTCCGGGGGCATAATAAAAAAGTATTATTGTGTCTAATACTTAATTATATATTTTCCTTCAAGTCCGTCAAAGTGCAATGTCGCTAGATCAAAGGTCAAGGTAAAGATCAAGGTCATATGAATAAACAAAGGAAATAGTCATATTTAAATGATAAAAGAGATACTGATTATGTCAGTTTTCCAGTCGTCTCAGTTGAGCGATGTGGGCCATAGTCGCAAAGTGTGCATGTAAGAACTGAAAATCTAAAAAGTAGTAAAAATGGAAAAGGTTTTAATTTAAATTAAAGCATGGACATGATGAAAGCGTCATAGGAAAGCAGTGGCGGTCTTACATTTATATCAAATATGATATAAAATATTCAATATAAAATATTTTGTTTTACGTCACGGTGGAACTACATGTAATATCATGAAAGATACCTTCCCGTCAACATGTACAGAGATGCATAACAAGCGCGGATCCGGTCATTTGACGGGACGTATTATGGTATGGCGAAGTCCGTCTGTCTGTCCGTCCGCTTATGGAACGCAATAACTTGAATATGCATCAACGGATTTCCATGATATTTGTACATTGTGATGAGACTGTGGAGAGAAAGCAGCCTTTGGATTTTCTGGTTCATCCGATTTGTCGTTACGGAGTTATGGGACTTAGAATTTTAAAATACTAAAATACATGCAGTAAAAAAGTCCTTAAAATTCTATTTTTGGTCGAAATGTGTTGACATTTTGTATACTTCAAGTAGAAAGGATGTTCTTTGAAATATGTAACGGATTTTTAATTTTGTTTTGTCACATAACCGAGATATTATGTGTAATGGGAGGGGAGAGGGGTTAAGCTAAGGGCAAAATATAGGTGCATGGAACGCAATAACTTGAATATGCGTCAAAAGATTTTCATGATATTTGTACATTGTGATCATACTTTAAAGAGGAAGCGGCCTTCCGATTTTCAGGTTCTTCCGATTTGTCCTATGGAGTAATGGGACTAAGATATTTTGGTGTTGTGAAAAAAAAATCCAAACGGGCGTATCTTGCTTCGTGAGCGTAGGCTTTATTCAAAAGATAAAATCCCAATCCCCTTTTGTTGTCATAATATTTGAAAAATATATCATGAATTTGTATTACGAATTTTTCATTTTGATAATATTTTGCCGTCAGCATTTCAAGAATCTGTGATGCGAAGAAGCTAAGTTACGTTGCGAAGAAGCGAAGTTACGATGCGAAGAAGCGAAGTTACGAAGAAGCGATCGATGGAGCGATGAAGCTAAGGTACAATGCGAAACTGCTTTTTCGCATCGTAGCTTCGCTTCTTCGCATCGTAACTTCGCTTCTTCGCATCGTAACTTCGCTTCTTCGCATCGTATCTTCGCTTCTTTGTATCGTAACCTCGCTTGTTCGCTTCTTCTCAACTTCGATTCTTCGCAACTTCGCTTTTTCGCAGCTTCGCTTCTTCGCCTTCCTGTTTTACAGTGGCACATCCCAAGTGAAATGAAACATGGCCGATGAAATAGACAGCTTTCTTCGGCGAAAGTTTTACGAGGGATATTCCCTAAAGGGGATACTTCTTTTACTTCGAATTGAATTTTGATGCAAGCTAAATAGAAAGGGGGCTAACAGGGTAAGGGGAGGGGTGGGGTTAGAGGAAGGAGCGGAGGAGGATCTAGGGGGTAGGAGGGGAAAAAAGAATTGGTGGGGAGGCGCATCTACAAACAGAGAGAGAAAGGGAGTGAGAGAGAGCGCGCGCGCAAATCCGAAAATAAAAAAAAGTGAAAAATGAACTAATTGAATATACCTGTAGATAATGCGAAATAAAGTGACACAAAATAAGTGAACGTTGGAAGACCGTGTAACTATGCAGTACCTACGCATTAGATACTTCTGTGAAAATTGCTTATTTTGTTTTATTTCTTTATATACTTAATTAATCGATGGTTTTATGGCCTTATTTGCTGTATATTTGTCACATTTGCTTATTTGATGCTTTTGTTTGGAATTTGTGTTTAAATTCTATTCTTATATTCTTGTTTTCTTTTCTTTTTTTTGTAGGGGGATACATTTTTTTTTTCTTGTAAAAGGAGAAGGATCATAATAATTTCCAGATTCACTAGTAAATACAGAGAAAGCCGCTTTATGGACTGCCCATCGTGTTCATCAATAGTGAACGCGAAGAAGCGAAGTTGAGAAGAAGCGAAGTTGAAAAGAAGCGAAGTTGCGATAGTTACAATGCGGAGAAGCGAAGTGGCGATGCGAAGAAGCGAAGTTACGACGCGAAAAAGCGATGGAACTTCACTTCTTCGCATCGTAACTTCACTTCTTCGCATCGTAATTTCACTTTTTCGCATCGTAACTTCGATTCTTCGCGTGTCAATTTCAAGCGCGAAGAAGCGATGTCCACACCAGAACAACGTACAGAATTTGTTTAAACATATTTATTCAAATATAAGCATATGTATAATGAACAATGCATATGATGAAAGTAAACGAATTTCTCTGACTCAAGCACTGGAGGTCGAAAAAAAAGTCAATTTAATGAAATATTATACACATACATGTCTTTGTTCTATATATATATATATATATATCCCACTCACAAAAAAAGACAAACACATGTACGTGTGTAATATTTTATTATGCCCTGTTTACACGACGGGTTTAATGCGCATTAAATCGAATTTAATGCGCATTAGATTTTAGCTGCGTTCACACGAGGAATCTAATGCGCATTAGTTAAATTCGCATTAGATTTAATGCGCATTAGATTTTGCCGTGTGAACGCAAAGCGAATCTAATTCGAATTAAATCTGGCGCATGCGTATATGATTTACTAGAATTCTACAGTACATTTCCATCATAACTGGGCACTTTTAATCACACTTGGACCTCGAAACATAGAATAAGAGGTAAAAATACTTGATTTCATTCACAAAGAACCCTCTAAGTAACTGTGCTGCGTCTCTTAACTTACGTAGAGTAACATTATATCATGACGTCATTTAATCTCACAATGACGTCATACAATGCATGCATAAGCCAAACTTACGAAGAGGTAAATTTATATTATGAGCAAAACAACATACAGGCATGCATTCGACCCTTTTACTATCTAAAGTATACGGGTCTCAGTGCAAATGTACCAAAATCTAATGCGCATTAGAATGTGTCGTGTGAACGCAATGCGAATCTAATTCGCATTAGAATAAAGCGCATCAAATCTAATGCGAATTAGATTTAATGCGCACTCGTGTGAACAGGGCATAAAATTGACTTTTTTTTTCGGCCTCCTTTGGGCTCGAGTACCTGTGTTTTGAGCTGCCGATCCTACTTATTTTTCACAGTTTATATTATTCTTTTTATTTATTTACTCCATGACAATATTATTATTTTTTTTTAACAGTTTCATTTTTTATACAATAATTGCATTTTATAACGAATTTATTTTGCATTGATAGAGTTTTTATTTACATTTTCATGTAATATTTTATGTTACAGGACAAAAATGTCTACATCATAACAGTACAATGTACATGATTTTTTAACCTGTCACCTTCGCTTCAATATTTGACCTTCGTTTGGTAAAGTTAGGTGTCTGATAACGGGACATTTGTGTCTTAAAAACACGTCTTTTTATATCTGGCAATCCTTCGTTATTTTTTCCTTTCAAATACAATGATTTTTTTAACAAGCCCTTGTAACATGTAGATATTACTGTAGATAAAAAATCAGAGAGATTACATTCTGTTTCTCTAAATATCAATCATTCGCATCGTATTACGTTAGTCCGTACCTAGTCCCGTCAAATACTGGGTTTGGTCATGTATTTTGGACTATTTTTTTGTATGAAAATATATAAAAGAAAAACAAATCACAGATATTTGAAAATGTATGAAATTTCGAGAGAGAAAAAGGATGGTGCACTTTAGATAATCAATAATTTACTAAATCATTGTAGAAATAAAAATCAATTTCATTATGCTATAGCCTTAAACTTTATATACTTTTCAATCATTGGAATCGCCAAAATATTTTAATGAGAATTAAAGTTACCCAAAACAAGTTGTATTTCCATGTATGGCGCGAAATCATCTGAACGTACACTATAAAGTTGCAAAATTGCGAGTTTTACGTAGATTTACACTGCTTTTGAAAAGATTACTGACATTTTAAAATGAAATAAGAAAATGTCAAATACAACTATGATCATTGGCATATAGATCATTCTTTTCCGATTCAATCGATACCAAAATCGTCAACGTACGTTTACTAATAAGTGAAATATAAGCTGTAGAACACTGAAAACTGGGACGAAACTTTCTTCGACGACGCCATATTGGATTTCTCTAGCAACATCGCACGTCATAACTTTACGTCATTGCTTTACGTCATTACTACATCATCTTTGTGAAACCCGTGCAACTAGAACGTAAATGCGACGTTAAGAAGGTCGTAAGTCCTACGTCGGTCGTAAATCTACGACGCTTTTGTGAAACTGGCTACTGGTCTCACTCCTATGTCGGGAGTTCGCTTCTTTTCATATGTTGGAGGTTTTTGTTTGTTTGCCTTGGTTCCTTTTTATCCTGATTTTGTTAGCCTTCGGTTTCTGATCGATTTTGTGCTGTATACAGGGATATGGTCATTATCCATATTTGTCATGCAACAACAGCAAAATAAAGTATGGAAAACTAAAGTGTGACGGACAGACTGACGGACGGACGGACAGACAAACGGGGTGGAAACTATAAGTTCCCTCCGGCGAGTCGGTAGGGGAGTGATTATTTTGTATTTTTATTATTATAACTCCGAAAATATGAATATTAACTATAAATCGTGTGAATCAATATCGAATAAGACTCGTATTTGGAGGTACATGTATTTGAAAAAGACTAGCAGTATCAATATGAAAAAAAAATCTGAAGCTATAAAATTGACACCATCAAATCATTGATTCTTCTGATACGTATCAGTATTAATTTTTTCTGTTTATTTTTATTTTCCTGTTGTAGTGTCAAAGTCCCTGAATAATTTTCATTTATTTGCATGCCCCCGTTCATTTATATTGGTTCGTCCGTCTGTCCGTCTGTCATTCCGACCAGCTTTCATTAAACTTTAATGTAGAGATGATAGGGCTCTCTGGCAAGTGTTTGTATCTGGAGAGACGCATATTTAAGTACCTGCTTTTCTTACCTTTGACCTTGTCCTTGACTTTTGACCTACTTTTTTTTAAGGAAAATACTTTAACAATTCATATAAAATCCTTTTCTCCCTGAAACGCCTTCAAATTTTGTATTGATCAAGGGATACATATTTTATGTCATATATATCACGGATTTTCAGTTTTATCACGTATTCGAGATATCAAGCAAGAGATGCTTACTCTTTCTGGGCACCTGGTCTCACTCCCATATCGGGAGTTCGCTTCTTTTCACATGGTGGAGGTTTTTTGTTAGATTGCTTCGGTTCCTGTTTTATCCTGATTTTGCATGCCTTCGGTTTCTGAATTTTTGAATTATCGATTTTGTGCTGTATAAAGGGGATATGGTCATTATCCATATTTGTCATCTTAGCGAACGGAGGGGGGGGGGGGGGTAAAATAATAAGTTTGAAACTTGTTTATATCTGTTGAACCACGAATGGTATGACTATGACATATTTCTCATGTGGATACTTCATGACAAGACCTTTCATTATGGACCATGCTTATTCACCGTGTGACCCTGACTTAAAAGTTTGTCCTACTTTTAAAAAATATTAATCTGGTCATTATATCATGTCCTACAGAGGGTATGGCTTTGATATTTTATATGTGGATACCTCATAAGCAAACCTTTCATTTGAGACCTTGACTTTTGATCTAGTAACCCTAACATTGACCTTTTACCTACTTTTGAAAAAAATAAATCTAGGCTACAAAAGGTATGACTTTGATATCTCACATGAATTGTGGATGTCTTATGGCCAGGCTTTTCATTTGAGACCATAAATAAATTCATAAAGGAAAGTATACAAAAATTCAACCATTAAGCCACACCTCTATGATCTTTAATTCTTCAGATTTTTTTATATAAATGGAGCAAGAGGGCGAAATAATTTTAATTTTAAAACGAATTCTGAAATCGCTTTAATTTTTATAGGCAATACAGATTCTGATGGGTCGCGCGATTTGTTCTTCATATTATTCAATTTTAATTGCAAATTGTGGTACAGCATGTGCATGGCAAAACATATAATTCTAACAAAATCAACGTTCATTTTATTGTGTCGCCTGCGAAGCACAGCGACACTTAGGGATCACTTTTTGTGTCGCCTGCGAAGCACAGCGACACTTAGGGATCACTTTGTCCGTTGTCCGTCTGTCCGTCCGTCCGTCTGTCCGTCTGTCTGTCCGTCTGTCTGTCACACTTGGGTGTCACACCCCATAACTTTTGATTGGTAAGTAATAGGGCTTTGATATTTCACATGTGTATTCCTTGTGAGAAGATCTTTCTACACATATCATAATTTTTGACCTTGTGACCTTGACCTAGATATTTGACCTACTTTTCTAAAAATCTAATATTGGCTATATCTCTTGATTGGTTAGTGATACGGCTTTGATACTTCACATGTGTATTCCTTGTGACAAGACCTTTCTACACATATCATAATTTTTGACCTTGTGACCTTGACCTAGGTATTTGACCTACTTTTTCTAAAAATCTAATATTGGCTATATCTCTTGATTGGCAAGTGATAGGGCTTTGATATTTCACATGTGTAATTTTTGTGACAAGACCTTTCTACGCAAACCATAATTTTTGACCTCGTGACCTTGACCTAGATATTTGACCTACTTTTCAAAAAATCTAAGATTGGCTATATCTTTTGATTGGTAAGTGATAGGGCTTTGATATTTCACATGTGTATTTCTTGTGACTAGCCCTTTCTTCACATACTATATTTTTTGACATTATGACCTTGACCTAGATATTTGACCTACTTTTCAAAAAAATCCAAGATTGGCTGTATCTTTTGATTGGCAAGTGATAGGGCTTTGATATTTCTCTTGTGTATTCCTTTTGATAATACCTTTCTACACATACCATAATTTTGACCTTGTGACCTTGACCTAGATATTTGACCTGCTTTTCAAAAAAATTAAGATTTGCTATATCTTTTGATTTGTAAGTGATAGGGCTTTGATATTTCATATGTGTATTCCTTCTTGTGACAAGGCCTTTCTACATAAATCATAACTTTTGACCTCGTGACCTTGACCTAGATATTTGACCTACTTTTCAACAAATCTTAGATTGGCTATTTCTTTTGATTGCTGAGTGATAGGCTTTGATATTTCACATGTGCATTCCATGTGACAAGACATTTCTTCACATACCATCATTTTTTACTTCGTGCACTTGCCCTATATATTTGACCTACTTTTCAACAAATCTAAGATTGGCTATATCTTTTGGGTGGTAAGTGATAGGGCTTTGATATTTCACATTTGTATTCCTTATGAAAAGACCTTTCTAAACATTCCATAATTTTTGACCTAGTGACCTTGCCCTTGATATTTGACCTATTTTCAATAAAAAAAAATCCGCTTTGCAGGCGACACAAGCATTCCTTGGATTGCTATTTTATTAAAATATAATTACATTTATCTTTAGATCTTATCTTTGAAGATAAAGACAGTTTCAGGGTCATAAATTCATTTGTTTTCTATGAATGTCTGTCCATGTTCTTAAATGATGATATCGAATTTGAAGACGTTTAACATTTGAACCACTTGGTGAGTGTCACTGCTGGTGGCACTTAATTTCGGTTGATCATCTGTCTCTTCAACGCATCCAAAATGTTTGTTATAAAAAGTCTTGAAATTTCTAAAACGTGGGTCCTGTAGCATCATATCCCACCCATCCTGCTTCGTTTTTCGGTACATTTTTGGACATACTATTTTTCACAATCTTTGGCCATAATACATTGTTTAGATTGAGGATCACTGACAAGGGTTAAGTACCCGAAACGTGCATGTCTGGTCCATGCTGCAAATTTATCTGTTCTTAAATGATGCTATTGAATTTGAAGACGTTTAAAATTGTCATCATTATCACATTGCAGTTACGATTATTATTTAAGGTCTACAAATGGACAGAAGTACTGAATGGCAGGCAGATTAAAAGGAAACTTATAGTCTGCTCAAGGTTTGCCAGAAGGGGAATAAGAAAATGATCATTCTTATCAAGAAGGAGCTGAAGGTAGACCTAGTCAGTAAAGCCAGTATATGTGCAGTTGTTGATGTTTTTCTTTCATTGATTTAATTTAGAAATTTGATTTTCATTCAGTGAATACTTTTTTTTCATAAATTTTATTTATTCATTAAGTATTTTGACATGTTATACACACGAGCGTACCTGTCTTGTGTCTGTTTCGTATGAAAGATCGTAAACTTAGTTTTTTTTTCACCCTCTAGTAAATAAATTCTGCATATTTTGGTCACGTGGTACATGAGTGATGACATGGATCTTTCGGCTCTCGTCATGTTATTTTCATGTACCATTGTGTTCATATATACTTTTTTATATGTCTTTTATGTAATGTTTGTAAGGAGTATTGCTTATTACAAATAAACTATACTACACTATACTATACTATACTATACTATACTATACTATACTATACTATACTATACTATACTATACTATACTATACTATACTATACTATACTATACTATACTATACTATACTATACTATACTATACTATACTATACTATACTATACTATACTATACTATACTATACTATACTATACTATACTATACTATACTATACTATACTATACTATACTATACTATACTATACTATACTATACTATACTATACTATACTATACTATACTATACTATACTATACTATACTATACTATACTATACTATACTATACTATACTATACTATTCTATATTTATGAATAGAAAACTCGTGATTATGATTGGTTGAGGTGTTAACGTTGTCAGACCTCTTTTCAACCTATATTCAAGAAAATCGAAAGTTGCTATTTTATACTGTCGTTTTCGATCGCCACAGCGACAATATTCAATGTCCGATTTAATAAAAGAATTCGACAAGAAAAAAAACGGAAGCGGAAAATCCGATGAACGAAAGATCAATTTGGTGTAGCCTGATCAACTTCAAATATTTATAGTGATGTGAACAATGGTACTTACTTTGGATATCCAACGTTGAAGAGAGGTGGCTGTATGATAGCGGCAGGTATATCTTTTTAAGAAAGAAAAATATTTGTAATAGAAATACTGACATTGAAGAAAAACAACAAAGTTAAATTCTCCTTAAGACATGTTATCGACACAACATTCAATTTTTATCATTTAACCTGATTGATGTTCGGAATACATTGATGCTAATAATGTTTTTTTTTCAATATGAGAATAGGTGAGAATAGGTAAAGGGGTGACACTTTGAATAGATAAGCTAAATTCCTACTATTTAACCATCACTACCGTCATAGCAACATCATGTTTCATTTTGTTATTGCAATGTGTACTATTAATTCGTATCATAAATATTATTTTTATAATATTTAGGAAATCCAATGAGCTAAAGAAGATTAATAGTAATCTAATTATTCTCAGTTAGAAATCTCCGCTAAACAACTTAAACCACCTTGGTTAAAATTGAAAGTGTAATTTCCAATTGTTATCTTTTGATTGATTAACACAATAACAATGTAACAGATACTAAAGTATTAACATTCTTCTAAGAAAACAGACGATTCTACTTTGCTTTTAAATGACGAAAATGAAAGAGTAAAGAAGTGCAATGGTAATGCATAAAATGGGTACTATCGAAATATATAGCTTTTTAAATAATATTTGCTGTACTAATAGGAAATTGTCGATTTCTTAAGTCCAGAAATAGTATGAGTCGATTAAGTAAACAAGTGCCCAATATATAACGTAGAAAAGCAATTCCTTTTCACAAACATAAATATTATCTAATCATTCAACAGAGATGGGGATCTCCAACAACAGTAGGCTGCAGCACCCACAGCAAAACGCCAAAACACACATTTCAAAAACACAGAGCAGACACGCACTGAAAGAGGCGCAAAAGGGACAAGGAACATAATCGCACAACATAGAAATATCAAACACATAAGACCACACATAATTCAACGAGATCAATGGGCAAATGGTGCCGACTTCGGACGGCCTTCTGCCACGCAGATGATGTGGTTATCCGGATAACGTGCACACAACAATCCTTCCACTTTTCCGATTACCCGGAGGTGTCGAGGACCGCACCACTGTAATGTAAACTAACCTGCTTACTGTAAGATGAACATACAATCAGACAGCATGACGCAGGCCCATGAAACGAAATCGAAGTGTCGAACCTATATATTTTGGCTATAGTATCATCCTAACTTGACCAGTGTAGGGTTTAATGCCTTAGTGTATTTAGGATAAAGTTTAACGAGCTTTATTCATGAGCCGCAAAATGCATATCTTGTATGAAAATCAGGTTAAATTTTACTTTTGAGATAGCGCTTTTTAATTGAAGAATGTTGTCGATTGTTATAGGCGACCATCTGTAAGACTTTTCCCGAAAAAAATAAAATGTCTGTTTATTATATTCGCTGTTAGTACTTTAATGTTTCGATTCCTTCAACAATAATTTTTATTCGGAATTTCCTAATTAAAAGAGTTCTGAAGAAAATATAATTACACAGGAGAAGAACAAATACCTTAATACATTTCTTTATAATTGTTAATTAGTTCATCCATGCCTTCACTAGATGTCTCTACAAGTATTAGCTTTCCAAAAAAAGCTTGGTCGATATCAACATTTATTTTTAAAAAAAATTGGTTCAAAATAGGTTTAAAATTTTGACTCTTAGAATAAAGAGTAAAGAGTAGTATTAGTAAAGCTATGCATGAAATTAAAACAAAAAACTGGTAACACAATAGGAACTTATGCATGTTATGTGTTGATAATTCTGAAAAGTTAGAAAATAGTGTATTTGCACTAGACAACTCAAGTCACAGTCATTCATAAATTGCTTGACCTGTGCGGTAGGAAAATTCCATTATAGCGCAAATTAACTTGAACAATCAAAAGCCTTTCAGGGAAAAGCGGAGAGTTCCGATTAAAGAATTTGGGGGAAATAAGGGGAAACTTCGAAAAAAAATTCCTATTAAATTATGTGACAGCTCACAGTCTTATCGATTTTTATATCGCTCATTAATTTCTTTGTTTCATATATTAATTTGTCTTGGAAAGAAAATATACAAACAAAATGGAGTATCCTCAACGAAACAGCTTAGTCGGCTGGATGGTGAGGAACTTTTTAATTAGCCCACTGGCAGCCTCACATTCTAAGTATCCAAACTTTTCTTTGATACAATGGATCCAAGGATCCAGAAATATCATTATGGATTTTGAAGGCATCGGGTTTACTGTATCACACACTTATTGGTCTAAAAGTAAAAATTGTTCAAGAAAAAATATCATTGTAGATATTACGTTAATGTGCAATATTTCAATTCAAAATTGCGATGCCAAAGCGTTGTCATGACGACATGTCCTACTTTTGTGAAGTGGATAGCTCTGGTCACGTGTTTTTCACTAGTCACATGAATGTTTCTTATTATCGGACAATTGCCCCTATTGCAATGTTGAATCTGATGAATCAAATCGAAAGTTGACAAACCTGTACAAATCTAGAATTAGTCCATATCTTGATATCGACTAATCAGTCAGATATTTTTAACGCTTATATCTTTTGAACTAACCGTACGAGTTCAGCGAAATTCGTTTTGTATTGAACTCATTTATACATGCGCGATATAATGTTTACGTTTTGCGTTGTTTCAAATGGAATGAAAATTGGACCTTTAGATTGGCAAAGTGCCAATTTTAAAAGTTTTTGAAATCTTGGTTTGAAACTTGGATATGTTACTTGTGGGTAGTCATTTTCAGTTTACCTAAGTTGACAGTAATAATTTACATTCTCAATTTCACAACAACCTTTGCCTATAGAACAAGAAACGAGGGGATCCCAAACGACACTCGGTTGCAGCACACACAGAAAACCCAAAAGCACCCATTGCAAAAGCACATAGCAGACACGCAAAGAACGAGAAGCAAACGGTACAAGGAACACCAACTCACATAGAAACATCAAACACAAATGACATGATATGATTCAAAACAACGAGACCAATGGGCAAACAATGCATGCGTTTTATTTTACCTCTGTTCATTGCACCAAGCCCGTTCACCTTAACATTGAGATTAAGATTCTTGACATCATTTCCAGGTCAGAATAGAGATCTGATGATTTTAAAAACACCAAGGATTCTTCAGATTGAAATCGAACTTGATTAAAATAAAAACTATTTTTTTTTTCTATTCGGACGGACAAATCTTGTTCGGACGAATAAATATGAGTTTTTTAATTATTTCGTTTTTTTTCAACGAGAGCATCTCAATTAAGTAAAACGATCTATGTATCAAAGATTGATTTGAAAAAAAATTAATCGAATACAATAGCAGAGCTGGCTACCATAATTCATAGTGTCAAAAATAGTCTGCGGACTTAAGTACGTTTCGTATCAAAGACACAACAGAAATATTACTAATAGAAAAACAAATCACTCACAAATCTGCACTCTCAATGCGTGGTTGAATGCATTAACAGTAGAGACAGAAACTGGCCATCTTTAAAGAAAACATAGTTGCTCGATATTTATCACATTCAATTATATTCATATATTAGTTACTCCAAAACGAGTTTTCTTATAAAACAAAGAAGCCCAAGGAAAGGGGCACATCACTTACCCAATGGTTCAAAGTGGCTGATTTGATAGGATTTCGTGAAATTATATGCAGCAGTTATATATCATGGGGATCAAAGAACACCATTGGAAAGCTCTAGGTGAATTATGAAGTCATAATCGTAACGGCGACATTGTTGCGATTTTCGTAAGAAGGTCAGCATCAGGTGACGTAAAAATAGGGAGGGGATTAACAAAATCATTTATAAACTTATAAACCATTGGTATTTAACTTGGAATTCGAAGAAATAAAATATAAAGTTCTTTACGGAAAGTAAATGATGGGGTTTCAGATAAACGGACTATAGTATCTAAAATAAGCAATTCAAATATGTTCTAAAAGTAAACATTGATTTATCTCCTTTCGACAACAACAACGCTGGGTTGCAGCACCCACAGCAATACCCAAACGCAACCAGTGCAAAAACACATAGCAGACACGCAACGAACGAGATACAAACAGTACAATGAACACCAACTCACATACAAACATCAAACACAAATGACATAAAATGACATAAAACAACGAGACCAATGGTCATTTATAATTCTATACATATCCGATTGCCCAAATCATATTCAAATGAAAAATACAGTCCTTGTAAAATTTGTGCTTCTCCATAAGATTTGTGAAAGTGTTTTCGTTCCTTTAAGGACATAGCTTGGTAATAAGGAAAAAGGGTAAAAAAATTTGGTATCAAAATGTCAACATTAATAACAAAAATAGCTCATTATACTAGGTTTGAATGCAGCTTGACCTTAATGACAACGTTTGATTATCAATAAATTCAATCAATTAGATGCGGATCCTAAAAAAATCCTACAGAACTTTATTGAAAATTAAAAAGCCAAAAATTTCAATCATACTACAAGCAAAAGATTTTCTACTTTTTCACGCTCTTCACTACCATTCAACACCAAACATTATTATTCGCAACACCTTTCTTACATGTAATTGGAACGGGAGATACATATTCCTTCTGATTGGCGGGCGTATACATGTACTTATTTCGTGAAGGAACACTCTGATTAAAACAAAAAGTATACCGCAGATGACTTCGTCCAGATCCATAATCCAAGCTTTAAGTGTTAAACGTCTTCAAATTCGATAGCATCATTTAAAACCAGATAAGCTTGCAGCATGGACCAAGGATCATCTACATGTAATCGATCCTCATGAACTAAAGAACAAGGAAACAACTGAGAGTGAAAAATCCGCTTTGATCTTGGATATACTTCCAGCCAATCGATGTAAACGGCCTTTAGAACAAGTCACTGTATTACACATAACTAATTTCGCTCTTCGAGTACCAACATTCTATCTTCTCCTGCTTAAGGCGTTGTTGTTTCTCAGCCTATACTGTACGTCAGGGCATGTTCCAAATATGCAGATTTCATCGTTAGACCAAGGCGGCTTGCAAGTAAGCTACTTGTTCAGGTTTATATAACACGACGGCTGAAATAAAAGCATATCAGATCCGCCTTTCCAGAATAATCAGTGACATTCTGGATTGCGACTGAATGGCTGTCCTCATAATCAAACATAAAATATATACCTGATATGTACATCAGTATGGAGCTGTTGCGACAGGCGTTGCATGCAATTAGGAGACGTTGACTCTCCTGGGCACCTAGTCTCACTTGGAAAATCAAATGTTATTCCAAAGTTTCTAACCATCCGAATGGAAATTATAGTGATTTCGCCTTGCCTTTTCGACTTTGAGATTGAACAACTCATAGATACGTCTTTGAAGTTTACATTAATTAGCTGCTTTCTTGGATGCTTCTTTCTAGTAACTTCTCTAAGAGACCGCGGGAAATTAGAATATGAAAGGCATCTTTTACTAAATATAAACGGCATATGAGAAATGTAACCAGGCAGGGGTTATTCAATTCATCAAAATCCAATTGGTAGTATATATTCCCCGTGACAACCATCTGAATAACATTCCTTTCTTAATAATCTTCAGGAAGAAGTAAATTGGTATTTTTTTCGATAATACTTACTCATCGTCATCCACTTTTGCTTTGAATGTTGATATCATCTTCTTTAACTTTAATTCCCGAATTAACATATCATTCTTGAAGAGTTGTTTTTCGTCGAATTTATACTGTTGAACGAAACAAGGAAACAAGATAAATAATATTATATCAACAATCATATTTGTTTTAATCCATTTTGAATACCCCTCCTAATACACTAAATAGGAAGCATTGAGAGGCCATTTCAGACCCCCATTTTTTCAGATCTAACACATCTACAGTTCCGTTCAAAGAAATATACGTGATCATGTTTGGAAATGAAACATTAAGCCTGACAACATATGCATGACTAAAATATATTAATAGAAATTAACTGCGATTTTTTATTTCATACTTATATTTTCATCGCAATATTACAATTTGCTTACCTCTCTATAAACCTCAGTCAAATATGCTGTATTTCTTATTTTATCTGGATAACCAATATGAACTCCTAATGAATCTATCTGCAAAGGAGAAATTATAGAAACCAAATTCACAAGTTTGAGCTCAGTCACTTTAAAACCGTGTAAATAAGTACCATTCTCCTAAACATGTATATTACTGACATTCAAACTTCCTCAAAATCAAAACGTTCACATGTAAAGCATCAACCTTTACTTAACAAATAGAAAAGACAATAAGCTTTCTAAGAGCATCGGTGTAGCAAATGTAACTTTTTACCAACTTCGTTAAAAATGAACCTCGGCCTATTCAATGATACTATTTGTCAGACCAGTTATGTTTCACTCCCTCTACTAAGTGCTTATTTCGTTACAACGTACACATACCTTTTCTAATACTCCTGCACGAGTTGGTTCATCAAGCCAATCTTTCTTTTCTATGAGACTTTTTAGTTCTCTTTTCATTTCATAAGCCATTTCAGTAACCTGCCATTTTATATGAAAATTCAGAATTTTAGAATTTTTCCATGGGTTTAGACTTTTAAAAATGTTCAGCAAATTCTGATTCTTATATTAATTGTATTGTAGGGCCCTGGTCATTTTACACCACAATTTTGCGTTCTTCGGGACCTCTGGGTAATCGGGAAAGCGGGAGGGTTGTACGCATGTAATCCAGAATAACCACACCGTCTGCTACTGACGTGGCTGATGGCCGTCCCAAGGCAGCAGCGATTGCCCATTAGTCTTGTTGGTTTATGTGTAGTCATTTGTGTTTGATGTTTCTCTTTGATTTTGCGTCTCTTTCTGTACGCGACTGCTTTGTGTTTTACAGTGGGTGTTTGCGAATTTGCTGTTTGTGCTTCAAGAATGTGTTGTTGGAGATCCTTTGTTTTGTAAAGAAGCTTATCCAACGGTTAGACTGAGACATATTTCGTTTATTCAAAACCCAAAGTATATCGTTTATATTGTATTGAGCATGAAGAAAAGATATTTTTCGACATCACAATTACATTGTTTAGATTGAGGATCACTGACGAGGGTTACGTACTCGGAACGTGCATGGTCCATGCTGAAAAATTATCTGTTCATAAATGGTTCTATTGAATTTGAAGACGTTTAACACATGAATAAGCAGGTATTCTGCTTTCAGCACACATGAAATAAATCCGACTTAATATTTCTTATTTCCAATTAATCATGGTGATTTTCTCCTTTCACGTTACATGTCTTGTAATCCCTGTATTACTGATAACGCAAAACAACCTTTATTGGAATAGTTAGGATTCGGAGTGGATATGTCCCTGATAAAAGTGTGTCAATTATCTGTCCATATAAAAGCCATGTAAAATAAGAAAAAAGTTATCCATCACTAGAAACGGAAATATTTTTCTTTGTTTAAAACTGAAAGTTTCTTCGTTAAAAACTGAAAGTTTCTTTGTTAAAAACTGAAAGTTTCTTTGTTAAAAACTGAGAGTTTATAAGAAAAAACTGATTTTTATAAAATATTAGCTTTCAAATATGTGTAGTTTTCCTAATATGAATGACAAATATGGCTAATGACTATATCCCTGTATACAGCACAAAATCGATAATTCAGAAAATTAAATTCAGAAAATCAGACCGAGGTTAAATGTCTTCAAATTCGATAGCATCATTTAAGAACAGATAAATTTGCAGCATGGACCAGACATGCAATATTCGGGTACAAAATCCTCGTCAGTGATCCTTAATCTAAAAAAAGTAATATGCCCAAAAATGTACCAAAAGACGTAACAGGATAGGTGGGATATGATGCTACAGGACCAACGTTTTAGAAATTTTCAGATATTTTGATACAGATATTTTCGAATGCGTTGAAGAAACGATCAACCGAAGCTGATCGAACTTGGCTACAAGGCTATAGAAACTTGGAACAATTCAGAATTGCCCTATAGCACGCCATAGTAACATATTTTTTGTTAAAAAATAATTATTATGTGTTTGTAAAACAAGAATTCCCCGTCGGTATCTCTATAAGTCAAACAGACGTTACAATAAAATAGTGAGAGGACATACTCAAAGGTCAAGGTCAGTGTTCTGTTTAAATGGATATGTTTGTTATATAACATGTTGATATGAGAATACCACATGCCGTTCAAGAGTTATAAGCAAAAAAGCCATAATTTAGATCAGTGACTTAGATCGAACAAAATAATTCAAAATCAGAACCAAAAATAGTTTCTCTTGAACAGCACAAACAAATTATTTGAATAATATGCGGGAAACTCGCCAATAATCTTCATTTAAATCATAGAGAGAAGTTTGTGCCAATGTGGATATTCATGAATTACTGTCCGCGCGGCTCACTTCGGAAACTGAATAAAAGCGATTTTGACAACTTTATGATGCTAAAAATTAAATGAAGTTGATACCTTTCAATAGATCTCGCTTAGTCGTAAATTTTGGTATATGTTATATTATAGTGAGTACACCTAATCAAACAATATAGACATAACAAGTTTAGGATGGGCCATTTCCCATACTAATATTTCCCGTGACGTCATGACGCTCTCCATAGGCTCAATGTTAAACTCGGCGACGTCACGCCAAAATTTAACATTGAAAACCCCCTATCTAAAACTTTTTTTTTGTCTGTATAATATGATTGCATAAACCCTCGACCATGTAACATATACCAAAATTTAAGACAAAGTGAGGTCTATTCAATGATATAGATTTTATTTTAATTTTTGCATGACAAAGTTATCAAAATCTCGTTTATCCAGTTTCCGAAGTGAGCCGCGCGGACAATAAATGAGGAATACAACTAAGGGAGAGGAATACAACTAAATTAGATTACTTCTTGTGCGCTGTCCTTCTATTTTAGGAAAAAGTTGGTCAGGATCAAAATATAAAGTACATGTATTAGAAGATCATGGTGATTTCTAGTAGGTATTTTATTTAGATATATTTTATGAAAGATGTAATAATTACGGGATAGGAGGTAAGGGGTACCGTTGACAGAAAACGTCAAATATCGAGCGAAATTATACGAAAATATATCATTTTACATAAATCTAATGTTTATTATGCTTCTGTACCTTTTGATATCAAAATTAGACATGAGAAATTAAGTTTGAGCTTATAATATCAATATAATCAGCAAGATCTGCAATCAATCGGAAAAACTTGAGAGCTCTATTACTTACCATTCAAAAGTTATGAACAAGGAAACATTCAATTAAGAATTGTAAAGATTGTTTTATTTAGTAATTATCAGTCACATATGTAGCTTTCAGACGCGAAATACGCACAGTGTATAGATAGACAACTTCTTCTATTAACTCCTTAATAATGGTTAAATTTTTGATCGGAACACACTCTGAATAGATTGTTACATTATATTGAAAGATAAAATGGCAATCTTAATTTAATCAACCGCTCCTAAAACTGATTCTAAAAAAGACTTTTAAAACCTTATTTTAAAGATTTACCTTCATACAACTATTATTATTATTATTATTATTTACCTTCATACTACTTCTATTATTATTTCTACTTTCATTACGCTTATTTTAAAGATTAACCGTCATACTACTATTTTTTTTAATTAGAACGATCAATAATATTAATGATGATACCAATCAACATTAAGAGATAATAATTATATTATAGCCAAAACAGTCATCCATCCACACCCCCTTTTTTCGTTTGTTTGCCTTTGAGACATGTCCCCTCCCGCCCTCTGTTCAGAAACCTAATTTGCCAGAAATTTAGATTTATTGATAGACCCCTTTGGTGAAAGTGGAATTCTGAACCAAGGCAATGTTATAGAAAAACTTTTTTTGTTTTCCATTGATTTATATGGGAAAAAAGCTCATTTTGACCAAAACATTGGTCTTATTATAACGTCAGACAGTGCATGAATTTTATATATTTTCATTTCCATGCTTCATGAACATCGACGGCGCGTGCGGCTAGCCAGCAGGGGATGCTTACTCCTCCCGGGCACCTGGTCCCACCTCTAGCTTGCTAGGGGTCCGTCGATGTTTAATTTTGTGCTCTATTGTGAGTGCTGTTGAGATTATCGTCAGGATCTTCTTTAACTCATTTGTGTCACACTTATGCCCTTTGCCGTGTGGAGCTCGTAAAAAAGTTCCCCACGAGGGGTTTGACAGTAAGTGTTTTGAATATACTTCCCTGACATTGTCGCCATAGCACTTTCAATACAGACATTTCGTCAGACAGTGCATGAATTTTATATATTTTCATTTCCATGCTTCATGAACATCGACGGCGGGTGCGGCTAGCCAACAGGGGATGCTTACTCCTCCCGGGCACCTGGTCCCACCTCTAGCTTGCTAGGGGTCCGTCGATGTTTAATTTTGTGCTCTATTGTGAGTGCTGTTGAGATTATCGTCAGGGTCTTCTTTAACTCATTTGTGTCACACTTATGCCCTTTGCCGTGTGGAGCTCGTAAAAAAGTTCCCCGCGAGGGGTTTGACAGTAAGTGTTTTGAATATACTTCCCTGACATTGTCGCCATAGCACTTTCAATACAGACATAACGTCAGACAGTGCATAAATTTTATATATTTTCATTTCCATGCTTCATGAACATCGACGGCGGGTGCGGCTAGCCAACAGGGGGTGCTTACTCCTCCCGGGCACCTGGTCCCACCTCTAGCTTGCTAGGGGTCCGTCGATGGTTAATTTTGTGCTCTATTGTGAGTGCCGTTGAGATTATCGTCAGGATCTTCTTTAACTCATTTGTGTCACACTTATGCCCTTTGCCGTGTGGAGCTCGTAAAAAAGTTCCCCGCGAGGGGTTTGACAGTAAGTGTTTTGAATATACTTCCCTGACATTGTCGCCATAGCACTTTCAATACAGACATAACGTCAGACAGTGCATGAATTTTATTTATTTTCATTTCCATGCTTCATGAACATCGACGGCGGGTGCGGCTAGCCAACAGGGGATGCTTACTCCTCCCGGGCACCTGGTCCCACCTCTAGCTTGCTAGGGGTCCGTCGATGTTTAATTTTGTGCTCTATTGTGAGTGCTGTTGAGATTATCGTCAGGATCTTCTTTAACTCATTTGTGTCACACTTATGCCCTTTGCCGTGTGGAGCTCGTAAAAAAGTTCCCCGCGAGGGGTTTGACAGTAAGTGTTTTGAATATACTTCCCTGACATTGTCGCCATAGCACTTTCAATACAGACATTTCGTCAGACAGTGCATGAATTTTATATATTTTCATTTCCATGCTTCATGAACATCGACGGCGGGTGCGGCTAGCCAACAGGGGATGCTTACTCCTCCCGGGCACCTGGTCCCACCTCTAGCTTGCTAGAGGTCCGTCGATGTTTAATTTTGTGCTCTATTGTGAGTGCTGTTGAGATTATCGTCAGGGTCTTCTTTAACTCATTTGTGTCAAACTTATGCCCTTTGCCGTGTGGAGCTCGTAAAAAAGTTCCCCGCGAGGGGTTTGACAGTAAGTGTTTTGAATATACTTCCCTGACATTGTCGCCATAGCACTTTCAATACAGACATAACGTCAGACGGTGCATGAATTTTATATATTTTCATTTCCATGCTTCATGAACATCGACGGCGGGTGCGGCTAGCCAACAGGGGATGCTTACTCCTCCCGGGCACCTGGTCCCACCTCTAGCTTGCTAGGGGTCCGTCGATGTTTAATTTTGTGCTCTATTGTGAGTGCTGTTGAGATTATCGTCAGGATCTTCTTTAACTCATTTGTGTCACACTTATGCCCTTTGCCGTGTGGAGCTCGTAAAAAAGTTCCCCGCGAGGGGTTTGACAGTAAGTGTTTTGAATATACTTCCCTGACATTGTCGCCATAGCACTTTCAATACAGACATTTCGTCAGACAGTGCATGAATTTTATATATTTTCATTTCCATGCTTCATGAACATCGACGGCGGGTGCGGCTAGCCAACAGGGGATGCTTACTCCTCCCGGGCACCTGGTCCCACCTCTAGCTTGCTAGAGGTCCGTCGATGTTTAATTTTGTGCTCTATTGTGAGTGCTGTTGAGATTATCGTCAGGGTCTTCTTTAACTCATTTGTGTCACACTTATGCCCTTTGCCGTGTGGAGCTCGTAAAAAAGTTCCCCGCGAGGGGTTTGACAGTAACTGTTTTGAATATACTTCCCTGACATTGTCGCCATAGCACTTTCAATACAGACATAACGTCAGACGGTGCATGAATTTTATATATTTTCATTTCCATGCTTCATGAACATCGACGGCGGGTGCGGCTAGCCAACAGGGGATGCTTACTCCTCCCGGGCACCTGGTCCCACCTCTAGCTTGCTAGGGGTCCGTCGATGTTTAATTTTGTGCTCTATTGTGAGTGCTGTTGAGATTATCGTCAGGATCTTCTTTAACTTATTATGAATAATTTATCGTACCTTACATATCTTACTTTTTGCATTTTGACATTTCGACTTTCCCAGTCAGATTTTACGTCTTATTTCAACAAATCCTTGTTTTATAAACCATTTATGGAAGTACATATAAATATTTTTGAAAACAAGCTTACATAATTTAGAAATACAAACTTATGGAAAATCCTACCATGTTTTTTGTTTCCACAGAAAACTCTCGTTCAACAAACTTCTGTCCAACTGCTAATGGCATCTGTCTCTCAACGTAATTCACGCAGGATTTCCATAAGGGCCCAATTGTCTGCAGACCATACAGCAACTGAAACAAAAAACAAATACGTGAATGTAAAATTGAAGATACAAACACTGAATCAAGACCTACAAATTTTAAAACTTAATGGTTTCACAGATATGTCTTAGGAAATTATCTTTTTGTCAAAAACGCTTATTTTAAATATTTACCTTCCTACTATTGTTTTTTAATTAGAATTTTCAATAACATCAATGATGATACCAATCAGCATTTAGAGATAACAACTGAATTATAGTCAAAATCAATATATCTGGCCAAGTCAATAACAGTCATAATAATACAGAAGAGTTCCAACTCTTGATCTACTTGAACATGTTGAAGAAATTTCTAACTAATCTTGATGCACAAGGTATGTGTTTCTGACAGTAGAACATTTTTAACTAATATTAATGCAACAGACACGTGTTTCTGAAAGTAGAAAATTTCTAACTAATTCTTATGCAGCAGACACGTGTTTCGGTTAGTAAATCCTAAGCAGTGATACTTCAAGCCAAAGTGATTTTCATACAGTGTCAAAATTCTAATCAGTACTGCCCTATTGTTTTGTTTATTTTGATTTTAATTTGTGCATTTGCTTTGGAGAGATTGCGCGACTCCAAAATGCCCTGTAGGGTTGATTTAGGAGCATCGTAATAAATCTACGACCACAACTCTCCTTTCATTTCGATGATATTTTTGGATGTAATGACAACTTTCCGAAATAGCATAATAATATATATGATGTCAAATTCATAAGGGCAAAGACAAAGCTTCTGTCGGATGACAGAGGTGGAAAAAAGTCAATAATAAGCTTTAAAAATCCAGCAACGGGGAACCAGTTCAACTGCAACATGAAATATGTGTTTCTAATAATAAGATGGAAGCACCCCAACTCTAAACCTTCTTGAAAAAAAAAATCTTTACCAACCATGTCATATCTGAATGTCTCTCGGACTCCTTTGGTGATAACATTCATCAGCCGGCAGAGCATGGCCTTTTTTTGCATGCCATTTTTTAAAAATGATAATACTGAAGTGTTCCAACTCAATACCTTCTTGAAGGAAATTTAAAACAATTTCAATGCTTCAGGCACAATTTTCGGTTAGTAAATCCTTAGCAGTGATGCTTCCTGCCCAAATTCATTTCAGTAGCACCCTCTGCTTTTATTTATTTATTTTACCATTTAAAACAGTATCCGTCATAGCATGAAGGTTTGATTTAGTAGCACGTAAAATTTGATGTATTTTCTTATGAAAAAAGGTATTTTAAAAAGTGTCATCGTGTTTGCTTCCAATGCGAGGGTAAAATGTTATTTGAAATGAAGTGAAGAGCAAAGTGCATCAAATGCAAAGGTGGATGCTGAGTGACAAATATGGATCATGACCATATCCCTGTATACAGCATCAAATCAATATAATTCAGAAAATCAGATACCGGAGGAATACAGAATCAGGATAAAACAGAAACCATAGCAAACAAACAAAAAAAACCTCCACCACATGAAAAGAAGCGAACTCCCGATATGGGAGTGAGACCAGGTGTCCAGAAAGAGTAAGCATCTCATGCTTGCATGCAACACCCGCCGCTTCAATTCGGTAAAACTGTCACATCCGGTTACATCCATTTCGGAAGACATAAAGTACAATCGTTGGTTGGATGGTTCAAATGGTCTATGACAGAATATCATCCACCATTTTGGAGAGTGGGACATCATTGTATATGACGATTTCCCCATATCGACCGTAGAACTTCCTCAATGACGATGTTAGTCGGTCACTAACATATCCCTGACGGATAAGCTTATCTGAAAGACGCATAGCTCTCAAAACAAAATCCGTATATTTGGTACTTACTCTAGCATAGCGTATAAACTGAGATATGAAAACGCCATAAGCAGGCGATGAAAGGATGTTGCAACTCAGAAAAGGAAAGTTTGTAATAATAGTAATTTCTGATTTTTTTTTTTTTTTGTTAACAGAAATCAACACATTTTGATTGATCAATTGCTTTTTTAAATACACGCTCATATGCTTATAAAAGCAATGAAATACGTAATGCATCCTGAACAATTCTCATTAAATTTCTTTAATTTTATAAAGGTCCGCTTAAAACCGTAAAACTAACTGGTACATCTTTGATCTTTCGGTACACGTTCGGGCATAATAACTATCACACTCTTTGATCATATAACCTTATTATATTGTTAAGATTGAGGATCACAGATGATAGTTAAGTACCCGAAACGTGCATGTCTGGTCTATGTTGCAAATTTATCTGTTCTTGAATTATGCTATTGAAACTAACATTCAACATTTGTACCACTTGCTGTGTGTTTCTGCTGATGGTTCCCGAGGACACATGTAGCCAAGCTCAATCGATTTCGGTTGATTGTTTCTTCAACGCATTCGAAAACTTTTGTTATCAATATTTCTTGAAATTTCTTTGGTCATATTACATTGTTTAGATTGAAGACCACTGATGAGAGTTAAGTATCCGAAACGATTATGTCTTGTCCATGTTGCAACTGTATTTGTAATTAGTCCACTACCGGCTCGCCGAAGGGGACTTATAGTTTCCACTCCGTTTGTCTGTCCGTCTGTCCGTCCATCCATCCGTCTGTCTGTCTGGCCGTCCCACTTTAGTTTTCCAGACTGTTTTCGCTGTCGTTGCATATATTGAACTCATTATTGGCATATGAGGTTATCTAAATGTGATACAGATCAAGTTGGAGTTTGGTTTCGATTCACCTATTTTTGCAAGAGTTATGGCCCTTGGACTTAGCAAATGAAATTCTCAGTTTTCGGACTTTTCTTCCATGGTATTGCAGTCCTTTGTGTTTGATGTTTCTGTGTTGTGCGTTGACGTTCCTTGTCCCTTATGCGTCTCTTTCTTTGCTTGTCTGCTTTGTGTTTTTGCATTTGGTGTTTTGGAGTTTTGCTGTGGGTGCTGCAACCTGGTGTAGTTGGAGATCCCCTCCTTTGTTGCAGATATTGAAATAATCGTTTATATGTAAATACATTTTAGTGTTATACAGCTTAAGTTTGAGTTTGGTTCCGATTGACCTATTTTTACAAGAGTTATGGCCCCTGGACTTAGCACAGTTTATGAAATTCTCATTTTTTCGGACTGTTCTTGACTGTTATTGTAGATATTGAAATAATGTTTATATGTGATTACATCCTCGTGCTATACATATCAAGTTCGAGTTTTGTTTCGATTGACCTATTTTCATAAGGAATATGGCCCTTTGACTTAGCAAATTTCATGAAATTCTCAGTTTCCGGACTTTTCTTCCATGGTATTGCAGATCTTGAAATCATTTTTGGTATGTGAATATATCTTAGTGTGATACAAATCAAGTTCGTGTTTCAATTTGATCGACCCATTTCTACAGGAGTTATGGCCCCTGGACTTACCAAATTTCATGAACTTCTCAGTTTCCAGTCTTTTCATGTCTGTTGTTGTACATATTGAGTTGATTTTGGTATGCAGATACATCGAATTGCTTAATTTCAAATGTTTTACCTTATTAACTTCCAGTTTTTTTCTTCTAAATGGTCCTGGTAAGACATTTATTTGGTCTGTGACTAGTCGCAGAAGAATCAAATTTGCAATAGTTCTAGAATGAAACAGAAAAAGAAAAGATTATGAAGAATAATATTTAATTCAAAAATAATGTTTTTTTTAAAGCAAAGCAAACGGAAAATCGAATTAAATTACAGAAAACAATATGTCTAATATCATCTGTACATGCACATCATAGGAACGACTTAATTTAACTGGAATAATTCTATCGTACAATCAGTGAATGGAAGTCAAAAACCCGAAATCAGATTCCACAAATCACAACCAAAGACTTACAAATACTTGAAAACATATAATCACAAGAAAAGAAAACATGACAAACAGACGGAAACAACAACACAATCTCCAGAGTTCAGTGCAAGTCTGGAATGTATTGTAAGTGGTTTCTAGATATTGGCTGAGTGAATTTCGATATTATCGATACTTCTTTTTCGCGAAGTATTTTCGGTTATTAATAGTTTGTGTATTGTCTGAAATATGCATGACGCTTTAAGTACAGGTCCACGTACGAATCAGGCAGGGGTGATACATTAAATGTTTTGCAGAATCTTTTATTCCTGTTTTGAGACATATTGGTTGTACAAATAAACGGAATGAAATTCCTTTTTCATGGTTCGGATGGTGAAGCGAGCTATTCACATCATATTCCATGGATTATGAAGAGCTTTTCACATCATATTCCATGGATTATGAAGAGATAAAAATGGCGGGAAAATTACCTTTACTAATATATGATTTAACTAAATTTGCTACCCCTATAACTTTCTCCACCATCCAAATACGAGGAAAATCCTTTAGAAGATCTATATAGAGGCTGACCTGAACACATTTCAAAAGACAAAAGTTCAGCAAAAATGTTAAGATTTTTCAACTGCCTGATCCTTACGTGGACCTGTGCTAAAATCATATCAATATCGCCAATTGTTTTCTCAGAGGCTGTGCTTTTGTGGTTCTCCATAAGTGATGAAGGAGGCGTAGCTTGTTTACTAATTTCCATTTGATTTTTCTTTTAAGATCATTGTCTGCAAAATACATAATGTTTTATTGGGGTTTAATAGAAATAGAAAGTGCCTCACCTCTTAGGTGTGTATTGAAGTATTTCAAGTTTGCTCAACATTGCATATATATGACTCATAAGGAATTCGTCTGAAGGTTCGGCTGGAAAACCAATTTCCACTTTGAGAAAACGAGCCCAGTCAAACTGAAAAGAAAAAAGTAGATGTGGGGTAGACACGTTCGATCAAACTCAATTGGTCGTTTCTTCGACACTTCCGTATTATTCAATGCATTCGAAAATGTCTGTTTATCCAAATTTCTTCCTCGACTATGAGACTGAATAACTGATGGGTTCTTCTGTAATGTTTATATTGAAATTTCTAAAACTTGGGTCGTCATATCTCATTCATCCTGCTACATCTTTGGGTACATTTTTTGTAATCATAGCGTTCACACTCTTTGGCCATATAACATTGTTTAAATTGAGGATCACTGACGAATTTGAGGACGATTAACATTAACAGTATAAAGGGCTCTTGATTAATTTCCACTAACATTTTCAACATAAACGATCATAATTCTACCTAACATGCGGGGTAAAAACAAAGTAAACTTATTCTCAGTGATATGCTCTGGGGTATTCTTTGTGTGTTGCGTTTGAAATGGGATCAACTTTGTGAAAAAGAATTAATCGTTCTCTACCTGTTTTCTACAGAATGTTACCGGTCCAATATTGGAAATTCAATGAGGCCTTTAAGATTAGCAAAGGCAGTCATACAGAAATTATAGAAATCATAAGGCTTACTGTTTTGAACATATCATTTTCATTCTCAACATATGTGTTTTAAAAAATTGTAATAGCCTGTATTTCATCTTACCTTTTCCGTTATTTGTGATAATAAATCAACGGTTGCGTTCAAGGTGGATTCATCATTTTGTACCTGAAAATGTAAAGTTTTATAAGTGATGGACCACTAAAATCAATAGGCATTCAAAATCAAATACATCAGATTATTAATAAGTGCATATTATGATATATTTTTCCTTAGGCTAAAGAAATTAAATATTTTGTTTTACGTTTCGATCATTTGCTGAGAGGTACTTTCCAGTCAGGCAAGAAAACACACATACACATTTGAAATTAGAAACATTTGTTACCTTGGCAAGAGATATTTCTAGTTGCAGAACGTTGTAGATATCTATTGTAGCATTATTTTCATCGGCTCCTAGTAGTTTTGCGATTCCTATCAATTCTTTCATATATGATTCCATAACTTTATCGTTGATTCCCTTTTTATAAAGGCTTTCATCTGGAAGTCTGTATTCCGCTTTTTGGAACTAGATTGAAGTTTTAAAGATAACATGAATGTATATATACAAAAGAAACATACAAAAAAAAGAAAGAGTTTTCTCTTTCTATATAATAAATATCATCTCTAAAGCCGGATAATTCGTGAATCCACTAATGTAGCAAGCTCTGTTCAGAGTTGTAGTTTCAAAGGGAAAAAATAAGTGTGAATTTTAGGAACTTATTTTCTCTTTTGCTCTAGTTGAAATTCAAGAAAAAATCAGAAAAAAAGAGTTGAAAAGTGTCATCAAAAGGACGTTGAAAATCAAATATCAAAGACGATAAGTAAACATAAAAGACTACACATAAATCAAGGAGAGCTACATGTATACGGAACCAGTGAGGGTGTTATCAAGACAACATATCAAGACGTTTTATTCATTTAATGTTCTCGTCACTTTAACATGCTGTCGTGTAACGTTTCTCATCATGCATGAATGTCCGATCTCCTTGACGATCTTTCCGTTATTCTTATTTATGTCTGTATTGCATATATTGTGAGTCCTGAAAATAGTATGTCTTACATAAATTGTATATCGGTCTGTGTCAAAAATGTTTTCTTGTATCATCAATTTGAAGAGTATAGGTATTCCTGTTTTGGCCAAGAGTTTTTCAAGGTCATAGTTATCCTCGTTCCATCCGCCTCCCCTTCCTGAACCAAGCAATGGCATTCCACCCAAATCTTCCAGCAAGTTCCAAACATCTTCGTTACCTCTTTCATTCAAGGTGTCTGTAATGCATAAGGACAGAAATATTGGCATTTGTAATGTAAATATGCTTAAATATGCGTAAATAATTATATCTATATATAGGTCGGATGAAGTTTGATTTCCACACTTTGGACGATCATTTCAGATTTGATTGGATCACCTTGTCATGTGCTCTATATATTTTCCGGGATATTTGTTGCTGGAGATGACGACGGAAGTGCTTGTGACGAGTGCTTTTATTTTCATGATTAATCATTGGACTTAAAATTGTGGAAGTACTGTTTCCAAAAACGACAAAATATAAAATATATATACAAAGTAACCAAGGGAGCGTTATATTTGATTCTCATCACTGGAGTAATGGGTAATTTCCTACATATCATTCATCATACATAGACGGAAATATGGGTGTAATAGGTAACCTTGTGCACCGCGCTCAATTCACGCAGAAAGTACCTATTTAAAGGAAATGGTGATGATATATGGTCCGAGTTTACTCGATATTTTGAAAACTTTGCGACAATCATGATCTGGAATAGGGAGAGAATTCGCATTATTTTCTTTCCTATGTCACGTGGTCAAACGACGACACATGCTAACAGACTTCCTATGAAAATAATAATTAACTTAAAGATCAGACGAGGAGGTTTTTCTTATCACAATTTGACATGAATTTTAAAAACTACTTTATTAAATGATACATTTTCAACAAGAATTGTTTTATTTCACATCGCCCCTATCCCCTTGTAGCTCACTCGATCTTAACAGCATACAGTTACATTATCAAAGTTATCGTTCTTGACTTACGACGGTGGCGCTTCACCGTGACGTCGAATGAGACAGCAAAACGAAAGTAAACATTGAATCACGTTGTCGTTGTATTGAAGAAGGAAAGTTCACGCTTGTATCATGGAATTTGAGGATGATTACGAAATACCTGAAGTAGATTTAGAATTTGTTGTACAGCCATACATGTTTGAACCAACAACAAGCGGAGGATCGTCCTCAGAAAGGATTTTATTGTCCGAATCGGACGACTCAGAGGATGAGAGCACGGACATGCGGGATGGGAAAAACGACGAAGATAAACAAAACAATGACGATGCTCTGCCAGGAAATACTGATTGGTAATTATGCATTGGTTCCTAGATTATCTACTTGCCAGTTACACTCCGCAACTGAGATAATACTTGTGACAGAACAGAAATTATGATAAATTTATTTATTTCTCTCTCTCTCTCTCTCTCTCTCTCTCTCTCTCTCTCTCTCTCTCTCTCTCTCTCACACACATGTGGCAAATGTTCACATTATTGTTCTTCCATTAGGTGTAGCTGCAAAAATTGTGAAATCATGCAGACAGCTAAGGAATGCAAATGCTGCAGGGATACCAATATTGTAGATGGAAAAATAGAGGAAGCAGGCATCACTTGTATAACAGAGCATGAAAGTTTTCAAGTCAATTGTCTTAATCACCATGTCCTTGAACTTTCTTACTACGAGTATGTTGAGTACAATGGACCATTGGAACCAGATCAGATGATTCATAAGTAAGTATATTTATTATAGTTATACATGTAAATCATTCAATTATTTATTGTTTTCAGCTAAGAAGTTGTATATACCAAGCAACAATTAATTGATCGTTAACAATTTAAACTAAGAAATAGATACTATTTAGCAAATTATTAAAATGTACATGTTACAATATGAATTCTGGTAAACAGAGGAATTTTATAAATATCGATAATACTTCTGGCATTTTTCAATTGTTCGTTTTAATTATAATATTTTGACAGATTATGAGGTATACGTATAATAAGCATGTTGTAAAAATATTATATATCACATTTTCTTGACATTCAAATGTTAATATGGAATGGCATACATTTTAGAATAAATACATCTACTGAAAATCATGTATTTAGTAAATGTATGTTCAACAACTTCAATTTAGACAAAAAAATCATTTTTACAGGGTTTATAGATATATAGCATATAGGAGATTCACCAGATTTATTTGGAAGCGACTCGGAAAGAAAAACAGAAGAATTCTGCCGGCATGTGTTGTTGCTGCTATACGCAGGCAATTTCCCTCCCAGGAATATTGCGGATTTAGGTATCCAGAATGAGGCAATCTCATTGGCTAAATCTGGTCGTATGCCGGGATACCACATAATCCTTTGATGGTTTTGGAGTACTTTGGGCCAGGGGCAATGGTTGGCTGTGTGTTCTACTCAGACTTCGAGCATGGATGGCCTTTGAGTAGCTGCTATTTGTGGCCCTCTGGTTCATTACCTCTGACATAAGATCAGAAATGTACTCTGAAATTATTGAAAAAGTTACGATTAAAAAATGATAGTATCTACCTATGAAATTTGGTGTTAAGAATTCTATATTTAACTCTATATATGTTCATTCTAGTATTTATTTCAATTTTATTTTAAGAAATATTTTAATGTTATTTTGTAAATGAAAACAATTTGACCTTACCGAAAGTCTGCTGAACCTTAATTTGCTTGGCAACTCCATCTCCACCCTTAGATTTTGGATAGGAAACTGAGAACTGTGGTCTCCCATCCTTTGTGATGGCCTGTTCTCTGCAACAGTTCTCATTGAAATGCAGAGCTGCTAGAAAGAGTCTGAATAAAGAGAATAAAATAATATTTTACAATGAATGACTGCAAAATTATAGAAATTATATGGTGGAGGTTTTTGTTTGTTTGCTTTGGTTCCTGTTTTATCCTGTTTTTTATGCCTTTGGTTTCTGATTTTCTGAATTATCGATTTTGTGCTGTATACAGATATGGTCATTATCCATATTTGTCATTAAATTAAACTGTCTTGGACATTGCAAAAAAAAAATATTTATACCTTGCCTCCATCTGAGCATGGAAATAGTGCACACTTTTGGGAGCAAAGTAGCAAACCACTTTATGAAATGACTCCAAGCTCGATGTTTGGCCAACTGGAGATAATTTCTTGATGTCAGTGAGCAGCATCCTTCCAGTCACAATCCGCTCAAGTTCCATGTGTGGTTTGAATCCTAAAATAGAAATGTTATGTATAAATAAAGAAAATGAATACATACACTTATAAATGTGATTTTTTTCATTCACAATGAGAATATTTTGCGAGAATATTGTTACCTTTTCTCATCCATAGTCTATCCTCTAATAGACCGTGTTGGCAAGTAGGGAATCTCTCTCCATGGCCTTCATGTATATCGACCACATGGTTTAGGATTGAGAGCCATTTTTCCCGAACTAATTCACCATCCCCCCCACTTGAAGCAGCACACCAATAAATATGATTACTGATAGATCTTGCCCAGTCACCAAGTACTTCGTGTCCTTTCTTTTTACTGGCTGCATCTATTTTCTTATAAACACCTGTTCAAGATAAAAATAAATAATATAGATCTATGGATAAAATTATGACACATGATATTGATAGATTTCAGTGTTATTTACTCATTTTTGGTTTAAAATTTTTAAATTATTATGAAAATTCAACTACAAAACGTACCCTTAGCGACATGCCACACATCAAACCAATGGTTTATATGTTGTTGGTCATCTTTCATGTAGGCCTTGACTTGGCTGTGTCTGTCTGTCACCAAGTCGGATACATCGATTCCCTCAGTCTCAAGGACAGCCATGCACCTCTTTAGTCCCTCGAGCTCCATGTTGTAAGAATTTCTTACTTCATTGCTCTACAAAAATGGGATAATTTGAAAAGTTTGCTTTACAAATGAAAACATTTAAAATGTTGATAACATCACTCTGAATTCATGATAGAAAGGAATATTTCATATATTACCTGGACCAGTTTTATATCGATGATTTTAGATGTATCTAGGTTCATGAGGCTGTACGATCCAAACTTGGCCGTGTGTCCCGGGGAGCAGCATCTGGCATCTCCACCCAACTTAAGTGGCACTCCCTCAAACCGTACATTATCGAACATGAGTCCCTGTTTGTAACTCCACACAACATTAATGGCTGGCACTAGGTAGGCATTTTGCATGGAAATATATGTTCTAGTTGAAAAACATGGGATGCTAGCAAATTTCATCAAATTTACTACCCTGGATGCACTGCTGCCTGAGAAGAGAATAGCTGCACTTAAAATGAGGTTGCCCCAGGGCATTGTTCCAGAAAGAGGTTGACTCCTCCATTCCCACTGAAATGGGCAAATTCTGCAGGGTATTTTCACAAACAAACACGTCCCAGACATTTTGACTGTTTTCTGCTGTAAATCCCTCCCGCAATCAGGACATCGTTTGGGGAACAGCTCTTCCAAGCACTGCTGGTAAACAATAAATTTAAGTTCACTGCTTGGATCCGTGGGTGTGCTATGTAGGGGCCTATACTCAGATTCCTCGTCAGAATCTGACTCTGTCCAATCGGGATCAGATTCATTGTCCGACGACAGCTGAGGATCTTCCTCCTCCCAGGTCTCCTCCAAATCCTCCTTTTCTTGTTCACCTACCAAGTTGACCTGTGTGGCCCTTTCACTGGTTGGCGGCTTCATGAAAATCTGTAGTTTTACGTGTCTTCTTTCCTATGAAGATAAAATGCATTTCGATTGTTATTATTCAAGATTTATTGATTTTCACCAAACATGCTGGCATACATCAATACATAACAAAATATAAAACTAAATAATTTTTGTATATGTATATATATAAACATACAGACAAACTAGAAGTATAATTATTGTGCAGTATATGCTAATTAATTTATACATAAAGATATGATTTTTTCAATAGATGAAATAGGAATCAGTTTATTATGTTCATGAATACAGTAATAATTCCATTAGTAGACAAATGGATTATTAATAACAAAACATGCTATCTACATTACAAAAAAAGAGAGAAAATACCAAAGATCAGGATCGTGCCTGGAATTTACAAAAAAAAAACCCCAAAACAACAACAAAACATTTCTTACGTATAACATAAGCTGGACCCCTTTTCCTCAATAGCCTTGAACACCCTCCCCCCCCCCCCCCCCCCCCCCCCCCCCCCCACACACACAAATTTTCTAGATCTGCCCATGATTAATTAAAATGTCATATTTACATATGTTAACTTACGATAAGATTATATGTTGTTTGAGTGAAACAATTGAAGGTTTCCTTTCCCTCATCTCCTCCGCCGGCTCCACTCCTGTCTACATCCAGATCGTCGTCATCTTGGTCACCCATGGGATCTGATCCTGTTTGATGATCTGTCATGTCTGTAGAGCTAGAGGTTGAAGAGGCCGGGACTACCCCTTCCTCGCGTTTTCTTTTCTCCGGTATGCCAAGTATGGTCTACAAGAATATATTGGTGTATTTTTTTTCATGAATAAATAAATAAATAAATAGATTTAAGCCCCAGAAACTTATTCTATAATTATATATGGACCGAAGGAGTGGATCAAAATTACCATCTCCTCTCAAAATACAGCATAGGTATCATTTGCTAATGCCTATCAGCTATCAATAATTCGATAATTTACAACATGAACTTAAATTCAAGAAGATTAGGTACATATGGAATAAACTAACTTCAGTATTATTATTATTTATCTGTGAACTTTGTAATCGATGGAAGTGTAACTGATTTACAATTGATGATTAATTGTCGGCCGGAAATGCTAAACAATTTCGATGTTGTTATGTCAACTATTTTCACTTAAAATGTAATTAACGGGGTACGACAAAAAACACATGCGAAGAGGAATGAATGGATTGCAGTTGACTAGATAAAGACGTACGTTAAGAGTGTAAGGATCGGAGAAGGGGAGGGGGGGGGGGGTTGTCCAAGAAAAAATGAACTCGAAGGATCCGAAAGCAAATTACCAGGAATTTTTTTTCGTTGATTTGTAATATATAGACTATAGTTAATAAAATAAGAAGGGGTATTCTCTCTACCTCTACGTCCAATTTATACTGATCTTTTGTTTGATTTATGTGTCTATATCGTATGTAAAATAAAATTGAAATATATTTTCACACATTGCCAATTAGAAATTGACCTACCTGTTGGGCACTTCTCTTCAGAATCGCTGAAGATTTTCTCGTTTTCTCTTTTATTTTAGTCTTGGAGACAGGAAAATCAAATACCGTTGGTATGGCATCAGGTTTCAGCATAAGTTTCATACCACATTGACGTGCTATCACTGGATCCATTGAAAAAGAATTACTCGAAAAATGTTTTTCGCATAGCTTTGAGTAGCTGGATGGTTTGAACCCCTCCCTTTTCATGTTTGTCACCCATAATTTACGCACACGGACATCTTTTGGGAACAAGAACATAGATACTCCTTTTCCTGATATATTATAGCAATTATAAGCAGCACATTGAACCATTGCGGTGATTTTTATTCTTTGGACAGCAGTCACGCTTCGACGATCGTCTCCACTGTCTCCAGTGTAAACAAATAACCGCGCGAAAAGTGGTGCTACAGTGGCTGTCTCTTTCTACGTCAAACTCGTAAGAACAATAACTCTGATTGCATTTTTCTTTTTTTATTAAGGTATGAAGTTAAAAGCTAAATAGTGGGTGCTGTATAAGGGACTTTGTAAAAAAGTCATTGATTTTCAGAAATATTAAACCAAAACCAATTTAAATCAGCCGGGTGTAGCAAATATAAGGAAAAGTTCTTCGTCTGATCTTTAACTGAAAGGAAACGTGCCATGGAAGATATATTTGGTCACCGAGCGATGAAAGAGAGCTATGTTGCTGATGCTAAAAGGAAGGAGGGTAGTTCTTTTTCTTTATCTTTCAATTCAACTTTTTATCTTTATGTTCGTAGACCTGATATAAGATCTCAAACTCTTGATTTTCTTGACTATGTCTTTAATGTGACTAGGTCAGTCTATTACAAATTAAGTGAAAGACTAACGGTTTACATACCACTTGACAACCATTGAATAATGTACACTTTGTTTTCTTCCTCAATTTCTTTTCTATTTCTATATATCAATGTCATTTTTCACTAAAATTGAAAGATTGAAGAGATTGCATGATCCAAGTTGTGCCGCATACAAGTGACGTTCAAGTTTGTACTATAAATATCTGTGCTTGTTCAAACATTTTAGTTGAATTATATCATATACATTTTAAATAAATTTAACGTACCTTCATCCATGCATGATTTGTACAGCTTTTTGGCTTCAATCATGCTTGGAGGATCATTATTAGATTTTTCCTCCAATATTTCTGAAATAAACGAAAGAGGCATAAATGATATTAATAGAAGATATAAGCTATCAGAAAAAAAAACTTTTTACAGCTTTCAAAATAAATGGAGAATAGATTTAAAGCGACAACCTTTTCTTTCTTCACTTACTTTTCACAGCTGCTGCAGCATTTTTCCCAAGCTCTCTAAGAAGACTTGATGATGATTCGTACTTTTGAATAGGAAACTGTTGTCCCCATTTACCACACGCGTATTGGTAGAAGTCATCACACGGTTCTGCTGAGGTGTCCATCGTTTCTAACAGCACGTTAGCTTAAAAGAAAACCATATTCATGTAACAAAAGCCTACAATTTCCATATGAAACATTCTGAAAAAAATGATTTAAATGATTTAAATATATCTTTAACATTTGGAATATTTTACGCTATATTACTATGAAAATGAATTGAATTGCATTGTTGTATGACAACAAGTGTCCATCACAGCGGCCAAAGAGCAGTATTCTGAAATGAATGCGGTTCAAAAGATTTGTTAAAGCAAATGTTGTCAGTGACGTAACAAAAATGATTTTTTCTTTATTTCTTTATTTACATTTCTACTGAATTTGAAGACGTTTAACATTTGTACCACTTGGTGAGTGTCACTGCTGGTGGACTAGGAGTCCCCGAGGGCACATGTAGCCAAGTGACAAATATGGATACCCAATACACAGTACAAAATCGATAATTAAGAAAATAAATTCAAAGGAACAGCGTACAATTTGGTACGAATGTGGTGTAGACCAAGAGACTCATTCAAAAATGGAACCAAGTCATCGAAGGAAATTCTATGTATCCCAGGCTTATTATATTTACGGATGTCATGCCTTCGACGACTTCAACTTCGGTTGACCGTTTCTTCATTGCATTCGAAAATTATTGTAATCAAACTTCTTTTCATATGGTGGAGGTTTTTGTTTTTGTTTGCTTTGGTTCCTGTTTTGTCCTGATTTTGTATGCCTTCGGTTTCTGATTTTCTGTATTATCGATTTTGTACTGTAGACAGGGATATGGTCATTATCCATATTTGTCATTTCTTGGAAATTCTAATACGTGGGTCCTGTAGCATTATACTCCATCGATCCTGCTACTTCTTTCGGTACATATTAAGATATGATATCTTTCACACTCTTTTGGCGTAATACATTGTTTAGATTGTGGATCACTGACAACGGTTAAATACCCGAAACGTGCAAGTCTGGTCCATGCTGCAAAATCTGTGTTTGAATGATGCTATTGAATTTAAAGACTTTTAACATTTTTTACAATATCAAAGTCTATGTTAGCGGATATATTGATTTCACATACCGGTAATTTTTTACGGACAATTTCGGGTAAAGATAAACTTGTTGTAAACTTTACAAATTTGGAAACGATGCCCAAGGCAACAAAAATTATAAATGTTTCTCGCCATTTGAAAAAGCTCTATTAAGCGACTACAGAATAAAAAAGGAAATTCTTTCTTGTCCTTTTCTGGGTTTCATTCTTTTTTTCTTTCAAATGAACCCTTAAAGCAGGCAATTTTGAAGATTTTGTAGTAACATTACTACAACTAATATACAGGAACAAATACAAGACTTCACATCAGTATACTATTATGTATTAGTCAGTATTTAATAATACATCCATATGTACATGTAGTAACATTACTACATGTCTGAAACTTTTTCTAAAAATATGAAGAGAGTACTATAACAACAAAACACAATACAAGACCATGTAGTAACATTACTACAAGTAGATATATACAGACATGTACATACTTTCTAAATAACAATAAAAGTAACTTTCAGACTCTCGTAGTAATGTTACTACAAGGCTATAATACAGAAAACAAGACCATGTAGTAACATTACTACAAGTAGATATATACAGACATGTACATGCTTTCTAAATTACAATAAAGTAACTTTCAGACTCTCGTAGTAATGTTACTACAAGGCTGTAATACAGAAAACAAGACCATGTAGTAACATTACTACAAGTATATATATTCAAACATACTTTCCAAATTACAATAAAGGAACTTTCAAACTCTCGAAGTAATGTCACTACAAGGCTATAATACAGAAAACAAGACCATGTAGTAACATTACTACAAGTATATATATATATACAAACATACTTTCCAAATTACAATCAAGTAACTTTCATACTCTCGTAGTAATGTTACTACAAGGCATACAGAAAACAAGACCATGTAGTAACATTACTACAAGTAGATATTTACAAACATACTTTCAAAATTACAATAAATGAAATTTCATACTCTCGAAGTAATGTTACTACAAGGCTATAATACAGAAAACAAGACCATGTAGTAACATAACTTAAAGTAGATATATACAAACATACTTTCCAAATTACAATAAAGGAACTTTCAAACACTCGTAGTAATGTTACTACAAGGCTATAATACAGAAAGAAAAACCATGTAGTAACATTTCTACAAGTACATGTATTTATATATATACAAACATACTTTCCAAATAACAATAAAGGAACTTTCAAACACTCGTAGTAATGTTACTACAAGGCTATAATACAGAAAGAAATACCATGTAGTAACATTACTACAAGTACATGTATATATATATATACAAACATACTTTCCAAATTACAATAAAGCAACTTTCATACTCTCGTAGTAATGTTACTACAAGGCTATAATACAGAAAGAAAAACAATGTAGTAACATTACTACAAGTATATATATATATATATACAAACATACTTTCCAAATTACAATCAAGTAACTTTCATACACTCGTAGTAATGTTACTACAAGGCATACAGAAAACAAGACCATGTAGTAACATTACTACAAGTAGATATATACATACATACATTCCAAATTACACAATAAAGAAACATTCAAACTCTCGTAGTAATGTTACTACAAGAATATAATACAGAAAACTAGACAATGAAGTAACATTTATACATAATAACAATAAAGGAACTTTCATACTCGTAGTAATGTTACTACAAGGCTATAATACAGAAAACAAGACAATGAAGTAACATTTATATATAATTACAATAAAGGAACTTTCATACTCGCAGTAATGTTACTACAAGGCTATAATACAGAAAACAAGACAATGTAGTAACATTACTACAAGTAGATATATACATACATACTTTTCAAATTACAATAAAGGAACTTTCAATCTCTAAAAGAAATGTTACTACAAAGCTATATTGCAGGAAAGAAGACCATGTAGTAACATTACTACAAGTAGATATATACATACATACTTTCCAAATTACAATAAAGGAACTTTCAGGCTATCAAACCAATGTTACCACAAAGCTATATTGCAAAAATAATACCATGTAGTAACATTACTACAAGTAGATATATACATACATACTTTCCAAATTAAAATAAAGGAAATTTCAATCTCTCAAAGCAATGTTACTACAAGGCTATATTACAGAAAACAAGACCATGTAGTATCATTACCACAAGTAGATATTTATCTACATACAATGATACTTTTTAAATTACACTAAACATAAACAAATATAAAAAATACATATGGCAAATAAAGTATGAGAAATATGGCAGATTATTCTCCCAGAAATAACAAAAGTTTACTTTTATTAAACTTAGGGGAGTAATCCCCTATAAATAATCGTTTGAAAAATACACGTGACAAATGAATTAGTAAGAAAATTGAAAGAGCATTTCGATCAGAAATAACAAAATTATTCTTTTATGGAACTTTCCCTAGAAATGATCATTTGAAAAATACATCATACATGTGACAAATGAAGCTTGAGAAACTTCGAGTAGCATGTAACTGACTTTTGGATTAATGGACTAACAGTTGCTGAAATTATTTGCCCTCTATACTTCGCCTAGCGATTTATATGACGGGATATTCTCAGCTCTTGTACCAGTTCTTGGAAACTTTCGTATATATGAAAACTTGCCCTCTATATTTCGCCTAGCGATTTATATGACGGGATATTCTCAGCTCTCTAATGAGCGTTGTACCTGTTCTTGGACATTTTCATATATATGTAAATTTGTCCTCTATATCTCGCCTAGCGATTTATATGACGGACTTTTCTCAGCTCTTTTATGGGCGTTGTTCCCAGTTTTCTTTGGTAAAACTGCAACGACGGGAAATTTGTCTTATATGCATGATTATACCCTTGCAGTGTGCCACTTAGACACGCAGTTTCAACGGAAATAATAAACATAATATGCCGGATTCAGGAGAAAACAACGAAAAACTACAAAATCATTAGAAATATTCATACCAGACGTATCAACATTAAATGATAAAATACAGGACAAAGTAACATACATTTACAAAAAGTGAAATTTCGATTACGATACATTATAGCTAAGTTACAATATGTGAGTTCATACTTGCTCCCTAGGATACATAAGATTGAAGAGTGAAACTCCTAATTATATTTGGCGGTCTCAAATAACCTCTGCAGTCTTAGACAATTGCCACCTGGACGTCCGATTAAACACAAATTTGTAAATCGGCATTAACTGTGATAACTTTTTACTGCTCATCGTTGGAAAACAATCAACATAATTATATAAAGGACACGCATGATTCTATGTTAAAGACACTTACGGAACACCAACATAGAAATAACTGACAAACAATTAATAGGAAGTTGTATATCTGAGAGGCTACTCTGATATTGAAATACATTCTAGATTTCGGAAAACATTAATTTTTATTTCGGAGAGAATTGACGCTTCAAAAACTCAACCACATATCTGTAAATCAAACACCATTAGTCAAGGATACTAAATATAATCCTTTCATCAAGGGTATCAAGAAAAGGATTTTGAAATACAGGATTGATATGACTGACGAATTTTTATGCAAGGAAGCCGCTAATTTAATACAGCAAGCATAACAACATCTGCCACGGCCAGATAATAATCACTAAGGTGGATCCCTGACGAGGCGGGCCTTAGGCTTTGAATTTTTATTTCTGATATTAAAACCGCCGAAACACTCTTCAATCTTGCTTACATATAAACTTTATGAATCAGGAAATAGTTATGAATTAAAATGGAGATGGTCAAGAGTGTAGGGTCCTGGTAATTTTTGGGACGAGTCTGGATGTATGATATCTTTTTAATTACAACGAAAAACTACAAAATCATTAGAAATATTCATACCAGACGTATCAACATTAAATGATAAAATACAGGACAAAGTAACATACATTTACAAAAAGTGAAATTTCGATTACGATACATTATAGCTAAGTTACAATATGTGAGTTCATACAGAGTGAAACTCCTAATTATATATGGCGGTCTCAAATAACCTCTGCAGTCTTAGACAATTGCCACCTGGACGTCCGATTAAACACAAATTTGTAAATCGGCATTTACTGTGATAACTTTTTACTGCTCATCGTTGGAAAACAATCAACATAATTATATAAAGGACACGCATGATTCTATGTTACAGACACTTACGGAACACCAACATAGAAATAACTGACAAACAATTAATAGGAAGTTGTATATCTGAGAGGCTACTCTGATATTGAAATACATTCTAGATTTCGGAAAACATTAATTTTTATTTCGGAGAGAATTGACGCTTCAAAAACTCAACCACATATCTGTAAATCAAACACCATTAGTCAAGGATACTAAATATAATCCTTTCATCAAGGGTATCAAGAAAAGGATTTTGAAATACAGGATTGATATGACTGACGAATTTTTATGCAAGGAAGCCGCTAATTTAATACAGCAAGCATAACAACATCTGCCACGGCCAGATAATAATCACTAAGGTGGATCCCTGCCGAGGCGGGCCTTAGGCTTTGAATTTTTATTTCTGATATTAAAACCGCCGAAACACTCTTCAATCTTGCTTACATATAAACTTTATGAATCAGGAAATAGTTATGAATTAAAATGGAGATGGTCAAGAGTGTAGGGTCCTGGTAATTTTTGGGACGAGTCTGGATGTATGATGTCTTTTTAATTACACTTTTTAATTACACTGGATGAAAATTACATTATTTGGAGAGATGATTATGATTGCATCATACTAAAATGGAAAACAAATGAAAAGAAATACCAAAACAACCTGCCATTATGTGGAGTCATTGTGAGTATACAAATAAATGTATTTGGAGAAATTCGATTCAGTTTGGTTTGTGATCATGTTTTCATGTTTTCCTGGTATATATATTAAATGTGTGGCTGCCCATCTGGTTAAGCTTTCTCGATGAAGCAAAATATCCAAAACTGTATACATTAAAAACATAATACTATAATAATATAATACCATAATCTTTATTTAAAGTCAGTCCCTACACCAAATATGGATGGTACTAGAACTAACTAAGCCTTTTAACTTACAATTCATGTAAATGATAAAACGACAAGATATAAAGTCAAAGGTACAACCAGTTGTACTTGTGATAATATGGACAGACTATTCTCATCTTCGTCACAGCCTCCTGGGCTTAAAAAATCATTTTGGAAAGCCTCTGACTGTAGGTTATGTATTTAGATTTCGTCCCTAGAAACAAACGTTTATAGGAACACCACATTTTGATTGTTCATGTATCTCTGCGTCGGTCTATCTGTCTATAGAGTTGATTATTTTTCATAACCTTGTAGAAATTGCTACCTTTGGTCAAGATAAATAACATATAGTGATACTCACATTAATTTTCAGCCCACTTGAAAATTATGATCGTTTTGCAACTAATATTCTTTCAAATTTCTAGGTCAACATATTTAGGAAAAACTTGGATGATGAAAACCAGTGATAAAACGAATAGGATAGCCATGATAACTGATATGAAATGGAAAAGACAAAACTAGATAAACGAAAGGTAACTATCCACCAAATCCTCATGTTTATTAAGATAAACAGTTTGTGATTCATTAATTTTTGAGATGGCAAATATGCAACATTTTTTACATAATTTGCTCATAAAACTTTATTATGTATTTTAGGACTTTTGAGCACTCAACAAATATGGCTGCCAGAGTTTCAATTATTTGCTGACACATTCTTCTCCTCTCCATTGCAACACCTAAACATAATATCGTATGATATAAGAGGAGAAAAGTGCCTAAGATCCTCTGTCGTGTACATTTGTTTTATGTATCAAATATCGCTACATGTACCAAGAGCTGTGAATGACTGGTCAATGTTTGTCATTAACTGGTTCATGGGATTTACCATTCTTGGAAAAAGGAAGTAATCCTTTTCTTCTAATTAGATTATGTTTATCATCTTATTGGTCATCCAATATGTCTGCCAGAAACTCTAATTTGCTAATACATTTTCTCTGAAACTAAAAACAGGGAACACTGATCATTGAATAAAAGAAGAACACATTCATATTGTGACATCAATTTATTAGCAATACAAAACCATTGTCAAGTTTCAATGGGGTCGCTGTAACAGCAGTTCCTCAAAGTTTTATTGTTATTTTTATGCCCCGGAATCACAGATTCGGGGGTATATAGTTTTTGGCCTGTCCGTCTGTAAGTCTGTCTGTCTGTTAGTCTGTTTGTCTTGAAAAAACTTTATTATTGGGCATATCTTTTGAATGGAAGGTGATGGAGCATTCATATTTCACATGTGTATTCCTTGTGACAAGACCTTTCCATTGATACCAAAATCAGTGACCTCATGACCTTGCCCTTGACATTTGCCCTACTTTTCAAAAACTTTAACATTGGGCATAACTTTTGAATGGAAGGTGATAGAGCTTTCATATTTCACATATGTATTCATTGTGACAAGACCTTTCCATTGATACCACAATTTTTTACCTCATGACCTTGACCTTGGACCTACTTTTCAAAAACTTTCACATTGGACATAACTTTTGAATCGAAAGTGATACGGCTTTTATATTTCTCATGTGTGTTCCTTGTGACAAGACCTTTCCACGATACCAAAAGTTTTGACCTCTTGACCTTGACCTTTGACCTACTTTTCAAAAACTTTAATATTGGGAATAACATTGTAATGGTTAGTGATAGGACTTTCATATTTCACATGTGTATTCCATGTGACAAGACCTTTCCACTGATACCAAAAGTTTTGACCTCATGACCTTGACTTTTGACCTACTTTTCAAAACATTTAACATTTGGCATAACTTTTGAATGCTAAGTGATAGGGCTTTCATATTTCATATGTGTATTCCTTGTGACAAGACCTTTCCACTGATACCAAAATTGTCGACCTTTCACATACTTAACAGAAAATGAAGTTTGTGCTAACAAAGATGCCACCGGGGGCATTCGTGTTTCACAAACACAGGCTTTATTTAGTAATATTCCTCGAGGTTTTACCTAACAGCATCTGTGAAGTATTTTGTAATTTGTTACAGTCATGAAGTTTTGAAAACAACAAATATAGGGGAATATTCCCATGAAATTAATAAAAGTATCAGATTGAAACTATAATTTTCCTTCAAATTTCTCCATATTCCATTTGTAATGTGTATTTCATATTTTCAAAACAATCATTTCAAAGGGAATGTTCCCTTAAGTTTCATAAAAGCATCATCTCCTCCAAATATTATAATACTATAGCTGTGATGTATATTTTTCATTATGTTTCAAAGCCAAAATTTCTAGGGGAATGGTCACCCATGTTCCATACAATAATCACTTTGATATATTCGGAGAATGTTACTCAAAGTTCCTCACACTTCGTTTGTCACATGTATGTTGTATTTTTCAAATGATCATTTCTAGGGAAAGTTCCATAAAAGAACCATTTTGTTATTTCTGATCGAAATGCTATTTCAATTTTCTTATTAATTCATTTGTCATGTGTATTTTTCAAACGATTATTTAAGTTTAATAAAAGTAAACTTTTGTTATTTCTGGGAGAATAATCTTCCAAAGTTCTCATACTTTATTTGCCATATGTACTTTTTATATTTTTTTCATGTTATTGTGATGTGGAAAGTATCATTGATGTAAGTAAATATCTATTTGTGGTAATGTTACTACATGTTCTTGTTTTCTGTAATATAGCCTTGTAGTAACATTGCTTTGAGAGATTGAAATTTCCTTTATTCTAATTTGGAAAGTATGTACAGTATGTATATATCTACTTGTAGTAATGTTACTACATGGTCTTCTTTCTGCAATATAGCTTTGTAGTAACATTGCTTTGATAGATTGAAAGTTCCTTTATTGTAATTTGAAAAGTATGTATGTATATATCTACTTGTAGTAATGTTACTACATTGTCTTGTTTTCTGTGTTATAGCCTTGTAGTAACATTACTACGAGTATGAAAGTTCCTTTATTGTAATTATTTATAAATGTTACTTCATTGTCTTGTTTTCTGTATTATAGCCTTGTAGTAACATTAATACGAGCATGAAAGTTTCTTATTGTAATTATATGTAAATGTTCCTTCAGTGTCTTGTTTTCTGTATTATAGCCTTGTAGTAACATTACTACGATTTATTGTAGTTATGTATAATTGTTACTTCATTGTCTGTTTTCTGTATTATATTCTTGTAGTAACATTACTACGAGAGTTTGAATGTTCATTTATTGTGTAATTTGGAATGTATGTATGTATATATCTACTTGTAGTAATGTTACTACATGGTCTTGTTTTCTGTATGCCTTGTAGTAACATTACTACGAGAGTTTGAAAGTTACTTGATTGTAATTTGGAAAGTATGTTTGTATACCTATATAAACCTGTAGTAATGTTACTACATGGTCTTTCTTTCTGTATTACAGCCTTGTAGTAACATTACTACGAGAGTTTGAAAGTCCCTTTATTGTAATTTGGAAAGTATGTTTGTATATATATACTTGTAGTAATGTTACTACATTGTCTTGTTTTCTGTATTATAGCCTTGTAGTAACATTACTACGAGAGTATGAAAGTTACTTTATTGTAATTTTCAAAGTATGTTTGTAAATATCTACTTGTAGTAATGTTACTACATGGTCTTGTTTTCTGTATTATAGCCTTGTAGTAACATTACTACGAGAGTATGAAAGTTGCTTTATTGTAATTTGGAAAGTATCTTTGTAAATACAAATGTATCTTCTTGTAGTAATGTTACTACATGGTCTTGTTTTCCGTATTATAGCCTTTTATTAACATTACTACGAGAGTCTGAAAGTTACTTTATTGTAATTTAGAAAGTATGTACATGTCTGTATATATCTACTTGTAGTAATGTTACTACAAGGTCTTGTTTTCTGTATTATAGCCTTGTAGTAACATTACTACGAGAGTCAGAAAGATACTTCATTGTTATTAAGAAAGTATGTACATGTCTGTATATCTCTACTTGTAGTAATGTTACTACATGGTCTTGTTTTCTGTATGCCTTGTAGTAACATTACTACGAGAGTATGAAAGTTACTTGATTGTAATTTGGAAACTATGTTTGTATATATATATATACTTGTAGTAATGTTACTACATTGTTTTTCTTTCTGTATTATAGCCTTGTAGTAACATTACTACGAGAGTATGAAAGTTGCTTTATTGTAATTTGGAAAGTATGTTTGTATATATATATATACATGTACTTGTAGTAATGTTACTACATGGTATTTCTTTCTGTATTATAGCCTTGTAGTAACATTACTACGAGTGTTTGAAAGTTCCTTTATTGTAATTTGGAAAGTATGTTTGTATATATATAAATACATGTACTTGTAGAAATGTTACTACATGGTTTTTCTTTCTGTATTATAGCCTTGTAGTAACATTACTACGAGTGTTTGAAAGTTCCTTTATTGTAATTTGGAAAGGATGTTTGTATATATCTACTTTAAGTTATGTTACTACATGGTCTTGTTTTCTGTATTATAGCCTTGCAGTAACATTACTACGAGAGTTTGAAATTTCATTTATTGTAATTTTGAAAGTATGTTTGTAAATATCTACTTGTAGTAATGTTACTACATGGTCTTGTTTTCTGTATGCCTTGTAGTAACATTACTACGAGAGTATGAAAGTTACTTGATTGTAATTTGGAAAGTATGTTTGTATATATATATATACTTGTAGTAATGTTACTACATGGTCTTGTTTTCTGTATTATAGCCTTGTAGTAACATTACTACGAGAGTTTGAAAGTTCCTTTATTGTAATTTGGAAAGTATGTTTGTATATATATACTTGTAGTAATGTTACTACATGGTCTTGTTTTCTGTATTACAGCCTTGTAGTAACATTACTACGAGAGTCTGAAAGTTACTTTATTGTAATTTAGAAAGCATGTACATGTCTGTATATATCTACTTGTAGTAATGTTACTACATGGTCTTGTTTTCTGTATTATAGCCTTGTAGTAACATTACTACGAGAGTCTGAAAGTTACTTTTATTGTTATTTAGAAAGTATGTACATGTCTGTATATATCTACTTGTAGTAATGTTACTACATGGTCTTGTATTGTGTTTTGTTATATGTTTATATGGATGTATTATTAAATACTGACTAATACATAATAGTATACTGACGTGAAGTCTTTACACATGAATGTTAATTCGTTGTTTTTCATTAAATTTTGACTTTTATTGTTTTTGTTCCTGTATATTAGTTGTAGTAATGTTACTACAAAATTCTTCAAAATTGCCTGCTTTAAGGGTTCATTTGGAAGAAAAAAAGAATGAAACCCAGAAAAAGGACATGAAAGAATTTCCTTTTTTATTCTGTAGTCGCTTTATTATGCAGCGACCTTACACATTTTAAAAATGTCCTTGTGTGAAGATAAAATTCTAATTATTAAATATATTTCAATAATACACATATCAAACATAAGACTAGCCTTTGTTTTTTTCATTTAATTGTCAAAATAAACATTTCCTTTCTTTTTCTTGTTTGTTTGTTTTTGTTTGCTATGAGTACTTCAATCGAGATTGCGGTGTTACAACTCATTAGCTGACCAACGATTTTCATACATCAAGTTTATCTTTTCTAGGTTAATAGTACAGGTATCTGCACTTAAACTTCTTCCTTGTAAAGAAAAGATTGTACTGTATTGTTTATTAATTAGAAGCAATTTTACTTACAGACATTACATATAAGACATATAAAATATATAAATAACACAACGGTACATGTAAATAACATGACAAGTATAGAATGATATATTTAACAAGGGTCAATTGATCGACATATGGGTCAATTATTATAGTAGAGATACGAGTGTTCGATAAACTTAAAGAGTGTTTTGTAATTATATGAAAGTTTTCGATTTGAACAGAAACTGTGTTCGAATAGTATTGATAAGTGAGGAGTGTTCTGAAGTCATTTGCAGCTTATTGTGATCAGAGTATATAAGACAGTAAGGCCATTTGAGCTTTTGTCACAGCTGAATCTCAACATTTTTATTAATTTTGCAGCCCTAATGCCCGTTTTCTAATTCCAGAATCGCATTTTCCTATTGGATCGTCTTTGGATCTGTAGGAGGACATACAATGATTAGATAGCAGCCTAGTCGCATCGTCAACCTATGGACAAATATCGCGTTTTATACTTTGTACATTATCTGAATCAATCAGCTGTGTGGCAAATGGCACCTCTCGTATGGGAGTTCTGTTTTATTTGATAAATACTTTATGTTCGTTTGAGCGATGAAAATTAAAACATAAAATAAATAACAATGAAGAAGAGAGGGGATCTCCAACCAGACCCCGTTACAGTACCAAAACCACCCGATACGAATGACAAATACAGCACAAAATCGATAATTCAGAAAATCAGAAACCGAAGGTATACAAAATCAGGATAAAACAGGAATCAAGGCAAACAAACAAAGACCTCCAGGTATACAAATAAATAATTCTGAATATATCATTTCTCAATATGCAGATGACTTCACTTAACACAGCATTTATTTGTATAGAAAATTTTGCAAATTGGTCTGGGTTAAGAGCAAATTTAAAAAAAAAGAATGCTTATGGATTGGGACCAAAAGGGGCTGCGGAGAAGAGATTGAGACTATTAAACATAATACTAGGAATCATCAAGGAGTATTTAAATTATTAGGTATTACTTTTGATTTGAACGCAGTAGATATGACCATAAATAATTTTTCTAAAGGCATTAATAAAAAGGTATATGCAATGACCGGGGTCTAAGAAATTTATCCCTACAGGGAAAAATTGTTGTAATTAAAACTCTAGCTTTGCCTATATTTGTTCAATTACTTACTTCTCTTAAAGATCCACCAGATAATTTTTTTCAAAATATCCAAAATGAGTTTTATAAATTCCTTTGGGACGGAAAGCGAGATCGAGTGAAAAGGGGTATTTCTAATATCGAGAATGGAGTAGATCTTTTTGACAAAAACGTCTTATCTATTTGGGAAAAGGTTCAATCTTTGTTCGCAGCCCATCTAAGCATTCCATCAGAGCCTTTATGGCTTAATAAAAAGATTTGTATAGATAATAAATCCCCTCTTAAATTACATTGGCTGAAAAATGCAGTGTCTACAATAAATGATCTTTTAGATGAAAATGGTTCTTTCCTTTCGCATGAAGACTTTAAAATTAAATACCAATTACAAGGTCATTTCATTGATTATCATAATATTCTTACTGCAATTAAGACAAAATGGAAAATGAAATTATACACTAAAGCTAAGAACACTCTCATGAAAATGAAAATATTTCTCTTCTTAGGTGGTAGTCTCACCATAACCCCTACATTCAATTTTATTCATAATTGCAATATTCATTAACTATGATGTTATGCATCTTTTACTAAAGTTTGAAAGAAATCGAACCAATCGTTTTGCGTGGGTCGCTATTCAAAATCTCCAAATTTTGTCCCCCTTTCAATGTAGAATATGACGCCTTTGTCACGAAATTTGTTCTCAGATATTCAATGAGCCTGCAAATTCATTAAGTATCAGCTTTGCATTTCAAAGATAATACATAAATCTTCCTTTTTTTAGTAAAGTTTTGATGTTTTAATATCACCATACTCATTTTAGAAGCGATTTTAATAGAAAATAAGGATAAACATGTTCCTTTCTGAAGTTCCGTAAATTGTCGCATTTACATAGCTCATGGAAAAACGCATCATTTAATTTCAATAAAAAACTAATGGAAAAGATATCAATTATCTATCTTAAATCTGTGCAAATTTCAGGGAAATCGAAACTATTTTTACCGAGTTAGCGCCATTTGGGTTACCCCTACCCCCATTTTTTTTACGTCGCGATACGTTACGTCGAAGTTAAGCATAGCGTTGTATGTCTTGTTGACAAATTTATTATCAATATGCTTACGCAAAATTATAAAATTGAATTGAATAAATAACAGTAACATTATTTCAGAATTTAGACGTAATTCGTGCATTTGACTCAGTTGATATTACGATTAAACACGGGAAGCAACCAAACAAAAAGTAGAATAAGATAAGAAGGAAAATTAGAAAAAAAAAGAAAAGGAAAAACTTGATGGACTGTCCAATGCGCGGGTATAGATAGAGTCAAGTTGTTCAGAACCGAATCCATACCCCCCCCCTCCCCCCGACCACCTGGACCACTCCTTTTGGAATTCATACAAAATTTTTTATTTTCCCGATCTTTTTTCATAAAAACTAATCGTTCCAGTTTGCAGACCCGGACACCTTTCCCCCTTTCTACTATACATCTAGCGGACCGGATTTGTAAATTCGTATGACGGTAGTATGAGAACAGTAAGTTTTTAATTCTAAAGCGTTATTGATAAATTGAGACAATTTGTGAATAAATTCCTTACCTGCCGATCTGCACAATGCTGTATTACACACATCTGAAATTTATAAACACGGATTATTGTTGTTTCGCAAACTGGCTCATTATGAAAATGACATTAACTCTTAAGGGATACTTAAATTAATGATAATTCGTGAGACGCTAAAAGTTATCAATGAGGAACAATTATTCTGTTTTGAAATTTGATGCATTGTGAATTAACAAACTAAAACCAATAATTTTTTTATTTATTCTATGACAAACACAGGTTATAAGTTACAATAATATTTCGAGACTAGAAACCAATTTATTCCCTTTAAAATACTTATTTTGTATTTTGTATTTTGCCATTTCGATAATTTCTAGGAAAGTATGATTTCATGAAAACCAGTGTGAAAATTAAGAATGGGAAAATTTTCCACTAAGTAAAACTTAGTTGTTGAATAAGTATATTATTAATGATAATATTGATAGTCGGAGGGAATTAACCAATCGATTATTGAATTTCATAGAAATCTTCCTTTCATACCTACAATCGGTGTTATTTTCTAGATAGGGAAATGATCCTCCGCTGTTATCAAACAAAGGAGGGAATCTCCAAGAAAACCATGCTGTAACACCTACAGCAAAACACCAAATGCAAAAACACAGAGCAGACAAGCACAGGAAGAGACGCAAAAGGGACAAGGAACCAAGGATCGAAATCAAGATTGGTCATGATTTTTGGAGATCGGTTCTTGGAGTGTGCTCTTATGAACAATAGTTGCATCCTTTCCTATTCTTGATAAAATTCTACGATAACAATTTTAAAACAGGGACCTTGCTTATAGCGTATCAAATTCTTATCAATTCCTAATGTTATGGCTAAACTTATTCTTATCTAAAACAAAGTATCTACATTATAGCACATAATGATAATTCTAACCATTTTTTCATACGCAATGTAATTGAAAATAATGAACAGAACAGCCGTGCAAGGACCAAACATGTACAGTCTCGAAAAAAAATAATAAAGAAATTTATAAAGAAATATAACTCTTTTAGTATTTTGATTTCTTTCCTTTTACATAAATACCTTTGCTCGTTGCTGCATATATATGCATGCAAACGATGACAAGGGAAGCCAACATTCTGCTGCAGTTAAACTTCTATGCCGTGTTGATTGCATTGCTTTGTATATATATTAGAGTCAAAACGCTCTAAGCTTAAATTTCGATTTACAGCATCAATCACACATAATGACTTTTCAAAATAATGTGTACAGGATGCCTATTTATCTAAAAAACGCCACAGATTTAAGATATTCTAGGTCATACTTCGGATCACTATTTCACATAATGACATAAACATCCATCATGACCTTGATACAGCACTGACACTAGATCACCTTGTCCTATTGAGAGGATATTTCAAGTCATGGTATTTTTCCACTAGGTAGAGCAAAGATAACCATTGTTTTCAATAACAAGTATCAAAATTGAAATATAGATTCTATTGTAATGGTTACAGGGCACCATATTCGTATTTCAACTACAGTAATTCCATCAGCAATGCCAATAAAGTGAAATCAAAATTATGAGTAGATAAAGAGTAAAGGTCTATAACCATTACATCATCTCGAGACACCCAACCTGGGAAATCATGAGGTGTGGAATGCTTACCGCATCAAATTTCAGTGGGACAGGAGCCACTATCCCACAACTTTACTCAAATCTGTCTTGGATAAGGCTCTTGGATGAGGCTCTATCTATTACAAAAATACGTACTGATTTAAGCTTAACGCCATCGTTAGCTTTTGTTTCAATAAACTTTATCAAGCGATAAAAAGCGTACTCAACCGAAAAGGAGATTCATCAAAATTGAGTTTATAAACAAAGGATTTGATATCTTAAACATCTCGAATATATTCCGTGATCATCGTGTTGTAAGCAAAATACCCCAGTATTTCAAAAATTAAGAACTCCCTACTATCTGTTATGAATATAAAAAAAACAGTACGAAGTTTCATTATTAATTACAATAAAATCACCTCTGATATTGATATTAATGAGTCATGTCCTACGTCATGCGAATGCGCTAGCTCTGCATATCTTTACGAACCTGCTGATCATATAATTACTGGAGACCTTTCCATCATTCAAGACTCGAGGCTTCGTAGTCTTCTAAAGAAGGGGACAAAGAATAGAATTCTTTACAAGATAGATTTCATTAAATGTCGGAAAGTGCTAAATGAGGCGTTAGAAGTTGACATACGAAAATGGTGTCAGTTTGAAGGAGTCGAACAACACTATCTCAATGACTGGAAAAGCCTTTTTAAGACATTGTATATATCCGTATTGACAATCTTAAATGAAATCCTCATCTTTATGCGGAAGCACCATCAAAATCGGCTAAATCTTATAAATCTAAACTTCAGGATTTGCACAGTAAGTATGTCTTTGCTCCGACAGACAAGGCATCATTTGCAAGCGCCATTACATATCAGTTTTATTTTCGGAACTTTCTACAAACACTTATATTAAAAGCAATGAAACTATTCCTTCAATTTTACAAAAGCATCTGGATGAAATTTCTACATTTCAACTCTCTATTTCGAAATCAGACGTACCAACTATTTACTATCTGCCTAAACTTCACAAGTCTTTTCGATTTATTGCTAACTCGAGCAATTGCACTGCTACTGTTTTATCCAGGAATTACGGATCATGTATCAAAATATTGTAAAACTACATTCAATAATAGTGACATCAAGTATATTTGGTCGATACAGAAATCTGGTGGTGTGATCGACAAATTCAAATAATTTAATTTTAAAGCCGGATCGATCTCATCTTACGCCTTCTCTAACATGTACACCACGCTTCATCATGCGAAGATAAAAGATAGCGTATCAATACTTATCAAACGGTGTTTTGATCGAGAGGGTAAACACTTATATGTACTTCTGACACAAAAGGGTTCTTTTCCTCATTAGAGTACAAATCATGAACTCGATCTGAGTTGTGCAAGGCCTTGTCCTTTCTTTTAGACACCATCTTTGTACGAAAGATTTTGTGACATTCTATACAGGCAAGTTATTGGAATTCCTATGAGTACTTATTGTGTCCCTCTGATTGTAGATTTGATTTTATATACATACGAAATAGAATTCATGCAAAATCTACAAAAGCTCAAGTTATTTGACGACTTGAAATGTTTCAACGGTACATGTATCTCTAGGTATCTTGATGATATTTTGAATGACAAATATGGATAATGACCATATCCCTGTCTACAGTACAAAATCGATAATTCAGAAAATCAGAAACCGAAGGCATACAAAATCAGGATAAAACAGGAACCAAAGCAAACAAAAACAAAAACCTCCACCATATGAAAAGAAGCGAACTCCCGATATGAGAGTGAGACCAGGTGCCCAGGAAGAGTAAGCATCTCCTGCTTGCATGCAACACCCGTCGCTTCAATTCGGTAGAACTGTCACATCCGGTTACTTCCGTGAATATTGATAATCCACATTTTGACCATTACAAAAATCAAATGTATCCTCCACAGTAAACATTGAACAAAGCAAACACAAATGATATAACTACAGCATTTTTGGATCTTGATATCAAAATCAATAATGGAGAAATTCAGACAAAGATATACGACAAAAGAGAAGAATTTGGCTTCAACATAATTAATTTTCCTTTGCTTGATGGCGATGTTCCAAGATTGCCATCGTTCGGCATTTACATCTCTCAGCTCATCAGATAAGCTAGAACTTGCTTCCATGTTTCTGACTTCCAAGACAAAAATATAAACATTACAAAAAAGTTATCAGTCAAGGATTAAGATATCATAATTAAACTTGTAAAATCGTTTTGGAACTTTTACCATAACTATACTGAACTGTCAAAATTTGGGACGACTCCGACATCAGAGTATGTATCATTGTGTGTTCCATTGCCCTCATTTTACGGTGACCTTATAAACAAAATCAGAAGTATCAAAGGCAGATCAAAGTCATCACAAAAATACTGGGTATGGTACCGGACCAATCTACAGCTTTGTACCAATGTCTTATCCAACGTTGCACACTGGTCAACCGTGCCGATGGTACTCCATTTTATTTTTGGTCAATAAAGAATTTGGGTGATGTGATCAACTTATTGTGCGCCTCCAGTTGCAGAAATATTTCAACGTCACCTCTTGGTATCTTAATCATTTTTTGAGTATTGATAACCCACATTTTGACCATTACAAAAATCAAATTTATCCATCAGACTTAACATTGAATAAAGCAAACACAAATGATAAAGCTACACCATTTTTGAATCTTGATATCAAAATCAATAATGGAGAAATTCAGACAAAGATATACGACAAAAGAGTAGATTTTGGCTTCAACATTATTAATTTTCCTTGGCTTGATGGCGATGTTCCAAGATTGCCATCGTACGGCATTTACATCTTTAGGCTCATCAGATACGCTAGAGCTTGCTCCAATGTTTCGGACGACCATGACAAAAATAGACAAATTACAAAGAAACTTATTAATCTAGGATTTAGATACCATAAACTTGTAAAATATTTTTGGAAATTTTACAATAACTATGTTGAACTTCTTTTAAAATTTGGGACAATTCAAGCATCAATGTATGTATCATTGGGAATTCCATTACCTTCATTTTACGGTGACTTAGTAAAGAAAATCAGAAGGATCAAAGGCAGATCGAACTTCAAATACAAATGTAGGAAAACTGTCGGTCGCCTGCTTTACCAAGGATATAATCCAAAAGTCATCAAAAGAACACTGGGCATGGTACTGGACCAATCTACAGTTTTGTAACAGTCTCTTTCCCAACGTTGCACACTGACCAACCATGACGACAGAATTTAATATTCGAAACACGTGTCTGGTGCTTGAAAATTTGTTTGAAATTTTCTTCAAGAAGGCTAGAGTTGTGATGTGGAGCACGTAAAAAAGTTCCCCGCGAGGGGTTTGATAGTAAGTTTTTTTTTAATGCTTTTCCCTGACATTGTCGCTACATGTATAGTACTTTCTATATAGCGTAACCTCAGAGAGTGCATGTTTTGTAGATGTTGTTTTCATTTTCGTGTGTTAACGTCGATCGATGGTGGGTGTAACTGGCCAAACAGGGGATGTTTACTCCTCCCGGGCACCTGCTCCCACCTCTCGCTTTCTATATAGGGGTTCTTCGCTGCTCAGTTTGGTGCTCTTTTGTGAGTGCTGTTGAGGTTATCGTCAGGATCTTCTTTATCTCACTGGAACCCTTCCGTATATTACTAGGGTGACTACGTTTAGCTGGCTTGTTTATTTGCCAATGTATTGTAATGTGGTGCTTGTGTAGTAATCCAGTAAAGAGGGATGTGTGTTCTTTCATACTACTGGATAATCGGACTAATAGGAGAGTTGTGCACACGAAACTCACAGCATTTGTTACTAAGTGGTCACCGAAATCTTGTCCATTGATTTCATTGTTTTATGTGTAGTCTTTTGTGTTTAGTGTTTATGTCGTGTATCTTGTCCCCTTTGTGTCTTTTCGTTTTGTCTTCTCTGTGTTTTCACGTAGACATGTGTCAGTGTTTTGTCTACTCCGTGTTTTCACATTGACATGTGTCAGTGTTTTGTTTACTCTGTGTTTTCACATTAACATGTGTCAGTGTTTTGTTTACTCTGTGTTTTCATATTGACATGTGTCAGTGTTTTGTTTACTCTGTGTTTTCACATAGACATGCGTCAGTGTTTTGTTTGCTCTGTGTTTTCACATAGACATGCGTCAGTGTTTTGTTTACTCTGTGTTTATACGTAGACATGTATCAGTGTTTTGTTTACTCTGTGTTTTCACATTGACATGAGTCAGTGTTTTGTTTACTCTGTGTTTTCACATTGACATGTGTCAGTGTTTTGTTTACTCTGTGTTTTCACATAGACATGTGTCAGTGTTTTGTTTTCTCTGTGTTTTCACATAGACATGCGTCAGTGTTTTGTCCACTCTGTGTTTTTACATAGACATGTGTCAGTGTTTTGTCTACTCTGTGTTTTCACATAGACATGTGTCAGTGTTTTGCTGTTGGTACTGCAATATTGTCGTGACGGAGATCCCCTCATTTCATGTTGCGATAATTGTATAACTATGAATCATCGGTTCACTCTTGCGTTACATAATTTTGTAATCGCGGTTTGTTTTGTATATGCGAATGAAGTCAAACACAAAAGCCTCAGCTTATTCTATCGCAGCAAGATATGCCCGTTAGGATTTGTTATACAATATCAAAACAATCTTAGTACCATAACGCTGTAACGACAAATTAAGTAATGGTGAAAATGAAAGACTGCTCCCACTCCACATTCTTATCACAGTATTATCGAAAAGGGAGGGATATCCAACATAACTACCCTGCACTCACAAACCGATAGAAACCAACAAGAAAATGACACATAAATGACATCAGACAAAACTAATCATCGCAAAAAGACATCATACAAAACAATCCAAACAGACGTACAGAAACATCAAACATTAATGACAACACATAAAAGGATTGAGACCAATGTGGACCAATGCAGACGGTCATCTGCTATTAAGAAATAATGTGGTTATCCGGATATCTTGCACAAAACCCTCCCACTTATCCGGATACACAGAGGTCTCAATTGACGCACAATTGTTGTATAAACATAAAACTTATGACTGCAAGGTGACATCACAAACAAGATAGTTAAACACAATATCCTGTAGTAACACAGATTCTATGTAATGACAAATATGGATAATGACCATATCCCTGTATCCAGCACAAAATCGATAATTCAGAAAATCAGAAACCGAAGGCGTACAAAATCAGGATAAAATAGGAACCAAAGCAAACAAACAAAAACCTCCGCTACGTGAAAAAACAGCGAACTCCCGATATGGGAGTGAGACCAGGTGCACAGGAAGAGTAAGCATCTCCTGCTTGCATGCAACACCAACCGCTTCAATTCGACAGAACTGTCACATCCGGCTACTTCCATTTCGGAAGACTATCATTTCTGTCACATCCGGTTACTTCCATTTCGGAAATTGATCTAAAAGAAGTCTATAGCAAGCGTATAACAGTCTGTACTCTGCTGGATGAAGCGAGCTCAAGATCAATCACCCGAGAAGCCTGAACAACTTTCAGACAGGAACCATTCTTTTCTGACGAGATATAAACAAGGCCCGCCATGGAGTCCCGTTGTCACGGTTGGTCAGTGTACAACCTTCGGAGAGACATTACTACACTATTGTAGATTGGTCTAGTACCATGTCAAGTAATTTTGTGATGACTTTAAGGTCATATCCTCAGTAAAGCAGGCGACCGACTATTTTCTAACATTTGTTGTTGAAGTTTGATCAGCGATTGATCCTTCTGATTTTATTTATTAGGTCACTGTAAAATGGAAGTAATAGAATTCCCAGTGATGCATACTCTGATGTATGAGTCGTCCCGAATTTTGAAAAAAAAAGTTATATATAAGAATATTTATTGTAAAATTTCCAAAAATATTTTACAAGTTTATGGTATCTAAATCCTTGACTGGTAAGGTTTTTTGTAATTTGTACATTTTCATCATGAAAGTCCAAAACATGTGAGCAAGTTCTAGCGTATCTGATGAGCTGGGAGATGTAAATGCCATAAGATGGCAGTCTTGCAACATCGCCCTCAAGCCAAGGAGAAGCCAAAGTCTTCTTTTTTGTCGTATATCTTTGTCTGAATTTCACCGTTATTGATTTCGATCTCAAGATCCAAAAACATCTGTGTTTGTTTTATTCAATGTTAACTCTGGTCAGAAAGTAAGAAAGGTCATAATGTTGTTTATGCATCCGATGCTACATCACACATGTCGCCATTGATATAAATCATAAAAATAGCAAGTGTGACAGTTCTAATTTTCTATCAAAATTGCCTAATTATCCCGCCAGCAACAATTAATGATTTGATGAAACGGTATCATCCGCTTCATCTTGCAATTTGATTTCACTAGTACTGTATACAATATTAAAATCAGCAATTGCCTTCAGCAAGAGTTGATATAAATGACCTCAAATACACCCTCTGTACGATTACTTGTATTGAAAAGAATATTCTAGTCAAATACTCATCAGTGAATATGCCGAAATAAGAATCGAAAAGTCACAATCGTCTTGTGCTCATTTGCCCGATATACGTATGCTAAACCTAGAACAAGAAAATACCAAAATAATATTGTAAGTAGTGTCATCCTGAATATTTCGATATAGAAACAAGATGATCACTTCAATTCCAAAAATGCAATTCCATTGATCCCAAAGCTTGGCAAACACAATATTTCCTTGTGGAATCAGCTGTATTGCAGTAGATTGAAATATTTCTTCCAGAGGGAAGGATGATATAAAATAAAAACACAAACACTCAAATACACAAATTTTCGGCCCCTTGGCCTTTATCAAGTGTAAAAAACGACGATCTATAACAATTCTAAGTAAAATCCATCCTTGCTTCTCTGGCGTTCATTGCAAAATAAATTTTGAAGCAAGGATGGATTTTACTTAGAATTGTTATAGATCGTCGTTTTTTACACTTTTTTTTTTAATGGCCTCCTTCCTCCCCTTTAGCCATCCATCTCCACCATTTATTATGTATGAGATATGTGCAGATTGTTAATGTACCATACCGTCAGCTAGTTTAACATCGCCACATGTTACATTATCTCTTATTGTTTTAAATTCAAATGTCAGAATCTTACGCATCTTCTACATATAATTCCTATAAATGCATACCCTCTTAATACTTAGAAACTATCATTTGTGTTTTTCTAGATTAGACTGGGCTGTCCCTGTCCAACCTCATCTAAAAAAATAAATGTTCATATTACTGTAGTATAGCAATACATGTAGTTCATTATTTTCAAAATATGGAATTCTTGAAAATGTAAAATAAAACGATTGTATTAGTAGCTAACGGTATGGCACTTACAATCTAAGTATACATATATAATCTATACACTAATGAACAAGTTAAAGATAAATCCTGAAACAGCGACATCATCTGTCCGATTTGTTTTATTTATAACTGCTACAGTCATGACATTAAGGAATAAAATTATCTGTGTGCCCAGTCTTTTTCAGTATAGCGATCCAGTTATCACTGACTGATTTGACTGGCCACACAGGATATTTTTTAGATAATTATCATTATGATGTCGTCATCTCTGGGAGTATAATACATACATATATATATATATACATACAGTCATACACAACAAAATGGTAAAGCATTTAACATATATCATGTACATCTTCAAATGTATACTGGTGAAAATACTTGTTATAACGGTTCCATAGTGATACACACTGGAGCCATTTTTAGAGAAAGAGAGAGAGAAAGAAAAAGAATATGGACAATGTCATTACGAAAAAAAAAAGAAAGCAAAAGAAAAAAAAATAGTCATATGTTTGCATATGGATAATAAATTTATAAATGATTATTTGCTGATATAGAGGTTATCATGTATATGATAAGAAGTGTTCCCATTTTTTGTTGAATTTATCGCTATTATCATTCTTTTTGGCCAAGTATTTTTCAATGCTTATATATTCCAAAATTTTGCGATTGAGATTTTCAAAAAACAGATTTTGCTCTTTCATTTTGCATTCATAAACATATTTTTTTAAAAACAAGTAAGATTGTATTCATGGCATTGTCTTTATCGTTTGTCAAGCCTAGTATAACATTTTGTTTGGATAAGAATACTCTATAACTTTGTGCATTAGACATCCAATTCTCAAGCAATGATAGAATACGTGAAACACATCTACATTCGAAAAATAAGTGTACAATTGTTTCCACGCTGTCATGGCAGAAAGTGCACATGTCATTAGTCTTTATACCATATTTTACCAAACTTTTATTTGCTCCAAAAATCCTACGAATTATTCTATATTGCAACCATTGCATATACGTATCTTTCGAGCCTTCAAAAACGCGAATGTTGATACTTTTCCAATCTGAACTAACCAAATTCAGTTCATTTTCCCATTTTTGCTGGTATGTTGTATTAAAAGTTAAATCAGAAATGAAAATATTGTAAATTGACTTGGTACCTTTTTTGTCTTTAATCAAACTATATCTTGAATAGGAAATGTTAGGAGATATTCTAGGTAATTGTCTAGTAAGCAACTGTGGATACGCTGTTTTTATGGCGCGCTGAATGCCCAAATATGTGGTAAAAGGTAGAGTTATCTCATAACTGTTTCGAAACTCATTAAAACTCATCAGAGATCCAGTTTCATTCAATAAATCATTCACAAAAATTATTCCCTTTTGGAGAAATGATTTATAACACACTGGTTTATTGTTTATGCAAATCGATGAATTATATAGTACTGGTACTGAATTAAGACTTGATTTGTTCTGACTTAAAACATAAAATTCATGCAGTACACGGAGTGATTCTTTCCAAAATTTATTTTGTATTTTCTGAGAGCATAGAAGTGGGTATCTATCACCCACTTTACAAAGTATTTCGATATTGCAATTTGATGTGTATGACAACAAAGAAGCGCAATCTCCTGTATTTTGTAGGATACGTCTGAACCAGGAGAGCTTAAGTGATTTAATAAAAGAGAAAATTTCAATCATTTCGCACCCACCCTTTCTATAATCTTGAAACCACGCCCAATCTTAAAGAAACTAGAGAAAATTCCACTCTGGATAACACATAAATTAGAATTTGCATAGAGAAGTTTTATCCAATTTTGAAAATTTTCTCCAAAACCAAAGTATTCTAAAGTTTTGAACATAAAACACCACGAAACAGAGTCAAAGGCCTTTTCAAAGTCGATGAGTAATAGTGTCCCTGGTATTTGGTTTTGCCTCGGTGTTTGCAAAATATCATATATGATCCTTGTATTTTCACTTAAACATCGACCTGACATAAAACCGCGTTGGTCACTGTGAATTAGCTTAGGTAAAATTGTTTTCATACGTTCTGCTAAGAGACCGGACAAAATTTTATACGTAACATTTAAGAGAGAAATAGGCCTCCAGTTTTTTAAAACATCCCGCGATTTATTTGTCTTGGGTATGATGGTAATAATACCCTGTCTCTGTGTTATTGATAGTTCACCTGTTGTGAAAGCTTCATTCCAAGACCTAACAAGAAATACCCGCAGGTCCGGCCAAAAAAAATTAAAAAATTCGGCTGTGAAACCGTCTGGTCCAGGGGCTTTGTCGTTTTTCATTTTTTTCAGAAACAAACCTGCCTCTTTCAAAGAGATAGGTGCCTCTAAATTCTCGCTCTCAATGGGACTTAGCCTTGGGGTTGATTCTTCTCTCAAAATATCATTCAAATCAATATTTTCCAAATTATCGTCGCGACTTTCATACAGCTTTCTGTAAAATGTCTCTGCTTCCTTGAGAATTTTTTCTTGATTTTCAGTTTTTGATCCATCATCTAATTTAAGTTTCATAACGGTTTTATTTATATAATGCCTTTTTTCCATGCCACAAAAGTATTTTGAAGGTTTCTCACCCTCCTCTATCCAACGTGATTTAGTTCTTATCATTATACCTTTTATCTTAGTCTTCCTATTTTCTTTCATCTCCTCTCTTAAATTATTTAATCTTTCCGTAAACTCTGGTGTAATATTCAACGCTTGCTCAATACATTGTATCTCACTCAATATGTCTTTCTCTTTGTTTTCACTTTCTCTTTTCTTATAGGGTCGTTTTTTACACTTGATAAAGGCCAAGGGGCCGAAAATTTGTGTATTTGAGTGTTTGTGTTTTTATTTGGAATCAGCTATATACTACACAATAGTAACACATCGAGCACTTGAATTATATAACAATAAACTAAAGTAGCAACACAGCGAACACTACAATTATATAACAATAAACTAAAGTAGAAACACAGCGAACACTACAATTATATAACAATGTACTTAAGTAGAAAAACAGCGAACACTACAATTATATAACAATAAACTAAAGTAGAAAAACAGCGAACACTAGAATTATAGAACAATAAACTAAAGTAGAAACACAGCGAACACTAGAATTATATAACAATAAACTAAAGTAGAAACACAGCGAACACTACAATTATATAACAATAAACTAAAGTAGAAAAACAGCGAGTACTAGAATTATATAACAATAAACTAAAGTAGAAACACAGCGAACACTACAATTCTATAACAATAAACTAAAGTAGAAACATGGCGAACACTAGAATTATATAACAATAAACTAAAGTAGAAACACAGCGAACACTACAATTATATAACAATAAACTAAGATTAAATCACAAAGAACACTAGAATTATATAACAATCCACTAAAGTAGAAGCACAACAAACACTAGAATTATATAACATTAAACTAAAGTAGAAACACAGCGAACACTAGAATTATATAACAATAAACTTAAACAGTAACACAGCGTATACTAGAAATATATAACAATAAACTAAAATGAAAGCACAACAAACACTAGAATTATATAACAGTAAACTAAAGTAGAAACACAGCGAACACGCTAGATAGAATTATAAAACAATAAACTAAAATAGTTTATTGTTTAGTAAATGTTTTTACATTAAACCCTAAAGGATTCCGGACCTGAAGGCCTCTTTTGGATCACTCTTAAATCGAAGAATTCAAATCATCAATGAAGAAACGGGATGAAAAGGGACAGAAACAACTTAATTAAGACGTAAATGTAAATATAAGGATTGGTTTTCAGCTTTTGCGCTTTATCGGTGTGTATTGGCAGTAGGGAATGTGTAACCATATGGCCTCTCCCCCCACAATAATTATGCTAATTAATTATTCATATTAATTAGTTACATGAATATGGAAATTGCTAACTTGAGTTTGCTAAAGTAAAAGGGGAATCATTCTTACTTAATACTTTGACTTTAAGTTCGAACTTCATATTGAGATTATTAATTTTAGTTTGTAAACTCTAAAACGTGGGTCCTGTAGCATCATATCCCACCCATTCTGCTTCGTCTTTTGGTACATTTTTGGAGATAATAATTTTCATACTTTTTGGCCGTATTACATTGTTTAGACTTAGGATCACTGACGAGGGTTTAGTACCCGAAACGTGCATGTCTGGTCCATGCTGTAAATTTATCAGGTTTTAAATGATGCTATTGAATTTAAAGACGTTTAATATCTGATATTTGTTTAATTCGATTCCCACGATGCTGATAACACAGCAGTAATTGGCACACCTGCAAGCCATTGTTTTCCGTATGAGTTAATTGAAAGCTAATTGGAAATCTCTCCGTAAAAGCCATTATATAAGGTTCTATATTTGGAAGAATCTAAATTCTAAAATGTCTTTTTAATCAAAAACCAATTACTTATTATTTTGTGCAGGTGTTAGCAATTTCCAATCGTCCACATATATACTCGGCGCATCGTTTTGCAGATCACTCCAGTTTCAGTAGTGTTTAAGTTGTAGTTTTAATTTGCGCTCTCATACTGCTACGATTAAGATGTTACGATTTAAATAAACTTAGAACTTTTATTCGGACTTCTGATCGTATGTTTCAACATGACAATGTAATACACAACGCGAACTACACACCTAACCTGTGAGCCATAGGCTTACAAATGGAAACAAAATTTATGAAAAGCACTTCGTGCTTTACATATTTTGTTTCCATTCCCTACTGCCAATACACACCGATGAAGCGCAATTTTAAGCTGAAAAACGTTCGTTTAATAACAATAAACTAAACTAAACTAATTGAAATTTTACGAGCCCACATGGCTAGTAAAATTTTAAGTAGAGTTCATACCCTGCATAAAGGTCCGCTTATATTCAAAGATGTTGCAACAGAATTGTAAATTTATGTCGTCTAAGGTAGGTAAAATACATATTAAAACTTCACTTTATAAAAACAAAATCAAAAGAAATAATTAGAAAGAAAATATAATAAAGTGTTGAAAATTTAAGTTTCAAGTGATAATCTTCATGAATAATAATGACCATTAACAGTGGTTATGATTTGATACTTATAAAATCTGTAAATTACGTACTTGTAGCCTGATATTCAATAGATTCAATAAAATTGCAGACTGTAAATCAGTAACCAGTAACCATACATGTTTGTTCTTTATATTAGATACAAGGCACATTGTGCTGTAATGATCGACTTTATGACGGGACGTTGTAAGAATTGAATTCAAAACATTCATAAACCATGCAACCCCCCCCCCCCCCCCCCCCACGTGATTTTGGTAATCGGGAGTTCGGGAGCATACATAGTCAATGATACCAAAAAATTTGATATTGTTATCCTGGAATGCGGCCTGCTACATTTTGTACTTTTGAAAAAGTTTAATGATCCAGTGGCGGATCCAGCGCCCCCTTTGCCGGGGGGGTCAAGGGGAGAATTTTGCTGATTTTAACTGAAAATTGGCCAAAATATAGGGTTTTTAATGAAAATTTTGGGTCAGTGCCGGGGGCAGACGCCCCCTCCGCACCCCCTGAATCCGCCACTGTGATTTTAACCATTCTATATGGTATGAGTCGGTGCATGCATGCATTTTTTGTTACTGAAAAGACATTTTATTAACATTTGTAATAATTATGCCGTGTACTCCAAAAAATAACATATTTGAAGAAAAAGACGTACATTTAGCATGTGGAAAATTCAAGTATTTTCATGGATATGCACAAATGCATGGACTAGCGGCGTTCTTTGCTCGCGAAAATATATATACGAGAAAATTTTACCTATGTATACTCGTCCCATATACTCTATTTTTTATCATGATATATGGTATACTATACTTGAATAAAAAAATCTTCGAGAGAAGTGCTTATTTGAATAATTTGTGGGGCTATATAATTTAGCCGCTAAAAGATGCAGGCGAGGGAGACAAAATGTGGCGGCTGTTCTACCTCAGAACAGGTGCGTCCTGAAGTTCACCGTGAAGTGATATATGTTTGATATTTTTGTTATATTTTTCTTTGACTGTTAAGAAATTGATTACTAAAAAACTAAAACAAATAAGCAAAACAAACAAAAAAAAAAAAAAAAAAAAAAAAGAGATAAAAAAAAAAAAGAATTAAAAATAATAAAAGAAAAAACGGGGTCGAGAGATTTCAGAATTAAATGGGAAGGTTGATTCCGTAATTTACAATGGAGGATCCTGAGGAGGAAGAAGTTATGGTAAAACATTAGACATCAATTGAATTATACAGATTTATTACATGTATCAGTATCCATCTATATATCAGACATTACTTTTCCTCCTTTCTCATTTGGTAATTATCGAATTTCCTCTGACGGCCTACTATATTGCATTGACCAGACGTCAGTGCGAAATTTTTTCAATTTACCATTTTTTCTTATTTTTGTAGAAATTTATTAAGAAAAAAATTATATATTTTAACAAACCAGATTTGTCTGGTATATCTGGTGACTTTTGGATCGTCTGATTGACCCAATCTCTTCTTCTTCTTCTTCTTCTTCTTCCATCAATCATTTACATCTTACTGGTGGAAAAGTAATTATTGCCGGCTCTGCTATACTTTCTCTATTTCCTTTAATTTCAAAGACTTGGACAGCACAAACTATACTGTCTCTTTTCAATAATTCATAGGTTCCGAGCATCTGTATCATTCAGAAATTGATTAAAGCTGTGATTTTTTTGTCATTTTCATTCATAATTTTTGCACATTGACACTCATCACCCAACAGAAATTTTCTAACTTAGGATGTTCGGCATGTTCGATGTAACAAACTGTTAAAATGGAAATGTAATTTTGAGGAAAATACATGTAGCTAACTTAAAAATGTTTTGACTGCATTTTCTCTCGTCAAACTTTAAGGACTGGAAATGGTCTAACGAATTAAACAGGTTAAAAACAGACACATAGCAACGGAAAACCACTATAAAAACCATGTATACATGTACCTGTAGATCATTGAAATTATAAAAAATTTCACTTAAATTAAGATATCTTTTTTCAATTTAAGGGCTACTGTAACGTGAACTTCGAGCGAAAAGTATTATCTACGGGGTTTGCCTCTGATTTACACAGAGATACGTGTATAATATCTATATATTGAATTTTCCTTATGACTGTCTGTCACTATGATTATATATCTTGAATCAAAATGTACATGAAATGATTTATTGAACAACAAAATGAATTAACTAAATGATATGTCAATATGAATTATGGCGTGCCAAAATGTATGTACCGTCCTACCACCTATGTGACGTACCCTAACTTGTTTGACCTACCACACGATGTGACCTGCCAAACGATATGACCTGCCAAACTGTGGTACGTACAAACATACTGGCTAACCAATGCACTTGACGTGCCAATGCTTTTACTAAGCAACCTAGACTTTATGTCTACCTAGCCAGTCACTCTAATACGGTAAATTAGCTCTGTTCGGGCTATGGCTCTATTCGGGCCTTTACCGTATTGAGTAAACAAAAATAATACCGTACCGATCAGATCTTCTTCTTCCAAGTTGACAGCGATAGTAACACAACCGAAGTGTAGTGAGAAATGAAGGAACTTGCCTTATATATAAGGACGAGTCCAAGTAAAATAGGGGTGATAGGGATATCTGGACGATTCCAAATTATAACTAATGTCAGATGAACGTTTACATTAATTACATGATATTTACAAGCATTTCTGTGGGTAAGACTGATTTTGTTACACTACCCACGCCTCCGATTACATTCGCCCCCGAATGTCAAAAACTTAAAGGAACAAAATCTTTTTTTTTTTCACTGCCATCTTTTCCTCTTTTTTTTATAATAATAACAACAATATGCAGTATCAACAAATTAAATACAAAGTATAAAAATGTTTAACAACAAATGAAAAGTTCTAACAAAAATGATTGTCACTTAGAAACAGGATGTTTGCCACTGCTTAATCACAAAAATCGTGTCATCATTTGAGGTAATGTCATTTACATATTAAAGAATTCCTCCACCTCCTTTATAACTTCTACAGAACGTCCGCCCTCCGTATATTTCGTGACAGTCACCTCCTTCATACATTTCCTGTACTTATTACACTGTACACCCACACTTTTTGTCTGCACAATGTCTGACTGGGTGGCAACACTCTCATGATCAGACGCGATCTGCACACCAACGTCACACAATTTAGCCTGCTTAGGCGGAGGTGCAACCACTGGCACATCTGGAGCACGTCTGACAACAGTTCGGCCAGATGCAACAGGTGATGGTGTTGTCGCCTTGCGCACAACACGGCCAACAATCAAATCAGCAGCACCTTCATCATCTCTGTCACTATCATCACTGGACGAATCGGATCCCTCGTCAGCTGACGAGTCATTAGCATGATCAAGAAGCTCTCCAGGATCTTGTGTATGCCAGTCGGATTCTTCTCCAGTCTTCTCTGTAGAGGTGCTGGGGACATCCTTCTTTCCGAGAGGAGTAAGAGGCGGAATAAGTCCTTTGTGTGCACGGTCCCTATGTCTCTTAACATTTGAGGGTTTATTGGACTTAAAGTCACACACATCACATGCATATTCAGTCAATTTACGTGTTTTTATACCTCAGTCTGACTTAGTCAAACTATCGATTGGTTCTACCATACCAACACTTATATTTGGTAATATCTGACCAGATTTGTCATGGACTGAACAAGGTGCTAAGACCCCATTTCTAGCAGGTACATGTAATGACTCGTCTAAATAAACTCTATAACAACCAACATTTCCTTCCACGAACAAGTCGATGCAATGATTAAATTTTATGGTTTTGTGTGCTATGTCAACTGAACAATCGTGATTCTTCATGAAGTCAAGCCCCAATATACCGTCTATTCCTATATCTGCTACTATAAACTTCTGAGTCATTGAAAAACTACCCATCTTTATAGGCAAAATGGTCGTCCAAAGTACTGACAGTGTTGAACCATCAGCAATGAGGATATCAGCATTCAATGATTCCAATGGCACATCACCAATATGTCTAGGTGCAATAAGACTAACAGTTGCCCCTGTGTCAACCAGTAACTTAACACCAGTGCCATTTATGTCAGCATGTATATAGAGACCCGATTGTCCGACCTTACTGGCTATGTCCATAGACCCGACAGACAACTTATTTCGTTCACCCTTTGAATTGTTCGTACCTGTATTGGCCTTGCCTTGATTTCGTTGGTTCTCAAGAGCAAGGAATTTACGACATTTCTTTTTGATATGCCCGTCCTTCCCACAAAAATAGCACTTAAGTCTAGGTTTACCCACTTGAGAAGGCAATGTCTGACCACTTGTTTGTTGACCTAACTTTTGATTGTCTTTAATATCTTTTATTTCCCTACGCATTTCGCTTAAGGCCTTGTTGGTATCCTCAAGCATTTTACGTACTAACGAGTTCTCGCGTGGTGCGTCGGCATCCGTACGCAGAACAAAGCCACCAACTTCCTCTCTTTTCTTATCTGCTTTATTAAAAGCATCAAGTTCTACGGCTAAACATATAGCTTCATTTAAGTTCTTAGGCCTTGACTGTTTAATGCGTAGTCTCATGTCAGAGCTATGTAGGGAGTCTATGAAATATTCAGTAGCTAATGTTTCTCTGACATCATTAGGGGCCTTGGCGTATGCCAGGTTGGTAAGCCTTCGTATGTCCTGACCTAATTCGGGTATGGACTCTGAGGCTTTTTGCTTTCTATCCTTAAGTTGCGCCCTATAGAGATCCATTTGATTGGAAGGCGCATATCTGTCTTCAAGGGCCTTAGATAAGTCATTGTAATTTTTACGGGACTGTACTGGTAAATTACCCAAAACAGCTTGTGCCCCCTCCCTTAGAGCGACTGCCAAATATAGACCTTTCTCATCCTCTGACCACTCATTTAATTGCGCACAAATATCAAAGTGCGATTTGAAGTCAATCCAAGATGACTTGCCATTGTACGTAGCAGGTTTTACAATATTTTTGCGATACCTGCTATACGTGGTGTCTGCACTATTTGACAATAATTGACCCTGTGACTGTGTACTATGTTGAGATGCGCCATGTGCGGTCCCAAGTCCGTCACTTGAATTTACATTGGTCCGTCTATTACTTATATTTGGATCCCTACTGTTTCGTCCGACTTGTCCCGTACCCGTACTAAATGTAACACGCCTATTCTGTGGAGATATATTTCTCCGTCGTGAGGTCGTACTTTGGCTTGTACTTTGTCGACTTACAATGGGTGTTGATTGTCGTGATATTTGATTTGCTAAACATGCCAAGTCGTACTCTAATTGTGAAATCTCGGTCGTCAAGTCATGTATCCTATCCATTCTGAACTAAATATTTTAATACACATATATATAAAAGAAAGAACCACCGCTTGCCACCAAAATATGTAACGTGAACTTCGAGCGAAAAGTATTATCTACGGGGTTTGCCTCTGATTTACACAGAGATACGTGTATAATATCTATATATTGAATTTTCCTTATGACTGTCTGTCACTATGATTATATATCTTGAATCAAAATGTACATGAAATGATTTATTGAACAACAAAATGAATTAACTAAATGATATGTCAATATGAATTATGGCGTGCCAAAATGTATGTACCGTCCTACCACCTATGTGACGTACCCTAACTTGTTTGACCTACCACACGATGTGACCTGCCAAACGATATGACCTGCCAAACTGTGGTACGTACAAACGTACTGGCTAACCAATGCACTTGACGTGCCAATGCTTTTACTAAGCAACCTAGACTTTATGTCTACCTAGCCAGTCACTCTAATACGGTAAATTAGCTCTGTTCGGGCTATGGCTCTATTCGGGCCTTTACCGTATTGAGTAAACAAAAATAATACCGTACCGATCAGATCTTCTTCTTCCAAGTTGACAGCGATAGTAACACAACCGAAGTGTAGTGAGAAATGAAGGAACTTGCCTTATATATAAGGACGAGTCCAAGTAAAATAGGGGTGATAGGGATATCTGGACGATTCCAAATTATAACTAATGTCAGATGAACGTTTACATTAATTACATGATATTTACAAGCATTTCTGTGGGTAAGACTGATTTTGTTACACTACCATTTACAAAAAGTACTTATATTGGTATAATTTTCATCTACCTAAAAGTGGATCTTAGCAACATTAAATGAACCTATTGAAAGCAGTTCCAGCCACTTCTGGTATTTTATGATGTTGATCTTCATTGGGGTATGGATGTGCATTTCAGAAGATCAATTGACCAATTAAAATGGGTGGATTTGTGTGAACATACACATTTGGAAATTATGATAAGGTGTCAGTAGAAAGTTAATCACATAAATTTTAGTTGGACTGCTTCCACCGCAAGTACTGGAAAGGGGGTGTACGGGAGGCTCCTACCGTAGTTACATTGTGCATTGAAGGCAATTTTTCTTATTCAGTTATTTCTGTCTTTGTCATGTTTGTTGCAGCCGATTCATGCATTTTTTTTTTATTCTATCTGAAATGGACCAATTTGAATTCCAACTGAATCATTGAAATTGATCTGCATGTTCAATTTGATCTTTTTTCGGCCATCTGTTTCTTTCTTATTTATCTGACATGCTGTAGAATCAACATCATCACCATTTGAAATCGGTTTTTATAATTCTGTCTGTTTCACAATGCTTATGTCAAATGTGCATGTGTTACTTACCAAAGTCACTGCAGATGCACATGTAATCCTAAGAATATAGAGTTTTAAAAGTAGTCTCAGATCTTGAAATTAAGAGAAAATAATAGGGTAATTTGAGTGGATTTGGATGTTGCAAGTAAAAAACATAAACCGCTGGATAAAAAATGCAAGTTAAGAAATATTTATTTATTTTTTTGAACTCAACCTAGTTTTCCAATTATTCTGCTTTTATTGGTGTGAAATTTTATTGTTTAATTTTAAGACCCTATGGTCGTTACATAAATGCTTAAATTATCTTCTAGTATAGTCATTAGATAAGTAGAACTCTTCAATTTTATTACATTTAAGGCTGTTTATTATTTTGATGTATGTTCGTGACAACCATAACAAATCACACATTCTGAATAGATAGTTAGGAATTCATCATAAAATATATTATTAAAAGATTCAAATTTTTTTTTCTGAATTTTTATTAGTTTTGAATTTAGATTGTAGATTTTGGATAATAGATTGTGGAAATTTTTTCCATGAGCTATATAATTTTAACTTGTTGCAATAAAAGTTAATTTCTAGGCCTGAGTCTAGTATAGGGGTGCTCAACTTTTCATCGTTTTTGAAAAATGAAAGCTAAGTATATCGAACTAATGCATAATGTTAGTATAGATTGTCTCTCTTGGAACTAACAATTTTAAAGCAGTGATGTCAACAGCGGATAGCATCCTTGAACACATAGAAGAAGCAGGATTTTAAAATGATATCCTTCCAGTAGAATAAAACAGTATAATATTCGGTCTTTCTTAACCAATCATCATATTGCTAGAAATTTGCCAAAGGATTTGATAATTGTTTATACAAAGTCATGTACATAAAAATGTGAACAATGATCTTTTTATGATGTTTTCAGAGAAAAGAGTTAGATTGGCTTCTGGAAGGTCAAGTTCATCAAGTATTATTAGACGTCAAGCATGTTCTTCTGGTAAGTACAACAGATATGTTACTGATAGAGTGAAAGTCCCATACATGTAATATGATTTTTTATGGTTAAACTTTCATTCATTCATAGTTTTCATATTTTCTGACTCAACGTAGTTTACTTTACTAAATCATGCATTGCTTAAAGTAATTTCAAACTTTAGAAAAGAAAAAAAAGAAACTTTTAAGACATTAATTTGCATGCTGATAATGATGTGTTTAATTCTAATTTCAGGAGAGCTGTAGGAGATTTCCACATAAGCCTGGCTTAGGTTTGTTTGTAACATTACATACATTATACATTATATACATCATACATATACATGTACATATTCCTAAGATGTTAGTTTAAAGAATAAAAAGTTTATGAATTTGCAATCTAAGCAAGAGTGAATGGTGATAGTTATGATATAGAATTGCTCCACTTGGTGTGGCAGATGAATTTATTGTGCTAGTTTTTTCGAAAGTTGGTAAATATTCCATTTTCGAGTTCTCAGAAACTGACTATTAAATACCTTGATATAACACATCAGACTACAGATATTCAGTATCTTGGCAGACTTTTGAATTGTTACGTCATAATTAATAGAATGTTTTAAGTTAGGTTTCCAGTGCTTCGTATGTGACGTCACAATGGAAAACGTCGCCAAAGTATGTGATATCTGTAGACTAGCTAACAAATGAAACATCTTGGTAATCATCTGTTGAGAAGTGTTTCACAATATGATAAAAATTTGACATGAGTTGCTAGCTTTGGATAATGATACATCATACTCTCCTACACTTTGGGTGTTTATTGTTCGGTAGCAATAAAACTAATGGACAAATTTCACATTACCGCAGTAGACCTGAATTTTATACAGGCCAAAACCCGACGTTACGGCATTTGATGTGATGTTTAACTGTGACGTTGAAACAGATCTATGATGTCATAATAAAAAGGGGCATTGGAGGGTGTGATGTCAGGTCTTGGAGTGTCTAAAATACAGGTCTGTTGGTAATGTGAAAATGGTCTATTGTATGTATACCATGAATACAACCTGAACTTTTACTACATCATTCTTCTCAGAATCACATTTTTATATAAGTTTATATATATTAATTATGAAAAATGATTTTTTACATATTTTCATTATAAAAAATAATTTCAGATGAAAATAGGAATTTGGTCACACCACAGAGACTTCTCCTTACTTCAGTGAAGTAAGTATATTAGATATGATTGGACTACATCTATGTCATAATTCATCGCACAATACATGCATAGCGAAGTAAATCTTAAAAGTACTGCTTTGTGAAATTTTCATGGGTGGTTTTGTATTTATTATTAAGTGTTTTGTTCTCACCATACTGCATTTGTCATTGTAAAATTTGCTGATTCATCTTAATGTATCCTAGCTTAATCTATTTGCCTTTCTTTATAATTTTTCTTGTGTTGATTCAGTGGTAACAGCGGTCAGGTGAAATGTGTGGTGACAATGATAGGGGACAGTATATGTGATGGGGTAAGACTTACTATGATATAGTGTTGTACATTGGAGGACGTTTAAGAATCGATTAGCGGAAAATAATCGGAAATAGTAAACCGATCGATTATCGATTTAAATCCGAAAAAAAGTCCATGAAAAATGGAACATAAAAGATAGAAAAATTGTTTTTTTCTGCATAAAATTCAGAAAACTTGTCAATGACTGAAAACAAAATATAACATGTATAAAGCAAACAATTTCAAAGTGTCTGCCTGTTTACATGCAAGACAACAAGTAATAGTTTTTGTTACATGTGAAAAGAGGAAAATAAATACCTTTACACAAAATAGCTTTCTTTCTACGACAATGGATTGTAAGAAAAGGAAATTGATAATCGGAATCGAAAGAGTTTTAGCGATTGACAATCGATTGTCGGCGACAATTTGTTCATTACTACTATGATAATCATCATTATTGCTTTCATTATTTTGATTCTGTATGATGGAGATGCATGTACATGTATCTTTCATTTTTAGCTCACCTGAGCCAATGGCTCAAGTGAGCTATTGTCATAGTGTTGCGTCTGTCGTCCGTCGTCCGTCGTCGTCGTCCGTCGTCGTAAACTTTTCACATTTTAAACTTCTTCTCCAGAATGGCTGAAGGGATTTTGATGAAACTTGGTAGGTATGAAGTACTCATGGTCCCCTACAAGTGTTGTTGTTTTTCGTCCGGATCCATCAACAGGTGGCGCCACCACAGCCAATAGTAGGTCACAGGGGGTACCCTCCTATGACAAACTTCTTCTTCAGAACCGAAGCATGTATCGACAAACCGAAAGCATCAGGATGATCTAGAGAGATGTCTTAAGAAGTGTTGTTATTTTTGGTTCCACTTCGAAGTCAAATTTTTGACGCGTTTTTGACGTCTTTTTGGACTTAGTCAGAAATGCACATTTTTGCACTATTTCTTTAAATAACTCAATAAGTGTATGATTTTACACACTCATTTACTGCATATTTATCATATTTAACTTACTTAATGCTTTGATATGTATTTTAGGCTTAAATTTTATTTTTTTGATTTTTTATGAATTTTTTTCTTATGTAAAAAGGAAGGGGGGGGGATGATTTTCATACATTTTCTGCTTCTTTTCTATAACCACTCTTCAGATTGTCATGACATTTTGTAGATATGAGGTACTCATGCATGGTACCCTACAAGTGAAAGAATTTTGTCAAGATATCCACTTTTAGATTTTTAAGGAATATTTTTGGCCTAGGACATCTTTGGCACGCATAAAAACGAAAGAAAAAAGGGGGTCAGGCATACCTTTTCTGCAAAATTCACTTGTTTAATGACCCCTCCTTCCGAATTGAAAATTTGCTAATTTTTATATATTTTCAAATCGATCTATTGATTACATAAAAGGCAAAATCATGTTCAAAACTCAATTTCTACAGACAGCAGGGAATCATACATTGATTTAATGTGCTATTTTTAAATTTTCAATAGTTATGATCAATGAGGTGACACCTTTTATTCAGCCCAGTTCACCAGTCAAAAGGGAAGGGATTCCCTGCTAAAATGATTAATTGTAGTTACACCTTCTAGGTCAGAGACAACCAAATCATTTTCCATAGGCCGTAATGTTAACGAAATGCCTTATAACGTCTATACTAACATTGCTGGCCTTGCATGTTATATACCGATTTGTTCATTGATTCAGGCTTTATACGAAACTAAATTAAAAAATATAGCATGACCTGCTCTTTTTCGCACTATTTGCGTCACAAGGTACCCCGCAGAGAATTTTCAAATTTTCCCGCGCCCGTCCCCTTTAGCGGATCGGGAGCTAGGGAAATATCCGGGTATCGACATTTTAATTGCACTTATTTTTTACCTATATATATCATATTCAAACAATATACCAAAAGAAAATAGAATTGATAGCCAATCACATCTTCTGTCACATTTAAAATAACAGGCCCCCTCACCCTACAGGTTTTTCTCCAATCAGAGCCGGCCTTTTAGTGGTCTCTGACCTATAACTGTAACTGTAAACAAAGTCGCTGTACTTTAGATTTGATCCGTTTAATTCCTCCACAACCCTTTAGTACTGCGATACATTTCAGGAGATACAGTGCAAACGGAATAGATTTTTATTTAATGTGCATTATACTTGGAACACTTTCATAATGGTTATCATTCATGTACTTGGAACACTTACATATACTTGTTATCATGTATAAAGTTTGCTCGAATTTCCTCTGTCTTAGACTCTCTTAGATGAAGTAATTTACGGACTGATTTCTTGAAGAAACGTCGAATGAGTAATCTCTTCCTCTGGATCATGAGGTTTGATACACCGTACACTGCTTTTTGGAAAACAAATTGGCCCAATTTCTGCACAATTCACTTGAATTGATAAATATTGGATTAAAACGATTTTAACTGTACGTTTCATGTATTTGAGATGAAATCAATACTATTCAAAAGCATTCTTAGATTTCAGTATACTTTAATATGAATAAAGGCAAAACCGAAAAATCTTTGTTTTTTATGCCCCTGGAATAAAAGATTCGGGAGCATATAGTTTTTGGCCTGTCCGTCTGTCTGTTTGTCTGTCTGTTTTCCGAAAAACTTTAACATTGGGCATAACTTTTGAATGGAAGCTGGTGATAGAGGTTTCATATTTCACATGTGTATTCCTTGTGACAATACCTTTCCATTGATACCAAAATTTTGACCTCGTGACCATAACCTTGACCTTTGACGTACTTTTCAAAAACTTAAACATTGCGCATAACTTTTGATTGGTTAGTGATAGGGCTTTCATATTTTACGCTGACCCTGACCTCTCACATACTTAACAGAAAATGGCGTTTATACTAACAAAGATGCCACCGGGGGCATTCTCGTTTCACAAACACAGCCTGTCAGGCTTTATAATTTCTGGCATGCTAGCTATCAATAATGAAAGGTATGGTCGTTCAGTTTTAAATAAACTTGATTTATGAAATCATTTCATTGTTTTATTCTTTTTCTGCTGCGCATTAAAGTGGGATTTTACAATATGATTTTATTTTTGATGTTGCATAATTGGACTATACTAGTTGGGCATATGACTTAAAAAAAGTTATTGTTTTGAAATGTGACTATTTTTTCTTGTTTGTACTTTTAAAGGTTGTCTGAAAAAAAAACTTCTCTGCATCCGGCAAAAATCTTTTTAGAAAGGTTGTGGGCTAAAATCCCGGTACTGGCACTATCAGTATTAAATAGCAGTATGTCAATTAGAGCGTGCATGGGTATCAGGTGAGCGTTGTGCCCCCTGGGGCTCTTGTTTAACCGAGTTGCAAAACTTAGCTCTTATAATTTGATGTGTGACGGGAGAGCGTCTGGGCAGTTGGGAGGGCGTCTGGTCATGCAGGCGGGCATGAACAATTGGTTTCCAGACTCATAAATATTAAATCAAGTATGATACATGTACATGCTAGTGTAATGAAACTTCATACACTTACTCACCATGAGTCAAGGATGACCCCTATTGATTTTGGGGTCCAAAGGTCAAGTTCACAGGACTCCGATTATTGAAAACGGTTTCCAGACCATACTAGAGCATGTATCGAACCTGTAATCATGAAACTTGGGAGAAGTGTTTCTCTTGAATCAAGGATGACCCCTATTGATTTGGAGTCGAAAGGTCAAGGTCACAGAACTTTGATGATTTCCGAAAGATATTAGAGCCTGCATAGCACCTATAATCATGAAACTTGCCAGAAATGTTTCCCATGAATCAAAGATGACCCCTATTGAATTTGGGTCCAAAGATCAAAGGTTAAATTTATAGGACTCAGGTAATTGAAAATGGTTTCTGAATTATATATGGATGTTTATCAACCTGAAATGTGCTAGTAATGTTTCCCACCTGTCGAGACCATATAGTTATACAATTCACATATATATTCATACTTACATTCAAGTTTTGCAACTTGGCACTTTACTTATTTGATGCATTTTAGGCTTATTTTTGATTATTTTAATTTTAAGGGGACCAAGTCTTGTCAGCTTAAAACATTGATGTGACGTCGTGCCTTTGTTCTAACAATCTGAAAATTATCTTGGACTGTCCAATGTCAAATTTAGGTCGCATTTATTAGAAAAAAATAAATGCTACCTAGATTTACATGATTTAGTATTGGACAGTCATAGGTAAATGTACTTTGACATCTACATGTTACCTGTTACAATCCTTATTTACAAATCACATGACAAAAATTCCATGTATTGGATGAAAGAAATCGTAGGACTTTTATTTCAATTTTTGCTATTTCTTTCATTTTTATGTCAATTATATTTCCAAGTTTACAAAATCCAGCACAGTCTAGAATCGGCTGTTGGGTCAGGTATAATGGTGTTTACTGTAGATACGATGAAGTGTTAGCACAATAGTTCAGTCTGGTTGATTTTATTTTTTTTTTTTGTCCTAATTTCTGTGAATACATGTACATTCTTTGATTTATAATTTAGATTTTTGCTCGACTTCTTCAAGAATTTTTCTTTCATATAACCATGCACATACATGTAGTTCATGTAGTACATGTAAGTGGAGCTATCCCTGTTGATTTTTTCGGTATTTTTTGGCTCTGCATCATTCAGAAGATTATCTATATAGCTGTTCGGAAAAGTTTACGACGATTATAGAGACGCAGCTTTTTATTCTATATCCAAAGAAGATAGAAACTAAATTGTAATCAAGTGTTCTCATCAATTAAAAAAAGATACATCCAAGACTAAAATTGCATCTTGAATTACGGAATATATCTGTGTCATACATTTTCACAATTTTGAATGTATTTTGAGTCATTGAAAATTCAAGTTCGATTATCTTTTTCCATTAATGACTTCCTACTGCTAGTAGTGAGAATGTGAACAGGTAAAGAACCTGAAGTGATTGCATTTCGTTACAATAATTTCAGACTATTAACATTATAAGAATGAAAGATTGTACATTAAGAAATAACAGCTACTGTCCTGTTCACTAAATCCAGAGCACCCTGTTTTGGCGATTTATTTTGTCATCTGCAGAATTTTCCTATAAATTATAGTTTCCAAGAATTGACCTCCTTTAGTCGTAACTGGATATTATCTTCAACTCATCCTTACAGCTGCCTGCAAACCACAATATGAAAAATAAAATGTCTACGGGAAATTCCCATGTTAATTTCAAGCGGCCGCCATATTGTTCTCCGTGTCAACAATAGTAAACAGTGACGTCAAAGCTTCCGACGTCACACATTTTCAGCGATTTTACTATAGAAAATCCCTGTAGACTTTTTATTTCCCGTCCTATTTCTAACTTTATTGACGTACAGCCAAAACAATGGTATTTTCTGTTACGACTAAAGGAGTACTATAAAATTGATATCTTTTTGGAAGTTGACAGTATCATATTTCAGAGAAAACAGGGTGCTCTGGATTTAGTGAACAAGACAGTAGCTAGCGGTGGCTTGTTGTCCAGTAATTCTCAGAGTCGCATGAACTAATTAAATTATCACTGAGCCGCGAAGCGGCAAGGTGATAATTTTATTGGTTCATGCGACAAGGGGAATTACTGGACAACAAATAGAAGCTAGCTAGTTTTTATTTCTAATCTAATATTGTTCTGCACGAGATCTATGGCATGTGAATGGGCAGAGCTTAGCGAACTGGAAGTTTGTTGGAGATTTTGCGCCAGGCGAGTTCTATAGTACATATAGGGAGAAAATCTCAACATGCTCAAGTAATGGTAGAATTATTCATAAGACATGTCTTGTCTTTAATAGGATATAAGCTTTAAACACAAACAAGGCAAAGACCACCATGTGTTCAGGACATCTATAGCAAATAGACATTGGAAACTTCAGCAGGTAAGATTTTATCATTCAATATTGTACATATTCATATTTGTCTGTCATGTACTATTGGTGCTATTTGTTGAAGAAATGACAGCTAGCTGGCCTTAATTATTTGTCCAATAGTTCCCTCAGTCCAATGAAGCAATCAAATTATCACCGAGCAGCTAACTAGTTGTTATTTCTATTCTAATATTGTTCTGCAGATGACAATGGGCGGAGCTTAGTGGACTAGAAGTTTGTTTGAGGTTTTACACCAGCTCATGAAGGGAGAAAATTTCAAGTCATATTAGAATTATATATTTTATAAGTTGTGTCGTAACCATTGTGAATGGACACAACGAAGATTGCTTCAGTAGCAAAATCCATATCATTTAAGTACATGTACAAAATGTCCTTAAAAATTAACAAATTCTTAAGATCTGGGTTCAAATGTATACAAGAATTTTTAAGGACCTTAGAAGTACTGTAAACAACTTTTTACTTTAAAACACATTTTATGTGCTGAATTTGATTTCTTTGGCGAGTTTCGCCAATAGCAATCACAAGCATCATGTGACCTGAAATTTGTGACATGCTTACACCCCAAAAATGTTTTGATCGAGTGAATAAGATAAAAAAGAAATCAACATATCCTCACAAATTTCAACTGTTACAATTCTAACATGTCTAAGACTCTTGGAACTTTTGTGCCATGCATTGAACCTGTTTTTTGTGTTAAATTACATGTATTTCCAATTTACAAAGTTTTACTGACTCAGTCTCAGAAAATCCAATATTTAAATCCCATAAGATATATTGATATCATTCATAAATAAAGAAGCGAAACTCGCCATCAGTTCCTTCAGAGCTTTGATTTATACCAAAGTTTACAAATGTATTAAGTTGTCAAAAGCATCTTTATTATTTTCCTTTTCAGTTTATTTGATTGAATTAGAGGTAAAAGCTAGCGGTACTTTCTATCAATACATTCTATGTAGTTATTTAAAAGGAATTGTGAGAATAATTATATACAAAGAATTGAGGAACTTCGTGTTTCCTTGTTAACAATAATGACTGTTTGTCATAGAGAGTTAACTTGATTAATTGTAGGTTCAGGATGCAGGGAATTTTCTCTTTTATGCCTTAGATCTCCTACAGAATCACAGTGAGAACACAAAATATACATCTGCTAAGGAAGTCCTCATTGTAAGTACATGGTATTTGATGTATGTTTGAAGAATCTTATGGAAATAAAAACTTCAACTGTTTTGTAGAAAGATTTCATATTTTCCCAGCACAATTACCCTAGGGTTGGGTGGGTGATGTTTTGTATTTTCCCAGCACAGTTAACCTAGGGATGGGTGGATGATATTTCTCTGTAAAATAAATGCAGAAATTCAAATTCTGAAAATAACACAAGAGGGCGCTAGTGAAATTAATTTGGGCTGCTTGTTAAAATCCACTTTGATTGGAAGTATCACTGATGTGAATTTGGTGTTCGAAGCACGTGTCTAGTGCATGAAAATTGGTTTGAAATTTTCTTCAAGAGGTTGGAACCCTTCCGAATTATCGTAGTAGGTTGGCCCACACAGCGGAGGGCCATACATGTGTCCTTCACTTCCAATTTTCTTCAAACTTTGTATGTAAGCTGCCCATAAATTTTATATAGAATTTAGTTCATCAGATGAAAAACTTGAAGAAGGAGATAATTTACATGTTAAAAAGCCAAATTGTCTGATTTTATGTTGATGAATTTTGATTGGGATATATAGGGCTATCAAGTTATAATTGTAAAAAATTCAATTCAATTTTGAAGTACATTTTGTAATTAGCACAAGGCAATAATGCCATTTATTAAGTGATCAGGTATTTTGAAAATTTTATTTTGGTCTACTCATTACAATAGGGACCTGGTTTAGTGTTGGTTCACCCTGCATATGACCTTGGTCAACCAATGTCTGACCAGGTCTGTATAGCCACTAGTAGGCCTCATCAAAAGTCGATAATTGTATATTAAATGTACATTAATCTTTACTTTAACATATTTATCATCCGTGTACTTTAAGGTATCTGATGTACAATAGGGCGTTTTTCCATGCCTGGTAAGGTACTATGAACTATATACTTTCTGAAAGGTTATAATGCCCACTGCTAAGAAATAATAAGTTGAGGGCCAGAAAAACAAAGGGGAATAACTGATGAAGCATTTAAATTGTCTATTTTCTCTATATAACATATGCAAAATAAAGTTGTACAGGAATTTTTCCCCTTTGATTTTGAAGGCCTGGGAGTCTTATCTTTGTACTCAGAGCATTATTTCCTTTCAGAAAATATATAGTTCATAGTACCTTACCAGGCATAAAATTTACCATACTTTACAATGGAGATGATTAAAACACTATGTAAAATGACTCTATTGTACACCGGATACCTTTAACCCACCTATGCTTTTTGTCTGCAGAATCTGAATGTTGTTTGATTCAATGTAAATACACCAGGATTTAAAATGGTGATTTCTATTTGTTTTCAGTTATTGGACACAATTATTGACAATATAAATCAGGGAAGGACCTGTCTGGCTTACCCAAAACGGAAGTCAGTAGAGGAACTTGTAAATAACTCAAATATGGTAAGTACATTAGACACTTATCATTCAATTTGGTCCAAGAAACCAATGGCACTATCACATCATTTGCTTTATTAAATTGAAGCATATTCCTGGAGTAAAGGGGGAGGGAAAACTAAAATGGCACATGTACCAGTGATGTCATTGGAATATAATTAGATCTTATGCATAGAACAAAAGAAATACTATTTTGCTCACTGAATATCAATGAAATGATGATCAAATTTGTTTGTGAAAGGATCTATGATTTCTTGTGCCATTATTTTGTCGATATTTTACAAGAGTTGAGTTTGTCTTTTGTTTATACAAAAATTGACTCATTTTAAGATAAATGAATAAATATAACTAGGAAAATGACTCTTTATGAAAGAGACAATACAGACTTTTACAGCATTGTTCTTTTCTTTGAATATTTATTCAATTTTTTCTATCTTATTGAAATTGTCAAAAGTCATTGAAGTTTGCGCTTAAAGTTTTATCTCCTCTCCTTATAAAGTATCTGAATGCTTAGCTTGAAGTTCATTGATAGATTACCAGATGCCTTAATCATGTTAATTAACATTTAAAACTAACTTTGATGACTTTCTTTTCACATTTAGCAAAGCCTCTACCCTCAAGTGCCAAATGATGTTGCCTTAAGTTTTTATATCCATGCCTCAAAGCTTGTCTTATCTGTCTACCAGTTAAATACAGGGAGTGGAGCCAACGCCCACAAATCTGACATTACTGCCAGACAACAGGTAAGAATTGTGACGTACTGTAAAAAAAAAGAACTTCCTAATCTGTCTTTGTTGTACAGAGTTCATTCTCTTAAAGACTGCAGTGTATCTGAAATTACTGTAAATGCGTAATGACATTGTACATATTTTATTTGAAGCATGTTTTCCTTGAGTTTTATGCTCGTTTCCATTTGGAGATGCCAATTAGTTTATAATGGGAAATAACTCTGAGTAGTATGTTTGAAGTACAGATTTTACGATCTGTCTATGTTATGTGGGAAAATATGAAGGATATTGCAATAAAAAGGCTCTTATTTGAATACTGTAAACATGGTTATTTTCGCCGGGGGAAAATTTCGCGATTATAACAGGAAGACGTTACGCTTGGGGGCAATTTTCTCGATAAAAATGCATTTCCCATTGTAAGAATGCAGCTGGGATATTTTCGTGCAGGGGAAATTTTCGTGATGTCAATACATTTGCGAATTACCCCCACGCGAAAATTTCCACTTTAACATTACATGTACATGCAGTATAAAGGAGTCATTTCATTAATTCTCTCACTGACAGAATGCTTGACTAGTTTTCTTTTTTCCCCAACTCTAGGTTGAGTGTACAGTTTCATGGTTGAATGAATGTGTGATGTTACTGACAATGGCTTTACAACACTGCCAACAGCTCAAGGATAAGGTAATACTAAGTACATTCAATTTGTCTATTGTGAAATACAGTGTTCCTTTAATGCTTGTTATAAGATTTTAAACCTTTGGACTAGTGAACTTTTATGTTGACCTTCTTTTCAAAAACTTTGACTTCATTAAATTTCTTGAAACATAAAAGGGAGGCTTTTTAAAATACTTCATGTGTGAATTTCCTTTCTAGTTGGTCAATAGATTCTACAGAGCTTATGTTTTTGTTACACTGTACATATTACTGACTCAAAATAAATATTACTTGACTTTACTACTTTTCATTTGAGACCTTGACATTTGACCTAGTGACCTTGACCTTGAAGGTTGACATTCTTTTCAAAAACAGTAACCTTGGCTTAAATTCTTGAACTGTAATGGGCATGACTTCCATAAAGTCACTGGTCACAGGAAAAATGTACTTAAACTCGTGGTTTTTAGATGATAACTACGGATTTTGAGGTCAAAGATGAAGGTCACTTTTTTGATGAATAGACCACAAATAAAGATTTCAGATGATAACTCAACATCTCTGTAACTTATTTAAAACAAACAGTATATGATATCATATGAATGCTGGATGAATTGGAGGGGGAAAAGTTTAATATTGTATTCAGGGTCGGTAGGTCAAGGTTATATCATGATTATGTGAAGGTTTACTTTGATGTACTCTTTATTCATTCTGACTTATATATGAATGTATGTTATCTTTTATAAATCTATATTTTAGGTGCAAATACTACAGCAATTTGAAAACAGTGAAAGTACAAGACTATAAGTAGTGTATAGTACAAGTATGACTGAACCCTTCAAACAGAAATCCAAACTTTATAATGGCAGAATTGAACATTTTATCAATGTGGATTGTCTCCTGTTCGTAGTGAGACAAATTCCATTCAAAATGTCAGGGATGTTAGAAATGTTTGACAAAAATATTTGATTCATAGAATTATTGTGTATGCAACTTAAGTCAAGCCATGCAAAATTTGTTTGTTTCTCAAGTAAATAGTGTTTTCTTCCATTTAATTTATTTCTTCTTATACAAACAATATAATACAAGATTCTTTTGATCTCAACTTCAGGGACTTAGTATAGGCAGGGCAGTGGAGGGGGAGGGATATTGACTTATTCTCTGATTTATGTAATTGCGTAATTTTTATGTAATTGCATAATCAGCATGTAAACTTTTTTATTGTGAACTAAATACTCTCAAATAAGAGTGATTGTTGATTAAGATGTACCATCATGCTGAAAATAGAGACACACTTTTACATTACATAGATGAGAATAACGGAATAATCATGCTTTCTTAATGATTTGTTGAAATGAATATGACTTGTCTATGTATGACAAAGGGGTAGGGCCATGATACCCCTAAATCGGCCCTTGATGTTCTCTTAAAATGAATTTCATGAGGACTACTTGATATCTCTCATGAAAATACACGAATGTTTACCGCTTTTCATGAAAAGAATAATATCACCAAACAATGTGCCATTTAACTGTAATGACGTCATGAAGTGACGTCATTTTGGCGTTATTGACAAAATATGGCGAAAATTGCTGGGAATTTTGTCTTTTGTCGTAGAATTCAATGTGGCCGCATGCATTAACTGAGATAAAACGTTTATGACAAAAGGATATAATGATAATCTTTCACAATTAAATTTTCCATCATAGTTAATGCATGCGGCCATTGCTAATTTAATAGAAATATTGAGTTTTTGCAACAATTTCGCCAAATACGACCTTTTTTGGTGTTTTTAAAGGGCTAAAAGGTGTTGATAAAAGCAATGTTTACAAAAAGTAGATTCGTGATTCAGTAGAGAACGTTTCAAAATGTCAAATAACAGTTAAAAATTATATGAAGTACAATGTTCAAAATTTATCAAAATTAGGGCCAATATCGGGCTTCGTGGCCCTACCCCTTTGTGTGTTTGGGAGTACCTGAGAAACATGATTTCTTTTATATTGCTTTGGTTAGAGCTTTTATGAGTATAAAAAATCAAAATGTACATGGTCATGAAATTTGAATATATATTAATATTATTGTTGAGTTTTGCAAGATTTAGTCTCAAGTTTCGAATTTTTTAAATAGTAATGTTAGCAGACAGCTTTGAGATGAACATTACATTATTACATGTACATACATATATAGGTCAATCACAATGGTGTTACAATTGAAAAAAATAATGTTATTAATATTTTTAAAAAAGGAACATATTTTTACAATATAAACAAGCGGGAGAAGCGAAAAGTTAAACATACGAGGGATGATTGATACATTGTGAGCCTCGGTTTTCTGGGACACGGAAGGTATTCTGCTGATAGATAATCTCCAAAAAGGACAAACAATCAATAGCATATACTATGTTTCACTTCTGACACAGTTACAGGAAAATATTAAACTTAAGTGCCACGAAAATCTCGCTAGTTAAAGGTGTTTTGTTCCATCAAGACAATGCTCTTGTCCACAAGTTTGTCACTGCCATGGCTGCCATTCGTGATTGTGGCTTTAATTTGATTGAGCATTCACCTTATTCACCTAATCTTGCTCCATCAGACTCTCATCTATTCCCAAAACTGAAAGCATCTATTCCTGGCACCCACTTTCAGTAAGATGATGATGTCATACTTGCAGTGGATGGCTCTCTGACCAATCAAGATAAGGAGTTCTTTAAGTAGTATTAAGGCCCTTGAAAACCAGTGGCAAAAGTGTATAGATACTGAAGGGGATTATGCAGAAAATTAATGCAAAATATCTGATAAAATTCAAATCGTTCAATACGAGGCTCACAACATTATCAATCAGCCCCCTATGTGCATTATGATATATGTAAATGGATGATACAGTGTATTTGTTTATAGTACACACAATGGAGTGCAGCATTCAATTTTCTTTGTGGAAATGTAGTAAAGAGACATGTACATTTTCACTTCTATTGATTGTACATATATGTTAAGATTTTGAATAATTTCTTTTCATAGAAAGTGCCTTAAATTATTAATTCATCGTTGCATAGTCATTAATCAATGAATGATAATACATGTATATTATAAATAAATTTGATCATATACCTGTAGAGGTAATGTTTAATGTTTTCATGTTATCTTGTAATATAGATAATTGCATATTTGATTTACAGATTATTCCATTTAGAAATATTTGCAATGAAAGTGATCAAATTATATGTCACTATTCAATTTGTGGATTTGAATATGTCAAAACAGTTTATGTAAGCAGAATGATTATGAATTTTTATGTTTTTGTGAACTGTAATTTATTATGTATTCTTCATTCATTCTTTAAATGCATTTCAATCTTTATTTATTTATTTCCTTGATGTTCTGCTTGAAAGTGAAGTAATATTCTTTTCAAATTCCTTTCTTGCTCAAAAGTCGGGAGACTGAGCTAATTTACATATAAATATCATTCCACTGTCTTTGTTGTTATCCATAGACAAATCTTTTACCAGGGCTATATCTCTTGAACTATAGTTAGTATGGCTTTGATGTTTTAAGTTTAGATACCTTGCAACAAGACCTTTTATTTGAGACCATGACCTTTGAACTAGTGACCTTGACCTTTGATTGAACTACTTTTCAAAAACTATAGATATAGAGTTGGGCTTTGATATTTCGCATGTCACCTTCTAAAAGACCATTTATTTTAGACCTTGACATAGTAGTTTAACCTACTTTTTTTAACCTGGACTGTTACTCTTGAATGGAAAGGAGTAGGGCTTTAAATATGTAGATACCTTGTGACGAGACCCTCATTTGGGACCATAGACTTGGGAATTGGACTTTGACCTACTTATAAAAACTTTAATCAGGACTATATTGACCTACTTATAAAAACTTTAATCAGGACTATATCTCTTAAAATAGAAGGAGTAGGGCTATGATATTTCACATGTAAATACATTATGACAAGACCTTTCATTAGAGATTATGACCTTTGACTGGTGACTTTGGCTTTGATATATCACATGTATATATCTCATGACACAACCTTTCAATTCGACCATAAAATTGAACCTATTGACCTTGAACTTTGACCTACTTTAAAAAAATCTGAAACCTAGACTATATGGATAGGGCATTGGTATTCAAATATGTATTCCTTTTGACAAGACTATTGTTGTTTGTGTATGTACAATGTCAGGTTAGTCAGCTTCTGAGCTGTGATGGAACTTCAGGAAGTACTCATCAAGTTTTCATAATTAATGAAATGGAGAAAATGATTTCATCAGTCTTGTTTTCATTTGAATTGTACATTATTGTGCAAGAACTGTGCCAATACTTTTATTTGAAGAAGAACATTTATGATTTACCTACATGTTCATTTACATGTTGATATAGATTATCATGATTATTCCTCAGTACATTGATTGTTGATTTGAAAAAATGTCAATTTCAGAACTTATATGTCATTATTGTTATTCCATAATTATAATACTTTCCATTCCCTTATACATGCATGATGTTTTATTATTTAGTCAATAAAATTTTTAAAATCTATATTTTCTAGAAAAGATTTTTAGCTCTACTGGTCATAGACCAGTCGAGCTTATGCGATACCCCGTTGTCCGGCGTCTTCTCCGTCTGTCTGTCCGTCCATCCGTAAGCAATTCTTGTGCTCGCAACTCCTCTGAAACTATAAGAGATAGAAATGTAACTCTTTTTGCATCACACTTGGTATGTGTTCTAGTTATGCACCTGACATTTTGTTTGAACCCCTGACCCCCAGAGTCCTAGAAAATGGGCCTGGTCATTTTCTCCTATATAACTCGATCTATGTCATCTTGTGCTTGCAACTTCTCTGACACTATAAATGACGGAGACTTAATTCTTTTTGCAATATGATGGGTCTGTGGTCTAGTTAAGCACCTGATATTTTCTTTGACTCCCTGACCCCATGGTCTTTGAAAAAGGGTGTGGTCATTTTCTCCTATATAACTCTATGTGATCTTGTGCTCGCAACTCCTCTGACACTATAAATGATGGAGACTTAATTCTTTTTGCAATATCATGGGTCTGTGCTCATAATGTGCACCTGATATTTTGTTTCAGCCCCTTACCCCCATGGCCAGGGTCTTAGAAAATGGGTGTGGTAATTTTCACCAATATGACTCTATGTAAAACTTGTGCTCGCAACTCCTCTGACACTTTAAATGATGGAGACTACATTCTTTTTGCTATATGATGGGTCTGTGGTCTAGTTGTGCACCTGATATTTTGTTTGAGCCCCTGACCCCCAGGGTCTTAGAAAATGGGTGTGATATTTTTCACCTATATGACTCTATGTAATCTTGTTCTCTCAACTCCTTTGACACTATAGATGATTGAAACTTCATTCTTTTTGCAATATCATGAGTCTGTGGTCTAGTTGTGTACCTGAGCCCCTGACCCCCAGGGTCTTAGAAAATGGGTGTGGTCATTTTCTCCTATATAACTCAAATGTAATATTGTGCTCGCAACTTCTCTGACACTACGGTATAGATGATGGAGACTTAATTCTTTTTGCAATATGAATCATGATGGGTCTGTGGTTTAGTTGTGCACCTGATATTTTGTTTGAGCCCTAGACCCCAGGGTCTTAGAAAATGGGTGTGGTAATTTTTTCCTTTATAATTGTGCTCTCTTCTCTTCTAAATCTATTAATGATGGAGAGTTAATTCTTGTTAAGTCTTGTTGTTTCGTTGATAGGTTATTTGAGCTTGTAGCCCCTGGCCCCTATGATCTTGGAAGATAGGTGTGGCATTCTTTTTGAAATACTATATCTCGGATATTATGAATTATATGAGTTAATGGATATGTTGTTTTGTTGTGCTACTTATAATTTGTTAGAACGCCTGCTCCCTATGGTCTTTGGTTTAAATGAAAAAAGAAAGATAATTGATGTTTTAAAAAAACAACCAGGAGAGCTACAGTCTCGTTAGAGACTTCTGGTTTTTATTGCCAAGGAAAATTTGATACATCTTGCACATTTTTTTTTTCGCCATGAGGATGTTTTGAGTGTCAGGGGTCATACTTGTTCAGAAAGCATCATAACACCATAGAAGTCTGAAATATATTTTAATAGGATTCCATTATCTGTGAATTGCATTTTAGTGTCGCCTGCAAAGCATAGCAACACTTAGGGATCACTTTGTCCGTCGCTCCATCTGTCTGTCACACTTGGATGCCACACCCTAAAACGTGATTCCTGAGTGTGGCTTTGTTTTACAGGCGACACATGCATTCCTTGGAATTATTTTTATACGATCAAGGTCAAAGTTCAAGGTCACTGTTGACAGTTTTTGACATAGAGAAATGCTAGCACAGGATGCACTTGATATTTACAAAAAAATAGATTAAGAAATCATCAATTGACAAATTAAACCAGGAAAAATGCAGAATCAAACATAACAAATATACACTCTGCAAAGGAGAGCTTGAGATCCAGATTTAATTTTTTTTTCAGGCAACAATAGGCCACAATAGATTTTGTTTTAATTCAGATCTGAAATAAGGCAAATTTTCTTTCCAGACAACCAGTGTAATACTATCAAAGTCGAGGTAGGCTAGAATAAAACATGAAATATACACGTCACAATTGTTTGACATTTCTCAAGTCTTAAGGGAAGTTAGCTTTATTACTCTAGATCTGGATGACCTTAACTTGTGACGATAATTGATTTTTTATCCCCTCTCCCAAAATATGATGACAGATAAGTATTTCCTGTCTGCCAATGGCATCTTTTGTTTTCTTACTCTTCGAACATTGGATATATGGATACTTGTCAGAAGTAGAAGACGTATATTGATTAACATGTCAAAGTCACGAAATAAACTTCGAAATATGTCTTTCCACATCAATACTTTGGATTCCTTTTACTCTTACAACCAATATATAAAAAACAAATTCTTGACAAATCCACAAGCTTGTACCAGCACATTCTTGAATGACAATGACGACGGGACTCCATGACGGACCCTTCTAAGCCCGTTAGAAAGGATAATGTCCCGACTGCCTATCCTCACCGATTGTTGGTCCGACTCATAGGGTAATATACATGAGCTCGCTCCAGCTGGCAGAACACGGACTGCTTTTCACATGTACAGTATTTTTGTATCCGTTTACATTTATCTGTGTAACTTGGGCCCTTAATTTTGTGGTATTTTCCCTGACATCTAATTGTGAGGAGGCGTGTATACACAACAATTGTGCATTCTTCAAAACCACTGGGTAACCGGACAAATGGGATGGTTGTGAGCTCGTAATCCACAGATTGCCTTCCTTTGTCGACTCGAATTCTCCATTTGTTTGTGTGTAGTCTTTTGTGTTTAGTGGTTTGACAATGGAAGTTTTCAAACTTCATTGAAAGAACAGCTAATGCAGGGAACAATTAAACAAGACGAACAAAAACAACACATTCATTCCATTGACTACAAAGAGCAACTTATGCAAACAGCAACGATAACAACTATAAAACGGAAGTGTTCAAACTCTTTGCCTTGAAGAAAATTTCAAACCAATTTTTTTTATCAGACACGTACTTCGGTTAGTAAATCCTCATCAGTGGTACATATAAAATGCCGAAGTGATTTTCAGAGAAGCCAAGTATATTTCCGTTGCGCAGTCTAGTTTTGTTTTTGAATTTAGATTTTGATGTCGTAAATGGTGTTCCTTCTTTACCCCTTTTAATGTTTGTATATTCTGTGTTTTAGTGTTGGATGTTTTGCTGTGGGAACTGTAACCCAGTCTTGTTGGAAATCACTCCTCTGTCTTGTTCGTTTGTCTAATACGTGTATCATGTTACAGTAACGTTTACAGGTGTACATCGTAGAATGACCCATTTTTGTATTCCTTATCACTGGCATAATCCACAACCTATATGTATGTAAAAATGAATAATTCAATAGCTGAATGCATAATCTTCTTTGTCATAATTATCAAATATGCAATATGCACAGATACATTAGTATCTGTAAGGACAAAGCTTGGTGATGTCCAGGGATACTCTATTCTATCAAACACTAAAGGTGAACACTTGAGGATTTTTCTTGGCATACCATATGCAGAACCACCGGTTGGAAATCTAAGGTTTGCCAAACCAGTTGAAAAGGTACCATGGAAACCGACAGTTTTAAAAGCATTGAAATTTGGAGCATCTTGTCCACAACCAAAGTCGTTTCTCCGGAGGTATTTACTCATTAAATGTATTATTTTACCATGAAATAATGTTTGTTTCTGTTAAAATGATGATTATACTTCGATACTTCTGGGTTTTCGGAAAAGTAGGAGGGTTGTGTGCACGTAATCCGGATTGCCACACCTTCTTCTTCTTGCGTAGCAGATGACCGTCCAAAGTCGACAACGGTTGCCCAATGGTATCGTTGGTTTATGTGTTGTCTTTTGAGTTTCATGTTTCAAGGGTCTGAGTTGGCGTTCCTTGTCCCTTTTGCGTCTCTTTCTGTGCTTGTCTACTCTGTGTTTTGCATTGGATGTTTTAGAGTTTTGCTGTGGGTGCTGCAACCTGGTGTTGATGGAGATCCCCTCCTTTCTCTCATGAAGATTTTGTAAACATGCTAAATGTGACATATATGGAAAACATCTTACTCTTCTCTTCCTTTCTAAGACGATCTGATTATTTTTGTCTAGGTACAGCCTTGGTAATAACTATGATAGATTTGATGAAGATTGCTTGTACCTGAATATATATAGTCCAACGGTAAGACTCTGTACAAGAAATATATTTATATTTCAGATTTGGAAAAAAATCTTCTGTTTAAAAATGAAAGATTCATACGAAATGTAATTTTTAGGATTTGAAAAAGTAAAATGATTTATTGAAAAAAGTATCTGACAAGTCATTTTTATTACAGCAATGTAGCAGGCAATAACTAATTTTAAGAATGCATGGGTCTAACGACAACCTTTCAAAAATGATATCATATTAATAAACTGTCCATTATAGATGAACAAAAGGACAATGTCGTGTGATAACAAATTATAAAGAAATATAGTTTATGCCCACAGTACTGTCAAATTTGGAGGTCTTCAACCCCAAAAGCATACATAGATATACGAAAATGCATACGGAAATTACATTAATGATTCACAGGAAGACATACTGTAATGCTTATCTTAATGTAACAAACAGGACATCTACATAAAAGAGATAGAATGATTAATATTGGTTCACTAAATGTCAGATATTAGTACGATATCAATCAAAATTTTAAAAGTCGAAAAACCTAAACGTCTATTATAACAGTTTACTTTGTCTGTGTGAATCATTTTGGATTAATGTACTTCTACTGAGGATTCATCACTCGAAATATGGATATATGGTACGGCACATTTTGGGATGCGTTCACAGGAGCATTGGATTACCTCGTTTTTCTTCGTACAGAAAACTTATTTCTTCCCGCAGAATCTGACGAGTCCAGGTACAAAATACCCTGTCATGGTATGGATACATGGAGGATCTTATAAATTCGGTTCAGGCACAGAATATGACGGCCGAGTACTCAGTCAGAAGGGAGTTGTAGTGGTCACAATGAATTACAGACTTGGGGCCCTTGGTATGTTTTATCATCAATAAATATCTGTTACGTTGTGAATCAAGGAATTTTCAAATTTTGCAGATAAATTGCCATGAATGTTTGCGTATGTTTTTTATGGATAAGTACCCTAAATTTTGAAAATCAAACCTTAAAAATAGGTTTTCTGTCAACCGACGACAATGAAGCTACAGGTAATCAAGGACTTTTGGATCAGGTTCTGGCACTGGAATGGATACAACAAAACATAGAATCATTTGGAGGAAATGCAGCTAAAGTTACTATTTTTGGACAGAGTGCAGGAGGGGGCAGTGTGTCATTGCATACATTCTCCCCTTTGTCTAGAGGTTTGTGATCAATGAAGATCCTATATCATATGTTTTACTTTTCTTTCCTTTAAATTTATTCTTTCTTAAATCATGTAAGTAGGAAATGCAGTGAATTTCCCCATTCCTTTCTTTGTTGTTGTCCTTGGCTGCAGAATCTTGAATGTTAAGTGAACCTTTTCATAAATAAGGTGCTGACACATGCCAACTTGTACAAGTTACTATCAACTTGATAAACATATTGAAACAGTCTATAAATTTATACAATGTATATAAAAAAAACCACGACCATGCTGTGTTTTACTAATAACAATCCTTGATTTTGTTGTATGCTCTTTATTCTGACAGGCCTATTTCGATCGGTTATACCTCAAAGTGGTTGTGCGCTAAGTCCCTGGTCAATCTACCGACCTCCTTTCTCCATTAAAACATATGCCAATGAACTTGCATCAAAACTGCAATGTCAATTTACATCATCCAGTGCCACCGTTGCATGTCTGAGAGGCAAATCGGCACAGGAGATTGCCGAAACGTACATAGCAGTAAGTATTTGTAATGAGTTAAAGAAGATCCTGACGATAATCTCAACAGCACTCACAATAGAGCACTATATTGAGCATCGACGTACCCCTAGCAAGCTAGAGGTGGGATCAGGTGCCCGGGAGCATCAAACAATTCATATTTAGAAGTCGTTATTCGGGTTCATGTTAATTGCTCTTCTTGCTTTATTTGTAGTCTTTTGTGTTTGGTGTTTGAATGTCGTATTAAGTGTTCCTTGTCGTTTTTGCGTCTCTTGCTGTGTGTATCTTCTCTTTGTTTACACTTGGAGTGTTTTTACATTAAAAAGGTAGGGTTTATAGTCTCGTTCTCCTGAGCCTAACGCGACTTCTACAATTACCACCCTGGCGAGTCCTGTACATTCCAATGCATTCTCAACTCTCTTGGGAGTATACAAGCAGAACTGCCGTTTAGGCACTAAAACTTTTCATTCACATTGCAGGCTTGTCTCATGCGCCAGGTACCCGCTTTATTCCTGGGCGGAGCGAGTGCAATGTAGTGTAAAGTAACTTGCCCAAGGTTGCAATGGTTTTACAATGATCGGCGACGGTGCGATTTGAACCTACAGCCTATGAGTTCGTAGTCCACCGCGCTAACCACTACGCCACTGGCACTACATATTATGTAGTAGGTGCTTAACCCGAGTCTTGTTTGATATACCCTCCTCTCCTCTGATATATGATATTTCTTTTTTTTTAAATTGAGGTTGTGTAAAGTCGATTCATTTTTCTAATTAAAATCTTTAAGTTTTTTTTCCTCTTTTGTTAAAAAACATAACTTTATCTTTAGGGACCACCAATGATTGCCGCCTTCGCCCCAAGAGTGGATGGCTATTTCATCACTGATTTACCCGAGAATTTACTCCATAAAGGTGATTACAACCACAACATCTCGGTCCTCACGGGCTTCGTGCCAAACGAGTCAGCAGACGAGATTCCGACGAACTTTGATAACGGAGTCGGGTATACTGCTGGCCACTACAGACAGCTAATGGGATATTGGAGTAGCAGGTTTAGGAATAGTGCAGCTGTAGACAAGGCCGTATTGTGTGAATACAAAGATGCTTATGCGAATGAGGAGAAATATCTATCACTTTTTATGGAGGTAAAGATGATGAAAATGTCTGTAAATACAGGTTTTTACTGGAATTCAGAAGTCCAGATTGCTGATCAAAGGTTAAGATGCGTCAACTGCGTCGAAGACCATAAGAATTAATTTGATCCAATGGAGTCGTGATCAATTGTTCCAAAATATCCATTTAATATTAAAACTAGAAACAGCATTCTGAAAACGTGTATTTTTTTGTGTGAAATTTTTGCGGAATTGCCATCGCAGCAATAAGTGTGAGGGTAATTTTGGCGCGATGAGGAGTGTTCCCTTTTGTTTTAATACTGCTGAGAAATTCCATGCTTGGGTTTTTTCAGCGATAATGATACAATCGCAAGAAGCACGAAAATGTCCATGTTGACAGTATTAAAATAATTGTATAAAAGAAATAATGAATTACAATACAAAAATTACGCCCTTGAATGTCAATGCTTGTACACCTTTAAGGTGGTTCGGGTATCGCGTGACGTCATCACCAATTTCCAAAATATAGAGGAATAACGTTGTATTGCCTTAATTAATAACAGATGTTTAAAATAGTTTAATCATGTTTGAATAATAAATCCTTCAATTTCTAGAACTTTTTGTTTGTCATACAGGTTTTTTACGCATTTTTGCCTTAAAATATAACATTTTTGCATTTAAATTTACAATATCTTTAAAAGTTATGGTCGAAACGTCTTAGAATTTGGTATACTTATAAATTGTTTCATGCAGCACCTCACTGGTTATCAAGACTTCTTTTCTTAGTCTTCTTTATATGTTAGAAATTGTTGCGGATGTTAAAAACTCTTGTAATCCATCAAAAACGGGTTGTCTTATTATACATGTAATTTTCATTATAGAAATATTGGAATCGCAACGAATCTTGTAAATCGTGGACTGAATCGTGGAAACCGTAACAAATCGTCAAAGAGCGTGAGTGAAAACGTAGTGGATCGTAGGAGCACGTGCTTCATCAAGATCTCCTACGATTGCATATTACGATCTGTTGCGCTTTGTCAAGTTCTGTTACGCTCTACTACGCTCTATCACGTTCACTACGATCCTCTACGTTCTCTCACGATCTTAGGATCAATCGGGACAATCGTAGCAAATTTTTTGAGAATCAAAAATTTTGCAACGATCTCTGCGATCTCCTACTATCATCACGATTCCATCACGCTCTCTTACGATCGTCACGATTCAACCCCGCGCTCTCTTACGATCTCTAAGATTCACCGCAATCGGGGCAATCGGGGCGATCGTGGCTAAGTGTAAACCTAGCACTAAATTACTAACATGTGTTTAGCATGTTATACTTAACTTATGTCTAACGTATATGGCAAGCACACATGTTTCACATACATTTTAGAAAATTTATGTGAAACAAATATGATTAATATGTATTAAACATAAATGTTTCGTATGTTTAACACATATTTTCCAACATATGTAATATATATGATGGACATATATTTGATTTGTATTATATTCTATATGATAAACATATAGATATCAAGCATGAGTTAAACACATAGATAACATACAAAACATACGTTTCAACATTTATGTTTAAAATATTAACTCGTTTTCATATGTAGCATATGATATTAACATATGTTGAACATACATTTTTTAAAAACATATGTTTAACATATATGGATATTTTTGTTGTGTAGACATAAACTCAGACAGTTGGTGTTTTAGATAGTTTTCATTTTCTTAACATCGACGGCGGGTGCGGCTGGACAACAGGGGATGTTTACTCCTCCCGGGTACCTGATCCCACCTCTAGCTTGCTAGGGGTCCGGCGATGCTCAATATAGTGCTTTATTGTGAGTGCTGTTGAGATTGTCGTCAGGATCATCTTTAACTCATTTAAGAAACAGTAAATTCTATTTCCCGTGAGCATGCCATGAGTATCGTTATTCCGTCTTCAATCAAAATGTTCCTTCAAATCATATCCATTCCTTTCAGTGCTACTTTTACGTTCAGAGATCTCTTCTTTTCTGGAATTTAGCTTAGCTCTATGAGCAATTACAACAATTTTGAAATTGCGATCGCCTTTGTAATTCTTTTATTCTTACGTCATCTATTTCAGATGAAGTCTGATTATGGTTACATTATTCCTCATATCCTGATGGCAAGAAAGTATGCAGACGCTGGTGTCTTTACTATTCTATACGAGTTTGACTTCAGATCTGTTTATTATCCGGAGCCAAAATGGATGGGTAACGTTTCCGTAATAGACCCTTTCAAATTATTTTTCTGTGATATTCAATTTTAAGGTCATATTCGGAGGACTAATAAAAGTAATATATAGATATGCCTTTTTCCTATTGTTATATACTTTCTCCAAAGAACAAATATGCATGATTTTCCACAAAGAAATATAAATAACAATCAAATGATAAAAAGAACCTATTACAAGTTCCTCGGAACAGTAGCTTATATCTGATTAAAAATATTTATTGCAATGGAATACATACATCATAATGAATAACTTACAAGTTGTCTAACTTAAAAATGTAAATATTTAACATCATATTCGTTTGGGAAATTGTCTGCCATCCACCAAGAAACGGTTCATCATCTAGTGGATACTTGTAGCTCATACAGTTAACGTGCTGTTGAAACCCTCTTGATATTAATGGTGAAAAATACTCATTTTAACTCTAATACCAGAAATTATGTACACGGTTGTAGAAGCAGGAACTTCAACAATACTTTTCGAATCCGTTGAGAAGTCCTTAGCTGCTGCAATTTAGGGCACTGAAGACAGTTCAAAAGAAAATCTCCCTCGGCCTTATCTTATCCTGTTGGACGAAGTGGGTTATTAACAGGATATGATATATTATGTGTTTAGGAAACGCAATGCGCCCGATCTCCTTCGTCATCTATTATTTGCTTGTAGGCTATGTTCAAACGCGATATGAAACCTTTGTACCGAAAGGAAAGTTTCAGGTTTTGACATTTAAACAGATGTTACGCCCAAGCAGGCTTACAGAACAGGCAGGCTGAAAGATAAAAACAATGTATCCTCAATCGATGATACTTTTGTGTGCTAAATAGAAATAAACAATTTTTTTTCAGGCATAATACATGCCGCCGAGTTGTACTATTTGTTTGGCTCGCCCTTCTTCAATACTCTACCACACCTATAAAGGTAACCTCTCAACCAATCAACAAGACCTTGTTATGTCGTATGAATTAATAATCAATGTTGCCCTAGCTAGGATAAAAACGATGTGTATGAAAAATACAATTACTTGATATCCGGCATTATACGTTTCTTAACACTTTTAGATACGAGGGCAGCGAGGGCAGATTGATATAATAACAAGAATCTCTTGAAACTGTCAAATGGTTATCAATACATAAAGATGTGTATGAATTACTTTAGAGCAAATCCGGCATAAAACCATGCAAAATCGTAAGAATCGTCCAAAAGAGTGGTCAAAGTTTTACATTTTTATGTATACTTCTGTAATCAATGATGAAAAACGTTCGAGAAAAGAATTATTTTAAAATTCATATATGTCCCGTTTTATAGTTATGGGCCCATTTTGTTTGTATGGCATAACGCCATTAACAGGGCTCAAAAACAACACTAAAATAACCCTATTTTCATCGTTGAATAAGATTTGATTTTGATATGCAATAATTCTTTTCATGATGAAATCAGATACTAAACTCAATTTATCTTCATTGTAGTGTTCGTAAATTTATCAGGTCTTAAATGATGCTATTAAATTTGAAGACGTTTAAATTCGCAAAGAAAAGATATACGAATTGACTTGCCACCAGGGGGTGCTCTAATACAACTTATGTCGGGATTTGACAAAAGCGTCCCTATTTCGAACATGAATAAAATCTATAAGAGAGAAAATTTTCCCACAAAATTTCAGTATAATAAAGTAAGCGTATCATACTTTAATATATAAAAAAATTATCGCTGCCAAATGTATCTAAGATATGCACATTTTATCAAGAATATTCATCATTTTGCGAAATATGATAAAAAAAAATTAAATGGAAAAATGTTCAAAAGGTAAGCATTGTTGATCATAATCTAGAAAAAAAAATTATGATATTATCAAAATATGTTCTAAAAATGATGAAAATCGTATCAGATCTTTTTCAATTTCCCTGATAAGCCCCATCATTAATTTAGACGATTCTCGAGATAGCCCGGAATGACGCCACTGAGTCCGACATTTAGTGATGACGTCACGTGGTTAGGTTCCCTGGTAGCATGTATACAATGACGATAAAATAAGAACTTGACTTGGATAACATTTTAGCTGAAGATTGCATAGAAAATCGCGTTCGTTCCCTCGTTTCTAGATGTGATTACATGTACCCATCCCAAATCTCTTGAAATGATATTCACAGAAAGAACGAGTCTCTAAAATCTTCGGTGCCGTGCTCAACTAACTATGTATTGCTTAGAGCGTCGAACCAAAAACGGAAAGGTTCCAGGTTCGAGTCTCCCTTAAGAAGGGACACTTGATCTCACTTCTATTGAATCTGAAGACATTTAACTTTTGAATGTTCATCATAAAAGGATCACTATGCCACTGCTGGGTTTGTGTTGACCATCAGATTTGTTACATGTATTGTCCTATAATGGGTCGTTCGATGTACTCTTCTATGATAGTACTGAACAAATTGTCCTGTCTGTGTATTGTTGACGTGACTGTTGTATTTTCTTAAAAAATATCGAAAATCGGAAAGAAAAGTTTTTTTTTATAGTCTACTCGCTGTTCTTTTCATTGAATTTCAAAATTCATTGTTTCATAGGAAATTGTGTTAAAAAAGTGACTGTTGTATTTTCTTAAAAAATATCGAAAATCGGAAAGAAAAGTTTTTTTTATAGTCTACTCGCTGTTCTTTTCATTGAATTTCAAAATTCATTGTTTCATAGGAAATTGTGTTAAAAAAGTTTGAAAACGATCTGTTGAATCATAATTGAATTGATAAAATAAAAGATATTTCCTTATAATGTTAGGTCGATCTTTTTATAAACATAACAAATTTCTAGGAAAGGACCCGCGCAAGCGCGGTAAAAATTGTCAGTTCAGTGGCGTATATTTCATATAGGCTAAAAGACTCATGCCTAGATCTACAAATAAATTTTCCAGATTTTTTTTTTTTTTTTTTTTTTTTTTTTTGATAGATTATAAACCTAAAAAATGTCTATCAATTATCAATAGCATTCGTAGATTTAAGAGAGGCGTATCCGACACCTTCCTGCCCAAGGTTAAGTTTCCTAATGTTGATAATTTTGCCTTAAAAATCACCCCGACCCCCACCTGCAGGAGGGGCTACACATTTTAAGTGTACAAAAAAAGAAAAAGAAATTATATATGAGAAATTGTCCGCATCCAAGTGTGACACTGAGTCGTTGGAAAATGTCATGGGAAAAAATAGCATGTGATTGGTCATTGAGAATGCATTGAGTATTAAAGAAAAAGAGCCAGAAAACAGGTTGTAGCAAGAAGATAGATATCACATTTGTGTAAATATGTCCTCGACGGAATTCGAACCTAGGCTCTTCAGATTGGATGTCTGGATATATGTCCGCCGCTTTACCAACTGAGCTATAATACCTTTTTCTCGATCATTCTCTTGTAAGATTGTAGGTCGTAAATTTCAGAAAACGAATATGGAGTTTTGAATTAAATCAGCCACCTATTTACATAAGAAATGTCTTGCAAGAATCGCCTTACTTAATCTATGATACTTAAAATGTCGGGAATTAGAAAGGGAGTATCAATTAGAGGAAAATATGAAGTAAACGGTTAGCGTCCGTCGCCGGTTTTGAATTTTAGATTTTCTCAGATTTTAGTTAGGAAAACGGTGAGACATAATTAATGATTACACGTTAATTAGAAATAATTCCTTCTAAACAATTATCAATTTCACATTGTCATATCATAAGCTTTATATCCATATCACACCATTTATCTCTGTCCTCTTCGCTTCGACGGAGATCGGCTAATTCGTTCCTTTAGTAGTATAGATTCGTATTTTAGAGAAAAAAAATTAACTAGGTTGCACGAATGATGCTCACTTTACTTTAAAAGATTGATCAAACAAGTAAATCAATAATTTATATCCATTCCTTTTTTTTCGAGAAAACATCGAGCATTCTGTTATTTTCATGCATAAAAAACAGAGGAAGAAAAAATTTGTTTGATATGACTGTCTCATTCTTGATTTCAACTCAAAGTCAAAGAGCGCAGTCCACCAAATCAGTAATCTATGGTTATGATGAGAAAAGTCTTTGTTTACTCAAGGTCAAACTTTTGGGCAAATTTCAGGGGCCCTGACAACCTCTCCGTCATATTTCTTAACCTCCACCTACTCTCCCCTCCCGCGTTAAAAAAAATCTTTTTGGAAAAAAGACTCTTCTCACCGGACACCCCCCCAAAAAAAATCAGTCTAAATCATTGCATTTGTAAAAGCTGTTTTGCTCCGTATTCATCAGCTCCGTCCGTATGCATGTAAATTATGAGATTAATCACTTTCTTTTATAAGATCTCGATTCTTTCTTAAAAAAGTTGATATCCTTCATATCCTTAATTTATAAAGGTATTTTCTCCCAATGAAGGTTTCGAAGTGTTGATATATCTTGTACAAAAGGAGAGCGGTCTTCGTTCTATAAAAAAGTACTTTAATTGAAAAGAAAAGAAAAGAAAAAAAAAGAGTTCATGGATCTACATCTTTCAAAAGAAAAAATTGTAAAAACAAAACAAAACACAAAACGAAACGAAACGACACGAAAGAAAAAAAAAACCGACCCCCCTCCCCTCCGAAAAAAAAATACCAAAATTACACAGAAAAGAAATAGAAAAACTCCTTGGCTAATCTTAGGGCGTAGATCTACATGTAACGATGCATACATTATACGCCTTTCAAAGATCAAAGAGACATATAATTTCATTGTATATAACTTCTTTTTCTGCAAAAGCGTAATTCTTACATTGTTAGTTCGTGTTCTGAATATGAAAAGATACGAAGAAATGATGCGAAGAAACAAAAAAAAATGATAAGGAGGAATGATACGGAGAAGCGAAAAAAAAAAAAGAGGAGATAATTTCTTCGCTTCCTCGCATCATTTCCTCACTTCAATTTTAAAATTGCTTAATTTTCTTCGATAACATTTACATATTTATTCCCAACTATCGATTACACAATTTTGAACAAAGAGTTTGACCTAGACCTGCGTGTGAAAAGATATGATCAAATCAGCTGTGGTCACAACTCGCCGAACATGCTTATTTCTAAGTGTGCAATCTTTGGGATTCCGCTGCGTGCGGTCTCGATCAGTGTATTCTATGGATTCACCAAGAAGCAAGATACGCGTTAAAGATGGCGCAAATACGAATATAGTATTATCATATGTATATATAGATCTAACTATATAAATCAGTGATAACGAAAAGAGACCCACCTTCTCAAAAGAGTGGACGTATGTGTCAATTCTACTCCTGTCATACTTCAGGGTCATTGTTGCAAGTTATTTTATTATTAATTTGTCTGTTTGGTTTTTTTTATCATATTGATGTTTAAAAAAATTCCACAAGACGTCACGAAGAAAATTACAGCTAAATGTTGATATTTGATATAGACATTTCACGGCATGTATTTCTACTTCTTATGAAGTTTACACTCATTGGTTTCTATTTTTGAATTAAACTATATTTATGTATTTCATACGTGTACATGTACGTTTAAGCAGTATGTTCAAACTCATCTGACGGGTTTTTCTAATAAAAAAAAAACAGCTATTTTTCGTTCACATTTTAACAACGCAAAGATTCACTTTGATGCATATTTTAACTGTCTATATCTCGATACATAATTATTTGGCATCGGTGGGTTTTTGAGATATTTATAAGATTAAAGCAAAGATTTAAGAGATGAAATTTGAAAAAAATCAAACTGCTCTTACAAAAGATATTGGTGCGTGTAAAACGTCTAAAACCTCGTTTTTTGTTAAGCTGATTTCAATGCATATTTTAACTACAAATTAAAGACAAGAGTTTAAAAATGAAATTTGAAAAAAAAATCAAACTTATCTTACAGAAGATGTTAGTGCGTGAAAACGTCTAAACGTCGCTTTCCTACTGAGCTGATTTTTACCTCTTTTCAAGTTACGTTTTGGCTGTCTTTGGAAATTCATTTTTCACAAATAATACTATCATAAGATATCTTATGTTTTTTATTTATTCATGTAATTTTAAGTGTCAATCCTGCATAAAAACAATGCAAATTGATCCAAATGACCTAGTAACCAAATTTAATGATTTTAAGTTATTCTAATAGATAAATGACTAGTTATAATTCTATCAAATATTTTCGTCCATGTCCTTGGTTACAGAGATATACCAGCCCATCATTTTTCCCGGATTCTCCACCGTGTAATATTTCTACTCACATGATCAAGTTTTTGGATAGAGAAATTTTTCATCTTCAAATTTTATTCTGTTTTTCGGCATCGACATTATATCTTAATTCTAATAATCAAATTGTAACCGGTTTCCGGAATTCTCATTGTGGCGGTAAATTTGAATATACTTGTATATCACACAAGTTTACAAAAAGGACGTAGAAATATCCCTATTTCGCTGATATACTTCTCTAAAATTAAAAAAAAGTATAAATTGGATTGGATTAAATTCTATTATTGATATATTCATATATAACATTTTATTCTATCTTATGATATCTCCATAAGCGACTCAAAATTTTTTGTAGCGTGTATTCGTAAGCGTATTGAAGTGATAAATAAGGCCAAAATATCTTTGGAAGGTAGGCACCAGTAGCTTTTATCTAAAAATGACCGAAAACATTATGCCGAAACCCCAGTTAAGGATAGAGCTATACAATGAGGGAGATCCCCATTATATTAAGAAGTTTAAATAAACATTAAAGACGTATGTTCAGTTATTCATTCTAAAAGTCGAGAAGGCAAGGCAAAATGATTAGATTTTCCATATAGGAACGCTTGCGAACATGAATAGATTTTCGCAATCATTTGCTTCTTAAAATGTCTATCGTTTGTGCGACGGGTAAATATCTCTTGAAAATAATTAGCTATAATAAAGGTAAAATGTGATTGTTATCCATCTCCAAAAGACTATGCACAAACACTTAATCTTATAAAACCCTTCATCCTTTTTTATTTATTCATGTAATTTTAAGTAATTCATACACATTTTTATGCATTGATAACCATTTGATAGTTTAAAGAGATTCTTGTTATTATATCAATCTGCCCTCGTATCTAAAAGTGATTAGCAACGTATTATGCCGGATATTAAGCAATTGTATTTTTCTTATACATCGTTTTGTATCCTAGCTAGGGCAACATTGATTAATAATTCATACGACCTTACAATACCTCCTTGTTGATTGGTTGTGAGGTTACCTTTGTATGTGTAACTGCCTAATAATAGATCATAAATGTCAACGTCGGGATGATCGACGTAAAATACAATTCAAATTAAAAAAAAATACATCGTTTAACTCAGATATACGTTAACATTGTGGATTTTCCAAAGTTGATCTCCAAGGATTGACAATGGTCAGTGCAATTGTAAACAGGAATTAAAATGAAGAGGAGTGCTATGTAATAGTATAAATATAAGATTTTGATCTTAACAAAGCCATTAATTTCTAGAACTTCAAACTTTATCCTTACCAACTTATTATCAGGTATTGTACTTTAATAGCTCTCTCTTTCAGTAACATGGCACAAAAACTATTGTGAAAAAATAGGGCTTTCTTATTTGGTTTTTTTTTGTGTGTGTTTTCAGTCGTCACGGGTTTTATTTGGTGATATTTTTAGTTTTCCCCTCTTTCAAATATTGATTTACAATCAAGATTTCGAAGTATGTAAAGATATAATAACGTGTGAGACGAAACATATTTTGTTTTTTTGTAGCTGGATATTTTAAAAGTGTGCATCGTTTAAAGCCATATTATAATTCACTTCATCGTAATATTTAAAAAGATATTTTTGATCATTTAACCTTAAATACCAAATGATAGTAAATGCTTATATTTACTGTTTTCCTTCGCCACATTATGTCCATGATACATTATCCCGGAATTTCTTTTCCTGAGATTAAAATTAAAACTTTGAAAATAAACAATAAATATTTTCAAATCGATACAATGTCATAAAATAGAAAATTAAGATAAAATAAAATCAGCATTTCTTAGTCTAAGAAAGTTCCAGTATGACATCTCTACAAAAATTCATTAACCCCCTATCCTACTGAAGGGCTTGTTTAGAAATAAGTTTCCATTGATATGCCATTGAGATATTTAGTAAAAATAAAAACATGGCGGCCTAGATGGTTTTCCTTATGGAATGATATACAATGGAATTTCTTTTTATGATTTGACAGACAGTATTTTTTCGATAATCTATGAAATCCTAGTATTTTCCATTACATATTTTCTTTCATACAACATCGGATACATTTGTTTCCATAACAACAACCCGCATTCAGAAAAAATGATCAGCTCTTTTGCTCTTACGTCAAACATAATGAAATATATCATACACAAAATATAAAATGTTCATTATTAATGAAATTGATATTACAGGAACCATGCAGAGACAACTCGTCGCTTTTCTTGTTCTGTCTTTAGTACTTTCAACACAAGCATGGTGGGCAAAGAATGGAAGGGGTAAAAGAAAGTAAGTACATATGTGTCAAACCATTATATGGTCAAATGATAAGAACTATTATAGAATCTACCAGTTTTGATATTACATTGTCAACAATAGGTTCAATGTAAAAAATAAATTAAGATATTAAAACAAAGGAAATAAAACATCTTAAAATGTTATGGAATTAAATAGCATTAAAACACTTTTTCTTATCAAACTAGCTTTTTTTAGTATGGATATCTTCATTTTGATAAAAATCAATCATATTATATTTTCAGTTGTTTCTGTAAGGCAGTTGATGCTTACCAGAACAATAAAGTTCTCTATGACTTCGGCAGTATCGGTGAATGTGAAGGTTTTCCTACATGTTCCTGCAGACGAGCTACCATGATTGAGTGTGGCACCAACTGTGACAGACGTGTAAGTGAATGGCTTCAGAGGAGACCCTGGCAATGTAGAGGACGCCAGGTCAAGTCTCATTATATTGCCAGCACATGTCACAAAAGTTATGGACATCAACAGAGAAAATGTTAATTACATGTACTAAAGACAATTGATATAATAGTTTATTGTACGTCTTTATTCATTAAGAAATCCTTAAGTTCATGTGCAATATTTGGATACCTAAATCCTGATATAGTTGAATGTATATACTTTGTTTTCTGAAATGAAAATATCTTCAATAAAAAAGGATGAATATGAAGTAGTTCTTAACACATATTTTGGTTCGATGTATACTTCATTAATCAAAATCAGGCTGAATATGCAAACAGATACTTTATAGAAGGAAGGATATGATACACGGCATGACTTGTGATTCAGTAGTAACAGAAAAAACAATTTAACGAAACAGAACAAATATACATAAATTCAAATTGTATAAAAAGAATAGGTATAAAAGAAGGAATCTAGAATACACTGCAAGTACCTACAAACACAAGGCCAACATTCGATAGATCAAACATGCAATAAAACAAACAAACAAAGGACAACAATGCAGTGGTGTATTGGGATAGTTTTGATTTGTCATCTTCAATATATATAGCAAATGATGTTTCTATCCGGATTATATGCACGTTGCACTCCAACTTATTCAGAAATAAAATTATATCTTCGTACATAGTGTTAAACATTTATACCTGTACCAAAACAATACAGTACATGGGTAATGAAATATAATATATAATAGTAATGAGCATTTATCACGATAAACTTTGTACATGTAGATACAATGCCTAGTTTTCCATCTTGCCAAGACAAACTAAAAATTGCAACAACAAAAAAATAATCATCATATTTAGGTTGTTATAAAATAAGCTATATGATAAACAGTAAAAAAAATCTTTTAAATGTTAGCATGTGCTTCAACAACATAATTCATCGAAGCTATATGAATACATATCTTATTTGATATTGATGAAAACTCGATTCATTGATGGAAAGAGGAAAGGGAAGGTTAAAACTCTGACTCTTGTACCAGGGAACAAATGTCAGGACATTCAGAATTTCAATTTTGTTGCACGAAAGAAAAACCTAGTAATTTGTATATAAACAAGCTGATATAAAAGTTGATTCAGAGAATATATTCAACAAATATCAATTAAGAAATTCAGCAAAAAAGCTAGCAACTTGGAATCCAGCAAATGCGATTCAAACCAGATGTGGGTCGTATCAAAGGTATAATGCCATTTTCAATGGTAAGATATTTTGATGCTATAAACATCACATAAGTACCTATGAGCTATTCAGTGTCAAATGTAAGAAAATAGTCGGTCGCTTCTTTTACCGATAATATTATCCTAACGTCATCAAAAGAACACTTGACACGGTATTGGAACAATCTACAGTTTTGTACCAGTGTCTTTCCCAACGTTGCACGTTGGCCAACTGTGACTACGAGACTGCATGACGGGCCTTGTTGAAATCTCGTCAGATAAGACTGGGTCCTGATTCTCTACCTGAAAGTTGGTCAGACTTCTCGGGTAATTGATCTTGGGCTCGCTTCAGCCAGTAGAGCAATGACTGTTATACGCATGTCATATAATTCTTTTAGATCCTGTGTTAGATTCTGTGTTACAGGAGGTCGCTGCGTTCAACTGTCTCCTTCCTTCTATGTCTTGTCATTAATGTTTGATGTATCTGTACGTCTGTCTCGTGTGGTGTTCTAATGAAAGTTGCGGTATCTATTTTGCCGTTGGTAGTTATTTCTGATGTTATTTATATGTCACTTTCCTGTGGGTTTGTTTTAACATGCTGCTACATGATTCGTTGTTTGTATGATTGTTGGTAATCAAGAATAAGAATTGTCATTCAAAATCAGATTCATTTGCAGGGATGCCAAACGACTGAAGAACAGATTTTTGATTGTCTAAAACTTGATAGTGATAGAGAACTGCTTTAAGTTGTATGAAAAATATGAATAATGACCATATCTTCATATCCAGTACAAAATTGATAATTCAGAAAATCATAAACCGAAGACATACAAAATAAGGATAAAACAGGAAAGGAACCAAAGCAGACAAACACAAACTCAGGAGGTACCCAGGAAGAGTCAGCATCTCCTGCTTGCATGCAACATCCGCCGCTTGAATTCAGTAGAATTTTCACATCCGTTTACTTCAATTTCGGAAGATAAAAGCATATTCTGCGGTTGGATGGTTCAAATGGTCTAAGACAGAATATCATCCACTAGGCTGATATCGCTGCTGGTTGACTGAAAGTCCCCGAGGATATCGCTCACCTAGTTTTAGTGTTTACGCACTTCATTGAAATATATTCTAAATTTCCTGTCATCAAATCAGACCTAATTTCTAAAACTAAGAGGTACAATGTATCTTCTTCATTGCAAAGCTCTGTCCTTAGCTGGATTTCGGCATAATTTTCTCGGTCAAGTTTAGAATTGTGCTCCTTGCGCCTAGTCTCCAACGATTTTTGGCCATATTTTTCACTTGAATACGATTCTGAATAAACCCCACACACAATTTGGAGCCGCTCATTTTGGCAAGAGGAAATGAAAGCTCTGTATTGTAGATGGCGCCAGGAAAATTACTCTGGCTTTATCTAACAGCTTGACATGAAGTACTACTGATGAGGATTACACATGTATTTTAATATTGACAATATCCACCTTTATGAACAATGGGACATTATAGGGTATAATATGTCCCCTGTATCGACCGTATTACTTCCTCAGTGACGCCGTTAAACCATCACAAACGTATTCCTGTTTGAGAAGCTTATTTGAAAGACGCCTAGCTCTCTGAACAAAATCTGTGTATTTGGTACATGGTGCATAATAAATTAGTTTGAAATTTTCTTCAAGAAGGTTGGAACCCTTCCACATTATTATGTTTTGGCATAACGTATAATATAAACTGAGATATGAACACGCAATAAGCAGGCGATGAAGGGATGTTGCTACTCAGAAAGGGAAAATTTGAGATGCTGAAAATGAGGTCGTCATGTTGTCATAGAGTGAGGTGTTCATGTGACCATCAGTGTCGTAGTACAGCATTATGTCCAGATAGGTTGCTGAATTATTCGTCTCGGTAGTTTCTTTTACTTCAAGCTCCGAATGATAGATTCTGCTAAGGTATCCACGAATTTTGGATTATTGATGGGCAGCACATCGTCTATATTAATGTAGGTAAAGTTAAAGTCAGAAGCTAAGTACCTTTTCCCATGAGAGACCAAATATCGAATGAATTCAGCTTCGTAAAAGTAAAGGAAAATGTCGGCAAGGGATGGGGTACAATTGGTTCCCATTGGAATTCCGACATTTTGTTGAAATACCTTTCCTCCCAACACCACAAAAAGGTAGTCGACCAGGCAGTTTTACATCTAAATGGTATCTTCTTTTTTTGGAATCGGACCTTTCTTTTACAACAATTCATATTTGCGATTACCGTTCTTAACGTACTGCTTCTAATTTTTGCGAGTCTTACTTCTTTGATGTTTATTCTGAGGCAGAAAGGTTTACTGGGGTGGTGTAAGTAGGGTTTCCAAGTGTCAAATTCAACCAAACTCTTAATTTATAAAGGCTATCGAAATATAACTTTCTAAAAGTAAATATGTAGTTATTTGAGGCTTTGTCTGCTGGTGTGATGACATAATATGCTTGGGGGTAGGTGAGTTCTGTAAAACATCATGGTCATTAAAGATAGACTCGAATCTAGTGTTCACAGGTACTTGTTAGTTGTGAAGTTTAGATAAAATTTTGATTTTGTATGTTTGATTTTCAGGCGACGAATTGAACCCTATTTCGTCGTGATGGAACTAGAAATAATATGTTTAAACTAGGTGGGAAAGTTGTGCGCACATAAACAAGATAACTGCACCATTTGCTTCTTCTATGATCAATGACTATTCTACGTCGGTACCGATTGCCTATTGTCTCGTTTTGTACATGTTGTATGTTTTTATTTTTGTTTGGTGTTTCGTGTTTAGGTGTCATATGTTGGTGTTTCTGTCTCCCTTTAAATTTAGTTGTGCTTGTCTCCTTTGTATTTGTATTTAGGAGCGTTTCTATGTATTACTGTGGCCGAGTCTTCTTGCGAAACCATGCTACATATAATATGCATGAAGTTTGCTGGCTTCTTTCGACAGTTGCTTTGATGTTCTCACTGAATATTATCATAATTGTGATGCCGAAAAATTACAAAAAATGATTATTTCTTATGATTCCTGGTCGATTTCGTAGATAGAAGAAAAAAAGATCTGCGATAAGAATTGACCCTCAGTACCAAGAGCAAAACACTGAAACACTCCTATTGACGCGAAACCACAGAGAGGACAAACACAACAAAGTACGAAAAAAAAAACAGTTCTCAGTCGACACCGTTTGGCTATTGGTCTCGTTGCTTTATGTGTAGTAATTTGTGTTTAGTATTTTGATGTCGTATTTAGTGTTCCTTGTCCCTTTTGCATTTATTGCTGTGTATGTCATCTATGTGTATTCAACTGGGGTGTTTTGATGCTTTTACCATGAGTGCAACAGCTGGTTTTGCTGGAGATCCCGCACTTTCTCTAGTTTTTTTTAAATACATTAGTTTAATTTCAATGCTCATTCAAAAGTTACAATGTTTTCTTGCCAAGTTTATGTTTTTGATTATAATAAACTTGTTTTTCATATTAGATACAAAGTATTTAGCAATCATGATATTAAGTCCTAAGTCTGTGTGAAATGGAGACTCACAGAATTATGCCATATTCCCCTGGATCCTTTACTGCGGTTGGTAATTCAGTTCTGGTGTACATTTTAAAGAGGAATGTTTTCTTTCCAATATTTCATACTGAAAAAAACAATAAAATGTATATCGTTCGTTGAAAAAGCAAATATTTCTTGAAAATCATTCACGTTTATATAAATACAATGTAACTATTATCCGTATTTACAGATAATGTTCCATCTCTAAATATATTCTAGAGCCTTTAATTCTATGTTTTAATGTAAATTTTAGTAAATCATATATAATTCTTATGTAATTATAAGCATTTCACAGTTTGAAGTGATTCTTATGATAGTTAATCCATTTTAATATCAACCTTTTAACATATTTTTAGCAAAGAATTATGCCGGATATTGAGCAATCATATTTTTCAGATCCATTCGTTTTATCCTAGGGCAACTTTAATGAACAAATCATATATTAACCTTACATTGCCTTCGTGGTGATTGGTTGAAAGGTTACCTTTACATGTACAGGTGTAACTGTTCTAAATATAGTTCATATATGTCAACGTCGGGAGGATCGACGTAAAAATTCAATTAACATTACAAAGTATATCGTTGGTTTCAAATATCCTTTAACGTCGTGGAATTCCCCATAAAAACAAGACTGAATTATTTTGTGTTAAACTCCATTCATAGGAACAGCGATGGTATGTAAATAAACAGGAATTAACATGAATAGGAGTGCTAGGAAATAGTATATATATAAGATTTCAATTTTACAAAGCCATTCAATTTCTGGCAAATTTAAACTTACATTATCAGGTATTGTATGTTTGTCACTCTCTCCAATAGTAACATGACACAAAAATCATTGATTAAAAAATAGGAATGTTTTTCAATATATATATATATATTTAAAAATCATCTAGAGTTTCACTGGATCTTATTTGATGAAGCTCTTAGACTTTCCAAATTTGAATTAATAAATTGATTATCCTCAAGATTTCGATACCTGTAAAGATATAACATAGTTTAACCTATCCAGGAATTAGTATTTACTCCCATGTCGGGAGTTCGCTTCTTTTCATGGTTTTTGTTTGTTTGCTTTGGTTCCTGTTTTATCCTGATTTTTTATGCCTTCGGTTTTTGATTTTCTGAATTATCGATTTTGTGCTGTATACAGGGATATGGTCATTATCCATATTTGTCATTTAAAAAGTTGCATCGCCTGATTCCATATTGTTTCCAACTAGATATTGCCATGACTTTTTCATTTAACATAAAAGCCAGTATCAAATGATGATATGAGTATTTGCGAATAGGAATTCTATTTTTAAACGGGTTTGAATATTCATATCAAAGATTTTCCAAAGCGACAGATTTTCATATAGACTACAATAAATAATCATAATAAACGTGTATTAAGATGAAAAATATGGAATCATAAGTCTAAAATATTTTAAGCATGAGAAATAAACAAAATGTTAAATTCTTTTCGAATAAAAAGTTTTCGTTTAGATTAATTCATGATAATATAAAAAAGATATTAGGAAAAAATGAGCAGCATCAATTCCTCTACTTAATGAAAAAAATTCATATAAAGTTATTCTGTGCGATCTTCCTGACAATATAAAAATATTTTCTTAAATGATGTTCGAAGTTAATCCAGTGTATGCTAGTTTATTTGACAATATGTTAAGCGATTGAATCATTTTTAAGATACAATGTGCTGCTTTTCTTAACGACATGAATACGTATGTTTTCATCATTCTACAAAATGCAGTATATTATATATAGATATATATATGTACTGTATACCAGAGAAGAATTACCTATCGGTACCGATCTAGGGGAATATGGCATGATTGCATAAGTCTCCATTATCAAGGCAATTATGATGTTTTGTAATCATAAGTAATATTAAATGAAATTATTATTACAGGAACCATGCAGAGACAAGTCGTCGCTTTTCTAGTTCTGTCGTTAGTACTTTCAACACAAGCATGGTGGGCAAAGAATGGAAGGGGTAAAAGAAAGTAAGTACATGCGTACATAATGAGATTTCCCTTCATTATATCATTGATTGGAAAAAAATTAACGTCTACGAATAAAGCAATGAATTTGTCAACAAACCATAATAATTGTAAAAAAAGGTGTCAAATATTTTGATAAAAAAAAAACAATTCAGCTCCCCTAAGACAAGCAAGTAGGTGACTTAAAAGAAGAAAAGTAGACAACTTTCTCGAAAATATAAAACAAAATTTTCTTATGAAGAAAGAATAATCGGACATACAGACGGAGACATTAAAATAACGAAGGACAACTTTTTCTAATGAACAATTTCCCGAGTCAATACAAGTGAGGAGTGTACTGAAGGTGACGATCTTACAATAAGTCGTGGCAATTAACAAAGGGTAAAAATATTTAAATATTACATAAATATGCTAGCAACTGGAAGTAACTGTAAAAATAATCAAATATAACATAAATAAGCCAGAAATTAGGAGATGTTTCTCTGCCTGGTACCAAAGTACTTGATCTTGATAATGACTTCTAGATTCTGATAAGCCCATTTACATACTATCACCTATTGAATAAAAGGTATTTTTTAATCAAACCAAAAGCATAATACCAATGTATTTTACTTAATGGGTAAGGATATGTAATGTAACAGTTCATTGTTGTTATTATTTTACAAGTATGATGCCTAATTCACTGGTTCAAAATATTACTATGGAAAAAGAGCATGCATACTCATTTGATTTTCGTTTCCTCGTTACATAAATGAGGTTTAAATAAAATAATTAAATCATTTTATTCGATTTTTTAAGCTCTTTAATAAATTAATCTATTTCATTTCATCATCTATTTTTTTATTCGCACAAGGCTTCTCTCAATATTCAAATGAACTTTGTAAAATCATTTAGTAGATCTAAAAAATGAATTTAATTGCCTTCAAATTAACATACCTGCTTATTTCACTTTGATCAAGTTATCTTTTTTCCGAGCTTCGATTCATAGTTTGTAAAATTTGTTATTCTTGACAAAAACTAGTAATAAAATCAAACAAAAAAAGTTCAGTAACATTAGGTATAAATCACACCTTATTTTACTAAATACCAAACCATGTTGTATTTTCAGTTGTTTCTGTAAGGCAGTTGATGCTTACCAGAACAATAAAGTTCTCTATGACTTCGGCAGTATCGGTGAATGTGAAGGTTTTCCTACATGTTCCTGCAGACGAGCTACCATGATTGAGTGTGGCACCAACTGCGACAGACGTGTGAGTGAATGGCTTCAGAGGAAACCGTGGCAATGTAGAGGACGCCAGGTCAAGTCTCATTATATTGCCAGCACATGTCACAAAAGTTATGGACATCAACAGAGGCGATGTTAATCAATAAAGACAATAGTCATAATATTTCATTATAGGTCTTTTGATTATTATGAAATCCTTATGTTCCAGTGCAATACATACTTTCAAATAATATTTGGAGACTTTAATCCTTTTATATATATACGAATATATATACTTTGTTTATTTAACATAAACCTTTTTTTCGATAAAAAATGTATGAATAATCATGGAGTTTTGGTTTACACATTTTTGATTCGATGTATACCATTAATCCTCAGTACAAAACATGTTGAATATATAAACATATACTATTATGCAATGTAGAATCTTAAGAAGGACTTGTGATTCAACAACAACAGCAAAACCAAGTTTAAAAAACAATGACCCCAATGATCCAAAAAAAAATGAAACTGAAGATGTGTTTGACTCCTTATCGTGATCTGTACAAAGAGGATATAGAGGGGATCTTCCACAAGAATCGATTGCAGTACCAAGAGCAAAACACTGAAGATCTCATATGCCGAAAATACAGAATGATCACCACAGCAAGGTACGGACGAGGAACAATAAACAAGGTATCAAAACACAAAAGACCAAAGACCACACATAAATCAAGCGTAACAATGGAAATCATTGTCGAAAATATATATATTTGTAGCAAAAAAAAAAATACTTCAAAGAAGTACCTACATTGTATCAGTTATTCAGTCCCAAAGTCGAGAAGGCAAGTTAGAATCATTAGAGTTTCCATTGAAACGGTTGCAAACCTCGGAATAAATAACATTGATGAATCAGCGTTTCTTCAACAGTAAATAATGTGGTAATCCAGATTTTGTTCGCATAAATTACTTCCTGTCCATTTATCCAATGGTCGAGAAGAAAGTCTTCATTATTTTATTTATAGCATTTTCATTGTTTGAAGGAGCCATAAACAAAACAACAGAACACAGGGCCTCCAGATACACACAAGTCCATGTACATAATTATGTAAATAAATTTAAAAAAAACATTTGGCGTATGAAACGCTGTCCGTGCTCTACAGGTTGGAACAATAAGTTTATATATCAACAAATAGCTCTAACCTGCTTACCGAAATAAAGTGTTACACATTTCAACCTTTCAACTAAAAGTAATAAATGTCCACTGTTTCAATAATACATTTATCAGTATCAATATGTGAATGGACGTCAAATACAAAACATGAATTACAAAAAAGAAATTCACAAAAACATAACATATGTAAAAGATTAGCAAAAAGGATATTTTTTGCATGGAAATGACCTTTGGTGATTAACCCTATGTAAACATAACCATGAAGAGTCTATCGCCATAAACAATTGTGGGACATATGATGAAATTATCATGATCAGCCTATATATACATACACTGTATATACATTCACTTGAAGTTATGTGTAACAACCCCCATCCCACCTCCCTTGACACATAATTTCTCATCAACGCAAAATATCTCAAAAGCCGTAACTTATGAATAAGATTATGTATTTTTTCAATCATATATTATTCACATTTCAGACCATTTGGACAACCCGCTGATATCTTAATGATTTTTTTTTCCTATTTTGTATTGCAAAAAGATATCACTAGCCGCGAAATGACATTGACCTTTCATAATTGACCATAAGTGACCTTTTTCCTAAAGGACGTATCCTAATGAGCACTGAGACATGTGAAATATAATAAATTCTAATTAGGAATTTGGAGATATGAGCAGCTAGATAGAAACCAGACTTTGTTTCATTTTGCATATACACAGCCAATTGTGTCTCACGTGAAATTCATTTGAATTGAGCATCATGTGAATTTCACATGAAAATTAATGTGAATTTCATACAAATTTTACATAAAATTTATGTGAAAAAAAATCTCACATGAATTTCACATAAATTTACTTCACTAGTGTAAATGGGCAAAAATTCAAAATCGAGGTCGACCAAGACATCGATTGATCGTCTCAAGATCTTATCTACGTTATGACTTGAAATGCCAGGGGATGTGGCGCACAATATATAGGTGAGACAGGCCAACCTTTAAAATCTCGTTTTAGGAACCATTCTTATAAGATCAGAACCTCACGTCAACAAAAACACAGAAACTTTCTTTATAATCACTTTGTTAAATATAATCATTCTATTTCGGATATCACCATTACCCCTGTTCAGACTTTTCCAAAACGTAAGAATAAAAGAAAGACCGAAATTTAAAAACGCCGACTACAAGCTGAGCTTGCCTGGATCACCAAACTTCAGACTGCGTACCCTCTTGGTTAAAACGATCAAATCTATGGACAAGGAAACATTTCCTCAGCCTCTACCAATATCAACATCTTTTCAATTCGCCCAAACACTAAAAGGAAATACAGGTCGCACGGGAAAAGACGAAACAGACAAAAAAGAAAACGATCCAGAATCTACCGCTCTCTCAACGATTTACTTACTATAGCACGCAATGGCGGCAGACATGAGCTGTTACATGCTCTGTCGTCAATACCAGTTATGCATTTGAATTCTATCTTGGATGAAGCAGAGGTTGCATTCTTAAGAAACACTGACTGATTCAGTCTAAACAATGTAATATGGCCAAAAAGTGTGAAAATTATTAAGTCCAAAATGTACCGAAAGACGTAGCAGAATTGGTGGGATATTATGCTAGAGGACCCTTGTTTAGAAATTTCAAGAAATTTTGTAACAGAAAATTTCAAATGCGTTGAAATGACAGACGATCAACCGAAGTTGATCGAACTTGGCTATCTGTGCCCTGTGTTATCCGGATAACTACACAATATACTGATAACTTAGCACTTGGCCGTCCTTAGTCTACACCGAATGTCCAATGTCCTCTTTGTATTATGTGTTGTTTTTTTTAATGTCCTGTTTGCTGTTCCTTGTCCCTTTTGTGTCTGTTGCTGTATTTATCACTTGGGGTGTTTTGATGTTTTGCTGTTGTTGCTGCAACCGGGTATCAGTGGAGATCCCCTCCTACCTTTTTTTTTTACTTTTTTTGCTTATGCTAAGAATTTCACGTTTTCAATTATAATGAATTGATTAAGGCCTGTAGCATTAACGAAATAAAGGCTTATGTCTGGAATAGATTTAACATTTGAACTGCTTGGTGTCACTGCTGGTGGACCAGGAGTCCCCGACGGCACATGTAGCCAAGTTCGATCAACTTCGATCGTCTGTCTTTTCAACGCATTCAATTTTTTACGGTACTAAAATTCTTGAAATTTCTAAAACGTGGGTCCTGTAGCATCATATTCCACCCATCCTGCTACATTGTTCGGTATGGTTTTGGACTTGAATCCTCGTCAGCAATAATTCATGTCAAAAAGTTGAATAGGGCTAAAGTGAATTCACCTAGCGCCATCTACAATACATGCTGTTAATTTCGTCTTTCGTAAAATGAGTGGCTCAAAATTTTGTAGAGCGTGATTCGAAAGGGTATTGAAGTGAAAAATAAGGCCAAAAAATCGTTGAAAGGTAGACACAGGGAGCTTTAATCTAAACAAGACCGAAAACACTATGACGAAACCCCAGCTAAGGGAAGAGCTATCCAATGAGGGAGATCCCCCTTGTATTAAGAAGTTTAAGTTAACATTAAAGACGTACTGATCAGTTAGTCAGTCTCAAAGTCGATAAGGCAAGGCAAAATCATTAGATTTTCTATAGGAACGGTTGCAAACATCGGAATGAATAAAATTTTCTAATCAATATTTCATGCAGAAAAATGATTTTAGCAATCATTTGTTTTTTAAAATGTCTATCGTTTGTGCAAAAAAAGAATATCTCTTGAAAAGAATTAGTTAAAATAACAATAAAATGTGATTGATACATGTATCCATCTCCAAAAGACTATGCACAAACACTTAATCTTATAAAACTCTTTATCCTTTTTTTAATTATCCATTTAATTTTAAGTAATTCATTAACATTTTTATGTATTGAGTTTAAAGAGACTCTTGTTATTATATCAATCTGCCCTCGTATCTAAAAGAGTTTAGCAACGTATTATGTCGGATATTCAGCAATTGTATTTTTCTTATACGTCGTTTTTTATCCTAACTAGGGCAACTTTGATTTATAATTCATACGACCTTACAATACCTCCTTGTTAATTGGTTGAGAGGTTACCTTTATAGGTGTAACTGTCCTAATAATAGATCATAAATGTCAACGTCGGGATGATCGACGTAAAATACAATTCAAAATAAAAAAACATGACCTAATTGTATATCGTTTGACTTAGATATACTTTTAACGGTGTGGATTTTCCAAATTTGATTTCCAACGATTGACAATGGTCTGTACAATTGTAAACAAACAGGAATTAAAATAAAGAGGAGTGCTATGTAATAGTATATATATAAGAAGTTGATTTTAACAAAGCCATTGATTTCTAGAACTTCAAACTTTAATCTTACCAACTAAAACATTATCAGGTATTGTACTTTTATATCACTCTCTCTCCCTCTCTCTTTCAGTTACATGGCACAAAAGTCATAGAGAAACAGTTATTTTGTTTCTGTGTTTTCAGTCGTCAAGGGTTTTATTTGATGATAATTTTAATTATTCCCTATTTCAAAAATTGATTTCCGCTCAAGATTTCGAAGTATGTAAAGATATTACATCGTATGAGACGAAACTTATTTTCTTTTTCGTAGCTAGATATTTTGAAACTGTGCATCGCTAACATATACACTTCGCTTATTCGTAATATTTTGAAAGTCTTTTTTATCATTTAACCTTAAATACCAAATGATAGTAATTGCTAATATTTATTGTTTTCTTCCGCTGGTGTTATGTCCAGGATACATTATCCCGGAATTTCTTTCGCTGAGATTAGAATTATAACTTCAAAAATAAGCAATAAATATTTTCAAACCGATACAATGTCATATGATAACAATATTAAGATAAAATAAAATCAGCATTTCTTAGTTTAAAAAAGTTCCAGTATGACATCCCTACAAAAATTCACTAGTCCCTTACCCTACTGAAGGGCTTGTTCAGGAATAAGTTTCCTGTGAAATGCCATTGAGATATTTAGTAAAAATAAAAACATAGCGGATAAGATGGTTTTCCTTATGGAATGATATATAATGGAATTTCTTTTTATGATTTGACAGACAGTATTTTTTCGATAATCTATGAAATCCTTGTATTTTCTATTACATTTTTTCTTCCATAGCAACATTAGATATATTTGTTTCCATAGCAACAACCCGCATTCTGAAAAAAAATGATAAGCTCTTATGTTCCAATGTCAAACAAAATAAGATATATTCATACACAAAATATAAAATGTTTATCAATAATGAAATTAATATTACAGGAACCATGCACAGACAACTCGTCGTTTTTCTTGTTCTGTCTTTAGTAGTTTCAACACATGCATGGTGGGCAAAGAATGGAAGGGGTAAAAGAAAGTAAGTACATATGTGTCAAACCATTATATGGTCAAATGCTGAGAAATGTTAGAGTATACCAAATTTGCTATAACATTGTCAACAAATAGGTTCAATGTACAGTAAAAGGTAAAGTAAGATCATATTAAAAAGAAAGGAGGAAAAACATCTTAAAATGTTATGGAATTAAACAGCGTTAAAACACATTTTTTTTATCAAACTAACTTCTTTTAGTATGATTAACATAATTTTAATAAAAATAAATCATATAATATTTTCAGTTGTTTCTGTAAGGCAGTTGATGCTTACCAGAACAATAAAGTTCTCTATGACTTCGGCAGTATCGGTGAATGTGAAGGTTTTCCTACATGTTCCTGCAGACGAGCCACCATGATTGAGTGTGGCACCAACTGTGACAGACGTGTGAGTGAATGGCTTCAGAGGAAACCGTGGCAATGTAGAGGACGTCAGGTCAAGTCTCATTATATTGCCAGCACATGTCACAAAAGTTATGGACATCAACAGAGAAAATGTTGATTACTTAAGACAATAGATTTAATATTTTATTGTATGTGTTTTATTCTTTAAGAAATCCTAACGTTCAAGTGCAATATTTGGATACTTAAATCCTGACATATTTGAATGTAAATACTTTGTTTTCTGAAATGAAAATGTCTTCATTAAAAAAACATGAATATGGATTTGTTGTTAACACATTTTTGGTTCAATATATACAATAATTAATAAAATTCAAGCTGAATATGCAAATAGATACTTTACAGAAAGAATGATATGATCCCCGGTAGGACTTGTGATTCAATAACAACAGAAAAACCAAACGGAACAAACATATATAAATTCAAATTATATAAACAAAGGAGGTATAAAAGAATGAACCTAGAATACACTGCAAGGACCTACTAACACAAGGCCAACATTTGATAGATCAAATATACAATAAAAAGAAAAACAATCAAAGGACAACAATGCAGTGTATGGGAATAGTTTTGATTTGTCATCATCAATATATATAGCAAATGATGTTTCTATCCGGATTATATGCACGTTGCTCTCCAACATATTCAGAAATGAAAGTATATCTTCGTTCATAGTGTTAAACCTTTATATATATATATATATATATATATATATGTACCAAAACAATACTGTAAATGGGTAATGAAATATGATATATAATAGTAATGAGTTTTTATCACGATAAACTTTGTAGATACAATGCCTAGTTTTCCATCTTGCCAAGACAAACTCAAAATTGCAAAAAAAATCATCATCATCATATTTCGGTTGTTATAAAATAAGTTATATGATAAACAGTAAAATATCTTTTAAATGTAAGCTTGTGCTTCAACAACATAATTCATCGAAGCTATATGAATACATAATTTATTTAATATTGATGAAAACTCGATTCATTGATGGAAAGAGGAAAGGGAAGGTTAAAACTCTGACTCTTGTACAAATGTAAGGACATTCAAAATTTGAATTTTCTTGCACGAAAGAAAAACCTAGCAATTTGTATATAAAAAAGCTGATATAAAGGTTGATTCAGAGAATATGTTTAACCAATATCAATAAAGAAATTCAGCAAAAAAGCTAGCAACTTGGAATCAAGCAAATGCGATTCAAACCAGATGTGGGTCATATCAATGGTATAATGCCATTTTCAATGGTAAGATATTTTGATGTTATAAACATCACATAAGTACCTATGAGTTATTCAGTGTCAACTGTAAGAAAATAGTCGGTCGCTTCATTTACCGGTAATATTATCCCAACGTCATAAAAAGAACACTTGACACGGTACTGGATCAATCTACAGTTTTGTACATGTGTCGGTCTCGTTGGTTTATGTGTAGTCCTTTGTGTTTGATATTTCTGCGTTGTGCGTTGACGTTCCTTGTCTCCTTATGCGTCTCTTTCTGTGCTTGTCTGCTTTGTGTTTTTGCATTGGGTGTTTTGGGGTTTTGCTGTGGATGCTACAACCTGGTGTTGTTGGAGATCCCCTCCTTTGTGATCCAACGTTGCACGTTGGCCAACCGTGACTACGGGACTGCATGACGGGCCTTGTTTAAATCTCGTCAGATAAGACTGGGTCCTGATTCTCTACCTGAATGTATGTCAGACTTCTCGGGTTATTGATCTTGGGCTCGCTTCAGCCAGTAGAGCAATGACTGTTATACGCATGTCATATAATTTGTTTAGATCCTGTGTTAGATTCTGTAATAGGAGGTCGCTGCGTTTAACTGTCTCCTTCCTTTTATGTGTTGTCATTAATGTTTTATGTATCTGTACGTCTGTTTCGTATGGTGTTCTAATGAAAATTACTGTATCTATTTTGCCGTTGGTAGTTGTTTCTGATGTAATTTATGTGTCACTTTCCTGTGGGTTTGTTTTAGCATACTGCTACATGAATCTTTGTTTGTATGGATTGTTGGTAATCAAGAATAAGAATTGTCATTCAAAATCAGACTCATTTCCAGGGATGCCAAACGACTGAAGAACATATTTGTGATTGTCTAAAACTTGATAGTAATAGAGAAATGCTTTAAGTTGTATGAAAAATATGAATAATGACCATATCTCCATATCCAGTACAAAATCGATAATTTAGAAAATCATAAACCGAAGGCATACAAAATCAGGATAAAAAAGGAAAGGAACTAAAGCAGACAAACGAAAACTCAGGAGGTGCCGAGGAAGATTCAGCATCTCCTGCTTGTATGCAACATCCGCCGCTTGAAGTCGGTAGAATTTTCACATCCGGTTACTTCAATTTCGGGAGATATAAGCATATTCTGCGATTGGATGGTTCAACTGGTCCAAGACGGAATATCAACCACTAGGCTGATATCACTGCTGGTTGACTGAAAGTCCCCGAGGATATCGCTCACCTAGTTTTAGTGTTTACGCACTGCATTGAAATTTATTCAAAATTTCCTGTCAAATCAGACCTAAATTTCTAAAACTAAGAGGTACAATGTATCTCCTTCATTGCAAAGCTCTGTCCTTAGCTGGATTTCGGCATAATTTTCTCGGTCAAGTTTAGAATTGGGCTCCTTGCGCCTACCCTCCAACGATTTTTGGCCATATTTTTCACTTGAATACGATTCTGAATAAACCCCACACACAATTTTGAGCCGCTCATTTTGGCAAGAGGAAATCAAAGCTCTGTATTGTAGATGGCGCCAGGAAAATTCACTCTGGCTTAATCTAAACAGCTTGACATGAAGTACTACTGACGAGGATTACCCATATATTTCAATATTGACAATATCCACCTTTCTGGACAATGGGACATTATAGTGTATAATAAGTCCTCTGTAGCGACCTTAGTACTTCCTCAGTGACGTCGTTAGTCAATCACAAACGTATTCCTGTTTAAGAAGCTCATTTGAAAGACGCCTATCTCTCTGAACATAACCTGTGTATTTGGTACATGGTGCATAATAAATTAGTTTGAAATTTTCTTCAAGAAGGTTGGAACCCTTCCACATTATTATGTTTTGGCATAACGTATAAACTGAGATATGAACACGCAATAAACAGGCGATGAAGGAATGTTGCTACTCAGAAAGGGAAAATTTGTGATGCTGAAAATGAAGTCGTCATGTTTGTCATAGAGTGAGGTGTTCATGTGACCATCAGTGTCGTAGTACAGCATTATGTCCAGATAGGTTGCTGAATTGTTCGTCTCGGTAGTTTCTTTTACTTCAAGCTCCGAAGGATAGATTCTGCTAAGGTATCCACGAATTTTGGATTATTGATGGGCAGCACATCGTTTATATTATTGTAGTAAAGTTAAAGTCAGAAGGTAAGTACCTTTTTCCATAAGAGACCAAATATTGAATGAATTCAGCTTCGTAATAGTAAAGGAAAATGTCGGCAAGGGATGGGGCACAATTGGTTCCCATTGGAATTCTGATATTATGTTGAAAGACCTTTCCTCCGAACACCACAAAAACATAGTCGACCAGGAAGTTTTACATCTAAATAGTATCTTCTTTTTGGAATCGGACCTTTCTTTTACAACAATTCATATTTGCGAATACCGTTCTTAACGTATTGCTTCTAATTTTTGCAAGTCTTAACGTCTTACTTCTTTGATGTTTATTCTGAGGCAGAAAGGTTTACTGGGGTGTAAGTAGGGTTTCCAAGTGCCAAATCAACCCAACTCTTAATTTATAAAGGCTATCGAAATATAACTTTCTAAAAGTAAATATGTAGTTATTTGAGGCTCTGTCTGCTGGTGTGATGACATGATATGCTTGGGGGTAGGTGAGCTCTGTGAAACATCATGGTCATTAAAGATAGACTCGAATCTAGTGTTCACAGTTACTTGTTAGTTGTGAAGTTTAGATAAAATTTAGATTTTGTATGTTTGATTTTCAGGCGACGAATTGAGCCCTATTTCGTCGTGATAGAACTAGAAATAATATGTTTAAACTAGGTGGGAAAGTTGTGCGCACATAAACAAGATAATTGCACCATTTGCTTCTTCTATGACCAATGACTATTCTATGTCTGTACCGATTACCTATTGCCTCGTTTTGTACATGTAGTATGTTTTCATTTTTGTTTGGTATTTTATGTGTAGATGTCATATTTTGGTGTTTCTGTCTCCCTTTGACTTTAGTTGTGCTTGTCTCCTTTGTATTTCCCCTAGGAGCGTTTCTATGTATTACTGTGGGTATTGTGGCCGAGTCTTCTTGCGAAACTATGCTACATATCATATGATTGAAGTTTGCTGGCTTCTTTCGAAAGTTGCTTTGATGTTCTCATTGAATATCATCATAATTTTTATGCAAAAAAATTACAAAAAAATAATTATTTCTTATGATCCCTGGTCGATTTCGTAGATAGAAGAAAAAATATTTGCGATAAGAATTGACCCTCAGTACCAAGAACAAAACACTGAAACACTCCTATTGACACAAAACCACACAGTGGACAAACACAGCAAAGTACGAAAAAGCCGTTCTCAGTCGGCACCGTTTGGTTATTGGTCTTGTTGCTTTAATATTTGTAGTCATTTGTGTTTAGTATTTTGATGTCGTGTTTAGTATTCCTTGTCACTTTTGCATTTATTGCTGTGTATGTCATCTATGTGTATTCAACTGGGGTGTTTTGATGCTTTTACCATGAGTGCAACAGCGGGTTTTGCTGGAGATCCCGCACTTTCTCTAGTTTTTTTTAAATACATTAGTTAAATTTCAATGCTCATTCAAAAGTTACAATGTTTTCTTGCCAAGTTTATGTTTTTGATTATAATAAATTTAAGTATTTAGCAGTCATGATATTAAGTCCCAAGTCTGTGTGAAATGGAGACTCACACAATTATGCCGTATTCCCCTGGATCCTTTACTGCGATTGGTACTTCAGCTCTGGTGTACATTTAAAAGATGAATGTTTTCTTTCCAATATTTCATACTGAAAAAAAAATAAAATGTATATCGTTCTTGGAAAAAGGAAATATTTCTTGAAAATCATTCACTTTTATATCAATACAATGTAACTATTATCCGTATTTACAGATAATGTTCCATCTCTAAATATATTCTAGAACCTTTAATTTTATGTTTTTAATGTAATTTTTAGTAAATAATACATGATTCTTATGTACTATAAGCATTTCACAGTTTGAAGTTATTGTTATAATAGGTATTGCATTTTAATATCAACCTATTATCAGATTTTTTTGGGGGGAGGGGGGGGGGTATTTTTTACATTCACACACTTTCGCTTGCACTTACACACCAACATATCAATTTTGTGTCATTATATTATCAGATTTTTAGCAAAGCATTATGCCGGATATTGAGCAATCTTAATTTTCAAATCCATTCTTTTTATCCCAGGGCAACTTTAATGAACCATATATATTAACCTTACATTGCCTTCTGTTGATTGGTTGAAAGGTCACCTTTACAGGTGTAACTGTCCTAAATATAGTTCATATATGTCAACGTCGGAAGGATCGACGTAAAAATACAATTAGAATTACAAAGTACATCGTTGTTTTCAAATATCCTTTAACGTCGTGGAATTCCCCATAAAAACAAGATTGAGTTATTTTGTTTTTATCTACATTCATGAGAACAGCGATCGTCTGTAAATAAACAGGAATTAACATGAATAGGTGTGCTAGGAAATAGTATAAATATAAGATTTCAATTTTACAAAGCCATTCAATTTCTGGCAAATTCAAACTTACATTATCAGGTATTGTATGTCTGTCACTCTCTCCAATAGTAACATGATACAAAAATCATTGATTTAAAAAATAAGAATGTCTTTCAATATATGTATATACATTAAATCGTCAAGAGTTTCACTGGATCTTATTTGATGAAGCTCTTAGTCTTTCCAATATTTTTTTCCAAATTCCTCAAGATTTCGATATTTGTAAAGATATAAAATGGTTTAATCTATCTAGGAATTAGTCTTTAAAAAGTTGCATCGCCTGATTCAATATTGTTTCCAACTAGATATTGCCATGACTTTTTTATTTAACATAAACACCAATACCAAATGATGATTTGAGTATATGCGAATAGGATTTCTATTTTTATTCATATCAAAGACTTTCGAAACTGACAGATTTTCAAATAAACTACAATAAATAACCATAATTAACGTGTATTAAGATGAAAAATATGGAATCATTAGTCTAAAATATTTTAAGTATGAGAAATTAACAAAATGTTAAATTCTTTTCGAATAAAACGTTTTCGATTAAATGAATTCATGATAATAAGTAAAAGATATTAGGAAAAAATGAGCAGCATAATTCTTCTACTTATTGAAAATTTCTCAAATAAAGTTATTCTGTGCAATCTGCCTGACAATATTAAAAATATTTCCTTAAATGATGTTGAAGATAATCCAGTGTATGCTAGTTTATTTGACAATACTTTATGTGATTGAATCATTTTTAAGATACAATGTGCTGCTTTTCTTAACGACAATGAATACGTAATTTGTACTGTATACCAGAGAAGAATTACATATCGGTACCGATCTAGGGAAATATGACATGATTGTATAAGTCTCCATTATCAAGGCAATTGTGATGTTTATTAATCTTAAGTAATATTTAATGAAATTGATTTTACAGGAACCATGCAGAGACAACTCTTCGCTTTTCTTGTTCTGTCGTTAGTTCTTTCAACACAAGCATGGTGGGCAAAGAATGGAAGGGGTAAAAGAAAGTAAGTGCATGCGTACAACATGAGATTTCCCCTCATTATATCATTGATTGGAAAAATTAATGTCTTCGAATAATGCGAATAAAGCAATGAATTTTTCAACAAACCAAAATGATTGTAGAAAGAGGTGTAAAATATTTTGATAAAAAGAAAACAACTCCCCTGAGACAAGCAAGTCTACTGGATGACATAAAAGAAAGAAGTACACAATTTTGTCTAAAATATAAAAGAGAATTTTCACATAAAGAAAGAATAATCGGACATACAGACGGAGACAATAACATAACGAAGGACAACTTTATCTAATGAATAATTTCCCAAGTCAATATAAGTGCAGAATGTACTGAATGTGACGCCCTTACAATAAGCCGTGCTAATTAACAAAGAGTAAAAATATTCAAATATCACATAAATATGCTGGCAACTGGGAGTAACTGTAAAAATAATCAAATATCACATGAAAAAGCCAGAAATTAGGAAATGTTTCCCTGTCAAAGTACTTGATCTTGATAGCGACTTCTAGATTCTGATAAGCCCATTTACATATTATCACCCATTAAATAAAATGTATTTTTTAATCAAAACAAAAGCATAAAACCAATGTATTTTACTTAATGGGTACTGATATGTAAATGTAACAGTACATTGTTGTTATTATTTTGCAAGTGTGATGTCCAATTCACTGGTTCAAAATATTACTCTGGAAAAAGAAAATACATACTCATTTGATTTTCGTTTCCTTGATGAGGGTTTAATAAAACAATCAAAACACCAAAAAGTGCCTTTTTTTCGATTTTTTAACCTCTTCGATTAATTAATCTATTTCAGTTCATCATCTATTTTTTTTTTTATTCGCACAAGGCTTCTCTCAATATTCAAATGAACTTTGTAAAATCGTCTAATAGATCTAAAAATGAATTAAATTGCCTTCAAAATAACATACTTGCTTATCTTACTTTGATCGAGTTATCTTTTTCCCGAGCTTTGGGATTCATAGTTTGTAAAATTTGTTATTCTTGACAAAAGCATAATAATAAAATCAAACAAAAAAAGTTCAATAACATTTAAGTATTTTACTTTCCTTAGGTATAAATCACACCTTATTTTACTAAATACCAAGCCATATTATATTTTCAGTTGTTTCTGTAAGGCAGTTGATGCTTACCAGAACAATAAAGTTCTCTATGACTTCGGCAGTATCGGTGAATGTGAAGGTTTTCCTACATGTTCCTGCAGACGAGCTACCATGATTGAGTGTGGCACCAACTGCGACAGACGTGTAAAGGAATGGTTGCAGAGGAGACCCTGGCAATGTAGAGGACGCCAGGTCAAGTCTCATTATATTGCCAGCACATGTCACAAAAGTTATGGACATCAACAGAGACAATGTTAATTACTAAAGACAACAGATATATTTCATTGTAGGTCTTTTATTCCGAAAGAAATCCTTATTTGCCAGTGCAATAATACTTTCAAATAATATTTGGAGACTTAAATCCTATATATACGAATTTATATACTTTGTTTTCTAACATAAACTTTCTTCAATAAAAAAGTATGAATCATTATGGAGTTTTGGTTTACATATTTTTCATTCGATGTATACAATTTATTATTAGTACAAATCATGTTGAATATATAAACAGATATTATATAGAGATATAGGGGTGATCTCAAACAGGACTTGTAATTCAACAACCACAGCAAAACCAAGTTTAAAAAAGCAATAACCAGCAAAGAACACAAAAACAAAGAATATGAAGATGTGTTTAACTCCTTATCGTGATCTGTACATGGAAGACATAGAGGAAATCTTCCACAAGAGTCGGCTGCAGTACCAACAGCCAAACACTGAAGCTCTCATATGCCGAAAATACAGAGTGGACATCACAGACCAAAGACCACACACAAAGCAAGCGTAACAATGGGCAATCGATGTCGAAAATATATTTATTTATATAAAAAACTTCAAAGAAGTACCTACATTGTATCAGTTATTCAGTCCCAAAGTCGAGAAGGCAAGTTTGAATCAAAGATTTTCCATTGAAATGGTTGCGAAACTCGGAATAAATAACATTCCGAAGTGAGACCAGGTATCCGAGTGAATCAGCGTTTCTTCAACAGCAAACAATGTGGAAATCCGGATTTTGTTCCCATAAATTACTTCCTGTCCATTTATCAAATGGTCGAGAAAAAGTACTCATTATTTTATTTATAGCCTTTTCATTGTTTGAAGGAGCCATAAACAAAACAACAGAACACAGGGCCTCCAGATACACACAAGTCCATGTACATAATTATGTAAATAAATTAAAAAAATCATTTGGCGTATGAAACGCTGTCCGTGCTCTACCGGTTGGAACAATAAGTTTATATATCAACAAATAGCTCTAACCTGCTTACCGAAATAAACTGTTACACATTTCAACCTTTCAACTAAAAGTAATAAATGTCCACTGTTTCAATAAAACATTTATCAGTATCAATATGTGAATGGACGTCAAATACAAAACATGAATTACAAAAAAGAAATTCACAAAAACATAACATATGTAAAAGATTAGCAAAAAGGATATTTTTTGCATGGAAATGACCTTTGGTGATTAACCCTATGTAAACGTTACCATGAAGAGTCTATCGCCATAAACAATTGTGGGAAATATGATGAAATTATCATGATCAGCCTATATATACATACACTGTATATACATTCACTTGAAGTTATGTGTAACAACCCCCATCCCACCTCCCTTGACACATAATTTCTCATCAACGCAAAATATCTCAAAAGCCGTAACTTATAAATAAGATTATGTATTTTTAAATCATATATTATTCACATTTCAGACCATTTGGACAACCCGCTGATATCTTAATGATTTTTTTTCCTATTTTGTATTGCAAAAAGATATCACTAGCCGCGAAATGACATTGACCTTTCATAATTGACCATAAGTGACCTTTTTCCTAAAGGACGTATCCTAATGAGCACTGAGACATGTGAAATATAATAAATTCTAATTAGGAATTTGGAGATATAAGCAGCTAGATAGAAACCAGACTTTGTTTCATTTTGCATATACACAGCCAATTGTGTCTCACGTGAAATTCATTTAAATTGATGTATTTATTATAGTTATCGAACACTCTGTTATCCTACCTGTACAGGTAAAATTTTATGGTTCAATACCGTTTCGATTTCATTGGCTTTGCATAGTAATATTAATTTGCATAACATGCTTTTCGTAGGTAATGTACAGGTAATGTTAAGTTTAGAAAGTCATTCGAAGGCTCAATCTCGGCCTGATAAGTCGCTCCCCACCCACCCACCCATTGCATATATGTTATTAATAATATTTTTTTCTCTTTTGTAGTTAAGGACAATGGCGGATTGCGAAAAATTGAAAAATGTACTTCATGTTAATAAAGAGATTGAGCGCTTCGCCTCCTATCCAACAAATGTGTTTGTTTTATTTCATAAATGATTTATGTTCGTTTGAGTGAAACGAATTAGAACATAAAGCATCATGTGAATTTCACATGAAAATTAATGTGAATTTCATACAAATTTTACATAAAATTTATGTGAAAAAAATCTCACATGAATTTCACATAAATTTACTTCACTAGTGTAAATGGGCAAAAATTCAAATCGAGGTCGACCAAGACATCGATTGATCGTCTCAAGATCTTATTTACGTTATGACTTGAAATGCCAGGGGATGTGGCGCACAATATATAGGTGAGACAGGCCAACCTTTAAAATCTCGTTTTAGGAACCATTCTTATAAGATCAGAACCTCACGTCAACAAAAACATAGAAACTTTCTTTATAATCACTTTGTCAAATATAATCATTCTATTTCGGATATCACCATTACCCCTGTTCAGACTTTTCCAAAACGTAAGAATGAAAGAAAGACCGAAATTTAAAAACGCCGACTACAAGCTGAACTTGCCTGGATCACCAAACTTCAGACTGCGTACCCTCTTGGTTAAAACGATCAAATCTATGGACAAGGAAACATTTCCTCAGCCTCTATCAATATCAACATCTTTTCAATTCGCCCAAACACTAAAAGGAAATACAGGTCGCACGGGAAAAGACGAAACAGACAAAAAAGAAAACGATCCAGAATCTACCGCTCTCTCAACGATTTACTCATGAGCTGTTACATGCTCTGTCGTCAATACCAGTTATGCATTTGAATTCTATCTTGGATGAAGCAGAGGTTTCATTCTTAAGAAACACTGACTGATTCAGTCTAAACAATGTAATATGGCCAAAAAGTGTGAAAATTATTAAGTCCAAAATGTACCGAAAGACGTAGCAGAATTGGTGGGATATTATGCTAGAGGACCCTCGTTTAGAAATTTCAAGAAATTTTGTAACAGAAAATTTCAAATGCGTTGAAATGACAGACAATCAACCGAAGTTGATCGAACTTGGTTACCTGTGCCCTGTGTTATCCGGATAACTACACAATATACTGATAACTTAGCACTTGGCCGTCCTTAGTCTACACCAAATGTCCAATGTTCTCTTTGTATTATGTGTTGTCTTTTATTTTTTTAATGTCCTGTTTGCTGCTCCTTGACCCTTTTGTGTCTTTTGCTGTATTTGTCACTTGGGGATGCTTGCTCCTCCCGGGCGCCGGGTCCCACCTCTAGCTTGCTAGGGGTCCGTCGATGTTAAATTTTGTGCTCTATTGTGATTGCTGTTGAGATTATCGTCAGGATTTTCTTTAACTCATTTGTGTCACACTTATGCCCTTTGCCGTGTGGAGCTCGTAAAAAAGTTCCCCGCGAGGGGTTTGACAGTAAGTGTTTTGAATATACTTCCCTGACATCGTCGCCATAGCACTTTCTATATAGACATAAAATCAGACAGTGCATAAATTTTATATTTTCATTTCCATGCTTCATAAACATCGACGGCGGGTGCGGCTAGCCAACAGGGGATGCTTGCTCCTCCCGGGCGCCGGGTCCCACCTCTAGCTTGCTAGGGGTCCGTCGATGTTAAATTTTGTGCTCTATTGTGATTGCTGTTGAGATTATCGTCAGGATTTTCTTTAACTCATTTGTGTCACACTTATGCCCTTTGCCGTGTGGAGCTCGTAAAAAAGTTCCCCGCGAGGGGTTTGACAGTAAGTGTTTTGAATATACTTCCCTGACATCGTCGCCATAGCACTTTCTATATAGACATAAAATCAGACAGTGCATAAATTTTATATTTTCATTTCCATGCTTCATAAACATCGACGGCGGGTGCGGCTAGCCAACAGGGGATGCTTGCTCCTCCCGGGCGCCGGGTCCCACCTCTAGCTTGCTAGGGGTCCGTCGATGTTAAATTTTGTGCTCTATTGTGATTGCTGTTGAGATTATCGTCAGGATTTTCTTTAACTCATTGATGTTTTGCTGTTGTTGCTGCAACCGGGTATCAGTGGAGATCCCCTCCTACCTTTCTTTTTTTTTTTACTTTTTTTGCTAATGCTAAGAATTTCACGTTTTTAATAATAATAAATTGATTAAGGCCTGTAGCAGTAACGAAATAAAGGCTAATGTCTGGAATAGATTTGAAGACGTTTAACATTTGAACTACTTGGTGTCACTGCTGGTGGACCAGGAGTCCCCGACGGCACATGTAGCAAAGTTTGAAGTTGATCGTCTGTCTCTTCAACGCATTCAAACTTTTCTGGTACTAAAATTCTTGAAATTTCTAAAACGTGGGTCCTGTAGCATCATATTCCACCCATCCTGCTACATTATTCGGTATGTTTTTGGACTTAATAATTTTCACCCTCTTTGACCATAATTCATTGTTTAGATTGATGATCACTGACGAGAATTGAGTACCCGAAACGTGCATGTCTGGTCCATGCTGCAATTTATCCGTTTATAAATGATGCTATTGAATTTGAAGACGTTAAACACTCTCTGTCAGTGTCAATATTGAAATACATGTTTTATAGTACCAATTTTATTAGACTAGACAAGTGTTTCGGCTATTGAATCCTCGTCAGCAATAATTCATGTCAAAAAGTTGAATAGGGTTAAATGTTAAACGTCTTTAAATTCAATAGCATCATTTAAAACCTGATAAATTTACAGCATGGACCAGACATGCACGTTTCGGGTACTAAACCCTCGTCAGTGATCCTCAGTCTAAACAATGTAATATGGCCAAAAAGTATGAAAATTATTCTGTCCAAAAATGTACCAAAAGACGTAGCAGAATGGGTGGGATATGATGCTACAGGACCCACGTTTTAGAAATTTCAAGAAATTTTGTGACAGAAAATTTCAAATGCGTTCTCCTAGCGCCATCTACAATACAGAATGTTAATTTCGTCTTTCGTAAAATGAGTGGCTCCAAATTTTGTGTAGCATGTATTCGGAAGAGTATTGAAGTGAAAAAAAGGCCAAAAAATCGTTGAAATGTAGACATGGGGAGCTTAAATCTAAACAAGACCGAAAACACTATGACGAAACCCCAGCTAAGGAAAGAGCTATCCAATGAAGGAGATCCCCCTTATATTAAGAAGTTTAAGTAAACATTAAAGACGTACTGATCAGTTAGTCAGTCTCAAAGTCGATAAGGCAAGGCAAAATCATTAGATTTTCCATAGGAACGGTTGCGAACATCGGAATGAATAAAAATTTCTAATCAATATCTCATGCAGAAAAATGATTTTCGCAATCATTTGTTTTTTAAAATGTCTATCGTTCGTGCAAAAAGTGAGTATCTCTTGAAAATAATTAGTTAAAATAACAGGAAAATGTTATTGTTACATGTATCCATCTCCAAAAGACTATGCACAAACACTTAATCTTATAAAACCCTTTAATGTCTATCGTTCGTGCAGAAAGTGAGTATCTCTTGAAAATAATTAGTTAAAATAACAAAAAAATGTGATTGTTACATGTATTCATCTCCAAAAGACTATGCACAAACACTTAATCTAATAAAACCCTTAATCCTTTTTTTTTTCAATTTTTCATGTAATTTTAAGTAATTCATTCACATTTTTATGTATTGAGTTTAAAGAGATTCTTGTTATTATATCAATCTGCCCTCGTATCTAAAAGAGTTTAGCAACGTATTATGCCGGATATTCAGCAATTGTATTTTTCTTATACGTCGTTTTTTATCCTAGCTAGGTCAACTTTGATTAATAATTCATACGACCTTACAATACCTCCTTGTTGATTGGTTGAGAGGTTATCTTTATAGGTGTAACTGTCCTAATAATAGATCATAAATGTCAACGTCCGGATGATCGACGTAAAATACATTTCAAAATAAAAAACATGTATATCGTTTGACTTAGATATACTTTTAACGGTGTGGATTTTCCAAATTGGATTTCCAACGATTGACAATGGTCTGTACATTTGTAAACAAACAGGAATTAAAATAAACAGGAGTGTTATGTAATAGTATATATATACAAGAAGTTGATTTTAACAAAGCCATTGAATTCTAGAACTTCAAACATTAATCTTACCAACTAAAACATTATCAGGTATTGTACTTTTATAACTCTCTCTCTCTCTCATTCAGTTACATGGCACAAAACTCATAGAGATACAGTTATTTTGTTTTTGTGTTTTCAGTCGTCAAGGGTTTTATTTGATGATAATTTTAGTTATTCCCTATTTCAAAAATTGATTTGCGCTCAAGATCTCGAAGTATGTAAAGATATTACATCGTATGAGACGAAACATATTTCCTTTTTCGTAGCTAGATATTTTGAAAGTGTGCATCGCTAACATATACACTTCGCTTATTCGTAATATTTTGAAAGTCTTTTTTATCATTTAACCTTAAATACCAAATGATAGGAATTGCTACTATTTACTGTTTTCTTCCGCTGGTGTTATGTCCATGATACATTATCCCGGAATTTCTTTCTTTGAGATTAAAATCATAACTTCGAAAATAAGCAATAAATATTTTCAAACCGATACAATGTCATATGATAACAATATTAAGATAAAATAAAATCAGCATTTCTTAGTTTAAAAAAGTTCCAGTATGACATCTCTACAAAAATTCATTAATTCCTTAAGCCTACTGAAGGGCTTGTTTAGGAATAAGTTTCCAGTGAAATGCCATTGAGATATTCAGTAAAAATATAAACATAGCGGATCAGATGGTTTTCCTTATGGAATGATATATAATGGAATTTCTTTTTATGATTTGACAGACAGTATTTTTTCGATAATCTATGAAATCCTTGTATTTTCTATTACATTTTTTCTTCCATAGCAACATTGGATATATTTGTTTCCATAGCAACAACCCGCATTCTGAAAAAATGATAAGCTCTTTTGTTCCAATGTCAAACAAAATAAGATATATTCATACACAAAATATAAAATGTTTATCAATAATGAAATTGATATTACAGGAACCATGCAGAGACAACTCGTCGTTTTTCTTGTTCTGTCTTTAGTACTTTCAACACATGCATGGTGGGCAAAGAATGGAAGGGGTAAAAGAAAGTAAGTACATATGTGTCAAACCATTATATGGTCAAATGCTGAGAAATGTAAGAGTATACCAAATTTGCTATAACTTTGTCAACAAATAGGTTCAATGTACAGTAAAAAGTAAAGTAAGATCATATTAAAAAGAAAGGAGGAAAAACATCTTAAAATGTTATGGAATTAAACAGCGTTAAAACACATTTTCTTATCAAACTAACTTCTTTTAGTATGATTAACATAATTTTAATAAAAATCAATCATATCATATTTTCAGTTGTTTCTGTAAGGCGGTTGATGCTTACCAGAACAATAAAGTTCTCTATGACTTCGGCAGTATCGGTGAATGTGAAGGTTTCCCTACATGTTCCTGCAGACGAGCTACCATGATTGAGTGTGGCACCAACTGTGACAGACGTGTAAGTGAATGGCTTCAGAGGAAACCGTGGCAATGTAGAGGACGCCAGGTCAAGTCTCATTATATTGCCAGCACATGTCACAAAAGTTATGGACATCAACAGAGAAAATGTTGATTACTTAAGACAATAGATTTAATATTTTATTGTATGTGTTTTATTCATTAAGAAATCCTAAAGTTCAAGTGCAATATTTGGATACTTAAATCCTGACATATTTGAATGTAAATACTTTGTTTTCTGAAATGAAAATATCTTCAATTAAAAAAAAACATGAATATGGATTTGTTGTTAACACATTTTGGTTCAATATATACAATAATTAATAAAATTCAAGCTGAATATGCAAATAGATACTTTACAGAAAGAATGATATGATCCCCGGCAGGACTTGTGATTCAATAACCACAGAAAAACCAAACGAAACAAACATATATAAATTCAAATTATATAAACAAAGGAGGTATAAAAGAATGAACCTAGAATACACTGCAAGGACCTACTAACACAAGGCCAATATTTGATAGATCAAACATACAATAAAAAGAAAAACAATCAAAGGACAACAATGCAGTGTATGGGAATAGTTTTGATTTGTCATCTTCAATGTATATAACAAATAATGTTTCTATCCGGATTATATGCACGTTGCTCTCCAACTTATTCAGAAATAAGAGTGTATCTTCGTACATAGTGTTAAACTTTTATACATGTACCAAAACAATACTGTAAATGGGTAATGAAATATAATATATAATAGTAATGAGTATTTATCACGATAAACTTTGTACATGTAGATCCATCTTGCCAAGACAAACTAAAAATTGCGGTTGTTATGAGATAACTTGTATGATAAACAGTTACAAAAATCTTTGAAATGTTATCTTATTCAATATTGATGAAAAATCGTCTCATTGATGGAAAAAGGAAAGGGAAGGTTAAACCTCTGACTCTTGTACCAAAGAACAAATATCAGGACATTCAGAATTCAAATTTTGTTGCACGAAAGAAAGACCTAGCAATATGTATATAAACAAGCTGATATAAAGGTTGATTCAGAGAATATATCCAACCTATCTCAATTATATCGATTAAGAAATTCAGCAAAAAAGCTAACACATTGGAATCCAGCAAATGCGATTCAAACCAGATGTGGGTCGTATCAATGGTATAATGCCATTATCAATGTTAAGATATTTTGATGCTCTAAACATCACATAGGTACCTATGAGTTATTCAATGTCAAATGTAAGAAAACAGTCGGTCGCTTCTTTTACCGGTGATATCCCAACGTCATCAAAAGAATACTTGACATGGTACTGGATCAATCAACAGTTTTGTACCAGTGTCTTTCCCAACGTTGCACGTTGGCCAACCGTGACTACGGGACTGCATGACGGGCCTTGTTTAAATCTCGTCAGATAAGACTGTGTCCTGATTCTCTATCTGAAAGTTGGTCAGACTTCTCTGGTTATTGATCTTGGGCTCGCTTCAGCCAGTAGAGCACAGACTGTTATATGCATGTCATAGAATTTGTTTAGATCCTATGTTAGATTCTGTGTTACAGGAGGTCGCTGAGTTTAACTGTCTCCTTCCTTTTATGTGTTGTCATTAATGTTTGATGTATCTGTACGTCTGTTTCGTATGATGTTCTAATGAGTATTCTGTATCTATTTTGCCGTTGGTAGATATGTCTGATAGTATTTATGTGTCACTTTCCTGTGGGTTTGTTTTAACATGCTGCTACATGAATCGTTGTTTGTATGGATTGTCGGTAATCAAGAAGAAGAATTGTCATTCAAAATCAGATTCATTTGCAGGGATGCCAAACGACTGAAGAACAGATTTGTGATTGTCTAAACTTTTATGACATAGTAACTTTCATACTTTTTTTAAAAAGGCAAATTACATTGTTTAGATTTAGGATCACTGATGAGGGTTAAGTACCCGAAACGTGCATGTCTGGTCCACGTTGCCAATTTATCTGTTCTTAAATGATGCTACTCAATTTGAAGACGTTAACATTTATACCACTTGGTGAGTGTCACTGCTGGTGGACCAGGAGTCCCCGAGGGCACATGTAGCCAAGTTCGATCAATTTCGGCTGATCGTTTCTTCAACGCATTCTAAATTACTGTTATCAAAATTTCTTGAAATTTCTAAAAAGTGGGTCCTGTAGCATCATATCCCACCCATCCTGCTACGTCTTTCGGTACACTTTTTCGACATAGTAACTTTCATACTTTTTTAAAAAGGCAAATTACATTGTTTAGATTTAGGATCACTGATGAGGGTTAAGTACCCGAAACGTGCATGTCTGGTCCACGTTGCCAACTTATCTTAAATGATGCTACTCAATTTGAAGACGTTAACATTGATAGTGATAGAGAGCTGCGTTAAGTTGTATGAAAAATATGAATAATGACCATATCTCCATACCCAGTACAAAATCGATAATTTAGAAAATCATAAACCGAAGGCATACAAAATCAGGATAAAACAGGAACTAAAGCCGACAAACAAAAACTCAGCAGGTGCCCAGAAAGAGTCAGCATCTCCTGCTTGCATGCAACGCCGCTTGAATTCGGTAGAATTTTCACATTAAATATACTCTAAATTTCCTGTCATCAAATTTGACCTAAATTTCTAAAACTAAGATCTCTTTCATTGCAAAGCTCTGTCCTTAGCTGGGTTTCGGCATAATTTTCTCGGTCAAATTTAGAATTGGGCTCCTTGCGCCTACCCTCCAACGATTTTTTTACCATATTTTTCACTTGAATACAATTCTGAATAAACCCCACACACAATTTGGAGCCGCTCATTTTGGCAAGAGGAAATTAAAGCTCTGTATTGTAGATGGCACGAGGAAAATTCACTCTGTCTTTATTTAAACGGTTTGACATTAAGTACTACTGACGAGGATTAAACATATATTTCAATATTGACAATATCCACCTTTATGGACAATGGGACATCATAGTGTATAATGAGTTCCCTGTATCGACCGTATTACTTCCTCAGTGACGCCGTTAGTCAATAACAAACGTATTCCTGTTTAAGAAGCTTATTTGAAAGACGTCTAGCTCTCTGAACAAAATCTGTGTATTGGGTACATGGTGCATAATAAATTGAATTGAATTTTTCTTCAAGAAGGTTGGAGCCCTTCCGCATTTTTATGTTTTGGCATAACGTATAAATTGAGATATGAACTTGCCATAAGCAGGCGATGAAGGGATGTTTCTACTCAGAAAGGGAAAATTTGTGATGCTGAAAATGAAGTCGTCATGTTTGTCAGAGAGTGAGATGTTCATGTGACCATCAGTGTCGTAGTACAGCATTATGTCCAGATAGGATGCTGAATTATTCGTCTCGGTAGTTTCTTTTACTTCAAGCTCCGAAGGATTGATTCTGCTGAGGTTTCCACGAATTTCGGATTATTGATGGGAATCACATCGTCTATATTAATGTAGGTGAAGTTAAAGTCAGAAGCTAAGTACCTTTTCCCATAATAGACCAAAGATGGAATGAAAGGAAGGGAGGGGATCTTCAACAACACTAGGTTGCAGCACCCACAGCAAAACCCCAAAACACCCAATGCAAAATAACACAGAACAGACACCCACAGAAATGAGTTAAAGAAGATCCTTACGCTAATCTCAACAGCACTCAAAATAGAGCACAAAATTAAGCATCGACGAACCCCTAGCAAGCTAGAGGTGGGACCAGGTGCCCGGGAGGAGTAAGCATCCCCTGTTGGCTAGCCGCACCCGCCGTCGATGTTTAAGCACGAAACTGAAAACAGTATATAAAATTCATGCACTGTCTTACGTCGTGTCTATATAGAAAGTGCTATGGCGACAATGTCAGGGAAATACATTTAAAACCCTTACTGTCAAACCCCTCTCGGGGAACTTTTTTTCGAGCTCCACACGGCAAAGGAAGAGCCGCAAAAGGGACAAGGAACACCAACTCACACCATAAAAGCATTTAACATAAAAGACCACACATAAACCAACAAGACCAATGAATTCAGCTTCGTACATGTAAGAGAAAAGGAAAATGTCGGCAAGGGGTGGGGCACAATTGGCTCCCATTGGAATTCCGACATTTTGTTGAAAGACCTTTCCTCCGAACACCACAAAAAGGTAGTCGACCAGGAAGTTTACATCTAAATAGTATCTTCTTTTTTGGAATCGGATCTTTCTTTTACATCAATTCATATTTGCGATTACCGTTCTTAACGCATTGCTTCTAATTTTTGCGAGTCTTAACGTGGTATTGTTGTGTAAAGCGTCGAAAAAATAAAGGCTTTGATCGAATGGACTCTAGTAAAATGAGTGGATTTTCATATGCTCATAAAGTTCCTTTGAATTCTTCAAAATCTACATCTGGTTAATACCGCTTCGAGAATATACTGCAGAGCAATGCTATATTTTTAAGTCCATTTATTATTTTAGATAAAACGATGGTGAGTAAGATCGATACAGATTTGGTTGAACATTTTGAATAAGCAGCGATGAAACATTGTTTGTTGGGATTTTTATGCATTTGAGGTATACAATTTAAGATTGGTAAATTCAAATCTAAATCATTTGTGTCAAAGGCAGAGGAAGCGAGAGCTGATTTGTGCTTATCTATTATTTCTTAGGAACTTCTTTGATGTTTAATCTGAGGCAGAAAGGTTTATTGGGGTGTAAGTAGGGTTACCAAGTGTCAAATTTAATCCAACTCTTAAAGGCTATCGAAATATAACTTTTTGAAAGTGAATATGTAGTTGTTTGAGGCTTTGTCTGCTGGTGTGATGACATAATAGTCTTGGGGGTAGGTGAGCTCTGTGGAAACATCATGGTCATTGAAGATAGACTCGAATCAAGTATTCACAGTTGCTTGTAACTTGTGAAGTTCAGACAAAATTTTTATTTTGTATGTTTGATTTTCAGGCGACGAATTGAGTCATATTTCGTGGTGATGGAACTAGAAATGATATGTTTAAACTGGGTGGGAAAGTTGTGCGCACATAAACAAGATAATTGCACCATTTGCTTCTTCTATTACCAATGACTATTCTATGGCGGTACCGATTGCTTATTGTCTCGTTTTGTACATGTTGTATGTTTTTATTTTTGTTTGGTGTGTAGATGTCATTTTTTATGTTTCTGTCTCCCTTTGACTTTAGTTGTACTTGTCTCCTTTGTATTTCCCCTAGCAGCGTTTCTATGTATTACTGTGGCCGAGTCTTCTTGCGAAAGCCTGCTACATATAATATGCATGAAGTTTGCTTGCTTCTTTCGAAAGTTGCTTTGATGTTCTCATTGAATATTATCATAATTGTGATGCCAAAAAAATACAAAAAATGATTATTTCTCATGATTCCTGGTCGATTTCGTAGATAGAAGAAAAAAAGATCTGCGATAAGAATTGACCCTCAGTACCAAGAGCATAACACTGAAACACTCCTATTGACGCGAAACTACAGAGTGGACAAACACAACAAAGTACCAAAAAGCAGTTCTCAGTCGTCACCGTTTGGCTATTGGTCTCGTTGCTTTAATATGTGTAGTCATTTGTGTTTAGTATTTTGATGTCATGTTTAGTGTTCCTTGTCCCTTTTGCATTTCTTACTGACTATGTCATCTATGTGTATTCAACTGGGGTGTTTCGATGCTTTTACCATGAGTGCAACAGCGGGTTTTGCTGGAGACCCCGCCCTTTCTCTAGTTTTTTTCAAAATACATTAGTTAAATTTCAATGCTCATTCAAAAGTTACAATGTTTTCTTGCCAAGTTTATGTTTTTGATTATAATAAACTTGTTTTTCATATTAGATACAAAGTATTTAGCAGTCATGATATTAAGTCCCAAGTCTGTGAGAAATGGAGACTTACACAATTATGCCATATTGCCCTGGATCCTTTACTGCGTTTGGTACTTCAGCTCTGGTGTACATTTAAAAGATGAATGTTTTCTTTCCAATATTTCATACTGAAAAAAAAAATTTCTTAAAATGAATATCGTTCGTGGAAAAAGCAAATATTTCTTGAAAATCATTCACTTTTATATAAGTACAATTTAACTATTATCCGTTTTTACAGATAATGTTCCATCTCTAAATATATTCTAGAACCTTTAATTCTTTGTTTTTAATGTAGTTTTAGTAAATCATACATAATTCTTATGTAATGATAAGCATTTCACAGTTTGAAGTTATTCTTATGATAGTTATTGCATTTTAATATCAACCTTTTAACATATTTTTAGCAAAGAATTATGCCGGATATTGAGCAATCTTATTTTTCAAATCCATTCGTTTTATCCTAGGGTAACTTTTATGAACAAATCACATATTAACCTTACATTGCCGTCGTGTTGATTGGTTGAAAGGTTACCTTTACAGGTGAAACTGTTCTAAATATAGTTGATATATGTCAACGTCGGGGGGATCGACGTAAAAATACGATTAACATTACAAAGTATATCGTTGGTTTCAAATATCCTTTGACGTCGTGGAATTCCACATAAAAACAAGATTGAATTATAATGTGTTAAACTCCATTCATAGGAACAGCGATGGTCTGCAAATAAACATGAATAGGAGTGCTAGGAAATAGTATATATATAAGATTTCAATTTTACAAAGCCATTCATTTTCTGGCAAATTTAAACTTACATTATCAGGTATTGTATGTTTGTCACTCTCTCCAATAGTAATATGACACAAAAATCATTGATTTAAAAATACGAATGTCTTTCAATATATGTATATATATATATATATATATATTAAATCGTCAAGAGTTTCACTGGATCTTATTTGATGAAGCTCTTAGTCTTCCCAAATTTCAGTTAATAAATTGATTATCCTCATGCTTTCGATATTTGTTAAGATATAACATGGTTTAACCTATCCAGGAATTAGTATTTACTCCCATATCGGGAGTTCGCTTCTTTTCATGGTTTTTGTTTGTTTGCTTTGGTTCCTGTTTTATCCTGATTTTGTATGCCTTCGATTTTTGATTTTCTGAATTTTCGATTTTGTGCTGTATACAGGGATATGGTCATTATCCATATTTGTTATTTAAAAAGTTGCATCGCCTGATTCCATATTGTTTCCAACTAGATATTGCCATGACTTTTTCATTTAACATAAAAGCCAGTATCAAATGATGATATGAGTATTTGCGAATAGGAATTCTATTTTTAAACGGGTTTGAATATTCATATCAAAGATTTTCCAAAGCGACAGATTTTCATATAGACTACAATAAATAATCATAATTAACGTGTATTAAGATGAAAAATATGGAATCATTAGTCTAAAATATTTTAAGCATGAGAAATAAACAAAATGTTAAATTCTTTTCGAATAAAAAGTTTTCGTTTAAATTAATTCATGACAATATGAAAAAGATATTAGGAAAAAATGAGCAGCATCAATTCTTCTACTTAATGGAAAAAAAATCATATAAAGTTATTCTGTGCGATCTTCCTGACAATATAAAAATATTTTCTTAAATGATGTTCGAAGTTAATCCAGTGTATGCTAGTTTATTTGACAATATGTTAAGCGATTGAATCATTTTTAAGATACAATGTGCTGCTTTTCTTAACGACATGAATACGTATGTTTTCATCATTCTACAAAATGCAGTATATTATATATAGATATATATTTGTACTGTATACCAGAGAAGAATTACCTATCGGTACCGATCTAGGGGAATATGGCATGATTGCATAAGTCTCCATTATCAAGGCAATTATGATGTTTTGTAATCATAAGTAATATTAAATGAAATTATTATTACAGGAACCATGCAGAGACAAGTCGTCGCTTTTCTAGTTCTGTCGTTAGTACTTTCAACACAAGCATGGTGGGCAAAGAATGGAAGGGGTAAAAGAAAGTAAGTACATACGTACATAATGAGATTTCCCTTCATTATATCATTGATTGGAAAAAAATTAACGTCTACGAATAAAGCAATGAATTTGTCAACAAACCATAATAATTGTAAAAAAAGGTGTCAAATATTTTGATAAAAAAAAAACAATTCAGCTCCCCTAAGACAAGCAAGTAGGTGACTTAAAAGAAGAAAAGTAGACAACTTTCTCGAAAATATAAAACAAAATTTTCTCACGAAGAAAGAATAATCGGACATACAGACGGAGACATTAAAATAACGAAGGACAACTTTTTCTAATGAACAATTTCCCGAGTCAATACAAGTGAGGAGTGTACTGAAGGTGACGGTCTTACAATAAGTCGTGGCAATTAACAAAGGGTAAAAATATTCAAATATTACATAAACATGCTAGCAACTGGAAGTAACTGTAAAAATAATCAAATATAACATAAATAAGCCAGAAATTAGGAGATGTTTCTCTGCCTGGTGCCAAAGTACTTGATCTTGATAATGACTTCTAGATTCTGATAAGCCCATTTACATACTATCACCTATTGAATAAAAGGTATTTTTTAATCAAACCAAAAGCATACAACCAATGTATTTTACTTAATGGGTAAGGATATGTAATGTAACAGTTCATTGTTGTTATTATTTTACAAGTATGATGTCTAATTCACTGGTTCAAAATATTACTATGGAAAAAGAACATGCATACTCATTTGATTTTCGTTTCCTCGTTACATAAATGAGGTTTAAACAAAATGATTAAAGCACTTTATTCGATTTTTTAAGCTCTTTAATAAATTAATCTATTTCATTTCATCATCTATTTTTTTATTCGCACAAGGCTTCTCTCAATATTCAAATGAACTTTGTAAAATCATTTAATAGATCTAAAAAATGAATTTAATTGCCTTCAAATTAACATACCTGCTTATTTCACTTTGATCAAGTTATCTTTTTTCCGAGCTTCGATTCATAGTTTGTAAAATTTGTTATTCTTGACAAAAACTAGTAATAAAATCAAACAAAAAAAGTTCAGTAACATTAGGTATAAATCACACCTTATTTTACTAAATACCAAACCATGTTGTATTTTCAGTTGTTTCTGTAAGGCAGTTGATGCTTACCAGAACAATAAAGTTCTCTATGACTTCGGCAGTATCGGTGAATGTGAAGGTTTTCCTACATGTTCCTGCAGACGATCTACCATGATTGAGTGTGGCACCAACTGTGACAGACGTGTAAGTGAATGGCTTCAGAGGAAACCTTGGCAATGTAGAGGACGTCAGGTCAAGTCTCATTATATTGCCAGCACATGTCACAAAAGTTATGGACATCAACAAAGGCGATGTTAATTAATAACGACAATAGTCTTTATATTTCATTATAGGTCTTATTACCAAACCATGTTGTATTTTCAGTTGTTTCTGTAAGCAGTTGATGCTTACCAGAACAATAAAGTTCTAAAGGAATGGCTGCAGAGGAGACCCTGGCAATGTAGAGGACGTCAGGTCAAGTCTCATTATATTGCCAGCACATGTCACAAAAGCTATGGACATCAACAGAGAAAATGTTGATTACTTAAGACAATAGATTTAATATTTTATTGTATGTGCTTTATTCATTAAGAAATCCTAAAGTTCAAGTGCAATATTTGGATACTTAAATCCTGACATATTTGAATGTAAATACTTTGTTTTCTGAAATGAAAATATCTTCAATTAAAAAAAAATGAATATGGATTTGTTGTTAACACATTTTGGTTCAATATATACAATAATTAATAAAATTCAAGCTGAATATGCAAATAGATACTTTAAAGAAAGAATGATGTGATCCCCGGCAGGACTTGTGATTCAATAACCACAGAAAAACCAAACGGAACAAACATATATAAATTCAAATTATATAAACAAAGGAGGTATAAAAGAATGAACCCAGAATACACTGCAAGGACCTACTAACACAAGGCCAACATTTGATAGATCAAACATACAATAAAAAGAAAAACAATCAAAGGACAACAATGCAGTGTATGGGAATAGTTTTGATATGTCATCATCAATATTTATAGCAAATGATGTTTCTATCCGGATTATATGCACGTTGCTCTCCAACAGAAGTAAGAGTATATCTTCGTACATAGTGTTAAACCTTTATACATGTACCAAAACAATACTGTAAATGGGTAATGAAATATAATACATAATAGTAATGAGTATTTATCACGATAAACTTTGTACATGTAGATCCATCTTGCCAAGACAAACTAAAAATTGCGGTTGTTATGAGATAACTTGTATGATAAACAGTTAAAAAAATCTTTGAAATGTTAGCATGACAAATATGGATAATGACCATATCCCTGTCTACAGTACAAAATCGATAATTCAGAAAATCAGAAACCGAAGGCATACAAAATCAGGATAAAACAGGAACCAAAGCAAACAAAAACAAAAACCTCCACCATATGAAAAGAAGCGAACTCCCGATATGAGAGTGAGACCAGGTGCCCAGGAAGAGTAAGCATCTCCTGCTTGCATGCAACACCCGTCGCTTCAATTCGGTAGAACTGTCACATCCGGTTACTTCCATTTTGGAAGATATAGAGTACAATCTTTGGTTGGATGGTTCAAATGGTCTATGACAGAATATCATCCACCATTCTGGATAGTGGGACATCATAGTGTATGACGAGTTCCCCATATCGACCGTAGAACTTCCTCAGTGACGATGTTAGTCGGTCACAAACATATCCCTGACTGAGAAGCTTATCTGAAAGACGCCTAGCTCTCAGAACAAAATCCGTGTATTTGGTACTTGCTCTGGCATAGCGTATCAACTGAGATATGAACACGCCATAAGCAGGCGATGAAGGGATGTTGCTACTCAGAAAAGGAAAGTTCGTAATGCTGAAATTGAAGTCGTCACGTTTGTCATAGAGTGAGCTGTTCATGTGACCATCAGTGTCGTAGGACAACATTATGTCCAAATAGGATGCTGAATTATTTGTCTCTGTAGTTTCTTTGACTTCAAGCTCCGAAGGATAGATACTGCTCAGGTAATCCGCGAATTTTGGATTATTGATGGACAACACATCGTCTATGTATCTGTAAGTGAAGTTGAAGTCAGAAGCTAAGTATCTTTTCCCTTCAGAGACCAAAGATTGAATGAATTCAGCTTCGTACGAGTAAAGGAAAATGTCGGCAAGGAGTGGGGCACAATTGGTCCCCATTGGAATTCCGACAATTTGCTGGAAGACCTTTCCTCCAAACACCACAAAAATGTTGTCGATCAGAAAGTTTAACATCTGAATAATGTCTGTTTTAGTGTACTTATTTTCAGAATCTGACTTTTCTTTTACAAAGTAGGTTTTGTCATAGTTAACAACAATAAATTTGAATTTGCGATTACCGTTCTTACTTGTAAACGCATTACTTATAATTTTTGCGAGTCTTTCTTTCAATTTAGAATGTGGAATTGTAGTGTAAAGTGTCGAAAAATCAAAGGTTTTGATCGAATGGACTCTACTAAAATGAGTGGATTTCAGATGTTCTAAAAGTTCCTTCGAATTCTTTAAAATCAACATCTGGTTGATACCACTACGAGAATATGCTGTCGAACAATATTTTTGTAGCCCAGATTTGATTTCAGATAAAACTTTGGTGAGTAAGATCGATACAGATTTGGTAGAACATTTTGAGGAACCAGCGATGAAACGTTGTTTGTACGGATTCTTATGTATTTTAGGTATGCAGTATAAGTATCGTAAATCTAAATCTAAATTGGTAGTGTCGAAGCCAAAGGAAGCAAGAGCTGATTTGTGGTTATCTATTATTTCAGAGGCAGAAAGGTTTGTTGGGGTGTAAGTGGGATTTCCAGGTGTCGAATTTAAACCCAACTCTTTAACTAGACTGTCGAAATAGTACTTTTTGCAAGTAAATGTGTAATTATTTGAGGCTTTGTCCGCTGGTGTGATGACATAATGTTCTTGGAGGTAGTTAAGTTCTGTGATAACATCAGGGTCTTTAAATATAGACACGAATCTGGTGTTCACAGTTGATTTTAATCGGTTAATTCTAGATAAAAGTAACCCTCTGATTGATTTTATCCATTCGGAAAGGGTGTCGAGCTGTACATCCTCTTTCTTTGCCCAACGTCTTGCATATTCCTCACAAGAGTCCATAATAATTTTGACATTTTGGTTCCATGTAAAAGACATACTTTCTCTGTATTTGGGACCCTTTTTTAAAAATTCTCTCAACTTGTCGTTCTTGACTATACTAAGGTCACCAGTAATAACGTGTCCATAAGGAGAGTAGTTGAAATCCGATGAAGAACATTCGCAGGGAAGTAAATGTAGTGAGGGATTACTTAAATATATACACTGCAGGAATCGTTTGTAATTGTAAATTTTAGATGCAACTGTTGGTGTGTAGCTATAGGAAATGCAAGGAGTTTCTTTTCTTTTGAAATATGGTGGGATTTTTTCTGTGACAGTTTTGTGATTCAAAATTTGACCAAGATTCAAGTTATCAATACCTTTGTTTGCAAATCTTACTTTAATGAAAGGGCGGTTTGTTTTCTCCTCTGATTTATCTGATCTAACTGCTTGAAATAAACGAAAAGTAGAAATGTCCAAGATGACTCCTTGTAGTCTATATTCTGGGGAACGTGTATCGGTATATGCGAGATCCTTCGTATTATCGTAGATTTCGTGTAACTTCCGTAAAGGAACAGAGTATGATTTGGTACGAATATAATGCAGGCCTAGAGGCTCATTCAAAAATGGAACCAAGTCATCGAAGGAGAAACTATGTATCTCAGGCCTATTATATTTTCGAATGCCATGACTTCGAGGTCTTCTTTGTGATCTGTTGAATAAGCTAGTCACATTTACCGATTGACAACCGGGACTTGTTAAGTTTCCTATAGTGCTGATGTTATCGTTGCACCCATAGGGCGCTGCAGTGTTAAGATTTTTTATCCAGAACCCTTCTCTGTTGCGACGGAGAGGTGTGCTCAAATTGGGATTGTTGTGCTTCAACAACAACAGCATGTTGTGCTTCAAATTGGGATTGATGTGCTTCAACAACATAATTTATCATATTCAATATTGATGAAAAATCGTCTCATTGATGGAAAAAGGAAAGGGAAGGTTAAACCTCTGACTCTTGTACCAAAGAACAAATGTCAGGACATTCAGAATTCATATTTTGTTGCACGAAAGAAAGACCTAGCAATATGTATATAAACAAGCTGATATAAAGGTTGATTCAGAGAATATATTCAACCTATCTCAATTATATCGATTAAGAAATTCAGCAAAAAAGCTAACACATTGGAATCCAGCAAATGCGATTCAAACCAGATGTGGGTCGTATCAATGGTATAATGCCATTATCAATGTTAAGATATTTTGATGCTCTAAACATCACATAGGTACCTATGAGTTATTCAATGTCAAATGTAAGAAAACAGTCGGTCGCTTCTTTTACCGGTGATATCCCAACGTCATCAAAAGAATACTTGACATGGTACTGGATCAATCAACAGTTTTGTACCAGTGTCTTTCCCAACGTTGCACGTTGGCCAACCGTGACTACGGGACTGCATGACGGGCCTTGTTTAAATCTCGTCAGATAAGACTGTGTCCTGATTCTCTATCTGAAAGTTGGTCAGACTTCTCTGGTTATTGATCTTGGGCTCGCTTCAGCCAGTAGAGCACAGACTGTTATATGCATGTCATAGAATTTGTTTAGATCCTATGTTAGATTCTGTGTTACATGAGGTCGCTGAGTTTAACTGTCTCCTTCTTTTTATGTGTTGTCATTAATGTTTTATGTATCTGTACGTCTGTTTCGTATGATGTTCTAATGAGTATTCTGTATCTATTTTGCCGTTGGTAGATATGTCTGATAGTATTTATGTGTCACTTTCCTGTGGGTTTGTTTTAACATGCTGCTACATGAATCGTTGTTTGTATGGATTGTCGGTAATCAAGAAGAAGAATTGTCATTCAAAATCAGATTCATTTGCAGGGATGCCAAACGACTGAAGAACAGATTTGTGATTGTCTAAACTTTTATGACATAGTAACTTTCATACTTTTTTTAAAAAGGCAAATTACATTGTTTAGATTTAGGATCACTGATGAGGGTTAAGTACCCGAAACGTGCATGTCTGGTCCACGTTGCCAATTTATCTGTTCTTAAATGATGCTACTCAATTTGAAGACGTTAACATTTGTACCACTTGGTGAGTGTCACTGCTGGTGGACCAGGAGTCCCCGAGGGCACATGTAGCCAAGTTCGATCAATTTCGGCTGATCGTTTCTTCAACGCATTCTAAATTACTGTTATCAAAATTTCTTGAAATTTCTAAATAGTGGGTCCTGTAGCATCATATCCCACCCATCCTGCTACGTCTTTCGGTACACTTTTTCGACATAGTAACTTTCATACTTTTTTAAAAAGGCAAATTACATTGTTTAGATTTAGGATCACTGATGAGGGATGAAGTACCCGAAACGTGCATGTCTGGTCCACGTTGCCAACTTATCTTAAATGATGCTACTCAATTTGAAGACGTTAACATTGATAGTGATAGAGAGCTGCGTTAAGTTGTATGAAAAATATGAATAATGACCATATCTCCATACCCAGTACAAAATCGATAATTTAGAAAATCATAAACCGAAGGCATACAAAATCAGGATAAAACAGGAACTAAAGCCGACAAACAAAAACTCAGCAGGTGCCCAGAAAGAGTCAGCATCTCCTGCTTGCAAGCAACGCCGCTTGAATTCGGTAGAATTTTCACATTAAATATACTCTAAATTTCCTGTCATCAAATTTGACCTAAATTTCTAAAACTAAGATCTCTTTCATTGCAAAGCTCTGTCCTTAGCTGGGTTTCGGCATAATTTTCTCGGTCAAATTTAGAATTGGGCTCCTTGCGCCTACCCTCCAACGATTTTTTGACCATATTTTTCACTTGAATACAATTCTGAATAAACCCCACACACAATTTGGAGCCGCTCATTTTGGCAAGAGGAAATTAAAGCTCTGTATTGTAGATGGCACGAGGAAAATTCACTCTGTCTTTATTTAAACGGTTTGACATTAAGTACTACTGACGAGGATTAAACATATATTTCAATATTGACAATATCCACCTTTATGGACAATGGGACATCATAGTGTATAATGAGTTCCCTGTATCGACCGTATTACTTCCTCAGTGACGCCGTTAGTCAATAACAAACGTATTCCTGTTTAAGAAGCTTATTTGAAAGACGTCTAGCTCTCTGAACAAAATCTGTGTATTGGGTACATGGTGCATAATAAATTGAATTGAATTTTTCTTCAAGAAGGTTGGAGCCCTTCCGCATTTTTATGTTTTGGCATAACGTATAAATTGAGATATGAACTTGCCATAAGCAGGCGATGAAGGGATGTTTCTACTCAGAAAGGGAAAATTTGTGATGCTGAAAATGAAGTCGTCATGTTTGTCAGAGAGTGAGATGTTCATGTGACCATCAGTGTCGTAGTACAGCATTATGTCCAGATAGGATGCTGAATTATTCGTCTCGGTAGTTTCTTTTACTTCAAGCTCCGAAGGATTGATTCTGCTGAGGTTTCCATGAATTTCGGATTATTGATGGGCATCACATCGTCTATATTAATGTAGGTGAAGTTAAAGTCAGAAGCTAAGTACCTTTTCCAATAATAGACCAAAGATGGAATGAAAGGAAGGGAGGGGATCTTCAACAACACTAGGTTGCAGCACCCACAGCAAAACCCCAAAACACCCAATGCAAAATAACACAGAACAGACACCCACAGAAATGAGTTAAAGAAGATCCTTACGCTAATCTCAACAGCACTCAAAATAGAGCACAAAATTAAGCATCGACGAACCCCTAGCAAGCTAGAGGTGGGACCAGGTGCCCGGGAGGAGTAAGCATCCCCTGTTGGCTAGCCGCACCCGCCGTCGATGTTTAAGCACGAAACTGAAAACAGTATATAAAATTCATGCACTGTCTTACGTCGTGTCTATATAGAAAGTGCTATGGCGACAATGTCAGGGAAATACATTTAAAACCCTTACTGTCAAACCCCTCTCGGGGAACTTTTTTTCGAGCTCCACACGGCAAAGGAAGAGCCGCAAAAGGGACAAGGAACACCAACTCACACCATAAAAATATTTAACATAAAAGACCACACATAAACCAACAAGACCAATGAATTCAGCTTCGTACATGTAAGAGAAAAGGAAAATGTCGGCAAGGGGTGGGGCACAATTGGCTCCCATTGGAATTCCGACATTCTGTTGAAAGACCTTTCCTCCGAACACCACAAAAAGGTAGTCGACCAGGAAGTTTACATCTAAATAGTATCTTCTTTTTTGGAATCGGATCTTTCTTTTACATCAATTCATATTTGCGATTACCGTTCTTAACGCATTGCTTCTAATTTTTGCGAGTCTTAACGTGGTATTGTTGTGTAAAGCGTCGAAAAAATAAAGGCTTGGATCGAATGGACTCTAGTAAAATGAGTGGATTTTCATATGCTCATAAAGTTCCTTTGAATTCTTCAAAATCTACATCTGGTTAATACCGCTTCGAGAATATACTGCAGAGCAATGCTATATTTTTAAGTCCAGATTTTATTTCAGATAAAACGATGGTGAGTAAGATCGATACAGATTTGGTTGAACATTTTGAATAAGCAGCGATGAAACATTGTTTGTTGGGATTTTTATGCATTTGAGGTATACAATTTAAGATTGGTAAATTCAAATCTAAATCATTTGTGTCAAAGGCAGAGGAAGCGAGAGCTGATTTGTGCTTATCTATTATTTCTTAGGAACTTCTTTGATGTTTAATCTGAGGCAGAAAGGTTTATTGGGGTGTAAGTAGGGTTACCAAGTGTCAAATTTAATCCAACTCTTAAAGGCTATCGAAACATAACTTTTTAAAAGTGAATATGTAGTTGTTTGAGGCTTTGTCTGCTGGTGTGATGACATAATAGTCTTGGGGGTAGGTGAGCTCTGTGGAAACATCATGGTCATTGAAGATAGACTCGAATCAAGTATTCACAGTTGCTTGTAACTTGTGAAGTTCAGACAAAATTTTTATTTTGTATGTTTGATTTTCAGGCGACGAATTGAGTCATATTTCGTGGTGATGGAACTAGAAATGATATGTTTAAACTAGGTGGGAAAGTTGTGCGCACATAAACAAGATAATTGCACCATTTGCTTCTTCTATGACCAATGACTATTCTATGGCGGTACCGATTGCCTATTGTCTCGTTTTGTACATGTTGTATGTTTTTATTTTTGTTTGGTGTGTAGATGTCATTTTTTATGTTTCTGTCTCCCTTTGACTTTAGTTGTACTTGTCTCCTTTGTATTTCCCCTAGCAGCGTTTCTATGTATTACTGTGGGTATTGTGGCCGAGTCTTCTTGCGAAAGCCTGCTACATATAATATGCATGAAGTTTGCTTGCTTCTTTCGAAAGTTGCTTTGATGTTCTCATTGAATATTATCATAATTGTGATGCCAAAAAAATACAAAAAATGATTATTTCTTATGATTCCTGGTCGATTTCGTAGATAGAAGAAAAAAAGATCTGCGATAAGAATTGACCCTCAGTACCAAGAGCATAACACTGAAACACTCCTATTGACGCGAAACTACAGAGTGGACAAACACAACAAAGTACCAAAAAGCAGTTCTCAGTCGTCACCGTTTGGCTATTGGTCTCGTTGCTTTAATATGTGTAGACATTTGTGTTTAGTATTTTGATGTCATGTTTAGTGTTCCTTGTCCCTTTTGCATTTCTTACTGAGTATGTCATCTATGTGTATTCAACTGGGGTGTTTCGATGCTTTTACCATGAGTGCAACAGCGGGTTTTGCTGGAGACCCCGCCCTTTCTCTAGTTTTTTTTAAAATACATTAGTTAAATTTCAATGCTCATACAAAAGTTACAATGTTTTCTTGCCAAGTTTATGTTTTTGATTATAATAAACTTGTTTTTCATATTAGATACAAAGTATTTAGCAGTCATGATATTAAGTCCCAAGTCTGTGAGAAATGGAGACTTACACAATTATGCCATATTGCCCTGGATCCTTTACTGCGTTTGGTACTTCAGCTCTGGTGTACATTTAAAAGATGAATGTTTTCTTTCCAATATTTCATACTGAAAAAAAAATTTCTTAAAATGAATATCGTTCGTGGAAAAAGCAAATATTTCTTGAAAATCATTCACTTTTATATAAGTACAATGTAACTATTATCCGTTTTTACAGATAATGTTCCATCTCTAAATATATTCTAGAACCTTTAATTCTTTGTTTTTAATGTAGTTTTTAGTAAATCATACATAATTCTTATGTAATGATAAGCATTTCACAGTTTGAAGTTATTCTTATGATAGTTATTGCATTTTAATATCAACCTTTTAACATATTTTTAGCAAAGAATTATGCCGGATATTGAGCAATCATATTTTTCAGATCCATTCGTTTTATCCTAGGGCAAATTTAATGAACAAATCATATATTAACCTTACATTGCCTTCGTGTTGATTGGTTGAAAGGTTACCTTTACATGTAGAGGTGTAACTGTTCTAAATATAGTTCATATATGTCAACGTCGGGAGGATCGACGTAAAAATACAATTAACATTACAAAGTATATCGTTGGTTTCAAATATCCTTTAACGTAGTGGAATTCCCAATAAAAACAAGATTGAATTATTTTGTGTTCAACTCCATTTATAGGAACAGCGATGGTATGTAAATAAACAGGAATTAACATGAATAGGAGTGCTAGGAAATAGTATAAATATAAGATTTCAATTTTACAAAGCCATTCAATTTCTGGCAAATTTAAACTTACATTATCAGGTATTGTATGTTTGTCACTCTCTCCAATAGAAACATGACACAAAAATCATTGATTAAAAAATAGGAATGTTTTTCAATATATAGATATTTAAAAATCATCTAGAGTTTCACTGGAATTTATTTGATGAAGCTCTTAGACTTTCCAAATTTGAATTAATAAATTGATTATCCTCAAGATTTCGATACCTGTAAAGATATAACATAGTTTAACCTATCCAGGAATTAGTATTTACTCCCATATCGGGAGTTCGCTTCTTTTCATGGTTTTTGTTTGTTTGCTTTGATTCCTGTTTTATCCTGATTTTTTATGCCTTCGGTTTTTGATTTTCTGAATTATCGATTTTGTGCTGTATACAGGGATATGGTCATTATCCATATTTGTCATTTGAAAAGTTGCATCGCCTGATTCCATATTGTTTCCAACTAGATATTGCCATGGCATTTTTATTTAACATAAACACCAATATCAAATTATGATATGAGTATATGCGAATAGGAATTCTATTCTTATTCATATCAAATGTAATCGTCTTCAAATTGAATAGCATCATTTAAGAACAGATAAATTGGCAACGTTGACCAGACAAGACTTTCGAAACCGACAGATTTTCATATAAAGTACAATAAATAATCATAATTTACATGTATTAAGATGAAAAATATGCAATCATTAGTCTTAAAAAAATTTAAGCGTGAGAAATTAACAAAATGTTAAACTCTTTTCAAATACAAAGTTTTCGTTTAAATTAATTCATGATAATGAGAAAAGATACAAGGAAAAAATGAGCAGCATCGATTCTTCTACTTAATGAAACATTCTCATATAAAGTTATTCTGTGCGATCTGCCTGGCAATATTAAAAATGTTTTCTTAAGTGATGTTTGAAGTTAATCCAGTGTATGCTAGTTTATTTGACAATATGTTACGTGATTGAATTATTTTTAAGATACAATGTGCTGCTTTTCTTACTGACATGAATACGTTAGTTTTCATCAATCCACAAAATGCAGTATATTATATAATATATATAAATGTATATTTGTACTGTATAACAGAGAAGAATTACCTATCGGTACCGATCTAGGGTAATGTGACATGATTGTTTAAGTCTCCATTATCAAGGCAATTATGATGTTAATTAATCTTAAGTAATATTTAATGAAATTGATATTACAGGAACCATGCAGAAACAACTCCTCGCTTTTCTTGTTCTATCTTTAGTACTTTCAACACAAGCATGGTGGGCAAAGAATGGAAGGGGTAAAAGAAAGAAAGTACATAATGAGATTTCCCTCCATTATATCATTGATTGGAAAAAAATTAACGTCTACGAATAAAGCAATGAATTTGTCAACAAACCATAATAATTGTAAAAAGAGGTGTCAAATATTTTGAAAAAAAAAACCAAATCAGCTCCCCTAAGACAAGCACGTAGGTGACTTAAAAGAAGAAAAGTAGACAACTTTCTCGAAAATATAAAACAAAATTTTCTCATGAAGAAAGAATAATCGGACATACAGACGGAGACATTAAAATAACGAAGGACAACTTTTTCTAATGAACAATTTCCCGAGTCAATACAAGTGAGGAGTGTACTGAAGGTGACGATCCTACAATAAGTCGTGGCAATTAACAAAGGGTGAAAATATTCAAATATTACATGAATATGCTAGCAACTGGAAGTAACTGTAAAAATAATCAAATATAACATAAATAAGCCAGAAATTAGGAGATGTTTCCCTGTCAAAGTACTTGATCTTGATAATGACTTCTAGATTCTGATAAGCCCATTTACATATCATTACCCATCAAATAAAATGTATTTTTTAATCAAACCAAAAGCATAAAACCAATGTATTTTCCTTAATGGGTAAGGATATGTAAATGTAACAGTTCATTGTTGTTATTATTTTACAAGTATGATGTCTAATTCACTGGTTCAAAATATTACTATGGAAAAAGAACATGCATACTCATTTGATTTTGGTTTCCTCGTTACATAAATGAGGTTTAAATAAAGTAATTAAAGCACTTTATTCGATTTCTTTAAGCTCTTTGATTAATTAATCTATTTCATTTCATCAATTATTTTTTTTTTATTCGCACAAGGCTTCTCTCAATATTCAAATGAACTTTGTAAAATCATTTAATAGATCTAAAAAATGAATTTAATTGCCTTCAAATTAACATACCTGCTTATTTCACTTTGATCAAGTTATCTTTTTTCCGAGCTTCGATTCATAGTTTGCAAAATTTGTTATTCTTGACAAAAAATAATAATATCAAACGAAAAAAAAAGTTCAATAACATTTAAGCATTTTACTTTCCTTGGGTATAAATCACCCCTTATTTTACTAAATACCAAACCATGTTGTATTTTCAGTTGTTTCTGCAAGGCGGTTGATGCTTACCAGAACAATAAAGTTCTCTATGACTTCGGCAGTATCGGTGAATGTGAAGGTTTTCCTACATGTTCCTGCAGAAGAGCTACCATGATTGAGTGTGGCACCAACTGTGACAGACGTGTAAGTGAATGGCTTCAGAGGAGACCCTGGCAATGTAGAGGACGCCAGGTCAAGTCTCATTATATTGCCAGCACATGTCACAAAAGTTATGGACATCAGCAAAGGCGATGTTAATCAAAAAAGACAAAAGTCATAATATTTTATTATAGGTCTTTTGATTATTATGAAATCCTTATGTTCCAGTGCAATACATACTTTCAAATAATATTTGGAGACTTTAATCCTTTTATATATATACGAATTTATATACTTTGTTTTCTTAACATAAACCTTTTTTCAATAAAAAAAAGTATGAATAATCATGGAGTTTTGGTTTACACATTTTTGATTCGATGTATACCATTTATCCTCAGTACAAAACATGTTGAATATATAAACAGATACGATATACAATGTAGAAATATATGGATGATCTCAAGCAGGACTTGAGATTCAACAAACACAGCAAAATCAAGTTTAAAAAACAATGACCCAAATGAACAAAAAAAAAGAGACTGAGGATGTGTTTGAATCCTTATCGTGATATGTGCATAGAAGATGTAGAGGAGATCCTCCACAAGAATTGGCTGCAGTACCAACAGCCAAACACTGAAGCTCTCATATGCCAAAAATACTGAGTGGTCACCACAGCAAGGTACGGACGAGGAACAATAAACAAGGTACCAAAACACAAAAGACCAAAGACCACACATAAATCAAGCGTAACAATGGACAATCGTTGTCGAAAATATATATATTTGTAGCAAAAAAAAAAAACTTCAAAGAAGTACCTGCATTGTATCAGTTATTCAGTCCCAAAGTCGAGAAGGCAAGTTAGAATCATTAGAGTTTCCATTGAAATGGTTGCAAACCTCGGAATAAATAACATTCCGAAGTGAGACCAGGTATCCGGATGAATCAGCGTTTCTTCAACAGTAAATAATGTGGTAATCCAGATTTAGTTTGCATAAATTACTTCCTGTCCAGTTATCAAATGGTCGAGAAGAAAGTCTTCATTATTTTATTTATAGCATTTTCATTGTTTGATGGAGCCATAAACAAAACAACAGAACACAGGGCCTCCAGATACACACAAGTCCATGTACATAATTATGTAAATAAATTTTTAAAACATTTGGCGTATGAAACGTTGTCCGTGCTCTACCGGTTGGAACAATAAATTTATATAATTATCAGCAAATAGCTCTAACCTACTTACCGAAATAAACTGTTACACATTTCAACCTTTCAACTAAAAGTAATAAATGTCCACTGTTTCAATAATACATTTATCAGTATTAATATGTGAATGGACGTCAAACACAAAGCATGAATTACAAAAAAAAAGAAATCCCCAAAAAACATTTACATATGTAAAAGATTTGCAAAAATGATAATTTTAGCATGGAAATGACCTTTGGTGATTAACCCTATGTAAACATAACCATAAACAGTCTATCCTCATAAACAATTGTGGGACATATGATGAAATTATCATGATCAGCCTATATATACATACACTGTATATACATTCACCTGAAGTTATGTGTAACAACCCCCACCCCACCTCCCTTGACACATAATTTCTCATCAACGCAAATTATCTCAAAACCCGTAACATATAGATAAGATTATGTATTTCTAAATCATATATTATTCACATTTCGGACCATTTGGACAACCCACTGATATCTTAATGACTTTTTTTTTCTTATTTTGTATCGCAAAAAGATATCTCCAGCCTGGAAATGACATTGACCCTTCATAATGGACCTTAAGTGACCTTTTTCCTAAAGGACGTATCCTAATGAACACTGAGACATGTGAACTATAATAAATTCTAATTAGGAATTGGAAAGCATGAATTACAAAAAAATTGGAATGCTTTGGTTCCTGTTTTGTCCTGATTTTGTATGCCTTCGGTTTCTGATTTTCTGAATTATCGATTTTGTACTGTAGACAGGGATATGGTCATTATCCATATTTGTCATTTGAAGATATGAGCACCTAGATAGAAACCAGACTTTGTTTCATTTTGCATTTATACAGCCAATTGTGCCTCACATGAAATTCATATGAAATGAGCATGATATAAATTTCACATGAAAGTCAATGTGAATTTCAAGTAAATTTTACATAAAATTTATGTGAAAAAATATCACAAGAATTTCACATAAATTTACTTCACTTGAATTTTACATAAATCTTATGTGAAATTCATATTAATTTTACATGAACTTTCATGTGAAATTTATATGATGCTCATTTCATATGAATTTCATGTGAGGCACAATTGGCTGTGTAGATTGGTTTGTTCAATGCAGTCAGAATATGTCATGATTGTTTTTTATTTCGATGAGATGACAGTACTCCGAGATATATCGGAGTATATATATTTTCTCGACGCATATATAAATGTCTCCTGTGTGTTTTTGCATTGGGGTGGTTTTTTTTTGGGGGGGGGGGGGGTTGCCATATGAATTGGTTTTCTGCTTTCTCCTATGTTAGATTTTCCACCAAAGAGTCTGTTTTTGCTAATGATTGATTGAATACGTGGACTTTTTAGTTCTTTATACGAAAACCTACTTATTTTAAATGACCTCTTTAGTTTCAACAACATCTGTATCACTCTGAACCAGTGACATCATGTAGACTGATTTTAAGGTCTTGAGATCATCTTCACAATTATAATTGATAACATTTATTTGGTGAAAACATTATCCTATGTTTACAAAAAGGAGATTACCTCTATTGGATGAATGCACAGATGAAAAATGCATTTCTCTTCCCCAATGACAGGATTCTAGCTGATGAATTGTGATTTTTCTAGCAAATCTGAATAAAATGAGGATCGTTCGTGCTCAAATAACTGTTTTTGATTATAAGTCAAAATGATGTAACGATGATAATGATCTCTTAAGAAAAATGAAGATCGAACTTCAAATGTTATATCATTTATTTATTTAAGATTTATGATTTCATGTAAGATCTATAATTTCATTTAAGATTTATAGTTTCATTTAAGCTTTATAATATCATTTCAGATTTATAATTTTGTTTAAGATTAATATAATGATTACATTTTTTTGATATATCATATAATTTTCAAGAATTTATTAATATTCTAAAAAAGGAATTCTGAAATATTTATGTTTGTTCAGTATCAACCTATACATTTATGATACGAAAAAAGATGACACAAATAATGCGAGGGCACTTTTTATACATTTTTCCCATTACCTTTTGATGTCTCCTTCTTAATTGGTTTAGGAGTTACAGATACATGTTAAATGTACAGGTGTAACTGTCCTCAAATAGATCAGTCATGTATTTCGTTAGACTTACATCCTTTAAACTAATGGAATTCCTAAAATAAAAATATTCATCGTTCCCTGTTCAGAATTCCTTAAATGATTTAGTTTCGTTCATAAAATAATATTGTTACCGTTCAGTTCTATCAATGCAAAATATTTTCTTTTTAAAAATGCTAAGAAACTGTTCACATGATATTTCTTTTCAATTTCTTTGTTTTGCGTTTAGCACACAACGAGCTCGAATAAACTACATATTTATTATAAGTTAAAATCTGTCGAAATGAAAGACAAAATATTTACGTTTTCATCAGTATAAAATACATTTTGCAATTACTTTGTACCTTGGACAAAATCCTGATAACCTCTTTATGAGTTTTTTATCTAAATCATTTCAGTCAATAAAACTTTGATGAATCAAATATTCAATACAAATAAGAGCGGTATTATTATTGTCTTAAAGGTGTATCTTCAGTAGGGATTTTCATATTTTACGAATAATAAGTTTGCGTTGGCCTTTATTTCAATTAATGTCAACGTTTTGTAAAGGGACTAACACATATTGAACTATAACAAAGGAGGGGATCTCCAACAACACCAGGTTGTAGCACCCACAGCAAAAACCCAAAACACCCAATGCAAAAACACAAAGCAGACAAGCACAGAAAGAGACGCATAAGGGACAAGCAACGTCAACGCACAAAACAGAAACATCAAACACAAAGAACTACACATATACCAACGAGACCAATGGGCAACCGGTGCCGACTTAGGACGGCCATCTGCCACGGAAATAGCAGAAGGTATAGTTATCCTGGATTACGTGCGCACAACCCTTCCACTTATCCGATTACCCAGAGGTCTCGAAGAACGTACAATTGTGGTGTAAAACAACCTCCTCACTGTCAGATGACCACACACAAACAAGACCGCAAAACGCAGGGGCCCAAGCAACACAGATGAATATGTAAATGGATATAAAAAGAGGGCATACGTAAAACAATCCGTGCTCTGCCGCCGCGAGCTCATGTATGTTATCACCCGAGGAGTCCGACTGACATTCAGAGAGGACAGGTGGTCGGGGCCCTGTCTTCTCTAAAGAGGTTTGGAATGGCCCGTCATGGAGTCCCGTCGTCACAGTCAGTCAGAGTGCAAGTCTTAAGAATGCGCTTGTACAAGACTGAAAATTGGTCAAGTACCAAGCCTAGTGTCCGTCTGGTGACATTAGGATCATACCCACGGTATAAAAGGCGTTTGATGATTCTGACGCATTTTCGATAGTGATGTTGTCTATCTTTGATCCTTCTTATCTTGTTAATAATGTCACCATAAAATGCAGGTTGTGAAATACCAAAAGTAATATACTCTGTTGCCTGTATTGGTCCGAATTTCAGAAGAAGTTGACAATAATTTTTGTAAAATTTCCAGAATGTCTTTACTAGTTTGTGAAAGCGAAAACCTTGTCCTAAAAGTTTCTTAGTAATTTGTAAATTTCTACTACGAAAATCCAAAACATCAGTACATGCTCTAGCATAACGGATGAGCTGTGAAATATAGATACCACAGGACGGTAATCTAGGAACATCACCGTCAAGCCAGGAGAAATTTAATATGTTAAATCCAAAATCATCTCTTTTGTCATACACACTTGTATGGATCTCTCCATTAACAATTTTGATATTTAGGTCCAAAAAAATGGTGTTTCTGTCTTGAAACGTTTGCCTTGTTTAGAATCAATTCTTGTGGATAAATAACATTTTTATATTTTTCAAAAACAGGATTGTCGATAGTAAGAATATCATCCAGTTACCTAGAAGTACTAATGAAACATTTCACATCATCATTTTTTCTTTGTTTTTGAAGATTTTGGATAAATTCCTTTTCATACGTGTATAAAAATAAATCTCCAACAAGAGGCGACCAATTAGTACCCATTGGAATCCCAATGTGCTAGGAATTAGAAAATATACTTGAATGTCAAAATTCTAACTTACCATAATACGGGTACATGTATAGATCCATTTTATAGCGAAATCAAAGCAATTTTGATTACCCTTTTAAATGTAAATTTCAACAAAAACCTCTTCACGAATTGTTCGTACCATGTTCCATCAGAAAAAACATAAATTATATGAAATGCATCGGTTACAACGGCTATAGTAAGCAAAATTTGGTCCTGCGGCATCATATCCTACCCATCCTGCTACGTCTTTCGGTATGCTTTTTCGACATAGTAATTTTCATACTTTTTTGTCTGGTCCGTGCTGTAAATTTATCTGCTCTAATATGATGCTAATGAATTTGAAGACGTTAAACAATTTTTTTAGATTTGAGGATCACTGACGAAGGTTAAGCACCCGAAACGTGCATGTCTGGTCCATGCTACCAATTTATCTGTTCTTAAATGATGCTATTCAATTTGAAGACGTTTAACATTCAAGTGACTCTCAGTTATAAAGTTTGATTAATATATATTCACTGAGCAAAACATTAGAGCCCTTGTTTTCAAAGGCCACTTCATATACAGATGACACGTAACATTCCTCCAAATACTTGAATTTTTGGACTTAATAATTTTCACAATTTTTGGCCATATTACATTATTTAGACTGAGGATCACTGACGAGGGTTAAGTACCCGAAACATGCATGTCTGGTCCATGCTCCAGGTCAAAATAAGGGCCAATTTAGTATGTTTTGGCAATTTTCAATCTTAAATATCACAAAACGCACCAACAGGAGACCAGTAATTTTCATCAAAGAAAATATATGTTTATTGACAAATAAAATGAATGAAAAATTGGAGTGGGCTAATTAGTATTTTTACCTGAATTCTGTCATCAAAAAAGGTTGCTATGGCAACATTAGACCTGTTTGCTTGTTTCATATTATTTTTGAAATTGAATTTATTCGTCTTTAGAGTTACGTATGATTGTCAAAATGTATGCATGGATAGATACGACTTAATCCTTTCACTTAATAACAATTAAAATGTTCAAGGTCATTTACTTGAAGTCCAAGGTCATTTCTACTTTGACACTCAAATATTATAAAAAATATTGAATTTTTCAATTTTTTGTAATCAATTTTAATGATATTTTATTTGGATATTATCATAGGTCATATTTATTATGAAAGTTTGAATATAAGAAAGAAAAATCTTAGAATTTATTGTTCTGTTATAATTCAATTGGAAATTGTTTTTCTGTCAAAAACCAAGAAAATATAGGTTTTGTTCCTTTTTTTATCACAATACTCACCAAGAACTTAGAAATTCATAGATGTGAAGAAACTTAATCAATAGTTTTAGGAATTAATGTTAGATTGATCATTTTATGGCATGTGACTGTTAAGTTCAATATCTGAAGGTTTCTGAAATATTGGAGTCTTCATTTTATGAAAATCAGGATTTTTCGTCAAATCTTGTCACTTAAAGTTTAATGATCTTGGAAATGCAGTGGGTGACTTTGAAATATTTTCAAGGTCATCTTTATATTCAAACATCTCTGATAGATGTATACATGACCTTCTGTTCCATGTTCCAATATCATTTGCAATAGCAACCAAATTTGAAACTGGTTTGCATATAAAGGACAAATTTACCCGATCAATCTTTTTATGTATGTATAGTTTAAAGATGATACTCATTGGATAACTATATTTGGACTTTAAAAATGAGTGCTTTCGGAAATTTTCAACCTTGTAAAACAGTCAAAATATGCAAAACAGGGTCTTTAAATGCCAAAAAGAGAGCATTTTGATACCCTATTTTGGCCCAATTTTTCATCTTGTATACAAAAGGCATCTGAGATTAATGTACAAAACTTTACAAATATGTATAATGAAAAGGATTGAAAGAAAATAATCAAATTAATTTCAGACAAAAAATGTATCCGTTTCAATGGTAACGAAGCCTACAAATATGCATCGTCATATGAAATTTCCCGATTTTTGAATCTTCGACAGACACGGTTACCATGGCAACGACAACCTTTTTGAAAAAACTGGGGTCGATTTGCATACTAGTACTTCATATTGAACTTCAATACCAAAAAATTAAAAATCTATGACATGCCGTGCCAACATGTCTTGAAATTCTTTGGTTCTTACAGAGAATTGCTGTTAAGACATAATGACTTTCACACATTCTGGTCATACATTGTTTAGGTTGAGGATCATTAAGGTCAAGAAGGTTAAGGACCTGTAACGTTCATGTCTGTCCCATGCTGCAAATTTATCTGTTTTTAATAATGTCGAAGGGTAACGATAATGTCGCTTAATGAATTTGAAGACGCTTAACACATGTACTCAATAAAGATTAGAATGTTTCCATTGTACCGCTCAATAATCGAATGCGTCGGAGACTGACAAAACATGATATTTTCTTATTGTAAAAGATATTGGAATGTTTCTTCTCTCTAGAACAGTATCTGAAAGAACCACATCGGAAATAGATCAAATAGGACGTCATTATAGAAAGGGCAATATTGACGCGTTTTTGCAAGAACGTCAGCATTGGACGACGTGAAAATAAGGGGGAGGGGTAACAAAATGGTGTCATTACATTAAAATCATTGGAAAAAAGAATAAAGTTTAATGTGCTGCTTTTGTACATTTCAATTTTGAAGACATTTAATAAAATCCCATTTGTGTGTGCATGTGTTTGATATATTCTATACTCTCCCTGTTTCATTTTATATATAACTATTACGATTTTAGATATATACAACACGGGTTCTTACTGAAAGAAAAAAAGCTTAAACTTTTTACTAAATTGCACAATCGCTTAGACCTTTCTTAATTTAATTCAACTATCTATACCAATTGATAGAAATGAAGACACAGATATAAACACTTCACCTGCAATTATCGAGATTTAAAACATCCCATATGGCCGACCGTGACGACGGGCCTCCATGACGGACCTTGTTTAAATCTCGTCAAAGAAGACTGGTCCTGATTGTCTGTCCCATCTGAAAGATGGACAGACCTCTCGGGTGATTGATCTTGAGCTACCTTCAGCCAGTAGAGCAAAGAATGTAATACGCATGTCATAGAAATTTTTGAATCAATTTACATAGAATCTGTGTTGCAATGTGATGCCATCTTACAGCAGTATATGATTTGTTGGACCTTCAGACAAAATATAGCCCTCGGCCTTCAGCCTCGGGCAATGTTTTATCTTCAGGACCAACAAATGACAAAGATGGATAACGACCATATTCCTGTATGCAGCACAAAATCGATAATTTGGTAAATCAGAAACCGAAGGAATACAAAATCAGGATAAAACAGGAACCAAAGCAAACAAACAAAAACCTCCACCATATGAAAAGAAGCGAACTCCCGATATGGAACTGAGACCAGGTGCCCAGGAAGAGTAAGCATCTCCTGCTTGTATGCTATATCCGCCACTTCAATTCGATAGAACTGTCCTACCCGGTTACTACCATTTCGGAAGACATAGAGTACAATCTTTGGTTTGATGGTTCAAATGGTCTATGACAGAATATTATCCACTATTCTGGAGAGTTGGACATCAAAGTGTATGACAAGTTCCCCATATCGACCGTAGAACTTCCTCAGTGACGATTTTAGTCGGTCACAAACATATTCCTGACTGAGAAGCTTATCTGAAAAGCTCTCAGAAAATAATCCGTATATTCGGTACTTGCTCTGGCATAGCATATCAACTGAGATATGAACATGCCATAAGCAGGCGATTTTGCTACTCAGAAAAGGAAAGTTTGTATTGCTGAAATTGAAGTCGTCACGTTTGTCATGTTCATGTGACCATCAGTGTCGTGGAACAACAATATGTCCAAATAGGATGATGAATTATTCTTTTCTTTGACTGCAAGCTCCGAAGGAAAGATACTGCTGAGGTAATTCACGATTAATCATAGATTACCCTCAATCCCAGTCAATAATGACAAATATGGATAAGGACCATATTCAGAAAATCCGAAACAGAAGGCATACAAAATCAGGATAAAACAGGAACCAAAGCAAAAAAAAAAAAACATCCACCATATGAAAAGAAGCGAACTCCCGATATAGTAGTGCACTGGGAAGAGTAAGCATCTCCTTTTTGCATAATTGTATAATATTGATCGGGAGAAAAGCTTCAAACTATCCAGTATGTCAGAGAAAGAATCTGACAGGCCTCGATCATTAATTTCTTTGACATGATGGATCGTTGTCGGCTTTTCTCCCTTAACTTAAACCGAGATTATCAATACGGATACTTCAAAACTCATGTATACCATATCAATATGTATTCATTTCAATTTCAACTCAGACATCTGTATTTATTCAGAACCCCTACGAAAGAATTTCTTGAATCAGTTTCTAATCTTGTTTCAAAATTATCTTTATGCGAACTAATATTAACATCATCCCTCTTTCATGAAAGGAAATTAATTCACTTTCGTCTTCTGATAAATACATTGATTCAGTTTAGAGTGATTCCTCTTTCTACAGTATGCAAAATCCCCAACATAAAGTAATAATTCACCATGAGTATTGGAGGGGAAAGGCCATATGGCTACAGTACCTTCCAGAAAAAGCTCAACGCATAAAACAATATATTTTAAAAATTTGGATGGCTGAATTCAAATATGCAGAGACATAAATCTGAAAGCCTTCCAAACATACAAATTTCCCAGATGGAATATGTTGCTACAAAGTTGAGCACAGTGAACACTGAAAACTTTTACACTGAGAACCATTTAGAATCGCTGACAATACTTCCATTACAAATACTTCATTACCTTCATTAACTTCATTAACTTCATTGTCCTGCAAAGAAGCAAACCTAAATTCTCAATGACGATTAGACCAGGCGCCCGAGGACGGTGATGGTAGGTCTCACATGCATCTTAATTTATCTTAAATGATGTCAATGATGTTTTACGTTAAACGTCTTCAATTTCAATATAAATATCTGTGAGACTTCGTTGTGTTTTGATATAAGTTCTTTAATCTCTTGCTTACGAACAAATTAACATTAATTATCTTTTTTTGGCAATATTCAATCAAGGAGAAAAGGACTCACAAGAACCAATCTCTTATTCCTTGGTAAAACAAAATATCAAGTTATGTTTAGGTGTGATTTGCTTAAACGGTGATCAGTTGTATAAGTTTTATTTATAATTCTACTTAACAGTCAGTTAATATAAGTTTGCGTCAAATTGATTTACAATTCCATGCATGTAAGTGATAGTAGTGAAAGATATCTACTTGGAAAATTTATTTTCGTAATCTTTAACCTTTAAAATACTTACCAGTTTTTTAAATCATGAAATATTCACTTTTCCAGACATATATTGTATTGAATGAAGAACCATGACATTTGTTTCCATTCAGTCTAATTGCCGATATTGTGCAATGGTTTCTTTTTTATCAAAATGTGCTAAAGAAGATCCTGACGATAATCTCAACAGCACTAACAATGTAGCACCAAGCTGAGCATAGACGGACCCCTAGCAAGCTAGGGGAGGAACCAGGTGTCCTGGAGGAGTAAGCATTCCCTATTGGCTAGCCACACCCGCAGTCAATTTTCACGCAAGAAAATGAAAAGAACATATAAAATACATGCTCTGTCTGAGGCCATATTTAATAGCATCATTTAAGATCAAATAAATTTGCAGCATGGACCAGACATGCACGTTTCGGGTACTTAACCCTCGTCAGGGATCATCAATCTTAACAATGTACATGTAATATGAGCAAAGAGTGTTAAAGTTATCATGTCCAAAAATGTACCGAAACACGTAACAGGATGGATGGGGTATGATGCTACATGACCCATTTTTCAGAAACGTCAAGAAATTTTGATCACAGAAATTTTTGAATGCGTTGAAGAAACGATTTACCGAAGTTGAGTTGATCGAACTTGGCTATATGTGCCCTCGGGGACTCCTGGTCCACCAGCAGTGACACTCACCAAGTGGTTTAGACTACTTCAAATTCAATAGCATCATTTAAGATCAGATAAATTTGAAGCATGGACAAGACTTGCACGTTTCAGGTGCTTAACCCTCGTCAGTGATCCTCAATCTAAACAATGTACATGTAATATGACCAAAGAGTGTGAAAGTTATTATGTCCAAAAATGTACTGAAAGAGGTAACAGGATGGGTGTGATATGGTCCACAGCAGTGACTCTCACCAAGTGTTACAAATGTTAAACGTCTTCAAATTCAATAGCATCATTTAAGATCAGATTTAACTCATATGTATATGAATTGTATGTGTAAAAGTACTCTAAAAGTCTTACTCTCAGAAAATAATGAGATTTAGTTTAAATCAAATATATGAAAACATCAGAAGAAAGAAAACTGGCTTCCCTTTATGTGTGTGATTTGTTTTCCTGTCAGGGTTGTAAGGAGCTGAAATAAATAATTCTAACCTCGAGTTACAGAAAAAAATTCGACCGGTTCTGTGTTGTAAATAAATAAACTGACTCGAAACAAAATCACCATATCCCTCTCAGAATTATTTGGTAGTCTTCTAGGGTGTTGAAAGTTTAACACTAAATCAATATGAACAAATTGAATGGGAAAAAATGTAACAAAATTGCAGTAAATTAGTGCGCAACACCATCACTTTTCTTTTTCGTTTAAAAGAAATATTCCGAATTGAAATACTTTTTGAGATTTTTCATATTTTCGGTTTCTCAAGGAGGGTATATAAACATCTTTTACCTAATCTTGGGTTAATATTTTTCTAAAGTAGTTCAGCCTTTGGACAGATCCGGACTACAAATTTAGGGCTCTATGTATACTTCACTTCTACGAGATATACCGATCAACATCAAACATCCGTTCTATTAAGATAAGAAATGTTTTCACCGACATATACGGGGAAGCACGATATGAAATATTGTAATTTATTGTTTCATTTACATGCAAATATCATCTTTATCCAGAGGACAGAGAAACTTGAAGGTTACAACTTGATAGGCATGATCATGAACTAAAACAACCTGAGGAATATGCTATGTACAAAATGAATTATCGTCAACTCAGAAAAATAAAGTTTGCGTCGTTGATGCATTGTTTGATATAAAAATATTCTGTTTTTTCTGTTTTGAGGTCATTTTCCAAAATGCAATTAATTTACCTTGTCAGATGATTTCAAAAAAATTCCTCCAGAAATTCCCCTAAAGTTTACAAGGATCTGAATTGACGAGGAAGCTGTATGTATGCTATATAAGGCCCATTTTCCCTAATACTTCATCTCTTAACAAACTAATACACTGAAAGGTAAGTAAAATATTACACTTTGCATAGATAAATCTTCTGGAGAACTACGTCCGCAAAATAATTGATGCGGACTTAATCTTTAATTTCATAAATACACATCTATATATCTATTTCTTATGAAATTTTCTAATTTGTATCCAAAAAGTCAATTCCTTGTGTGAAAACATGAAAATATTCCGAAAACATCCATTTTTGTTTTTCATTTCTATTTACCATGTATAGAAAGAAATATGTAAGAAGATTCTTGTGCTGTTTTAGGATGCTTTCTCTTGAAACAAAGTTTGTGTAAAGAAAGAATTCAACTTTTTTTTTTTTGAAACCTTTTCCATTTTTAAATTTTTAATTTATGAAACGCCTCTAACTTGATAAAATCATAGTGTTAATATTCCGACACTTAGAATTACTCACATTTAATTAGGAGAAGAAAAACCTAATTCAACTAAGACATTACATTACCAGGGTGAATTCGATATGGACCCAGTACCTCATCTGTAGGGAGGGGGGGGGCACTAGACACTTTTATATTGGGGAACGTATGATTATTTGTCAGCAAACGAAGATGTAGACAACTTTCGATACGAAAATGAAATGCTGCAGCTTTTTCCCACGCATTTCCGTTTACACACAGATATTGGACGTGATATCCCCGCAGATTTTTTTTTTTTTTTTTGAAATTCGTATTTTGTTTTCTACAGTGTCTCCGAGTTATTTCCTAACAGTAGTTTGATTTCAAAACTCATTTCAAATAATCACTCCCTTTCTCTAGCACTGCCGAGGAGGCGCTTTCTCTTTTGTTTCTCGTAAACGATGTGGATGTTTTTGCTTGCAAACATGCACAAGGCTACACCTCTGATAAAAATCAAATCAAAGTGAATTTGTTTTATGTATAAAAAAAACTTTTAGTACTATACTAATTTGAAAGTATGATTCATGAAGATAAACTTCTGACAGGGAGCACTACGCTTCAAAACATCATTATTATTATAGATTATCATGATAATACTTGTGCATTTTCAGAAGTGGTTTGAAAATGTATACTGGGTCCACATCCTTTTGTCTCTGATCAAATATTATAATAATCCTTTATTTTACGGGTTCTTTTCTTGACAAAAAGGTAAGATGGTATCCTTTCCTATGAAGAGTATATATGAAATGCAATTATATATAACAGTACCTAAAAGGACAAGATTTATATGTGTACCTCAATTTTACCAAACACGAGTTATGCATTTGTAATTATTTCAAGTTTGTTGAGTAAGAGGGATCGGCAAATGCTATTAAAGGTTTTATTTTTGTTCCAAATGTTTGCTGCTAATCTTTCTAATCGAAAGAATGTTTTTAAAATATTTTTTTTCTCAGAAACATCATATCCATATGTCAAAAGCAAAATGTAGCAATGCCTACCGTATAGCAAGGAATTATCTCGAGTATTAAATTTGTCGATTTTATGGTACAATAGGGCGTCTTTGTTTTCGCAAGTAAATTTTTTCGAGATTCCTACATTACAAACAAATATGAACACATGATGTTACTATTTAGTACTTTTATCATTTAATTTCTAATTACTTCTATCATACAAATACACTCAATTCACTTCTATTAACGTTTAATCAAAAAAAATTGAAGAATGGTACATGTAAAATAAAAACAAAATGTAACTGTTATACAAATTTATGATATACCTTTCAAACACAATTTTTCGCTGGAATATATTTTCGCGATTCCACATTACACGCGAATATAGCGAAAATTAGTTATAGTTAGAAAAAAATTCTGGTTATACGGTATTTCAAATTGTTTTCATTGTAATTTTTTAGACAAAGACTGAAATAATTATGGTTTCTTTGTGACTTGAGAATGGAATAATTTCTAAAATATCAAAAGAGAGGAATTTCTCCACTTACGAGTATGCTACGAAAGAAATCAACTTCCTAGATAAAGACGACAACGATCAGTGCATTAGAAATGCATGTTTGGATGTATTTTCATCATTCGCATGGCTACTATAGAAAATTGGCGTGATCTAAAATTTTTCACGTAAACTTAAATATTATATAAACTTTAGTCCAAGGGACAATAATATCCATGTTAGGTGACTCTTTTTTTTCCAGTTGGACAACGTGCCGAGGTATCACTTTAATTCCCCACAGGTTTTTTTTTTTAACTGAGCATGTTAAGCTCCTGATGGCAGTCATACTAACTGGAATAAAGAATTAATAATTCTGATTCTTTCCTTTTTTGTTTTTTGGGTTTTTTTTTTTTTTTTTTTTTTTTTTTTGTTTCGTTTTTAAGGTTTATGTATTCTTCAAGGAGGAGAATTCTCCATAAATTTAGATATCGGCGAACTATGAGAGCAGGAAAACAATAACAATAAAACCGTTTGGATGTACACGTTTTAAAAAATTAAATTTCGAAAATCTCGAAATAAAAAAATTTCATCTGAATAAATAAATACTTTCCCAATGGAAATTCAAAGCGGCGGGGTTTAGGCTACTATTATATTTTCGGATTATAAAATAATGTGAAGCATTGTGAATATCTCGACTTATAGACGTTGTAACTGGTAATGAACATCTTGTAATAGTGATAAAATTTTAATTTGAAATCTTGTTCGCAACCGTTTCGATGGAAATTCTCACATTTTGCCTTGTCTTCTCGACTTTGAGACTGAATAACTGTTAGGTACTTCTTTGATGTTTATTAGGGTACAGGGAGCGCTCCCCCTTAAAATTCAATCCTCATGTGTACCATAAAAATCTTGTTTTTAGTTCTTTTTTTTAATTTTTAGTATAGAGACTACAAAATGGGATATAGAAAGTTGGCAGTTATTCTGTGTATGATGGTGGTGTTCCCAATGGTACACGCCTCATGTTATGATGTTTGGTCCAGGTGCTCGGGATGGAGCAGTGCTGCTACTGGTTATCTCTGGCTTAGTTGCAACAAGTGCTGCCAATGTAAGGGAAAATCTGGAGGGAGCTGTGTTTCAGTTAAAGCGAGAGGATGCCCATTATCTAAGAATGCATACCAGTGTCAGTGCAATAGGAGGAGCTTAAGGGGAGGAAAACCGGGGTTTTGCAGTGGCAAAGCAAATTATTTTTTCTCTTGTGATAACAAGAACTAAATCATAATGGAAATGACGCCAACAGAAATACGACTTAACCGTAGAGTTGACATTATCTTTATATTGATGATAATTTCAAAAGCGACAAAAGTCTTGATATATTTGAAATAAATATTATCATAACAACTATTTTGAATAGCAAAATTGAGTTAATGTTTGGTTTCTTTTCTTTTCAAACCTCTTTAGAGAAGACATGGGCCCGATCATCTGTCCTCTCTCTGAATGTTGGTCGGACTCCTCGGGTTATGACATACATGAGCTCGCTGCAGTTGGCAGAGTATGGACTGTTTTCGAAAGCCCTCTCTGATACCCATTTACATATTCATCTGTGTTGCTCTGGCCCTGCGTTTTCTTTTCTTGTATGTGTGTTCATCTTACAGTGAGGAGGTTATTCAATACTACAATTGTGCCAAAGCAGGAACCAAAGCAAACAAACCAAAAATCAGAATACTTAATATACTAAAATGCCAAGTATATTCCGTGGTTGGAAGGTTCAAATGGTCTAAGACATAGTATCATTCACCATTCTGGACAATGGGACATCATAGTGTATGATGAGTTCCTCGTATTGACCATAAAACGTCCTCAATGACGAAGTTAGTCTATCACAAACGTATCTTTGACTGAGAAGCTTATCTAGATCTCAGAAAGAAATCTGTATATTTTGCACTTGCTCTGGCATAACGTATCAATTGAGATATAAACATGTCATATGCAGGCTATAAAGGGATAATGCTACTCAGAAAAGGAAAGTTTATGATGCTAAAACTGAAGTCGTCACGTTTGTCATAGAGTGAGGTGTCCATGTAACCATCAGTGTCGTAGGACAGCATTATGTCAAAATAGAATGCTGAGTTATTTGCCTCTGTTGTATCTTTGACTTCTGCAAAGGTAATCCGCAAATTTTGGATTGTTGATGGACATCACATCCTCTATATTTCTGTAAGTGAAGTTGAAGTCAGAAGCTAAAAGAAGGGAGGGGATCTCCCACAAGACCCCGTTGCAGCAACAACAGCAAAACACCAAAACACTCAATGCAAAAAACAAAAGACGAGCATACTATGAGACGGAAAGGAGACATACGGCATGTAAACATCAAACACAAAAGACTACACATAAATCGACAAGACCAATGGGCAACCGGTGCCGCGCAAGTAGCACATGGTTTGGTTATCCTAGATTACGTGCGCACAGCCCTCTCACTTCTCTAATTACCAAGAGGTACTTTCCCTTCACAGACCTAAGATTAAATGAATTCAGCTTCACACAAGTAACACACAATTTGTTGGAAGACCTTTCCTCCAAACACTACAAAAATTTGTCGATCAGGAAGTTTAACATCTGAATAATATCTGTTTCAGTGTACTTATTTTCAGAATCATATTTTTCTTACAAAGTAGGTTTTGTCATAGTAAATAAAATTTTTAAAAAAAAGCAAATAAATTTATATTTGCGATTGCCGTTCTTGCTTTTAAATGCATTACTTATAATTTTTGCGAGTCTCTATTTCAATTTAGAATGTTGGATTGTTGTGAAATGTGTCGAAAAATCAAAGGCTTTAATCGAATTGACTGAAATGAGTTCCTACAAGTTTTTTGGTATTCTTTAAAATCCACATCTGGTTAATACCGCTTAGAGTATATGTAGTCGAATAATATTTTGAGGTCCAGATTTGATTTCAGATAAAACTTTGATCAGTTAGATCGATACAGATTGGTAGAACATTTTGATGAACCAGCGATGAAACGTTGCTTGCACGGATTTTTATACGTTTTAGGTATGCTGTATAAGTATGGTAAATCTAAATCTAAAGTCTTTGTGTCAAAGCAAAAGGAAGCGAGAGCTGATATGTGGTTATCTATTATTTAAGAGGCATACAGTTTTATTGGGGTGTAAGAAGGATACCAAGATGTCGAATTTAAACCCAACTCTTTAACAAGGCTGTCGAAATAGTACCTTTTACAAGTAAATGTGTGTAAAATTATGTGAGGCTTTACCTGCTGGTGTGATGACATCATGTCCTTGGAGAAAAGGGAATAATCTCCAGCATGACCACCCTGAACTCACCCAGCGAAATAAACCCACAAGAAAGTGACACATAAATGACATCATACAAAGTTCAAATCGCAAAAAGACACAATATTCACTAGAGCATCGTACAAAACAATCGTAACAGACGTACAGAAACATTAAACATTGATGACAACACAAAAGGAAGGAGGCCAATGCACACCCGGCACCGACTATGGACGGCCATGTCCTTTTAGCAAATGGTTAGGTTATCCGGATTACGTGCGCACAACCCTCCCATTTATCCAGATCAACAGAGGTCTCCATAGACATACAATTGTTGTATAAACATAAAACTTCTCACTGTAAGGTGACATCACAAACAAGATAGTTTAACGCAGCGGCCTCTTGTAACACAGATTTTATGTAAATGGATCTAAAACGGTGTATGACATGCGTGTAACAGTCTGTGATCTGCTGGCTGACGCGAGCTCAAGATCAATCACCCGAGAAGTCTGACAAACTTTTGGATAGGACAGAAAATTAAGACCAATTCTTCTCCGACGAGATTTCAACAAGGCCCATCATGGAGTCCCGTCGGTTGACAAGTGTGCAACTTTGGAAAAGACACTGGTACAAAACTGTAGATTGGTCTAGTACCATGCCCAGTGTTTTTGTGATGACTTAAGGATAATATCCTCGGTAAAGCAGGCGACCGACTATTATCTTACATTTTTGGTTGAAGTTTGATCTGCCTTTGATCCTTCTAATTTTGTTTACTTGAATGAGGTCACCGTAAAATGAAGGCAATGAAATTTGTAGCTAAGCTCTGAGATAACACCAGGGTCTTTAAATATAGACTCGAATATGTTGTTCACAGTTGATTGTACATGGTAAGTTCTAGATAAAAGTAATTTTCTTTATGGATTTCATCCATTCGGAATGAGTGTCGAGCTGTACATCCTCTTTCTTAGCCCAACGTCTTTCATTATATTCCTCACACGAGTACATGATAATTGTTATATTTTGGTTCCATGTAAAGGATTTACTTTTATTTTCTCCTTATTTGGGACACTTTTGGACACTTTTTTAACAATTCATTCAACTTTTCGTTCTTGACTATACAAAGGTCACCAGTAATAACGAGTCCACAAGGAGAGTAGTTGAAATTCGACGAAGAACATTCGCAAGGAAGTGGATGAAGTGAGGGATTACTTAAATCAATGCACTTTAGGAATCGTTTGTGATTGTAAATTTTGGATGCATCTGTTGATGATCATTCTTCTGTCAGGATTTTAAGGAGCTGAAATAAATAATTCTAACCTCGAGTCACTGAATAAAAAATAACTCGACCGGTTCTGTGTTGTAAAGAAATAAACTGACTCGAAAAAAAAATTCCCAGTCCCCCTCTCAGATTCATTTGGTACCCTCCTAAGGTGTTGAAAGTTTAACACAAAATCAATATGAACAAATTGAATGGGAAAAAATGTAACAAAATTGCAGTAAATTAGTGCGCAACACCATACCTTTTTTCTCGTTAAAAAGAAATATTCCGAATTGAAATTCTTTTTGATATGTTTTATACTTTCGGTTTCTCAGGGAGGGTTTATAAACATCTTTTACCTAATCTTGATTTAATCTTAATCTAAATTAGTTCAGACTTTGGACAGATCCGGACTTAAAATTAAGGGGTCTATGCATACCTTATTCCTACGAGGTGTACCGATCAACATCAAACATCTGTTCTATTAAGATAAAATATATTTTTCACCGACATATAAGGGGAAGCAAGATATGAAATATTGTGATTGTCTGATTGATTGTTTCACACACATGCAATTATCATCTTTATCCAGAGGATAGAGAACTCAAAGGTTACAACTTGATAGGCATGATCATGAACTAAAAAAACCTAAGGTATGGGTTATGTATAAAATGAATTACTTATGATGCTTACTCCTTCTAATTTTATGCTCTATTGAGTGCTGTTGAGATTATCGTCAGGATATTCTTTAACTCATTATTATCGTCAACTCAAATAAATACAGTTTGCTTCGTTGATACATTGTTTTATATAAAAATCTTCTGTCTTTATTTCTGTTTTTAAGTCATTTTCCAAAATGCAATTAATTTACCTTGTCAGATGATTTAAAAAAAGAACTCCTCCTGAAATTCCCCTAAAGTTTACAAGGATCAGAATTGACGAGGAAGCTGTATGTTTGCTATATAAGGCCCATTTTCCCTAATACTTCATCTCTTCACAAACTATAACATTGAAAGGTAAGTAAGATAATACACTTTGCATACATGTCTGACTGATGCAGACTTTAAACTTTAATTTCATAAATAAACATCTGTATATTTGTTTCTTATGAAATTTTCTATTTTGTATCCTTTTAAATGAAAACATTCCGAAAACATCCATTTTTGTTTTCCATTTGTATTTACCATGTTTAAAAAGAAATCAGTGAGAAAAGTATTGTGTTATTTTAGGATGCTTTCTCTGGAAATCAAGTTTGTGTAGAGAAAGAAATAAACTTTGTTGGAAACCTTTTCAATTTCTAAATCTTTAATTTATGAAGCGCGTCTAACTTAGAAAATGATATTGTGAATATTCCGACACTTATAATGTCACAACATTCAATATGGTAAGGAAAAAACCTAATTCAACTAAGATATTACATAACCAGGGTGTTTTCGATGTGGCCTCAGTACCTCGACTGCAGGGAAGGGGGGTTACACTAGACACTTTCCTATTGGGGAACGTGTAATCTTTTATCAGCAAACGAAGATGTAGAAAAGTTTCGAAAATGAAATGCTGCGGCTTTTTCCCAAGCATTTCCATCTACATACAGATATTGGGCATGATATCCCCGCATCCTTCCCACTCGAAGTCTCGCACTTTGTTAAGAATTATTGTGTACAATCTCGAATGTATAAACCTGAGGAAATTTTGAAATTTGTATTCTGTTTTCTGGAGTGTCTTTGGGGTATTTCTAAACAGTAGTTTGCTTTAGAATCCATTTCATACAATCACTCCCTTTCTCTAGCACTACCGAGGGAGGCGCTTTCTCTTTTGTTTCGTCCAAACGATGTGGACGTTTTTGCTTAAAAACATGCACCAGGCTACATTTTTTATAAAAATTATATCAAAGCGAATTAGTTATATGTGTAAAAAGCTTTTAGTATTATAATATTTGAATGAATAATTCATGAAGATACTATTCTGACTGAGAGCACCACGCTTCAAAAACATCATTATAGTTAAAAAAAAAACATATTACTACATTTTTCTTAAACTATTATGGACATTATTCTATAAGTTGATAGTATCAGATAATCATGATAATAGTTTCGCATTTTCAGAAAGGGTTAAATTTGAAAATGTAAATCGGGTCCATAACCCTTGTCTCTAATAAAAAATTATGATATTCATTAATTTAACGGTTTCTTTCTTAAAAAAAATAAAATTATATCCTTTACTATGAAGAGTATGTATGAAATGCAATTTTATATAACAGTACCTAGAAGGACAAGATTTACTTAAATTTAACCAAACACGAGTTGTGTATCTATAAATTTTTCACGTTTGTTAAATAAGAGGGATCGACGAATACTATGACATGTTATACTTTTGTTCCAAATGTTCGCTGCAAAACTTCGCTATAGACAGAATATATTTAAAATAGTATTTTCTTAAACATCATATCAATATGTCGATAGCACCTATTTCAGATTGTTTTCGTTGTAAATATTTAGATGTAGACTTAAATAGGTATGTTTTCTATGTGATCTGAGAATGGAACAATATTTGAAATATCAAAAGAAGGGAATTTCTCCACTCACGAGTATGCTAAAAAGAAATCATCTTCCCAGATAAAGACGACAACGATCAGTGCATTAGAAATGCATGTTTGCATGTGATTTTCATCATTCGTATGGCTACTATAGAAAATTGGCGTGATCTAAGAATTTTCACGTAAACTTTAAAATTGTATTAACTTAGTCCAAGGGACAATAATAACCATGTTAGGGGACTCTTTTATCTTCAAGTTGGACAACGTGCCGTAGTATCACTATAATTTACCCCGTTTTTTTTAACTGAGCATGTTAAACTCCTGATAGTAGTCATACATGCTGGAATAAACTTTAAGAATTAAAGAATTAAATTATTAATCTCTTGTTTGTTTTGTTTTGTTTTGTTTTTTTGTGTTTTTGTGGTTTTTTTTTCTTTTTTTTTTCGTTGTTTAAGGTTTATGTATTCTATAAGGAGGAGAAATCTCCATAAATTTAGATATCTTCAAGCTATGAGAGCAGGAAAACAATAAAAATATAATCCTTTGATGTACACGTTTTAAAAAAATAATTTCGAAAATCTCGAAATAAGAAAGTAACATCTGAATAAATCATTACTTTCCCAATGGAAGATTCAAAGCGGCGGGTTTTAGGTTACTACGTAGTATACTATATTTTCGGATTATAAAATCATGTGAAGCATTGTGAAATATCTCGACTTAACTGGCAATGAACATCTTGTAATAGTGATAACATTCTATTTTTAAATCTTGTTCGCAAAAGTTTCGATGGGAATTCTCACGATTTTGCCTTGCCTTCTCGACTTAGAGACTGAATAAATTTTAGGTACTTCTTTGATGTTTTTTGGGGTACAGGGAGCGCTCCCCCTAAAATCCGATCCTTTTGTGTACCATACGAATCTTGTTTTTAGTTTCTTTTTTTCAATGTTGTAGTATAGAGACAATAAAATGGGATCTAGAATGCTGGCAGTAATCCTGTGTATAATGGTGGTGTTTCCAATGGTACACGCCTCTTGTTGGGATGTTTGGTCCAGGTGCTCAAGATGGAGCAGTGCTGCCACTGGCAAACTTTGGCTAAGTTGTGACAAGTGCTGCAAATGTAAGGGGAAGACAGGATGAAAATGTGTTAAAGTTACAGCAAAGGGATGTTTCTTCGTAAAGAAAGCATATCAGTGTCAATGCAATAGGAGCAAAAGAACCGGGGGTCAGCCAAAGTTCTGCGGAGGCCTAGAAAATTGGGCTTTCTCCTGTGATAATAAAAAAACGGAACTGAAATCAAATTATTTCTGATGTTTCATTAAGACTTTTGTGCTATCTTTAAAGTCAACACATGTCGCAGATCATAGAGTTTGATCATTATTAAAACTTTTAATATATTAATTGTTTGTATTTTACATTGAGGTATGTTTCATAATTCAGTACATGATACCGTTTGCACTTTTAAGATAAGTTATCGACACATGGATAATTTACCGTTTTTGAAAACAGAGTAGGCATACGCAAAAAGAGATACAAAAGGAACAAGGAACACCAAAATCGACAACAAAACACCAAACATAAGAGTTTACACATAACCCAAATGGGTAATCTGTGCCAAATTAGTAAGGTTATCTGTCATTTAAAAAAGTTCCCCGCGAGGGATTTGACAGTAAGTGATAAGAATTTTTTCCCTGACATGGTCGCTATAGCACTTTCTATATAGATATGACCACGGACAGTGCATGTTCTGTAGATATTGTTTTCATTTTTCGTGCATGAATATCGTCGGCGGGTGCGGCAAGCCAAACAGGGGATGCTCACTCCTCCTGGGCACCTGGTCCCACCTCTAGCTTGCTAGGGGTCCGTCGATGCTCAATTTGGTGCTCTATTGTGAGTGCTGTTGAGATTGCTGGTAGGATCTTCCTTATATTATTAAGTAGAAAATGACATACTATCCGGATTATATGCGCACAACTTTACTACTTTTCTATGGAAGGGGAGTAGGAACACTGTGCTATTTGACTTGCTTACATGCTTAATGCTATGTTGCTACATTCATTAATTATTACATGTTCATTTGCCTTCCTTTCATTTCAAATTGACTTTCTTGCATTTGTCTTCCTTCTTAATGCAATGTTTCTCCGGTCATTTTACATTTGTCCTTCGTCAATGCAAAATTGTCGTTATTACATACCATATAACATGTTTCTGCCACCATTTTCTCGTCCTCTGCCACCATTCTCTCGTCCTCTGCCACCATTCATAATGAAACATTGAATGTATCAACATAGCATGAGGCATGTTAGCAAGTCAAATAACACTGTGAACCTAAACCCGCTCCATACATTTCCTGTTTCCCCTAGTTCTTGAGTAACGCATATTTGTTATATATTATGCCCTATTCAATGTAAGATGACCACACACACAAGACAGCAAACACATGGGACCAATAAGTAGATGGAAATGGATACAAACGAAGGAGGGGATCTCCAACAGCATAAGGATGCAGCACCCACAGCAAAACCCCAAAACACCCAATGCAAAAACTCAGAGCAGACAAGCACAGAAAGAGACGTAGAAGGGACGAGGAACGTCAACGCACAACACAGAAACATCAAACACAAAGGACTGCACATAAACCAACGATACCAATAGGCAATTGGTGCCGACTTAGGACGGCCATCTGCCACAGAAATAGTAGAAGGTGTGGTTTTCCTGGATTACGTGCGCACAACCCTCATATTTTCCGATTACCCAGATGTCTCGAAGAAGGTACAACTGTGGTGTAAAACAACCTTCTCAATGTCAGATGACCACACACAAACAAGACCGCAAAACGCAGGGGCCCAAGCAACACAGATGAATATATAAATAGATATAAAAAGAGGGCTAAGCCGCTAACGTAATACAAGCCGTGCTCTGCCACCGCGAGCTCATGTGCGTTATCACCCGAGGAGTCCGACTGACATTCATAGAGGACAGTTGGTCGGGGCCCTGTCTTCTCTAAAGAGGGTTGGACAGGGCCCGTCATGGAGTCCCGTCGTCACAGTCGGTCACAAGTTTTAAGTGCAAGTTTTGAGAATGCGCTGGTATAAGACCGCAAGATAAGCTGGTAGATTGGTCAAGTACCAAGCATATTGTCCGCCTGGTGACATTAGGATCATATCCACGGTATAAAAGGCGTTTGGTGATTCTAACGCATTTTCGATAATCACGTTATCTTTATTTGATCCTTCTTATCTTGTTAATTATGTCACCATAAAATGCCAAAAGTAATATACTCTGTTGCCTGTATTGGTCCGAATTTCAAAAGAGGTTGACAATATTTTGTGAAATTTCCAGAAAGTCTTTACTAGTTTGTGAAATCGAAAACCTTGTTCTAAAAGTGTCTTGGTAATTTGTAAATTTCTACTATGAGAGTCCAAAACATCAGTACATGCTCTAGCATACCGGATGCGTTGTGAAATGTAGATACCATAGGACGGTAATCTAGGAACATCACCGTCAAGCCAGAGGAAATTTACTATGTTAAATCCAAAATCATCTCTTTTGTCATACACATTGTATGAATTTCTCCATAAACAATTTTGATATTTAGGTCCAAAAATGATGTTTCTGTGTTTGTAGCGTTTGCCTTGTTTAGAATCAATTCTTGTGGATAAATAACATTTTTTATACTTTTCAAAAACATTATTGTCGATAGGAAGAATATCATCCAGATACCTAGAAGTACCAATGAAACATTTCACATTATCATTTTCCTTTGTTTTTGAAGATTTGGATGAAATCCTTTTCATATGTGTATAGGAATAAATCTGCAACAAGAGGCGCACAATTATAACCCATATGAATCCCTACAACCTGCTTGTAGGGTTTCTCACCAAATCTTACATAAATATTGGCCAAAAGGAAGGACAAGGCAATACACAGGTCACCACATGTAAATGATTTGTATGATTTGTAATCTGTGAACACAAAGGGCATATGGAAACCATTCTGTGCTCTGCCGAGGTCATGCATGTAATCGCCTTGGAAATGACCTAAATTCAGACAGCAGAGCACGGGTTGTTTTTCGAACGTCCTATGGTTTTTATATCCGTTTATATAAGAATCTGTGTGGCGCTCTGGTCCCTGTTTATTACTATATTGTTCTTTGTGTGTACATCTTACAGTGATAAGACTAGTATACACAACACTTAACTTGTGCGTTCTTAAATACCGCACAAGTGGGGGGTTTTGCTCCAGTAATCCGCATAAAGCATACTAATAGACCATTTTCATATTACTGTTCGACCTGCATTTTCGATACTGCAAGACCCGACATCACAGCTTTTGGCGTTATTTTCTATTATGACGTCATAGAGTCCGGCCCTGCCTTCTCTAAAGAGGTTTTGACAGAGCCCGTCATGGATACCCATCGCTAAGCTGCTAGGTCAAGGTCATTTACTCACTGGGGAAGTTCTAAGGACACTTCAAAGAAATTATATCACATTTCGACATAATGATTAAATATAGATCCATGTAAGATTCAGGCAGGAGTGATTCATCAAAAGTTTTTGCAAAACTTTTTATTTCTGTTTTGAGACATATATGTGGTACAAATTATATGATATTCATTTCTCAAGGTAGCGATGGTGAAGCGAGATATTCACCTCATACTTTATAAAGGATTATGAAGGAATAAAATGGCGGGAAAAATTGTCTCTATATAATTCAATCAAATTTGCTACCCCTATAACTTTCTTTACCATCTTAGAATGAGGAAAATTCTTTCAGAAAATTCATATGGAGGCTAATCTGAACACATTTCAAGAGAAAATAGTTCTGCAAAAAATTAAGGTTTTTCAATTGCCTGATCTTTACTTGGACCTGTACTTAAGCATATTCATGAGTATGGCCTTTCAAATTGACCGTCTTTTACCTACATGAACATCACCGGATTCGATACGTTCCTTTGGCATTCGCGGCGGGTGTTACTTACAGCCAGAGGACGTTCACTCCTCCCGGACACCTACATGGTCCTGCCTACATTCGGGGTTTCGCCTTGGAAATGGAAACTTACACATTTTTGACATATGTCTTTGAAAGTTTGATTCCATAACTACGATTGGTACTTCTTCGTTGGTATACTTTGTGGTTATCTACTCAGTCTACTCTTTGTGGTTATATACTCAGTGTTTTCGCATAGGGGTGTTTTGATGTTTCGTTGTGGGCGCTCCAACCGAGTCATGTTGTAGATCATATTTCCTTTGTTTTAACAGCACCATGAATATCTCATCTTTACTATCAATTGAGATAAAACAAATACAAATTTTATCATTTTAAAGAACAAAAAGTTCTAATAGTTTCAGACCAATTTCTTAGAGGGATCTTGAATTAGCCGAAATTAACAGTAGTTATTATTGAAGTTTTTTTTCAAAATCATAGGTTTTATTTCCGAAACAATTATAAAAAAAATCTTAAACTTGTATCTTACGAATAGTAACATTATTTTAATTAATTTCAATTTAAAATTCATTCCTGATGACCTGCGATTTTGTCTGCGATATTTCTACGACCTCCTTGTCCTTTAAATTGTATAAATAAAAACAAATCGTGCGGCTGATGTAAAATATTTTCTTTTCAAATAGAAAAAGAACCAAGATTATGCAGATAATCAATACGCTCTAAACAGAATCGTGTTGACTTACAAAATTCTTCTTTCTTGAGTCTTTGCAATTCTAAATCATACATTCAACTTTGTGCTTTAAAACACAGAATCTATACATAGGTTTTCTTTAATCCTATATGAGCTTCTAAGAAAACACTTGAAACACTGAAATGTTTCGCGGAATGTATGTAAGTGAAAGTAATAATGCTCCCCCTTACGTATTACCTTCAAGCATAGTTGTGATTGTTTATTTCTTTGGTTTTTTTTTATTTCGGCAATACATATTTGTGGAATTTTAATACAACTTATACAAGACAGTAATGGTGCCAAGATGGACTTAGGTGGGCTATCTGCAACTTGATATGAACATGATGACATGAAATTCGAGAATGAGATCATATTGTCATATTTATGGTGAGCAGAATATAATTTATGCACATCGAGACAATCGACAATTGAAAATTTCGCTGACTCTCCCCGGGCACCTGGTCTCACTTCGGAATGCAATTCATTCCGAGGTTCGCAACCGTTCCAATGGAATTTCTTCGCGACTTTAAGACTGAATAACTGTTAGTTTATCATTACAATCAGAAGCAATTGCCCGACTGACGAAAACATTTAGGATTTCCATTTGAATAGCTTTATTCACACAAAAGGTATTTTCACAAAAAAATCTCCATTTTTGCATCAACAAATTCCATATTTTCTTTAAAAGGTTGTTATCACTTGATTGATTAAGTTTTGCAAGAAACTAGAAGAAAATAAAATGTTTGATTATATGCAAAAAATACTTTCCATTGATAGAACAATAAATTTTATATTCTTTTACGTTTTTTTCTTGTTAATACTGATACGTATTTTTTATAGTCACCAGTTTGTTATGGTTACAAGTATTAAATAACGGATGAAAGGTAATAGTTCATGAAAATATTCCATCTTTTGAAAAATTAAAACGACATAAGGCAAATGGAAATGATTGAACGGAAACAAATTCCACTTCCATCGGTTACATCTCTTTAACAAATTCTGAAGTATCAAAGAAATAGTATATTTATGAAGAAATAAAGAGATAAATATCATACCACGTACATTGTAATAAAGCGCATATATTAATGTATATTGACTTATATATGTGATACTCTTAGAATTCTTGTTCAAAGTAAACGTTCCACAACTAAAGCGGGATAAGATATTATGTACATGATATGCACAGAACTTTATCAAAATATTCATCTGACATTTAGCTGCAAAAATTGGGATAATTAAAAGTAAAATGTGTTACACATCGTTCAATATGTACCAGGAACTACCTTTCTATTGAGTGATTTGATATCATTGAACAACTTGAATACATTAACATTAATAGTTTACGTTTACAGTAGTATATCCTGAAGCTGATTTGATGCAAACAACTACAGTACAATATGTGTCCACTTTGGTGTTATAAAATACGGTATCATGTGGTCAGATGTCAATTGTCGAGATTCGAGATCTTCGTGACAGGTAGGTAATTTATTTTCATATTAATATGATGAAAATGTTTCATTTTATTTCATTTATCATCATAATTTTTTAGTTTTTCTCTTTTCTTTAATTTTTGGTTGTTTAATGTTGCAAGAAATACCAGAAGTGCTTTACATAAGATCTTTGAGTGATTCAGGTTTTACATCTTTGGTAACGGAACTGTTACATATTGAATTCATAAAGTGTAATGATCTTCAATTGTGGTCATGATATACAGTAACTCATATATATAACGTTCAAATTGGTTTTGATGTTATGTTTAGTTTTTTAAAATGTGCCCTTTTTAAGTATTGTAATATATAGAACATAATATGTAATTCCAATCAATAATTCAAAATTAAGCTGATCATAATGATATAAATAAATAACAAAATAATAATAAAAAAAAAAGATTTAGGGTAAAATGATGATTCTCTATCATAATAATGTTAACTTGGTCCTGAAGTCACGTTCATTAATATAACAGCATCCACTTGCATACAATTACTTCTTTTCTTCTTCTAATCATTTCTCAAGATCTAATTTCTTTCACTCAAGTTTCATATCAAACGTATCAACAACCTATAATAATATACATCATTGATAAAGAATGAATCAAATCAGTTATTTTATTTGTCCTTTCACACTTTTAGTAAAAGCAAGTGGTAGGGGGGTTTTTGTCATAATTAGTCGTCTACGTAATTATTATTTCTTTTTTTTTTTTTTTTTTGAAAACACGCATTATATCAAATAAACAGTATTTGATCAGCTCTAGCAATTTATTTCTGCATCAAAACACGAAAAAATACTTCAAGACATTATCTGTTAGGCGTAATCAGTGAGTCGATGTATCTAATGGGCTTGTATGAATATATCGATATATCGAGAGTATTGATCGCGAGGTCATGCGATACGCGTATCGTATCGCGATGCTAACGTTATGTTCGTTCAACTATAGAAAAAAGGCAAGTCGAAATAATAAATATTTTACTGAGTGTGTGGTCGTTTAGATAATAAGAAATGTATGTGTATAAAAGGCTTGCATATGATGTACGTCACTCCGACACGACACATGTTAGTTCATGTACAAGTATGTATACATGCGTGACGTTATTTAGCTTGTCTATTTCACATGTGTTGATTTTCCTTAAACTGGGATTTAATTTACGCAAATCAGTAGAAGATTTGATGCTGAGAGATAAATTAAGTTTTGTTTTTTTTTTCCAAAAACAACGTTCTTGTCTTCGCCAGCCCCATCCCCCTTCCCAGAGTAGGTTTTACGAGAAAAAAAAATCGCAATGGCGTGTCAAGCTCAATTCGGGATTTAAGAAATGAATCTTATATTATTTCTGCTGATGCAGGTATCAGCCGAAAAATTGGACAGAAAACTGCATCAATGCGCGTAGCGCGTTGATGCAAAAGTTTTCTGTCCAATTTTTCGGATAATACCTGCATCAACAGAAAAATATAAGATTCATTTCTTATCATTTAATTATAATCTATTTATGGAAAACAGACTGTTTTCTCGGATCTAAAAACAATCAATCACAGTACTATATTTCGTAAGTCGGAGGGCTCCGCAGTGATACGTATGCCAAAACAAGTTATGGCAGCCGCCATGTTTCAAACAGCGGACCATCGTCTTTCTATATCTTTGGAATAAGGACCAGTTTGAGCAAATTCTACATGCACTGTTTATTTTTGAGTAAGTAGAAAAGAAATGGTACCCTTGAAATGATAAACAAACAAATTGTATTTTAAGCAACGATTTTATTCTTGTTTGGGGGAATCCCCGGTTCAAAAAATAGTGCTATAAATAGACTTCCGTGAAAAATTGTGTTGATCGATGTATCAACAAAATTTCTCAGCCAATCAGAATCTTCGTTTCTTGAAAATGACAAATTGAATGATTTGAATCTCATTCTTTGAATCTTAGGTGACGAACATTTGATTCTTAGGTGGGGAGCCTGGCACTATTTGGAAATACATATTCTGACCAAGAAAATGCTGAAAATAAATAATCTAATCCTCTCGGTGGCAGAAAAGAAAAAAATCCGCGGAAAAAAAATAGAATTTGAAATCTAAAACGCACTAAAACCCATCAGACTTTTGTTTATGTCAATCATATATTTATACAGTTTAAAACCATGTTAATCAATATATCGATACTTAGCGCTATTATGAAATATGACTTCCTAGTATCAGATAAGAACTCGCTCTTTGTCTATACAAATCTGTAGTAGACCCTGATTGAGAAGCTTTTTTGAAAGTAACTCCTTTCTTCGAGATCAGAGTGATGTGCAAATGATATAGCTTTTCTCTGGTATACGATATCAGTTGAGACTTAAGCATATAATAGCGTTTGCATAGTTGAATTATACTTCTGCACTGACTTGAAATTCATTTGATTTTTACTTACTTCGATAAATGATTCAAAAATTCCTTGGTAGCTTCCTGATATCATAGCTAGTTTTCGCTGGATCTTTGGCATACATTTTTTATTCAATGTAGAATGTTGGTCTTCATAAATTTACTCATTAGATTTGCCCTACTCCGTCATTGAGCATCACTGATCAGACACTTTGTGTTGAAATGCGCATATGGAGCACTAAATTATTACGACAGAATATATATTTCAATATTGATAATACCTTTGTATGGCGATGAAGGAGAGTTGCTATTCTGTAATGGAGCTTCGTTTGCTTTTTTAGCCTCTATTTGTAAATTTCAATGTAACAAATAGTTAAAATTGTTCACACCACAACAATATAATATGAGGGCTGAATGATATGTTGTGAGCCGCGTATTTAAGGATTTGAATTCTATCAGACATGTCGCATAATTTTTCTACATTATCCCATTCAGTATCCATACACTTTTGCCACCTGTGTTTAAGGGCCTCAATACCACTTTTAAAGAACCCCTTATCTTGACTGGTCAGAAAGCCATCCACTGCAAGTACATGTATGACGTCATCATCGGATTGAACGTGGGTACCATAAATAGCTACTTGCAATTTTGGGAAAAGATGAAAATCTGATGGAGTAATATCAGGTGAATAGGCGGATGCTCAATTAAATTAAAGCCACAATCATGAATGACAGCCATGGCAGTGACAGACTTGTAAACACCTTTTACTAGTGAACTACCGCGGCGCTTCAGTTAAATATTTTCCCGTAACTGTCCCAGACGTGAAGCATAGTACGTGCCATTGATTGTTTGTCTTTTTTTAGATAATCTACCAGCAGAATACCTTCTGTACCCCGGAAAACCGAGGCTGACAACATATATATCAGCCCTCGTAATAAATATAATAATCTAGAATTGTTTTGTTTATCAATGGCTAACTTTGAATACTATGGGAACGTCTTTTCCAATGAGTTTAAGAGATGATCGTGAAAAATATTTAGGATTTTTTTGTGTGGCCATGTTTTATTGTAATTCACTTTTAATGAGTTAAAGATGATCCTGACGATAATCTCAACAGTACCCACAATAGAGCACAAAATTAAGCATCGACGGACCCATAGCCAGCTAGAGGTGGGACCAGGTGCCCGGGAGGAGTAAGCATCCCCTGTTGGCTAGCCGCACCCGCCGTCGATGGTCTGACGTTATGTCTATATAGAAAGTGCTATGGTGACAATATCAGGGAAATATTCAAAACACTTACTGTCAAACGCCTCACTGGGAACATTTTTACGAGCTCCACACGGCAAAGGGCATAAGTGTGACACAAATGAGTTAAGAAGATCTTGACGATAAATTCAACAGCACCCACAATAGATCACAAAATTAAGCATCGACGGACCCCTAGCAAGCTAGAGGTGGGACCTGGTGTCCGGGAGGAGTAAGCATCCCCTGTTGGCTAGCCGCACCCGCCGTCGATTGTTAAGCTCGAATATGAAAACAATATATAAAGTTCATGCACTGTCTGACGTTATGTCTATGCTATGGCGACAATGTCAGGGAAAAATATTCAAAACACGTACTGTTAAACTTCTCGCGGGGAACTTTTTTATGAGCTCCACATGGCAAAGGGCATACGTGTGACACAAATGAGTTAAAGAAGATCAACGCCTGTATAATAAATATCTCCCTTTCAGATTTGACTCTTGTTTATTATTCAATATTAATAAATAAATAAATAATTTATTGATTTTAGTATTAAGTCAATGTTAATTTCATTATCTCCTTCATTAAAATAATAAAGTTTGGTTTCATTCCAGTAAACAAAATTTCAGGCAAACATAAATTATGCTGAAATTTTACTTGTTGGTTCAACAGTTAGTTCCAATGCAAATATTTCAAGTTTGGTATCATGATAAAGGGCTTTATATAACCTTTTACTTGAATGCGAATATTATATATTCTTCCTACCATGCAACGGGATCATAAAATGTTTCCCATTTTCACGCTTTTTTAAAAATAGATGTTGATTTTTATCAGAATGCTCAAGGAGGTATCCTCTGGTTTCTCGATATAGAGGTCATGAACAATAAGTTTATGTAGAAATGCAGAAATATTTTGTGTTAAATGTCTTCAATTTATATACCGTCATTTAAGAACAAATAAATTTGCAGCATGGACCACACATGCACGTTTCGGGTACTTTCGAGTACACGTTCCGCTGCAGAATAGAAATTATGGACAAAAGTGACCAGCCTTGTCCTTCCCCTTGGACAACAGTTATGTAAGATTTGGTAAGAATTTCTACAATCTAGTTGTGGGGATCCCGATGGGTACTCATTGTGCGTCTCTTATTTCAGATATATTTTCATACACATATGAAAAAGAATTAATCCAAATGAATGATAAAACAAAGTTGTAAAGTGACTTAATTTCAAAATGTTGTATCATAACATATATTTTCAGGAAAACTATGCAGTCAAAATACATAGTAGTTGTTCTCCTAATCATGGTGATGTGTCCGTATGTGAATGCCTGGTGGTCTAAAACAGCCTCTAGGTGTTTTGACGTCTGGTCTAGATGTTCTGGATGGAGCAGTGCTGCTACTGGCTATCTCTGGCTTAGTTGCAACAAGTGCTGCCAATGCAAGGGAAAATCTGGAGGGCGTTGTGTTTCAGTTGCAGCGAGAGGATGCCCCTTATCTAAGAATGCATACCAGTGTCAGTGCAATGGGAGCAGCCTAAGGGGAGGAAAACCGGGGTTTTGTGGTGGCAAAGCAAATTATTTTTTCTCTTGTGATAACAAGAACTAAAACAAAATGAAGATGACGCCAAGCGAAATACGATTGAACCGTAGAGTTGACATTATCTTTATATTGATGATAATTTCAAACACGGCAAAAGTCTGATGTATTTAAAATAAATAATATCATTTGAATGGCAAAATTGAGTTAACGTTTGGTTTCTTTCTTTTGTTTTCAAACCTATTTAGAGAAGATAGGCACGCGACCATCTGTCCTCTCTGAATGTTGGTCGGAATCCTCGGGTAATAACATGCTTGAGCTCGCTACAGCTGGAAGGGCATGTACTTCTTTTTGTAAACCCTTTCTTATGCCATTTACATATTCTTTTGTGTCACTTGGGCCCTGCGTTTTGTTTTCTTGTATGTTTGGTCATCTAACAGTGAGGAGGGTATAAAATACTACAATTGTGTATTCCTTGATACCTTTGGGTAAGGGTTGTGCGCTTGTAATCCGGATTACAACATCGTTTGCACATTGCGTGACAGATTCACGTAATAAGTCGGCAACGATTGCTTATTGGTCTCATTTGCTTCGGCTAGGAACCATACTGTTCGAATGAGATAAAGAAGATCCTTACGACAATTTTGGCAGCACTCACAATAGGGCACCAAGTTGAGCATCGACGGACCCCTAGCAATCTAGAGGTATGACCAGGTTCCTGGGAGGAATAGGCATCCCTGTTTGGCTAGCCGCATCCGCCGTCGATGTTCACGCACGAATATGAAAACAATATATACAAGACATACACTGTCTGAGGTTATGTCTATATAGAAAGAAAGGAGGGGATCTCCAAGAAGACTCGGGTGCTGCACCAACAGCAACAAACCAAACACCCCAAGTGAAAATATAGAGAAGACACACATAGCAAGGGATAAGGAACAGCAAACGAGACATAAAACATCGAATACAAAAGAACGAGATCCATGGGCAATCGGTGCCGACTTAGGACGGCAATCAGCTATGTTAGTAACAGATGGTGTGGTTATCCTGGATTACGTGCGCACAACCCTCCCGCTTTTCCAGTTACCCAAAGGTCTCGAAGAACGCACACTTGTTATGTAATTAAGAAAGTGATATGGCATATCAGGGAGAATGTTTAAAACACTGTCAAACCCCTCGCCATTTTTGAAATCGGTGGAATCTGTGGAGCGAGATCTTTGTTAATATGAAAAAATATGTAACCTATCTGTAACACCAAAGGAGTAAGAGCCTGTTCCATAATGTTCTATCTTCATAATTTATAAGTTAAAATGTCAAAAGAACAAAAATGTTGTATCCCTTTTGACCAATGAGTTTACAACAAATGATCAAGTGATATAGTTTTATAATGGAAGGACATGAAGGAAATGGGAGGTATTTTTATCAGTATTTTCTAATATCTTAAAATCCTTTTTTTTTAAATGAAACTGTTAAGTCAATCTAATGATGCTGAAGTATAATATGCAATAATACAAATCCTTTAATTTCAAGACATCTACGATAAAACAACCTTCGAAAAAAAAACAAAAGGAGATAGATTATTTTGATTCTAGCTTTTTCATGCTCTGGCCCTATATTTAAGATTTGTTGTTTTCTCTATAGGTGCAAAAATGAAGTTACCATCTTTATTTTGTCAGATTATAGCATCATTGAGGAGACATAACTTTATTATTATCCATATTTGTCATTTTTGAAATGCACATATGGTGCACTGAAATTTTATAATAAAACATAAATATTGACAACCATTTTTGTTCATATTTTGAAGTACATAGACCATCATTTCATCTTACAGGTGATACATAGAATAAGCAAACGCTTTTATTCATTCATCGAAAATCACACAATTCTATGGCGCTTTTTTAAGTTTGAATTCGAACTTACATGGCGAAGGTATACCAGAGAAGAAATGCCAATCGTAGATCCAGGAGAACATGGCATGATTGTGTAACCCTCCATTGGAGAGGCCATACTCAAGAATGTCCTTGATCACCCTAGATAGGTTTATGTCGAAATTTCTAAAAAGTTGTTTGTAGCGAACGTAGTACTTGATTCCTCAGTGACATCTTTAGCTATTTCCTTAAAAGAAACATTGAGTAAGCAGCCTACTGCATAGTAAGTCTCTTTGCTCTCAACATGTACTTAGAACTCTTCATAGCGTATAAGTTGTGAAATGAATACGCCATAAGCAGGCGGAGAGGAGATATTGTTGAACATAAAGAGGAAGTTTGTGATGGTGAAATCAAAATAGTTCTTTGATTTCTAGGAAGATCATTTTAGCTTATTTTCTAAATTTCTGATTCTTTTCTCGACAATATCACACAGTGCCCCTGACTTTGATCTTATGTTCGCTTCGTCTTTGGCACGATCATATCTTCTGTATTGGCTCGACCTATCCGAGCGTCCCTTTCGAACGCGGGAAAAGTTTGAGAAATTCCAAGACGTCACAATTCAATTTCGATGTTTGACCGAGGTTCGAAGCTTGTTTGTCCGAGGTAAAAGCATTGAGACGTCCCGAAATTTGCATTTTTCCCCGCAATCGGAAGGGTCAATTGAAGGCTTTGTTTTATTTTACATTTATGCAATTTTGCTCTTACATGTTTGGGACTCGTATTGTCCTTTGTAGATTACTTGTTGACTGTTATTGTTTCTAGTAAGTTTGACTTAAACTGAAAATAAAATCGGTGGAATCAAATAATTCTGATTGTGTAATATGATGCTATTCAATTTGAAGACGTTTACATCATTTATAACATGCCACTAAATGGTTTAGATCTCTTCTGGTCGTGCATCTGCAAAAGTAAGATTCGCCTCTCTATCACCTAAGGTTTTTGTTTTTGCCTAGAAATGGTTTTGCTCAAACTCGAGGTCAACGCCTTACCGATACAATCCAACCTTTGAAATAGAATTTGAAAGATAAAAAAATAGAAAAAAAAGATGGCAAATAGAAATATCGATACCAAAAGGAAACGGGGGCAGTGTAGTTATCCAGGATAACCAGTCTAACAAATCCGATTGAATAGCATATTTCATAAACTTGCAACAAATTGAACGATAAAATTAATGCTGGATCAAGAAGAGACACATTTTTCACTCTATCAACAAAATTCATTTGACTGGCTTGAATAAATTACATATTAATAAACGACTTACGAATGTATGTAATATTAAAGATAGACTCGAATCTGGTGTTCACAGTTGATTGTAGATGGTACATTCTAGATAAAAGTCAGTCTCTTATGGATTTGGAGTGTCGAGCTGTACATCCCCTTTCTTAGCCCAACGTGTTGCATTATATTCGCAACCTTTCCGATGGGAATTCTCACGATTTTGCCATACCATCTCGACTTTGAGACTGAATAACGGTTAGATACTTCTTTAATGTGTATTCCTCACACGAGTACTTGATAATTGTGATATTTTGGTTTCATGTAAAGGATTTACTTTCTCTGCATTTGGGACCCTTTTTTAACATTTCTCTCAACTTGTCGTTTTTGACTATACTAAGGTCACCAGTAATAACGACTCAACAAGGAGAGTTGTTGGAATTTGTTGAACGTTCGCAAAGAAATGGATGTAGTGAGGGATTACGTGAATCAATACACCTCAGGAATCGTTTGTAGTTGTAAATTTTAGATGCATCTGTTGGTGTGTAGGTATAGGAAATAGAAGGAGTTTCTTTTCTTTTAAAATATTGTGGGGGGTTTTCTTTCTGTGACAGTTTTGTGATTTAAAATTTGACCAAGATTCTATTTATTAATACCTTTGTTTGCAAATCTTATTTTAATGAAAGGGCGATTTGTTTTCTCTTCTGATTTATCTTATCTTACTGCTTGAAATAAACAAAAAGTAGATATGTCCATTATGACACTTTGTACACGTAGTCTGTGGTCTGACGAATATCTATCTGCAAATGTGAGGTCCTTGGTATATTCGTGGATTTCGTGTAATTTCCATAAGTGAACAGAGTACAATTTGGTACGCATATAATGTAGACTACCTCAGCCCGTCGATCCGTATCATGCAATATAATTTCCTATATAATGAAATACCTTATCATAGTATAATGAAATCAAATCATAATTCTCGTTTGGTATCCACATAAGAAAACGTAAATATACAGCATCTGCTCTAGAGAAACCTAACAATTTGGACCAAATTAAAGTGTTGCCAAAGTATTTTTTTAAATTTCTACATGATGGCTCTCCACTTCTTTTGCTGCAACAATAAAACACCTTTGGTTATCGAACCTACTTGTATCATTTTACTCATTATTCTGACAACCACTGTCATACATAAATGCAAGCAAGCAATCTTTACGGTAAATAAATCTACCTACAATCGGCCTTTGTTTCCCGGTTCTAGACGCCCTGCTTAATCGGTACACGTTTTCGAATACGTCAATTAATAATGATGATGCATTAACCAACTTTTCGTCGGTGAACATAGCATCCTCTACAAAGTGTCTCGCGCTTAACATTGTCTCAATTGTATAGGAAATCTTCATAAACTACCAGACGGTCCTCTTTTCCCAGGAACACCTCCTCAGTAAGAATAGCTTCTTCCGCTTTACTGAATATATGAACACCGGTCAAGATTCAGCACAAATGAATAAGTATAAGTAGTAGGGCAACTATGGATTAGAGGACTTATTGTTTATAGGGCGCTAAACATACAGTAAGGCTCAGTCGAGACCTAAATGTCCTCGTGTAACAATGACAAATATGGAGAATGACCATATCTCTACATACAGTACAAAATCGATAATTCAGAGAATCATAAACCGAAGGCATACAAAATCAGGATAAAACAGGAACCAAAGCAAACAAACAAAAACCTCCACCATATGAAAAGAAGCGATATAACTTCCGATATAGGAGTGAGACCAGGTGCCCAGGAAGAGTAAGCAGCTTCTACTTGCATGCAACATCCGTCGCTATTTTCAATTTGTGTTCACCTCCATTACATTCCGATTCGAAGTTCGATCAAGTCTTAAGCTTTCGACACTCTCGAATTCCAAGTGCTGACGTGAAAAAAAATGAAACTACGGAAGGCGTCGTGACTAAAATTTCGAATCGAAATTTTCGTGATGAAATTTCTCCATTACTTTATTTTAGATTAATCGATTGTTTCGGCACCAGAATTTTGCAAATTAGGTCTGCAAACATGGTAAACATAAACAAAAAATGGCCGTAACAACTTGATTCCTTTGTCGCATGCCATTATGATGCATTGGACAAAGGAATCAAGTTGTTACGGCCATTTTTCATAGATGAAATAAAGAAATATATGTAAAAAAATTAGGAAAAAAGGAAAAAAACATCTTTTTAAGGAGGTATTGAAAACTTTGGTGCCAAATTCATTTTTTCTCAAAATTTCTGCAATTATTCATTCATTTCAAAATTTTCTATGAGAAATATGCATTTTTCAACGCATCCGTGAAGTGTCAATCCGGTTCTCGCAAAGCTATTGGAAATTAATTTTAATTCAACTTCCAAAATATTCATAAAAGTATTGCTCTTACATATGGAAAAGATTACCTGAATTGTGTTATAAACAAAGGCAGGATTCTGGAATAAAAGATGACACCGTCGCTCAAAAATTGCAATTTCGAGCCTATTGACTGTAGTTGATGGTTGATTATTAGGAATCCTGTGGATGAATCTTTGTCAAAACCTAACAGAATGATCAAAGATGTCCAGAGATGATTTCTTGATTAAATGAGAAAAATTGTATTTGGAATTAAAACTTTACAAAGCTTAATATTTCCCAATGTGTTCTTCCAAATTCGTCCATTTTCAATGAAGTGACATCCGCTCTCCTGTTATGTAAATTTGTCATCGAATATACGATGATAAAAGTTGAATTTTCTATTGTATACATACAAAGTTGCAATGCAATACGTTCGGGATTAATGTTTTAATTGCATTTTGAATGCGATAGTTTGTGACGCCATTTTCCTGGATAACGTCGAAATGACGTCGTGGTTTGCTCATGGATAAAACTCCCAAAGTCCCCAATTTCGTAGATCGCTATAATTTCTTCAAATGACGTCGGAAATTATTCAAACTTCATCAGGATACTCAAATTTGTATATCAATCAGGGTATCAAATATCTTAATGGAGTAAGGACGGTACTTTTCTTTGGAAGTGAGAAAAGAAATAATGCCGCCGCCATCTTGGTGTTGAATCCCTCATTAATACACTGAAGCGTAAAACTTTTGTTTGATTTAACAAAACTGAATTAACGAAGATGCTTATCTGTACACATCTCGCAACGAAATCAGGGCAAATAGGTATTAAGATTTGACTTTTAAAAAATTGCCCTGAAAAGTCGAGGATTTCGAAATACAAAATTTAAAAAAACTTTCGGAAGAAATGACGAGTAACCTGGCCCACATATGAATCTTTTGTCTGGATGAAAAACATTACTCAAGATAGACAGATAATCTGGTTAAAATAAGCGTTGTCCCCGAATTAATCAATGGAAAGTTTGGGGGGGGTTGACAATATTGCCCCCCTCCCTTGGTTCAGAATGGCACTTTAATCAAATGTGTATATCAATTAAAGAAGCTTTTGCCGAGTGGGTTTCTGAACCGAGGACGGGGGGGGGGGGGGGGCAAAGTCTCACGGGCATAAAAAAACCGAAATAAGGCGGGATGGATGTCTATTTTAGAATTATTCTATACAGCGGTAAAGAAGATTTTCTTTAAATATCATGGAGCAATCTATTTAGAGTATGTTCCTATCAAATATGTACTATAGAACATATATTTCAATATTGAGAAATGCAACCATCAGGACTGAAATAAACGAGAAATTTGTCTATTTCACCACTGTGTGTAGTTTGCGTCTGAAAGCTGCTACATACATGGCCTGTAACTACTTAATGAAATATCTTTTTGGATTGCTGATTTTACCTTTTATATTGGTATATCTTCTCAATAAATATATCTTATCAATGAATCTTTTTCATAAATCTTTCGGTTTTGTTTTGTTTTGTTTTTGTTTTTGTTTTTGTTTTTTGTCTTTTTCTATCCAATTCTTCACGTTTAAGAATAGCGTCAAAATCATGAATGTTGTGCGTTTCTTGAATATTTTTCCTGATTGATTCCTCATCGTCATTCGTGAATCTATTGCAATTTCTTTTGAGCGCTACATACCTTCTTCATTTTATATATTTTTAAAACAAAAGTCTAATAGTATGTAAATGGAGTCTTGGAACTTTGTGCCCTTTTTTGCTTCCTCTCCCGATTCCATCCAACTAATCATATTGTCACGAGAAAATGAATCAGGTGTCGCACTGACCAACCAATCCTTTCATTATCTCCATCTCAATATTTATGCATATCGCTTAATATCTTTATCTCCAATCATTACCCATAAGTTAAATACATATTTTGCCGTAAACACCACCATATATGATAATTCTGCCCACACCTTGTCTGATATGACTTATATTTTCCATTTACTATTGGATCCTTTTATAAAAGATTACGTAGTTTACCATCACCAGAATGGCCAATAGAACGGACGCTACGCAGTCATTGATTTCGCCGTTTTTGTAGATATATACTTCCGTAGAATCGAATTGTCTTCAGAGACTGAAGGACGAGGGTAAGTAATGATTACTGTTTCCATTCTTTCTCGTTATCATTTATGTAATGCCACTGAAAAAAAATGAAACATTTTCTCGTATTTTCATACTTACTTTGCACACGAATTTGCTTTTCTTATTGCGTTATTCATTGAAGTAAATATTGGCCTGATTGTTTTTATATGCATTATTTTAAATGTGTATGAGAATTTAAATTCGTTATGTCTTTTTCACTTATTCTCTCATTTTGTAAAAGTGGCTATAACCGCGTGTTTAATGTTTTGTCACACAATGTCTTGAAATATCTATGACCTTTATTAAATTCAAAGTAGATTGTTCATTTCAAATTCAGAGCTATATTCTCCCTACCATCAATTAAACGTAATTTTCAACACCTTGCTTTGTGAATTGCTCTTGTGAATTTCAATGATCATGTATCTTTATCATCCCTTAAATTATAATTACCTCAACCTGAAAAACAGGCCCTCACAAAGAATCCGATTAGATTAAGTTTTCAAAGAGTTTAAATAACATATGCACTCATGTTTAAAATCCAGTTATAGTCAAGACAAAATTCACCGGACCTTAACTTTCAACTATGGCCGGCATACCTCAAAAAGCCTTAATTCTAATTTTAGACAACAACAATTTTCATTATCTTCTTGTCCATGTATTGATACCGGAGTCAAGGCGCGACCCCTTTTCTTTGAATAATACAGAGAGGGAGAAAGCAGTTTAAAAAACGCTTTACACTTCCATTTCGGTTCTACTAGCTTAAACGCTATGATGATATATATATGTACATAATGTCTAATATATGTAACATGATTCATGCGACAGTTCGATATGTTTAAATTTTACTTATTAATGCAGTGCGTCATTTTACAGCGTCACCTACAATATATTGCGTACTTGCATTGACAATTTTCTTTTCTCGTGAGAATTTTATGTTTTATATTTTTTCAAGAATAACCATCCTTTTTATTGTGATTCCTTGATTCCTATTCTGTGACGTTCACACATTGATTGGTATAGTGTGAGCAAAACATTCCTCTTGATGCATGATCTCCAAATGCAAAGAATTGAAACAAAATGCCACAAACCCTTTCTCTTCTTATTAAACTGAATTCGCAGAAATGACACCGAGTTTTGTAAAGAAGTTATTTCTGACTTTGTCATATATAGGAAGCCATATGTTAACATATATAGAGTATCATTTCACTGTCAATTTCTCCTGGAAAGAATTGATCTGGTTTGATTTGAACATGGCGAAAAGAAAAGAGAAAAATTCCAAACCATTAAGACGATTTTAGAAAGACGAAGCAGAAAAATACAAATTGAAATGATAAACGTCGCTTTAAGTAAAGTAGCTTTAGAGTTCTTCAAATATTAGAAATGATTTAGAACATTTGGATTAAATGCGACTAGCAAATTAAACATATAAACTCATTGATATCTTGGCGAAATTGATTAAAAGCTAGAAGTTAGATGGCGTATCTTTCGTAGCAGAGTTAGGTGAAACTTTTCTTTACACACGTTAAAGCATTCGAAATAGTAAACCAATGAACATCAAGCACATTTGATCATCTAAAAATGTTGACTTATGATATACATAAACACAATCTTAATAAAAACAAATCTGGCCTGATCTCGTTTATGGTTTAGCGGTACGTAATCTGTGTCTGAATCTTCTGTAAATAAATCTGGTACAAGTTTTGTTATGCTTTTAATCATCAAATGTGCGTCTTAATGGATTATCAGGTGTTAACCGTTTGATACTCATCATTTAATTAAGGAGCATAAATCCATAGTGTTACTCTAAAGATGCATTGTATTATCCATAAAGTGTTGTCCGGAGCCGCGTATATCATTATCGATTATGTAATTATACATATCGCCCATTAATAAATAACAGACGGTAGGCGATGATCGTTGATCTTGTTAATTAATACTTTTATACGTTATAGATAAATTTATAGGTAATTTGCTGAGCGGTTTATAGAAACATTTGTACTTCAAATATGCCGACGAATTGAATAAACAAGTCGTAAATGGTATATGTTTATCCAAAAGTATGCCACTTAAATGTTGTGACGGTAATAGTCGTTGAAACGCCGCTATTTAAAGAAAGAGCAAAGAAAGGTTTTCTTCCAAGTCTAAAGTTTCCCTGTCAGGCAACGGGAGTATGAATCTGGTTGTCCATTATGACGTCATGTTTCAGTTTTGAAAGTACAGAGAATATACAAATGTTCATTTACTTTTGGAATTAAAATATTCAATATGCTCATCTGAAATGCAAAAAGAGCTATTTTATATTTCTTACAAATATGAGAGTAAGAGAGTAAGAGAGTAAGCAATGACTATCTTACTGTGGGTGTTCATTGTCGTATAATTCTGCTTGGACATGTGCAAATTATCAGAGAATCATTTCTTGATTGACTCCTTTTGGTGGATGATATTCTGTCATAGACCGTTTGAACCATCAAACCAAAAATTGTACTCTATGTCTTCCGAAATGGAAGTAACCGGATGTGACAGTTCTACCGAATTGAAGCGGCGGATGTTGCATGCAAGCAGAAGATGCTTACTCTTCCTTGGTACCTGGTCTCACTCCCATATCGGGAGTTCGCTTAATTTTCATTAGTGGAGGTTTTTGTTTGTTTGCTTTGGTTCCTGTTTTATCCTGATTTTGTATGCCTTCGGTTTCTGATTTTCTGAATTATCGATTTTGTGCTGTATACAGGGATATGGTCATTATCCATATTTGTCATTTGCATTTTGAGCAACCAAAATTATACACCTATGATAACTTAAAGTAAGACTGTCATAACTTAAAGCAACATCCTCTCCCAACAACAGCATTGCAAATCATATATTGCACTATCCCTACTTGACACAATATTACACATGAAACTTTCATAGTCCAATTTGAAACAGCATTTTATTAATAAAAGGAAGATCTTGATTAAGAATATACGAGGGTTGTCCGGAAAGATCTGCTGCTGACGACAGAATAAAGAAAATATCGAATTGAGATGAATTATATTACAAAGGTATAAAAAGCAGACGTTCCACCAGAAATGAAATTTCTTTTCTTATGCAGAAGGAAATCAAAAAGGATTAAAAACGAAAGGTGATAGTGTCGAACAGAGCCATTGTGACGTTACCATAACGTACAATGCGCACTAGCTAAGAATAATGGTTCTATGTCTGGTTTAACCGCGGAACTGTTATGCACAACACTCACTAATTTCCAAATATTCTGTATTAATGACTATATGTGCAAGTTATGTCATGATGACATATCGATGCTACATGGTATACTTCTCATAGTGTGTTTCCTGGACTGAAAATTTACTTACATTGCTTGTACCTTCATTTTGTAACCACAAATTACATGTAAATGTTTGTCCGCTGTTTTGTTCATCTAGGCCTGTCGAGCACTATGTCGGGGAGAGGAAACTGAAAGATAACAGTGTTCCATGGATCTTACATTTATGACTTTAAATATTATTAATTCATTATATTTATACCTATAGAATTATAGATTTCTCTTAAAAGTAGGAAAATGGTAAATGAGTTATTTTAAACTTGTATAAGTTTTGATTTATTCCCAAATCTTTAAAAAAAACGGATCAGTCCGTGAGCTTTTTGACAACCATCGAACTTTAGACGCTTTGTTTTGGCCTTTTATCTATTTGACATCGATCATATATTATTTTGCTATGTCGGAAACATATCATTTCATTCAATAATATCATCGAAATAAAAGTAGTTTAACCTCTCAGAATCGTCCTTAGATGCTGTTTTGGCCACAGAGTTTAATTAAATATGCTCAATAAACATTAAATTAGTACCCAACGTCGAGAAAGCAAGGTAAAATCATTAGAATTACCATCGGAACCCGGTAATTAACAAAATTCCTAGGTGAGACCAGCTGTCCGGGGTATTGAAGAGCGTTTAGCGTAGTGGTTAGCGCGATGGACAACGAACCCATAGGTCGTGGGTTCGAATCTCACCGCCCCCGATTATTGCAACACCATTGTAACCTTGGGCAAGTTACTTTACACTACGTTGCACTCTCTCCTCCCAGGAGTTAACCGGGTACCTGGCACATGAGACGAGCTTGTAATGTGAATGAAAAGTATTAGCGCCTAAACGGCAGCTCGGCTTGTATACTCCCAAGAGAATTGAGAATGCACTGGATTGTACAGGTCTCGCCAGGGAGGTGATTGAAGACGTCGCGTGAAGTACCACTGATGAAGACTTACTATCCGAAACATAATTTGGTGCAAATTGGTTAAACATTTACTTCCATATTATTCTCTCTAATCACAATTACTATAATGTTTATCAAAAAAGCGAACTTTCGTGTCTAAACATTTCTTTTAAATTATGGGAAGTCATGTGATCTCTCGAGAGCATACTTTCTCCACATGCTCCTTCAAAAATAAGTCTCCATTTCTTCTGTCTGGTTTTTTTTTTCAGAATATATTCCATCCGAACCAAAGTTCCATTTAGAGTTGTTTCATTTTAGCGTAATATGCGATTATTATGTTGTTTGATTTTCTTCATTTGCAAATAATCAATTTAGTCTTATCAGAAATGAATGAAATGCTCAAAATGAAACGCTTTATACACAGTAGTGGGAGAATACATGCCAAGATTTTACAAACCAAACGAATAGCAGAGCCCCGGCGGTCATTAAACTCATTTCTTTATCGATGAAATCTTCTTTCATAAATGGAAATACATGGATGTTCAAATGATAAGTTTATTACTCTCAGAAGTGACATGAATTCGTTTTGCCTTTATTTGATTAATCAGAAATACAATTATTCTTATCTTGTTATAAAAAAGAGCCCTATACTGCCAGTCGTAAACATTACATATTTTAATCCGACAACAAAAGATCGAATATCAGTCAGTTGAACCCTAAAAGTACATGGAGACATTTGTGTTTCTTCTTTGACAAAATGGTGCATTTATCGTCAAAGTGACAATGTTGTTCATGCATTGGGTGCATGTTGCGATACGTTCGAGGAAATTTCTTACTATCTATAATTATTCTTGGTAATCAGAAGATCACACGAGTCCATGTAGTCTGTCCATATTTATAAAATTCCAATATGAAAGTGTGCAAGCAGTGGAAATTTTATACCCTGAAATTCGTTCCCTTTAGTGCCGACAGGAATTCTTTTCGTGACATAGTCTTGTATAAGTATATTTGAGGTACCGTATCATTTTTTTTTCTGTTTCTTTCTTTTCATTTAGCCAATCAGGCAATTACGAAAAATTAAATCGTTATATTCTTTAGATATATCCTCATCAGTTTGCATTTCTCGTGATTCACTCCACTTTACATCGTAGGGGTTTTCTTGACTAACCGTGCATTGGTATTCATAAGTTATCGATCTTTTCCATTTCTTTGTATTCTTTTAACCAATCAAACTATTACAAAAACAATTTTTTTATTTATTGTTTCTTTTTTACGTTTCTGATCTTCTGAATGACCCATCATTGTAATGAATTCAACCAAATGTTCTGCCAGACAAATATAAAAATAGTGCAGTAAAACATGAAAAAAACAAGTGAACGTATGATGTTTTTTGGCTGACGGCGAAATCTTAAAAGTCGTCAAGATAATAAGGCATTTTACATGCATGCCAGTATCAGACAGACAGTATTGTTATTTAAGCCCCATCTATATTTAAATGGAGATCTACGGCCGTAGTGGAGAGTTTGGCGATTTCCGATGACGGCACGACGGTTCATTGAGGAAAAAACATTTGTTTGTGAGTCGGATTCCTTGCTCTTGTCATTATGATTATCGACTGATATAATTTGTTTTGCACATGGCTGAAGATCATAATTGGAAAAAAAACATCTTGAACAGCCATTTTATTCCAGCCATATCCAAACTACTAGACTTGTTTTCGAATTAATTTCATTTTAGCTCACCTGAGCGTACCGTCCGGCATCTGTCCGTCCGTCTTAAACTTTTTACTTTTTCGCCTTCTTCTCCAGAACGATTGAAGCGATTTTGATGAAACTTGATCCCGTCTTTTCTTTGGTAGGAATGGAATACTCATGGTCCCCTACCGAAAGCATCAGGATGTTCTAGAAGGATGTCTCAAGAAGTGTTGTTATTTTTGACGCGTTTTTTTACGTCTTTTCGAACTTTGTCAGAAATGCTCATTTTTTAAATATTTTTTGAATTTCTCTATTAATGTGTGATTTTGTGCACTAAATTATTGCATATTTGTCATATTTATGTTATTTAATAGTTTTGTATTGATTTTGGTTAAACATTTTATTCCTCTGATTTTTCAAGAATTTTGTTCCCATGTAAAAACGAAGGGGGCTATTTTCATACATATTGGATATTTTGCCCAGAACAACTGAAGAAATTTTAATGAAACTTGGTAGGAATAAAGTACTCATGGTCCCATACAAATGGTGTATCTATTCGTCCAGATCCGTCAACAGGTGGTGCCACCACAGGAAAAAGAAGGTCACAGAGGGTATCCTCCTTTGACAAACTTCTTTTTCAGATCCAAAGTACATATTGACAAACCGAAAGCATAAGAATGTCCTGGAAGGGTGTCTTAAGAAGTGTTGTAATTTTTGGTTCCATTCCGTTTTAAAATATTTGACGCGTTTTGACGTCTTACTGGATTGTGTCAACAATGCTTATTTTTTTAACTATTTCTCTGAATAACTCAATAAATGTATGATCATCTGCACTCATTAATTGCATTATATTCATATTTAAGTGTCTAGATATTTTAATAGACATAATATGCTATATTATTATTAATCGTTTTTTTGTTGGGTTATTTTTTTTTTTGGAAATTTTATGATTTTTTTTAATTATGAAATGATTTTACTGTTCACATCGACCCAACGGTTGAGGGTCTAAGTAGTCGCCACCGGCATCCTAATTTTTTTCTTCCTTTTAATTTTTTCTCATCGGAATACTTTTAATTGTATTTTGATTATTTTCTTCAATTTTTATTCCATCATGCGCAATTGTCTTATTTACATCGATGGACAAGTAAAAATATTAGAAAGCTTTAGTTAAAATTATCAGCTGTCAGTCAGCTAAGAGTGCAAGTGAGTATCAGCGTTTTGGCCCATTGGGCCTCTTGTTTGTGATGACTACAAAAGGATGTCATTCCTTTATCTCTCCATGCATTTCTTGTTTTACCTGCGAAACGGAGATGTTAAAATAAGTCGTATGAATTTCTTTTTTCTTTCAGGAGGCCAGACGATGATACCCTTTTATCGGGTTAGCAGTTTCATCTTACTGATTAGCACGTTCACAGTAGCACAATATGATCAATGTAAGTATTACAGTGAACGCTCTAACCTCTTATAATCATAACGTATATTTATTAAGTCAAAAACGTATATCACAATAGATTGTCGTATATAATTGGAAAAATACGTATTGCATTAATGCTAATGAATAACACCATCACACCAAGTAACAAGGTATCTAGGAAATTTCTCACTTTATTTATCAACTTACTAGATATGCAAGACAAACCACATGAACTATCGAGAGAGAAAAAAGATAAAGCATTAAATCATGAAAAGTTCGAATAATCTTATTATAATTTACAGAAATCATTTAATAAAACAATCTTTAAAGGTTTCTATCTTTCTTGTTATGCTAAAAATATCTGTTATTTGAAATAAGGTATAAAGACTTGAATTCTGTTTTACAGATAAAGCTATTGATAAAGATCCCAGTGCGCTTGAATCTGAAGAAACGGCAGACGATGATGCCAATCTGGCAGACGACAAAGTAAAACGACCATTCGGAGGTATTTTTGGGAAACCTTACAACATTGGTAAGCGTCCGTTCGGATCAATTTTCCACCAAGACTATGATGTCGGGAAGAGGCCATTCGGAGGATCATATTCAAATCCTTACAAAATAGGCAAAAGGCCGTTCGGAGGTTCTTATGGGAATTCCTTCAAAGTGGGAAAGAGGCCTTTTGGAAGTTCCTATAGTAAATCGTTTATGATTGGCAAAAGGCCTTTCGGTGGTACGTATAAAAGTTGGTTTAAAATGGGGAAAAGACCATTTGGAGGGTCTTACAGAGGGTCATTTAAGGTAGGAAAACGGCCCTTCAGTACATACGGCGGTTCATTTGGTTTGGGTAAAAGGCCTTTTGGAACATATGGCGGATCATTTGGTGTAGGCAAAAGGACGTTGGGAGGCAAGTTTGAAGACATAGAAGAAGAAAGTGACGAGCATATAAATCCGGGACCAGGATTCACCTTCGACAATATACCTTTATCTGCCTACGACCCAAAACTTGCTCAAATCATTGAAAGTGACAAACCATACATATCTCTAGATGACTTAGCTGATGTCATTATTTTAGAATCTGAAGACAACGACGAAAATGACGAGGAGGAGGATGCTGATTTCAATAAGGGTGATGATGAAGACGATGAGGAAGATGATGACGGTTTACTGATACAAAAGAAGCCATTCACCCTTGGTGGTGGACCTTTTTCTTTGGGAAAACGGTCAGCTTCCGGACATGCAATTGAGAAGCGTCCATTTACGTTTTGGTACCCTTATAAATTAGGTAAACGTTTATCAAGTAGGGGCTACTATTCTAAGAACCGTTGGAACAGATTTCTTGCAAAACGACCATTTGTTCTAGGTAACTTCGGCAAAAGGCCTTTTCTTTCGACAATGAATCGCTTCAACATCGGAAAGAGAACATCTGACCAGGACAATGAATTCCGGAAAAAACGGCCTTTTACATCCTCTAATGGATTCGGTCTAGGAAAGAGACCCTTTGTTTTAGGAGGATTTCACATGGGTAAACGCCCATTTGTTTTGGGCTCATTTAAAGTTGGCAAACGACCATTTGTCTTAGGCGGCTTCGGGAAAAGAAATAATGAGGAATCAAAAGACGAAACACATGGAGAGGATACAGTGAACAAACGGCCTTTTGGAAGTACGTATGGCGGCAGCTATGGCATGGGTAAATAGGCCAACAACTCGTCAACTTAACACGTGTGAAAAAACCCGTCAAAAAAGATTCTTCATTAATCAATACAAAGAAAACATGTCAAAATTGTGCATAATAAGCCTTAAAATTCGAAATGGCAATTTTTTAAAAATGTCAAATTGAATGTTCGCATATGTTTATTTTAGTGTATTCTGTTATGTGGTCATGTTTGATCATGAACTCAAGTATTTGAATGTACGAGATTATAGATATGGTATTTGCACTTTAAAACACAGTTCAAGTATATCATTATTTATTCTTTTTTTTAACTTGATACCAAGTCTATTATGTCATCATTTTTATTTCCTCCTGAGATCAAGAGCTGCTTGACAATTGTTTTTATCTACGAATCCCCAATTGCGCCCGTCATTTACAAAATGGTAGAAATTTACCGGAAGCCGCTGTCGATCATATCCACGAATCAGGATGGAAATATATTCCTTTTATGCACTTCTTTTGGTCTATACTTAAATGTACGTTAACATTTATTTTTAATGCTACTGAAAAGAGGCGAAAGTCTTCATATAAGAATGCAAAGTTACAGTAACTGTTGTAATTGAATCAACTTGACAAGTATTCAAAATCAATCTTTTAACATATTTTCTTGTTGAATGATAATGACATTTTCAAATTTTGAAGTTCAACAATGTCTTCTAAGAATACTGTCAATAAAAGTTTTGAAAACATACTTGGGTTTTTTTTTTCATTCAAATATTTTCATTATAACAATCGATATATTTAATGGGTTTCTCTTTTGCATAAATAAATTCCTGCATTACCACATAAATTGACGGACACACTCTATGCTTCAGAAAAAAAAAGACCAAACTCCTGCCATCGTTTATATCAATGAGTTAAAGAAGATCTTGGCGATAATCTCAACAACACTCACAATAGAGCACAAAATTGAGCATCGACGGACCCCTTGCAAGCTAGTGGTGGGACCAGGTGCCCGGGAGGAGTAAGCATCCCCTGTTTGTCTAGCTGTACCCGACGTCGATGTTCACGCACGTAAATGGAGATAATATCTAAAATGCATGCACAAAAGAGGTCATCGATTGATTGGACATAAATTAGTTTCGGTAAGCAGAACTTTCTTTTAAAGTATATGTCCGTAAATTCAACGTTGAACTGCGTCGCATGCTTAGCAATGTTAATTATGATTAACAGTAGACATTGCGGATTTTCTTCATATAATCTTTCTTTTTTTAAAACACCGTGAGCATGTAAACAACATAGACAATGACATTTTTAGTATTTTGAAAACACAGAACATACAGGAGTTTATGTCGGCCGACCCGTCGTCCTAGTGAGGCTCGAAGCAGCGACCTTATGGTGACTGGCCCAGCGCCCTTAAGGCATGTCATTTCTGAATGAAGGAATTTCAACGATTTTATGATAACCATTTGAAATCAGAGTATTTGTGTCTATTAATTATTTTATCATGTTTATGAAGGAAAATTAATAGGTCCGTGATGAAAATCAAGATTTTCACTTATTTGAAAAACTGGGTAAAAATGCCGGAAATTTGTTGCTAAAGATAGCATATTTGTGAAGAAAATACAAAAAGTGTTGAAATGCCCTCATTTGATTTTTATTTTAGATTTGTCAATTTACGACGAAACAGGTTAAAAACTTTGTATAAAACTTGAAGTTGATGAAGTTTTACAATAGGTACCAACTTCACCGATCATTTAAAATTTTCTCGATTTTACACAAAAATAATGAAAATCATCCTAGTTAAGGCCAAAATATCACAGATACTGAATTTCAACGATTTTTTCAAACACACATTAATATGTACTCCTAGGGAAGACTTTTCAAAATATTGAAGAAAAAGTATTTGTCCGTATTCAAATAAGAGAGAACAAAATGCTCACAAATAGTGCTATTTTGTGGTTTTCTTGAAGAAGTGTCAGAGCGGTAACATTTGCCTGATTTTGGTTGGATTTTAGACAATTTATAATTTTTTAGTATCCATCAGCTTTGCCTTATACATTTGTAAAACAGTTTAAATCAATAATATTCCGTATGCAAAACAACATTGATGGGAAATTACTTTCGTAAGAGAAAACCGAACAGTTACAAAAAACCTCCAAAGTCCATCCAGACTACACATGAACCAATGAGACCAACGAGCAACCGTTGTCGAATTTGGATACATAAGTGTCCATGTACCACATGAGTGACATAAAGTGTAGTTATTATAATTACCTGCGCACAACCCTCCTACTTGTCTTGTTACCCAGTTGTCTCCAAGAACGCAAACTTGTATCAATTAAAGCCTCCTAATTGTAAGATGAGCACACAAACATTACAGCAAATCGCAGAAGACCAAGTAACACAAAGATATGTAAATGAATACACCACTGAGCATACGAAAAAAAAAACTAGAGGTTGGAGCGTGCCCATGTATGCAATCGCCGAGGCCAACATTCAGGGTGGACAGATGACCGGCGCTATGTCTATTCTAACAACAAGATCTATACACATACACACTACTGACAAATTACAAATTTATAGACTCTAATGAAGATCTCTCAAGTTATGAGGGAAAGAAGACTCTTAGACTTTCAGGAACTTTACGTAAACTGTTGAGGTAAGGGTTACGACTACAGGCAGATAACTCTTTTCATATCACTTAATATTTGAAACCAACCAAAACAATAAATGCCACCGTTGGAAAACCCACGCTCGGTCACGCAAGCTCCCGTGGGTCATAACGGCTTAATTTTTGCTGGATAACATCACAAAAATCTAATACGAGTACTTGCCTGTAAATAAGCTATTTAAAGCCAATGTAAGTAATATTGTATTGTATTACTCTTAAAATCAACAATTATCAATCACTGTCAACATAATATGAATATGAAATAGATTATGCTTTTGCTATCGATAACTCATTAACTGACAAGTTTTGTAATTCTATCCGCCGTTATGGCCCATGGGAGATGAGCTTGCGTAACCGAGCGTGGTTTTCCGACGATGGCATTACAGAAAAAAGGAGGGGATATTTAACAACTCTCAGTTGCAGTTCAAAAATCATAGAATGTATTTTTCAGAATGCTTTTGTCGTTATCACATGGTGGCTTGATAAACAATCTAAGTAGGAATATCTAAGTTATTCAAAAGCTATGAGAAGACAATCGATCGCCATATTTAATCAGGAAACGATCGTAAAGCTGTGTATTTGTGAATGAGAATAAAACACAAACCTCAAATTATGAAACCAAAAAGCTATAAGCATACATTTCATACAAAACCCAAACCAAACAAATAACAATAAAAAAAAAGTTAAGGATGAGATCATATGTTCAGGACGACAAACATCTCCTGCTTTCCATCAACACGTGGTAATTAAACTGTGCAGAAAAAGGTCTTAACTGACGAGTGAGTCAATTTGGTTTTTTTAATGGTCCTACTGTAACGGTTAAATTGAATAACTATTTTCTTAAACACTGTAGACATGAAATGAGCTATAATCAAGCGCGGATCAAGAGGGAATTTTCGAAGCATAGTTTGTTAAAGCTTATGAAAATACATATTTCATAAGATTAAGTCCCGATTCCCCTTTTATTGTCACAAAATTTGAAAAATAACATGAATTTGTATTGAATTTATTATGTTTTGCTCCTCATTTCAAAATTTTCCCGGGCTCGCTTACGCTCGCCAGATTGTCAATATTGAAATATATGTTCTATAGTACAAATCTTATTGTACTAGACATGTGTTTCGGATACTTGAATCCTCGTCAGTAGTACTTCATGCCAAACAATTTAAACTAGAAAACTATCGATGCATAGCATCAATTCGCCGTGAGGACACAGATACCATGAAGATCATAGACATTATTAAATGGATATATATTTAGCATCAAATTGTTTTTGAAATTTATACAGTCATTGCAAGCTTTGCATCCTGTTTTGATTTTTACTATGTAAACAACAAAACGTTGCTGGGTGGAAGACACCATGCATTTCGTAGACCAAATATTTCACCTCCCATCTTTAACAGGCGTATGTTTACATCATGTTTTCCAGAGTATTCGTGAAGCGTGCTTCGCCCTGTATGCATGTAGGTTATAAAATATACTCGGTTAATTCAATTTATAGATATTTATTTTTTCCATACATACATGGTTCAAAACACTGTTGTGTTTAAAATGTACTTTTCTCCGTTTTAATTGTGTATCTATGGTAAACAAAATCATATCAATCCGATCGGTCCGATACCCCCACGCCCCCTTTTAATGGTGTCATGATTAAAATGATTTGATCTTCTTTTCTTTCACTAAGAGACCTTTTCGTGTGACTTATTTATGCTTGAGTATCTTATACGTAACTCCGGTCTTTTGTTTAAAACTGCATATGAACGGTTCAAATATCAAGACTTAATTTCTAAAATGTTCAAGCCATAGGGCATTATAAGCTGTCTATACAGAGTGAATCGCCAAATAAAAACAATTTTCACGAATGTGATGAATCTTGAATTGTCCATTTTGAACTTGACTTCAACACCATGGGCGGAAAAAATAAAAACGCCGGGCTCGTTTACCTGTAATGAGTCACAACGAATGAGGTTGAACAAACAATCTAACACAAGCACTTGTCTTGATAAAGGCCTTTGATGACCATACGAACGTGTTTTCTTGTCTACTACCAGATATGTTCAATTGTTGTTTGAAATCTTGAAATCTTCATTGAGCAATTAAATATAAGATATAGTCATTGGCAAGTACTTAATTTGGATTTTTTTTTTTTTTTTTTTTTTTTTTTTTTTTTTTGTAATGCAATTCAAAGAAAATCCAGACCTTATGATTTTTAGAAACCATATTAATATTAGATTAAGAAAACATTTATATAGTACGTGTATTTAACAGTACCAGCTTCTATATATTCCGTTCTTGAATTGAACACTGTAGCGTGAGTATCAAATAGTCTTTTCTATAACGACTTATTTTCGTAGTTTACATACCTTCGAAATACATTATATGCAAGAAATAATAGTCGTTCAAATTGTTTTCGAAGTTCGACTATTATTGTACTTTTATCAAACACGTCAAATTGATCTCACTTGTCCATTATACGACCTGACGATGACATACTTTCTCTAAATAACTAAATAACGTAGAGAGAACAAGAATTATAGTACAAATCATACTCAGCATTATGATGAAGTCCTATTTTTCATTTTAAGTATTGGTGCTATATAAGACGCTGATTCATATGATACCTAATAAAGGTAATAAATTGATAAATGTTGTCCTTACAATCAGCGGTGAACATTTTGTTTGCTTTCCTTCCTCTGGTAAAAGCATAAAACGTCCTCATGGAAGTAGTTTACTTACAGCAATACAATATTTGTATACATGTAGTGAACAACATTATACCTCATTATATACAGATTTCTGTAAAATTTTCATTACATTTTGTCACTCCTCATATTTGTCAGCAGAATTATGTACAGAAAGTAGCAAATCTGCCTTCGGGTTGTAAAATGGTTAATAGTAATTGTAATACATAGATTGCTGCATGTTGAGTTCATTCATATCTGTGTACCAAGAATTAAAAATTGTTTGGTAAGAAAGGAAATTTATACTTTCTAACATCCAGGAAAATTAGAAATTTGACCCATTTCTTTTTTTTTTTTTTTTTTTTTTTTTTTTTTTTTTTTTTTGCAAAACATATTTTCGTCTGAAGGCAAAATGCTGCCTTAATATTCCATATTGAGATAAAGAAGATCCTGACGACAATCTAAACAACACTCATAACAGAGCACAATCTGAGTATCGACGGTCACCTAGCAAGCTAGAGGTGGAACCAGGTGCCCGGAAGAAGTGGGCATCCGCCGTCGATATTCATGCAAGAAAATGAAAACAATTTCTACAAAACAAGCACTGACTGAGGTTATGAAAAGACCTTTCAAGCGACATCACCCAGAACAGAGTACCTTAGGTATATCCCTAAGAATTTGGAAATCAGCGTCAATAGTAGATGTTGTAACAGTGCTGCGTAACGCTTCTATGCATTTCATACTTGAGAAACAACATGCTTTTGGAGTAAATTGAAAACTTTGAGTAATAAAACAAAAGAATGAAAATTGACACAAATATTCATCAAGTGAATTCATCAAGAATTTATTTCCAATTTCTTGAGCTTGTATAAATACAGATCATATTGGATCTGTGGCAGATTTTATTCCTGACAGTGTTTTCATTGCTTACATCAACATATCGTATGCTCATGACTGTGGAAACAGGGAGAAATTGGCTTGCTGCATTCGGAGCAAGAAAAGAAACAGATACTTTTGTTCCTATATCAATGTTTAACGTCTTCAAATTCAATAGCATCATTTAAGACCTGATAAATTTACAGCATGGACCAGACATGCACGTTTCGGGTACTTAACCCTCGTCAGTGATCCTCAGTCTAAACAATGTAAAATGGCCACAAAGTATGAAAATTATTATGTCCAAAAATGTACCAAAAGACGTAGCAGAATTGGTGGGATATGATGCTACAGGACCCACGTTTTAGAAATTTCAGGAAATTTTGTAGCAGAAAATTTCAAATGCGTTAAAGAGACAGACGATCAACCGAAGTTGATCTAACTTATGAACTCTAGCTCCAGGCTTGACTTTTATTTTTGAAATTCTAAGTTGTTGGTTTTGCGTATGACATTCATTCACCGGTTCCTGATTTTACATGTTATATGCCAGACATAAGAAAACATGGACATTCGATGCTTTAGAACTTTTCATTTTGTGTCTTTAGCGTGTTCCGATGTTTTGGAAAATCGGAGTTGATTGTAGTTCGCAACTTCCCTTTAACCTTGAGATGACCTAACGTTTAATCACGTCAAATCCCGGTTCGATTTATTCCCATTTTCCCTCGACAATATAGGACCACCTCATGAATGGATATATCGTATGTCAGGACAAATCAAGCCAAGATTTGATAAATGATCAACGGACACGGACGCACAAATCTGCCGCATTTGCAAGAGATCTTCCATTATTCAAATCAACATCAAATTCCTTTAACATCGTCATTTCTATGCATCTTTAATGAATATGGTGTTGCAATAAAAGATTCCCGTTGCGTAAGTAAACAGTACGAGACAAAACCCGTAAACAAAAAGATCTAAAACACATAATATATCACTGCATTCTGCATCCCGGATAAATAAATTACGCAGTCCGATCCTGCTATTATCTTTGTAAGATTAAAATGGGATACAAGGAAGATATAGACATTAGTTTGACTTGTTTAGACCAATCATACCTTGACGTACATCGATCATCATTAGAACTACATGTACAGAACATGCCGAATGATCGTTTGGTTATGCATGTGTACGTGCTAAGTACTTATAATGACAAAATCAAGGTTAATAACATTGGTTTAACACTTGTCTCAAGAAAAATTCTTGGAAAATTAAATCACAATCTGATTATTATTATCGATCATATCGATAGGCAAAAGGTAAAATACACACTGAACAAGTTTGGTCGATGTAGACCTCAAAACATCTTTGGAGAAAGTCAAAAATGAAATTTTATTTTACTCGACATCAGATGGTCCACTGAGGGCTGGCGTAAGGGCAACGAGCCGCAGTATTGATAACACTCAGTAGACGTGTTCGAACAATTTCAGGCAGCTAGCACGTTTCTCCTTCCTTGGTTTAAAGATTAAGCAAGGTCAAAAATGGAATATATATGTACCAATCATAGTTCAGTAGTCAAAGATCCTGGGAAATATGGCGTACATGTGTAAGTCTCCATTAACGAGACAGTCGCTAAACCCCGAACGGAGAGAAGTCCACGTGTCCGGGAGGAATGAGCGTCTTCTGACTGCATACAACACCCGATACGAATGCAAAATAGAAACGTGACAAACCCGGTAATGTCTAAATAGGTAAAAGACGTTCAATTGGAAGGTCGTACTCCAAAATGTTCTGAATCTTCCTTGTTGTTGAAATTTGCAATAAATTAATTCTTTTTAGCGACCATACAACTTACTCAGTGACATCTTTTAAAAGCTTAATAACCTCGAGCAAGCAGCTTACTAGCGAGCCTCTTTGTCCTTAACATAAAAGTTTTCGTACTTAGAACATGCTCTTGCATAGCGTATAATTAGTTGTGAAAAGAATTCGTTATAGGCAGGCAGGGCGGGAATGTTGCTGCACATGAAGGGGAGCTTTGTTATGGTGAAATTAAAATCGTCATGTTTGTCATAAAGAGAGGTGTTCAGATGACCTTTGTCACTGATCGATAATAGTATGCTTTAAAGTAGAAGGCTGAAGTGCTGCTCTCGGTTGTTTCGTTCATTTCCATTTCGCTGGGATAGACGGAACCAACGTAATCCTTAATGGTTGGATTATTAGTGGAGAGTACGTTATCAATATATCTGTAAGTCCAGTTGAGACTGCGATGTCAACTTTTTTTCTGTTTGAAAGTAGATACTGGGTTGTATGAGTTCAGCCTCAAATGAGTAAAGGAATGTGTCAGCTAGGAGAGGGGCACAGTTTGAGCCTATACGATTCCGAATAGTTTGTTTGAATATTTATCCTCCAACAACATCAAAAATTGAAGTATCGTGATGATATCGTCTTCAGTGTACAGTGTGTTCTGAATAAGAGAGTTTCTTGAGAATTTTTGTAAACGTCCGAATCAGTGAATAAAAGTCAAACACAAAAGCTGAAAATGAGGTATTTGTATAATTATGCGATTGATACTGATACAGTTAGTCGATTCATCAAAGCATGGATGGAAAGTTTCAAAGTTTGTGCAATGTCAAACAAATGCCAAATCTAATTTTTGAAATCGAAGAACTTTGTGATGTCGGTACACGGCATGCAAAAGATGGCCATATGTATTGCCGACTCTCTGACATATAGATTGTTATAAGGTCGATACAATTGTAGGCTAGTGAATTGTAATTACTGTCTTTGTTTGTTTGTTGTTCGGTGTAGAGAAGAAATGAAATGTTCCAGTTATTCGCTAGTAAAGCGGCAACATATATTGTGTCAATCGGAACGCCTGTGCCCGGGCACCTGGTCTCACTTCGTAATGTTATATTCATTCTGAGGTTCTCAGCCATTCCAACGAAAATTCTATTATTCTGCCATAGGAGGAAGGGGCGAGATGTTCCGATTGATTTGTGTTTGTTTGTTTGTATAAAATATATGTAGATCTATACAGAGGAAATATAATCTTTGTCTTCGTCGATTTGATGTCCAGTAAGGTCTCAAGCATACTTGTTTCTCTATAATGGTTTATTTTTCGAAACGCTAATCAATGTACCACGTTTTTTTAAAGCTGCTGTCAGTCTACGTATATACTATGTACTTGTAACTCAGATCTTAAATGATGCTATTGAATTTGAAGACGTTTAACATCAGAGAGTACTAGTATTCTAAAAGAAAACAGTGGCGTAGCCACGGTGTATTTAAGCCAACTGATTGCTCTATATGTAGGAATATTTCCATTGCAGAAGAATCCCCATATTAATTAAGCGCCCGTTAGGCATAGGGATTTATAAAATATAATACCGGTTGCCTACCATGACGTCACAATTTCGTTTAGAAAATACGGAGAATTTACCAATGCCAGATACTTTTGACGTTATAGCATTCAACACGCACATTATTAATACACGCGTTGGACACTAAATGTGACCGGACTTGCTCATCTTCAAAAAAGATATCACACCAGATGACGTTTCCATATTTATTACAGTACATAGAAGAGTTCCCAATTATGGACTAGGATAATGATGTACGCTTCTAAAATTTCTCTGGTGGTTTCGGTCTGATTCTGGTTGCCGTCTTTCGTCATTTCTTTCTTCGTCATTTCTCGCTATTTCTTCCTCTTCATCTGCATCAGATAGGATGCTGTCATTAAATGTCGGTACCGTTACCTCATAAATCTTCTGAAATATTGCCTTCCTGTTCATCATGATGATAGTGATCATTTTCTGCGTCTGTTCTTTCCTTTTGGAAGTTGTTTCCTCGTTTTGGTGATGTTCTGATTGTCCTTGGCAAACGATGTTAAATGATATTAAGTACAATGTACAAATGGATTCACGGAATTTGCATGTGACCAACCAGAATTATTACCGGCAGTCATGACTGCCGGTATACTGTAATCAATCGTGACATACTTGCACGGATAAAATAACTCTTGGCAATATGATTGGTGGACAACTACAAAATATGCAAATATTCGTCAAGGTTATTCTGAATCTGTGCATAAGATGCTTCCATCAGGTCGGCTGAAGAGTCTAGATGACTTGACAAATGAAAGTCATATCGTATCAGTGCATTTTCTTCCGAAAGATGCATCGAAAAGTCTTTGTACCGATACGTCCTACAACAAATCACAGATCCTCGGAAATGTCCGTAGCTTGAATCGGAAATAAAAACGGAAAAGCCCGGAAATGTGCGATTGGTCTAACAAGAATAAAAATCGTTTATGAATTCCATTTTTTATTTTACAACATTTTAAAATGTCAGCTAACTGCCGGCAAGCTTTTTGTAAAAGCTAATACTTGTATACATGTACTACCATGAACACCCAAAGTAAGACAGTCATTTCTTAAACGTTTAAACAAAGAGGAGCCGGCTGAAATCTGGCGGATTTCAATATTTCTTGTCATTAAAGGTCAACATCTTCATTGCTTTCGGAGTTCATTCGCGAATAAAATTCTCAAAATATCTCGCACTCAGTCTTATAGTGTTCTAGCTCCATTTTTGTCAAAATCGAGTTGAGCATACATGTATTATAGGAACCGTCACGCTTTGCTCTATCTCCTAAAATTACCTTACTCAAAATGTTCAGCGTGAAAGACATCGAATCTTTAAGCTTTTTCATTTTGGATCAGTAACAAAGCGTTCTGTGTCCATTTTTCTTTGCAATGAACAATGGAAGAGTGTTCGATTTCCATAGATCAAGGGACGCCAACAGAGTTTTGTTCTACCGTCATCAAAATTGTATGGAAATCTTGTAAGTTACTAGTAAAAGAAGTATTCAAACTCTATTTCTGGCCATCTCAGTTGAAGAAGACTTTTACTACAGAAAATTAGATCGTTATTGAAATTAAATACTGGTCGCATGCAAATCTTTGCGTTCACATCAAGTACATAGATGTTACCGCCTCCTGACATTTGTATTTTAGGGTTGATCAGCAGATACGCTTCTACCTGAAAACTTTGTGCTAGACCACATTAAAGACGTCATGACCTGAATAAATAGAGATTGGGCTACGTCGTGGTCAATTACATTTGATGGTCGTGCGTCAACCAAATCTAGTCAATGGCAGACAATGCGTGCGGCAAACACTTACTTAACACGTACACCTCGGCTTTTAATTACCGGCGCTTGATTTGATCTTTGATATTTGTTGTATTACCTGCCGTTTTATACTACCCTTTTATTTCTAAATATCATAAGTGGCATCCACAGTTCATGCATCTCACTTCAGCAAGTTTAGTTTGAAAGTCGCGTCTAGACTTCTGTTTGTACTTTTAATTAATGAAATGTACGACATTGAAATTCAATACATATAACTTAAGGTATACTACTTTTTATGTCATAAGTTTTGACAAACATCAGTGTTCAAATGTTATGTCCAACAACACACTGATCGGCGGAATTCATTTTAAATTTTGAATAAGAAACAACAGTCGCTTATACTCGCCCTGGCATACTGGTGCACATGCACTCATACTCACAGGAGTTCGACGCCAATATTTAATCTCCAATGCCATCCGCTTTTTTTTTCGATATCCCTCAAGAAAAAATATACGTGCGTATGTCATCGTAGATCGTTGACGGCGAGCTTCTGTACTTAAACTGTCCGCGCATCTAACTTCAGAAACTGAATAAACGCGATTTTGGCAGGAAGATTTCGTATAAAATCGATACTATTTACATAGCAAATTTCATTTCAATGTGCATAATTTGCATAGAATAATGAATGAAAATTTCTTCTTAGGTGGATTTTTAGGAGGTATGAGGTAGAACTGCATTTTCAGGGATTAATAGAAATTGAAAATGATTGTCTACACATAATATCGATTGCAATATTTCATAAAAAGAGTGTAGCCGTTTGTCTCCTATATACCGACAAAAGGGAGGTAAATGTGCACATATTTTTTCTATAGCAATGTCACAACTTTGTTCTTTATTTGAAAAATCAATACAGCACAGATCGAAGCAATTTTTGTCCATTGACGTAGTAAATGAAGTGAATTTTACATTTTCCGAGAAAAAATATTTTGTTGACGTGGTGACCATGCAGAAGAAGGACAAATATTGTATGAAAAGATTAAAAACATTCATTTTCAAAGTCGCACGCATAATAGGATTTTAAGAAAATGTTTCTTTTATCATTTGATGATACATGCTGAATATAAAAAAACTAATTTAAAGAAAAAAGAGTGTAGTCGTTTCAAAGATATTTAGCTTACAATTCCTCTGACCACTGAAGGCTCTGTAAATGATAAATCCGTTGTTTATGGGTAAAAATGGAAAGTTTTTATAGATCTATACATTTTATTCGAAATTTCTAATAATCTGGACTTCAGACTACAGATTTGAATCATATTTATATCTATATGCTATTCAAATCATTTTATGATTCAAAGTCTACGAGTAACAACAATGACTAAGGAATTACGTGTAATTTCAAGTAGATGGTCAGCATTAAGGTTATTTTTTGTTATTCAACCTGATTCGTTGGAAAGTAATATCGACCTAATCTTTACTTTTTAATCCAGAAACTTTCGAATACGAACTGACCATATGCATATGTGTTTGTTTTCTCTAAAACACATTTCTGAATATTCTGAAAAGGTTTTGACGGGAAAATTGTGATCGATTAAATAAAAAGGATTGATCTATGATATCAGGCAAAACAAACTTAAAGATAACATAAAAAACCATCAGGGAATGTTATCGTATATATAAAGTACTATAAATTAGACCTAACCTCCAGGAGCCCTTTTGACTTTGTATTCGGGGAATCGAAGGGTTGATATTGGTGATTAACGAAATATGAAATTAGATACGATATATCGGATATCGGTATTTTTTGTATTGTATTGTATCGTATCGAAAATTTTAGCCATAATTCTGATTGATTTCTTATTCATTTTCCATACTTAGCTATTTTTAAGCAGAGATTACGTAACGTGACGTAGCGCACATCGTGACGCTCACTATACGTAGCGCTAGGGAATCTTGTATAATTTTGATCTCAGTCAATGAAAAATAAATCAATGTTTTGGATTCCTATTTTTCATCCCTTTCTGTATGATCTTTCTATATATTATTTCTCAGAAATTTGATTTTACGGCATCTACGCGTATCTATCTATACGTGTACAACTGTACATGTAGTTTTGACAGTCGTAGATATTGTACCAGACTCTTAAAAATGAAGCAAATTTGGCAAAACACAAATAACCAAACAAAAAATAAATAAAGATCAGATAGAGGTTTAAATTTTCTTAATCTCTTGACGTTAGCATTTTGGGCAATAATTATCTAAAATCATTTAATTGTAGCACATTTCTAATTTCATTTTAAAAAGTGCTGGGAATGGAAGGCAGGGGAGGGATGTAAGGAAAGGTAGTAAATGCTCATCCTGTCTTCTGCTTTGATCTCCTGCACATGTTCTCTTCAATGAACGTTTTTGTTGTTTTTGAGGGGGTTTTGTTGATATTTGACAGTATTTTGTCTGTTAATCCCACGACCACATATCAAATACTAAAATGTATGACCATTCATTAACAATGAAATCAATTTTATTTAAATTTTTACACGCCAAAGTAATAAAAATCGCATATATCTCTCTAAGAGGTGCACAGGCTAGTAACCTCAAAGACGTTTTCTCTCGATAGATTTTACCATGTGCACGCTAAGATATAAAAATTTCTATTGACGGAATCAGTGTCTAGATACCATTTTTGGACAGACCCTTTTGAAATATAATCGAAAATGGGAAATTGGATAAGACAGTTTTGTTAATACAATGATCTATATTTACATAACTAGTATATTCCCCATGTTGAACGCCCATTAGGCAACTAGAATTCTGACATCACTTTCAAGTTTTGCACGTAGGGAGAATTTACCAACGTTCAAATATATTTGACGCTATAACAGACAAAATGTACGATGTGCATGCAAATAAATATGACTGATGATTAGAATAAATGTAAATATAAGTTATGACTGTCTTACTTTTGGTGTTCATGGGTGTATAATTCCGGTTGGACACATGCAAATTTTCCGAGAATCGCTTCGCGATTCACGGAATTGCACGTGACCAATCAGAATTATACACCCATGAACACCAAAAGTAAGACAGTAATTTCTTAATTGAACCTCATTAATGACCTTATTTGATATGGTATTCTAACAAAAATCTGTGTTCTTAGTCACAGTAGCGTAAATTACGTGATATGCAAATAATCTCTAGCCTGGGAATCCTCTTCGATTAAGTATGGTTCATACAGTCTAAATCTACTTTATAGGAAACTATTTTAAGCCTATCATATGAGCATCACTATCATCTATATGCTGGTAATCTTTTCTGGTCAAGAATAGAGGTATATTAAGAGAACACTTCAACAGAATCTTTTATGCCCCCGTAATCGAAGATTCGGGGGCATATAGTTTTTGGTCTGTTGGTCCGTCTGTCTGTCTGTTTGTCTGTTTGTACGCAAAAACTTTAACCTTGGTCATAACTTTTGCATGGAAAGTGATAGGGCTTTCATATTTCACATGTGTATTCCTTGTGACAAGACCTTTCCATGGATACCAAATTTTTTTACCTTGTGACCTTGACCTTGGAGTTTGACCTACTTTTGAAAAACTTAACCTTGGCCTTAACTTTTGAATGGTGATAGGGATTTCATTTTTCTTATGTGTATTTCTTGTGACAAGACCTTTCCATGGATACCAAATTGTTTGACCTTGTGCTTGGAGTTTGACCTGCTTTTGAAAAACTTTAACATTGGCCATAACTGTTGAATGGTAAGTGATAGGGATTTCATATTTCACATGTGTATTCCTTCTGGCAATACCTTTCCATGGATACCAAATGTTTTGACCTTGTGACCTTGGAGTTTGACCTACTTTTCAAAAACTTTAACCTTGACAATAACTTTTGAATGGTAAGTGATAGGTATTTCTATTTTCACATATGTATTTCTTGTGACAAGACCTTTCCTTGATACCAAAATTTTAATCTTGTGACCTTGCCGTTTGACCTACTTTTGAAAAACTTTAACCTTGGTCATACCTTTTGAATGGTAAGTGATGGGGATTTCATTTATCACATGTGTATTCCTTGTGACAAGAACTTTCCATGGATATCAAAATTATTGACCTTGTGAACTTGACCTTGGAGTTTGACCTACTTTTGCTAGGGCTTTCATATTTCACATGTGTATTCTTTGTGACAAGACCTTTCCTTCATTCCAAAATTTTTGACCTTGTGACCTTGACCATGGAGTTTGACCTCCTTTTGAAAAACTTTAACCTTGGTCATAACTTTTGAATGGTAAGTGATAGGGATTTCATATTTCACATGTGGATTCCTTGTGACAAGCCCTTTCCATGGATGACAAAATTTTTGACCTTTTGACCTTGACCTTGGAGTTTGACCTACTTCTGAAAAAAATTAATCTTGGCCATAACTTTTTAATCGTAAGTGATAGGGATTTCATATTTCACATGTGTATTCCTTGTGACAAGACCTTTCTATGGATACCAAAATGTTTGACCTTGTGACCTTGACCTTGTAGATTGACCTACTTTAGAAAATCTAAACTTTTGTCATGACTTTTGAATTGTAAGTGATAGGGCTCTCATATTTCACATATGACTTTCTTGTGGCAAGACCTTTCCATGGATACCAAATTTAATCTTGACCTCAAAATGTGAACTTCTTTTCAGCTCTTTTACCGACAAAGATGCCAACAGGGGCATTCGTGTTTCACAAACACGTGTTTTTTATATTTATTTTGTTTACATGTGTTAATCGTCTTCAAATTCAATAGCATCATCTAAGAACAGATAAATTTTCAGCACGGACCAAACATGCACTGTTTGTGATCCTCAATCTAAACAATGTAATATTACCAAAGAGTGAGAAAATTATGTTCCAAAATTTACCGAATGACGTTGCAGGATGGATTGGATATGATGCTACGGGGCCAAGTTTTAGAAATTTCAAGAAATTTCGATAACAGAAATTTTCAAATGCATTGAAGAGATGATCAACCGAAGTTGATCGAACTTGGCTACATGTGCCTTCATGGACTCCTGGTCCACCAACAGTGATGCTCACCAAGTGGTACAAATGCTGAACGTCTTCAAATTCAATAGCATCATTTAAGAAAAGATCAATTTGCAGCATAGACCAGACATGCACACTTCGGGTACTTAACACCTCGTCAGTGATCCTGTTATGATATGGTAACAAAATTTTCTGCTGAAGTGATCTATGAATATAATTCTATTCCTCAGCAGAATAGATGATCATCATATAAATGATAATGATACATGTACTCATATGATAGACCTAAAATCAATTTATATAAAGTAGATTTACACAGTATATACCTTGTTTAATCAGAGGGAATTCCCGGGCTAGAGATTATTTGCCTGTCAAATGATATGCTATAGTGTTAGTGGTAATTGTAAAACATATCAGAAACAGCTTTAAAAATTAAAAACATGAATATGTTGCTTTTCGACAAGACCTGTTATTTAATACCTTAACCTTGATCTTCAAGCAGGACATATTTTTAGCAGAGATAAAAAAAAATTTGGTATTTATTTGTTCTTTCGTCCTTAAAGATAGGATGTTCATATGTTACTCTGTCTTGCTCATAACAGGACAGCTGTGTTAATACTATGATATTTGACCCCTCGACCTTGACTTTCATGACTTATCTCATCTTTGGCATTTGAACCAAAACCTTTCACCTTTCCTATAACTTTTGAACAATATCATAAATAGCATCATTCAGCTCTGATATTACACACATGCATGCATTTTGTCAACAGTTTCATTTGGTAACTTTATCATATTTTCTTCATTGTTTAAGATCATGGGTACATTTTTTACATGCCTATTATCAATTGTGACATGAACTTTCACCTTTTATCACTAACTTTGACCTTATTTGACTTTGCACTAAAGACTTCAGTTTTCCATGAAAAACTGCAAACAGGTCCATAGTGTTTCACAAACTTATCTTGCTCAATTTGGTAAGATTACAATGCCAAATTTTAACAAAATCTTTTTTACTTTCAAAACAAATTCAAAGCAAGTTCACCCAACAGGAAAATTGGTGTGTTGATACGAAATTTTGACAAAGCATGGATATATCACATTTAAGGTGAATATCTTGAACATTTGACTTTTATCATTTTTTCTTTTACAAATATTCTTAGGGGGTTAATATTATGAGCAAAATTCAAAACATCATTTGAAACATTTCAAAACAAATGATATCTAAATAATACCAAGCAATAATTATAAAGTCCTTTCAAGTTTAGCATAAGATGCAAAGAAAAATAAGTTTACAAAAACATATATCAAAGTAAATGACAAAGGTCATGTTACCCAAATTCAAACCTCAGTCATTAGAACATCATCAACACAAGTAATAACTAACTTCAGAATAGCTATGGAATAAAAAACATTAAAACAAATCTATGAAAATAAAACTATTTCAGAATAAAAGGAAGGTCCAGGAAATAGAGTTTAAAAATTTTATAACTTTTGTAAGATTTGATATCATCATGATGACAGACAGACCCTTTATAAAGTGATAAATGTGTGCTGCTGTCTTTAATGTGAAAGAATGATATGCAAGATTGTAGGTCAGTAACTTTTTAAAAATTTTATTTGTACATATGTACATGTATACATGTATATCAAAACATATCAACAATACATTCATAAAATCATGAAAAATAAACAATATTTTAAATAACTCCTAACATTTTCAGTTTTATCTAATAATTCACTAACATCAGTGTCTTAAATAGTAGTCAATGGCAGTTGAGAATGCAGCAAATCCAATGGCTCCGTAAACACCGGCTCTCAAACCAGCTGAAATGTCAAAACGTAAAATCAAATTCAAGGAATTGTGGTCCCCGCTTTTGGGTGTTTGTCTTTAACGAAATGCTAACAGACATCCCCCCATTCTTAAGTTTTAATAATATATCTCATATATTATCAACATTCTAATATGAAAGATTAACTCCAAGAAAAGGTCAAAAGGTCCAAACTTTTGTTTTGTTTCCAAGGGACAGGGCTTATGAAAGGTATGAACATGTGAAATATTTAAGACCTATGATTTAAATTACCATCAAAAACATATGGTCGAGGTTGAAGTTTTTAAATGTGGGTCAACCTCCATGGAAAAGGTCACAAGGTCAGAATGTTGTTACCAACAGAAAGGTCTCATCACAAGGAATACACATGTGAAATGTGAAAGCCCTATCATTTTCCATTAAAAAGTTATGAACAAGGTTATAGTTTTTTTGAAAAGTAGGTCGAACTCAAGTGTCAAGGTCACAAGGTCAAAAATTTTTGTATCCATGCAAAGGTCTTGTCACAAGGAATACACATATGAAATATCAAAGCCCTATCACTTTCCATTCAAAAGTTATGGTCAAGGTTAAAGTTTTTAATAAGTAGGTCGAACTCAAAGGTCAAGGTCACAAGGTCAAAAATTTTGGTATCCATGGAAAGGTCTTGTCACAAGGAATACACATGTGAAATATCAAAGCCCTATCACTTTCCATTCAAAAGTTATGGTCAAGGTTAAAGTTTTTAATAAGTAGGTCAAAGTCCAAGGTCAAGGTCACAAGGTCAAAAATTTTGGTATCCATGGAAAGGTCTTGTCACAAGGAATACACATGTGAAATATCAAAGCCCTATCACTTTCAATTCAAAAGTTATGGTCAAGTTTAAAGTTTTTAATAAGTAGGTCAAAGTCCAAGGTCAAGGTCACAAGGTAAAAAAATTTGGTATCCATGGAAAGGTCTTGTCACAAGGAATACACATGTGAAATATCAAAGCCCTATCACTTTCCATTCAAAAGTTATGGTCAAGGTTAAAGTTTTTATAAATAGCAATCCAAGGAATGCTTGTGTCGCCTGCGAAGCGGCTTGATTATTATTCTAGAAAGTGGATCAAAATTATTGGTAACAGTAGAAAAGTTTTGTCAAATGAAATTCATTTGAAATATCAGACATCTTAATTACAAATTAAAAGATATGGTCATTCTCAAATTTTCAGAAAATAGTGTCAATCATCTAGGCCAAAGTCACTATGTAAAAATTTGTAACGAAAAGGTCTCATCATAAGAAATATTAAAGACCTATCACTTACCAATTAAAAAATATATACAACCTTAATTTCTTAGAAAAGAAGGTCAAATAGTTAGGCCAAGGTCAAAAATTATGATATGTGTAGATATGCATTGTTACAAGGAAAATACATTTGAATTAGCAAAGCCTATCACCTACCAATCAAAAGATATAGCTAATTTGACTTCTCTTGTAAAGTAGGTCAAATATCTAGGTCAAGGTCACAAGGTCAAATATTATGGTCTGTATAGAAAGGTCTTGTCACAAGGAATACACATGTGAATTATCAAAGCCCTATCACTTACCAATCAAAAGATATATACAATCTTAATATATTTTTGAAAAGTAGGTCAAATATGTAGGTCAAGGTCAATAGGTAAAAAATTATGGTATGTGTAGAAAGGCGTTGTTACAAGGAATAAACATGTAAAATATCAAAGCCCTATCACTTACCAATCAAAAGATATAGTGAATCTTATCTTTTTTTCAAAAGTAGGTCAAATATCTAGGTCAAGGTCACAAGGTCAAAAATTATGGTATGTGTAGAAAGGTCTTACCACAAGGATTGCATGTGTGAAATATCAAAGTCCTAACCCTTACCAATCAAAAGATATATCAATTCTTAAGTTTTTTAAAAAGTAGGTCAAATATGTAGGTCAAGGTCACTAGGTCAAAAATTATGGCATGTGTAGAAAGGTCTTGTCACAAGGAATACACATGTGAAATATCAAAGCCCTATCACTTACCAATCAAAAGTTATGGGCTGTGACACCCAAAGTGTGACAGACAGACAGAAGGACGGACGGACGGACGGACGGACAGACGGACAACGGACAAAGTGATCCCTAAGTGTCGCTATGCTTCGCAGGCGACACAATAAGTAGGTCAAAGTCCAAGGTCAAGGTCACAAGGTCAAAAATTTTGGTATCCATGGAAAGGTCTTGTCACAAGGAATAAACATGTGGTATCCATGGAAAGGTCTTGTCACAAGGAATACACATGTGAAATATCAAAGCCCTATCACTTTCCATTCAAAAGTTATGGTCAAGGTTAAAGTTTTTAATAAGTAGGTCAAAGTCCAAGGTCAAGGTCACAAGGTCAAAAATTTTTGGTATCCATGGAAAGGTCTTGTCACAAGGAATACACATGTGAAATATCAAAGCCCTATCACTTTCCATTCAAAAGTTATGGTCAAGGTTAAAGTTTTTAATAAGTAGGTCAAAGTCCAAGGTCAAGGTCACAAGGTCAAAAATTTTGGTATCCGTGGAAAGGTCTTGTCACAAGGAATACACATGTGAAATATCAAAGCTCTATCACTTACCATTCAAAAGTTATGCACAAGGTTAAAGTTTTTGTGACTGACGGACAGACGGACAGACGGACGGACGGACAGACGGTCGGACGGACGGACGAACCGGTTTTAATGTCCCCGTGCTTTCGCGAAAGCGGGGGACAAAAACAGATTTTACAACAATACCATTCCGGAAGAAGGATTACCGTACCTTTTTTCCAAGAGAATTCTTTTATATGTTACTTATTAAATGACATACACAAAGATATTTGCATGGAATGTTAACTTCATCATCTTCAATTATGTTTATCTGTAGTTATTTTAAAATGCTGATGTCTTTGAGAATATCCACTATGCACTATCCAATCTTTAATCATGTTAAGGCATGTAGCTTGAAAACTTTTTTCATGGAAACAAAATTCAAACTTTGGATAAATCATTCAATTGTATGAAAAGTGTAGTAAAGGGACAGTAACTAGGGATGTAACGATACACTAGATCATGATACGATATGTTTCACAATACAAGGCGCACCAGATACGCATTATGATACACTTTTCTATCCAATCCAACACTTACATATTCCTTGAATCCAAAGAAAGACTTAACATACTCGCATCAATTTAGTCTTAAGGTAGTAAACCCATAACTGCCTACTTCCGCTCAAAATTACGCCTTTTGCCGATGACTAATGAAATGCTAATGGTATACTGAATTCGGCAATGATCAGTACACCTTTGATGTACCGACAAACTCAGCTGTAAAATACAAATTGTTTACTTCAACCTTTTTTTCTCATTTTCTTTTCATTTTCATATGCAGGACTTCATTCTAATTTATTTGATACCAAACATGACTACAATACTGCAATTTAATGCTTAGAAATAAATTAACACACAATTAAAATTTTGTGGTCATCAAAGTTCTGTTTGCTAATTACGTCTTTGTTTCAAGTCCCATTTAATTGAAATAAATTTTAAAAGGTCTGTCTCGGAAAGATCTTTTTAAAATATATACATTTATGAGGTTTTCTCAAAAAATTATCACACGGTCGTTTACTTTTGTTACATCGATGTAACAACCTGTTATGTGATGGAAAAGGTATTTATGCACTATCCATTCTTCAGTTATGGATCGGCTACCCTAACAGCATAAAGAGGTTTCTCACAAGTGACATGGTGTTGGAGATATACTATTGCCTTTATACAATGTGCACTATAAGTAAATGATACAGAAAAATTTCGTCTCTCTTTGTTACACTGTGATTAATTTTGTTAAAAAATACTATTTCATTCTGTATCATTTGAATGGAAGATGTATCATAATACGTATCGTAAAGCTACTGTATCACGATACAAGTACAAAGTTTTAACGATATAGCGTTACACCACTAACAGAAACATTGATTTCTACAACTTTTCACAAGAAATACACAAATGTAAGAATAATTAAACGCATGTATATGAAATGACTTAATCTGAACTGATCTTTGATACCATGTTCATGATATATGTAGAGCTTATCCCTATTTTAACTTTTAACACTGTACAAACCTCTAAGTCCTAGGACACCTCCAACAAGTCCACCTGTGATTGTACCATTCCCCATCTCTGTTTTACCTCGATACTGAAACAAAATTAATATCTAATTGAAATATTGATAACAATATCATTCTCTAGTATAAAACTACCTACTGTCAAAAGGTAGCAAATGTGAATGGTGATAGCTGCTGAGTACATGTACATGTAGCTTCCTGCAGGTAATAAATCAAATTTGTAATTTTTCTAACATGGGCTTACGTTCAAGAAAGTTACATGTTAGGGAAGTATTTGAAACATTTTTCTGTTTATCAAAATATTCAAATCAGAAAGATACATGGTATAGGATAAATTCATTAAGTTAAATCATTTTGAAATTAAAATCAGTAATTGAATTCAAACAAACTTACTGTTTCAAGTAAGCATTCTGTTCCAGCAAACATGCATCCAACCAAAGCAAAATTTTTCCCGTAAGATTTAAAACGAGTTTTCATCTCCTGGAGAACCATTTTGGTGGTAGGTGTTTCCGTTGACATTGTGGACATGGGATCAACTCCTGCTGTAAACAGTCCGAACGCTCCCCCAAGGGCAAATCCTATATTACAATGAAAGAATTCAAACATTATATGAAATATGTGTACAGTTATATTAATAATTAAATTTAATGTTGAGAATTATTATTATAATTTAACATGGTAAGTATAATAAATCTACTGAATTAATGTAATGGTGGTTTGATGGATGTAGAATGCATCACAAGGAAGTTAATGCTGCAGTGTTTATTTTCAGTGTTTTGGGAATGAACCCATATCCCATAGAACTGGAAAAACTTCACAATGTGGGAAAATTTCACCATGAGAAACAGACAAATTAACCTCCTTGATGTTTTCATATCTATCAAATTCAACTTCATTTGTTATAAGATATGCATATTACTAACAAAACTCTGAATAATTACAAAGTTTTACAGAAACAAATGTGTAACAATTGGGTAAAATTTATCATGGGTCCTTATAACAAACCCAAATAATAATCAAAGGACTGAAAGTCCTGCGAGTTGGCAAAAAGTAACATTGAGAAGAACATACAGAAGACAAGTATAAAACTGGCACAAATCAAACTCCAAATCTATGCCTCAAATCAGGGACTAAAATTAACGGTCGCCCGGTCGCCCGAGGCGACCACTTTTGCTCCCGGGCCCATGAAACCTTCCTACTCGCTCGCCCATGTGGCGATTAAAAATTCTCGGGGTTTGTATGGATATTTCAAGCCTATTAACAAAGCACCTGTTGTTCGCGCGATGTTTACATCGACATCAATCGTAATCTTGAAAGAGTTGCATCGTCTAAGTCGCGCGATTGTTTGAAAGTACGGACCCGATGATGTGCGGAGCCTTAGATCCGTTTTGCTTCTGAATATTATACTTCACTTTCGTTTTAAACCCCAACGATGTGGAGATATCTCGAGGGGGTCAAGCAGCCCCCTAGGCCTGGAAGTAAGAAAAGAAATGCGGTCTACCACCGGGAATATGAAAAAATTAATGGAGAGAATATTTGAAATTGAAAGGGAAATAGAGAAATTTTGAAGTTTTGAATTAAACATAGTTAAAAAATTGCAAAATTTCATTTTTTTTCACGGGCTACCAAAATTTACTCCGGGCTAATAAATCTGAAAATGTAGGGGCCCGGGTGGCTACCATGTCAAAAACTTTAATTTTAGTCCCTGCTCAAATGCTTGAATGAGCGATTCTCACAATTCAAGAGTTGTCTCAAATCTAAAAAAAAGTCTGGAAATATATAAAATGATAGAACTTCTTAACCAAATAACTGCTTTTGAGGTCAGAGTTCAAGGTCATGTCAAATATGATCATGTCAAATTTGTTGCAATTGTTATGGGTGTATGTATGAAGTATAAAGTCCTATCACATTTACTTTAGGAGACATTTGCTTTTGAAACTTCTTAACCAACTTAAAACCAACATCTTAGGTTTATTAAGTATAAAACTGCAAACCCTTTTTTCCTAGTTGGTAAATAGCTCATCAGAGCTAATGTTGATTGTTATAAATTATGTCTGACTTTAAAAAATATCATTGATTGATTGATTAATTTATTTACTTGTCTTAAGTCTTCTACACATCCACAAATTTTAATATCTAAGGTCTTTTTTTATCCTAAATACAATACTTTTACCTATTTATCTAAAGATGGGATGCTCCTTAAACAGAGGAGGGAAGTACAAAGAAGAAGATGCGCCATATTTTAATGCACTGACATCAACAAGTGATCATTATTCCTAAAGCATAGTTCCTTGTAGCATTTTTTTGCATTCTCATAATGCATTTAACCCATTATTTACAACTTAAACTTAAACGTCTGTCGTCTAATATGTTCTTTCGTCAAGTCATAGTGGTCCTATTTCTTACTGCGCCAGTAACATTGTGCGTTGTTTGGTCCGTGCAGGGTTATCAAGTGCGAAGTTGAAAGTGATAGCAATGAGAGTTGGCTTTGCCAACTCAATAAAAATAAACACTGTATTCCAATTTATATGAAACTTTGACTACAAAGGAGATATTATTTTAAGTAATTACATGTAGGAATCGTTCTTCTCTAAAATTGCTAAATACAGTATCAACTCAACTCAAAACTCAAGTAATATCTATCTCTGAAACAAACTATAGATTGACATATTTCTAGAGCTTGGCTCTGATTGGTCCCTGACGTCACGACACACTTGAAAATTTGACACAAGCAAGGAGTGACATAGTGTTACGAGAGTCAATTTAAAATAGCGATGCCATAGATTCTACAGCATGTCACAAGAAAAGGAAAGAAGTTGTCGGTCAATAAAATGTCCAATTTAATGTAGGCATATTGATAATTTCAACGATTCGCGAATTTAAGCCTACCAATCCAGGGTAAAATTGACTGAAAATTGGTCCATCTCAGACATAAAATATGCGGGAATCGGCTGCAACAAAGACAGGAAAATAACCGAATAAGAAAATAGGGCCTTCGTTGAACTGTAACTAGTGAATCTCAAAAGTGAACTTGAGCCTTTGGCTCAGGTAAGCTAAAATACAACAAATTCTTGCATAAAACATGTAAAGTTAATTCTTACCAACAACACAAGCTGCAGTGGCTTTAAATGTACAACTTTCAAAGAAAGATGAAATAAGGATTTCTTCTCTGGACCTTGGTATCTGGGGTATTCCACCAAGTGGGATGAATGCAGCTCTTCGCTCTTTTTTGTAACCGATTACATTGTCAACAACGAAGCTAAAGCTTTCAACATCTTTTTCTGTCAGTTTCGGAAATTCTTTTTCTTTATTTTCCTGAGAAAGCTTCGCTAGATCACTCCACATGGGCGCCGCCATGTTATTGATCTATTGAAAGTTTAAATTTCAACTTGATGAACGGTACATAGAATAACCGGAATGACACCTATTAACCGAAATGACGGGGTAATAACCGAAATGACGCCTAAATTAACCGAAATGACGCTTTATTTAAGTTAAATGGACATGATATAGTGCAACATAGTAAAATAAATACACACTATGATGTTCAATTGATATATTTCGTCATCTTTAGATTATAAGCTCGAATTTCCTCTTCTTCGCATTCTTATTCAAGGCTATTTGATATTAGATGTCAGGGGTTTTTTTTTCCTTGTTTTGGGGCCGAATTTCGGCCCCTTCCCAATGCCAAATTTCCTCTATTTTTCCCAAAAAATCACACTGAAATTCCCAAAGAGGAATTATGAAAAAATCACCAGAGAAAATAAGACTCAAAACCTGGAAGTCAGCACAAAATGTCCTATTTCATTTTTTGAAGTTTTTTATTCATCCCTTGTTCAGTTCAAGCAAATCAATGAATTATCAGTGTTAATAAATGATACTTTAGGGTTATACTTTGATGAGAAATTGTACAAAATTTTCCAATTTCAGCAAAATGTCGCCAAATTTTCCCAAATGGGACAGGCACAGGCACCTTCCCCAAAATAAAAAAAAACCCTGGATGTTTCTTCTGATAAGAAAGAACCCGATTATCATTATACAAAATGCTCAGCTGAAATCCTGACTTGATATATAGCCCATTTAACATGATCAACTAACCCCCCCCCCCCTCCCAATATCTGTGACCATATTCGTGAATGAACGTTGAATCTATCGAGTATATCTTATCGTCAAATTACAAGACATTTCATGGTGTGTGTGTGTGTTATTTTTTCAATCATTTATCTATTTATTTAGCTATATATATATATTTTTTTTTTCATTTCAATATGAGACACTCAATGGCCGAAAAACCAACCTATGACAAAAATTTAAATGAATACAGATTTTCATTTTTGTATACTACAGCCTGCAGACGCCTGAAATAAAAAGTACAAGCCTGCAGGTTTTTTGATGTTCGTATACTAATGATACTTACATGGTTGGAAAGGTGATGGCTATGTAATTTTTATAAAGATAGAAGAATCTTGAGTTTAAAGACTGGTTAGTTTTACATCTGCAGATATAAGATTACCTTCACTGTAGATAGTATACATGGACAGTGTTGTTTTCATAACAATTATCATGCCTGCAGATAATATTACCTGTATTGTTTTCATAGCAATTACCACGATTTGAAGTATGAATGATTATTTTAAAAAAGTAGAACTCTTTGCCATATATCGTACATGTTAATGTATGAATATATTTCCAGACCCAACGACTAGGACGTGGCTCGCGTATCATGGGTCCATTTTATTTATTTATCTATTTTTTTTTTTTTTTTTCATTTTTTAATAGTTTGATTAACGCCTTGATATGTCGTATTCAGTCAAAGTCATGGTCATAAAACATTCAAGCTTAAAGAAGCTAAATAAAATGTATTTAAAAATATTCAGCTTAATAATACAACCGTCAAGCGGAGGAGGAAAAAGCCAAAACGAAGGAAAAAAATTAGCTAGATCCCTAACACAACCGTCAAGCGGAGGAGGAAAAAGCCAATCTAATAAATAGACAAAAATATTTACAGGTACAAAGCACTATTAGAAAAGTTGAAAAAGAAACATTTTAAAAATATAAGCACTACGAGTATGTATCTAGCTTTATTTCATACACAGCCGTCATGCGGAGGATACAAGAAGCCAGTAAAGAGTTTACAAAAATATTTACACATTCACAGGAAACAAAGAGAAAAGAAGCAGGTTTAACAAAAACGAGGTAGTGTGTATCGAAATGAATCGAAAATTTTCGATGTTTGATTAAAATCTAAAAATTTACCGTTCAAAGAATTATTATCAGGATTTCTGAAGGGTTGGCGCACAAAAATTAACGGTTTTGGGGGTTGACTTTAACGTTTTGGCTGCAGATCTATAAGAATTTAATCATATGAGACTGTAAGGTTGCTGGTTCGAGCCTCACTAGGACCACGGGTCGGCCGACATATCCTTCTATATGTTCTGTGTCAAATACTAAAAAATATCTGTGGTGTTTAAAAAAAATATACATTTGTATATTCAAGAGAACATTTTCATTGAAATAATTTAACGATAAATATATGCGAAGTAACAATATGTAGATTATTGATTGGTGATACACGACGTTAATATAAAACTGATATTGACTTCATATAAATTTTAGTCATTAAAAACATCTTAAATAAATTCTTAAAAGAACTTGGTTGAAAGCACGCCTGCAAAGATAATAGTTTTTCCTCCCACCTCCATTTCTCTTTATTATTTTACAATAAACCATGTATTAAAATCACGATAAGGAAAAAGGGAGGGGGAGAAACGATCATATGTTAATTAAAGGTAACATGTTTCAAAATGGACTTCGGTACCTTGGCATGTTTATTGGAATGTCGGCTGTTATTTGCATGTGACAGTTAGCCAAGTGTCACTTGAATTTATATACATGTAACCAGTTTTGACCGGTTCAAAGTGACCAATATGCAGCATCATAAGTTTAGTTTAAACATATTTTATTCAGATAGTAAGCTGAATGGGATTGGGCGTAAGTTATGCCAACATTATATGTTGCCCGTTCCCTACATAAATATTACATACAATGCGGTCATAAGAGGCATGCACACATATTTATCTTAAAACAAAACAGAAACAACGAAATGAAAATGATAATTTCTAAATTTACAGAGAATAAATCAAATGAGTCTTATCTAACAAAACGGAACAGAGAGAGAGAGAGAGAGAGAGAGAGAGAGAGAGAGATAGCGCAGTGATGACCTTGAAATGAACCTATACTAGCATACCTAAGATTAAAATTAATTTTTTTATTTAGTACTTAGAATCGGTGTGTTGCCTTTATGTATTCAATTAAAATCATCTGTATTGAGACATTATTGGATGGATTTTGTAGCTCACTACGTTAAAGTATATCTTCAGCAGACAGATTACCAAACTGAGATAATTTACATAGAAATATTGTCCTTGGCAAATTGAATTTGGGACATTCAAATAAGAAGTGAAAAACGTCTTCTGATTGAGATCCGCAGGAACAGCTTGGTGTATTTGTTAAATTTACTCTAAATAAATCCGCATTTAAAGAACTACAACAATTCCGTAAGCGTGTGAGAATGACATTGTACTTTCTATTTCCAACTAGGAAGTGAGAGGGGACTGGATCAGGCCGGTATTTTCGTTTTAACGAATATTTAACGTAGCTCGCGGGGAAGCTTTCATCACAATCAAATGTGTACGCAGGTTTCACCCTCGAATTTTTTTATGTGCACATCTACGCTATGACGTCATAAACCTTACTTGATCGTAACGTCACGTTACGTTGCGCGACATATGTCTTTAGGGCGCAAATAATGGCTTTTTTTTAATACTTCTCCTTCTTGCTTGTTTCTCAGTGTGCACAATCGGGGAAAGCGAGGGGGGGGGGGGGGTTGTCCGACAGAAAAGGAGGAGGGGCTGCCTTATAAAATAAAATTAATCTTCTCAATACTTTTTAAATTATATGCAAAGCGGTGATTTACTTAAAGAATTTAGGAATACATAGTGTCTGAAAGTTCGATTATGACGTTAGACAAAGATTTGTATATATATATCAGAAAGCAGAGCGAACCGGAATTGTTTTGTAAGGGGACGACCAATTTGATCCCGAGGGGGGAGGGGGGGGGCTGGCAAAATTTTTTCGGGTCAGATTATTTATTTTCAACGCACGGCCGGCCGGAATATTTATTTTCCAGTAACTAAAGATCAGAATATTTATTTTTAACCTGTAACAATCCTGACAAGCAAAAAAAAAAAAAAAAAAAAAAAAAAAAACAAGGTCATACTTAGGAGTCAAGGTCAGTGTTAAAAATTTGCCAAAGAGACTACATATGTGCAAGTTGTTTGTTTGTTTGGATTTTCATTTTATTAATTTATTTATTAATTTTTTTTTTGTTATCGGAAAAATAGATACCGTACTGCCTTCTTGAGGAATTCCTGAACTCGGAGAAATGGAAATTTCATTTTAATAATATATATCACGACAATCGAGGCATCTGAACGTAATGATAGAAAACGAGCATGAAATGAAAATCACAATGTATATCTTATATGGACCGCCCCTCCCCAACCCTACATATAAACAAGAGGGAATTTTTTGTATACCCCGCCAAAAGATATCGGATTAAATAGTAATGAGCATGTCCGTCCGACTGTTCCGTATGATGTTCTCAAATATTTGAAGAAAAAAATGTCATGTACGAAGAATTTTATTTTTACATTAAGATATAAGGTCTAGTTCGAATACAGCCCATGTAATTGTTGATTAATTATCTTTAAAAAAAAAAAGGTTTCTGGACGTTTTAAAGAAGACCGTTACAGAGAATCAAATATTCCGCATACTCCTTGACGTCATGTTGACATATGCGATCTGAACACGCTGTGACTTTGACGTTGCGAGTAAAATTGACGCCGAAGCCACGCAAAACAAATTTTCAATCTTAAATTGCAAAAAATCTGCCGAGAAGACCTATCCATGTTTTTATATATTCGAATTCAGCTCATTCTCTACTTTTACGTGTAAGAAGGGCTTTAAGGACCTCCACAACTTAATGGAGAAAATGATAATGAAGCAAGCCGTGTTTTGCCTTTTGAATGAGTGCGGATTTTTTAATAATAAGTTGCAAAATGACGATAAAAATTGCAAATTTCCCCTTAGAGACACAATAATCCGTAGAAATGCAATACTCAACATGGCAACAATATTTTTGATCTCCCTTTTCACCCTCCTTGGTCAATTTTCTAGATTAAAATTATATTAGTTCAGAAAATGCATATTTTCGAATTAGAACGTCAATGCCGTCTTTGAGGCTTAAAATCTCGAAAAACTTCGTGAAATAGTTACATGAAAATTATATCAAAGATTGATCAAATCTTATATTTCATGTAGACAAATTTTCAGGCTATGTCTTCTCGCAAAATTTTCCGTGCCGTAACGCCGCGATGTACCTTAAACTGATTCAATGTTGGTCTTTCTCGAATGTCGGGATTAAGCGATTAAGCATCATAAGTGAACGTGTGGATTCAGGTACTGTTCAGTGCGTAAAATAAAAGAGAAAAGATAACAAAAGAATTAATTTATTCAGCTGAAAGCGAGTCAAAAACATCACTTAGGCTTTCTTTTTTAAAGGGGGAAGGGGTAATACAATGTTCTATCGAGAATGTTTGAAATCGATAAAGGTCTTTCGTAAAAGGGAAAGAATTATACAGCATTGTGATGTGAAAAATCATTCAAGTTCATTTTTTCCGTTTATTGAGTGATTTTATTCGAGAAAAGAAAGAACGAAGAAGACTTCTTTTTTTTTTACATAACTATAGTAACAGTGTTTTTGCCCTTTTGTGTCGTGTCGTATCTTTTTTTCTTTTCTGTTAATTTGTTAGATATATTTTTATCTACATATGCTTTTCTGTATTTTATACATTTGCGTACCTGAATTTTTTTTTTTTTTTAATTTCTTTCGAGTCGATATCAGTATCTTTGATTTAGTATAATGTCTTATTGTTTTCTGGGTTTCTGTCTTATACGTTTTTTTTTTTTTGATAAACTCTTTGTAGTTTCAATAAATCTTCTTTTTTTTTTTCAATGCCCCCGTAAGGTCTAATCAGTCATAACATTGACATAGGAAATAAAGAAAACCTGTGTACCGCGTGCCTCTCCACCCCTATTGCGTAATCACCCCCTGTTAAAAATTAAGTTGTCGGCTCACTCGGTTAATCACTAGGGGATGACTCCCAATACACAAAGAATGTCCATCACAATACTATACATATTTTTAATCCTTTCACCTTTGTAAGTCTTCATATTCTATTTGACGATTTTCATGCTTTCACGTCATATTTTCATTCGTATCGGATCCCTCTAAACTCATTATGTACACAAGTGAAAATGAGAAATTCTGCGACTTTAAATATGCATTGCTTTAAACATATTTTATTTCTCAATAGATAAAGAAAATTGGAATTGGACAAATGTTTCCCAACATTACATGTGCCCTTTCCTTATAACACGTTGCGTTAAAACTTTTGTTCTCTATGCGTTAATTTACTTTTTTTTTTCGTTTATATGTAGGGTGGTACATTTTATGGCCAGATTTAAAATGATCAATTTAAGAAAAATCTAATCTTTAAATATCTTCACTATGGTAATAGATCTCGGATTTAGGGGGAGGGGGATGACAGGGCGCTTTTTTTTTTTTTAACGTTTGGGTTTTTTTCAAGTCTTATTTTTTTTTTCCCAAATACAACTTCTAGGCAGTATCTATACATGGATATCTATTTGAAAATATTCATTACATGTTCATGCTGCATCACAGTATGCGTCCTTTTTTTCACATTTTCGATCCAACGTACATTAGTTATATATGATCGGAAACCTTTTCGCGTATCAGAATATTTCCTGACTGTGACAATTTTGCATTATGCAAAAACTGCATGGCACGATGTACACTATTTCACCTGAAAAAGATTATGCCTAGTATTGCCTACATTGCAGTTGAATTATTTTACATCAATTTCTCCAGAGAGCAACGTACAAGGAGAGGGTGCATCCATCCAACCCCTTTGAGTAAAGTCGGTCGATTTTGACTCCATTAACATGTTTATGAATGCAGTAATTCCGCTCCTTGATTCCCTACAGAGGCTTAGTCTTGAACTAGATGCCAAATATGCATTGGTTCCAAATGACAGAGGATACATTTACATGTATGTGAAAATGCAAAATGGTTCAATCACCTTCATTTTCCCCAAGAAGTTTCTGACGTCACATCTCTCGGTACGAGTAGTGGTAGCTAGCTAGAATACAACCTTTCCTTTTCACATCTCAAATACGTAATTGCATGTAAAGTGAAAGTAAAACTCTAAATTACATTTTTCAAGGTCAAGGTCAAAAACAATACCTGCGTTCATATCCTCTCACTCTGCTTTGCTTCAATACCAAGTTTGAAGATTGAACCCCTTAAAGTTCTTTCACAACTGACGTAAACGCAAAATTCAGTTTTTCAAGGTCAAGGTAAAACCTCAATGTCAAGGTCAAAATCAAAACCTGCTTTTCGATCCTCTCATCATGCTTAAATTATCTTTGTACCAAGTTTGAAGATTGTACCCCTTATAGTTCTCTCACAACCAACCTCAACTCAACAGCTACTGAACCAAATTGTTGACGCGCAGACAGAAAGACGGACGGACATCGCCATCAATTTTCTTGTATGCGTGTTGTGTGTGTTGGGAGGGGGGTTCTGACACATACTTTTTTTCTGCATATTCTATGAACTCGGTCCGTCACCCCTGTCTGCAAACAAAACATACTCTTTAAATTCATCCAAGCTTAAATAGACATTGGCTATCACACATGGGAAGACGTACAAAAACTTAACGTACACGTTTATGAGCCAACATTAGAGAGGTTAAGTTACATGTTTCAGTTTTGAACAGGTAACTTCTTTGAAAATTCCCACACTTTTCATTGATTGAATTTCCAGTTTTCAGACTAATAAAGCACATTTAGGATTCTAACTTATGCTTTGCTTATGATAAAAGGAAGAGCCCTATTGATTTTCAAGGTCACCCTAGTATGTCAAAGATCAAATGTTTAACGTCTTCAAATTCATTAGCATCATTTAAGAGCAGATAAATCTACAGCATAGACCAGACATGCACGTTTCTGGTAATAAACCCTCGTCAGTGATCCTCAATCTAAACAATGAAATATGACCAAAATCTGTGAAAATTATGTCCTAAATATACCGAAAGACAGCAAAATGGCTGGGGTATGATGCTACAGGATCCAGGTTTTAGAAATTTGAGAAAATTTTGTAAACAGAAATTTTCAAATACGTTTGAAGAAACGACCAACCTTGTTTTAGGGCCGAATTTCGGCCCCTTCCGAATGCCAAATTTCCTCTATTTTTCCAAAAATATCACTCCTAAATTTCCAAATAGGAACTATGAAAAAATCATCCGAGAAAATAAGCCTCAAAACCTGAAAGACTGAGCACAAAATGTCCTATTTTTAAGTGCATTTCAAAGTTTTCATTCATCCCTTGCTCAGTTCAAGCAGTGTTCATAAATGATACTTTAGGGTTATACTTTGGTGAGAATTTGAATTGACCACACCCATTTTCCAAGACCCTGGGGGTCAGGGGCTAAAACAAAATATCAGGTGCACAACTAGACCAGAGGCCCATTATAATGCAAAAAGAATTTATTTTGTACTATTCACAGATTCAGAGGATTCGCGCTCACAAGAAAAGTTTAACGGACGGACAGACAGACGGCCGGACGCCGGACACAGGGCGATCGCATAAGCTCGACTGATCTTAGACCAGTAGAGCTAATAATTAGTATATATCTGAAAGTATTCGACATTTTCTGATGCTGCATTGTTCTTGCACTGCATGCAGAAATCAACATGTTCAGGAGGAAATTGGCGAATCAAGAGAAGTTTTGAAAGGTAAGAGAGGTAAGCCTATGGGTGTGTCCAATCGTAAATTCATGTAAAACTAGGAAAAAAGTCAGCATTTTATGCAAATTGCAGGCGGGACCTGACCCCCTAACCATTACTCTATAGATCCGCATTTGTTTGTTAATTTTTGTAAGGTAAAGATAATACAATGAAAGTAAATGATAAACCTTGACAATTAAACTAGAGATCACGGGTGCCCCATTCCCTGCATCGACCAGATTGAAAGGTTTAATTATTTCTTGGCAATTCGATTCTAAAAATGAAGAAAAACATGCATTTTTACCTTTGAAGGTATCCGGTCTAAATTTGGCCAAAGCAATTTTAATTGTTCATTTTAAAAAGATTGATCATGAACTCAAATTTAAAACGATCTTGAAAAATAAAAAGATGTCAGTTTTATAGAAGGTTGTATCGAAGATTTGGTCAAGAAATATGTGTTAAATATGCCTTGCATAGGGCTGTCATTTCCGATTCATCCCTCAGATAAAGACATGATTCAATGTAGGTTGTTTCCGAAACATGTGTACGTCCATCCTTACAGACAATGGACATGAACCTGACTTTGTTATCTATGCCCGAAAATTTGTTAAAATCGGTGGTTTCTGGTGTGTTTGGGGGTATTTCTGACTTATTTGATATATTTATTACGGAAACAGTAGTTTAATGCTTCCAAAAGCATGTCATAAGTGCCCATTGTTTGGGCACTGCCTTCCCCCCCACCTGAATCCGCCACAGTTATGGATTTATCTGAAAATCATCGATCATGATAATGATAAAAGATGAACATATTTGAATTCCAGCGAGAATAGTACTCAAGATATGGCCACAGTTGCGATCGTTGCCATTGTGTACGGGTCCACTGATACAAAAAATCAGAGGAGATTCAAGCCTAAAGTCTTTTCTTCAAGATATATTTATTTTATACATATAATTCATGCACTATTTAATGAAACAGACCACTGTGATAAGGAAAATGTCTATATCTAACGAAAATATGTGTCATTTCGGTTAATTTAGGCGTCATTTCGGTTATTACCCCGTCATTTCGGTTAATAGGTGTCATTCCGGTTATTCTATGGACCCCTTGATGAACATAAGCGTTTCCTAAACTCTGATTAATGAATAAGACGGTTCGACATCCGCTTGTTTCGGTGTTCAGACATTTCGTCATAAAGACAGTTTGTACCAAGAATCCATTTGTGACGTCCAGTATCAAGTATCGGCAAAGTCATAATAAATAAGTCGTCCTTGTAAAATGAACAGCAAGTCATTATGCAGCTAGAATCCCAGATGACAGTATTTTAATTTTACTTAGAACTAGAGGGAAAATTACATAATTTTAAAGAATGAAATAGTGTCCTCCGTAGGGAAGTTTAATGTAATAAATAACAATGACAATGAACACTCTCTATCCACAAATTTTCGGCCACTCGGCCTTTATCAAGTGGAAAAGTGGTTCATTTTACGCTGGGCTTTGTTTACCAGCAGATATGGATATTACGTAGAATTCTTTTGTATTCGTGCTTTTCCACTTGATAAAGGCCGAGTGGCCGAAAATTTGTGGATAGAGAGTGTTCATTGTTATTTATTACATAATTTTAACTTTTTTAAAATAATTTTATTCATGTATTATCATCATCTTTTTGTTTTTTTTTTTTTTTTTTTTTTTGTTTGATTTGGTTTTGTTTTTCTTGTTTTTGTTTGTTAATTTGTTGTTGTTGGGTTTTTTTTTTTTTTTTTTTTTTTTTTTTTTTGTTGCTGCTGCTGCTGTTGTTGTTGTTGTTAATTGCTTGCTTGGTTTTTTTCTAGTTTTATTGAGGATTCCGACTTTTCCACCAGAATCCTTTCTGTTATTGCAACGTATTTTCTTTATTAAGGATTCCGACTTCCGTCGGAATCCTTTCTGTTATTGTATTGTCTTTTCTTTATTCTTATTATTCTTATTATTATTCTTACCCCCAAACGTTCCAGACACTTTACAAAAAAGTACCGCAATATATGATAAAGTGGAAAGTACCACATGAAAGAGCATATGAAGATCTCCATTCAATTTTTTTTTCTTGTCGAAAAGTTTACATATGCCCCCGCTAGAGGTCATCAAAGGTCAAATCTTTAAACTCATATTACTCCTAAACTAAAGGTACGATTTGAACGAAATTTGTTTCATATTGTTCTTTGGGAAATTTGCAAACTTTTATACCCTTACATGCTCAATGAAATATTTACGGTTTTCGCGCTATTACGAGTTGAAAATGGAATTTGAAATTGGCACAGTGCCAATTTCTACAGTTTTTGAGATTTTGAGTTGAAACTTGGATGGTAGGTCACTTATAGGTAGTCATTTAATGTTGACCTAGTTTCAAGGTCAAATTTTGATTCTCAAGGTCACAACAAACTTTTGCCTATAGAACAAAGACGGTTTGACCTAGAGAGTTCAAACTTCATACATATAATCATTGAGACAAGCCCTTTCACCTTGACCTTGACACAAGGTCAAATTCTCCTTCTCATGGTCACAACAAATTTTTGCCTGTAAAACAATGACTGTTTGACGTTGAGAGTTCAAACGTTACACAAATACTCCTTGCGTTAAGCCCTCTCACCTTGACCTTGACCCGAGGTCATTTGTTCGATTTCAAGCTCACAACATACTTAAGTTGATAAAATATTGAAATTTGATCAGTTTAAGATCAATTTTGATGAGAATAACCTCCAATACTTATCTTATATCTGTGACCTTGGTTCAAGGTCAAATAATCATTCTCAATGTCATAACAACATTTACTCCTGTAGAATTCACAGCTCTGGTCCTATACTATTTATTCTTCACACAAGTAGTCCATTTTATTTGAACTTAACAAATCCAAGAAAGATAACTCTTTTATTCTTGCTTTCTGTTTCTCTTTTTTCATTAGTAGCATTACATATCTGTAGTTTCATGTTGTTGTCATTTTCTATTAATAGAAATCATCTCATTGCAAAATCATTGTGAAATTCTGTTTTGAGAAAGTAATTGTAAAGGATTTGATATTGATAGAGCATGGAAATTAAAGCTTTCGTAAAAATGAAAGGTATTTATTATTTTTTTCTTCTATTTTGTTGATAAATAAATAAGAGTCCCAAATTAGACATAAGCTCTTTTGATTCATTTGCTATTGTGAATAAGGGACTAAAGCGACTGTTTTTTCCCCATCTTCTGTATTCGGATTTTAACACTTCAGTTCCGAGGAAGATCTAATAAAGGAGGAATCCGTCTGTTGCTTGCAACAGTAGCCATCTAGTTCTTATTATTTTTATTCTTACCCCCTTCCACTTCCAGGCACTTTGTAGAGAGATAATGATTATAAGACAATGGCCATTTGAAAGAACATAGAAAGATCTTCTTTTGTTTGTTTATAAGTTCACCAATGCCCCCGCTAGAGGTCCCTGAAGGTCAAATCTTTAAACCCTTATAACTCTTAAACTAACTTTTCGATTACAACGACATTTTTTTTATATTATTATAACTGTTTTAAAATATTTACGGTTTTCGCGCTATTTTGGGTTGAAGCCGTAACTTTGAATTGGCAAAGTGCCAATTTCTACAGTTTTTGAGATTTTAAATTGAAATTTGGATGGTAGGTTACTTATATAAGTAGTCATTTAATGTTGACCTATTTCGAGGCCTAATTTTGATTCTCAAGGTCACAACAAACTTTGCTTATAGAAAAAACAATATTTGACCTTCAGAGTTAAAACTTCATAATATAATCGTTGATATTTTACACTGACCTTGACCCAAGGTCAAATTCTCATTCTCAAGGTCACAATAAACTTTTGCCAATAGAACAAAGACTGTTTGACCTTGAAAGTTCAAACTTTACACCTTGCATCAAGCTCTTTCGCCTTGACCTTGAGCAAAATTCATTTGTTCGATTTCAAGGTCACATCATTATTTTGAGCTTTGATCAGATTAAGATCAGTCTTGATGATAATAACCTTAAATACTTATCTTTTATCCGTGACCTTTGTTTAAGGTCAACTGTTCATTCTCAATGTCATAACAATTTAACATTTACTTGTATAATTCACAGTTTTTTGTCCTGTACTAATTATTCACACAAGAAGCCTTCTTATTTGAATTTAACATGGTCTGAGAAACATAGCTCTTTTATTCTTATTCTTTGTTTCCTTTTTTCTTAGGAGTATGACTTGTCAGTACTTTGTCATTTTCTATTTATAGGAATTTTCTCATTGCAAAATCATTGTGCTATATCTGTTTTAAGATAGTAATTTTATAGGATTAAAGATTGATAGATCATGGAGTTTGAAGCTTTTGTTAACATGAAACGTATTTATTATCTCTTTCTTCTATTTTGTTGATGAATAAATAAAAGCCCCAAGTTAGACATAACTCTTTAGATTCATTTGCTCATTTGCTGAGGTGAATATGGAGGAATCCGTCTGTTGCTTGCAACAATAGCCATCTAGTTTTTTTTATTTATTTATTTTGTTGTTGTTTTTTCCATTTTGATAATTCAAGTAAAAGTCAAAACTTGTAGACGGAATTTCAATACAAAAAAGAATCAATAGAGCTCTTCGACTGATGGAGCCGTGCATTGATTATTGAAAACTCATTCATGATTATGATTACAAGCTTGTTTGAATTTAAACACTGACCAACCCATCCACCCATCCCCCCCTTTTTAACAACCTATCCAAACCGCTCATTAGAGCATGATATGCACTACACTGCCCAACTTTTTACTTTGTCACGATTTTTTGCCCAGAACAACAAACATTGTACGAGGGCTGATTGATATGTTGTGAGCCTCGTATTTAAGGATTTGAGTTTTATCAGACATTTTGCATTATTTTTCTTCATAATCCCCTTCAGTATCTATACACTTTTGCCTTCGGTATACCACTTTTAGTTCTTCACTGATCAGAGAGCCACCCACTGCAAGTATGACGTCATCACCGGACTGAAAGTGGGTGCCAGAAATACCTGCCTCAATCTAATGGAGCAAGATCAGGTGTATAAGGCGGATGATGCTCAATCAAATATTAAAAGCCACAATCATGAATGGCAGCCATGGCAGTGACAGACTTGTAACCAGGATTGAGCATTGTCCTGACGGAACAACACACCTTTAACAAGTGAGATTTTCGCAGCGCTCAAGGTTAATATTTTCCCGTAACTGTGTCAGAAGTGAAGCATAGTATGTGCCATTGATTGTTTGTCCTTTTTTAGAGATAACATATATGCAGAATACCTTCTGAAACCCAGAAAACCTAGGCTCACAACATAGCAATCAGCCCTCGTATATTAATAAAATCCCATTCAAAAAGCAATAAATGATTTAATTAATTCTAGGATCAGGAGCTTAGTGAAATTCTGATAAGTAATTGTTGAAGAGAAGGGGAAAATGTAATTCATAAGGAATTAACTCTTTATGTTTGCCATTTAATTGGATGTTGACACGAGTTGTCGAGACACAAATTATGCAAAACCGAGTAAATAGCAAAAATAAACATTTAAAAATTCTCATAATAACCTAACATTTGGATTTATTCGAATCCGCACAAATTTTAAGGAAAATGAACATTTTGAGGAGGTGTCGTATGCAAATACTAAATATATATGTTATTATATATTAAACTTATATACTAATCGAATTCCTAGACTCTGAAGATTTATGTTTGCGGACGGTTGTTTTACATATTTCTGTCTCCGCTATTGCGTTGCAAGATAACGCAAAAATAACGCCAGAAAGTGTTTATTCAATTTAAAAAAATCGCATTCCAAGTAGTCAGTTATTATATTATATACATTTTCATCCGAGTTATTATTTACAAGAAATTTGTACTTTGATACGTCACCTAGATCATGTGAATATAAACAACTGAAAAGGAAAATTATGATTTTCATATCCATTTACATAAACTTTTTTAAATCTAAGAAAAATTTATATCCATTTACATATCAATCTGTGTGTTTCTTGGGCCCCTGCGTCATGCCGTCTGTTTGTATGTTCATCTAACAATGAGAAGGTTATTTACATCACGATTGTGCGTTCGTCGATACCTCTGGGATATAGGAAAAAGTGGGAGGGTTGTGCGCACGTAACCCAGGATAACCACACCATTTAAATTGCTGCTTGTGTAGCAAATGGCCGTCCTAAGTCGGTATCGGTTGCCCATTGGTCTCGTTGGTTTATGTGTAGTATTTTGTGTTTGATGTTTATGTGTTGTATGTCTCATTTTAGTCTCTGGGTGTGCTCGTCTTTGTGTTTTCGCATTGGGTGTTTTGCTGTTGCTTCTGTAACAGGGTCTGGTTGGAGATCCCTCTCTTCTTTTATGACAAACATCTACTTCCCGGAACAGCCATGACGACCGCTATGGCAACTGACACAGTTATTACATTTTGGATACTTTCCCTAAATAATGTCTGTGGCATTAACAAGTGATGGACGTTGTCAGCGGGCAAAATACCCTAAACCTCCCTGGGCACATGATCTTACTTGACTTTAAATTGTAGAAGCTAGTCTGGAGACATTCATACAAGTGTGTATGACAAAACAGATGATTGCTAATTTCCCCTCACTTGACGGTGATGCTTCTAGATTACCGTCATGTACGCATTAACATATCACAGCTTATCCGATACGCTAGAGCGTGTACTTGTGTTTTGGATTTTCATAGTCGTAAATCACAAAGAAACTTTAAGTTCAAGGTTTCCGCTTTCATAATCTAGTTAAGACTTTCTGGAAATTTTACAAAAACTATATTGTCAGCTTTCTTAGAATCTTTTGAAAATCGTACCTGTACAAATAACAGTGTATATCTCTTTAGATTTGAGCTTACTGTCACCAGATTGACACCCGACATGATACTTGACCAATTTGCAAACTTTTAAAATAGCATTCTTATAACTTGAACTCTACTGACTGTGACGACGGAACTCCATGACAGGCCTTACCCAAACATTTTTAGAAAAGACAGGGCAACGACCACCTGTCCTCTCTGAATGACAGTCGAACTCCTCGAGTAACAACATGCCCGAGCTCTCTCCAGCCAACAGAGCACGAATTGTATTTCATACGCCCATTGTTTTTTATTCATTTACATATACACCAACGTGTTGCTTAGGCCCCTGTGTTTTGCAGTCTTGTTTGTGGTATTATCTTACTAATTTACGTTCTTCGAGACCTATAGATAACCAGAAAAAGTGGGAGGGTTATGCGTACGTAATCCAAACAACGACACAATTTGCTGCTAGCATGACCGATGGCCTTAATTCCTATATGCCGGTACCGACTGCCTTTTGGTCTCGTTAGTTTGTGTGAAGTATTTTGTGTTTAATGCAGAGGGACTTGAATCCCTAAACAATTGCTCACTTTACCGTCATATTCCCCCATAGAAGAAAATATACGATATCTTGTAAATAAACTTAAGGATTCAAGTCCCTGTGGTTTAATGTTTCTATGTCGTGTGTCTCTTCTACGTACGTCTCTTGCTCTGCCTTTCAGCTCTTTTTTTCGCATAGGGTGTTTTGGTGCTTTGCTGTCGGTGATGCCGCCAGTATTGGTGGAGATCCTGCTCATTCTCTAGTTCCATACATACTTAGATAATATTCTAGAATGTTTTGTTATGTCATTTTCCACTTCTATAAATGCTCCTCTGATATATTAATATGAATTAAAGAATTTCAATGGTTTTTGTCCTATTCATTATATTGCACATTTGGAAAGGTAACTGGAAACAAACTTGACTGCCTACTAGAAATGCTCCAATTAAGGGGAAACAATTTAAAGGAATTAAGTGAAAGTCGCATTTGGTTGAAATACATACTAGTATAATGTGAAAAACAAAACTAGTATTGTTTTGCTTTGCCTTTATTTCTCTGATTTACTACAATTAACGGTCATGCAAATTGAATATTCATTCAAGTGAAGATGAAAATTGGTCTTTGTCTCTTCACAACCATAATACATTTCCGCGACTCTTCACTTTCCAACCACAGGGGCTGGCATGCCATTGTTGGGAATATCTGAGTTATCAAATTCAGCTTCACAGAAGAAGGATTTCCTGTAGCTACAGTCCTCGTCTCCCCATTGATACTCATTTCCGTATTTCAGCAGCGCCATGCAGTCTTGGTTCCCTCCAATATTATTCGGCTGTCCCGGGTGCCAGTTTGTATAATTGAAGCTTTTGACGGGTTTTGGTTGGTCTTCCATGTAGACAAATGCATGCTCAGCATCGATGTCATTTCCTCTCAGCCACAATCCAAAGTTAGCGCTTGTTTGAACATCTAGAATAAATGTGAATAAAACCAAAATTAAAAGAAAGAGGAATTATTTTAATCAGATGTAAGTTCACAACATGCAAGCAAGAGCCCAAAGGGGACCACATCGCTCACCTGAGTTGCAGACAAAAAGAATAATAGTGGCCAATTTGGTGGATGCCCTTGAGTACTTGCTTTATGTAAGGTTTTGTTAAATTCTGTTCATCCATTTTAGAGATGTCAAAAATATGTCGGCCAATCAGAGCTCTCGCCGGTCAAATGTTGACAGATCGGCACGAAAAACACAAACTTGGTAGAGGACCTTGAGAACTTGTTTCCCTAAAAGGTTTCGCGAAATTCTGAGCAGCCGTTGGTAGAGGACTTTGAGTACTTGTTTCCCTATAAGGTTTCGCGAAATTCTGTGCAGCGGTTGCAGAGGAGAAGTCAGCAAATTAGAGCCCTCGGCGACCATTATTTTGCTGAACAATCGGCACGAAAAACACAAACTTGGTAAAGGACATTGAGTGCTTTTCGAGAAGATTTCGTGAAATTCTGTTCAACGGTTGCAGAGGAGATGCCGAAAATGTAAAACAAACGCCGCACGACGGACGACAGAGGACGGACGACGAACGGCTTGAGATGACTATTAAAAGCTCAAGTGATCTGAAAGGTGATTAAGCTCAATTTAATATCCATTCCTGAGTTTTTTCTCATCTCTCATCATTGAGTTTTAATTATCCATTAGAATACTCTCTATAAATACTTCAAGACAAGTTATCCAAAAGAAAGGAGGGGATCTCCAACAACACTAAGTTGCAGCACCCACAGCAAAACCCCAAAACACAGAACAAACACCCTTAGAAAGAGATGCAAAAGGGACAAGGAACACCAACTCACACCATAGAAACATTAACCATAAAAGACCACACATAAACTAACGATACCAATGGGCAACAGGTGCCGACTTAGGACGGCCATCTGCCACGTAAGTAGCAGACGGTGTGGTTATCCTGGATTACGTGCGCACAACCCTCCCACTATTCCGGTTTCTCAGAGGTCTCGAATAACGCACAATTATTGTGTAAAACAACCTCCTCACTATTAGATGACCACACACAAAGAGGACCGTAAAACGCAGGGGTCCAAGCAACACAGATGGATATGTAAATGGATATAAAAAGAGGACGTGCGTAAAACAGTCCGTGATCTGCCGGCTGTAGCGAGCTCATATATGTTATCACCCGAAGAGTCCGACTGACATTCCGAGAGGACAGGTGGTCAGGGCCCTGTCTTCTCTAAAGAGGTTTGGACAGGGCCCGTCATGGAGTCCCGTCGTCACAGTCAGTCAGATGGCAAGTCTTAAGAATGCGCTCGTAGAAGACTGTAGATTGGTCAAGTACCAAGTTTAGTGTCCGATTGGTGACATTAGAATCATATCAACGGTATAAAAGGCGTGTGATGACTTTGACGCATTTTCGATAGTTTTTGTTAATTATGTCACCATAAAATGCAGGTTGTGAAATACCCAAAGTAATATACTCTGTTGCTTGCATATGTCCGAATTTCAAAAGAAGTTGATCATAATTTTTGTAAATTTTCCAGAAAATCATTCCTCATTAAGAACGGTTATCTCAGATTCTTGCTAGTATATAAAAGAACATGACATTCATCAAATTTGCTGGTAATGGAAGATATACGCAACAAAATTTTTCTCTATCTCTTCAATAGAATACATGTATGTGTGGGCATTTGAAGAAAAATCGAAAATTAGAATAAATTGTATTGTTAATTTGGGTTTATAGTTTCAGTTTGATTTTAGATTAGGTATCTTTTTTCATTGTTCAGGATTGTTAAAGTAGAGGATGTAATATTTTTTATAATCAATCGTCATATCAAAATACATGTTCTCTCGTAATAATAAAATGCACCATATGTGCATTTCAATATAAAAAGTATCATCAGGGATGCTAGAGGCAACTAGTGAATACTAGTATATGAAGAGCGAAGGCGCTAGTGCAATGAGCTTGGCTGCATGGAAGCATCACTGATGAGAATTTAATATTCGAAACACTTGTCTGGTGCATGAAAATTGGTTTGAAATTTCTTCAAGAGGGTATAGAGTTGGAATACTTCCGTATTATTTCTAAACTTGACCTAAAATGTATGACAAGGGCTAGCTAAGAACACAGCTTTGCCACGAGGGAGATACTCTTCAATTTCGGAAATCAAATTTAGTATCGGAAAGTTTGAAAATATACTTCAAGTCAGTACAGAAGCACAATAACAGAACGATATCCTCTTAGACTTATAGTCCACCAGCAGAGATACCAACGTGGTGGTTTAAATCATCATATTTAAGTAATAAAAAATGACAAGCCGGGCTCTATTGTCTCATAATGCCCGAGCGTCCTCTGCCAATCACATTTATGACCGAGCCGCGTCAGCGGCGAGGTGATTAATGTGATTGGCTGAGGACGCGAGGGCATTATGAGACAATAGAGCCCGGCTTGTCATTTTTTATTTCTATTCAAATGATGAACAAACTTAGATCTTTTGATGAACAATGAAACACAGACGACAAAATCGATTCTTGGTAAAAACCAGTTCCTGCTGGTTTATCTGCTTTCAGAAAATGGATAGGCGTGGCTTATCGCTATAGGGCCTATATTGGAGAATAGAGCCCGGCTCGCGTCTATTGTCTTAATAGGGAAAAAGAATCAAGTCATATTAGAATGAAACATATATCCTATCATATCAACTTTATACATCATATGCACATTCCAACAAACAATGTATCATCAGTAATACTTGAGGCCAAAAGAGAGGAAAACTAACTAGTGAATATATACAATACCAGTATTGTTCTTGATTATGTCCATAATGTAGCGGTGTTCTATGTCCGTTTCTATGGCCAAAAGTGATGACAAGACGAACATTTTCCGGCAGAATTTGATACCCTCTAGATACGTCATTGGTGTCATCACAAAGGTATAACAGCTTGTCTTATGATCATGGACTCTACTATAGGAGGGTGGTGAACACTGCTCAAATCGTATTCCTGAGTAATTGAATAGAAGTACTTGAAGAAGTAATTGTTTTATTCATTTTGAACGGGGCGCTATCCGCTTGCAGCACCATAATATCATCACTGAAGAGTATGAATCTAATGAATTTATGGATAACATTTATAAAGAATGTTAAACGTCTTCAAATTTATTAGCACCATTTTAAAGCAGATAATTTGCAGCATGGGCCAGTCATGCACGTACGGTTATTTAGATCTCGTCAGTGATCCTCAATCCAAACAATGAGGTATGATCTGTGAAAATTATGTCCAAAATATACCGAAAGACGTAGCAAGATGGCTGGGATATAATGCTACAGGACCCAGGTTTAAGGAAGTTTTGTAAACAGAAATTTTCGAATGCGTTTGAAGAAACGATCAACCGAAATTGATCGAACTTGGTTACATGTGCCCAAGGGGACTCCTGGTCGACCAGCAGTGGCACTCACTAAGTGTTAAAAATGTTTAATGTCTTCAAATTTATTAGTATAATTTTAAAATGTTTAAAGCAGATACATTTACAACATGGACCAGATATGCTGTTTTCGGTTCTTAACCCGCGTCAAGATACATAAATATTGATATTATACAATACAAAGACTTCCTTAATTCTTTTGAGCATGCGGCAGCGGAGAATCTCTGCCTCGATAAAAAAATGAGCTAATTCCCGAAGAAATCCGTCTTAAAATTTATATATGTATATTTTATAGGATTATTAATCTCAGAATAAGACAGGGGTGTATTTGTCGTCAGAAAAAAGATTAAAGTTCATGCGCAGATATAACAAGCTTTCTCGTGAATAGCAAATAGGGGTTGTGCAAATAATGATTGAGTATATATGGAAAATGATAAAACTATATTCGACCAATTCGAAGGGTAATTGTATTTTACCATAACTTTTTAATTTGCACAAGGGCCACTTTATTTGAAAAATTGCTATGTGTCGCCTGCGAAGTGGTTTATTATTCTAGAAAGTGGATCAAAATTATTGGTATCAGTAGAAAAGTCTTGTCAAATGAAAATCATTTGAAATATCAGACCTCTTAATTACAAATTAAAAGATAAGGTCATTCTCAAATGTTCAGAAAAGAGTGTCAATCATCTAGGTCAAGGTCACTACGTAAAAATTGGTGACAAAAAGGTCTCATCATAAGAAATATTAAAGACCTATCACCTACCAATTAAAAGATATATACAACCTTAGAAAAGAAGGTCAAATAGCTAGGTCAAGGTCAAAAGGTAAAAAATTATGGTATGTGTAGAATGGCATTGTTACAAGTAAAATACATGAGAAATATCAAAGCCCTATCACATACCAATCAAAAGACATAGCCAATATTACTTTTCTCGAAAAGTAGGTCAAATATCTAGATCAAGGTCAAAAGGTCTTATATTATGGTCTGTGTAGAAAGGTCTTGTCACAAGGAATACACATGTGAAATACCAAAGCCTTATCACTTACCAGTCACAAGAGATATCCATTCTGATTTTTTTTTGAAAGTAGGTCAAATATATAGGTCAAGGTCAATAGGTCAAAAATTATGGTATGTGTAGGAAGGTCTTGTCACAAGGAATACACATGTGAAATATCAAAGCCCTATCACTTACCAATCCAAAGATATAGCGAATCTTATCTTTTTTTCAAAAGTTGGTCAAATATCTAGGTCAAGGTCACAAGGTCAAAATTATGGTATGTGTAGAAGTGTCTTGTCACAAGGATTGCGCATGTGAAATATTAAAGTCCTAGCACTAACCAATCAAAAGATATATCCATTCTAAAAAAAAATTGAAAAGTAGGTCAAATATGTAGGTCAAGGTCAATAGGTCAAAAATTATTGTATATGTAGGAAGGTCTTGTCACAAGGAATACACATGTGAAATATCAAAGCCCTATCATTTACCAATCCAAAGATATAGCGAATCTTATCTTTTTTTCAAAAGTAGGTCAAATATCTAGGTCAAGGTCACAAGGTCAAAAATTATAGTATGTGTAGAAAGGTCTTGCCACAAGGATTGCACATGTGAAATATCAATTCCTAACACTTACCAATCAAAAGATATATCCATTCTTAATTTTTTTGAAAAGTAGGTCAAATATGTAGGTCAAGGTCACTAGGTCAAAAATTATGGTATTTGTAGGAAGGTCTTTTCACAAGGAATACACATGTGAAATATCAAAGCCCTATCACTTACTAATCAAAAGTTATGGGCTGTGACACCCAAAGTGTGACAGACAGACAGACGGACGGAGAGATGGACAGACGGACAACGGACAAAGTGATCCCTAAGTGTCGCTATGCTTCGCAGGCGACATAAAAACATACATTCCCTAGGTTTGCTGCTTATGATATTGTGACTTGTCTACAAATCTATAGGAATTTTCAATTCAGTCGTGGCTACATACCTATAGGAATAGTTAATTCAATCCTAGCTTGACTGCCGAAATAAGATAAAAGGAATATCATTATGATTCGATCGAATTTATGTGAGACTTAGAAAAGAAAGGAGAAAAGGACTAGGTGCGATAACCCCTTATATCGGCCCTATAATTTCGACGAAAAATGCTTTTGATAAACGAACTATTAATTATCACTTTTGGCAATGTTGAATGTTTGAGAGAATACCACGTGCGTCATATTTTTGAGCCCTCGTAACGTCACGCGCGTGATGAATGACACAAAACAAAGGAAAATCATCGTATTTTACATACAAATCTTCCTCGCCCACGATATTATTCATGTAAATTTAAAGGCCGATCAGAAAACCATCGATTTGTAAAAAACTTATCATGGACAAGGCCATGATTGATACTTAATTTCATAAATTTCTATCGAAATATATCATTTATTGATATTTTCAATGATTGCAACGTTTTTAGACGTTTTTAGCGACGTATTATTCAATATAGGACTGTGAAATCAAAATAAGCTTTTCTGATATAGATTCACCATATATTTGACATTTTAAAAACTAGAATATTATGGATATATGAACAATTTTGAAAAAAAGGGATATGGCAGGTTACGGCACCTACTTCTTTATCAATCGTCATTAAGTGTCGCTTTAATAATTGAATATATTCCTTGTATGCCAACAGAATTATCCTGGTCTTTCTGTCGGTACATCAATGAATGTGGGATCTCCGGGAATGAACCTATTCTTTAAATATCAGAACACATACGAGGGCTGATTGAAATGTTGTGAGCCTCATATTGATGAATCTGAATTTTATCACACATTTTGCATTATTTTCCCCCAAAAAATTCACTTCCGTATCTATACACTTTTGCCATCGATGTTTTGAGGCCTCAATACTACGTCTAAAGAACTCCTTATCTTGATTGGTCAAAAAGCCATCGACTCAAAGTATGACGTCATCATCGGACTGAAAGTGGGTACCAGAAATGCTAGTAACTGCTTTTCCGTTTTAGGAATCGATGAAAGTCTGATGGAGCAAGATCAGGTTAATAAGGCGGATGTTCAATCAAATTAAAGCCACAATTAAATGACAGTGATAGACTTGTGAATAGAAGCATTGTCTTAGTGGAACAATATACATTTAACTAGTGAGCTTTCCGCGGTTTTTAAGTTTCATATTTTTCTGCAAATGTGTCAGAAGTGAACCATAGTATGTGCCATTGATTGTTTGTCCTTTTTATAGATAATCTATCAGTAAAATACCTTCTGCATCCAAGAAAATCGATGCTCTCAACATATTAATCAGATGTCAAGATCAATATTGCTTTAATTTCAAATCTAATTTTACTCATATTGTAAAGTTATTATCACACATTTTAATATTTTTAATTTAGAAACCAATTACGCTTTAAATACACGAAGCGTAAGTCGAAAATATAAAATATTTAGCTCTAAAAATATAATTTTTCTCGTTTATTAAAGAACTCTGAAAGAAAAAATAATAAGAAAGATAGAAAGAAAGAAAGAACGAAAAACAAAAGAAAAAAAAAAGAAATGAAGAAAGAAAAAAGCCCAACCTATACATGAATATTGCAAGTTGATTTCCAATGTAAAAGCCCACTCAGTTCACGATCTATTTGTTTGATCCTCATTTCTTCATTTGCCATAATATAAAGAAGACAGATCATTAGTGATGGGAAATCGGTTTAGAATCATAATCGATAATCAGTTAGAATCGGTTGGTGTGTCCGATGCGATTTTACCGATTATAATCGGTTTATCTCATTCTACTCAAATTTACTATTTTTTTATCCAATCAAAACCTACATTTGTAATATACGCAATGCATATATATGTGACCATGTGATTTATTGAATCCTGAATAAAGAAAATCTATGTAAAAATAACCCCCTTAACCCTTTCAATCGTTTCATGAAAAAAATGCATGAAAAGTTATTAATTCAAAAAGAATCATTTTTCAGTTGTGTTCGTTGAGGAGTGGAAAAGGGGGGGGGGGGTGTCATAACATAGTATTTGCAAAGTATCTGTCAACATAAACAGTAACATCAAACAAGATTGTCGTCAACTATTCTCAATCAAGTAATAAAATCAGTTTACCTAAAACATGACTAGGATTGAAGAATTTACCGTCATCGTCGGTCCGTCGGCAATCCCTAAAAGTCTGGTGTGAAAATTGTCATTAAATTAATTAATGATTTACTAGCTTTTACAATTATTCTCTCTAATTTTATGCTGCTAGCTTTTGTTACTCTACAACATTAATTATAACAACAATAATTTAGCAAAGAAATTATTGGAAATACTTTAGACAATTGGACAGAATTTCCTCTGATCCCTGAGCGCCGCCCCCCCCCTTTTGTACTTTCACGCTATCGATTATTTATTTTAAAATCGATTATCGAAATCGGATGACCTCAACACGCCGCTAATCGATTATTATCGATAATCGGCCCATCACTACAGATCATTCTTTTGATTTTATCTTCTTGAAATTTCTGAATCAGATACTTCCTTTTCTTGAAATAGAATATTCGTTTAGTTGTTAATATGAGATACATAAAGTTAATACTATAGACTGTTTCTGGTTGGAAGACTGGACATAATTTTCTCTTTATTTGAAAAAAATCGAAACATACTTCACATCTGAAATTTGCTAAGGAATGTTTCACTCTGGTTCGAAGGGCACATTCCTTTTGTAAAGCTTCAAAGCTTAGGGGATTTGCATCTGTTGAACCAGAGTGTATAATCCACTAACACATATTTTAAGACACTCTTGCTTCAATGAATATCATATTGAATATACAGTTAAGGAAGTAAAAGTATGTACCTGGTGAGGAACACGATGCCTTATAAACAGCAAAGTCGTCAATTAATATATAACCTAATCCTTGTTCTTGAATTTCAATCTGCAAAGAAAATCGTTCATAAAAAGTAGCATCAATATAGAACTTGATTGGTCATACATTGGTCTCGTCGGTTTATGTGTAGTCTTTTGTGTTTGATGTTTACATGTCGTGTGTCTCTTTTCCGTCTCGTGCTGTACTCGTCTTTTGTGTTTTTGCATCGGGTGTTTTGGTGTTTTGCTGTTGATGCTGCAACGGGGTCTTGTTGGAGATCTCCTCCCTTCTTTCATTTAACCAGATAATCAATAAGATTTTGATAAATGTAAAATTCAAACTGCATGATTTTTTATTCTTTTGAATATATTAATCATTCTATGCAAAGTTCCTGCATAGGGATTATCTCCCTCGTTGCTAATAACAACAGCCGACAGTACGAGAATGGAGGCTGGTAGTTGAACGGCGCCGGCGTTTGTTTTCATTCATTTCAGCCCGAGTCATTTGATATAATTCAAACGATGAGTATAGAATGACTCTGGATGGGATGGCAAAGCATTTGACAATCAGGTACATGATTGATAGTGGTAGATTTGGATAATAATGCAATCTTTCAGCAGCGTGGCCTATCATCGCACCGACGTTATATGTTTACCCACAAATTTCGTGGTAAGTACTTATTATAATAGTTTATCTGTTGTTACAATCGATTATTTTTGTATATCTAAGAATAAAAATAGTATAAATAACGTGTATCTTGTATTTAGTCAAAGTTCTCGAGTTGAATTCAGTGTATCAAGTTTACGAGAATTAAATTATTCATTTATATACGAATTTACAATAAGCATACAGAAATTATTCAAGTAGTTGTAATATTTGCAAATAAAGTTGACACAATATGAGATTCTACATAACGATGATAATACATTAGGATACGGAAGCGTTCCAACTCTACCTTCTTGAAGAAGTTTAATGCATCAGACACGTGTTTCGGATGGCAAATCCACATCAGTGATGCTTTCGGCCAAAGTGATTCTCAGACACAGTCAAAATCCATTTCAGTAGTTCCCTCTAATTTGATTATTTGAATCTAAATCTATGCTTTTTGCAAAGAGTTTGTGGCTCCACATTTTCAGTTAAATAAGTAGCATGATTCAGTAGCATCGTTAAATGAAATCCATGTCAAAATAGCATTGGATCGATTGTGCTTGGATGTTAGTTAACCTCCTATAATTTCGATGATATTTAATCGTGAGAATTCCTATCGAAACGGTTGCGAACCCCGGAAAGAGCAGCATTCCAAAGTGAGACCAGGTGCTCGGGGAGAGTCAGCATCTCCTGATTGCATGCAACACCCGTCGCAACTGCTCTATGGAAACCTGTCAAATTCTGTGATTGGCTCAATGTACATTTTGATGTACAGATCAGGTAAGTTTGTCTATTTTGGTGATGACGACAGCCATTCAATCACAATTTAGAATGTTATTGATAATTCTGGAAAGGGGGATCTGGTATGCTTTTATTATATCCCCGTAGCGACCGAAGAACTTCCTCATTGTTGATTTCAGCCGTTGTGTGGTATAACCCTGATCAAGTAGCTTACTTGTAGCCGTCTGGCTCTAATGATGAAATCTTCATATTTGGAACATGCCCTGGCGTACCGTATCAGCTGAGAAACAAAAACACCATAAGCAGGAGAAGACGGAATGTTGCTACTGTTGAAAGTAAAGTTAGTAATGTGGAAACTGAAATCGTCACGTTTTTCATACAGTGATTTGTTCAAATGGCCGTTTGCGTCGAGAGATAGAGGTATATCCAAGTACGAAGCGGATCTGTCACTCTCTGTTGTTTCCTCGATCTCTAGTTCATGAGGATATATTCCATGTAGATGGTCCTTAAAGTTCGGATTATTGATGGACAACACGTCATCTATATATCTGAAGGTAAAATTCAACTGAGATATGAGGTTCGCCCAGTCGAGAGCACCTCGAGAGAAATTAATAAAAGGCCAAAACAGAGTTTATTTTCAGGAGACAGAGCTTGAAAGAAGTAATTCCATGAAAACATAAAGTCACGTGGAATAATTTTAACTGCTCCACACTGCATAATGAAATACGTGCTTATAATAATCATACTGTTCAAGTGTTCCAACCCTTTACTTTCTTGTGGAAAATTTCAAACCAACTTTAATGCACCAGACAGGTGATTCGGATTGAAATTGTAAAGACACATGGCTAAAATCCATTTCAATAGCGCCCTCTTATCTAATTTTTTGAATTTCATCTATGCATCAGGGAAATATTGAGCTGTCCAAAATTTCATGAAGGGTCGATTCAGTAACATTGTTAAATAAAATCCATGTCCAAAATAGCATTGGAGGGATGGTGATAGGACGTTACCTTCTTGGTGGTGATTTTATGGTGATATGATAAACAAAATAAAGAGGATCAAAGGTAGGCAGCATAACCATCGAAAATGCGTCAGAATCATCAAACGCCTTTTATACCGTGGATATGATCCTAATGTCACCAGACGGACACTAGGCTTGGTACTTGACCAATCTACAGTCTTGTACAAGCGCATCCTTGAGACTTGCACTCTGACTGACTGTGACGACGGGACTCCATGACGGGCCCTGTCCAAACCTCTTTAGAGAAGACAGGGCCCCGACCACCTGTCCTCTCTGAATGTCAGTCGGACTCCTCGGGTGATTGCATACATGAGCTCGCTACAGCCGGCAGAGCACGGACTCTATAACGCATGCCCTCTTTTTATATCCATTTACATATTCATCTGTGTCTCTGGGGCCTCTGCGTTTTGCGGTCTTGTTTGTGTGATGTCATCTTACAGTGAGGAGGTTGTTTTACACCACAATTGTACGTTCTTCGAGACCTCTGGGTAATTGGAGAAGTGAGAGGGTTGTGCGCACGTAATCCAGGATAACCACACCATTTGCTACTTGCGTGACAGATGGCCGTCCAAAGTCGGCACCGGTTACCCATTGGTCTCGTCGGTTTATGTGTAGTCTTTTGTGTTTGATGTTTACATGTCGTGTGTCTCTTTTCCGTCTCGTGCTGTACTCGTCTTTCGTGTTTTTGCATCGGGTGTTTTTGGTGTTTTACTGTTGATGCTGCAACGGGGTCTTGTTGGAGATCTCCTCCCTTCTTCCTTTAATTTCGATTACACTTTTGGATGAAATGACAAGTTAAATATTATATGACAGAGCTGAAAAGATATTTAAAAAGTTGTTTATACTATACCTGGAAAGGCTGACGAAGGTATTCAGGATCTGGTGAAATTTCTGCCAACTCCCAAAGTCGAGACGCAGTCTCTCTATGAAAAACCGGATACCCAGAATTGCCTTGCTGGATAATGGAAATGTTTCAAGATTCAAATTTCAATCCAGCATGCAGTATAACTTTTAACAGTTACCGGTTTAAATCTTTCTGCCGGTGACTTGTTTAGTAGAAGTACTATAATTCTTCCATAAGGACATATATCATACCAGGTGCCAAGAAAGAGTAAGTTTAATTCCCTGCTTCCGAGCAACACTTACAGCGTTAAATAAAACATCGAAGACGTACCCATCAGCTATTCAGCCTCAAAGTCGAGAAGGTAAGGCAAAATAATTAGAATTTCCATTGAAATTATTATCACATCCACGCCAGACAATCCTCAACAAGCTTCCCTCAAAGTAATTTGAAATAATACGTGTTCCAACTCTATACCTTCCTGAAGAAAATTTTCAACCAATTTTCATGTACCAGACACGTGTTTCGTACATCAAATTCTAATCAGTGATGCTTTCTGCGAAAGTGCTTTTCATAAGCCACCCAAATTCATTTGGATGACGTATGAATGTTATTTGTAAAGAAGAAATGTTATTTGTAAAGATCAAATATATTACGCAATATCTGAAAATTGTAATTTTTGTATTTCACAAAAATTATTGTCAATTTTTTTTATACTTGGATCATACAAGCAACAGAGTATATGACTTTGTACTATAGAACAAATATTTCAATATTGACAATTTGTGCATTTCATAACCTGCATTTTATATTATATGGTGACATAATAAAATGTAATGATCGCTGAGCGATATAAGTCCCCAACAGGCATAAATCTATGTCCTGCATCTCTATTCATCAGTTCATTATCTGCAATAACAGCCAAGCAAAGTCCAGAAAATTGATTTTCCATGACATTTGCTAAGTCCAAGGGCCATAACTCTTGCGAAAATTGGTAAAACGAAATAAAATAATGTCGAAGGGTTCCAACTCTCCACCTTCTTGAAGAAAATTTCAAACCAATTTACATGCACCAGACACGTGTTTCGAATATGAATTCTCATCAGTGGTGCTTTCAGCGCAGCCACCAACAAATAATTTCAGTAGCGCCCTCTTTAATTTTTTGAAGTTAGACTTTTACATTTACATTACAGAGAGTGCGCGGCTCAAAATTTCCTGTAGGGTAGATTCAGTAGCATATCTAAATAAAATCTATGTTCAAAATAGCATTGGAGGGATGGTGCTAAGATGTTAAACTCTTCTAATTTCGATGAAATTTATCTGTGAAATGGCTAGTTTTCGAAATAGCAAAAAAATGTATATGATGTCACATCGATAAAAGGCCAAAACAAAGCTTCTTTCAGGTGACAGAGCTGGAAAGAAGTAAGTGATACACATGACAAACATCAGGCCACGGGGAACAATTTTAACTGCTCCACACTGCAACGTGAAATATGTGTCTATATTAATAATGTCGAAGGGTTCCAACTCTCTACCTTCTTGAAGAAAATTCCAAACTAAAACTCCAACTTCATCTGTACCACATTTTAATGTATTCACATACAAATGTACATGTACTAAAATCAGCTCATTATCTGCAATAGTCCAAGGGACATAAGTCTTATTGAGAAAAAGGTCAATGGAAACCCAAATCAAACTTGGTCTCTATTACACCAAGATGTATTCATATACCAAAACACCAGTTCATTATCTGCAATAGAAACGAAGAAAAGTCCGAAAGACTGATTTTTCATGATATTTCCTAAATTCAAGGGTTATAACTCTTGTGAAAATAGGTCAATCGAAATTAAACTCGAACTGATCTTTATCACATTGAGATATATCCACATACCAAAAATGAGTTCAATATATGCCACAACGGCGAAAAAAAAGTCCGGAAAACTGAAAATGGGACAGACGGACGGACAGACCGAGGAAACTATTCAATATGAAGACGTTTACATTTATACCACTTGGTGAGTGTCACTGCTGGTGTACCAGGAGTCCCCGAGGGCAAATGTAGCCAAATTCGACCAATTTCGGTTGATCGTTTCTTCAACACATTCTAAAATTTCTGTTATCAAAATTTCTTGAAATTTGTAAAACGTGGGTCCTGTAGCATCATATCCCACCCATTCTGCTACGTCTTTCGGTACGCTTTTTCGACATTGTAACTTTCATACTTTTTTGGCTTATTACATTGTTTAGATTTGAGGATCACTGACGAGGGTTAAGTACCCGAAACATGCATGTCTGGTCCATGTTGCCAATATATCTGTTCTTAGATGATGCTATTCAATATGAAGACGTTTACATTTATACCACTTGGTTAGTGTCACTGCTGATGGACCAGGAGTCCCCGAGGGCACATGTAGCCAAGTTCGATCAATTTCGGTTGATCGTTTCTTCAACGCATTCTAAAATTTCTCTTATCAAAATTTCTTGAAATTTCTAAAACGTGGGTCCTGTAGCATCATATCCCACCCATTCTGCTCAACTTTTGGTACACTTTTTCGACATAGTAACTTTCATACTTTTTTCGCTTATTACATTGTTTAGATTTGAGGATCACTGACGAGGGTTAAGTACCCGAAACATGCATGTCTGGTCCATGTTGCCAATATATCTATTCTTAGATGATGCTATTCAATATGAAGACGTTTACATTTATACCACTTGGTTAGTGTCACTGCTGATGGACCAGGAGTCCCCGAGGGCACATGTAGCCAAGTTCGATCAATTTCGGTTGATCGTTTCTTCAACGCATTCTAAAATTTCTCTTATCAAAATTTCTTGAAATTTCTAAAACGTGGGTCCTGTAGCATCATATCCCACCCATTCTGCTACGTCTTTTGGTACACTTTTTCGACATAGTAACTTTCATACTTTTTTCGCTTATTACATTGTTTAGATTTGAGGATCACTGACGAGGGTTAAGTACCCGAAACGTGCATGTCTGGTCCATGTTGCCAATTTATCGTTTCTTAAATGATGCTATTCAATATGAAGACGTTTACATTAATACCACTTGGTTAGTGTCACTGCTGGTGGACCAGGAGTCCCCGAGGGCACATGTAGCCAAGTTCGATCAATTTCGGTTGATCGTTTCTTCAACGCATTCTACAATTTCTCTTATCAAAATTTCTTGAAATTTCTAAAACGTGGGTCCTTATCATCATATCCCACCCATTCTGCTACGTCTTTCGGTACACCTTTTCGACATAGTAACTTTCATACTTTTTTGGCTTATTACATTGTTTAGATTTGAGGATCACTGACGAGGGTTAAGTACCCGAAACGTGCATGTCTGGTCCATGTTGCCAATTTATCGTTTCTTAAGGCCGATGGATACTTTTGAAATTAGCCTGTTTACCCTGTATTTTTTCGGATAAAATTGAAAGAACAACTTAATATCTTGCAATTGAAACCTTAATCTTAGAGATCAACCACATATTTTCTTGAAAAATACAGTTCAAGGCCACCCATTGAAAATACAAAATGGCTATTTTCAACAAATACATAATATAGTTATAACATGTACACTTATTTATTGATGAATGTTCTGAAACATTTTCTTTTACATCAGTTTTATCGAAAATTATTCAGTATACATTCTTAATAGAAAAATTGTAGGAATTTCTCATGATAATATGAAATTTTGGTATTTTTAAACCATAACGTTCATTGAAAAAAGTAATGATTTTTCACTTTATTGCCAATTTCTCAAAATCTAAGTTGTTAAGGTATACTTTTATTTGCATTAATATTAAGAACTATATCTTAGATCTATAAAAAGACTTACTAGAAGAAGCCTACCCAGAGTATTTGTGTACAATTGTATATTGAATATGTATACCCCCTTATTTCAAACATCAATTTTGTTGTAAAATTTTTCAATTTCATGCAAAATTTCTTTAAATCTATGTGTAATAATGTATACTTTATTTCATAAATAATAGGAATTATATATTATGTTTCAAAAAAGTAGCAATAGAAGAAGCCTCCCCTCACCTATTGTATATGACTGCACTAAGAATACATATACCCCCTTAATTAAAACGTCAATTCATTTAGTAAATATGTTCACTTTCTTGCCAATTTCTCAAAATCTAAGGTGTTAAGGTATACTTTTATTTGCCATAATATTTAAAGTTAAAGAAGATCCTGACGATAATCTCAACAGCACCTACAATAGAGTACAAAATTAAGCATCGACGGACCCCTAGCAAGCCAGAGGTGGGACCAGGTGCCCGGGAGGAGTAAGCATCCCCTGTTGGCTAGCCGCACCCGCCGTCGATGTTCAAGCACGAAAATGAAAACGTTATAAAAACTTCATGCACTGTCTGACGTTATGTCTATATAGAAAGTGCTATGGCGACAATGTCAGGGTAATATATTCAAAACACTTACTGTCAAACCCCTCGCGGGGAACTTTTTTACGAGCTCCACACGGCAAAGGGCATAAGTGTGACACAAATGAGTTAAAGAAGATCCTGACGATAATCTCAACAGCACTCACAATAGAGTACAAAATTAAGCATCGACGGACCCCTAGCAAGCCAGAGGTGGGACCAGGTGCCCGGGAGGAGTAAGCATCCCCTGTTGGCTAGCCGCACCCGCCGTCGATGTTCAAGCACGAAAATGAAAACGTTATAAAAACTTCATGCACTGTCTGACGTTATGTCTATATAGAAAGTGCTATGGCGACAATGTCAGGGTAATATATTCAAAACACTTACTGTCAAACCCCTCGCGGGGAACTTTTTTACGAGCTCCACACGGCAAAGGGCATAAGTGTGACACAAATGAGTTAAAGAAGATCCTGACGATAATCTCAACAGCACTCACAATAGAGTACAAAATTAAGCATCGACGGACCCCTAGCAAGCCAGAGGTGGGACCAGGTGCCCGGGAGGAGTAAGCATCCCCTGTTGGCTAGCCGCACCCGCCGTCGATGTTCAAGCACGAAAATGAAAACGTTATAAAAACTTCATGCACTGTCTGACGTTATGTCTATATAGAAAGTGCTATGGCGACAATGTCAGGGTAATATAGTCAAAACACTTACTGTCAAACCCCTCGCGGGGAACTATATATTAGGTCTAGAACTATATATTAGGTCTATAAAAAGACTTATTAGAAGAAGCCCACCAAGAGTATTTGTGTACAATTGTATATTGAATATGTATACCCCCTTATTTCAAACATCAATTTTGTTGTAAAAATTTCACTTTCATGCAAAATTCTTTAAAACTATGTGTAATGATGTATACTTTATTTCATAAATAATAGAAATAATATATTATGTTTCAAAAAAGTAGCAATAGAAGAAGCCTCCCCTCACCTATTGTATATGATTGCACCTTGAATACATATACCCCCTTAATTAAAACATCAATTTATTTAGTACATATGTTCACTTTCATTACAATTTCTCAAAACCAAAGGAGTTAAGACATACTTTAACTTGCATAAATATTAAGAACTATATCTTAGGTCTATAAAAAGACTTATTAAAAGAAGCCTTTCCACAGTATTTGTGTGCAATTGTATATTGCATATGTATATCCCCTTATTTTGAGCATCAATTTTGTCGTAAAAATGTTCACTTTCATGCAAATTTTTTTCAAATCTATGTGTTATGATGTAAACTTTATTTCACAAATAATAGGAATGATATATTAAGTTTTAAAGAAGTCACAATAATAGAAGCCACCCCTCACTTATTGTATTTAATTGCACCTTGAATACATATACCCCCTTATATAAAACATCAATTTTGTAGTAAATATGTTCACTTTCATGCAAAATTTTGTAGAATCAAATCTGTAAATATGCTATTTTTATCTCATAAATAAAAACAAACATATATTAACGTATCCAGTGTACAAATGGAGATCTCGCGGACATTTCGTCCATTTAAACAGTGTTAAAATTATCTCGGTAATCTTCGGCAGTGTCTCGATAGTTTCCGTCGATTAAGCGAAGGTTGGCATGTTGACTTTTGTTGATAGAAACCATTTTTTACGTTGTATAAGGTATGTATAGGTAAAAATATGTCATGATTCTAACTATATAATACACTTGATACTTATTTGTACAATGGATACCTTAAGTTTATGAAAAGTCACTAAACTCTTTATTTAGTAACATTAAATTCATTCCTTTATTTTTCCAAACGTTTCGGCCATTGGCCTTCATCAGTGGAATGTTTATAGAATTGAGTGTTCTTACTTGTGACGTCATTGGAGCGCCAAAACGTCGTAACGTAAATGGCGTGTAAAATGTTGTTAATAAAATGGTAACATTAAAGTTTTTCTTAATTTAAACTAAATCTATTTGCCGATTTAGTCCTTCTGGCAACAGGGTTTTGAGTTTCTTTATCCAGAATGACTCCTTGGTCAATCTGGAAATTTCACCGCCGAATGTCTTCTCGATTCCAACTATTTGAAAATCCCGCAATGTGTGTCCATTTTTGTTGAAATGTTCCGTTATGAGATCGCATTTTTTTATTTCTTACGTTTGATATGGTAACCATCATGCGCTCGTATAATGTTCTTCCCGTCTGTCCTACATATACTGTTTTGTCGCACTTTTTACATCTTAAACTGTATATCAAATTTTGCGTTTTGCAGTTGAGATTCCCCTTGATTTTGTATTCCTCCCCGTCCGTCCCAAAGAATGATGTCGTGAGCATGACGTAATTGCATATGGCGCATTTTTTCCCGCATGGTTCACTTCCGTTTGTAAAGAAGAAACCTACCCTCACCAATTATGTATGACTGTATCTTGAATATATATACCCCTCATTTGAAACATCAATAATTTTGTGATAACACTTACTTCAATCATGTTCATGCAACATTTCTTGAAATCTCATGTGTAATTATGAATAGTTAATTCTTATAAATAGTAATGTTTTTTTTCAAAACCTATAATAGATGAAGCCTTTCCTCAAATATAATGTATGACTAGTAAATCAATGTACTTCTTGAATAGGAACATTGCCACGAAAATGAAATTTCCATACGTTTCATGAAAATTCATGACAGAAGACTTCATGAACATAATATGAATCATTTATAAACTCCATACACTCAAGAGTTTAGATGCTGAGCAACATTCTTAGTTTGTTTATTTATTTAATTTATTTTTTTTTTTTGGGTGTTGTTGTTGTTTTATACATGCATTTAGGGATTCTATCAATCTTTGTATATAAGAGTCTCCAACTGCCTCACAATTCACTGTGGGTCCAATTGTGCCAATCAAGTCAGTACATATGTCTTTATATAGACACAGAGTTACACAGTCTTTACCAGTAATGATAGCTAGGATCATTCAGTCCTTATACATGTTACTATAAGATACTCAAACCATCTTTATCAAATAATTTGAATGTACAACTATAAGTAAATAATCATAATCATGATAATATTCATAACAAATCCAGAACAATATATGAAACATGCACTTTAATTTAACACATTGAAATCTTGGCCCTGTCAAGGACAGAGCTGCTGAGAGCAGCCCACAATTCAAGAGCTGACATGCTGGAATAGTTATCCATGTTAACTTAACCCCTTCCCAACCCCTTCACAAGTTACCCAGCCTGTTGAAGTGTTTGACATGGACCATGCACAGCTCAAATTCTGACTGTCATACATTTCCGATCATCTAAGCCAGGATGTATCTCCTCAACCAACATGCTGAGAGAAATTTTAATGGAATTAAACCAAAAGTCCGTCAAACACAACTCCGAATTTCCTCGTGTAACTTAAATGACAGAAATTTTTAGAACTTACGATTTTGTGGTTAAATTATGCTTTAAGATGGCTTCTTGATGTCGCAAAATAGACAAATTTGGCAAAATGCCCCTTTGAACAGTGAAATATCACCATATTTGTCTAAAATAATCTCATTTTCTGTACCTGCGACCACCTGTTATTGCTACTTAGGAAACCGGCGACGCATTGTAAAATCTGAACCGGATGCGTGAAAGTTCCCATCGGCCTTAAATGATGCTATTCAATATGAAGACGTTTACATTTATACCACTTGGTGAGTGTCACTGCTGGTGGACCAGGAGTCCCCGAGGGCACATGTAGCCAAGTTCGATCAATTTCGGTCGATCGTTTCTTCAACGCACTCTAAAATTTCTGTTATCAAAATTTCTTGAAATTTCTAAAACGTGGGTCCTGTAGCATCATATCCAACCCATTCTGCTACGTCTTTCGGTACGCTTTTTCGGCATAGTAACTTTCTTTTTTTTTTTTTTTTTTTTTTTTGGTTTATTACATTGTTTAGATTTGAGGATCACTGACGAGGGTTAAGTATCCGAAACGTGCATGTCTGGTCCATGTTGCCAATTCATCTGTTCTTAAATGATGCTATTCAATATGAAGACGTTTACATTTATACCACTTGGTTAGTGTCACTGCTGGTTGACCAGGAGTCCCCGAGGGCACATGTAGCCAAGTTCGATCTATTTCGGTTGATCATTTCTTCAACGCATTCTAAAATTTCTGTTATCAAAATTTCTTGAAATTTCTAAAACGTGGGTCCTGTAGCATCATATCCCACCCATTCTGCTACGTCTTTCTGTACGCTTTTTCGACATAGTAACTTTCATACTTTTTTGGCTTATTACATTGTTTAGATTTGAGGACAATGTGGTCCCAATATTTCTCACTTAAAATATAAAAGTATGCCCTGTTCAGACAATTGTGGATAAAATTTAATTCGCGTCAGATTTTATTCGAATTTTCTTAATAAACATAATAAACATAGAAACCCTCAATGAGTTCAACTAAGAATTCTAATGTACATATTAGATATCAATTGGTTATTTGTACGTCAAGTCGTAAATTTTCAACAAAACATAATTTGAAAACCCATCATGAAATAGACAAAATAATCATATTTGAATACTGAGAGGAAAATTTAATAAACATAATATCAATGAATATCCAATCATGAATATTTCTCTGTTCACCATTATTCCAAATTTAAAAATTTTGCCTTTATATATATTTTCAGGAATAGTAAATCACAGTTCAGATAATTACTTTGGATATTTAGAAGCACAGACCAGGGACGTGTTTACGTTCCTTCCCAGACTAATTCATTTTTTAAAAGAAGTAGTCGAGCCAACTCTTCTTTAAAAGCAATTGAGCTATAGGTTACCTTACTCCTCTCGGGCACCTGGGATACCTACTCCTCCCGGGCGCCTGTTCCCACCTCTAGCTTGCTAGGGGTGCGTCGATGCTCAATTTGGTGTTCTATTGTGAGTGTTGTTGAGATTATCGTCAGGATCTTCTTTAACTTACTTGTAATAGTTTTCACACTGGGTAATAAGAGAAAATTATATTTGGTCAGTAAGATAACAAAATATACCATGAGGAAACCCAAAATACCAAATAAAGTAAACCCAAGATACCCGTAGGAAAACTTCAAATTTTCCGTTGTAATTTCTATCTGATCTGTAGAAGAATCTGATACAATAGTCTTTTGCCGTGTCAAACTGTTTTGACACAGTTCCACTAATACGTGACCAGTCTCCTGCAGAACTACCGAAGAAATGCCCTGTTAAAAAATTAGGAATAACTTTACTATATATTTTATATTGTCGTTAGGATCCTTTTTAACTCATTTGTGTCACACTAATGCCCTTTGCCGTGTGAACCTCGTAAAAAATGTTCGCCGCGGCAGTAAGTTTGTTGCATATCTTTACCTGAAATAGTCGCCATAGCACTTCCTATATAGACATAACCTCAGACAGTGCATGTATTTTAGGTATTGTTAAACATTAGATATTGTTTTCATTTTCATGCGTGATCACCGACGGCAGCTGCGGCTAGCCAAACAGGGGATGATTACTCCTCCCGGGCACCTGGTCCCACCTCTAGCTTGATCGTTGATCGATTGATTTTTTCTTCTGTGCATTCGAAAATTTCTGTTATCAAAATTCTTGAAATTTCTAAAACGTGGGTCCTATAGCATTATATCACACCCATCCTGCTACGTCTTTCGGTACAATTTTTGACATAGTGACTTTCACATTTTTTTGCTATATTACATTGTTTAGATTGAGGATCACTGACGAGGGTTAATTAACCAAAACGTGCATGTCTGGTCTATGCTGCAAATGTATCTGTTCTTAAATTATGCGATTCAATTTGAAGACGTTAAACATTTGCTAGGGGTCCGTCGATGCTCCATCTTGTGCAATAGTGTGGGCGCTGCTGAGATTGTTGTTAAGATCTTCTTTATCTCATTTGTGTCACACTACTGCCCTTTGCATTGTGTAGCTCGTAGAAAGTTCCCAGCGAGGGGTTTAATAGCAAGTGTTTCGAATAACTTTCTCTGACATGGTCGCTAAAGCAATTCCTATATTGACATAACATCAGACAGTGCATGTATCTTATATATTGTTTTCATTTTTGTGCGTGAACATTGACCGCGGTTTCGGATAGCCAAACAGCCAAACTTACTCCTCCCGGGCACCTGGTTCCACCTCTAGCTCGCTAGGGGTCCACCAATGCTCAATTTTGTGCTCTGTTGTTGGTGCTGTTGAGATTGTCGTTAGGATCTTCTTTAACTCATTTGTCACGAGAATGTTTCTGTAAAGTTTGAATAGGCGATCACATGCAATTCCAGAATTCATAATACAGGGAATGAATAAGCTCAGCCTATGAGGGATCACACCCATGATTTTTCAGGAAATTTTACACAAACACAAGTTGGTTAATGTGTAGTCTTTAGTGTTTGATGTTTCTATGTTGTGTTTTGGTGTTTCTTGTCCCTTGTGCATCTTTGGTTGTGCGTGTCTGCTCTGTGTTTTTGGCATTGAATGTTTTAAAGATTCCTTGTGCTTAACTTAATAATTTATCTCCTGTTTAATGATAAGTGAGATACCTAATCTTGAACCGGTTGTATGATCAGCTTCATTATTATTAACTCCCCATCCCAAATTTCCTAGCGTTGTAAACGAGCACATGTTATCTTCGAAGTCGCAAAATAATGTGTCGAGTCCCTGATGTGTATCTGAAAGAAATAGAACAATTACTAAGAACAAGTCAGCATTGATTTCAATAATGATGCAAATTGATCATGATGTATTGGTTTTTCAAGAGAAGTATAGAATACATTTTCAATAACTGCAAGATACGGTAGATCAAAAGCGTTTAACAATGAAAAAACAACAAAAATAGAACATTAGAGGTCAAAGACAACAAGTTGAAAAATAATGCAAAATGTAAGATAAAATTCAAATTCTTCAATAGGAGTCTCACACCATATCAATCAGCACTCGTATACAATATCACAACTAGTAGAACATAATAATAACAGTCAGATGCTCTTCATAAAAACAAGAACGCAAAAGTGAACACCATGTTCAAGCAATGATCAGAGCAATATACTCTACGGACCAATCATAAGTAGAAACATTAGAAACCATCAACTAATTAATAGTTCTTTAAACTTGTAAGTCGGTGGCCAGATAGACAACGTACATAGACTCTTTAAAAGATGGGAGTGTTCCAACTCGTTGCCTTCATACCAATTTTAAAGCACCAGACACGTGTTTCGGATAGTAATTTTAAACACAGCCAAATTTATTTTAGAAGCGCCCTTAATGTCTAAAGACACACCATCCGAACAACATATCACTTCGGAGTCTCTCTCTTCGCCAAAATAGACGTCACGTTATCTATGACGTCACGAAAACGCGACAAAATTGCATCGGCACTCTTATTATTTGACGCTGACTCACCTACGTCCTGAAACATGAACTAGTATTTTAGGGATAGTGCTAAATAAAACAGCTGTATTTTGATTAGATTGGGACTTCTATCGTTTTCCTTTGAATCTTGGTTAAGAATTGATGTAAAACATTTCTTTGGTGGGTATGTTCATTCAGAGAAAAGGCTGACAGCGCATTCTGCCGCTCACCGTTATCTCTACGAGAAAATCACGAAAGAATTATTTTATGCTTGTTATTTGTAAACAACCGTTTGATTTATACGCGGGGTTAAAATAAGCCAAATCTAATAAAAATATTTGTGATGCTTTTTTTTAAACGCGGGGTTTAAATGAGCTACATCTCATAAAATTGTGCCACAAGAAAACCATAATAATTTTAATTTGAATTTATCGAACAGAAGAATTTACATGGCAAATGACATAGTACTATAAGTCAAATCTTCACAAAGTGAATGCTCCATTTGAAAAGCTTTCCTTTTTTTTACATTATTACTTTTTCTCCTTTTCTAACAATGCGAATATTCATGGACCTGTTATGAATCAATGATTTCAGGATTATTTCCTAAACCCTCTCCCCGGAAGTGAATTATTATTACCGGTATACGTTCAATATAGGGATGGAAAGTACATATATGTTTTAAATTACCCAAAGGTCATTTGATCCTGAACACGTCACACTGACCTTGAGAATGACCTTGACTCAGTTGGACGCAATAATCCTGAATAACCCAGTATGTTTGATAAAAAAGGACGTATGCCGACTTACCTCCATAAAGCGGTGGTCACAACCCGCCATACGTGCACGTACGTGCTGTGTGCGTGCAAAACCTTGGGTATCCGTACGGTGTCTGTGCGTTGTCAGTACGTGTCCCGTATGTCCTCCTTGCGGATTTGCGAACACGCTGACAGGACGTAGCAGTTTTAGTGCATACAGAACTTTCGCTGCGTCCTGTCTAAGAATTTAACAAGAAGTACGACACGCACGTTGCAAGTACATGCAAAGCACGTTCGACACAAGGAAGTCAGGACTTTGTGCGTTAGCAGTACGCGTCAATTCGACATCCTTACAATAACGTAGAAGACGTACGGTGAAAGTACGTTGTAAGCAAGTTGCACGCAAGTGTGCAACGCTTTTCCTTTTTTTTTTCGCTACATATGATGCATGTAACCATCCATATAACCGTGCTTGTGACGTGCTCGTGCGTGACGCACTCCTTCCGTACTCTTGATACTTCCTTCCTTGCGTCTTCAGAAAAACGCAGCGCACGTAGTCTCAACAAACACGCACGTCCTAAAGCACGCACGACGGGTTGTGACCAGGGCTTAAATCCGTAAATGCAAGGATACTGTTTTTTTATCGTCTTACATTTACATGTAAAATTATTTTACAGTCAGGAAAGAATTTGTCATCTAACGACTATAATGGTAACATGAAATAAAGAGGGGGTTTATAATATTAATCGAAGATAAAACTCAGTTGCAGCATTGTTTTACTGATATAAATCAGTTTACTGCATTTGACATTGTCTATATGGATTATTTGTTTTTTTTGTTAAAATTATAAAAAAGATCCTTTTAAATGTTTTCTATTTTGAAACACAGATTCTAATATATATGACAAATAGGTTTCAAAACGCCGAGCAATTATAAGGCGACGTCCTGTCAAAACGACGTTGTTCGTGCTATTGTTTACCCTTTCCTAGAAAACATATGTCATGCGGAAATAAATATGATTTATCATAAATATAGGAATTTAAAAAAAAATCATTTCAAAATGATAATCTGTCACAAGGCCGATTTTAGTCCTTCATCCAAAACCAATGGATACTAAGCCTGTATATTAACGGTATATTTAACTTGTGATCGAACTTACATTCAAGTATTAGTAAATTTTTTTTGCGTATTCATTTGTATGAATACATTCTATTCGTTTATAATCATATTCATAAGATAACATCTTGTTTTCATCGCCCCATTTCATTCGGGACCGTTTTTTCTTTATCAACTTGATTTGCCGTTTAAATGGTTAAAATGCATCACGTGACGTCATTAGCTTAAAGCTGTTGCAGACGTTAACATTACTGAAATAATGGGTAAATATTATTAAATGGGTTACAAAATTCACTTTTTGATCAGTTCTATTTCCAATTGAAATATTGATGAAAAATGGAGTAATCTAGATGAACGGTTCAGGAGATATAAATCCAAATAGAACACGGAGGGGGTCTCTTGCCAGCATTTTGTAACAAATTCTGGAGGAGGGTAGGGTCATAATTTTGTATCAAACTTACTGGGTGGACTCTAAAAATAATGACGTCAAGAATAGAGTCTAAAATGGTATGATATTTACTATTTCATAGATTTTGACGTAACAGCATTGATGTATTTCTATATTTTATTTGTTTTAGACATTCTTTCGTTATTGAAAGAATGGCCATATACATTCATGCATCAGCTTTAAAATGACTGGGGTCTATTGATGATATGATGTAAATTTGGGGAAAATCTAGAAAAAAATGGACATGTACTTCTTTGGAAGGTCATAAATCCATTGGAAGCTCGTTGACATATACTTTTTTCATCAAAATACTATACATTAAATTGTTCTCTACCAATAAAATCAATAAAACTTAACCTGTGATGTTTAACAGTGTTTTCGGGTGTTTTGGTTTGATTTCTTGATTTTATGTATCTACTTTACAAAGAGTGAGCGGCTCCAACTTTCCTGTAGGGTTGATTCATTAGCATAGTTAAATAAGATCTAAGACAAAAATAGCATTGGAGGGATGCGTGAAATGAGTAGATTTATAACAAAACAAGTTATGCTGTACCTGGATAGGAAACCTGTCCACAAGTGCTTTGTATGGATCCGTCTAGATCAGTCTTTAAACGTTTCATCATATTATTCAAGTCCGTCAGTTTTGTAGAAATATCATCGAATGTGGTTTGAAACAGATGCATCTGTATACATCCATCTTTGCAACTCTGTAGATTCACGAACTGTAAAAAAGGAAGAAAAAAGCATAGCTTAAACATTAAGGACAAACTCATTTTTAAAATGACACCATGTATCTCCGACATCAAGGTGACAATGTAAACATCTGCATCTTATCCGTTCATGTGATTTCGTCATTTCAAATAGCTGCACTTCCGAGGCAGAGAATGGGATGCCAGGATCTCTGTCCACTTTATCAATCTATATCCAAATCTGGCCTAGTTTTGGATAGGTATCTGTAATGAAAAATAAAGATAAAAACAAAAACCGACATAAGATAAATTCTTCGCACTATCTAATATATATTTTATATAGTACAGCAATCTCCTTACATTGTACCATAATTAATTAAATACCGTTGTTAATATCTAACATGTTGATATTGTTATACAAAACGTACAGCTAATGCGGGATAGCAGTGAAAGAGAAATTTATCATAGATTATACAATGGCTGAATGACAAATATGGATAATGACCATATCCCTGTCTACAGTGATGAATAATATGAAATTTTAAAGAAAAAAATTGAAAACCAGATGTCTCACCCCTCTTCTTCTAAGTTACTTTAACCTTGTTTAAATGACCTTGAGCAAAGTTGATGTAAAACCTTTGAGTCGTGAGCAACATCGCACTAAAATATGAAAGTGATTTATCAGATTGTTTAAGAGGTATAGCACAAACATAATTACCATCTAATTTTTATTATAAGCATACAGAGTTACACTGACCTGTGTCACATGACCTTGGACTTAGGTATTCTGAAAGCAATGGATTATGAGCAACAGCAACTGAAATATCAGTGATTGGATGCCTGGCTCAAGAGATATAATATGAACATAATTAGCACAAACATTTTCAATACTAAAGTAAGCATTGAAATAGGGACATATTTGATGTGGAACATTTAGTTCTGAGAAACAACATACAAAAACAGCTCAAAAGATATAAACCGGACAGGATGATCATGTACAGTTTCATTTAAAAGTCACGAAATGACCTTGACCTTGCAAACATGAACGTGGATCAATGTGATATGAAACCCTTTGATCATGGAAAACAGCATACTAAAGTATGAGAGTGATCAAGTTTAAGATTCAAGATATATAGTCAAGTTACGATAGCATCTACAATTTCATTTGACTTTGATCACATGACCTTGTGTCAAGGTGATGTGACCTTGATCACATGACCTTGTTTCAAGGTGATGTGAAACCTTTGGGTCATAAACAACAACATGGTAAAATATGAAAATGATCCGACAAACATTTATGATGTTACGATGGCATGAACTATTTTATTTTAAATGCTCTAAGTGACCTTGATCTTGGTTACATGACATTAAGTCAAGTAGATGTGAACCTTTGGGTTATAAGCAAGAACATACTAAGATATGAAAGTGATCCGGTAAATAGTTCAAGAGATATAACCTTGACAGGATTGCATGCATGAACAATTTCATTAAAAATACACAAAGTGGCCTTGGCCTTGATCACATTTCCTTTGGACAAGGTGATGTGAAACCTTTGGATTAAAACAACAACATGCCAAAATATGAAAATGATCCGACAAAGAGTTCAAGAGATAAAGCTCTGAAACGATGGCATGAACCATTTCATTTTAAATGCTCCATAAACAACAACATAATAAAATTTGAAAGTGATCAGGCAAACGGTTTAAGAGGTAAGACCTGAACAGGACAGCAAGTACAATTTTATTACAAATGCACTATGAAAACAAATGCATTAACAGCTCAAGAATTATAACAAGGACAGGATGTTCATAAAAGGATATAAATAACTTTGACCTTGCACACATGGCCTTGGAGCAAGGTGATAAGAAATCCTTCGATCATGAATAAGGCACGGTACATTTGATATTCCACGGGGGTAGGCTTGGGTTTCTTGTCGGAGTAAAAAATTTTAACCCTGGACCGGGGCAAAATTCTTTTCTTACAAAGTTTGAGCAAGCTTTTTTTTAACAAGTGATGTGCAGTATATATATTAAGAATACATGTGTTTTATCAATAAAAATCTATATTTTCACTCAAAACTCTAAACTCCAAGGTCACTAAAGGTCCCAAATGATATCTCGTTTACACTGAATGAATATGCGTGTTAAATATCTACCGTGTGTGTGTATCTTAAATGTTTTATGTCTTCAAATTCAATAGCATCATTTATGAGCAGATAAATTTTCAGCATGGACCAGACATGCACGTTTCGGGTACTTAACCCTCGTCAGTGATCCTCAATTTAATCAATGTTATATTGCCAGAGAATGTGAAAATTATTATGTTCAAAAATTCACCGAAAGAGATAGAAGGATGGATGGGAACTTATCTTCAGACTTACCTTTGATTTTGAATATATCAAATAATTTGTGAAAAAACGTTTACAGTACATTCATTTTCATATATGAGAAAATATGCGCGGAAAAAAATAGGTATCTATTTTCTATCGTCATCAATTATGTGTCATCAAAACGACGTGACGTTTATCGGTCAATATTGGTGCAACTACTGACTGCTTGGTCAAATATTCGAATTTATTGTAAGACTAGAAGATGCCCATCACTGAATGGCTGATAACATGTCTGGAGCTTCTGAATATATCTCTATAATTTAACTATTCCCGTAATGTCTGTATAACGCCTATACAAACGTACGGCGCGAAATTTTATCTATAGCTGTATAGACAATGTCACCTATTATGACGTCACTAACGGCGAGCGCCGCTACGCTAGGCCTGTTCAAATATCACGTCGCCACTTTTGAACTTGAAAATCAACCACGCTAAAATGACTTCAATTGCAAAATAAACTAGATGATTAAATAGTGATTTAATTAAATTATAAGAAATGACTGTAATAATTTTCCTGTCTATCGATGTATAGACAAAAACCGACTCTTCGTGGATTATATAGTTTGTGCATCGGTTTTTGTCTATACATCGATAGACAGAAAAATTATTACAGTCATTTCTTAAATAACCACCTCCACTAACTAAATTTAGAACAACTCTCATCTTTTCCCCAGCATCTTTCTAGAATTAGCGATGTAGTTATGACGTTATGATAGTAGCGGCAGTCATATATTTCGCGCCATCAGAGATACATATGAATTCCTTATTGCAATGGATGCTATCAAGCTGATCGTTATATTTTATTATCATACAATATAACAATAAATTACCTTGTGTTCAGCAGATATATCAGTATAGCAACCCTCAGCATATATCCTTCGCGTTGCTATACTGTTTTATTAAATGATCAGGAATTATTGCCGATTTTGATTATTTCTGATTGGCGGAAACGCTGTTTGATAGAGTGTACCTCAGAGTGAGTTGACCGCTAACGCTCCAAAGCGGTCTATTCGGAGTTAGCACGCTCGGGACCAAAACGTGCGTTGATTTTTGTAGTGTTAGATCTTTGTCTTTGCCTATAATTACAATGCTTTTAATAAAATCATGATGATTTAATAAAGCAGTTATTGACTTTTGATTTCGGTCTACTCGTGACTTTACCGACCTTAGGCATCGGTGAACCAATACCTGACCAGGTCTGTATATAGTCACGAGTAAACCTCATCAAAAGTCAATAATTGTATAATATCTACCTCACACAAGGTAATTTATTGTATATTATAAGCATTTTTCCTATGGAAATTTTGTATAAAGAAACTGATAAGAGTATTATTAACAAAATGCAATATTTTCCTAGTTTTCTTTCATATTAGTCTATTGGGTGTTTTGGGGTTTTGCTGGGGATGTTGCAACCTGGTGTTGTTTGAGATCCCCTCCTTTGTTCTATCATATGATGTGTGGGCTACAATATAGAAATCATTCGGACCTTAAGATAGGCGCCCGCCCGCTTCTACCGGTTCCTGTAAATGAATACATTGCGCTTTAAACCTTCAGTATTGTATAGCCTACTTATATTCCCACCTTTATTGAGAATTGTCACGTGATGAGTCAACATCATATTGACCTAAAGGACGATTTCATTTAATAACACTACCGCGAAATCTCTTGCTTCCGCTTAACCGTGTAATATCGAAATCGCGCGAAATTTATATCTCTGACGTCATTAACATCCTCACATAAACAACATTAAGGAGGCTGAAGCCGAGTAATAAAATTCTTGAATTTAGAACAAACTATAGAACTACAACGGAATTTGATACTGAAATCATCTTCAATTGACTCAATGAATGTTTGCTAAGTAACGCACAACGTAATTCAGCAACATATTACGCTTAAATCAAGTCTTGAAATATTTTCTAATAGAAAAGTCGATGCCAGTCATTTTCCAAAGGAACATTTATAAATACTCATTTAAAAGTCCACTATGTAATAAAACAAATTGTGGTTTTTTCACTTGTTGAATATGGTGTGATATATTCTTAATTCAAAAATATCGACCACGGCTGTCGCCTCGGTCAATATTTCCATCACACTATATTCACCTCAGAAAAAGTCCATAATTGTATATTATTCACCACCTTCCTTTATATGTTTTGTCCTGCAAGTTTCAGTAATGTTAAGTTCTGTTTGTTTTGGTTTTTTGGTAAGACTACCGGTATGATCGTTATGTATGTTCATCTGTATGTTACCTTTGGTGGTTTTAAGTGATGTCTCTATCTTCATTATAATGATCGCAGGCATATAGATACGTTAATTAGGGAGCTTTTATTTTTGTATCCTAAATACCAGTGTATTTCATGTTATATCAGAAGATATTCAAACAAGGTAGAAATCGTTTTGCACTTTAAACTTATCTGTGTTTGATAATCAGAAACAAACAAATAATCATTCAAGTACTATCTAACATTTCACGAGACGACACAACATATCTCCATCAAAGTAAGCTGCAAGACCCCTGACGAGAATCATACTTAAGGTCAGGGTGGCGACTTTTAATAAAAATGAGGTAGAAGAAGATGGATAGGTTCATATGTAGAGGAACATCTCCTCGAACTATTCAGACCAAAAAAATTTGCCCGTCTCGTTTTTTGACTATAAACGTCCATTTTTGGCCTATTTTAAAATTTTTGTCATTTTAGAGAATACCACATCAAAACTTTACATACCTCTGAAATGCATGAAATTTCAGAAATTCATATATATCCTAATTTTTCAAGATTCTTAGAGCTTCTGGATGAATTAAAGGCTATTTTGAGAAATTCTGATAAAATAATCAGTTCTAAGGAGAGTATTTTCTTATAAAAACTATGTTGCTGGTTGCCATGGCAACAACTCATTATTTTTATTAATAGCTAGAAGGTCGCTAGCTACACAATATGTTTTTCTACACATACATTTTTGTATATCCATGGTATTGCTTTATCCTAAAGCAGTCAATCAATATGTACCCGAATTAGTTTATGAGCAAAATGACTGTTTCTATAAATAGCACAATAATTTATGCAAAAAATCCACATTTTGACCAAAAAACATAGAGTTTAACTTGAAGTTCGAATTTTTAATTATCTCACTTTTAAAGAGTATAATGGATAGTAAATATTCTGATGTTTGAATCTGTGGTAGCAGAACTCATGCGAAAATGTCAATTTGTTTCCTATTTTCGGCAATTTTTCATTGAAAAATATGCATTTTTCCCAAAAATATCCATTCAGCAATGAAATTTTCAAGAATTATTATTTTTTTCTAAAATAATGTAACAATCTGAGCTTATATCATGTATCGTTTATGTCGGTTTCAAATATTATGTGATATGAAAATAGAGTTATCTCCCTGTAGTCGCAGCCCTAACCTCAAAAATTGACAACGTTATCCACCAACCAATGATAATGCAAGATCGATCCATCTTCAAAATGACTGCATGTTGTCCATGTATCAAAACACTTGACATAGATTGATAAACAGACAATTTTTCTCGTTGTGCGATGTAAATTAAAGCACCCCTCAAATGCATATCGACCAGGAAGTTTAAACCTGTCGAATTGCTTATCTGTTTTTGTAAAGCCTACATGCAGAGGCACGGGGCACAATCCGTATTGCGTATCTTGTAGGTGTATCATTTGAGGGAGAGGCTACTGTCGCAACAATTTGGAATAAATATTGAACAAGTACCAAGATACTACTCTTAAAGTCGAGATGGCAAGAATATATCATTAGAGTATCCATTAGATTACATGCGAACCCAGGAATAAAAAATATTCCGAAGTGAGAACAGGTGCCCGGGGAGAGTCAGTTCCATGAAAACTAGACATGCTAGATTGATTCGGTGATTGTCTCGATGTATATATTGATAATATGCGGAACAAATGATATTCCCCGAGAAGAAACTATTTCGCATGATTTCAGACGATTCATTAGATAGAAAGAAACATGCTGCAACGGCTGTTTTAACCTGAAAACTGTATCCGCGGTGACCTGAATTTTTAAGTCAACTTTCTTCCTAGAAAAACGCGTTTTCAGGACGGAAGAAAACTGTGGTGCATATGAAGAATGATTTTCTTAATTTGTGTAATGTTACGGATATGTAACACACAAAATTCGTCATATTGTGAAAATGTCCTGGCGACAGGAAGTGACAAAAGAGGGATTGTATGCTCTCCTGATTTTTTTTTTCGAGAGCATAAAAATGTTGTATCTACATTTCATGCAGAGTATGTGAGCAAATGTAATTATGTGAAGATTCACAAGTAAAGGTAACCGCGAACTTGGGTTCAAATCTTTGTGAACAGCAAAGAGGCAAAGTAATCATCATATAGGATAAGACACAAGAGGGAATGGGTAAATCAAAGAATGTCATTCGCACGCGGTAACACACATAATTCGGTAATTCAGATACCCTTTTATAAACGTATATTCAAAGTACGTTCTTGGAATGATTGCAGTGCCGTTGTATTCTAGCATACTGCTTAAAATCACAAGTACAATAACGTCATACTAGGGGTGTAACAATATGTCGATATATTGCGATATCTAATAAATTCGTATCGTATCGCGATACGAAATGCGTATCGCAATGTATCGCACCCTTAAAGATTATCTGTATAAATCAATGAATTACTCTGAAAGCAATAAGTTTAACTGAAAACTAGAGACCCGTGGTCCACTTCGTCATAATTGAAATGAATTATGACAGAATAAGTCAAAAGGATTCAATGACTTGTTTGCGCTTAATCCGAGAAAATGACATTGGCAATGTCAAATTCAATCCGAAAATGTTAACATTATGGACAAATAAACAAAGAGAAACCTGATTTACATATAAAAATGTTAAAAATGAAAAGAAACAATATATCGCAATACAACAAATAAAATATCGCAATAAATCACAATTCACTTTTGGCGTATCGTTTCACCGCTACGTCATACACTCTCCAAACGAGTACAGTGTACGTGTCATTATGGTCTTTAATGTTCACATACTTATCTCAGAAGTCAGAATCATTATCGGTAAGATGCATATCCCCTCCCGCAGCTGGAATACAGGTGGATGTGAGATGAAAAAAAAGCCGATAAGAGTGCCTGGAATTCGAATAAGGTATTTATTCGACTTTACAGCTCTTTGCTCTAACAGACAGACCTTTCAAACCCCAAATACTATACTCAATCTAACCAGGAATCTCTTAAGGAATTTACAGGGATAATGAATGAAATTTAGCATAAGGGATGAAGAAGTACACATTGACCATTATGATGTATTTGTAAGATATACATACAATCAAGGAAATAATATGAAAACGAAAGAAAATAAATAACCAGATATGAAATAAATTACAATTAAAAACATAACCTGGAATAAACATCTACATCACGTTAACAACAAATATTAACCCCATCTTAAGAGTAAGATAAGGAGGAAATCTCTAATCGTACGACGTTGTAGTGATTACATCAGATGACATACACATGAGACAATTTAACGAAAATAAACAGACAGAGATTACGACAACGACCGCATGACCTCAATAAGAACAACATCATAATGTAAGCCTATCGGCGAAAGTAAAACAAAGGAGGGGATCTCCAACAACACCAGGTTGCAGCACCCAAAGCAGAACCCCAAAGCACCAGATGCAAAAACACAGAGCAGACCAGCACAGAAAGAGGCGCAAAAGGGAAAAGAACGTCAACGCACAACACACACAACACAGAAACATCAAAGACAAAGGACAACACATAAACCAACGAGACCAATGGGCAACCGGTGCCGACTTAGGACTGCCATCTGCCACGGAAATAGCAGAAGGTGTGATTATCCTGGATTACGTGCGCACAACCCTCCTTGACAATGGGAGTACATGTAAGATTAGCTGTCTATGTCGGCTATGTATCTCCTTCTTGCATCACACTCATTATCTCAGTTAAGCACAGTATACTAAGTAATTTAAAAGTGTGTGAATGTCAAACGCAAAGCCTGCATCAGAATAAAAAAAAAAACAATGAATAAAAGCATTTTTAACAAAATATAATTTGGCAATTCTTATCTTGTAACTTTTTAATTAAGTACTTATAAATTCCTTTTGTTTTATAAGAATTTAAATAAAAAACTAAAACAACGTAAAAAAAAATTCAAAAACAAAACAAATTATTGGCAACTTTATAAATTATTGCCTTTATAAATTGCGATGTACTTGGTAAAAAAAGCATGACCAAAGTATTTTTTATCATTGACACTCTCCTCAAGATAAAAGAGTGATAAAGAATTATTTTGAATTTTTCTGTGTTTGTTTATCGTGATCCATGGTTACGTACGTAGGTAAAATTATCTTAAGGAGTTAAAAACTTAAAGGATTTAGTTTTAGAGACAGATTTAAAATATTCCCAAAACACCATGCATTCGGATATCATATTTGTTATGGTGGTTTCTTTTTTCTGCGTAGTGAGTTGTTCATCAAATCTCGAATCGTGCAAAGAAGGAACCGTTGCTTGTGTAGGAAAGCGTAACATATACCAATGGTCAGTCTGTGGGAGAAAGAATTGTCGATTCAGTAGGACTTGCTGGTACGCAAGCTCTTACTACGTAGGGCAGTATGACTTTGGGCATGTTCTCAATAGCTCTCTGTATACATGTGAACCGATGGCAACACAAAACCAATTCAAGAAGAAACGAATAGGTCTACCTTCGACCTGCTCCCATTGTTTTCCAGATGGAAAGACGTGCGGATGGTATGACGAGATTTATGCAGCACTGCCGATATGTTACAGACCGTATGCTGCAGTTGCTAAAGCGTTTTGTAAATCAATAAGTGATCAGACTACTATCAGGCGAAACAACTATGACCATGAACCATACAGGATAAATACATGCTTACAGTCCTTCTTTGTTCCTTTTATTTTGAACAAACATTCTGCAACTATTTGCTCAGATGTGAAACAGGTTTCTGCAACAGCTTTTGGTCGTTGCATCCAAAATCCGAAATTGGGCGGTGACGAAAATAGAATGCTATCTTTCAGTGAACTAAGCGTTTCAACCCGTATTTGGCTTTTCAACAAGCTAAATGATGCTTTCACGGAAGGAAATACAAGGAAATTTAAACGATCTTGGATTTCTCAATTGCATGAAATGATGAATTATCTTTTGGAAATAGAAACGGACAATGTAAATAGCTTACTAAATGCTTTGACAGAATCTCCTGAAGTGTTGCTTTTCGAGTTTTCATTTGAACTAATAAGTGGAATTAATGGCGGACAGAATATGTTTCAAATCATTCAAAACATTATGACAAAAAGTCCTTTTGATTGGTTGAAAAAAATCAATCTTTTCGGCAGAAATGTTCAAGAAAGGAGCAGCGATGTGGTAAAAACTGTCCAAATTCTTTTGATGAGAAAGGAAAATGAACCTGTAGGATATATTAAATTTTCGGAGATTGGATGTTCTCTCAAATCTGCGATAGCCAAGATTTCAAACAGTATTGAATCTTCCATTGATGGCATAACGATTGCGGTTCAAAGGTTTCGGAGATGTAGACGAAGATCCTGTCACGACATGGTCAATACCACTGGTAAGTCTAAATGATTCCTATCCCCCCCTTTGTTCTAGATACATTTAAAGAGATTCATCATCATGTATAATTTATACAAATATAAAGATTCCGCAACCGTCCTCTTTTTGTTTTCTTTATATTCTTAATGAAGTCTTCAAAGATTAATAGAATCTATCACCAGATGTGATCAGGGACCAGTAAATCCAACCCCAGTGTCCAGGATTTGTTTGTATCACGACGATGCTTGCCGAATCGTGGATATAAGCAAATTCTGGACACGAGGGTTGCATTTCCGTGTCCCTGATCACATCTGGTGATTGATTTTTTTTCTCTCTCTCTCTCTGAAAGAGCAATAAAGGAGCTGTTAAGATAAGGGCCGGATTTAGCCCTGAAATCACTCGATTATTTCTCGTGCGCTGTCCTTCCAATTTATATAAAAGTTGGTCAAGATAAAAATATAAAGTATTCTAAGAGTCCTAGTAGGTATCTTATTTAAATAAATTTGGTGAAAGATGTTATAATTATGATCCTAATGTCACCAGACGGACACTAGGCTTGGTACTTGACCAATCTACAGTCTTGTACAAGCGCATCCTTGAGACTTGCACTCTGACTGACTGTGACGACGGGACTCCATGACGGGCCCTGTCCAAACCTCTTTAGAGAAGACAGGGCCCCGACCACCTGTCCTCTCTGAATGTCAGTCGGACTCCTCGGGTGATTACATACATGAGCTCGCTACAGCCGGCAGAGCACGGACTGTATTACGCATGCCCTCTTTTTATATCCATTTACATATTCATCTGTGTCTATGGGGCCTCTGCGTTTCGCGGTCTTGTTTGTGTGATGTCATCTTACAGTGAGGAGGTTGTTTTACACCACAATTGTACGTTCTTCGAGACCTCTGGGTAATTGGAGAAGTGAGAGGGTTGTGCGCACGTAATCCAGGATAACCACACCATTTGCTACTTGCGTGACAGATGGCCGTCCAAAGTCGGCACCGGTTACCCATTGGTCTCGTCGGTTTATGTGTAGTCTTTTGTGTTTGATGTTTACATGTCGTGTGTCTCTTTTCCGTCTCGTGCTGTACTTGTCTTTTGTGTTTTTGCATCGGGTGTTTTGGTGTTTTACTGTTGATGCTGCAACGGGGTCTTGTTGGAGATCTCCTCCCTTCTTCTTACGAGTTGAAGAGTTAGGGGTACAGATGACGGAAAACGTTAAATATCGATCGAAAATGCACAAAAATGCATTGTGTTAAACATCTTTATGTTTATTATGCTTCTGTTACCTTTTCATGTCAAAATTGGACAAGCAAAATTTAGGTTATTATAATGATATAATCGGCAAACTCTGCAATCCGGAAACTGAAAAACGGTTTTATTTCGTTCTTCTCAGCAATTTATGTAGCTTTCTGGTGCGAAATACACACGGTGTAGAAATAGACAACTTTCTCGTTTATTTCCTTCCAAACGATTTAATATTAGATTGGAACACACTCTGAATAGATTGTTCCGTGATATAAAAAGAAAAAGACGACAATATAACGTACTTAAACGCTCTAGGGGCAAATTAAAAAAAAATATCCATCCCCCCTATTTCGTTTTTCGCCTGTGGGACATTGTCCCCCCCCCCCCTCGCTTCAGAACCCTACTTGGCCAGAAAATGTGTTTTACTGATACACACCTTTGGTGAAAGTGGCATTGTAAAGCGAGGGGGAACGATGTTGTATAAAACTTTTCCGTTTTCCATTGATTTCTGTGTAAAAAACGCTTTTGTCCCAAATATCGGTCTTACTTTTCATAAATCATCCCATCTGAAAGCAGATTCATATGCGGACCAAGTTACTTGAAATTTCTACTGAAAAGATTCTCAGTTTTTTAATTTTGAAATTTCGAGTTTTCAGGGCAGATTCTACGTCTTATCTTAACAGCTCCTTAGGGTTTTTAGCTCACCTGAGCCAACGGCTCAAGTGAGCTATTGTCATAGTGTTGCGTCTGTCGTCCGTCGTCCGTCGTCGTCGTCGTCTGTCGTCCGTCGTCCGTCGTCGTCGTAAACTTTTCACATTTTAAATTCTTCTCCAGAATAGCTGAAGGGATTTTGATGAAACTTGGTAGGTATGAAGTACTCATTGTCCCCTACAAGTGTTGTTGTTTTTCGTCCGGATCCGTCAACAGGTGGCGCCACCACAGCCAATAGTAGGTCACAGGGGGTACCCTCCTATGACAAACTTCTTCTTCAGAACCGAAGCATGTATCGACAAACTGAAAGCATCAGGATGATCTAGAGAGATGTGTAGCCCTCTCGGGTCTACAAATTGTGAAGTCCGTGGATGAATTTTACTTTATCATTTTCAAAACTTGGAATAAAAAGTCCTGATATAGTTTTACCGTTTATTAACATACGAAAGTTACATGTTGGTTATAGCAGTATGAGAATGAATCTAACATACAAAATCATGCGCACAGTATATATTAGGAGTCTGGGATATTTCACAATCAGGTGGAAATCGCCATCGAAATTCATGACTAAATTGGAATTCAGACGTATAAACAAAGTTGCCTAAACTTAGAACAAATCCTCGCCATTTCGTCTATTGCACCCAGACCTGTGACAGGCGAACCACTATAGCTTCTATTGCTGTCAAGTGACCCAAGAACACCTCGTATTGACAGACATAGGGTTACACACTGGCGGGAATGACAATCATTTCTATTACATCAATTTAGCACGTGATCGTAAAGTTAACGTTTGAAATTAGAGTTATCTTCTCCTAGACGATTGGAAATATCCCATAAACAAAATAAATGGAAATTAATTAAAAATCAAAGTACTCAATTTGCATAATTATTGTGGGGGAGAGGCCATATGGTTACAATACTCCCCCACTTAAGAAAATAACCAAGATTTTTGCGACCTTGATCAACAATCAATCAAATCATTAACCTGGATAAACTTCTTAACATCCATCTAAAATCTTGAAAGGCATTTTATCAAATACATAAACTTAATTTCTGTGATACTTGGTTATTTTCTAAACGCATGGCCTTGATACCACAATAATGGACCATTCAACTATTTGCCACCGGGGTCATTTGGTACATACTAATCAAAAACATATCATCAAAACACATGCAATAAAAAGTCATTGTACTCAGTTCCATCAGGAGTGACCCGGTCATTTTCATCATAATAAAAGTTCAATCAAACTGTTCATAACCTGTAAAAGAAACACATTTCCAAAGACAATCGCATCGTCAAATCAAATATCAAAATATTACTGTACAAATGCATGCATCAAACATCAATGACATTTCATCAATAATTGCAATATTATCATAACATATGACATTATAGGCATTACACATTTACTCTGCTTTTTCACTAAATAACACATCACATGGATGCACTTATTCTCCTTACGGCCATCATCACGGTATGACATCATTTCCGTTGATTCTTATGTTCTTTTTTGGTCCTTCTTTGTGAACTGAATAACCTCCGAAGAGTAAAACGAATAAATTGGACCTCGATGTCATCGTGAAACTAATTGTTAATCATCACGCGGTCATCATCGGTTTCTTCTTTCGTTTTCGTCTTAGGATCACGGTCTCGTCTTCTTTGTCCGGACCCACTTCGTCTTTTCTCCATTCTCGACCTCCTTTGACGCATCTTGGCATTTGTGACGTAACCAAGATCTTCCCGTAATCAAGATGACGCCATGCACCCAGAAAAACGACGGGGTATTCATATTCTCATACATTCAGCGTCTTATTAGGAAGGTCAACAAGTACAAAATTGTTCATGTCCCTCTTTTCGCAATGACAGATTTCACTCTGCCATTATTAGCGAAAAATGTTCGTAAGTTGTAGTGACGGGCTGGTTACACATCCGGCCACACGGGTAACATCGTGCACAGGTTCACCTGACGTCACAGACTCGGGTTTCTTCTTCGGCTTCGTCTTCTTAATTTTAAGTGTCTCTAAGAATTGACCTGCACGCTCTTTCGTCTCCTTTTCACAGCAGGCGGTGTATTAACAAAAGATCAAGGGTTAACTGCATATCTGGAATCTTATTTACAAGTTTATTATTCAGCACTGCAATGTACATATCACTCCCAGCAATGAATCTATCATGATAGTCTGCATCATTGTTTCACTGTAAAGGTCGCATATTGAGATTAATTGTTCATGGCAGTTAAGTGACACCGGGCTTTTCTCTGTACCTCTAATTGACCATAATTTCGAATTTACAAAAAAATGATTTTGAAACCTGTGTCAAATCTTTTAAAAGAAATTTCCAAATTTATTTCTTTTTCCATGTCTTAATATTTACTGAAGTTTATTTAACTGAAAATGCAGGCATTTTTTTTATCAAAAATAAAACGAATTAATAAAACGATATTAAGACAAGCAGCTCTTTTCATTGTTGTAAGACGTCGTCAGTATATGTCAAGTCTGCGTGCAAACAAAACAAAAACAAATTACAGCTGATGCTAACAACCTGCATCATGAGACGACCGTCAAAATAAACTCCAACACCGGGAAAAGGGCAACAAAGGTCAATATCGTTAACGCTCTAATCTGAGGTGAGAATTGTAACACGATCACCAGAGTGAAAGTAATTCATAAATCTTGTACACAAAATCATGCAAAAACAAACATGCAAAACTAGGATTACACATTCCTATACTATATACAACGCCTCGACTTGTTTTTCATCTTAAAAACGTCCTCGACTTCTTTGAAAAAATTCGATGTGACATTAAGCGACTATTTCTTCATAATCACCAATTCCTCCCTTTCTTAAAATAAAAAAAATAATAGTTTTTTTTAAGTATGATCATAAAACTGACAGCAAACCACATGCACAAGATTATGAATACTTCGATGTTCATCATATAATCCGAAAATTAAACGTGCGCTTTACCTCGCACAAAATACAAATGACAGGGTTGTATAACCAACAAACCCGAACGAACCTTTTTACGTTCCCAGAAATCCGTCTGGTGTCATTTGTCGGCGTAACATCGCCAAAATCCGAGCTATTCACCGCTCATCACCTAACGCAATCAATTATATGGATTGTATCGAAGTATCCTCTTGCATGTAATAAACCATCATCCCGAAAAATCTTAAAGAAACAGGTTCCAACTTTCTATTCCTTCCAACTCCCCGATTCCACGCCTGTTCCCCGGCGTTATACCGAATAAACGGGACCCTTAAGAAATCATTTGTTCCTTACGACTAAAAATCGAATCCTGATTTGCAATCCATTTAAAAGCCTTTTCACCATTTTCCGGAATTCCACCAAAGTCAAAGGTACTACAACTTTTATTCTCAGACAAACCTAAACTCTGAGAAATACCTGAACCGGATTCCTGACTAATTCCCGTCATGTGAGACGTCACTTTGTCGTCAACGTTAGTCATATTTACTTGAAAATGCGAAGAAAAAAAAACTTAAATAATTTATCTATCTGTCTAGATCAAAATTCAAAAATGATAAAATTACATGGTCAATCAAAATGAGGATACGAACGAGAAAAGTAAATGTGTCCTACCTGAAGAATACATAATTTCAGTGTAATGTTCATCACTTGTCTGCTGTTTTATCCTGGTTTCGCGTACAAGTCCATCCTCTGCATTCAAGGCTATATCCCCATGATTCGTATCATTTAGCGTCACGGCATCAAATATGTATTTTGTAAACCTGTCGGCCTACAAATCATGTACTTCGCGTTGTGAATTTTATCTTAAGTCATTTTTTAAAACTTTGAATAAAAAGTCCTGATATAGTTTTACCGTTTATTAACATACGAAAGTTACATGTTGGTTATAGCAGTATGAGAATGAATCTAACATACAAAATCATGCGCACAGTATATATTAGGAGTCTGGGATATTTCACAATCAGGTGGAAATCGCCATCGAAATTCATGACTAAATTGGAATTCAGACGTATAAACAAAGTTGCCTAAACTTAGAACAAATCCTCGCCATTTCGTCTATTGCACCCAGACCTGTGACAGGCGAACCACTATAGCTTCTATTGCTGTCAAGTGACCCAAGAACACCTCGTATTGACAGACATAGGGTTACACACTGGCGGGAATGACAATCATTTCTATTACATCAATTTAGCACGTGATCGTAAAGTTAACGTTTGAAATTAGAGTTATCTTCTCCTAGACGATTGGAAATATCCCATAAACAAAATAAATGGAAATTAATTAAAAATCAAAGTACTCAATTTGCATAATTATTGTGGGGGAGAGGCCATATGGTTACAGATGTCTTAAGAAGTGTTGTTATTTTTGGTTCCACTTCGAAGTCAAATTTTTGACGCGTTTTTGACGTCTTTTCGGACTTAGTCAGAAATGCACATTTTTGCACTATTTCTTTAAATAACTCAATAAGTGTATGATTTTACACACTCATTTACTGCATATTTATCATATTTAACTTACTTAATGCTTTGATATGTATTTTAGGCTTAAATTCTATTTTTTTGATTTTTTATGAATTTTTTTCTTATGTAAAAAGGAAGGGGGGGGTGATTTTCATACATTTTCTGCTTCTTTTCTATAACCACTCTTCAGATTGTCATGACATTTTGTAGATATGAGGTACTCATGCATGGTACCCTACAAGTGAAAGAATTTTGTCAAGATATCGACTTTTAGATTTTTAAGGAATATTTTTTAAGATTGTACATAGGTATAATGTATGTTTTCCATGCCCAATGGATCCATGGGGATTGGCTTCAAACCCCGACGGGATCCCGACAAAAATTTTTTTCCCTTTTTAGCTCACCTGAGCCAACGGCTCAAGTGAGCTATTGTCATAGTGTTGCGTCTGTCGTCCGTCGTCCGTCGTCGTCGTCGTCGTCGTCTGTCGTCCGTCGTCCATCGTCGTCGTAAACTTTTCACATTTTAAACTTCTTCTCCAGAATAGCTGAAGGGATTTTGATGAAACTTGGTAGGTATGAAGTACTCATTGTCCCCTACAAGTGTTGTTGTTTTTGTCCGGATCCGTCAACAGGTGGCGCCACCACAGCCAATAGTAGGTCACGGGGGGTACCCTCCTATGACAAACTTCTTCTTCAGAACCGAAGCATGTATCGACAAACCGAAAGCATCAGGATGATCTAGAGAGATGTCTTAAGAAGTGTTGTTATTTTTGGTTCCACTTCGTCAAATTTTTGACGCGTTTTTGACGTCTTTTCGGACTTAGTCAGAAATGCACATTTTTGCACTATTTCTTTAAATAACTCAATAAGTGTATGATTTTACACACTCATTTACTGCATATTTATCATATTTAACTTACTTAATGCTTTGATATGTATTTTAGGCTTAAATTTTATTTTTTTGATTTTTTATGAATTTTTTTCTTATGTAAAAAGGAAGGGGGGGGGGTGATTTTCATACATTTTCTGCTTCTTTTCTATAACCACTCTTCAGATTGTCATGACATTTTGTAGATATGAGGTACTCATGCATGGTACCCTACAAGTGAAAGAATTTTGTCAAGATATCCACTTTTAGATTTTTAAGGAATATTTTTGGCCTAGGACATCTTTGGCACACATAAAAACGAAAGAAAAAAGGGGATCATGCATACCTTTTCTGCAAAATTCACTTGTTTAATGACCCCTCCTTCCGAATTGAAAATTTGCTAATTTTTATATATTTTCAAATCGATCTATTGATTACATAAAAGGCAAAATCATGTTCAAAACTCAATTTCTACAGACAGCAGGGAATCATACATTGATTTAATGTGCTATTTTTAAATTTTCAATGGTTATGACCAATGAGGTGACACCTTTTATTCAGCCCGGTTCACCAGTCAAAAGGGAAGGGATTCCCTGCTTAAATGATTAACTGTAGTTACACCTTCTAGGTCAGAGACAACCAAATCATTTTCCATAGGCCGTAATGTTAACGAAATGCCTTATAACGTCTATACTAACATTGCTGGCCATGCATGTTATATACCGATTTAGTCATTGATTCAAGCTTTATACGAAACTAAATTAAAAAATATAGCATGACCTGCTCTTTTTCGCACTATTTGCGTCACAAGGTACCCCGCAGAGAATTTTCAAATTTTCCCGCGCCCGTCCCCTTTAGCGGATCAGGAGCTAGGGCAATATCCGGGTATCGACATTTTAATTGCACTTATTTTTTACCTATATATATCATATTCAAACAATATACCAAAAGAAAATAGAATTGATAGCCAATCACATCTTCTGTCACATTTAAAATAACAGGCCCCCTCACTCTACAGGTTTTCCTCCGATCAGAGCCGGCCTTTTAGTGGTCTCTGACCTATAACTGTAACTGTAAACAAAGTCGCTGTACTTTAGATTTGATCCGTTTAATTCCTCCGCAACCCTCTACTCGTACTGCGATACATTTCAGGAGATACAGTGCAAACGGAATAGATTTTTATTTAATGTGCATTATACTTGGAACACTTTCATAATGGTTATCATTCATGTACTTGGAACACTTGCATATACTTGTTATCATGTATAAAGTTTGCTCGAATTTCCTCTGTCTTAGACTCTCTTAGATGAAGTAATTTACGGACTGATTTCTTGAAGAAACGTCGAATGAGTAATCTCTTCCTCTGGATCATGAGGTTTGATACACCGTACACTGCTTTTTGGAAAACAAATTGGCCCAATTTCTGCACAATTCACTTGAATTGATAAATATTGGATTAAAACGATTTTAACTGTACGTTTCATGTATTTGAGATGAAATCAATACTATTCAAAAGCATTCTTAGATTTCAGTATACTTTAATATGAATAAAGGCAAAACCGAAAAATCTTTGTTTTTTATGCCCCTGGAATAAAAGATTCGGGAGCATATAGTTTTTGGCCTGTCCGTCTGTCTGTTTGTCTGTCTGTTTTCCGAAAAACTTTAACATTGGGCATAACTTTGAATGGAAGCTGGTGATAGTCTTAGAGGTTTCATATTTCACATGTGTATTCCTTGTGACAATACCTTTCCATTGATACCAAAATTTTGACCTCGTGACCATAACCTTGACCTTTGACGTACTTTTCAAAAACTTAAACATTGCGCATAACATTTGATTGGTTAGTGATAGGGCTTTCATATTTTACATGTGTATTCCTTGTGACAAGATATTTCCATAGATACCAATATTACGCTGACCCTGACCTCTCACATACTTAACAGAAAATGGCGTTTATACTAACAAAGATGCCGCCGGGGGCATTCTCGTTTCACAAACACAGCCTGTCAGGCTTTATAATTTCTGGCATGCTAGCTATCAATAATGAAAGGTATGGTCGTTCAGTTTTAAATAAACTTAATTTATGAAATCATTTCATTGTTTTATTCTTTTTCTGCTGCGCATTAAAGTGGGATTTTACAATATGATTTTATTTTTGATGTTGCATAATTGAACTATACTAGTTGGGCATATGACTTAAAAAAAGTTATTGTTTTGAAATGTGACTATTTTTTTAAAGGTTGTCTGAAAAAAAAACTTCTCTGCATCCGGCAAAAATCTTTTTAGAAAGGTTGTGGGCTAAAATCCCGGTACTGGCACTATCAGTATTCAATAGCAGTATGTCAATTAGAGCGTGCATGGGTATCAGGTGAGCGTTGTGCCCCCTGGGGCTCTTGTTTTTCATATTTTGACCGGCTATCGCAGCAATCAAGTATGACATCACAAAGACGTCACAGTTAAAGGCACTTCCGAAATGAGCTTTTCCTGAAACGTAATTTCGCGGACAAATCTGTCTCCAGTGAGAGAAAAGGAGATCTCAAGGAAGACATGCGATCACTTAAGTTTGAGATGAAATAAAGGGAACACACAGAATGATCATATTGCTGCATTGAAACATATAGGACAAAACTTTCTGTGAAAAATCTTCCCATAGTCCCTTTGTATTAACGAGAATTATTTAGGATGGCGGCACTTAAATGTATAATAAAAGTGAGTATTTTTATAAGTTTTGAGAAGTCGTAATGATCTGGTTAATTCTGCGCGTGTTAAATTTCTCTGGATTTGTCTTTTGACTTGTAGTACTGGTGGGGGTTTTATATTTGAAATATTCATAGTATTTACAATGTACTAAAGAAGGATTTCTTGCTCGTTGTTTCGTGTTTAGCTAGCAAACAGCTGATGTTTACTCCTCCCGGTCACATGGCCCCACCTCTAACTTGCTAGGGGTCCGTCGATGCTCAATTTGGTGCTCTGTTGTGAGTGCTGTTGAGATTGTCGTCAGGATCGTCTTTGACTCATTAGGAAGGATATTAAAAGAACCCAATCAGCAGTATTTTTTTAAGCAAACGTTATCTGGGCAAGACATAGATTTCAAAGATATGATAGCATTCATTTTCCTGGTTTCCATTATAAAAAGATTGAATATTAATATTATCCTGATGGGACAACACACCTTTACTAGTAAGCTTTCCGCGGCGCTTAAGCTTAATATTTTCCCTTATCTGTGTCAGAAGTGAAGCATAGTATATGATTTTCATTGTTTGTCCTTTTTGGAGATAATCTGTCGGCAGAATACCTTCTGCAACCCAGAAAACCCAGGCTTACAACATATCAATCAGTCCTCGAAATTGGAATAAAGCTTTAAAAGCAAAGACACGGCTAATGAAACCTAGATCATGGAGTTTTCGTGAAATATTTCTTTTTCATACATGAGTAAAGCTCTCTAAATATGATTTACTACATCGACTCCTTGATATAGGACGCATCTGAAATTCTATTCCATGTTGTCCAACCTATCTAAAAAAACGAAAAATCAGCATTTTGGCACTTTCTAGAGAGGACCATATTACCCCCATATAGATCTAACCCCAAACCTTAGTTTTGTACATAAGAAACACATATCAGATCCCCCTTTCCAGAATGATCAGTGACATTCTGGATTTTTATTGAATGGCTGTCATTACCACCAAACAAGACATACTTACCTGATATGTACATCAATGACAAATATGGATAATGACCATATCCCTGTATACAGCACAAAATCGATAATTCAGAAAATCAGAAACGGAAGGCATACAAAATCAGGATAAAACAGGAACCAAAGCAAACAAACAAAAACCTCCACCATATGAAAAGAAGCGAACTCCCGATATGGAAGTGAGACCAGGTGCCCAGGAAGAGTAAGCATCTCCTGCTTGCATGCAACAGCCGTCGCTTCAATTAGGCAGAACTGTCACATCATCCATCATTCTGGAGAGTGGGACATCATAGTGTATGACAAGTTCCCAATATCGATAGAACTTCCTCAGTGACGATGTATATGTACATCGAGACAATCGACAAGTTTCCATGGAGTTGTTGCGACGGGTGTTGCATGCTACAAAGAGACGCTAACTTTTCCCGGGCACCTGATCTCACTTCGGAATGTTATTAATTCCGAGGTTCGCAACCCTTCCAATGTGAATTCTAATGATTTTGCTTTGTCTTCTCGACTATGAGACAGTAAAACAGATTAGGTAATTGTTTGGTGTTTATATAACACTTTAAAACACATACACATAATACGGAAGTGTTCCAACTCTATACCTTCATGAAGAAAATTCCAAACCGTTTTTTTCTGCACCGGACACGTGTTTCGAATATTAAATTCTCATCAGTAATGCTTCCAGCGGAGCCACCAAAATTCATTTTAGTAACCATACCTTTTCTATATACATACATGTATATATGTATATAGAAAAGGTAAGGTTACACATGAAATTAATTTGCTTATCCGCAGTATATTTTTTCTAATTCGTGTATTCAATAATGCTATTCTCTTTTCAGTACCAAAGAGGAGGCGGAGAAAAAGAACAGTAAACAATAAATTCGCACAGAAGCATATCACAAGCTATCTGGCTATTGGTGGGCGCGAACCAAAGTTTGCTGAAATGGAGAAGATAACTACAAAAGTCATGAGGGATCATAGAGGATGGAAGAAAGAAATGTATGAAAAGCGTGATTTTACTCAGACATTCATTGCTTCTGAAAATGAACTAATTCTGATAGACATGATCGATAAAACTGTAAGGGAAGCTATTGATAACACTGGCACTTGCGATGTGTCTGGAAGCTCAAAATGTAAGAAAAAGATATCGTCAAATCCCATGAAATATTTACAATATTATCATTGTGACTTTAATGCACTAGAATATTTAGGGGAAATTAACATTACATTGGTTAATATGAAATGGTCCAGGTCTAACAAAGAATGGACGTGTACGTATTCAGAGAACTGGGAATATACTCTCGGAGCTGGAGAAACCGGAAGCTCAAATGATAATGATAGATATGATATAAACCATTTACACACAGCAAAGATTTTTGGAGAGGCGCCATGTGAATAGGACCGATTATGAAGTGAATATAATTATCAATACATTATAAACTTAAATTACAATAATAAAAAAAAACATTAATTCAGTTATTACAGTAAATGTAGAATTTACTCCGTTCTGTAAAAATATGATTACATGTGTGTTTTAGAATGCATTTAACAGTTTAACAAAAAACATGGATAATCATAAATTGAATAACAAATACAAGGAATCAAAAACTGTAAATACTTCGCATGGATCATATGTAAGATGCTCTATATCATTTATGACATTTAGTTTATTTCTTCGTGTATTTTAAGCTACATCGGGACATTTTGAAATTGATGTTGCTTTGAGGACTTTATATGGTATCAAATATACAGAATCAGAGTCAGAAATAATTTATTTCAGTATCACATATCAAAGGACCTGTAACGTTAAGAGTCGTGATCTGCCCAATTTTTACTTGCGATACCAGCTCAACCAGTATTATCTAAAATGTGTCATGTACGTGAAAACATTTCATTTCAAGTATCTTTAAGCAAACACAGTAGATGTATTGACATAATTATGAGAAATAACCTATATTTTTACGTAGAAGTGAGGGTAGGGGTCCTTTTTATGATATAAATAATACGAGTGAAATGTCGAAAATTTTTGTTGATCTAAATGTCAAAATGAACAACAATGAGAAGATCAAATAAGAAATATTGCTAAAACATGATTTTCTCCAAATATTACATTCCGGATTTATCAGACCGTAAACACGTGGCCAGAGATATATAATCGAACTTTCACTCTCACTTATATTGAACAATTAACCACGCCGCCGTTATAAAAATAAGTTGAATAAGCTTTTTAGCTCACCTGAGCCAAAGGCTCAAGTGAGCTATTGTCATAGTGTGGCGTCCGGCGTCCGTCGTCCGTCGTCCGTCGTCCGTCGTCCGTCCGTCGTAAACTTTTAACATTTTCAACTTCTTCTCAAGAACGGCTGAAGGGATTTTGATGAAACTTGGTATGCATGAAGTACTAAAGGTCCTCTACCAAGTTTGTTCATTTCGGCTCGATCCCTTCAGGGGTGGATCCAGGGCGGGGTCAAATAGGCCCCGGAGGGTACCCCTCTTCAAAAATCTTCTTCTCCAGTTCCACTGAATGGATTGAAAAACTAATTGTATCTATGTGATCTAGAAGGATGTATGATTCAAGTTTGTTCATTTCGTTAAAATCCGACAACTAATTTTTGACGCGTTTTTGACGTCTTTTCGGACTTAGTCAGAAATGCACATTTTTGCACTTTTTCTTTAAATAACTCAATAAGTGTATGATTTTACACACTCATTTACTACATATTTATCATATTTAACTTACTTAATGCTTTGATATGTATTTTATGCTTAAATTTTATTTTTTTGATTTTTTATGAATTTTTTTCTTATGTAAAAAGGAAGGGGGGGGGTGATTTTCATACATTTTCTGCTTCTTTTCTATAACCACTCTTCAGATTGTCATGACAATTTGTAGGTATGAGGTACTCATGCATGGTACCCTACAAGTGAAAGAATTTTGTCCAGATATCCACTTTTGGATTTTTAAGGAATATTTTTTAAGATTGTACATAGGTATAATGTATGTTTTCCATGCCCAATGGACCCATGGGGAGTGGCTTCAAACCCCGGCGGGACCCCAACAAAATTTTTTCCCCTTTTTATTAGCTCACCTGAGCCAAAGGCTCAAGTGAGCTATTGTCATAGTGTGGCGTCCGGCGTCCGTCGTCCGTCGTCCGTCGTCCGTCGTCCGTCCGTCGTAAACTTTTAACATTTTCAACTTCTTCTCAAGAACGGCTGAAGGGATTTTGATGAAACTTGGTATGCATGAAGTACTAAAGGTCCTCTACCAAGTTTGTTCATTTCGGCTCGATCCCTTCAGGGGTGGATCCAGGGCGGGGTCAAATAGGCCCCGGAGGGTACCCCTCTTCAAAAATCTTCTTCTCCAGTTCCACTGAATGGATTGAAAAACTAATTGTATCTATGTGATCTAGAAGGATGTATGATTCAAGTTTGTTCATTTCGTTAAAATCCGACAACTAATTTTTGACGCGTTTTTGACGTCTTTTCGGACTTAGTCAGAAATGCACATTTTTGCACTTTTTCTTTAAATATCTCAATAAGTGTATGATTTTACACACTCATTTACTACATATTTATCATATTTAACTTACTTAATGCTTTGATATGTATTTTATGCTTAAATTTTATTTTTTTGATTTTTTATGAATTTTTTTCTTATGTAAAAAGGAAGGGGGGGGGGTGATTTTCATACATTTTCTGCTTCTTTTCTATAACCACTCTTCAGATTGTCATGACAATTTGTAGGTATGAGGTACTCATGCATGGTACCCTACAAGTGAAAGAATTTTGTCCAGATATCCACTTTTGGATTTTTAAGGAATATTTTTTAAGATTGTACATAGGTATAATGTATGTTTTCCATGCCCAATGGACCCATGGGGAGTGGCTTCAAACCCCGGCGGGACCCCAACAAAATTTTTTCCCCTTTTTATTAGCTCACCTGAGCCAAAGGCTCAAGTGAGCTATTGTCATAGTGTGGCGTCCGTCGTCCGTCGTCCGTCGTCCGTCGTCCGTCGTCCGTCCGTCGTAAACTTTTAACATTTTCAACTTCTTCTCAAGAACGGCTGAAGGGATTTTGATGAAACTTGGTATGCATGAAGTACTAAAGGTCCTCTACCAAGTTTGTTCATTTCGGCTCGATCCCTTCAGGGGTGGATCCAGGGCGGGGTCAAATAGGCCCCGGAGGGTACCCCTCTTCAAAAATCTTCTTCTCCAGTTCCACTGAATGGATTGAAAAACTAATTGTATCTATGTGATCTAGAAGGATGTATGATTCAAGTTTGTTCATTTCGTTAAAATCCGACAACTAATTTTTGACGCGTTTTTGACGTCTTTTCGGACTTAGTCAGAAATGCACATTTTTGCACTTTTTCTTTAAATAACTCAATAAGTGTATGATTTTACACACTCATTTACTACATATTTATCATATTTAACTTACTTAATGCTTTGATATGTATTTTATGCTTAAATTTTATTTTTTTGATTTTTTATGAATTTTTTTCTTATGTAAAAAGGAAGGGGGGGGGGTGATTTTCATACATTTTCTGCTTCTTTTCTATAACCACTCTTCAGATTGTCATGACAATTTGTAGGTATGAGGTACTCATGCATGGTACCCTACAAGTGAAAGAATTTTGTCCAGATATCCACTTTTGGATTTTTAAGGAATATTTTTTAAGATTGTACATAGGTATAATGTATGTTTTCCATGCCCAATGGACCCATGGGGAGTGGCTTCAAACCCCGGCGGGACCCCAACAAAATTTTTTCCCCTTTTTATTAGCTCACCTGAGCCAAAGGCTCAAGTGAGCTATTGTCATAGTGTGGCGTCCGGCGTCCGTCGTCCGTCGTCCGTCGTCCGTCGTCCGTCCGTCGTAAACTTTTAACATTTTCAACTTCTTCTCAAGAACGGCTGAAGGGATTTTGATGAAACTTGGTATGCATGAAGTACTAAAGGTCCTCTACCAAGTTTGTTCATTTCGGCTCGATCCCTTCAGGGGTGGATCCAGGGCGGGGTCAAATAGGCCCCGGAGGGTACCCCTCTTCAAAAATCTTCTTCTCCAGTTCCACTGAATGGATTGAAAAACTAATTGTATCTATGTGATCTAGAAGGATGTATGATTCAAGTTTGTTCATTTCGTTAAAATCCGACAACTAATTTTTGACGCGTTTTTGACGTCTTTTCGGACTTAGTCAGAAATGCACATTTTTGCACTTTTTCTTTAAATAACTCAATAAGTGTATGATTTTACACACTCATTTACTACATATTTATCATATTTAACTTACTTAATGCTTTGATATGTATTTTATGCTTAAATTTTATTTTTTTGATTTTTTATGAATTTTTTTCTTATGTAAAAAGGAAGGGGGGGGGTGATTTTCATACATTTTCTGCTTCTTTTCTATAACCACTCTTCAGATTGTCATGACAATTTGTAGGTATGAGGTACTCATGCATGGTACCCTACAAGTGAAAGAATTTTGTCCAGATATCCACTTTTGGATTTTTAAGGAATATTTTTTAAGATTGTACATAGGTATAATGTATGTTTTCCATGCCCAATGGACCCATGGGGAGTGGCTTCAAACCCCGGCGGGACCCCAACAAAATTTTTTCCCCTTTTTATTAGCTCACCTGAGCCAAAGGCTCAAGTGAGCTATTGTCATAGTGTGGCGTCCGGCGTCCGTCGTCCGTCGTCCGTCGTCCGTCGTCCGTCCGTCGTAAACTTTTAACATTTTCAACTTCTTCTCAAGAACGGCTGAAGGGATTTTGATGAAACTTGGTATGCATGAAGTACTAAAGGTCCTCTACCAAGTTTGTTCATTTCGGCTCGATCCCTTCAGGGGTGGATCCAGGGCGGGGTCAAATAGGCCCCGGAGGGTACCCCTCTTCAAAAATCTTCTTCTCCAGTTCCACTGAATGGATTGAAAAACTAATTGTATCTATGTGATCTAGAAGGATGTATGATTCAAGTTTGTTCATTTCGTTAAAATCCGACAACTAATTTTTGACGCGTTTTTGACGTCTTTTCGGACTTAGTCAGAAATGCACATTTTTGCACTTTTTCTTTAAATAACTCAATAAGTGTATGATTTTACACACTCATTTACTACATATTTATCATATTTAACTTACTTAATGCTTTGATATGTATTTTATGCTTAAATTTTATTTTTTTGATTTTTTATGAATTTTTTTCTTATGTAAAAAGGAAGGGGGGGGGGGTGATTTTCATACATTTTCTGCTTCTTTTCTATAACCACTCTTCAGATTGTCATGACAATTTGTAGGTATGAGGTACTCATGCATGGTACCCTACAAGTGAAAGAATTTTGTCCAGATATCCACTTTTGGATTTTTAAGGAATATTTTTTAAGATTGTACATAGGTATAATGTATGTTTTCCATGCCCAATGGACCCATGGGGAGTGGCTTCAAACCCCGGCGGGACCCCAACAAAATTTTTTCCCCTTTTTATTAGCTCACCTGAGCCAAAGGCTCAAGTGAGCTATTGTCATAGTGTGGCGTCCGGCGTCCGTCGTCCGTCGTCCGTCGTCCGTCGTCCGTCCGTCGTAAACTTTTAACATTTTCAACTTCTTCTCAAGAACGGCTGAAGGGATTTTGATGAAACTTGGTATGCATGAAGTACTAAAGGTCCTCTACCAAGTTTGTTCATTTCGGCTCGATCCCTTCAGGGGTGGATCCAGGGCGGGGTCAAATAGGCCCCGGAGGGTACCCCTCTTCAAAAATCTTCTTCTCCAGTTCCACTGAATGGATTGAAAAACTAATTGTATCTATGTGATCTAGAAGGATGTATGATTCAAGTTTGTTCATTTCGTTAAAATCCGACAACTAATTTTTGACGCGTTTTTGACGTCTTTTCGGACTTAGTCAGAAATGCACATTTTTGCACTTTTTCTTTAAATAACTCAATAAGTGTATGATTTTACACACTCATTTACTACATATTTATCATATTTAACTTACTTAATGCTTTGATATGTATTTTATGCTTAAATTTTATTTTTTTGATTTTTTATGAATTTTTTTCTTATGTAAAAAGGAAGGGGGGGGGTGATTTTCATACATTTTCTGCTTCTTTTCTATAACCACTCTTCAGATTGTCATGACAATTTGTAGGTATGAGGTACTCATGCATGGTACCCTACAAGTGAAAGAATTTTGTCCAGATATCCACTTTTGGATTTTTAAGGAATATTTTTTAAGATTGTACATAGGTATAATGTATGTTTTCCATGCCCAATGGACCCATGGGGAGTGGCTTCAAACCCCGGCGGGACCCCAACAAAATTTTTTCCCCTTTTTATTAGCTCACCTGAGCCAAAGGCTCAAGTGAGCTATTGTCATAGTGTGGCGTCCGGCGTCCGTCGTCCGTCGTCCGTCGTCCGTCGTCCGTCGTCCGTCCGTCGTAAACTTTTAACATTTTCAACTTCTTCTCAAGAACGGCTGAAGGGATTTTGATGAAACTTGGTATGCATGAAGTACTAAAGGTCCTCTACCAAGTTTGTTCATTTCGGCTCGATCCCTTCAGGGGTGGATCCAGGGCGGGGTCAAATAGGCCCCGGAGGGTACCCCTCTTCAAAAATCTTCTTCTCCAGTTCCACTGAATGGATTGAAAAACTAATTGTATCTATGTGATCTAGAAGGATGTATGATTCAAGTTTGTTCATTTCGTTAAAATCCGACAACTAATTTTTGACGCGTTTTTGACGTCTTTTCGGACTTAGTCAGAAATGCACATTTTTGCACTTTTTCTTTAAATAACTCAATAAGTGTATGATTTTACACACTCATTTACTACATATTTATCATATTTAACTTACTTAATGCTTTGATATGTATTTTATGCTTAAATTTTATTTTTTTGATTTTTTATGAATTTTTTTCTTATGTAAAAAGGAAGGGGGGGGGGGGTGATTTTCATACATTTTCTGCTTCTTTTCTATAACCACTCTTCAGATTGTCATGACAATTTGTAGGTATGAGGTACTCATGCATGGTACCCTACAAGTGAAAGAATTTTGTCCAGATATCCACTTTTGGATTTTTAAGGAATATTTTTTAAGATTGTACATAGGTATAATGTATGTTTTCTTACCAAAAAAGAAAAGAAATTCTCAAATCGCACCGGGTTATACACATTGATACTACTTTTGAATGAAGAAATTTTATTTGAATCACAAAAAAAAAAAATGCCGTAAAGATTAAAAGTACACAACTTTTTAAATATTTTTTCAAAGCCATGCACCTGGTTCCGGACCGGAATTATTCGAATTTTATGATCTGAGGACCCATTTTCACACGTATTCTTCCACACATGTAGATGTCTCACACACTTTAAAACTATATTCAAAATTTTATTTCATCTATCTAGTAAACAATCACGGGAAGACAATTGAAGATAAACATTGTGTGTATTTTCCACCAATTGTTGAAAATAATAAGAAAATAATCGGAACTATTTGACAGGACAATGACCTAGATATGCATTAATTCATCTTCGTCCCCAAGGCGCATCGTATTCCGCTATGCGCTTCATTGCAATACAAACCGCAAAGCAGTACTGCGATATATTTCAGGAGATACAGTGCAAACGGAATAGATTTTTATACTTGGAACACTTTCATAATCTGTATCTGTATGGGTACGTTGAATTACCAATACTGGCTTGTGATCAACGGAATGAGAGAGCGCATAAACTTACTTAATCGCGCTTCAGGCTGAATCTAAAGCCTTCCACAGTCCTTGACAGCACTTGATGGTTATCCAGTTCGTTCCACTCTGTGACTGTACGTATGAAGAATGAGTTCTTCCTGATGACGGAATTACATGTAGGTATGTTAAAGCAGCGAGTATGGTTTGAGCTATGAACAACGTTCATAATGGTTATCATTCATGTACTTGGAACACTTGCATATACTTGTTATCATGTATAAAGTTTGCTCGAATTTCCTCTGTCTTAGACTCTCTTAGATGAAGTAATTTACGGACTGATTTCTTGAAGAAACGTCTAATGAGTAATCTCTTCCTCTGGATTTTGAGAATGCATAGGACATTTAATATCTGAAATTCTTGAAAATAAATAATTCCGTTCAGAGTTCCTGAAATCTTCCAATGAAATGTTGGACCACAGAAGCTGTTGTTTTAATAGAGAAAATAAATTATTATTCACAACCTTAAGCCACTGTGTTCGTCATCTTGTATGTATAATATTTCTAAGAGGAACACAGAGGCCTGAGGTTGTGAATAATAAAACATTTTCTCTCATAAAACGACAGGATCCTGTGTTAAGACATTTGGGAATTTTTATCTGTTCAAATAATAGATACATAATGAGTTTTTATCAGACCAAATAACTTCTTGTCGGCAAATCCAATGCAACCGATACATTTCATGAACTCTCTGTGCTAACAACTTGCCCGTGTAACAGACCTATGATGAGGTAAAACAATTAGTTAACAGTAAATAACGATGTCGTAGGTCTGCTAGTTGGACAAGCTTAACAATTTCATGGGCCTTTTAATTTGTTTCAAACTGCGAAACCTTAGAGAAACCACTTGAGTTGTTGAACAGCGTATGCTGAAATGCGACGCTCCTTCTCGCCTGTTGAAATATGCATAGGCAAGAAGCGTCGCATTTCAGCATATTTACTTAAAATTATTTGTTCAAGTGGCTTCACTGGGTCATGAGGTTTGATACAACATACACTGCTTTTTTGGAAAACAAACAAACTGGCACAATTTCTGCACAACTCACTTGAATTGATGAATATTGGATCAAAACGATTTTAACTGTACGTTTCATGTATTTGAGATGAAATCAATACTATTCAAAAGCATAATTCATAGATTTCAGTGAATAAAGGCAAACCCGAAAAATCTTAGTTTTTTATGCCCCTGGAATAAAAGATTCGGGAGCATAAAGTTTTTGGCCTGTCCGTCTGTCTGTTTGTCTGTCTGTTTTCCAAAAAACTTTAACATTGGGCATAACTTTTGAATGGAAGCTGGTGATAGAGGTTTCATATTTCACATGTGTATTTACCAAAATTTTTGACCTCATGACCATAACCTTGACCTTTCACGTACTTCTCAAAAACTTTAACATTGGGCATAACTATTGAATGGTTATAGTGATAGGGCTTTCATATTGTACATGTGTATTCCTTGTGACAAGATCTTTCCATTGATACCAATATTACGCTGACCAAGACCTCTCACATACTTAACAGAAAATGGTGTTTATACTAACAAAGATGCCGCCGGGGGCATTCTCGTTTCACAAACACAGGCTTTATAATTTCTGGCATGCTAGCTATCAATAATGAAAGGTTTTGTGTTCAATTTTAAATAAACTTAATTTGTGAAATCATTTCATTGTTTTATTCTTTTTCTGCTGCACATTTATGTGGAATTTTACAATATGATTTTATTTTTGATGTTGCATAATTGAACTATACTAGCTGGGCATATGACATTGGACCACTTTATCCGTTTTTTTTTTCAAATCAGTAAAAAAGTTATTGTTTTGAAATGTGACTATTTTTTTCTTTTTTGTACCTTTAAAGGTTGTCTGAAAAAAAAAACACTTCTCTGCATCCGGCAAAAATCTTTTTAGAAAGGTTGTGGGCTAAAATCCTGGTACTGGCACTATCAGTATTCAATGTCAGTATGTCAGTTAGAGCGTGCATGGGTATCAGGTGAGCGTTGTGCCCCCTGGGGCTCTTGTTTCAGTATGTAAAATCATATTTGATTAACATTTACCATAATTACGTTTTCTAAATAATTTGTGAATGTTACCGAGGAAGTTTTGAGCATTTTTCAAATATTGATTGGTTCTTCAGTAGTCAACGTTAATTGTTAACTTTAATTGCGAGGGTTTGTTGAATTGCCAATGCCCAAAAGTAAAAAAACAACAACGAATATTTTTGTTGAAAATTGATTAATTCGAAACTATCAATAACGAAGTTGATTATTTGCCGAAAGCGAATCCAATGCCAATTACTAATTCTCTGATTATTTCACATCTTTCCTTCACCTCTACCCGCCCAATCGCATTTTCGTAAATTGACTATTGTTCCCCCCTTTGGAACACAACTCAGCTTTTACAAAATTTGTATTATGAAAATACATCTTAGGTAGAAGTGATGTTGTTTTCCAAGGGGGGGGGACCATATTTTATGAAAACCTTTCCCATTCTCATTGATTTCTATACAAAATAAGCACATTTATACTCAAATATCTCTCTATTAGAGCAATTCTTAGAAAATCTTCAGATAATGAAGGAGTTTTATCTTTTAAAGTATTTCACCAACTTGATTAAAGAAATGAAGTACTTTGAAATTTTATTATTTTTGGGCAGATTTTACGCCTTATCGTTACAGGTCCTTTACATGTTATAATCACAATAAAATCAGTATATTATTTTACAATTTGATACCCAGCCATACTTGGCTTGTGAGTCAACATTCGCATGTATCATGTTATATAAGTTCACATTTTAAATTTATAATTTGTATTCTTTCACATTTTTTGTAATTATATATCCTTACAAGAAGACTGTCAAAAATTATGCAAGATGTGTATAAAGGCATAGAAGTGTTACATGTACAACTCTGCTACGAGAGCTGCTCCTTTGATATAAAAAAATCGTTGACAAATTTGGTGCACCAGACATGCAGGTTTCATAAAGGGAAACCTACTTCTCTGTCGGTTTCTTTGTCTGTGTAAAAGTTATTATAACTATGAATCCTAAAGGAGGACCAAAGAACTTGTAATTCTAGATCATAGGGTCAAATGGTGGTGACAATAAAAAGTTCTTTTTAAAGAGAACAAATGATTGCTTCACAATGAATTAACATTTTGAATGTGAAAACTCTGCCACATTCCATTCCAGAGCTTTGGAGATGTTTCAGTTTGTTAATAGGACAATCTCTCGGGTCGAAGTCACAATTTTTATTTTGATTTTGATTGATTTGTGTCTCATTATGAAAATTAAACACAAAATAAATCTCATAGCAACCCGTTTATATGGATTTTATAAAAAGGGCACGATTTCTGTGTTGTAATTTTAGAACAAGACATTCGAACATTTGAACTAGAACAACGTACAACATTAAAAATGAGCAATATATAGTGTTAGAACTCACCAATCGTTAATATTTAAAATAATGAAATAAATCAAAAAAAAGAAAAAAGAAAATGTAATTAATTACTGAACAGTTTAAAAATCAGTATCAATTTCCACCTTTTAGTAAGAATCGTAGAGGTCTAGGATATAAACGTAGATACAGAATAGGGTTAAATATTTAACAAATGTCTGCTTCATCAAATTATAAAAAATAATTCACTTTTAAAAGTAGCACAGTCATTTATCGTAAGCGAGATTAATCCAGAATTCCTTCACTGTAAAAGATTCATACTAGACTTCGAAACGACTTTTAGCTGTACCTAAACAAAAATATAATAAACAGAGGCAGGCATAGTCATTACTATAGTTCTCTGGAAAATGTACAAAAGCGTGTTGAACTATTACTGCATTTTTATCCTCATTTTACATCACTGTCAGATCTGCGCCAATCAACCATGAACCATCCACATAGCAGTGTCATTGACCTTTTTACGGCTGACTAAATTGATAATCATTATGAGAATAAAACATTTTGAGGGATTTGTTTCTCAAAATGAATAACAAAAAAATCTTAAAGCAACCCGTTTAGATATAGAAAGCATAAGATACCGGTGTTGCAATTTTAGAACAAGATCCAACGTTAAACGTTCAACATATAAAAAAAATGCGATATATAATTTTTACCAATCAATCACCGATATAATTTTCAAGAACAAATGAATTTAAAAGAAAATGTAATTTATTGCTGAACAGATAAATCAGGATGGGTTTTCCGACTTTTGGTAAGAACCTTAGATGTCCAGAGTGAGCCGTGTCGTTAGATTTAACAAACGTCGCAAAATCAAAAACAGATGTTTCTGTTCTGTCCCATCACTTTATTCTTTTAATGCCTACATGCAAAATCTAAAACCAAATTAGAAATCTACTTTTAAATGAAGCACAGTCATTTATTATGGAAGGTGTACATGTTAATTCGGAATTCCTTTAGTGCTTTACTAAAAAAGATTCATAGGAGACTCCGAAGGGAATTTCAGCAGTACCTTAACAAAGTAAAATATAATTAGACAAGGCAGGTATAGTCATTACTATAGTTCTCTAGAAAATGTGCATCTACCTGCATCGGATCTGCGGTCAGCCACCACGAACATTCTACATGGCAAAAGTGCCTTGTGTCATCTATTTGACAAATGTATCATGTGTCATCTACATGGCAAATGAGCCTTGTGTCATCTACATGGCAAAATTGTCATTTGTCATCTACATGGCAAAAGTGTCATGTGTCATCTACATAAAAAGTACCTCGTGTCATTGGCAAAAAGAAGGGAGGAGATCTCCAACAAGACCCCGTTCAGCATCAACAGTAAAACACCAAAACACCCGATGCAAAAACACAAAAGACGAGTACAGAACGAGACGGAAAAGAGACACACGACATGTAAACATCAAACACAAAAAACTACACATAAACCGACGAGACCAATGGGTAACCGGTGCCGACTTTGGACGGCCATCTGTCACGCAAGTAGCAAATGGTGTGGTTATCCTGGATTACGTGCGCACAACCCTCTCACTTCTCCAATTACCCAGAGGTCTCGAAGAACGTACAATTGTGGTGTAAAACAACCTCCTCACTGTAAGATGACATCACACAAACAAGACCGCGAAACGCAGAGGCCCCATAGACACAGATGAATATGTAAATGGATATAAAAAGAGGGCATGCGTAATACAGTCCGTGCTCTGCCGGCTGTAGCGAGCTCATGTATGTAATCACCCGAGGAGTCCGACTGACATTCAGAGAGGACAGGTGGTCGGGGCCCTGTCTTCTCTAAAGAGGTTTGGACAGGGCCCGTCATGGAGTCCCGTCGTCACAGTCAGTCAGAGTGCAAGTCTCAAGGATGCGCTTGTACAAGACTGTAGATTGGTCAAGTACCAAGCCTAGTGTCCGTCTGGTGACATTAGGATCATAATTATAACATCTTTCACCAAATTTATTTAAATAAGATACCTACTAGGACTCTTAGAAAACCGACGAGACCAATGGGTAACCGGTGCCGACTTTGGACGGCCATCTGTCACACAAGTAGCAAATGGTGTGGTTATCCTGGATTACGTGCGCACAACCCTCTCACTTCTCACTCTCACTTCACTTCTTAATTCTTCTCAAAAGTGTCATGTATAATCTACATGGCAAAAGTTTCATGTGTCATCTACACGGCAAAAGTGCCTTGCGTCATCTAAATGGCAAAAGTGACGTTTGTCATCTACATGTCAAATGTTCCTTGTGTCATTTACATGGCAAAATTGTCATTTTTCATCTACATGACAAAAGTGTCATGTTTCATCTACATGGCAAAAATGTCTTTGGGGTCCTTAGGCTACTTAAATTGATATTCTAATATGACTTGATTCTTTTTCCCTATTAAGACAACAGACGCGAGCCGGGCTCTATTCTCCAATATAGGCCCTATGGCAATAAGCCACGCCTACCCATTTTCTGAAACAGATAAACTGACAGGAACTGGTTTTTACAGGTCTAAGTTTGGTCATCATTAGAATAGAAATAAAAAATGACAAGCCGGGCTCTATTGTCTCATAATGCCCTCGCGTCCTCAGCCAATCACATTTATCACCTCGCCGCTCACGCGGCTCGGTCATAAATGTGATTGGCTGAGGACGCTCGGGCATTATGAGACAATAGAGCCCGGCTTGTCATTTTTTATTTCTTAAATAATTATAAAAATACGACAAGTCGGAGATCACGAACATAAAATAATAATGACGCTGCCGTGAATACAGCATGACAAACACACCCATAAGCCTAGAAAAAAAAGAACGAGAACATTTACCATATTCCCTAAAAACGAAAGGCAACGGAATATAAAATACTCATTTATACAGATCACCACCGAAAAATAGGAACCTATTATTACATATAGGTGAAGCCAACACAACAATTTAATGCGGCGCTTAACACATTTATGTATGGTTCAAATGATTTAAAATAAACAAGTAAGAAGTCAGCCATCTTAACGAATTGAAAACTTCAGCCAAGATGTTTCTTATTCTTTCAATGAGATACCAACGTACACCTAAAAGTAATGTCGTTTTTGTACGAGATGCTTGATGCAATATATATCCAACTTCTCGATCTTTTTCATTATATACAAAGGTGTTATTTTGTCAATGACTATCGTGATTATGCTTCATATTAAATTCAAAATGCACACATATAATTATGTTTTCATTTATTGAAATAAATAAAGAAAGAAATGGCAATAAATAAAAGTTTCTTATTCAAATACCCTAGCGAAAAGAAGCGTGAAATTTAAACAAGATTTCATGTTGTAACCGGATTATGTTTTATCCATTCAATCGGAGCGAACAATCTTGAGCGTTAAAAACTTGGCATGGATGCCGATAGTTCAATAACTCCAATCGATTTTATTGTTATTAAGGTAGAGGAAGAAGGCTGGTAATATGTAAACAATCGTTGCGAGGTCGTTGTACAGTGTGTCAAAGGAATACATATTATTTTATCTTAATGCTGCTAAAATGAAGAATTCGATGTGACGAAGCTAAACAAAACATGCCCGTATCCCCCAAGGTAAGCCGTATTTTTCACGATTAATATGTGATTTTTTTTTCGGCCCGGACAGGCTGGATTCCTTATTGGATGCACACGTGCGTAGGTGAGAATCGTTTTATAGATGACAGAGTTAGCAGGAGGAAGAAAATAGAAAAACGCATGCAATTTCATGTATGGTTGGGAAAGAATCTTTCAGATTTTAAAAGTATTGGACTGAAAAAAAAACATGAAAAATAACGTAAAGGTACACACAGACGTAGATGTCTTTGTCTCATTAAATCATGATAATCTTTTAAACCCTCTCTTAAAACCCTTGGTTTCTTTTCCCTTTTTTTAACACGTTGTTGTCCTTAAATTGATTGATAAAATCCAAATTTTGCTCGATTTATTTGTCCATATATTATCTGACTATTAAATAAAATATTCAATTATGGGCATGTATTTCAGCTACTTTTACTTTTTCTTATACAGTCACTTATCTTAATGATTTTAATTTCTCCCTTTATTCGTAAACTTTATTTGTAATTGTAAAAACTGTATTCATCAAATCTTCTTTATCATATAATTTATCTTTTATAATTTAACAGAAAAGAGTGAAGGTAAAGATAATTTTCCTGAAAATTGGTGAAATCAACACCATAGGGGAACAATTCCATGCTGATGTGTATATACAGGCGAGATGGAGAGAGCCAAAACTAGACAATTGTCAAGTAAGTCAAAAAAGAGGGTATTATATAATGTTTGTGGAAAGAACTTACTTCAGATCTATTTGTTTTATGTCAGGAGGATGTTCTCACTCAAAGTCAATAAAACAGTGCAAATGGTGTCCCCGGTCGTTTATTTTTCATAGACAACAGATACAAGGCATTTCTATATGTCGTGACTTAGGAGTACATAGGACCTCGTTGGCCATATAAGAAAAAATATATTTGTCCTTAGCACCCTGTCTGTAGACCAGCTCAAACCCACATTTTTGTAACATACGTGACTGTCGCCATTTAAGAATTTTACATTCAAGTCACTGAAAACAAAGTAAAACACTTTCAACCCAGAAAAACTTTATTTTCTCATTTTAGAGTGACATGTTGTACATCTTTTCAGATTAATGAATTTTCCATTTAAACCTTATAAGTTTGATTTCCATCACATTGAAAAATGTCGCCAATTTTCGATTTTTCAACATAATGAATATATAAAGTTATACTATGTTGACTAAAAAGATAGTTATAAATGATGAAACGACCATATGATAGAGAGGAAAGGTCTAATTTAACATGCATTGAACATTTTTTTGAGTAAACAGAAGTATGCTTGAAAAAAGTCAAGTTTTTCATAAAAAAAATTGATTGGTCATTTAAGAATGTAACATACGATACCTATCATAGTATTTCTCATGAACATGAAAGATGGTGCCTACACTCTTTTTATCCTTCTTTCCTAAAGTAAGAAGAGATTCAATCAAATGCAACGAGAAAGTATCATAGATTATGAAATAAATTGGAGATGAAAGTTGATATTTAACATACGTGATGTAACATACGTTGTCTGCCACTACAATCCATTGGTATAAAATTATTTTCTGATTATCAGTGATCACGTGGTAGGTCACATGGTTTGGGGAGATGTTCCTCCTTCATAATAAGCAAAAATGATACTGCTACGTAGAAGAAAGAATTGTGAAATTACTTTAACCCAGATTTTACCCAATTTAAATAGAGTCGGATATTTTATGTTGTACATATTATTGTGTATTTTAAGTTCGTAACATACGTTACATTTGGTAACAAATGTTACCATGTGCAATTCTTTCCGTTTTACAAATCAGTGCGAAGAACCGTCGGTTGTAAGTCCTGTATTCTATTAGATATCACCTAATAGAACCTAATTGCTAGAACCATACCAATAGAGCATAAGCATGTAAGACAATTTCATTCTATGCAATATTTGGCAAAATATGAGCATTTTGCTTCAAAGAATGAAGTAAAATGTGAAAGAATACATCTCACATGTAAGAAATTTCACTCAGAAATAACTTTTAGTGAATTTTCTATCATTACAGTTTGAACCGTTATGTTTGAATTCAAATTCTTTGATAATTAATGATACATCCATAATTGCACTGTATAATAAACGTAAAATTATGATTCTTCTTTTGGGAAACATACGTTACCATGTTTTTCTCATTAATTTGGAGACTTCTTTGGTCCACCACCAACCTCAAGTTAACTTAAACGGTTAAGAATTATCCAAGTTCGTTAATAAAGGAGGAAAATTGGGGTTTTGGTCCCATATGTTTTTATTGGATTAAAATTAGAATGAATATCTTTCATAAATTAAATTTGTATTTGCTAATGTTTAAATCTCCCCGGAAAAAATTCTTGAAATAAATACTTAGTTGAAATTGTGGTGCTAGAATATTGAAAAGGATCAAATCTTAAGAAGAAGCTGATAAAATGTCAAAAAGTATTCCAACTTCAAGCAACTCTAGAGTACTAAAGTCATCTGTAATTGATAATTTGAAACATACGTTACTTCTTATTAACTTCAAAAATATGCTTCAAAAATTAAAGAGAACTGTTAAAATTTCTTAAATCAAGTGTATTTGCATACATACATATATGAAACAGATATATAAATGGCTTTCCGGATATTAAATTGTCACAAATTAAAGATATTAATAATGAAACCTGGTCATTGTGTTTGCATATTTCTTTGATTTGGTCCCTTTTTTGTACCTGTAGCTCTTCTTCGTCAGAAAAGGGCAAAAATGAAGAAAGATGAACACAAATTCATTAATTTTGCAGAATAAAACTATATTTTGAAGAATCAGTGATGATAATGGAGAAATAACAGTAGGAAACATTTTTAAGCATTATAGTGACGCAATATGTAGGTAACACATGTTACATTGAGGTAAATTTTAAAAATACGGTCATCTTTTAAATTCATATTTTAGAAAAACGGAAAAAATAATGTTGAAAATATTTTGGGAATTAAACCCTCGGGTATGTATCTTTATTTCCCCAAGAGATTGAAATTTTATGAGGACACTCATGTAACCTCACTTTTCAGACCCTAATTGCACGGTTTTATTGACTTTGAGTGTTCTATGATGAGATCCAAATCCTTTTTATGCCCCCGGAATCAAAGATTCGGGGGCATATAGTTTTTGGCCTGTCCGTCTGTTTGTCTGTTTATCTGTTTGTCTGTTTGTCTGTTTGTCTGTTTGTCCGAAAAACTTTAACATTGGACATAACTTTTGAATGGGAAGTGATAGGGCTTTCATATTTCACATGTGTATTCCTTGTGACAAGACCTTTCCATTGATACCAAAATTTTTGACCTCGTGACCTTGACCTTGACCTTTGACCTACTTTGTCTGTTTGTCTGTTTGTCCGAAAAACTTTAACATTGGACATAACTTTTGAATGGGAAGTGATAGGGCTTTCATATTTCACATGTGTATTCCTTGTGACAAGACCTTTCCATTGATACCAAAATTTTTGACCTCGTGACCTTGACCTTGACCTTTGACCTACTTTTCAAAAACTTTAACATTGGGCATAACTTTTGAATGGTAAATGATAGGGCTTTCATATTTCACATGTGTATTCCTTGTGACAAGACCTTTCCATTGATACCAAAATTTTTGACCTCGTGACCTTGACCTTGACCTTTGACCTACTTTTCAAAAAACTTTAACATTGGGCATAACTTTTGAATGGTAAGTGATAGGGCTTTCATATTTCACATGTGTATTCCTTGTGACAAGACCTTTCCATTGATACCAAAATTTTTGACCTCGTGACCTTGACCTTGACCTTTGACCTACTTTTCAAAAACTTTAACATTGGGCATAACTTTTGAATGGTAAATGATAGGGCTTTCATATTTCACATGTGTATTCCTTGTGACAAGACCTTTCCATTGATACCAAAATTTTTGACCTCGTGACCTTGACCTTGACCTTTGACCTACTTTTCAAAAAACTTTAACATTGGGCATAACTTTTGAATGGTAAATGATAGGGCTTTCATATTTCACATGTGTATTCCTTGTGACAAGACCTTTCCATTGATACCAAAATTTTTGACCTCGTGACCTTGACCTTGACCTTTGACCTACTTTTCAAAAACTTTAACATTGGGCATAACTTTTGAATGGTAAATGATAGGGCTTTTATATTTCACATGTGTATTCCTTGTGACAAGACCTTTCCATTGATACCAAAATTTTTGACCTCGTGACCTTGACCTTGACCTTTGACCTACTTTTCAAAAAACTTTAACATTGGGCATAACTTTTGAATGGTAAGTGATAGGGCTTTCATATTTCACATGTGTATTCCTTGTGACAAGACCTTTCCATTGATACCAAAATTTTTGACCTCGTGACCTTGACCTTTGACCTACTTTTCAAAAAACTTTAACATTGGGCATAACTTTTGAATGGGAAGTGATAGGGCTTTCATATTTCACATGTGTATTCCTTGTGACAAGACCTTTCCATTGATACCAAAATTTTTGACCTCGTGACCTTGACTTTGACCTTTGACCTACTTTTCAAAAACTATAACATTGGGCATAACTTTTGAATGGTAAGTGATAGGGCTTTCATATTTCACATGTGTATTCCTTGTGACAAGACCTTTCCATTGATACCAAAAAATTTGACCTCGTGACCTTGACCTTTGACCTACTTTTCAAAAACTTTAACATTGGGCATAACTTTTGAATGGTAAGTGATAGGGCTTTCATATTTCGCATGCGTATTCCTTGTGACAAGACCTTTCCATTGATACCAAAATTTTTGATCTCGTGACCTTGACCTTTGAACTTTTAACCCAGCGACCTCCCATACATGTACTTAACAGAAAATAGTGTTCATACTAACAAAGATGCCACCGGGGGCATTCGTGTTTCACAAACACAGGCTTTATTTTTTAATTTTTCCCAGAAGAGAGGAATGAACTTACAATAAAAATGTAAAAATGGTATTTTCTAAGATATGGAATAGGCCATTTGTCGTATTATGATGGTATGGATTTTAACATCCCCCATCTCGCCCCTTTCTCCTGGTCTATATGAATTCAAGATTCCTTTGTGTATTTGATATGATGTCGCTACAGCTTACATTTATTTAAAATAAAATACATCGCGGATATGCAACGGGATATTTATGTAAGCCAGTGTATTTCTAAACGCTATTGAAATGCAGGAAAACCATTTTTAAAAAGTCAATTAAATTTTCAATTCATCAATCCTTTGTGTTACATGTTGTCTCGTTTACATGGAGTATTGTAACAGAGTTCAAGATGGAAAATCAACTGCAATTTAACAATGTTACTAAGTAATAATAAGTTGTAAGGTCTCTTTTGTTAATTTAAGCATCTCACAGACCTGAACTTGAGTGAATACTGGAACCCACTGCTCATCATTCAGAACCTTGTTGACCATACAAAACGTAAGAAATGGCAGGAGCTCAGCTTTAACTCACGGGGCCACGCCTTCATCGTAGAGTGTCGGAGAATCAAAGGACATTTCTCAGAGACGCTGGAACTAGCAGAGTTTCCTTTTGATCATCAGGTTGGCATTGAAAATGTTAATTGCAATTTAGGAGGACTTCAACAAAATATACTAAAATGTACACGTTCACAAAAAAAAATTAATTGCAAAATCAAATGAACAAATTACCGGAACAGGTGATATCAACTATGAGATAGGGAGATGGTGTAACTTGGTGTCGCCACTTGCAAGTACGACAGTGTAGTTAGTAGATATTGACTTGAGAGGTTTCAATAGCTGAATTTGACAAACGGACCAATTTTGACAAACGGAACGGACCATTTTTTGACAAGCGTACATTTTTTTTTTGACAAACGGACCATTTGTGAGTGAGACACCTAAAGGGTTATAATTAACTACCCGAAACGTGCATATTTCATTCATGCTGCAAATGTATCTGTTCTTAAATGATGATATTGAATTTGAAGACATATATCAATATTACCTCATGGTGAGTGGACCAGGAGTCCCCCAGGGCACATGTCTTTCACACTCGATGGCCATATTACATTGTTTAGATTGAGGATTACTGAAGAGGGTTAAGTTCCCGAAACGTGCATATCTGGTTCATGCTGCAAATTTATCAGGTCTTCAATGATGCTATTGAATTTGAAGACATTTAACATTGCCCTTCATTTTTAGCAATAAGCACAACGACGACTTTACGGTTATTTTCTTACCTGTAAAAATTGAGGTATATTTTTAGTACATAAGAAACATGTTCGAAGAAAGATACAAGTTTTTCTTAAAGTAATATTAATGTAACAAAATTAGATTTTGATACTTTATTTACAGAGTTTGAACGTTGTGGTGACATCAGAGCTCTCACAAGAGAAGTTACAGATAGTTGAAGATGATGAAGACATTAGTAGTATTAACGTATCTTGTTTCGTGGACGAGCAAGAGTGGTCTCTCTTTGATCTGGTTGAGTGCATTTCAACTGTCACAACAAAACAGTTCTCACCTAAGCGGAACATTCGGTTTCCATGCCTACAATTAGGTTGCTATGCAGCGCGACGATCCGGTTTCTTCGTATGGAATGTTATATTAATAATGGTGAGAAGTTCTTGCATTTATCACTATATGTTTCCATAATATTAAAAGAGTGTTCGATTAGACATGCATATCAATTTTTTAGATTAATTTACATCAGAATCAAGTAGGGATTTGATTGTTCTTCTCGAACTGTGTAAATTTTCATGATAAACAGGCTAGTACTGAACAGAAGAGACAAGAAACGTACCCCAATCCCATCAAATATTGACGTATCCAATGTTGCTGTCTCCAGGTATCATTAAAACGATCATTAATCACGTTGTATTGATATTCAATTTCAGGCATTTATAAGTACTAGTTGTTTTACCACATTTGCCGTCAAGCCATCACTACCTCAGAACCGCCTTCAGCTGTCAATCACCCTGATGCTAACCACAAAAGTTTTCAAACTGATTGTCATAAACAACCTGCCAAAAATATCTTACAACACGCGATTGGTAAGTTGAAAAACAAGTAAACAAGTGGGCAAAGCTTATGTTGTGCACACTTTTTAAATTTTACTTGTTAATCTTTCTTGCCGTCTAGAATGAAACTACATATAACAGTTTGATGATATATAATACAGGAATAATAGGATTCTGAAACAAAGTATGCGTATCAATCAAGTTGATTTACTGATTTTTTTCCCATAATGACTGCATGTAATAATGTGGCATCATATAACTGAAATTCGTTTTAATATTACTTCCAGGACCGGTATATCTTATTCTGCATTGTATTCAACTTCATAGTGACAGTATGGCATGCATTTATATCACGTTTTGGATACGACCTTGACCTTCAAGAGTCCATGGATAACTGGGCTTTCCTTACACTTGTTCTATTCTACGTTTTATTTTTAGCTATTTTCAGTCTGATTGTTACCATTACAGTAAGTTATACTTTATTTACATTTTACTTGTTTTTTAAAAATTCTTCAGTCTTCTAATAGTATTAATACGAGAAGCCTGTTCAGGGAAACTCATGAGATCATGACAATTTAACACCACCATGCTAAACCAGATGTCGTAATTCATGATTCGGTTGTTCAACAATTCCTGGCTAAGATACGCTTTGACGTTGTAATGAAGTCCATTAAGAGCTTGTAAGATCCATATTGTATTTATTGAAATAAACCTCAGCACAAGTAGGCGATAAAAATTAAAGAGAAAAGTTTACTCTTATTCATTAAAATCGTCACGTTTGTCGCAAATCGATAATGTTTTACAAAAGACGAAGAAATGCATAATCATTTGATTAAAGAATTAATCATATGCTTATCATTATTTAACCCTTGTAAGCTAGTTATTGTTGTACCATTTCTATTTGTAGTATTTTATGCGGCAGTCAACTTTGAAGAGTAAACTTTCTAAATATGAGGTATGTACATTATATCAAAGGCATATTTTAGATCTGACAAATATTTATACATCGAGATGTTCAATCCTTTAAAGTATTGTTGAGAACTTGACTTCACAACAAAACAGTCACATTATTGATATCAATATCGATCATTCTGTTTTGTAGGAGAAAGCAACAAAATTACTGGGTTCTACATGGAAATCACAGAGGACACAGCAAACACATGCGCTAAGCAGAAATGTACGTAATACTTACATTATTATATTTGAATTCAAAATAAATAGTATGTTATCTATTTTCCCTTTAAAGAAAGAAAATTCAATTTAAACAAAAATGTTTTGGGTGTGTGGATTTGCCATAACATGTTTTCATTGAAAAAAGGTTTCCTTTTTTATTGACCAATATCCTGTACAATTAAATTATTATCATTTCCATGAATATCGATAACACCGCCTTTTTTGTAATTTTATACATCGAACTTTCATTTTATTCTCTTTTTGATTTATTATCAGTCTTAAGTTATTTGTCTGATTATGTATTGTCAGTATCATTTTTACAGCGTGGAATAAGGCGTAGAAACGTGCAGCCTACTGATCTATCTCCCTATGCGATGGTCAATGGATACGCAGAGTAATGGATCAGACTAGTTCAAAAAAACTTTTAGAATCTCAGGACTATAAACTCCACCAAAATCACATTGCATCTTATTTGTCCATCAGTCAATTAAATACATTTCATGTCTGGGTTTGAATCTCAAAGTGAACTTTACTCAGGGTAAATAATTAAATCACAGTAGATGTGGAAAACGTTAATTTATATTCATTTTTACTTGGCGATACTTTGTTTGAAAAGCCCATGCACATGGCCGTGACCTGTATATTCTGGTGAATGATATCGAAGTGGACAAGCAATTACCAGAGATGTTATTTTTCATTTTGTATTTATTTTCTAAGTGGCCTCATTCTTGTACCAACAATATCCATCATTGAACATGTTCAATTACCCACTGCAACAGTACTCCATAACGAACTTATGGAGACTGAACATGAGACGAACCAACGGACATGTGTGCATGGCTGACATCCCTTTTACCATTTGTAGTTGAGGTCGAAAAAAATAGTGCCAAAATATTGTCTGTAATAATATAATTGTTGATTTTATAGTATCGCTGTTATGAATTTGTAATAAAGATTATTTAAGCCTCTGTTGTAAAAAAAAATTTAGATTTTAAATTATTTCTTATTGTAAATACTCTTAAACGCTAGAATCACTTTGTTCAGATGTACACTGCACCCATCAACATACAACATGTACAGATAATCCCCTGTATCAGTCTAAGGTCCCTCGATGATTCATCAAACTGGAAGAGAATGAGTTAAAGAAGATCTTGACGATAATCTCAACAGCACTCACAATAGAGCACCAAATTGGGCATCGATGGACCCCTAGCAAGCTAGAGGTGGGATCAGGTGCCATCCAACATCCAGGTCCTGTGTCCTATACAGTAACGTTTGTATCATTTCAAATTGATATTTAATCAATGTCTTGTTATGTTTATATCAATCCATCGTAAAAATCAATGGTGATGGTGCCAAAAGATTTTTAAAGTATTGCCTGTGCAAATACTCTGAAAAGCTATAAACGCCGAGTCGAAATTTTGGTGCAAATTCTTTGCCTTTCTTTTCGAGGGAAAATGTTTCTAGTACATGGGCCTTGACAGTTTGATTCCAATGAGATAATGTAAATCCCCAGTACCGCACTTTGCTGAAATAAATGAGAAGACATCGAGTATTAATTGATTCCCTACGAAGAAGTCAGTGTGGGAGCTACATCACTTCGTCTTCTCAACAGGCCTCCTTGGTGACAGATCGGAAGACACAATTTGAATATCCACTATCTGCAGTTGTTGATGATATAATAAAGTACTGAAAAAGACAGCATAGCCATTTTTGTCAGTAACTTAAGTAGGTTCAATTGTTACGGCAGAAATTGAAAGGTCTTGTCAAGTACGACCTATTGTTTAGTATTAAGTTTCTACTGCAATGAAAGTGTCCCTAACATTTTCAGCACACACAACAGTGAAATTTCGTCAGCACTCACGGCGATAAAGGAACACGTGGCAAAATATTGTGAAACTGTTCTAAACAAGAATGATGTAAACTTCTTTTGGTCTATTAAAATTTCAGGGATGTGATTGACAAAATGAAATCTAGAAATTTTCAAGCCAGTGCAATTTCTTCATACGATTTTCGAATATGTACACCTCATGTGACGCTTCGTCACGACAAAATTAATGATCGATTGTTCAAACTCATAAAATGCTGTTTATATATAGTTTTAGACTACGAACTTGAGGCCTCCATCCCGTATTATTCGAAAGAGTCAATATTGTTTGAAAATCTCTCTCATGATATACCTATTAAATGAAAATGCATATTGTTGCAACTAATGCAAAGAATATATAAATGTAGGCATTCTCGCAATAACTACACTAGGTACATGTGAATGATGTCAAAGAATTTATAACTAGGGTTGCAACAATTCACCGTGGTGCATGATTAACTGTGATGGTTCAATAATTCCGAAGGGTTCCAACTCTATACCCTCTTGAAGAAAATTTCAAGCAAATTTCCATGCACCAGACATGTGTTTCGAATATTTTAAAAATTCTCATCAGTGATGCTTCCAGCCAATTTTGAAAGTGCTTTTCATGGGCAGTCACAATTTATTTCACTAGCGCCCTCTGGTGTTATTTTTAGAACTTAAATTTCTGCATTTACTTTACAGAGCGTGCGTGGCTCCAAATTTTCTGTACGGTCGATTCAGTAGCATATCCAATCTACTGTTTTACAAGATAAGATCAGGGGGTCATACTTTCAGCATTTCAATTATCCATATAAACTAGAATGTACTGGTACTTTCTCTTGGCAAGTTTAGGGACTCATATTTAGTGAATCATAATCTCTGTTATCAAAAGTTCATAAAATTTCTAAAACGTGGGTAGCATCTTCAGTTTCCGATGACTTCAGTTTCAGTATCACAAACTTCCTTTTTCTGAGTAGCAATATCCCTTCATCGCCTGCTTATGGCGTGTTCATATTCCAATTGATACGTTATGCCAGAGCAAGTAGCAAATATACAGATTTTGTTCTGAGAGCTAGGCGTCTTTCAGATACTAGTAAGCTTCTTAGTCAGGGATACGTTTGTGATCGACTAACATCGTCACTGAGGAAGTTCTAAGGTCGATATGGGGAACTCGTCATACACTAACATCGATCCTGTAGTATCGGGTCCTGTAGCATCATATCCAAGCCATCTTGCTACGTCTTTTGGTATATTTAGGACATAATTTTCACAGATTTTGGCCATATTACATCGTTTATATTGAGGATCATCGACGAGTGTTAAATACCCGAAACGTGCATGTCTGATGCTTGCTGTAAATTTATCTGCTCTAAAAAGATGCTAATGAATTTGAAGACATTAAACATTTGTACCACTTCGTGAGTGTTACTGCTGGAGGACCAGGAGTCCCCGGGGGCACATTTAGCCAAGTTCGATTTATTTCGGTTGGTCGTTTCTTCAAACGCATTTGAAAATTTCTGTTTACAAAATTATCTCAAATTTCTAAAACTTTGGTCCTGTAGCATCATATCCCAGCCATCCTGCTACGTCTTTCGGTATATTTAGGACAAAATTTGAAAAGATTTTGGCCATATTACATTGAGGATCATTGACGAGGGTTTAGTACCCGAAACGTGCATGTCTGGTCAATGCTGTAAATTTATCTGCTCTAAAATGATGTTTATGAATTTGAAGTTCTATGGTCGATACGGGGAAATCGTAATACACTATGATGTTCAATCGTCCAGAATGGTGAAATGATATTCTGTCTTAGACCATTTGAACCTTTTATCTTTCGAAATGGAAGTTACCGGATGTGATATTTCAGCTGAATTGAAGCGGTGGGTGTTGCATGCAAGCAGGCAATGCTGACTCTTCCTGGGCACCTGGTCTCACTCCTAAATTGGGAGTTCGCTTCTTTTCATGCAGTGGAGGTTTTTTGGTTGTTTGCGTTGGTTCCTGTTTTATCCTAATTTTGTATGCCTTCAGTTTGTGATTTCCTGAATTATCGATTTTGTACTGTGTATTGGGATATGGTCATTGTCAATATTTGTTAATTTGGTCGAGAGGGGAAATCTTCTACTTGTACATCTGAATCAAAGGGTTTCTCTTCCCCTGCATAATGTAAATCATACAAATCATGGACATGTTATGACCTGTGTATTGGCAGATAGTGACATTCAGACTGGCTGAAATTGCAATGTGTAACAAGTTTCAGTTTATAACCTGTATGGTTATATTTCAAACTACTAGTATTTATTACGATCCAATTTCTAAAACATGATTCCAGCATACCCTCATTCAAATGTTTTGTATTGAGGCATTATTCTAAATTTGGTAATAATAGTCTACACTCAAAAAATACTCATAAATGATCTTTTTTTTGGAGATTTTAATGTCTTTTGTTCATTTTCGATACAACCTCTAAAGAATTGTAAATGTGACGTACATTATTTACTTTGTTGCAGTAATTAAAAGGAAAGGTTAAATAAAAATGTCAAATATGCTTAAAAATGTTAAACATGCTTCAAATATCAAACATGGTTATAGAAACATTTTATTAAGGAACAATAAAATGATCATCAGGTGAGCAAATAAACTCTGTGAATTCGGATCTGGAATGATAAAGTTCCTTTTTTAAAGAAGGTCAAATAATAAGATAAAGGGAAAAAACATTTTGTCACAAAGATCAAAATTTCACTAGAGATATGCACATGCGAAATATGAAAGCCTCACTACTTAAAGGCAAAAAGTTATACCATGTCTCAATGATTCTCTAGAGTAGGTCAAGTAATAAATTCAATGTCACAAGGTAAAGAATAACTTATGGTACTGATAGACATACAGCATCTGAAATCTTTGACACTTGGTATGGACAGTTATGATCTTTATTTAAAGATTTCTGATAAATAGTCTGAGATCAACCAAAACTATGTACCCCTGGAATCACAGTTACCACTGATGGTGAACGTAAGGTGTAAGTATTCAAAGATTATGCATCATATCAATATTTCTGTAAAAAAGTTCAGATCAAATATATCACAGCTATTAAGGAACAGATTTTTTTCAAAATAAATGGAAAATTCTTCATGGCTGTTCAAATTATTAACTTTTAATCTATTTTCAAACTTATTTGTTAATTCAAAGTATATATATATATAAATATATAATGTCTCACTTGAACATAGTGAAAGATGGTAAACAGAAAACATGGGATAACATTAAAATACAGAGGCTTCTATTGGAAAACGTTTCATGTCTGATGTACCATATTAGAAACATTTGTCCAGAAAGCTGATTTCTAAATAAAGCAGCATTGAACACTTAATTAATTTTTCAATGTATTCACATCGCAATGTTATATCACTTAATGTGAAAAACTTTTAAACAAGCTCCCTATTATAAATTTGATTGTTTACATATCTTGCCTATTTCCAGAGAAATTGAACAGAGAATCTGTACCGATATTCTAAGTAAACATATTGCACTTTCCCCATGGATATGATGAATAAAACATTCTATACCATATATGTATACATTTGCATGTAACAAACACGTGAATACATATTGAAAAAAAAATAAAACAAAAACTTCACACTCATAAACCTATTCTATATGTATGAGATCATTAATGAATCAGATTTTCTAGCTATCTGAAAAAAAATATCTGTAAATTCCAGCTCGATTGTTCCATTAATTCCCTAAAATATTTTCAAGAATCTTGACTGCATATCATATTCTTTTTACCTACATTTTAATCTCAAGTCTGTCACTTTTCATCTACAATGTTTTAAACATTGTTAATATTTTTCACACCAAGTTCTCAAAAGTTTAATTATCCCTCTCCTTCACTTCTATTTTTAGATCTTTTGGAGTTAATATGTAGCTGAAATCTGCCTCTAGGTTAAGTTCTCTGGCTTGTGGTGAAGCACAAACACATAACTGATGCATAATACATGTAAAGATTACATAGACTTCTATCTCCACAAGGCTCTCACCCGGGCATCGTCTGTGGCCCAAACCAAATGGAACAAAATAGTCAGGAATACAGAGTGCTCCTGATTCATCCAAAAATCTGCAAAAAAAGATAATACACGCATAATTACAAATGATGCATACATACACAGCAAATTGTGCTTCACATGAAATTTATGTGAAATGAGCATCATGTAAATTTCACATGAAAGTTCATATGAAATTCATATCAATCTCACATAAGATTTATGTGAAAAATATTTTACATGAATTTCACATAATTTTCTTCACATGAATTTCACGTGAATTTTCTTTGTGACCTTCATTCAAAATTGAACTCATATGAACTTCATGTCGGAAACTTCATATGAATTTCATGTAAAAAAATTCATGTTAATTTCATGTTCATGCTCGTTTCACATAAATTTCATGTGAACTTTTATGTAAAGTTCATGTAAATTTCATATGAATTTCATATGAGGCACAATTGGCTGTGTACATGTATATCTGCAAAGTTACATTTTAACATTATATCTTAAGATGTACTATGATTATACATAGACTGTAAACTTAAATTTCTGCAATGAGAAAGGATCGCCAACCATGGTTATTTTTGCTGAGGAAAATTTTCTCAAATTGACAATTGCAACAGTACGCGAGGGGGTAATTTTGGTTTATTTGGAAGTACTCCCTTAGTCTTTTATACTGGTTGTAATATTTACACATCATGGGGTTTATTTTAACTTTAGTTGGTTGTTTATGCTTGTTTATAAAGAAAGTCAAGCAGAGAGTCACCCCTCCTGGTTAGCAAAATATCTCGTTAAAAATGTTAATAATGCACGTATATTTATGTCTTATTTCATGCATGTTGTACTGTATATAAGATTGTTTGTATTATTTTTGTAAAATTATCTCTGTGTCATTATAGACTGAGATTAATAAAGAATATGTTTAGTTAGCTCATTTCATGTGATAAATGCACTTGGTGTGTCTTGCGTACCCATAACAAAACACAAATTATGACATTTGCACATATGTGCCGCAGTTGTCTGTTTCATTCTTGTTTACTGAAATGTGATTTTAAAAGTCAGGTCACCACAGGTTCAGTGTTCAAGTTGGAACAGCCCTAGCGGCATGTTTCTTTAGATTGTATCAATAGCTGCATCTAAGGGAATTACATTGGTTGCGCATTTTGACGTCTTTATTTCTGCCAAAAAAAATTGTGTTGCCTGCAAAGCATAGTGACACTTATAGGAATCACTTTGTTGTCCATTTGTCCATCCATCTGTCTGTCTGTCACACTTTGGGTGTCACAGCACATAACTTTTGATTGGTAAGTGATAGGGCTTTGATATTTCCTTGTGACATGACCTTTCTACACATACATGTACCATAATATTTGGCCTAGTGACCTTGACCTACATATTTGTCCTACTTTTCAAAAAGTTTAAATAGGCTACATCAGTGATAGGGCTTTGAAATTTTACATGTTTATCATGTTTATTCCTTGTAACAAGACCTTTCTAAACATACCATGATTTTTGACTAAGTGACCTTGACCTAGATATATGACTTACTTTTCAAAGAATTTAAGACTGGCTTAATCTTTTAATTGGTAAGTGATACGACTTTAATATTTAACACATGTATTTTTTATGATCAGATCTTTGTTTTACTACCAGAATGTTTTACATAGTGACCTTGGCATAGATGATTGATCCTCTTTTCTGAAAATTTGAGATTGACCATGTCTTTTAATCAGTAAGTAAGAGGTCTGATATTTCACATATGAATTTCATTTAACAAGACTTTCGTACTGATATCAGTAATTTTGAACAGTGACCTTGACCTACATATTTGATCTACTTTTTGAAAATAAGCTGCTTTGCAGGCAACCAAAGCATTCCTTGGATTGCTATTATTGCTTATATGATGGTACCATGCACATTAACAATTTAAACAAGTATGATTATCATTATCCATGCTGTCATAAGTATTTACCTATCAGGGTTAAATTTCATAGGGTTTTTCCAGTATCTCTGATCATGATGTAAACTCCATACATTGAACAGGTATAAGCTGTCCTTGGGAATGTTATATCCTGAAAAAAAGTGACAGTCTTAGATGAAGCTGTTCTATTCTCACACATATATACATGTATAATCACATCAGTTCTTACCATCATCTGGCAAAATGTTGTCCAAAGATAGGTTTATGAAAGTTAAAAAAATTGGGGTTTTTTTGTAACCGATTTTTTAGTCATTCATTACTTTGACATTACCAGTCAAAAATTTTCTGTAAATTTAATATTAACTAACCATCCAACATGCATATAAACCGATTAAGAAAATGCTGACTGCTAGGTCCAAATATTATAATTCTTTTAAATTAGTACAGAGTTTGTATGTAGAGGTACATTTACATACCTTGGAAAACACAACTTTTAACAGCTCTATGAGGCAAAAGGAAAGGCATGATGGTAACAACTCGTTGGACTTCCAGTATCACAGCAATGGTATAAGGCAGATAGGGCTCGTCTTCTAGGGACGGAAAACGCTCCCTTCCAACGATGGAATCAATTTCATTTTGAAGCTTTTGTTGAACATCAGGAAATGCTGCCATATAAGCAAGTAACCATGACAACAAGGATGGGACTGTATAAAATCCCGCACCTGAAAGTTCTAATAATAGATCATCCATATCGTCAGATTCTAACAACTCACTGTCTTCATTGGTTTCTATAAATAGAAGCATCTGATCCACTAAATCCCGTATTTTCATTGGATTATAAGTGTCCTTATGCTGATTTAACAGCATTTTTTCATATCTAATGAGTATATCCGAACCCATAAGTAATTTTTTCGTATTTTCTTTGTAGAAAGACTGAAGGGAAGGAAAATAGTGGTGAAATTTGATTTTCACGCTAGCGTAGCGCTCATCCAATGCCTCAAATATTCTGTCTCTGATAAAATCGTCAGAATCAAATCTCTCGTCAAAAATTAGAAGCATCATTATATGCAGATGAGCAAATTTCAAACATTCTAAAGGATCGAATGGACCCGACTCCTGTAGGAAAAAACACATCAGATTTAATGTTTCCCTCTTGATTTCATCTTCTATTGCTGATGGAGAAGTACAATGTGTATCTAAGCTTTCAACCATGAATTTTCGCTTTATCTCGTTCTTTAGGTCTGAATCGGCTGTAAATACACCTGAAATAGAAAATGAAACAACTGTTACATGTTAAGGTGATATCACACGTTTCGTGTTATACAACATTTAGAAAAAAAGAAAAAAAGCATAATTCTGATTTCCTAATTTAATTCAGATGTAAGGGACAATATTAGGAGATCACCATCCAAAATTTTGAGATTTTGAAATTGATCAGACTTTTTAGCCATCCATTGATTGTAATGGAAATGCTCATTTTTTGGCTATATTATTTTTTCAGCCCAAGATTTTCAAATGAAACTTTACATATGATTCCTTCAACATATTTTGCAAATTCTTATAGAGAGAAATCATTCAATGACCACGTCATATGTTGCAAAATCTGACTGAATGTGTAAATTATCATGGAAGAAATTAAAAGTGCAATTCAAGTTATCTTTCTTTACTATGTGACCAAAGACAATAGCAGCCGAATTTATATAATCTTCTTTTTGAAATATCACAGCAGTGTTCCTTCACTCAAAAAGATGTCAATATGTAAATAAATAGAGCCGAATTAATACAGATTTTGTGAGATAACACAACAGTATGTGCACATGTGTAATGATATTACATGTACCATATGAGTAACTATATTATAAGTTTCTCTACATTCAAACACTTTACTGACACTTGACTGATTTCTGAACAGATACGACATATGTATGTAGGTAAAAAAGTCTTAACAAAATTTTCAAATACATTTGTAACTAAGGGGAGATGAATTTATACAAGCTTTGCGCTTTTTTTCAGATCCCTTCATTCATTCTTATTGTCATTTATATACACATGCAATTTTCCATGAATAAATATGTTTAAACTGAATACATTTGTAAGTTCAATTTCGGCAAAAAATTGACTAATGTTGGTCACTCTAGGCTTACCATTACTTTGCAAAGAAAAAAAACATTCGTGTGTATATACGAGTATTAACCTATTTATTATGCCGGCATTCAGGCTCGAACCGCGGTCATCTTGCATGGTGGGCAAGAGCTCTACCTCTGAGCTATTAGGTCGACTTGTCGATTGAGCGATTATAACAAAGTCAAAACACCAAGACATTTTAAGTTACGAAAATCGGAAATCTTCAGCGTGGAGATTTCTTTAAAATTCTCGTCTAAGGGAGGCTACTGAAACGCGTGTGATATCTCGTTAAAGTACAAAAATTAAATTTCACATTTGTTCACATCTAATTTCAAGATATGGAGAAATATTTTCCTCTTACTAGCATTAAGCATGCTAAGTAATTGCAATCATATAAACAACTTGTACATGAATTAAACTATATTTATACCATGAAATAAATCAATCATACAAATACAATTTTAACATTTTGAAACAGATGAAGTCATGCTTATAAAGTTGATAAAGAGAATCAGGGTACTTATAATTGTACATGTACATAGATAATTAAATGGATAATAATCAATTTACTTCATCTTAATTTATTTTATCACTTTCTGTTCTTGGTGACAAAACTAAAAATTCAATTCAATAAATCTTTACGTAAGAACACTGATCAATCCTATAATTAATGTACATATTTAAAATCATTATCATAATACTACTAGACATTATTTTTTCAAATTTATTTACCTCTCTGCTTATTTCCTTTGAACAAATGATCAAATACTGAGAAATCCGGTCTGCCATCTAACACATCATCGCTTCTACTCAGTCCTTCCATCATTCCCTCCAGCGAGCTAACAACAATGAAATCATAACTACCAACTCGTAAACTATACACGTCCCCATACTTGTCTTTAAGATTTGACAAACGTATATGAGCCTTTGATTTAAAAAGATCAATATTTCCAACAACGGGCAATGCTATAGGTCCTGGTGGAAAGTTTCTCTTGGCTTTCTGAAGGAGGTACATCAAGCTGAACACAAACAGGAGAATGACAAGGAAATAACGGTGGAAACTGGCTTCTAAGTCAATCCGTCTTGCTATATCATTTAGTGAGGGAAAACTTCTCACAATTTGTTCAAAGGAGGGAAAATCTCTGATCAGTTCTATGAGCATGGAGACATACATTTTGAAATTTGATGATTTAATTCATCACTCTCTCAATATGTTTTCTGAATTTTTCTATTCAAGTAACAGTACATTTAATGTTCTAGCTCCATATTGTATCTCTGTAAGAATGGTTAACATGGTGACATGGTTAACATGGTGACATGACGGCTGATTTCTAAGATACCAGTGATAAGGCAATGTATGCAGATAGATCATATGGTAGCTCACTGATAATAAATAACGACGGTTATCTGACTTTGTGCATTACTGTAGCAGTACCACAACTTTTTCTTCATTTTAGTCCAAGGTCACATTAAAACTACATTTAAGCTCCCTCCATTATCCTGAAAATAGAATAGTCATTCAGAAGAAATGATAAAATTAAACAGAAGTATTCAACTTATTACTTAACAAAAGCAAGGAATGTAAATTCATGCAGAAGTTGTTGAGCATGATCACTTGACAATTATCAAAAATTAAAGTTTGTCATCTAAATGAACATACATGTAGCCACAAAAATGCATTAATTTTTCAACATTTTAAATCAATTGAGTAAATGTGTATTTCAAGACAATACAGATAAAGAGCTGCAAAAATTACATACATGTACCTATTATGTAGTGTTCTAGAAATTTTTTGAAAATGCACTTACCAACGGGTAAGTGACTCACTAATATCCACTTACCTGCAGTCAAAATCTACTTACCCAAATGAAAAACTTCAACATAGAAACAAAAAATAGAAGAAGCTTGAACATGTTGAATAGATTATATGATAATCTCCACTTTCAATAAAACAAAGCATAAAAGTTTTATATAACTTTCAATATTGCCTTTTGTCTTTAAATTTATGTAAAAATGTAAACTCTTTTGTATTGGGAAAGTAATGACATTAGAGATTAAAATCAATTATAACCCCTACCCATCCCTTCCTATTTTAGTATTTTTTCTTAAAAAAATCATTAGATTCCAGCCTGTTTAGTGAGGAGGTATAGTCTATAATAATAATAATAATAAATACTCTAAAAAACAATAATTTGTTGAAAAATTTTCAGGGATCATATCCCTCTCCCCTCCTTGAACACTCCCCTAGGGCCCCCTAAATCATCTACGCTTGATTGGGTTGAAGAAAATGTAATAGGATTAGAAAAAAATATCGTGCTTAAAGTAGTAAGTAAATCCTTTAATGACAAAAATTACCTGACATCCAATTTTCCTACTATCATCTAACTGAAAAAAAAAATATTGTTCTCTTCTTCTGTTTCCCTAATCTTATATGCCCCTATTTTACAGGTAACAGGTAACGTTATACAGGTAATGTGATCAGATAATCACTTTAATCCTATTGTTTGGCAACTTCAGAGCTGCTGACATTCTGCCACTCATGCGAAACGGATTTAAATTAACCTTGTGGTCAGCATGGTCAGATGGAGTAAAGAAAGAAGTGTTATGTGTAACTGAACAAGACAATAATTTAGTTAACCGAACTAATTTTCACTTAATTATACCAAGGGTATCGTGTAATGGGATTTCTAGAACACTGTTATGGTGAAATTATCAGCAAATGCCATTTCCCAGTGATTTGTTTGGTTTGGTTTAAAAGGACTATGTGTCTGCTCTTTTGGTCTTATTCTAAAGTTCCTCAGATTTCAATATTTTAATGTTTAAATCAATATATGCAACAACAGCTAAAAAAAAAGTCTGAAAAACTTAAGTGTGACTTTATCATACTGTATTATGAGTCTATCAGTGAATTATTAAAGAACTACCCCTTCTAATTAAAGAGATATAGCTAATTTCAAGGTCATAGTTATAAATGAAACGTTCAAGGTCAAGGTCACAAGGAATGCCGCTAGGTAAACCCTATAAAAGTTTAGCATTCTATATATCAAAATAATATGAAATGTTCAAACTTTTAATATTTAAGTGGGCAAATCAGAAAGGATGAAATCAAAAGTGAAAAATGATCCCCTGAAAACTAAAAAATGTCACAACTTTCGTTACTTTTGGAGTTACACTTTTGCGCAACTTCGGTTATCATTCGGAGTGTCCAATCTGTCTAACCATACATTAGGTTTATATCATAATATTCATAAATAAATAGCCGCCAAACAGAACGACCATGAGCCGTTCCCCGTGCCATAGATATTTGTAGCAAGAGGTGTACAAGTTTGTGCACTGTCGACCAAAAACTTGGTAATTTCACCGCTTCTGTTCACATTTTCATCAAAAGTACTATAGATATACAGAGAAATTAAATATGACTTTTAAGGTTAAAGATAGAATTCAAATTAAAATTCAAATTGTTTATTGGCATATAACACATTTATACAAATGGCTATGGCCTAAGTAAAACAAAAAACAGAGAAAAGAAAAAAATATATAATTGTACAATGAAAAAAAGCATAACAAACAATAATTAGATATACATTTTTGGTATTATAGTTTTGAAGTGATAGAATTATATATTTTTATCAAAAATCCTTGTAGAAATTGTAAGGTAAGTTTGGTGCAGTAACCGCTGGATTGATTTGTCAGCTTGAAAAAATCACGTGACAGAAATCCTTACCAAAATGTTGACGCACTGACGGACGGAATTACAGACAGACTTAACCATTTCAGATCCAAATTTCACTTCACAATCCAGCCAAAAAATATTTTAGATATGTTATATCAGTCAAACACCGACTACTATGTCATTAAGAATGTATAAAAATTGTGGTATTATCACGATTGTCGAATATGTAGGGAGTATGCATAAATGATAACAGATGAATGACTTTGACAATAGAGAAAGATTATTGCATTATCTTGCAGTAAAGGTTTAGCCCTTAAGACGTATCACATCAGAATGAGTATAAGCTCACGTATCTGTGTGTAAAAATCAAACGAAAATGGAGCGAAATTTCCGGACAATAAATTGTAAAGGATGCTGAGGAACTTTAATCTTTAAAAGAAATATACATAATCGTAACTACATGTATATGTAAAATTAATCATTATTATCAAAGAGCTTAAAGTCTGTTCAAGTTTAATACATTTGTAATCGGAATGGTCAATATGTAAGTAAAACCCCGACAATTACAGTTTCAAAACTATCAAACAGTAATATGATAATTTTCTTAATTTGGTTTGAAAAAGCAGTGGTCGGGTATATATATATATAAATATATATATTTAGATATTTAAGAAACTTACTTCTTACTTACCATCGAGGAGGGGGGGGGGGGGGTCACTCGTGTAGTTGACGGCGCACATCCCAATAAATTGGGGGTTTTTTTTAACTTTTAAATGAACTCTGCTTCATTAAAAGAACTGATGTTGTAAATATAAACATGAAATAAGACTTCAAGCCTATCTATCATCAATTAGATTCAATTTTTCATTGTCACCCTAAAACTTTAAAGTCGTTTATTATCGGCCTGTTTCTCTTTCCTCAGTCAAGTTATAAACTGTATATTAACAAACGAACGCAATTATGACAAAATGAATGCAACATATATTTCTTTTCCATATTGAAAACGATACGTACATGTATATGATACGTATATGTCCACTAGATACGGCGCGGGAAAATACTCGTGCAAAGTGTGACATATATATATATATGATGGTTAGACGACATGTTTACAGAGCGTAACCATCCACGCGAGTGTTCGATTAACAAAAGATTACTGAAGCGCATCACAGTATTATCTCCTGATTCGTAGTCAATCAAAACAGTCTTTGATCGACAAATTTAAAAAAAAAAATAAAGCCTGTGTTTGTGAAACACGAATGCCCCCGGTGGCATCTTTGTTAGTATGAACACTATTTTCTGTTAAGTACAAGTATGTGAGGTCACTGGGTTAAAAGGTCAAAGGTCAAGGTCACGAGGTCAAAAATTTTGGTATCAATGGAAAGGTCTTGTCACAAGGAATACACATGTGAAATATGAAAGCCCTATCACTTCCCATTCAAAAGTTATGCCCAATGTTAAAGTTTTTGAAAAGTAGGTCAAAGGTCAAGGTCACGAGGTCAAAACTTTTGGTATCAATGGAAAGGTCTTGTCACAAGGAATACACATGTGAAATATGAAAGCCCTATCACTTCCCATTCAAAAGTTATGCCAAATGTTAAAGTTTTTGAAAAGTAGGTCAAAGGTCAAGGTCAAGGTCACGAGGTCAAAAATTTTGGTATCAATGGAAAGGTCTTGTCACAAGGAATACACATGTGAAATATGAAAGCCCTATCACTTCCCATTCAAAAGTTATGCCCAATGTTAAAGTTTTTGAAAAGTAGGTCAAAGGTCAAGGTCAAGGTCACGAGGTCAAAAATTTTGGTATCAATGGAAAGGTCTTGTCACAAGGAATACACATGTGAAATATGAAAGCCCTATCACTTCCCATTCAAAAGCTATGCCCATTGTTAAAGTTTTTGAAAAGTAGGTCAAAGGTCAAGGTCACGAGGTCAAAACTTTTGGTATCAATGGAAAGGTCTTGTCACAAGGAATACACATGTGAAATATGAAAGCCCTATCACTTCCCATTCAAAAGCTATGCCCAATGTTAAAGTTTTTGAAAAGTAGGTCAAAGGTCAAGGTCAAGGTCACGAGGTCAAAAATTTTGGTATCAATGGAAAGGTCTTGTCACAAGGAATACACATGTGAAATATGAAAGCCCTATCACTTCCCATTCAAAAGTTATGCCCAATGTTAAAGTTTTTGAAAAGTAGGTCAAAGGTCAAGGTCAAGGTCACGAGGTCAAAAATTTTGGTATCAATGGAAAGGTCTTGTCACAAGAAATACACATGTGCAATATGAAAGCCCTATCACTTCCCATTCAAAAGTTATGCCCAATGTTAAAGTTTTTGAAAAGTAGGTCAAAGGTCAAGGTCAAGGTCACGAGGTCAAAAATTTTGGTATCAATGGAAAGGTCTTGTCACAAGGAATACACATGTGAAATATGAAAGCCCTATCACTTCCCATTCAAAAGTTATGCCCAATGTTTAAGTTTTTGAAAAGTAGGTCAAAGGTCAAGGTCAAGGTCACGAGGTCAAAAATTTTGGTATCAATGGAAAGGTCTAGTCACAAGGAATACACATGTGAAATATGAAAGCACTATCACTTCCCATTCAAAAGTTATGTCCAATGTTAAAGTTTTTCGGACAAACAGACAAACAGACAAACAGATAAACAGACAAACAGACGGACAGGCCAAAAACTATATGCCCCCGAATCTTTGATTCCGGGGGCATAAAAAAAGAGAGGACGATTTTCCTTATATTCAGTAAAAACATTTGATTTTGAAGAAGCAGGAAAGAAGATTACAGGCAGGAAGTTTGCAAAAAAAAAGGAGAAAAAAAAGTTTCGGCGCTAATAAGGGTAACGAAAATAAGTCCGAACCAGAATATAAGAATATAAATAGCTCCGGTCAAATTATGATAAGAAAATAATAAAAACAAAACAAACAAACAGCAACCCCCCCCCCCAAAAAAAACCCCCCAAAAACAAAAAAAAAAACCCAAAAACAAACTAACAAAACAAACCGGCTTTAAAATGATCAAACATTTCAGGCTAGTAAAAATGAAGTTTCATTGGGGTACGAACACTTTTGATTCGGGAGGGGTAGGGATGGTTTATTTACGGTGTCCCTGAAAATAGATTATTCTTACAAAATTTTTTAATGCAAAATTTTTTGTTTCATGTGAAAGTTTACATTCTCATCTCTAAAAATTTTAATTTTCAGGCAAATTACGAAACGTAATTTTTAATTTGGGGTGCGCAGCCCTAATTCATTCCACTAGCGCCACCTGCAATGTATTGCGTTTTCACAATAGAGGTGTAATTTTACAAATTCGGCAATGTTTTGGTCGTTACAGCATATTTTCAAATAAAACTTTTTATAGCTCCTTTCTTCCCAATATAATTTTTTTAAGCAAAAACGTCCACATCGTTTTCGCAAAATTGGGGGGGGGGGGGGGGGGAGTTCGAGAAAAAAAAATTTTTGCTCTGAATTTTGATGAAAAAAATTAATTTGGTAAGTTAGAAAAAAATAATCTTGCTCTTACATGTAATCTGAATTTGAAGAATTACAATAAAAAAAATACTCGCCGCAGTTTTGAAATTTCAAAATTTGAAATATCAAAAGAATGCACATTATTAATGAAAAAAGGGCTTCTTTAGAGGCTCAAATATATTATCAATACAATATATTACTATTGATAGATGCATGTAGCATCATTTTATGTACAAGCTTTGAAGGAGAACTCCATTTTTTTTCACCAATTTACAATTCTAGATTTGAAAATTTGCCTAGAAGACCATCCATTCAGACCCACTTACTTGTACCTTATAATTATACATTTTGTTTAATGAGGATTATATTGTATATTCTTTTATTTAGAATTGAATTAAATTTTTGCATGAAAACAAATTAATACTTTAGAGTTTTAAGTAAGAAATTAAGAATTTCTATTGAAAAAAAAAACACAAACAATCTTAATATAATATTGAAAATTACTATAAATGTTAGAAAATATTTTCTTGCTCCTACTTTGCAAGAAAAAAATACTTTTGCTCTGGTCCTGGGCGAAAAAAAATCTTGCTCCGACCAAAAAACCCAAGCCCCCCTCCCCCCTGCCATAATATCAAATGGACCGTGCCTTACACCGAACCATATGGTTTCCATTTAAATTCAGCTCAAATGCCTTCAAATTGCGTCACATTTTTTTTTTTATTTTATCGGGGGAACCCTCTAACTCCCTTCAATGGGAGGGGGTAACATCTTTCCATAACCCCCACTTGGCCTTTCTGATCTCGCAAGTCATCTATCATAAAGTGTCCGTGCCCCCGGACAGTTAAAATCTTTCTTTAAACATGCCCTCCAAAAATATTCTGCTCTGCCTCTGAGTACCCCGTGAATTACATAAAATATTTGTCTTAATTCGATGAAAAATAATTAAAACTGCAGCAAAATCGGGCATATTGGTAGAGAAAAAATGCTAAATTTGAATGTTTTGTAGGTGGCGCTATGGGAAACAATTTAAAGTTTCATGCATCTCGCTGATAATGAAGAAACTTACACAAAATGTTGTCACGATGGTCAAAAATATTCTAATTCAATTTGTCTGTCAGGGGTTTCTTTTAACACATCGAACACTCCAATATTTTACACAGTGACACATGTGAATAGGCTTCACGCTCTGTGGTCATATCAATTTTAAACTTTATAAAGAGTTCTATTATTTATCTCTTTCATATAAAAATATTTTGGAGTGCGGTGTGGTTTGTTACATATCATATGTGGGGTTAATATCAACATTCTTCACTATTTTATTGTCCGGAAATGTTGCTCCATTGTTGTTTGATTTTTACACACAGATACGTAAGTGTATATAGAGAATAAGTGTCTTAATTTGTGTTTTGTTACGGGTATGCAACACACAGCAAGTGCATTTATCGTACATGTAATGCGCGTTAGCGCATTTCATGCGATAAATGCACTTGCTGTGTGTTGCATACCCATAACAAAACACAAATTATGACATTTATTCTTTATATATGCACCATAGTTGTCTGTTTCATTCTAGTTTTCTGAAATTGCTTTTTCTAGGTAAAAGGGTGACGTTAAAATCCATCTCACCGCGGGTTTAGCTTGCAGGTTAGAACAGCCGTCGCGGCATGTTTCTTTAGATCTTATGCATTGTGACGTCACGAGTGTTAATACACGAATTGCAGCACGTTCCGTTCAATAGTAACATCTCAGGGAATTACAATGGTTGTGCATATATACTCATTTAGATGCGATACGTCTTAACGGCTAAACCTCTATAGGGATGTTCGCCGTGACGTCACGGGTCTCGCGAAAACGAGGCTGGTTGGCAAAAACGGTTGGCAGTGAAGGTAAATACATGGGATACCCGGGGATAAATCGACACTTGATGCTCTAATATGCGCTACTTTCCTGTAATTATTTTATTGATAAGTCCTGCTGTGATACTGACCATTCTGATCACAACAATAAAGAAATCCCGCTGAGTTTGTTAGTATATAATCAGACTGCCGTTCGATTTGGGGGGGGGGGGAAGAATCATTAATCTGCCTATTTTTTTCTTCAAATTTTGCTTTTCAAAGAAGCCGGTGTAATTCATAGTGTCCCATTTTTATGCTCCTGTATTAGGTGTAACATACCCGACTAATTACCAGTTGTTTTGACAAGTACACACATATCCCTCCTCAAACATGCATATTAATATTAGTTGTGATTTAATTAAGGCTGAGCATTTGCACGGGATGGAAAGAGGGAAATAGTTTGACCAAAATTAATGTCGAACTGTTTGAAAACGCAAAACGGACAAAATTAATTTAACTCACAGACAACGTTTAATGAAATAAAGAGTACTAATTTTCTTTGCTGGTTCTTTTTTAGGGGGGGGGGGATGGTGGGGGGTTTTATTTTGTTTTGTTTTCTCACAACTGTCTCCAATTTATAGATAAAGCCGGTCCTAGTAATAACAATGAAAACACGCACAAATTATCTTTTTCTCTTTCATTATTCCTTCAGCAATTTTCTTACTTTGGATATGGAATTTTTTTTCAAATTGACATGCCTTATCTAACTTTTTGCTTGCTAGAGAAGGGGGGGGGGGGGGCTCAAAATTATAATTTTAGAATGCCTAAAGAAGCATTTATTTCTCAACTTCCATGTAAGTTTGGGCAGCCTCACCCCTTAAGATTGAAAATCGTTGGGATAAAAAGAGACATTAATGAATTTAAAATGAAAGATAAGATTAAAATACACAATAAAAATAAGTGATAAATGTTAATATGAATTAAAGAGAGGGATCTCGGACCATATAAAATCCTAGCATTCTATTTCCATCTTTTGAACCTCGATTGTTAAAACATCAAATATTTGAAAAAAATTTCAAGAATAGATGTTCGGACTTCGATCCATCTATCTAATTTTCGGAATTATTTCAACAATTATCCCGTTGAAATAAATAAATAAAATAAATAAATAAATAAATAAATAAATAAATAAATAAATAAATAAATAATAAATAAATAAATGAATGAATGAATGAATGAATGAATAAATAAATAAATAAATAAATAAATAAATAAATAAATAAATAAATAAATAAATAAATAAATCTTGATATATAAATGAGAAATATTGAAAAATGTTTCACTGTTCCAACTTTTATGTGATTATGATCATACATATAAATGGGTTGTATTTCCTTTTTGCTTCTTTCAACTAAAAGACAAATGTAATGTAAGTATTTACCAAAAAACAAAAAAAAAAACAAAGATGGTTTAGATGTTTCATCCATGTCAAAATATCAAAAACTGAAATATGAAATGGATAGATCACAATGAGCGACATGCAGTGACTTTCTCTCCTTTGCGGATCATTGGTTCCGCCGCGGCGCCTGGGTGAAAAATCTACCTGGACAGCCGACAAAAATCAAGGTAAATGGCAGGTGTCAGATCATTGTCTTGTGTATATGAGATACACCGTATAGGGTACCCCGTATAGGTTGGACTTGATAAATTGATGAATGATATAAGATGTTCACATTCACGACTTTAAAAATTAAATCAAACCGCAGAGAGACTAAATACATACATACCGGTGATTAACAGAGAAAAATTAAATTAAAAAAAATATCACAAGCAACGATCAATTAATATGTTAACAACTTTGAAGTAATCTTAACTTAATTATATCTGTCGATAAAACGTACCGATAAAGATTATTAACGTAAATAGCAGTGGACATTGCTATACATTTTATATAAGACAAGGACTTATAAACAGAAGGATTCGCAACTCTCTACAACGCCTTGAGAATAGTAACGAAAACTCGCGTGTAACGAGATCTGAACGAGATCAAAACATTGCCCAGTCCTATCCGAGAAGGGTGATAAAATAACATGATTTTCTCAAGCATCACACAATAAACATATAAAATATTGATACGTACATGTAGAAGAAACCTTACTGTTTCAATAAATACCAATTTTATAAAAATATATTGATATTTTGTTATAATATCTAGCTTCAAAGCGGAGCCTTGACATTCGCCGTTATGACCCAGATATCGTCAAAGAGAGTTAAATAGGCATATGCTCTGTCCCATTTTCTCAGTCATTACTAGACTTACACATAAAATATTGGTGGCAAATCGAAAATGAAAACCTAGTGCGTGCATTAGAACCGATTTTGATTAATTTATTCGACGATTTCATCGTATACCGGAGGTTCAAAAATAGAGGTTTTCACTCGTCGGTACGCGCGGCCATTTTCTGAAAGAGGTAGACAGCCCAACGCTCTGACCCATTTTCTCAAACTAGACAAGATTTACATATGAAATATTGTTATCAAAATAAAGACTAAAACCTAAAGTGTGCATTAGGACCAATTTTGTTTAATTAATTCGACAATTTTATTGTTTTACAGGGCTTCGAAAATGGGTGTTTTCACTCGTCGGTACGCGCGGCCATTTTCTGAAAGAGGTAGACAGCCCAACGCTCTGACCCATTTTCTCAAACTAGACAAGATTTACATATGAAATATTGTTATCAAAATAAAGACTAAGGCCAAACAAAAAAATATGTTTGTTTCCTGTAACATGCCAAAAATTGAGAGGGTCGGTAGGTAGGAAAATCTTTTTTTTTTTTTTTTTTTTTTTTTTTTTGTCAGAGGGCAGATGCAATTTAGAAACTTTGTTAAGTTTTTATTGTATATGGAGGCACTCTAAGTCTTCACCTACAAGAGGGAGGGAACTGAAAATGATAAGTCGAGGATTTTTTGGTGACATTTTGTTGAGTCCCATCATTTATAATTTCATTTATTGATTCTGGAACTCAACTTACTGCTATTTAAGATGTTTGTTATTAGAGATTGCGTGGGTGGTGTACATAGCTGCAGCCATTATTGTGGGTATAATGTACATAAGCTGAAGCTTGAGCAGCATGATTAAATTTTAAAATGACTATTATACATACATACTCTTTGGGGTGGAGGAGGATAGATGAGGTTGGTAGGGGTCTCTGGTGACTATCACCTTTCTTTTTGAGCTAATAATGTATTATTCTATAAACTATAAATAGCGACTCTCTTTGCATGATTGGCTGATAAGGTCATCGACGCTCCTAAATAAATCACCGTATACCACGGTTTAAAAATAGACTGGTATTACCCTCACTTAGTTCTGCAAATGGCGTAGTTATTTATAGTGAATCATATATGAAATTATAGAATAAAACAGTTATGGACTTTTAACTCAGTATATATGATGTCATATTGACTCACTATGAAAATATTGACCTTGGCTTTGTCTCGGTCAATATTTTCATCATGTTCATAGTGAGTCAATATCACATCATATATACTTAGTGAAAATCCATAATTGTATAATGCACATAGTAAACCCCTCCCTCTGCATTCCAAAACAATATTATAATTATTGTTATCTGAACATACAGTAACCCCATTCCATGAATAGTTTCTTGATCACTGCAAGTACATTTGTAATGGACTGCAATTGAGTCTTTTAATAGTTAATCCAAATATTAAGTTATCAGTCATCTTTTATGATTGAGAAATTCATGACAGGTTGTGGAAATTTGAATAATCATATATTCTTTACAGGGGGGGGGGGGGGGGGGGTTGCGTTACATAAAGAAAGAAAAGAAGACCCCCCCCCCACCGGAAGTCCACACTTGTCTTGGTTGTGGAAATTATGTGCGATTAAAAAAACGCTAATTTTCCTGCAAATTGCAGTATCATTGGGAAGGCCATTCATCATGCGAAATAAAAATTGGTCTATAAAATCGGCAACTCGCTGGGCCCTGGTGCGCATTATTCTACGAATCGTACGATGTCCATTTTCGGTTTTTTAATCTATAGAAAAGTTCTGACCACTTGTATTAATGTTGCAATGTAGCAGTAGCGTGTGGATCTCAGCTAGCTGCTTACTGTATATGGCCAGTCAGAAGCACAAATTCTTTTGTTCCGCTCACCCGAAAGGTTCTTTGCTATTATGATACAATATTGATTTTTCTCCGACGTTCTTTTTTATCCTCGTTTAAATCTCCAACTTATCTATGTAAAGGTACTAACTTCTTGTGTATGCGTTCGTCCGTAAAATTATCATGTCACTGACTCATTAATTTTACGTGGTCATTTTGAGTTTGTACAGAAATGTCAATGATTGCAGTCAACCCCCCCCCCCCCCCCCTTCTTCCCTAGTATAAAAAAAGCTGCCCATACGTGGACACGAAAAATACAGGATCGGTGGCTGAAGTTTGGTCTTGGTTGTTCTGCGATATATGCAAAAAAAAATGTACTGTAAATTATTCATTGGAAATGGTAAATATGGAATTTCACGACTTAAAAAACTTGCTAACGTCTGATTTACATACATCGTATATGCAAAGCTTTTCGAAAATTGATCATTTTTTTGGATTGGCCCTTTCGTTAAGAAAGATTACCCATTGTTTATGAGAATGGCCTATTGATGAAGGGGCCAGTCTCATTAAGCAAGTTTGCCTTCCCAATCACGGAACAAATTGCATGACATCCAATTTTCCTTAATTCTTTCTAAAATAATCCGTCTTTATAAACTTTTAAAAAATCGTCTGCTCTTCATCGGTTATGTCCAGGTTACAATACACTATACAAGTAACGTGAGAAGATAATCACTTTAATCCTTTCGAATTCTCAACACTTGGTCACTCATGTGAAACGGATTAAATCTACCTGGTGGTCAGGTGTGAACTACATGTACTCACTGTAGTGATTTACAACAAGAGGCGCTATGTACGTATTATGATCACGGCTTGTCTGAAAGAAAATATAAAGGGAACGGGAGGCTTCCAAAGACGAGTCTGGGTTGCACGACTTGCATTAATTTTAAGGATTTTTGGTTCTTTTTAGGCAGTGTAGGGAAAATGGTGAAAAAAAATCAGAGTCGGCACGATTTTTGACGGTCGGTCGGGTTACAGGAAACAAACAACTTTTTTTGTTTGGCCTAAAACCTAAAGTGTGCATTAGTACCAATTTTGTTTAATTAATTCGACAATTTCATTATTTTACGGGGCTTCGAAAATGGGTGTTTTCACTTGTCGGTACACGCGGCCATTTTCTGAAAGAGGTAGACAGCCCAACGCTCTGACCCATTTTCTCAAACTAGACAAGATTTACATATGAAATATTGTTATCAAAATAAAGACTAAAACCTAAAGTGTGCATTAGGACCAATTTTGTTCAATTAATTCGACAATTTTTTTGTTTTACGGGGCTTCAAAAATGGGTGTTTTCACTCGTCGGTACGCGCGGCCATTTTCCCAAAAGACGTAGGCAGGTCAACGCTCTGACCCGTTTTCTCAAACAAGACACGATAAAAACAAGGAATATTGTCATCAAAATAATTGATAAATCCCAATGCGTGCATTTGTACCATCTTCATTTCATGATACCTAATATTAATAAGAATACAAGACTTCGAAAATGGGGTGTTTACGATCACCTGTTTGCCACGGCCTGTAAAGAAGAAGGCAAACAAGCCATCTAATTTTACCATTTTTTCTGTTTTATTTTATAAAGTAACTATGAAAAGTTGTTTTTAAAATAAAGTTGGACTTTTTTTTATCAGCTAGAACTATTTTTCATGTATAGATGTCGATAATCGACCATAATATAACTGCCTGCCCTCAGATATAAGGGATCTTGATGAAGTTCGCCCTCGCCATTACGACTAGACTACGACGTGACCTATATGAATAGGCCCGATTTAATTTACCATTTTCTCGACTATTTCAAGACGTTATATCAAAATACTGGTACCAAAATGATCAGGAGAATCTATTCTACTTATTCAAGTCAATTTTATGTTGTCATTATTAACATATTTAGGGCATTCATGGTTTTGAATATCACAACCCTAACATCTCGTTGCCTAATTTGCATATCAAAAGGGCACGCGAGATATTAACGGGAAAAGACGAGATTCCAATCCTTCCGTTTATAAGTCCTTGTATAAGAGAACCACTTTTTGCCAACCAATTTTCATGCGCATGCGCAGTGTGACGTCACTTTTTCGTCACTCGAACATCCCTATTATGAAGGATCTTGCATTATGATAATGCACTCTAAACTATCCATTGATCAATAATGTTAAAGCACTTATTCTAACAACATACTTATCAATAAAACTAAAAAGAAAGCGATTTACTCGATTGTTTCTATGTAAACAAATGCAAGGTCAGCATCAGCAGCATTTTTTTTGCAGTAAAACAGGTCAGCAAAACGTTTAGTTTTATGCCCCTTGTATCATTATTACCATTTTGGAAGCCATGAATATGATGAAAAATATCGCTTTAATTGAAATTCACAGTTAAAATGTTATATTTTAAATCTCCTTAAATAAAAGCTGTCAAGAAATTTTAGTAGAATACTCTCAAAATAGGCTGTCATTTTCAAGCGTCTTTTTGTCGAGACTCGGCCCCTTACGTCAACTTCGAAGGGCAGTGGAATGGCACACCAAATGAACAAATTTAGACGCTTTGAGCGTTCATTTCAGCTCTTAAAACATGCCTGGTATGTAATTTTACCGCTGATTTGGTGTTTTATCAATCGAGAGTGAACTTGAGCAATGTTAGTAGAAGTTTTCTGAAAGTCAATGCACTGACATTGCATTGAATGAAAAATGGCCCATTAACTGATTAATCAGGTTGGGGAAAACTTCAAATCGAGCTATTATAGCTTGATCAGGCTATAATAGCTAGAACAAGCTATTGCCTAATGACATTTTTCAATACAAAATTTAACTAAAATCAAATTTTTTGAAAATAATCACTGATTCAATTTGTACGTGATATATATCAATAATTTTAACAAGGCACATATATTCAAATATGGACCGATGATGAGCAACAAGATTTTGAAAAAACGAAAAAATTTGAGGTTCCTTATCTCCTTATCTGTTGCTTTAAAAATTGGTGATGAATACTTCTTCGCCAGTATATGGCAGGACTTTAAACATGTTAAATCGCAATGCATGTTACTATGTAACAAATTTATCACGACACAGACCTTTGACTGCATACATTACTCACCCAATATGGAAACGGGATGCTCAATACTGTTTTTTCATGTTGTCACATGACCAAAATTTGTCCAGTGGCAATGAGATAGCAACAATTTTGTCGGAGACGTGATAATATTATGTACTACTTACTTAGATGGTCCGTATTTAATTCCAATGGCTTTTAATAAGGTGCCATGTACCACACCTGCATGGATACCCACAGCATGAATGTGGGTACCCAACCAGACCCTTTACAAAACCCCTGGTTAGGAGACTAGGTAGGGAAGAACGAATGGATATAACTTCCAACACTCATATGACCACATGGAATCAAACCCTGGTTGTCTGCGTGAGAGTCAAACGCCTTATTCACTTGGCCATCTCTACCCCACCTGTGCGTACACCTGTTTAATGCGCATTTTACGATTCCATCCAACTGGTATTTAATTGACAAGAGTGTTCGAAACTCAAGAACACGTGAGACAGGGATATGTATTTAAATTGGCAAAAATATAATATTGCCAAAGAGTATCCCAAATTGAAAGTCAACTTACCCTCAAGAAAGGATTAATAAACATATCTGTGTAAAACTTAAGCCAATTGATATAGTTTTTGAAGTGCTGTATTTCAAACATTTAGCATGTTTAGTATATATAGTTAGTATATATAGTATATATAGTTATTTCAAACATTTAGCATGTTTAGTATATTTAGTATATATTTAGACTTTCATTCCTTTGATGTTACACACTGTATGCTCCTCCGGGGGCCCAAATTGGCTTGAATAAAATCTTGTATCTTGTATCTTGTATCTTGTATACTTTTAGATGTTACAAAATATTCCATTCACGCTAAACTGATGGTTATTCAACCTTTAACCCATCTTTTAGTTACCCCCTGCTTGCCAATCTTGACTTTTTTATCCTTCAATTTGATATACCCATGTTTCCCCACCTTTTGGTCTAAATGGAATTGAAGTAACTGGCTATTCGGTATGTAGTAATTATCAATAATTTATTGAAAAATATGGTTTATAGTACCAATTTTATTGTACTAGACACATGTTTCTGATATCGAATCCTCATCAGTAGTACTTATTGTCAAACAGGTTGAATAAAGTCAACATGAATTTTCCTGCCGCCGTCTACAATAGTAAATTAATTATTTGCTCAGTTGAAAACATATGAGTATACTGCATTCTCTTGTTGCTGAGACCAAGAACAATAACCTGTGACGTCATAGTTTATTTTCCGTGACAACTGAATTTAACTTTACCATAGTGTCAACACAGGTTTTAGTATACTGTTCATGGTATACAATGGTACACATGGTGTAACTGATAAACAAAAGACACTTGATAAGACTGCAAATATATTTCTTGTAATCTCATTGTTTATTTAGCAGTATTTATGAGACTATGTTACATATCTGCATTATTTATTTATCTGCATTATTGATTATCATTCGTCTGCATTACTTGTATTTATTTATCATAATTTCTGAGACTATTTTACCTGTCTCTACTGGACAACTCAATGTGAGCTGCTTTTTCTCAAATCCTAAAAAGGCAGCTTTTTTTTCATAATACACTGGCCAGCTGATATTTGTGTATTATGTGTAAATTAGAATACAAGGAATATAAAAGTTTCATCCAATTTGTATGATTTTTCTGGCAGATGGTCTGTTTTAAACTGATAAAATTATACATGTAGATGGATCCACAGGGATTTATTGCGCTTCCGGGTTGCTTGATATACTATGGGTTATTCCGACCTTGAAAAACTGTGCTCGTAAGAGACACAGTAGGGGTATATGCTGAGTTAGATTCCTTTCAATAACCCATAGTACATCAAGCAACCCAGAAGCGCAATAAATCCCTGTTGATGGATCTGACTGTTTAATGTATATTTGCTGTATAATCATGATAATTGTGCCAGTATTGTACAAACTTTCGATCCGTTTTTGTCTTTTTGATTAATTTCAGTGGATTGCAGGGGTATTCTCAAGTCCGATGTAACAGTACAAAAGGTTCAGGTACCTATATTGTGATTTTTATATAATTGTGAATTCCTCATTTTTCAAACTTTGTTAAATGTATGGGTTCTTTTGTTGATTTTGGTCTTTGTTTGTTTGTTTGGAAGGATTAAATTCTATTGGCTTGCAAAATTATTTTGCATACTGGAATAAAATGTTATACATGTATTAGCAATAAGTGATCCACTTGAATAAACTTGTGCAAAATAAAGTCTTGAAGAGTATCAAAATTTTCAGCTTGGTGTAAGATTTATCTTACATGTATTTTTTTGCCATATGTAGACAAGTTCTATTTTCTAATGACTTTGCCCCTGTATTGACTTCACTTTGTACCCTTAGAATATTTGTTTCAGTATTATCAATTCCGTATATGCCATCCTGATAACTATTCATTTTCAGATGAAAATCTCATTAAAAAAGTTCCCCAATAGAATTATGCTGATATTTCCAATGTTGAATAAAAGAAAGCCTACTTAAATCTATCTAATGAGTCAGACATAGATGAATAAGAACTTACATGACTAACATGTACTAAAAGAGTATTCCTCATGATCGTATGGCCAGTGGAACATCATTTAATTTTTGTATTGGATGTAACACAGGTGTGAAGAAGATAGAGAAGGTACTGATAGCGAACCGTGGAGAGATCGCCTGTAGAGTGATACGTACAGCAAGACGATTAGGAATCCGTACTGTGGCTGTGTATAGCGATGCCGATAGGGACTCTCTTCATGTTTCCATGGTAACATTTCTACAGATTATAACTTTATGAGTTTTTGATAAGGGAATTTGTTGACAATGAAGTTTGTGTATCTTGACATATATAAGTGGTCATGAGAGTGTCATGAACAGGTTGAGAACAGGTTAAGAACATAACTACCCTAGCCTTGTAAGTAGTGTGGAAATGTTCGTAACCTGTTTGTAACCTGTTTGTCGGTCAAAAGCTCTGTAGAGCTTATGTTCATTGCTTAGAAATATATCTGACGTTAAATAAAGATTATTTAATTTAATTCAATTTAATTTAGCATCTGTTCAGAAAATCGTCCTTGACATTTAGAATTATTTCAGCTCATTTTGTTCCAAAATTAAAGAAAAAATGTTACTTTTTTATACAGCAGATTTTCTAAAAAATGATTAATTTTTGGAGGGCTTTCATTCAGCGTAAATATGATATATGAATGAGTTGAAATAAATTCTATGGATGAGACATGTATCCAAGTACATTATTAATAGATCTTCTTACTTGAAAGAGTAAAAGAAAAATTTCTACATTTAATTTACAATGAAATAAAGAGTCGGTATAAGAATTATTCCTCAAAATTCAAAGAAAGAATCCCAGATATTAATTAATAATAATTTTTCTATTTCCACTTTTTTTATGAAAAAAGAATTACCACAGATCGCAGTACTATTTCATGTAATTCTTGACTTCAAGTTTATTTAATCTATATTGATCAGGCTGATGAGGCCTATCACATTGGTCCACCTGCCGCCTCACACAGCTACCTAAGGCATGATAAGATTCTAGACGTGGCTAAGTCAGCAGGAGCACACGCCATCCATCCAGGTTACGGCTTCTTGTCGGAGAACACAGAGTTTGCCGAGCTCTGTAGTAAAGAGGGCGTGATTTTCATCGGTCCTCCTGCATCAGCTATCAGAGATATGGGCATTAAGAGGTAAACTAAATCAATTTTTTTAAAATATTTTAGCGTTGAAAATTAGAATTCTGTAGTTTTGAATAACATTGTACATCTGTGACATCACAATACATAGGCTCTACAAAAACATGCTGTAGCAGCTGTTCTAACCTGCAAACTGAACCCGTGATGACCTAAATTTTAATGCATCTTTTTACTTGGAAAAATGCAATTTCAGAAAACAAAAATGAAACTGACAATTGATTATATGAAATATACTAACGCGCTTTACTTGTACAATAAAAGCACTTGCTGTGTGTTGCATTCTCCTAACAAAACACAAATTAAGATACTTATTCTCTATTTGTTTGATCAATTAGAATCTTTAAGTACAACTCATACATGTAAATATTATTTTAGCACATCCAAGGCAATCATGTCTGCTGCAGGGGTGCCAATCATTGAGGGTTACCATGGTGATGACCAATCACTGGACAGATTGAAACAAGAGGCAGCTAAGATTGGCTATCCAGTGATGATCAAAGCTGTTAGGGGTGGAGGTGGAAAGGTATACTTATTGCATGAATTTTGCATGTCTATGCAGTTGTTCACCTGTTCATAATGTAAAGATAGAGTTAGTGCAAACAACAGGCAGATACATGTACAGGTAAATACCATAATGATTTAGGAAAAAAACTTATCTTTTGAGGCCTACATATTTTTTTATTGTCTATTCTCACTCTAAAACTTAGCAACATCTGAAATTGAAAAACCTTACCCAGCACTAGATAAATCAAGCATACAGCTTTTCATGATGTTGGTCTCAATATTATAATCTGAGATTCAGCAGTATGTACATGTACATGCTGTATATATTCTGATTGTTCACATATACATGTACATTAACCTTGTTCATAGTTTTTCTATAGTAAGTGATAGGGCTTTCATATTTATGTGTGTTATAAACACAAATTTGAAAATCACTGACCACATCTGACCGGTTTCTACTTTTGGGGCATCAGTGTCCCACAAAGACACTTTGTTTTTCAATTTGTGAATGGACATGGTGAAAGTGGAGGGCAAGAAAAAGTATCCTACACTCCTTTATACGTGTAGATGTTGGTCCAAAGGTCAATGTCATTGATAATATGTCATTGTCTTCTTTGACCTTAAAATAAAGGAAGGATATTAATTTTGTGATACAATCCTTTGTTTTTTTTTTTCACAGGGTATGAGAATCGCTATGTCAGAGGAGGAGTTTGAGAGTCAGTTAGAGTCGGCTAAAACTGAGGGCTTGAAATCATTTGGTGATGACATCATGTTATTGGAAAAATTTGTACAAACACCCAGGTTTGGAAATTAATTGAATTTCTTGTTTTCTAGCAAATTGAATATACATGTATACAATTACATGTAAATATATTAGGTCTAATCTACATACATGTAATTATAGTATACTGCTTACTTAAGTGAATGACCATGCAAGATTTTGGAATAATTTCAGAGAAATAGATATTTGAATGTAGCATTTAACCTTTCCTTTTTTAGGCACGTAGAAGTACAAGTGTTTGGTGACCAGCACGGTAATTATGTATACCTGTTTGAGAGGGACTGCAGTGTACAGAGACGACATCAAAAAATTATAGAGGAGGCTCCAGCAGTAAGTCATAAATATGATGTTAATATGTATATATAGAGCAAAAGTGCTCGAAAGTTTTAATCTGACCTACATGGATCTATAATACCCAAAAGTTTAACTTATTTGTACTTTGTAGTTGTTGTATAGGATTAGAAAATTTCTTCAAATTAAAGTGTAGGATTGGTTATTTTGCACTTATAATCGGTAGATAACTATTTTACCTAAATTATGATTTTGTCTGTAGCCAGGTTTGTCTGATGAGGTCCGTAGATCGATAGGAGAGGCTGCAGTCAAAGCTGCTAAGGCTGTAAATTATGTAGGGGCAGGTAAGTTGTTACTTGTTCATGGTATTATTCTCAGTACGTGTAAATGAAATGTCAATTTAGATAGGTTATTTATATAGCATGAATTATTTTCATAGAATTCAATATGAATTATTTTCATAGAAATTCTTTTATTTCTGAGGTGTCTAGTTTTGTTGCCCTAAAACTCATATATAAAATGCTTATGTATACAAATGCATGTACATTACATACATGTACATTGTATATGTATGTTAATTCCTATGGCTTGTACACAATTACTTTTATTCATACATATTCTTATCTTCTTTTTCAATAACAGGGACAGTAGAATTTATCATGGATAAAGATCAGAAGTTTTACTTCATGGAGATGAACACACGACTTCAAGTCGAACATCCTGTGACAGAGATGATTACAGACACAGATCTCGTGGAATGGCAGCTCAGGGTAAGTTACAGACACAGATCTCGTTGAATGGCAGCTCAGGGTAAGTTACAGACACAGATCTCATGGAATGGCAGCGCAGGGTACCGTCTCCGTCGGTGTATTACCCGCTACTTTTTATGGCAATTTGCTCAAAAAATTCTTGAATGCGGTCAATACACTGATTTAGAATATCGAGACCTTTTTTTCTGAACGGAGAATTCGTCAATAGATCAATTTTGTAAGTATATTTGACTTTAATTCACGCTACCAGTCCGTGCGTAAGTAAACAATCGCGTTACAATAACATTTGTCCAAGTATTTACGGTACCTGGTCATCTAAGGTCAGATCGTACAAGTGCATGTACGTTAAATACCTGTATAAGTGTAAACACCTGTCTACCCCGAGGGTGTTGAACGGAGACAATAGCCTTCACCGGTAGCGGTGCGGTCAAGCATGAAATTGATCTGTCACTTTTGACAGGTGAAGGGGGAAGTAAAATCTTCTCAAATAGGTTTATTCTAACGGTAAATTTCAATGGTCAGTTCAGTTAATTGATACATAATACGGCTGTCAATTCTAAATCTTTCAATCGTACTATGGATTATTTTGTAATCGGTATCTAATTCAAGTCATTACGTTTATATAAATGTTATTAATTTCGGTCCATCAAAGCGATATCGGGCCATCAAAGCGATCACGAAAACATCTAGTAATTGCTTCATTATTTATTTTTCATTACGGGTACTTTAATAATTCAACTAATTTGAGGTTACGTATCTAATTAAACTATTTTCAAAAACGGGTACGTTTATATCTACAATTATAATTACCGAGCGGGCCGTTCCTTTGGTATTTTTAATGTTAATATAGATTAATTTGGGAGAAAACATCGGCGAAATTTCGAATTTTTTTAATGCGTATTATTTACTAGATTAGAGTTTTTCCCACGATTTTCAGCGTAATTTTTTGCCTGCGTGATATCTACTCTTGCGGACTTTTTTCGGACGATTACGGTAAGTTACAGACACAGATCTCGTGGAATGGCAGCTCAGGGTAAGTTAATGACACAGATCTCGTGGAATGGCAGCTCAGGGTAAGTTACTGACACAGATCTCGTGGAATGGCAGCTCAGGGTAAGTTACAGACACAGATCTCGTGGAATGGCAGCTCAGGGTAAGTTACAGACACAGATCTCGTGGAATGGCAGCTCAGGGTAAGTTACTGACACAGATCTCGTGGAATGGCAGCTCAGGGTAAGTTACAGACACAGATCTCGTGGAATGGCAGCTCAGGGTAATTTACTGACACAGATCTCGTGGAATGGCAGCTCAGGGTAAGTTACAGACACAGATCTCGTGGAATGGCAGCTCAGGGTAAGTCTATATCTCTTGAATGTTTTAAAAAGCAATATACGTGTAATTACAATGTACATGTATATAAAAGCAAAAATTTGTAAATCGTCTTGGTCACAAGGATAAATGACTTTCCACACGTCATCCTAAATTACACACTCAGAATTAACAGCCCTGTAAATAATATAAGGAGCATATATACAAATGTATGTAACATTAAACACAAATATACATTTAACAAATTTTCATTAAGGCATTAGGGGTATAATAGTCTACTTCCAGTTGTTTTGATAACAAAAAAAAAATAAAGACAACAAAGTTTGCCGAAGACGCATGACTTCGGTAATGTTCAGGACGATACATTTTTATGGTGAGTTGAATGAAACATTAAAAAATATCAAATATCTGAAAAATGTGTAATATATGGAGGTACATGATTTCTAGCTTTTTGACGATATTGTTATTATACCCCTAATACCTTTTAAAAACACATTATTTCATTATAGAACACATTTCATGCATCTTGTTACGATCATTCAGTCGCTTTCCTATTAGGTAGATAAATTAGTAGCTTGCAGACAAAGAGAGATAACTCTTGTCAAAAACACTAATCTTCATGAGCTATTATTATATAGTCTGTTTATATTCCCACTCTCATTGGCTGAGAACTGTCACATGACGAGTCATTGTCTCATCATATTGACCTGTGAGGGGCGATTTCATTAAATATCACTACCGCGAAAACTCTTGCTTCCTGTTTACCATGAAATATCGAAAACGCGCGAAATTTATAACTGTGACGTCATTAACGTCATTTCTTAAACAGCAGCAAGGAACCTGAAGCTGAGCTCAAATTCTTGAATTTTGAGCCTATCTATACGGATTTTGACTCTGAAATATTCTTCATTTGACTCTCATTGAATGAATTCCATTACGTTCAGGATAATTCAGCGACAGAAAATGCTGATATTAACACGTCTTGAAACATTTTCAAAGAAAAGTCGATGTCAGCCATTTCGAAAAGGTACCTTTATAAATATTGATTAAGTCCACTATATAATAAAACAATTGTGGACTTTTCACTCGGTGAATATGGTGTGATATTTTCTGAATTTGACAATATTGACCTCGGCTGTCGCCTCGGTCAATATTTTCAAATTTAGAAAATATCACACCATATTCACCTCGTAAAAAGTCCATAATTGTATAATATTTCTTATCTTAAAAACAAGAAATCGGTATTTCATGGATACTAAATAGATAAAATATTCAGAAGATATGGGCCAGGTGAAAATAAACAGGTTTCTCGTGCTCTGGATAAGTCTTGAATACAAATGACAATATATGTACTAAATACATATACCTATACGTGTATATGGAACACATTCTTAACTCTATCACATAAAACTTTTGAATTTAAATAAAGAAATGTATTAAACCTATTAATTACCATTTCATATGATTTAACAGTGTGACACCAAATCAATTTTTAAGCCAAAACTGGAGTAAAAGCAACTTAAGCAGCAATTGTATTCAAATATGTATCGATAGATAATCAAATAATGTGTATAAGATGTGCTTTAAACAATTATGATATCTCTTGTATCAACAAGATCATAGACCAAACTTGATCCAATGTACTTCTTCCCTATAGTTCTACCTCATATGGGATAAATCTAAACTACTATACATTGCATACAAATCATTCACTCTAGAAAGTGTAAAATTTTAACCAATCAAAACCAGGATTAAGAATAGAATGAACATTTGATATCCAGGTTTTAAAAGGATTTGTACAGTATGTAAACCAGGGAAAATTCGAAATGATAAATTATTGAATGCCTATTAATTGTCAAAATAACAGAGACTGAATGAATTAAATGTGATTCAATTTTTTACAAATACAAAATTGTCGAATTCAAATAAAGGTTTTTAACTACGGTAAAAAATAAATTTACTCAAGTATACCACTTGCCAAATAATGTAGATCTGTCACAATTCACTAAATACTTATAGTTGTGAAAGTTGTCAGAGTTGATGTACATGTATTTCTGTATACATGTAAGAAATAGACATTGTAAGTAGATGTACATACTTAAATAGGAATTTTAAAACGATCGATTATTTTCTTTCATTGTGTAAGTGGTAACTTACTTACATTGTGTAAGTGATAACTTATTATGAAAATTTGCAGTCTGATTAAATGATCCATGTAAATTTGCTAAAAAATTTCTGAAATTATTTTGTAAGAAACCATTAATTGTCCATGTACATATGATTGAGCTTCTCTGCCTTGTTTATTCTTTGACTTACATATGTAAATGATGTAGTTCTTCAGAAAATGACAATTACATGTAGTTCATATGTGTCTCCTCTTCAGAAAAAGACAATTACATGTCATTTATATGTATCTCCAGGTAGCCAGTGGTGAGAGACTACCTCTAACACAAGAAGATGTCCGTTTTACCGGCCATGCATTTGAGGCTAGAATTTATGCTGAGGACCCTAACAGTGCTTTTATGCCGGGGGCGGGGCCGTTAGACTATCTGTCGACTCCCACTCCTGACACTTACACCAGGATAGATACAGGAGTTAGACAGGGTACACAAATTATAATTATCTGTTTTGTTGTTTGTGAAGCAACGCACATTTAATAAACTCATCATAGAGTTTGTCTATCTGGTTTGCAACATTTTGTCTTGTATTGTCACTTTTACAATGATATCTATAACTTTGTTATTACATGTATATGTCATACATGGATTGAAATTGAATGAAATGTAGCAGCATAAAGAGTTAACTCAGACATAAGGTTAAGTTCTCTCAAAAGGTCAAGTATCATGGCAAGTAACATTTGTTTACTCGACCACTCTCTGTATATACCGGTAGGTTACTGTTGATCATGTTGATGCAGAAATCTATAATACATGTAATACTATATAATATATATATGACAACTACAACATATAAGTGTATTACATTACATTGTCTGTAAACTCCTTGTTTTTGATAATTTTTTTTCAAGATATTTACATTCAATACTACATATATCAGTAAAAGTATTATTATATTGTTTTATAACTTCAATTAAATGTTCCATCATAGGTGATGAGGTGTCAGTTCACTATGATCCAATGATAGCCAAGTTGATTGTATGGTCAGATGACAGGACGTCTGCTCTCAGGAAAATCAGAAGTGCTCTATCAGAGTACCATGTAAGTATCACATAACATATAGGTAATTGTACTAGCTGATTAATTGGTCAGACGACAGGACGTCTGCTCTAAGCAAAATCAGAAGTGTAAGTATTATATGAAATGCAGATTCTTTTCTTTGTACTTTGGTAATCCTATTGACTATTGAGTCCAGGATTCCTAGTCCTCAGAAGAAAGGACATCTAAATCAATGAAAAGTCCTTTTTGTAAATTTTCCCTATGATTGCAGTGTAAGTAATTTAAAAATACTTGATAAGAGTATGATATGAAAACATACTGTTATTGTTATGTATGTCACTATGGAGATTTACTACAGACTTAGAGATACACCTGGTTGAAAACATTCAAAAGATTAGTGGAATAATCAATGATCTGTGTTACAGGTACTAGGACTTAACACTAACATCCAGTTCCTGATGGATCTAGCACGCCATCCACAGTTTGAGGCCGCTGAAGTACATACAGACTTCATTCCGCAGCATTACGATCAGTTATTCCCGGAGCGCACCTTGTCTACGGAGGCCATTTGTCAGGCGGCTGTAATACTGGTGATAAAGGAACAGGAAAAAGCCTTCACCAGGAATTATAATACTCAAGGTACATGTAGGATTGATTCATTGTGGGAGCTATGTTTAATATCTAAATTATTATACCCCCCACAAAAGAAGTTTATTATACCCCCTACAAACAAAGTTTAGGGGGGTATATAGGAATCACCATGTCCGTCTGTCTGTGCACCCGTCCGTCTGTCTGTATGTCTGTCTGTCTGTCCACCTGGTTAATAAGTTTTGAAAGCAGATTTCTTTTATAATTTTAATGGTAGGCCTTTCATATTTCATACACACATTCACCAGAAAGAGTACTACATTTTGGTACCATAACTTTTGACCCTGTGACCTTGTGCCCTTTACCTTCACCCTGTACAACATGTTATGTTAAGATGTTTTGAAAGCAGATTTCTTTAATACATGTATAAATGGTAGGCCTTTCATATTTCAAACACACATTCACCATAAAGAGTACTACAGTTTGGTATCATGACTTTTGACCTCTTGACCATGACCTTTGACTTATGTTGCAGTTTAAGTTAAGAAGATTTGAAAGAAGATTGGTTGCATACTGCATGTATAAATGGTAGGCTTTTCACATTGCATCATAAATGGTCCAATTTATAAAAAATGTCCCGCAGGGGTATGATTTGTCTACTTTAGGGCAGTTCTAGTTTTATGGGGGCTTGTTTATTTCAACAAATCTATGGACACAAGGCATACTGTATTAGCACAAGGCTTATTGTTTACATGTAACTAGATTTTTAATATGTTATACATGTATACACATATTCTGCAACTTTTACCAATATGTAGCTTTAAATGAATAGATTATCCTATTTTGTTATTGTATTTAATGACTAAAGACAGAGTTTGTAGCTGGCATCTAAAAGATTTCATTAGGGCTTACTGACTTCAACAAATTCATGGACACAAGGCATTCTCTATATTAAGCTCAAGGATTACTGTTTACATGTAATCAACCAATTTGTTATAGTATTAAATTACTAAAAGTCTATGAGTAAGAAAAGATAAAATGTTTTGTAACAACTTGTAGCTGGCATTTTGAACTGTAGGAAATAATAGGGATTGTGTATGATTGAGTTATACACAAGTAAGTAATTCATTGCACAATCTTATGTTACTTTTCTAAACAATCTTTGGATTTTTTTGTTACTTTCCATTGTAGATCCTTTCTCTCCATTTTCCCTGTGTTATGGAGCTAGGATAAATGCAGCACCCATAAGAAAAGTACAACTTCAAGATGGTGACCAGAGTAAGTTTTAGAAAAGTCAAACACATTTATAGTTCTGACTCATTTGCATTTACAAACTAGCTGGAGATGCACTGATAAGCCCTACATACATTGTACTTTTCACAAACTGTCTGTCTGTCAGTCCATCCTTCTGTCTAAGGCCATGTAAAATAAAATCTATGTTTCTCAGACACCGCCGCGCGCTATAATTCGCCGCCGACGAGACGTTTTTATTGCAACTTCAGAAAAAAATATACGCCGTGTCTCATCCTCGATCGTCGATTAAAAACGAAATATCCATTTATTTCATTGAACATGTTTATTGTCCTTTAAAATCGTCAAAACTGTACCAGATGAATAAATACTTTTAAAAGCCCGTATAAATCACGGCGCGTTCCGTATTTACGTTACGGGTAAAGAATTATCCACGCGTCGTTTAAAGGGAATTGTATAGGATATACTGACAACGTGCCGCGGACACTTGGACGGGTGGCTATTCGCGTGTTTAATACATCGAGTATTACACGTTTTCTTTATTGATCTCCACAGCATATGTAAATACCTATGCCGAACAATAGCAAGTGTCCTTTGTAATACTTCCGAATCTATTAATAATGACATTCACGTTGTAAAAAGTATAAGCAAGGACCGCCGACGAACGCAAGAGAAACGTAGTTAAATCCTTAAATCTGTGAATAAAAGAATCATGTATATTGTACCCGGGCCGTGTACATTATTTTATCAGACGATGGTTAATGCTGAACACTTCATTCGATTTCTAAAGATTCTGCTTCATCCAGACTTGACTTCCGAAGATATACGCTATCGGCCAAATTTTTATTCACCATATGAACGGATCCATCCGAGGAAGTGAGGGGTCGTATTTAATTTGAACTGGGTTTAAACAAGATGTGAGCAAATACTATAACAGCCGTCGAGTCTCTTACGCGATTCTACTAAATATACTCACGGCAATCAAAACATGTCATACTTCGTATATCAAATTTTGAATCGATTAGCTTCTTCCATTCAGACAGATGAGCTACGACTCCCCGTTCTCAGAAGGAATATGTTATGTTACTTTTAAAAAATCAACTTATTTACAGGAGAAAGCCATAAATTTTAATGTACCATTGTTTTGACTGACGGTTCAAAGACAGTTTTCTATGAAGAAAAACGGGGGGGGGGGGGGGGGGGGAGTGGGCAGCATAAGATTTTTTGCCTTACACGAATAATGGGGGGGGGGGGGGGGCAGGACAGACGACTTCTTTGCCTTGCATGAATAATAAGAGCACTCTTGATGAAAAAAAAAAACAAAAAATAAAAACCCTACCTACCTTGCCACTTTTTTAGACCCAATTATCTGAGAAACATAGAATTTATTTTACATGGCCTAAAAGTGGTGGTAAAAAGTATTGAGGCATATCAGATACAGCTGAGATATGGCATGAGTGTGTTATTTGTGACAAGATATTTCATTTAGTATCTTAGTCTTGGGGTTTAAATAACTTTTGGGAAAATATAACTATGATAATATTTCTTTCATCATGTAAAGATACTTTTAGGATTTTCTTTTTTCACATATATACATCTGCATATCATGTATAATAAGACCATTTTATTTTTTTCAACTATCTTTGACCAATTTACTTTGATTTTCATGAATTTCCCCATTTTAACTCCCCCCCCCCCCCACAAAAAACAAACAAACAAAACAAACTGGCCATTACTTTTACAATAAGTCTTATATTTTTATTAGCCGAGTTGCAAAACTCGGCTCTTAATTTGATGTGAGACGGGCGGGCGGGCGGGCGGGCGGGAGGGCGTCAACAATTGGTTTCCGGACTATAAGTCAACTACAAAAGAGGCTATAACAATGAAACTTCATACACTTACTCACCATTAGTCAAGGATGAGCCCTATTGATTTTGGGGTCAAAAGGTCAAAGGCCAAGGTCACAGGACTGAGATGATTGAAAATGGTTTCCGGACCATATTTCAGCCTGTATTGCACCTATAATCATGAAACTTGCCAGAAATGTTTCCCTTGAATCAAGGATGAGGCCTATTGATTTTGGGGTCAAAAGGTCAAAGGTCAAGGTCACAGGACTCAGATGATTGAAAATGATTTCCGGACCATATTTCAGCCTGTATTGCACCTATAATCATGAAACTTGCCAGAAATGTTTCCCTTGAATCAAGGATGAGGCCTATTGATTTTGGGGTCAAAAGGTCAAAGGTCAAGGTCACAGGACTCTGTTGATTGAAATTGGTTTTGCAACTCGGCACTTTGCATTTTGGGGTCAAAAGGTCAAAGGTCAAGGTCACAGGACTCTGTTGATTGAAATTGGTTTTCGGACCATATTTCAGCCTGTATTGCACCTATAATCATGTAACTTGCCAGAAATGTTTCCTGTGAATAGAAAATGACCACTTTTGATTTTGGGGTCAAAAGGTCAAAGGTCAAGGTCACAGGACTCTGATGATTGAAAATGGTTTCCTGGCCATATTTTAGCCTGTATTGCACCTAAAGTCATGAAACTTGCCAGAAATGTTTCCCTTGAATCAAGGATGAGGCCTATTGATTTTGGGGTCAAAAGGTCAAAGGTGAAGGTCACAGGACTCTGTTGATTGAAATTGGTTTTCTGACCATATTTCAGCCTGTATTGCACCTATAATCATGTAACTTGCCAGAAATGTTTCCTGTGAATAGAAAATGACCACTTTTGATTTTGGGGTCAAAAGGTCAAAGGTCAAGGTCACAGGAGTCTGATGATTGAAAATGGTTTCCTGGCCATATTTTAGCCTGTATTGCACCTAAAGTCATGAAATTGCCAATAATGATTCCCATGAATCAAGAATGACCCCTATTGATTTTGGGGTCAAAAGGTCAAAGGTCAAGGTCACAGGACTCCGATGATTGAAAGTGGTTTCCGGACCATATTTCAGCCTGTATTGCAATTATAATCATGAAGCTTGCCAGAAATGTTTCCCATGGATCAAGGATGACCACTATCAATTTTGGGGTTCAAAGGTCAAAGGTCAAGGTCACAGGACTAAGGTGATTAAAAATGGTTTCCCGACTGAATTTGAGCCTGTATTGCACCTATTATCATGTAACTTGCCAGAAATGTTTCCTATTAATTTTGGGGTCAAGAGATCAAAGGTCAAATTCATAGGACTCGTTAATTGAAAATGGTTTCTGAATTATATATGAATGTGGATCAACCTGAAACATACTAATAATGTTTCCCATCTGTCGAGACCATATTCAAATCATGTATATTTTACTTATATTCAAGTTTTGCAACTTGGCACTTTGCATCTTTGATGCATTTTAAGCTTATTGTGATTAGAGCTTTCATTTGATACCTTGAACTAGGAAAATACACTGAAGTTAATTTGCCTTTAGGACTTTTAAGATAAGGGGTTCATAATTCATATATGCATTCATTGTGGCAAGAGCTTTCATGTGATACATGTACATTGACCTTTGAACTAAAACTAATACCAACCTGACCCCAAAGTTAGGTTGAAGATGGAGGCATGATGTTTCACAAACACCTTATTTCTCCCTGTTACATTCATAGATATTATTTAAACATTTTGGATGATGTGTATTTTTTAAAGTCATCTAAGCTGAAAAAAAGAACATGTTTGAATTTATATGTATCATTTCAGCAATAACTGTACAGGTACAGTCCAACAGTGATGGCTCGTTCACGGTAACATTAGATGGTAAGGAACATAGAGTGTCTGCAGATATAGACGAAGACAGGGAAGGTGAACGGACACAGCTACGTTGTAATATAGACGGCACTTTGTCCTCCGCTCATGTTGTGATAATGAACAATGCTGTACATCTGTTCTCATTGGTATGTGTTCTTTCTGCTGTTTAATTCCTATTTTGAGATTCTTAAAAGTTTAAATTCTACAAATATTAGCTGGTACAAGTTTTGAATATACTTATAAATATTTCACCTTCTCATCATTTCATATGCATGATATATTTGTAAATTCAGGATGGTAAACAAGAGTTGAGACTTCCAGTACCTAAGTACCTCAAATCCAGCGGTCTAGGTGGTGGGTCTAATGATCCTGTGGCCCCCATGCCGGGAGTCGTAGAGAAGGTAGCTGTGTCCCCGGGGGATACGGTCCTAAAGGGGGACCCCCTTGTTACCATGATAGCTATGAAAATGGAGGTAAGTACTTCATATCCTAATTCAAATTCTGAAAGATTGTTTGACCAAATCACTCAAAAGAAAGTGGAATATAATGCTCAACAATGAGCACTCCTCATACTGGATGAAGAAAAAAAAAGTAAATGTACATGTATATTTACATCTACATTTAACCTTCTTTAAAGTCTCAGATGCTCATATTTCGAAAATAACAACTTTTACAATATTTTCATTTCCATATATTCAAAGCTTATGTTAGACCTGATATAAAAACAAAATATAAGTCGTGGTTTCATGATTATACCGTGAACTTAAGCCATTTGAACTTTAACATTTGACTCTATGGGAAAAGTAAGAAAAAAACCCTTTTTAAAGGTGATAAAATGTTACTATGAAAGTTTCTTTTCCCAAAACCATATAAGTTTGATAATCTGAACAATATTCTGAAGAGAAAAAATAGGATATCCAGGCAATTCTGACCTGAGGGATACTCTACCTTAAAGTCTTCACCTTTGCCTTGATTTACTGATTAAGTGACAAAGAACATATATTACTGTACATTTACCAGGGATTTAAAACACTGTGTGCTTGAGCTTGAGAAGTTATACATATTAAACATATTTACAATAAAAATTTTATTTTAAAGTACAACCAACATGTGCTTTTTAAGGTAGAGCCAATTCCATTTTTGGTTTATATCAATGAGGGATGCAAAATATTGTAAAATGAAATGAATAAAAGAAGAATTTTGAAGCCTTATAATCATGATAATATTTCAGTCATTTATTTTTGCTTTCATTTTCATATCATCCTTGTAGGCTGAAAATTCAGGAAGCTACACATACATGTATCTTGACAAAGCTCTCTATTTGTTACAAACACTATGTTACTATTTTAATTGTTATAGACCCTTGGACAGTATTAGCTGTACTGAAATTGAGGCTGAGTTCCAGATGACAAACAAGAGATTTACATGCACCAGTGATATCATTTAATTGTCACAAGACTTTTTCTCAGAATTGATTTGGTGCAATATAATATAACATTAATCACCATAACATCACTGGTGAATACACCATCTATTGTTTGTCCCTTGTAACACATCTTCGAATTTAGTATAGTACACTATTGGAAAGGGTCTATTTTGTACCTACCAGCCTAACAATTCAATTTATAGAAAACTCATACAAAATCTTGACCTTTTTTAAAAAGATCTCATTTTATACATAATATTATTTACTTTTTTCTACAGTATGTGATAAGAGCTCCACATGATGGTGTGATAGAGAAAGTCTTCTACAAGTCAGGGGATACCGTGTCTAAGGGAACTGTGCTTGTACATTTCACGGAGAATAAAACTGATCCGGAGGCAACGTCCAACTCAGATTGAAAATACTGTGTTCTGAATCGAGCAGCTAAAGTTTGTCTGTGATTGGTAGTGAGATTATCAGTGGGTCGTCACTTATTAATTATGTTAATTGTGTGTCAAAATGCAAGGTATACACATGTACATCACAAACATGCACATGTACTTGTAATTTGTTTTAATACAATATGGCATATAAAGACGATAATATATGCTTGCAATGACAAAGAGTTTTATATGTTTGTATATACATGTACTAGATATAAGTAAATACAAAGCTTGTCAACAAAAGGTACACAAAATCATGGACATGCATGTATATGTATAAAATAAGATATGTAGGTCAATGAAATTAATGTGAAGAATGTATTGGTTAAATTTATGCATATATTGCAGAAATGTTGAGTTTCTTATAAAAATAAGAAATAGTTATACAGATTGTCAAACACTTATTTGAAAAAAAAACATACAAGCTATCAAAGACATAGATAAATAGGAGGTGGGGTTCCCAAGTCTTCATTTGGTTAGTTTCAGTCTTAGTTATGGCTGTTTACAAATAATCTCCTGTTATCCCATTATATAATGTGACTGAGCATTATAAATTGATACAAATACATGACAATTTGTACTATTTCATAAACATCAGGTACATGTAACAATATAGATGAAATTCTGTCAAAATTTGAAGTCGTTTTCTTCAAACGAGTCCTGCCTGTTATATGATTGTTGAGTATCTAATGAAATCCTTTCTATTGGTTCACCGGTCAGAATGGAAAGTTTCTCCTCTAATTCTGCACACCTGTAAATGAAAGGCAATTAACACAAATACATGTATTTCCATAAAATGGATCAGATTAACAGAGTTGGGCAAAATTATTTCATAATCAAACAAACTTTACCAGAGATAAAGTACCAATCGTAATTCAAGAATCAAAGATTGGGTGGAATATGGCATGATTGTGTATTTTATAGTCTTTATATTAACAAGGCAATCGTGAACGTATTGGAAAATAAAGTACAAATACAAAAATGTACTTGTAAATGAAGTTCTTTTTCATTTCATCAAATTCCACAGGAGCTCGATGCCAACGATCCACAAGAACATCCGCCTCTACTTTCCTTATATATACTCTGACTAGAGAGAGATGGGAAGAGGCGGGTGTCGTTGAGTGTTGTTGGCATCGAACTCCTGTGTCAAATTCATATATACTTTAATTTTATTAACATTTTGTAGATTTCTTGTTATCACAATGCATTCCTTATTATTTTATCAAAGTTGTAAAATTATTTCCATAAAAAATGAGATATTTGAATTGATGAAAAATAAATCATTGTCCACTCTATTATTCTCTAAGAATATATCGGTAATACTACATGTATTTCATAAAATCTTTGTGCGATACCCAACATGTCATGTCCTCTTAAGGTCATATCAGCAAGGACATCCATTGTGTGAGGTTTAACTTGGACTCCATGTAATAAACACTGTTAAAGGTGAGCAAGATGTTTTGATCAAGTACCTTTTCTCCACTTTGATTCTGAAATGTCTTTCTCTCTCTACTTCTTCCTTCTTTTTCTGTAGCTCGTTTTGTAGTCTTGATAAATCTGACACAATAGGCCTCTCGCTGAAAAAAAAAAACTTGCAAATTACAGCACTTTTTGTCTCTTTAAAGGATAAAGTATAATTATACATAATGAAACGCTTATTCTTATTGGTTTTTTTTTAAATAAATGTCCTATAGAAAGTTGTAATGAAATGCTGTCAGTGGTATAATTTGTTCGTTTTACAGGTACCAGGAATAGACTGGTCTCGTGTCTATCAGTTAGTCTCATCTAATTTCAAAACGAAATCTCAATATCAAGATCCTACATACGTATCACATTTTGAAATGAATTAAGTAATGTAGCTCGCGGATCAACGAAATGGGAGAGTTTTTAAATGACCCAGGGGGTTTGGTGCAAGAGGAATGAGTCTCTTATTTTTATGTATTACACCGGCATTTTATTCAATACTTCATACTTTTTCTCATCCGTCAATGACATTTTTAAAATTCTAACATTTAAAACATACTTAACTTCTTTTTTAAATATAGAACCAAATACTTACAATGAAGGTATATATATCTAAAAAAAGTAAACTATTCATCGATACGTAACACACAAAGGTCTTTTCAAGTATCATTTAACTTTTTTGAAAGTATTTTGCTTCTTCCTACAATATTATTCAACGATACACATTTCTTTCATGAGAAACTATTATCAAAAATATTTAAATTTGCTAAAGTTTTCAATATCTTTAACATTTCATATTTGTCATAGGGCACTATGTTTTAACACGTGTTCAATCTATCGTCAACAGGTGAGTCAGAAAAAAATGGAGGGGGTGCTCCACATTTATTCATTCTCCGTTGTTATAATTGAATATAACGTTAAATTGTCCTAAAGACGAACAAATGATTAAATACATTTGATATATTGACAATTCAAGCCCTCCCCCCCTCCTTCACGATCGGGCCATGATCAGATCAATATATATGCGTCTGAATATTCCAATATTCGTGCGATCCTGAAATTTAGATTTGGATCGTAAAGTGTTGCCTACATAATCGCATATTAAAATGTAATCGCACAACGGTCGCACGATCTAAAGCGACTGTTGTTCGATACTAACTCTTTAATTTTGATCTTGCGTTTTAATGCGACTGTTGTACAATGAAAGCGAGTGTTGTACGATAATGCGATTTCTAGGATCGCGCCAGTGATCAAGTGATCGGACCAATGCGATTGGACGTGCGGCGCTCGTGCGATTATTCAATAGATCGTTGGAATGCTCGTGCGAGTCTAAGGGATACATGTACCGCCCGTTTCCAACTCTCTGTACATGTTTAATTGACCTATGTAGAATCTGTGGTCAATTATTTATACTTGCGGCAAAGAATGGCAAATTGAAGCTGATAAATGGTGCTTTTATCGTAAAACGGTGCACGATTACTTGCGACTCGTTGAGCAAACAAAGACAGAGCTCTACGAATCATCACACTGTCTTTGAAAATCGTACATCACTCGTACGAACGTTCGTATATTGCTTGCGATTATTTTGATCGCATTCGGTCGCATCTGAATATTGTGCATGTCCACCATTTTGTTGCGACCGCTAAGCAGATGCAGCGATTGCGAGAGGTCGTGCAAAGTGTATTTCGACTCAAAGTGTTGCAATGTGTTGGTGCACCAATTGTGAAGGGGGGTTTGTGGTACATGTAGGCACTGTATGTTTAGAATGTTTCTGACAGATTCAATTTAATTTATTCCATAAGCAAAAGGCTTATAGTCATACAAACATGACAAAGATGATATAAACTCTCTCCCTCTCCTTCTTACTTTACTCATCATCATAACGTTAATGTATACTCAAATAAGTCGTTAGACCATATTGAGTAGGACTATGAGAAAAAACTAGTTACACCTCCCCTATAACTGAATATCTTATGCCTATTCTCAAGCTAAGAGGGCGATGTCCTGTTTTATGTAGGATTGGCAAGATATACAAATCAATGAACAGGGTAGTTAATTAGACATACATTATCCCCAGTGGAGTACTTGCCTTGTAATTCCCCGTGTAATGGTACGATGAAAATATTCCCACAAGGGTATTTTTGTCTGTTATTCAATAAATTATTTTCAATTTTTATTCGTTTTACGTAACGGCTGCAATGAGAAATGGTAAACATTTCTGCACGTCCTTGATTGGAGATTACCGATAACACAATTCTGACTACTGTTTGCAGCAAAATTATTTTAAACTGACAGAGCAATAATTCCCAGTGAATGCAGATGGACTAGGAATCCCTTATTTCAAAGATCTGATCTAGACAGTCTACTAATGATAGCTACCTTTCTAGTTTATCAAAGTATCGTCGACAAATTGCACAAATATAATTTAAAAAAATATAATCAGAAGGCGCTTCTTAAATGAATTTTGGCTGTGCATAAAAATCACTTTGGATGGAAGCATCACTGATGAGGATTTTAAAATATTTTATGTCTGGTGCATAATAAAGTGGTTTGAAATTTTCTTCGGGAAGGACCAGTGTGTTGGAACACTTCGGTATTATTCGAAGATTTCAAGCTTTCAACCGTCAAGCTCTTTTTTGATTCTTCCTTAAGTATTTCTCTAGTTCATCCATCGTCATTTTCAAGCTTTCATCCCTCCCCTTTTTGAAACTGTCCCACCCTACCTAAACTCTTACCCGCTTATGTCTGTAGGTGCCAGGAGGCTAGTCTCAGCTGAGGTGTGTTTCTTCCTTAAGTACTCCTCTAGTTTATCTATCGTCATTTTTAAGGTTTCACACGTCTTCTCCGCCGCCTCTCTTGCCCTCCTCTCCTCCTCCAGCTCCTCGTTTTTCTGGTTCATCACTATTTGAACTCGTTCTAGCTTATTGGAAAGAATACGGTATCTGGAATACGAAGCGTATACAGAGTCAGGGAATATTCACTAGTGTCTGACACTCATTGTTTAAAAGCAATGTCACCTAGAACCCAAGGAAGGCTAATAAAATGACCATTGAACTCAGAGAATGCTTACGAAATACAGCTGCTGACGGGGGCATATTATTTTACAAACATAATCTTACTTCAGAATGTAGAATTTCAGTGTACAAGTAAGTCACTTTGCCTACACTCCTTAGTTTTGAAAAATTTCCAAATGTTCACGAAAGCATTTGTCATGGAGGCTTACAATATTAATTGTTCTTTTATCAGGAGACAATTTCATGTTAATTTATTTTCTCTCCTTATTCTGATTCAGGCGTCCTCTGGGAGTGAAATAAATGATGAAAGTATCTCCCGTGATGCAATTTGATATTGTTTCTCTCCGTATTCTAGGCGCTACGCTTATTAATAAATAATTGTAAGGTGACACTCTGCGCGTTCCGCTTCTACCCAAACTCGAATTGGTGGAAAATTGAAAAGAAATCTAGATCGTTAATTAAAATGTTTTTTAAAAAGCCTATTCATTTGAGTCCGATTTTTTCAGTATACTGCCATCATTCGAAATAATTATAGTCAAACATTGGCATTTTAAACATATTACCAGTGGGAATAAAATTGTGTTTGACCTATAAACTGCAGATATGATAAATCATGAAAGTTTTGAAAGCAATACGAAGAATGCACTTGTAAATCTAAATTAATATAATATACTTATCAAATAAATTTAGTCTACGTACTTGCATGAATTATGTCTAATTTTTATGCGGAAAGTGAACTTTATGCAGATATCGTCCAGCGGTAGGTATTGATACAAATAAAAACACAAACACTGAAACGTTTGAATGCTTAATTTCTAGACCTGGTCGTCACTTTCAATACTTACAATCGAATACCAATGTTGACATTCACAGATCTCGGAACAGCTAGGAGTAAGATCGGGTATCCGGTTAATACATTAAGTTGTCCAATTTCAAAATGTCAGACACTAATGTGGAGAAAATCACGATATTTCAGAGAAATAAAGCGGGAATTATTTTATCCATATACTGAATCCATGGAACAACTTTTTCTGGTTAGGTTAACTGCCTAGGTTTAAGAATCAAACTTAAATGTCGTCATGTTTACTGACGTACTTAGAGTATTTAATTTTCTGATTTTGTTTCAAATGATTGATGAAAATGTTCGCTCTCTGTTCGATTTTCCCTTTAAGTCGCTGAAAATTCAATTATAAGCGTGTAATATGCCGTCGGGTGTTTCTATGGGGTACTACACGCTACAAATCAGACGTGAATTTGATTCAGTAAAATTACAGGAATGGAAAAGAGGGAAGAGGTTTATTTGTGATGCATTTCCTTTCTTTCAGCGACCAATTTTAATTCACAGGATTTGACATATGTGACTACAGATTTTGAATTATCATCCAGTATTGCTGAGTGTTAGAGGTGTGTATCCTTGAAAAAAAAAATTCTAATAGCTTTAATTGACTCAAATTCGTGATCATGATTCATTATGCAACGCATCCATCTGTGCTTGGGAACTTCGCTGAATTTATATTAAAAAAGATAATTGGAAAGCGTTTATATATTCCGTTTTGAACATTTCAAAATACAATGTATGTTTCGACTACGAAAAAAGTACGGAGTTGGTTGCGTTGAACATCTTAATTTGATTAGTTTCGACAATCGGATATGCAGGATCTGTATTTCACAACTTTTAGTAAATTTTCAGACTTCAAACATAAAATGTCCGACATGAATTGCAGAGCGATGGCACTATATCGTACCATGATGCGATATTGACTGTACAGATCGCATTATCGTCATCGCACTATTGCTTGCACACTACTGACAGTCACAAGGGAGCACTGTCGCAGCAATATCACGCAACCGCTCTTGCGTGTTCTTGCAATATTTCGATAAAAATGATTGCGAAAGTAGTTTCAAAAAGGCAATAATTCTATGTTGCGATTGCGAGATGGTCACCAACATCAATACTAACATTCTTTCATTTGATCATCAAGTTCGTTGAATGAATTATAGAAAGTTCATTGACTTTATTGTTATGTCTATAATTTAAAAAGAAAACTTCAACAGAGGAATGTTTTAAATTCCAGAATAAAATGATGCTTTGATAAGTGAAATCGACTTTTCCTGCCATAAACTCTTTTATTTCATTAATTTAGTACATCAGAGATGACATGTCGATATGATCGATTCTTAAGGAAAAAGCTGATTAGAGTTTAGATATGATTTAATGAGATAACATTATACTAGATCAAGCTAGACTAGTGCACTTGATGTTACAAATTGACCTAGATTTCCGTACGTTTATATGCTCATTAATTAATTTATTATTTTTAAACTGGTCAAAATTTCTAACCGAATATTTTTTTAAATTTCATCATTATCCTGATTTTGTATGCCTTCGGTTTATGATTTTCTGAATTATCGATTTTATATATGTATTGGGATATGGTCATTATCCATATTTGTCATATTAGTCTAGATCTTTCGCCCATAGTTTATATCAAAGAAGTACCCATACGTTATTCAGTCTCAAAGTCCCATTGGAACAGTTGCGAACCCCGGAATAAACAACATTCCGAAGTGAGACCAGCAGCCTGTTTCACAAAAATACTTACGAAAAATTGCAGGAATTTTCGTAACTTTTGATTGCTTAGTTCTACTAACTGACTTAGATTTGAGAAGTTTTGTTTTTGAATTTATATTAAGTATGAAAAAAATGATATAAGAAAATATGATACAATCTAACTAGAAAATAATTTGAACCTTTTATTAAAGGATGAAAATTACGAAAATTCCTGAAAATTTTCGTAAGAACTTTTGTGAAACTGGGCCCAGGTGCCTAGGGAGAGTCATCGTCTCCTGTTTGCATGTAACACCCGCAACAGCTCCATGAAATCTTAGCAAATTCGGTGATGATACATATCGATGTACATATCAGGTAAAGATGTCTGATTTAGTGATGATGACAGCCATTCAATCGCAATCCCGAATGTCACTAATTATTCTGGAAAGAGGGATCTGATATATGCTTAAAATAATAAGACTCCCCTAGCAACCGAAGAACTTCGTTTAATCCTCAATGATGATTTCAGCCGTAGTGTAATATAACCCTGCATGAACAAGAAACTTACTTACAAGCTGTCTGGCTCTAACGATGAAATTGTTGTAATTGGAACATGCCCTGGCGTGTGCCGAAAAAAAAAAACCGCCATATTAAGCAGAGGACAGGATGTTGCTACTCATGAAAAGGAATCACGCTTGTTATGCAATGAGGTGTTCAAATGGCCTTTTGCGTCGAAAGATAGTATACAAGTACGAAGTGTTTCCTTGATCTCTAGTTCATAAAGGTATATTTCATGAAGATTATCCTTAAAGTTCGGATAATTGATGGGCAACACGTCATCAATGTATCTGAAGGCAAAACTGAACGATGCGAGGTGCTTAAAGTCAAGAGCAAGGTCTGGATAAAGCAGCTGGATGAATAAAAAACAAGTATACATGCAGTGGATCTTTAAAAATAAAATTTGGAATAATTTCTCCTGGGTGAAACTAGATATTTTACTGGAATAACACAATTATACATTAAATAAGAAAGAGGGATTATATCCAAACCCTAATATAATCTTAAAATCGAACACTCCCACTCATCATGCTCTTTTTCACGACTGTCTGGACCCTGGAAATAAGTCAATCTGCAAATTCATGCATTATAGATGATATATGATTACTTTTTATCTCATTAAGCTCAGGGATGGAAGAATGTACACAAAGTGGATTCATGAGGAAATGTTCTTGACAGTAAAGAAGAATTTCATTATTTAGTTAGCCAAAACCCCTTACTTGTCTTCCAGTTCCTTTTTGGCTCTTTTCTCTGCCTCTAACACCCCAGTTTTGACCATCAGCTGCCCCTGTATATCCTCTGATCTTGGCCGTGTTTGTCCCCATCTCTGAGAAGACATCTTTTCAATTCAGCGTAAGCAAAATTCAAATCACATTGATCGAGAAAGCTTCATTCACACTTTGCATATATCTATTCCTTTAATTCCAAAGAATATATATTGTCATTATGCAAACAAGTAAGAAAAGTACGTTGCTTTTTTGAAATTGAATTTCTTTGATTCACCCTACATGAAAGCAAAGTGTTCCGAGTAGCAGATTCAGTTTTCGAAGCACCGTGGTTTGTATCACCCAATAATATCTTTTTTCATCCTTGTACGGTGATATTTCAATCATGCACAAAAATGAATGATAAATTATCCGTAAATTAACTTTCTGATGTAAGTCGATGTGATCAAAATTAACAATCCGTAAAAAAAGATCGAAAGCTGTATGTTATTCAATAACTTCCCGGAGAATTGACACCAATTTTTTGAAACTAAATAATAACCATTTAAAAGATAAAAATCATCATTCCGGTCCAATACTGGGTATTCCTATCAGTAGATACAAGGGTACTATTGTTTTACGGAAACTTTCCGATCGATTTCACATATAGAATATATTCCCAGTAATTTGCTCTCGGATTCTACAACCTCCTGTGCGATAGGAAACGGTTCCTCTGATACTCAGTGCTTTATTCTAAATTACTGCACAATTCACAACTGGATGTCAGCGAATATTATCGTTATTCGATTTTATAAAAACTACGAGTTATATAGGAAATTTCCTTTTTCCAAGCAATCACGAAGAACTTCCTTTTGTCCTGAACTGAGGCGTCGTTCCAAATTCAGTATTGCATACCTCAGCTTGGAATTTAATTCCATCAAATATTTGCATCGTAGTTTAAATCCCGATTGATTCAAATTGTGTAAACTTAATGATTATGTTCTTTGTAAATTCTATGTACAACCAGGGATAATCTTCATTTCGGAGATGATATCAATTAAATTACAAGCTAACGCGCGTAGCGATCTCTACCAGAGATTGAATGGTCTGTCTATTCACAACGTGCAATTTACGAAGTCCTTCTTCAACAGCGCATAGCAATTAAAGAGACCCGAGTTGATTATGAAATGCACATGAATATAAAATGTTTTAAAAGTCTTTTAAACATCGCATATATGACTATTCACATTTCTTTTATTGAAAAATGTACGTACATTATCCAAGGAGGTTGTAAAAGTGATAGATACTTTCATATGACTCAAGTACCGTGCTACACTTGTTTTTTTTTTTTTCTAGAATTTCAGAATGATACTATATACTAACCTTATTGATAGTCCTTTGGATATGTCACCAATCATAATTCAACTCCGTACAGAAGCACCGAACTTTATAAATTATGTGTCGATTAAAATTGAGCATCAACAGACCCCTAGCAAGCTAGAGGTTGGACCAGGTGCCCGGAAGGAGAAAACATCCCCTGTTTGTCTAGCCGCACCCGCCGTTGATGTTAACACACGACACTGAAAACAATATCTAAAATACATGCACTGTCTGAGGTTATGTCTATTAGAAAGTGCTATGGCGACCATGTCAGGGGGAATATTCATAACACCTCGCGGGGGACTTTTTTACGAGCTCCACGCTGCAAAGGACACAAGTGTGACACAACTGAGTTAAAGAAGATCCTGATGACAATCCCAACAGCATCGACGGACCCCTAGCAAGCTAGAGGTGGGACCAGGTGCCCGGGAGGAGTAAAAGCATCCCCTGTTTGGCTCGCCACACCCGCCGTCGATGTTATTAATGCGGAAGGTTCCAACTTTATACCTTCTTGAAGAACATTTCAAACCTATTTTCATGCACCAGACACGTGTTGCTTCCAGCCAAAGTGCTTTTCATAAGCAGTCCAAATTAATTTCACTTGCGCCCTCTTGTATTATTTTTAGAATTTAAATTTCTGCATTTACCTTACAGAGAGTGCGCGGCTCCAAAATTCCTGTAGATTCGATTCAGTAGCATATCCAAATAAAATCTATGTTCAAAATAGCATTGGAGGGACGGTGCTAAGATGTTAACCTCCTTGAATTTCGATATTTTTCGATAAAATGGCAAATTTCCGAAATAGCAAGAAATATAGAAATGATGTTACATTGATAAAGGGCCAAAACAAAGCTTCTTTTACGCAACAAAGCTAGAAAGAAGTGATTAATACACTTGACAAACATCAGGTCACGGGGAACGATTTTAACTGCTCCACACTGCAACAAGAAATAAGTGTTTATATTAATAACGCGGAAGGGTTCCAACTCTATACCTTCTTGAAGGAAATTTCAAACCAATTTTCATGCATCAGACACGTGGTTCGAATATTAAATTCTCATCAGTGATGCACGAAACTGAAAACAATATCTGAAATACATGCACTGTCTGAGGTTATGTCTATGTAGAAAGTCCTATGTCATAGGGGTGCTATTTCATAGGGGTTATTGAATAAATCAATTTCAGAGACACAAAAATTGAAGAGAAAGGATATCTGGTGCTTTCATGCAACATATTTGGACATAATGTTGTTCTACGACACTGATGGTCACATGAACACCTCACTCTATGACAAACATGACGACTTCAATTTCAGCATTACAAACTTTCCTTTTCGGAGTAGTAACATCCCTTCATCGCCTGCTTATGGTGTGCTCATATCTCAGTTGATACGCTATGCCAGAGTAAGTACCAAAATATACGGATTTTGTTCTGAGAGCTAGGCGTCTTTCAGATAAGCTTCTCAGTAAGGGATATGTTTGTGACCGACTAACATCGTCACTGAGGAAGTTCTACGGTCGATATGGGGAACTCGTCATACAGTCATACACTATGTTGTCCCACTCTCCAGAATGGTGGACGATGTTCTGTCATAGACTATTTGAACCATCCAACCAAAGATTGTACTCTTAAGTATTCCGAAATGGAAGTAACCGGATGTGACAGTTCTACCGAATTGAAGCGGCGGGTGTTGCATGCAAGTAGGAGATGCTTACTCTTCCTGGGCACCTGATCTCACTCCCATATCGGGAGTTCGCTTCTTTTCATATGGTGGAGATTTTTGTTTGTTTGCTTTTGTTCCTGTTGCCTTCGGTTTCTGATTTTATGAATTATCGACTTCGCGCTGTATACAGGGATATGGTCATTATTCATATTTGTCATAGTTGTGTTTGAAATATAGACAAATACAGAAGGATGGGATTGTTGAATATTTAGTGGATCATTTAATAGTAGTATTTTGATTCATACTGGACTTCTTCTCCAGAGCCATTGCACGAAATTTAATGAAACATTATGGAAATAAAGTACTAATGGACCCCTACAAATGTTGTCCCGATCCGTCAAAGGGTGGTGCTACCATAGGCAAAAGTAGGCCACAGGAGTACCATCCTTTGAGAATGTTTTTCTTCAGAACAAACGCACATATTGGCAAACCGTAAGAAAAACATCAAATACGATCAACTAGATAGATACGGACATGTCATTTCTCATCCTTTTTGAAAATGTTTAACTTATTTATGAATGTTATTTACTCCGAGGTTCGCAACCGTTCCAATGGAAATTCCAATGATTTTGCCTTGCCTTCTCGACTTTGAGACTGAATAACTGATAGGTTCTTCTTTGATGTTTATTATTTAAAAGTTCATTCTATTCATTGATTCCCTATTTTTGTCTTTCTTAATACAAAAGTAAAAGTGAATTTTTTTTATCATTTTAAATTCGCAAAGGAAAATAACAAGAAGCTTCTATGTTGAGTTAGTATTGCTCATTTTCTAAATGAACTAATACCCATTTTCAACAAACTCTACTTCTGCATGTTGTTTCTCTGTTAGAATATTAATGAAGAAATATTTCATTATCACTTTCTTATCTCTTATTACCTTTATGCTCCGAGTTGTATCAGCATTAGGTACAGGAGATATTAAATAATTCATCAAGGTAGTTCATTGTCCGGGAGGTCCTGTATGCTGAATAAGGAGCAAGATGCTCCAGTCAAAGTTGATGATGAAATTTGGTCAAGCTCTAATCAAAAATGTGTTCTCTGGGATGTATACAAGGATTTAAGACATTTCCTATCTATTACCTTGATCTTCCTCTTGTCACAAGCTACAAGTATATGAAGTTTGGTCAATGTCCAATCGAAACTGTGCTCTAGGCTGCATACAAGGATTTTTACCATATCCAATGACCTGACCTATAAAGTCAATAGGGTTCTTCCTTTTGTCATTAGCAATTAGTGTATGAGGTCAAGCTCCAATCAAAACTGTGCCGTCTCAGCAGTATAAAAGAGTTTGAATAATATCCAATCTGTGACCTTAACATTGAAAAAAATAGAATTCTTCCTCTTGTCATAAGCCGTAAGAGTATGTCTTTGGCAAAAATTCAATCAAAACTGTGCTCTCCAAGCTGTATACAAGGATTTAAGCCATTTCCAATCTTTGACCTTGACCTTTATATTATAACCTTGAAAATCAAAAGGGTTCTTAATCTCGTCAAGTAAAGCAATTAAGTTGAATATTATACAGTTCTCCAAGATGTAATTAAAGACAGTCCTGTGTGTTACTTTGCTGTCAACTCAAGCACTGAAGAGTTTGAATCGAGTCTAAAGAAAAGTATATGGCACAGCTCGGATATGTGATCTGATAGCTCATGCAATTGGTTAGAGTGCATTGCTCACAGCCAGTCGTCTGTTCTGCATGGAATTTGAACCCTTGTTGGGGTATCATTTTGTACCAATATTTTACGAATACTTTCAAAATAGGATAAAGTATCATTCTTCCATTTTTACCATCCTTTCTTGTGAAAATATTCATGGGTTCATATACTTTACTTAATGCCAGAATGTTTTATATGTTTAAGCTCGCCTTTATGCAAACTTTGACAGAAGTTCATCCTTTTTCCTTATTACCCAGGAATTACCATTTACAGAACGATATGTTGCCAAACACAAGGGTTTCCCTTATAAGGAGCTGTTAAGATAAGGGCCGTATTTAGCCCTGAATCCCGTGACTTATTTCTTCCGCATGGCGAATCGTACACAGAAAAACATGAATCATTATTGAAATATAATGTATTTGCAGACCTTTTACATGTTTTATGTTTCTATGTTGTGAGTTGGTGTTCCTTGTCCATTTTACGTCTCTTTCTGTGGGTATCTGTTCTGTGTTTTTTGCATGGGTGTTTTGGGATTTTGCTGTGGGTGCTGCAACCTAGTGTTGTTGGAGATCCCCTCCTTTCTTTTATATTATGTGAAGGAACTCTTAAGGTTGTAAAATTAAGGTCGAAAGAGGTAGGGGTGCTCGGATAGAAAATCCGATAATATCGACAAAAAACGTATACATTTTTGAATATTTTTTCTAAAATGGATAAATATAAGCTAAAAGACATCAAATATGTCTACATTGTGTATCAGAAATAAATTTCGAACGTTCTACCTCCTTTAATCGGTAAATAATGAAATCCGGAACTTAAAATACGGTCTTATTCTTCATTCAATGGCTACAATGTAAGCCTTTCAGCGCGAAATACACATTGACGGAGAAATGAACATCACTCTTGCTTATTTCGTTTCTAATTCTTATATCTTTCATTCAATCATATTGAGTACACAATGTTTGATGGATTAAAGAGGAAAAATAGTCAAATGTGCTATATTTAATGGTCAAAAAGATCGATTCTTCTAAAATGCACCCCCCTTTCCATTTTTAGTTTTTCGTCTCTGGGGTAGTGTTCCCCCCGGGGATACAGAACCCCACTTTGCCAAAAAATTTGTATCATGGATACACATCTCCAGTAAAAGTGGCTTTCTGTATATCCGGGGGGAACAATGTTCAATAAAACTTTTCCGTTTTCTATTGATTTCTATGAGAAAAAAATAAGTTTTGACCTAAAAATTAGCAATATTATGCAAAACAGATAAAAATATCTTCATATTCTGATGGGATGCCGTATAGGTATACATTTTACCAAAAAAGGTTCTTGAAATTTCAATTTTCAAAATTCCACTTTTCAGGGCTGATTTTACGCCTTATCTTAACAGCTCCTTTCAACGCATTGTCAACAAATGAAATAGACTATATCCAACTTTTTGCAAAAAATGGATTTTTTTTTCATTTTGCATTAATTCATTAGATAAGTGGAAAACATATACAGGTTCACAGTTTTGTACCCCCTAATCTTCTTAGCAATTTCGACATACTATTTCTATATAAAGTACATAAACAACCATTTAACTAGAATTTACAGTTCAAAATGTATGATTTTGACATTCTTTCACAACATGTTTCACTTAAGATCAAAGTGTTACCTATACAACAAAACCAAACATTAGTGCAACATATATTAGGGATGATAATTATGGGTATCCCCTAAAATTCCAAAGATGATTGGTATAATTATTACATAGACAATCATAAATGTCCATGGTAGAAATATTTGGATTGAATAATAAGAACAAACTGGGAAATAAATAAAAAAACTTTAATGATAAGGAACTAGTGATCAGGTATAAGAATCAAGATGTAGTTTGTACATATGATTTGTGAAAGACATGAAGGCAAAACAAGGTATCCTCCCATTGGGACCACAAGAAATTCTTCCAGAAAGTAAAGATTTCATGCAAAATGTAATTCATAATTTTCCTTCAAAATGATCATTTGGTGACATCATAATCTTACGAGATTTCTATGAGTGATTTGCTCTATGTGTTAATCTCATACGTGTAGTTTTCTTCGGTTAGATATAGATGTACAATGTATATCAAGCAGCTACATGTATACTGAAGCTTGGAAGGCCAGCTTAGATGCCTTGGGACACTTAATCCCTGTAGCCATGCAAGTGAGAAAACAGATGATTTCATTCTATATCTTCAAATCTACAAACTCCTTTCACCACAACTAAATTAAGTAAACACTAGATAAGGAATATATTTCATTCATTCTAATTTTATTTTGAATATATCATATGCAAATGAAAAATGTACAGTAATTCAATTATACAAATATGTATAAATTTTGATGTAACTAAATATTTACATTGTAAGTTTATATCTTTATGTTAAAATACAAGAAATGTATTATTTTCAATCTAATATTTCTGAATTTATAACTCATTGATTTAGTATTTTTATTAAATACAATTTATTTTGTAACAGTTATTCAGAAAAAAGACAACCTGTGAAAATCTTAAATACATGAAGCAAATTTCTACCCGAGTCAGATTCAAGATTACATCATATAGCACTGTAAAACATTACATGTATATAATACCCGTTTATGCTATAAATGATCACATACAAGTACAAGTATTTCAAACATTTCACCCCATAACTACTTGTATCATGTACATACAATTCAGATCCTTATATGGACTCTTTTCAGAGTACAGTTTTATTTCTCATTTGGCAATCATGATATTATGGAATTGGTATGGCAATGTGAGTTTTTAGAAAAGATTTTAATAGAATTATATTAGTATAATAATAGTCTATGTCTTAATATATGGACCTTAAAAAAACACAAAGTGAATCTGTTTATAAGAAATACTGAATAACATATAATTTTCACATTTTCTCAGAAGTTGTTTCACATGTTCTCCTTTGTTTTACATTTTCTCCTAAGTCACTCACTTCCGAGTGTTGTTCATTCCGAGGTTTGCAGCCATTCCGATGGGAATTCCCACAATTTGGCATTGCCTTCTCGACTTTGAGATGAATAACTGTTAGGTACTTCTTTGAGGTTCATTTAACTTTATCTCCTAAGTCGTTTCACATTTTCTCATACGTCATCACATGCCCACAGGTTTTACATGTGTCCCATTTTCTCCAAGTTCCTAAATATTTTCTCCTAAGTCATTTCATATTTTCTCATGAATAGCTTCACATTATCTCATATGTCATCACAAGCACACACATTTTACAGGTTTCACATTTTCTCATATGTCATCACATACACACTTTACAGGTTTCACATTTTCTCATACATTGTTTCACATTTTCTAACGTCATCACATGCTCACATATTTTACAGGTTTCACATTTTCTCCTACGTTGTTTCACATTTTTTCATACGTCATTACATGCCCACATGTTTTACAGGTTTTACTATACATATCCTCCTCCTCCTCTGATTGCTCCTCACCAAACTCGTGTTGATGAGGCCCTCTGTCCTTCTTTACCAAGCTGCTCCTCACAGCTAGACGTAACTCTGAAGATGAAAAATATTTGGTTTTTTTTAATCTTTGCATTTCAAAAACAAGAGGCTGAAGCGGGCCACGATCACTTTCCTGAAAACTATGTTAACTAAACATATCAAACAAGAAGTTTGTCAAAGGAAAAAACTTGACTTCAGTGAGGGAGGAAAAATAACAAAACACTTCTAATGACATCTCTTTAGATCATCCTAATGCTTTCGGTTTGCCGAAGTTTGTCAAAGGAGAGTATCCCCTACTTTTGCATGTGGTTGAGCCATCAATTGACGGATCTGGAAAACAACATCACTTGTAGGGAACCACAAGAACCTCATACCTACCAAGTTTTATGAAAATCTGAAGAGTGGTTATAAAAAGCAGAAAATGTAAAAACAAATCACCCCCTTTCCTTTTTACATAAGAAAAAAAAAATTCAAAAAAATTCAAAATAAAACACCGCTAAAGACGGTATGGCCGGATTGCAAAGTAAGTTTTTGTCACCAACTGGGTCGTCACTAAGTCAAATATTACAGCATACATTGAGAGGTCTTGTCAGAGGCAATCTACATGTATAATATAAAGTTTCTACTGTATACAGTTCCTTAGATTTTGCTTAAACCAGGAACTTGATCCAAAGTCTTTAACTAGGTCAAAGTCCAAGGTCAAGGTCACTAGGTCCAATGTTACGGCATAAATTGAAAAGTCTCGTGATGGGCAACCTAAATGTATAATATAAGGTTTCTACTGCATAAAGTTCCTTAGATTTTGCTTAAACCAAGAACTTTAACCAAAATCTTTAACTAGGTCAACGTTCAAGGTCAAGGTCACTGGGTCAAATATTACTGCATAAATTGAAAGGTCTCAACATGGGCAACCTACATGTATAATATAAAGTTTCTACTGCATACAGTTCCTTAGATTTTGCTTAAACCAGAAACTTTAACCAAAATCTTTAACTAGGTCAAAGTCCAAGGTCAAAGTCACTAGGTCCAATGTTATGGCATAAATTGAAAGGTCTCATCATGGGCAACCTAAATGTATAATATAAGGTTTCTACTGCATACAGTTCCTTAGATTTTGCTTAAACCAGAAACTTTAACCAAATTCTTTAACTAGGTCAAAGTCCAAGGTCAAGGTCACTAGGCCCAATGTTACGGCATAAATTGAAAGGTCTCATCATGGACAACCTACATGTATAATATAAGGTTTCTACTGCATACAGTTCCTTAGATTTTGCTTAAACCAGAAACTTTAACCAAAATCTTTAACTAGCTCAAAGTCCAAGGTCAAGGTCACTAGGTCCAATGTTACGGCATAAATTGAAAGGTCTCATCATGGGCAACCTAAATGTATAATATAAGGTTTCTACTGCATAAAGTTCCTTAGATTTTGCTTAAACCAAGAACTTTAACCAAAATCTTTAACTAGGTCAACGTTCAAGGTCAAGGTCACTGGGTCCAATGTTACTGCATAAATTGAAAGGTCTCATCATGGGCAACCTAAATGTATAATATAAGGTTTCTACTGCATACAGTTCCTTAGATTTTGCTTAAACCAGAAACTTTAACCAAAATCTTTAACTAGGTCAAAGTCCAAGGTCAAGGTCACTAGGCCCAATGTTACTGCATAAATTGAAAGGTCTCATCATGGGCAACCTAAATGTATAATATAAGGTTTCTACTGCATACAGTTCCTTAGATTTTGCTTAAACCAGAAACTTTAACCCAAATCTTTAACTAGGTCAAAGTCCAAGGTCAAGGTCACTAGGCCCAATGTTACTGCATAAATTGAAAGGTCTCATCATGGGCAACCTAAATGTATAATATAAGGTTTCTACTGCATACAGTTCCTTAGATTTTGCTTAAACCAGAAACTTTAACCAAAATCTTTAACTAGGTCAAAGTCCAAGGTCAAGGTCACTAGGTCCAATGTTACGGCATAAATTGAAAGGTCTCATCATGGGCAACCTAAATGTATAATATAAGGTTTCTACTGCATACAGTTCCTTAGATTTTGCCTCAACCAGAAACTTTAACCAAAATCTTTAACTAGGTCAAAGTCCAAGGTCAAGGTCACTAGGTCCAATGTTACGGCATAAATTGAAAGGTCTCATCATGGGCAACCTAAATGTATAATATAAGGTTTCTACTGCATACAGTTCCTTAGATTTTGCCTCAACCAGAAACTTTAACCAAAATGTTGACGACAGACGGACAGACGGACGGACGGACAGACAGACGGACGGACGGACGGACGGACATCATCAATCTATAGACCGGAATTGCTTTGCAATCCGGCCAAAAATTTACTTCTAGCATAAAATACATATCAAAGCATTTAGGAACTAAAAAATAATAAATATGCAGTAAATGAGTCTATAAAACCATATACTTATTGAGTTATTTAAAGAAATAATGCAAAAATGTGTATTTCTGACAAAGTCTGAAAACATGTCAAAAACACGTTAGAAATTTAACTTCGGAGTGGAACCTAAAATAACAACACTTCTTTTAAAAGACATCTCTCTATACCATCCTGATGCTTTCGGTTTGTCGATACAAGTTTCTGTTCTGAAGAAGAAGTCTAAGGAGGGTACCCCCCATGACCTACTTTTGCTTGCGATGGCGCCAACCGTTGATGGATCTGGATGAAAAACAACAACACTTGTAGGGGACCATTAGTACTTCATACCTCCCATCTCTAATCAAAATACTTTCAGTCATTCTGGAGAAGAAGTCGAAAATGTGAAAAGTTTACAGCGTATGCCGGACTGCATGCTATGACAATAGCTCACTTGAGCTCTGCTCAGGTGAGCTAAAAATATTGTGGTACAACAAAGGTAAGGCTTCTTGGAATATCTTTTAACCTAGAGTGACCTTGACTGTTGATATACTGATGGCAAGATTGATAGGAAGACTACATGGTTATGGAATGATTGACGGAGTAAACAATGAATTCCTCTGCTATCACATGAAAATGAGTGAGGCATTAACAAAATAAATGTTTTATATCAAATGATATTTATGTGAGACATTTCTTACTTTTATATTTTACAGGTACATTTATCATGATAAATTTTTCAAGGTCTAATTCACAGCTGAAAAGTCTAAAGTTTCCCCTTTGAAGTATATACATGTATTTTGTGGTTAAAAAATCCCTGTTTAAACCCATGCCATAAATATTTTTGAACCAGATATCCTTCATCTATTTCATATTCTACTATACGTATTCTACATGTACCTTTAACTTTTTTGTCAAACTTTTTCTGTTTGGATTTTTCTCGATTTTCGGTGCGCTTGTCCTTGGCCTCCTCCAGTCCCTCTTCACTTCCCCATACCTCCATAGCTCTGTCATATATCTAGATCAACATATATCCATATTAATCACGTTTCTACTCGGTATATTCAAACTTTGATAATAATAATTCTCAAGTACAATATAAGCATAAAATGAAGTAAAAATTAAAAAATATGTTTTTAAGACAAAACAGATGTCTCCCCCCCCCCCCCCCCCCAGGTTACTTTGACCTTGGTCACATTACCTTGGGCCAAGATGATGTGAAACCTTAGAGTTGTGAGTAACATCATAATTACTAATAAATGAAAGTGATTCATTATATTGTTTTAAGAGGTATAGTCCGAACATGATTAGCATATACGATTTCATTATGACCTTGGTTACATGTCCTTGGATATAGGTGATCTGAAACCTATGGATCATAAGCAATAACAAACTGAATTAGTGACTGGATACACAATTCAAAAGATATAGCCTGGACATGATTAGCATATACAATTTCAGCCTGGACATGATTAGCATATACCATGTATACAATTTCAGCCTGGACATGATTAGTATATACATTTACAGCCTGGACATGATTAGCATATACAATTTCAGCTTGGTCTTGATTAATATATACAACTTCATTACTAAAGTAAGAAGTGACCTTGTTCATGTGACCATGGGACAATGTGATAAGAAACCTTTAGCCATGAGAAACAACATACTAAAATATGAAAACAATTGTAAAAATGGATCAAGAGATATAGCCCGGACAGGATTAGCATGTAAATAATGTAAAGGGGTAGGGCCACGGAGCCCCTAAAACGGCCCTGCAATTTTCCTTAAAATTAAACTCAATGATAGATCCTTGATATATCACATAAAACATAATGAATGTTTCCCGCTTTTAATGAAAGGAGCATATCACCTACTGAAGCACCGTAGGAGGTATTGTGACGTCACCAAATGATGTCATTTTGATGTAATTGACAAATCATGGTCAAAAATGCTCGAAAATGTGTCTTTCGTTGAGAATTTCAATGTGGCCACATGCGTCGAGAAACATAAAACTTTTATGACAAGAAGATATGATGGTTATCTTTCATTTGTAAAATTTTCATGTTTCTTGATACAAATGTACATGTGGCCAATGCTAATTTTAAAGAAATATGTAGGTTTTGCAGCAATTTCACGGAAAATTGCCGATTTCGGGGTTTTCATAGGGCTTAAAGCTACTGATAAATGCATTATTTACAAAATCTCAACAAATAATTTAGTGAAGGACTCGACAAAGTATCAAATCACAAAAAAATATTTAATCAATTCAAATGTCAAGAAACAGGGCCAATTTAGGGGCTTCATGACCCTACCCCTTTTGACCTTGACCTTGGTAATATGACCTTCGATCAAGATGGTGTAAAACCTTTGGGTCATCACGTCATACTAAAATAGGAAAGTGAATTGGTAAACGGTTCAAAAGATAAAGCTTGGACATGAAAGCATGTACAACATCATTAAAAATGCACTATGTGACCTTGACCTTGGTCAAATGACCTTGGGTCAAGGTGAAGTAAAACCTTCATGTCATAAGCAACATACTAAAATATGAGAGCCATCAGGTAAACTGTTCAAGAGATATAGCTGGTACAGGAATGTATACATGTACATGATGTATGTATGTACAATTTCATTAAAAATGTACTATGGAACCTTGACCTTGGTCACATGATCTTGAGTCAAGGTGATGTGAAAACTTTAGGTAATATGCAACAAAATCCTAAAATATTAAAGTGATCTGGTGATACTTCAAGAGATACATGTATAGCCCAGGCACGATGACACATAGAATTACATAAAAAATGTACTAAGTGACCTTGACCTTAGTCATACGACCTTGGGTTAATGTGATGTAAAACCTTTTGGTCATAATCAACAATATACTAAAAAATCTGATAGTAATCGAGCAAATGCTTCAAGAGTTATAGCCTGGACAGGAATGTATGTACAATTTCATTAAAAATGTACTGAGTGACCTTGACCTTTTTCACTTGACCTTGGGTCAAGGTGATGTGAAACCTTCAGGTCATAAGCAACAACATACTAAAATCTGAAAGTGATCAGGCAAACGGTTTAGGAGATATAGCCCAGTTACGATGTGTGACAGACGAACAGACAGATGGACACGAAGGCAAAAACAATGTCTTACCCCTGTTTGGGGGAGGCAAAATTATTCAATACTTGTCAATTTTGGTACAAAAAACCTATTATTTAAACTTTCAACAAATTATTTTACTCTACACACAAAAAATTACCAGCTTCATGAAGACTGACTAGATCCTCTAATCAAAGTTTTGGAATACCGAATCAAACCACGAAGTTTCATATGTCATTCCATTGAACTTTTATATTCAGTAGTACCTATTTTCATTGATACCAATACACATACCTGAGGTTCATAGTAAAGTTTCATATCGCCCCATCGAGGGTTGTGGGGATTCCTACGAACAATGAATTTCAGTTTTGGATCCCGCTTATCAAAATCAGCATCTTTTAATAAATATTTATTCTTGGCATCTGTCCTTGTTATGAGAGGGTTGTCTTCTTCTCTTTGGTAGAAAGATAAAAAATATGAAAATGGGCTACATAGATTTGAAAAAGATTATTTAATATTTGATTATAATTTCAGATGAGAAAAACACAGACTATTTCAAACAAGTAATACATATATAATAATAAGATATTCTTAAAAAATTATTTTTTCTATCCTTACTTGCAATTATCACAGATGAGAGCATCAAAATGTGAGAATAGATAGGAATCCATGAATTCTTTCCCACAGTTATCACATATTGTATCATCTACTATGTCTCCTGCTGACGTCACCGGCTCCAACGGACCTTTGTGCAAAAAGTAATAAGATTATTACCATTGCTTACTTTGCATTATTATCCTTCATTTATCCTAGAATTTTGAGGTTTACTTAAGTTTCATCAGTGAAGAATTAAGAGATCTAATTGCTCTAAATAGGCACTATTTTTTTTCTGAATATGTAATTTCTCACTTCAGTATTTCTTCATACATGTAAATTCATCATAACTGAAACAGATTTAAATGTATAATATGATCACTTCATTAACTTATCAAATAAACTTCTAAGCTTTTTAACATTTATTCTTTCATGTGATTTTCATAAAGAAAAAATTGGTTCTTTTGGAATCGTTACTTCAACATACATGTACATGAAATTACTACCCGGTAGTTGAAAAAACAAGAGGCCCAAGGGGGCCGCATCGCTGAGGAGACTGTATGTATGTTTTCAATCAAAGTCAAGACCTGAAGGAAATTGCTTTTAGTGAAGCTTTGAGAATGACAAGGTGTACAAGTTACTTCCTGTAAACTTTGGTGACACTCTGTGCAGTAGTTTAAGAGGATAAGTAAAAAATGTGTCATTCAAATAGAGCCTATAGAGGACACCTTGGATTTCCAATCGGCTCCAAAAACACAAACTTGGTAAAGGGCTTTGAGTACTTGCTTCCTGTGAAGTTTCATGAAATTCTGTGCAGCGATTTCGGAGGAGAAGTCAAAAATGTGTCAGCCAATCAGAGCCTGTGGCGGCGGTCTTGGATTTCCGATCAGCTCGAAAAACACAAACTTGGTAGAGGGCATTAGGTACTTGCTTCCTGTGAAGTTTCATGAAATTCTGTGCAGTGGTTTCAGAGGAGAAGTCGAGAATGTGTCAGCCAATTAGAGCCTGTGGCGGCCATCTTGGATTTCTAATCGGTTCCAAAAACACAAACTTGGTAGAGGGCATTGAGTACTTGCTTCCTGTGAAGTTTCATGAAATTCTGTGCAGCGACTTCGGAGGAGAAGTCAAAAATGTGTCAGCCAATCAGAGCCTGTGGCGGCCATCTTGGATTTCCGATTGGCTCGAAAAACACAAACTTGGTAGAGGGCATTGAGTACTTGCTTCCTGTAAAGTTTCATGAAATTCTGTGATGCAGTTTCAGAAGAGAAGTCGAAAATGTGTCAGCCAATCAGAGCCTGTGGCGGCCATCTTGGATTTCCGATCGGCTTGAAAAACACAAACTTGATAGAGGGCATTGAGTACTTGCTTCCTGTGAAGTTTCATGTAGTTCTGTGCTGCGGTTGCAGAAAAGATATCGAAAATGTTAAAAGTTTACGTCGGACGGACGGACGATGGACGGACGACGCGCTATGACAATAGCTCACTTGGTATAGGTAATCACAGATTACGAAGCTCACCTCGTGGCAGCAAAATTCAATTCAAACATATTTCTAAATACATGTATATTGGCTTTTAAAGGCAAAATCATTCAAGCGGAAAAAGTAGGTCAATTTCATTTAATGAAAGTTTGATCAAAGATACATCCAATATGCAAGTTTGGTACATGAAGCACTTATACTTTGCTCAATATTGGCTTTTAAAGGCAAAATTACTCAAGCAGAAAAAGTAGGTCAAGGTCATTTTATGAAAGAATGATCAAAGATACATCCAATATGTAAGTTTGGTACATGTAGCACTTATACTTTGCTCAATATTGGCTTTTAAAGGCAAAATCACTCAAGCAGAAAAAGTAGGTCAAGGCCATTTTATGAAAGTTTGATCAATGATACATCCAATAAGCAAGTTTGGTACATGTAGCACTTATACTTTGCTCAATAATGGCTTTTAAAGGCAAAATCACTCGAGCGGAAAAAGTAGGTCAAGGTCATTTTATGAAAGTTTGATCAAAGATACATCCAATATGTAAGTTTGGTACATGTAGCACTTATACTTTGCTCAATATTGGCTTTTAAAGGCAAAATCACTCAAGCAGAAAAAGTAGGTCAAGGTCATTTTATGAAAGAATGATCAAAGGGACGCGCGGGGGTATAGCATAAGCTTACTCAACTTCGTCGAGGTGAACTAAAAACATAGGTAATCACAGATTACGAAGCTCACCTCGTGGCAGCAAAATTCAATTCAAACATATTTATAAATTAGGTCAATTTCATTTTATGAAAGTTTGATCAAAGATACATCCAATATGCAAGTTTGGTACATGAAGCACTTATACTTTGCTCAATATTGGCTTTTAAAGGCAAAATTACTCAAGCAGAAAAAGTAGGTCAAGGTCATTTTATGAAAGAATGATCAAAGATACATCCAATATGTAAGTTTGGTACATGTAGCACTTATACTTTGCTCAATATTGGCTTTTAAAGGCAAAATCACTCAAGCAGAAAAAGTAGGTCAAGGCCATTTTATGAAAGTTTGATAAAAAATAATTCATATATGCAAGTTTGGTACATGTAGTACTTATACTTTGCTCAATATTGGCTTTTAAAGGCAAAATCACTCAAGCAAAAAAAGTAGGTCAAGGTCATTACATGAAAGTTTGATCAATGATACATCCAATAAGCAAGTTTGGTACATGTAGCACTTATACTTTGCTCAATAATGGCTTTTAAAGGCAAATCACTCGAGCGGAAAAAGTAGGTCAAGGTCATTTTATGAAAGTTTGATCAAAGATACATCCAATATGCAAGTTTGGTACATGTAGCACTTATACTTTGCTCAATATTGGCTTTTAAAAGCAAAATCACTCATGTGGAAAAGGTAGGTCAGATGCTGCATCCGATGCATGGATCCATCTCGGCATCCAAAGATGAATCACTTGTGCAAGTTTGGTTACTGTAGCATTACTACTTGGTCAGATACTGAGCTACCCCAAATTTCTTAACCAAGTCACTCAAGCGGAAAATGTAGGTCAGATGCTGCATCTGATGCATGGGTTCACCTCAGCATCAAAAGATGAATCACTTGTGCAAGTTTGGTTAATGTAGCATCAGTACTTTGTCAGATACTTAGCTACCCCAAACTTCTTAACCAAGTCACTCAAGCGGAAAATGTAGGTCAGATGCAGCATCCAATGCATGGGTTCACCTCAGCATCCAAAGATGAATCACTTGTGCAAGTTTGGTTACTGTAGCATCAGTACTTTGTCAGATACTGAGCTACCCCAAACTTCTTAACCAAGTCACTCAAGCGGAAAATGTAGGTCAGATGCAGCATCCGATGCATGGGTTCACCTCAGCATCCAAAGATGAATCACTTGTGCAAGTTTGGTTATTGTAGCATCAGTACTTTGCCAAATACTGAGCTACCCCAAACTTCTTAACCGGACGCGGACGCGGACACGGACGTGGATGCGGATGCGCGGGGGTATAGCATAAGCTCACTCAACTTCGTCGAGGTGAGCTAAAAATGTGTTTGAGAAACACAAATGCCCCTGTCGGTATCTTTGTCAGTAAAACTTGTAAAATGGTCAAACTGCAAGGTCAAGGTAACAAGGTCAAAAATTTTGGTATCCGTGGAAAGGTCTTGTCACAAGAAATGCACATGTGAAATATCAAAGCCCTATCCCTTACCATTGAAAAGTTATGGCTAAGGTTAAAGTTCTTGTGGACAAACATACAACAGACATGACAAACCGACAGGACAAAACTACATGTATATGCCCCCAAATCTTCGATTATGGGGGCATAAAAAGGAATGCGGCCCCTCCCCGTTTCGAATACCCAAGTCTGAAGCCCCCCCCCCCCTTTCCCCGCCCCAAATCCCCTTAAATTTGTCCTTGGATAATCACTATGATAATCAAAAGAAAGATGTTTTTTTCATTTATTGATGAAATTTGACCACAACAAGGTAAAGGTACAGTTTAAATATCCGTTATATGTAATGCTTCAGTGGTCATGTGTAATCGCCGTGAGGAAAAAAAACAAGCGGTACTTTCTATCAATTGATATGATTTTACCAGGTATTTATAAAGGAATTGTGAGAGCATGTATGTGGCATTGAGGAACTTTTTCGTTTACTTCTTAATGATAATAACGATAATCATGTTAATGGCTCTATTAATAATGGTATCACAAACGGTCAAACCAATAACATTGAATCACTTTACAGAGAAGCTAATTTTGACTTCAAGCCCTTTCACACATGAAAAAACATTCAAGACCATCATAAAAAATATGACGCTGATAATACAGAAATTATACACATGATACCGATGACATCACCGTTTTGCTATGACTTACCAAGTGGGTGTACTACTTTTAGTTGACCTTTCGTCTCTTTGTCATCTTCTTCTTCCAAGAAAAATCCTGCTCCTGTGTCTACTGTTTTTGTCAGCTTCACTCTACAACATGTACATGATGTGATGTGTAAAACATAAATGTGAAATTAGTATGTAAACATTTATCAAATTCTTCAAATTTTAATTAAACGGTTTTGATGCTTTACAAGAATCGTGATGGTTAATCAAAGACCTACATGCATGTTATGTAGATAATCAGTAGATATGAAACGACACAAAATTTTAGGGATAGATCATCGCTTGACTGAATTACATGTACGTTTGATACATGATTGATTAGATAATGAATTCATGCTACATAATTCAAACTAACATTTACCATAAATATGGTTCTATCCACTGAGAGAGAATTTCACAATTATAACATCAAGATGTTACGCTTGGGGTACAAATTCCTAATTTTAAAGTCTCATCCTTTGTAAGAATGCAGCAGTATTTAATATATTTTCTCATGATTTTCTCTATTTTGCGAAATTCAGTGATTTGTGAAATATGCAAAAATTACCCGCAAGTGAAAACTTCCATGTTTACAGTACATGCATATGTTCATTAGCCATAATACACCGCATAAAATACTACCAAATCTAAAAGCATGAACAATCTGAATGTTGACTGTTGATATGCTTTAAAGTTAGTAGAGTCTCCATGTATCGTGAACTTTCTGTTTGTACCTTAAAACAGTAAAATGTGATCTCACTCTAAGCATTTCAAGTCTAAATTTCAACCAAGTTAATTTTTTTTTCTTTCTCTCTCTCTTAATCCATTACATGTAGAATATGCTACATAGAAATATAAGCATGCATAATATCCTAGCATTCCCTTTACCTTGTCTCTATTTTTTCAGCTTCAAACAGCTTGCGTTTTTGTTTGGCTTCCCGTACAAGCAGGGCTTTCTGTCTATTACGTTCTATTGCTGCGCGCTGAGCAGCCGTAAGTTTCCTGTCTTCTACATCTACTTCACTTGATGCCATTTCTGAAGGTATATATATAATAGTTTATTAGAATTAAAAATAGTGTAAATAATATAATTATTATTACAATAAAACTGAAAAGGTAAATGTATTACATTTGTAATATGTTAATTCACTAACATATGAACCATTCCACACAATTTTTGTTATGTTGACACATGTTGTGAACAATAACAGTTCATTTTGTTAAAGACAACATCATGTCAGGGCACTGACAATGAAATAAATAACACTGAAAAGCTTTGTCAGCAAATAGGTCAGTAAATACAGTACACTGCACAGTGGTGTGCAACTTGCAAATTTTTTTGTGTCAAGTTCGATGGAAATCCAAGTACAGACAAGCAGAGAAAGGAGTAACTATGGAAATATACACTTCTACAGACGTGCAGACAGATAGGAAGAACCGACAAGTTAGTGGGTTTCACCTGTAAAAAGTTCTTGTGCAAGTACTTACTGACAAAAAGCAAATGAGCAGATTTGTACTGTCGCTTTTTCGCCCTTCCGAATATATGCGGGAAACTTTGTTGGTTTTATCTCTTCAGGTCGAATAATTTTTAAGGGGAAAATGTAACTCAATATTAATCAAGATAGAAATGGGTAAAAAGCTTGTGTGCTAACATTTCTATCAGTGCCAAATGAGCACGAAAGGATGAAACACGGAAACCAAATGCACGTCACAATTTTCGTTGTAGTCGATCCCTCTACTTTCAGTTTGATCTGACGCGCCAGATCAAGCCCAGATCAGACGAAACGAAATCTGAAACTTTTGAAAATGGTAAGAGGGGTTATTCATGAGCAAATTATTCCTTTCATTCATATGAATTAATTGTGTCAGAACAGCTTCCGTACAGTAACCGTCCTTTTCAAGTACTTTTAAGGAACTTATCGCCCGGAACTTATTTTCGAAATTTTTATGGCTATTGGATTTTGTACGTTTTTTACACAACAAGAGGACCAAGGGGGTCACATCGCTCACCTGAGTTGCAAACAAAAGAATGATAGTGCACAATTTGGTTTGAGCCATTGAGTACTTACTTCCTTTAAGGTTTCATGAAATTTAGTTACAGTGCAACGAAGACTCTATTTTCTTATTCAGTTATTTTCCTGTCTTCATTGCACAGGTGGGGCACACCCCCTGATTTGCGAGATCGTCTCTATAATGCGGTATAATCCCTGAATTGGGTCATGAAAATATCTCGAAAATGCGAGATGATTGTGATCTTAATGAGAATAAATCTGAATTTTGCGGAAAGAACGCAAAAGCGCATGACGTTTCCTGTTTGGTCCGAATTTCCTCTGCCCAATAAACATAAAAATGTTTGCCGTCAACGTATCGGATGCTGCAATGAAGCAGGAACTTGAAAATTAGAGATGCTTCAAGTTGAGAATCTTACCTACCCACGACTTCAATGTTTATTTTCACCTTGAAATAAAATTTCTTTGATGGAAAAAGCCAACTGAGATGGTTGTGACATCTTTGAAAAACGTTTCTATACACTGACCCGGATATGACATTTGCATAATAAGCCAATGAGCATCAATCTAGTTCACTGCCCTACTTTCGTTATTAGTTCCTGTTATCATGTATGGAGAGCAATACGTAACATAAACTTGTGCATGTTGAATGTTCAGCAACATTGGATTTTTCTTTAATGCTCTATCATATTGTCAAATTGGTATCATTTCAGACTACTGTTCATTTAATTTTATTCATCATGTTTATTTTATATTTTTTTTTTCATAGAATAAACGTATTTGTGAAAAAATAAAACTTTATTATCAGGAATGAAATATTCAACTATTTCAATTATTTTCTTCTTCTTGAATGTAGAAATGGCATGTTATGACATAATTATTCAGGTTTTTTGTTATTCTATGTCAACATCACTTATTCATTACTAAACATAATGAAATCTGGATAAAACGATCGTTCTTGTGACAAATGTTGACGGTTTGGAAAGACAACTCTTACACGATGCATCTCTGATGAACAACAACATTGAATATCATAACCCTAATGGGCCGCCATAGATTATTGACCTTGCACTCTCTTGTGACGATGATTTTGCCTCGATGCGCAATCTAATATGCGCAATAGATTGCTGAAATGAAAGTAGAGAACCTCAGCTCATCACATGTAAGTAAGTTTGTGGGAAAATAACGAAGTTTGCTGGAGAAATTATCAAATTTGTTATGTGAATATGACACGGAAATGCAGAGGAGCTGATTTAAATTTAGCATATTTCAAAGTCGCATCATTATATTGCATAAAACTTGATTTGTCAAGAAGGAGTGTGATCTAAATATTCGTGCCATCGGCCGACAATGCTGCGCTTTTTTATTTTTTCAGACGAAATTCTCAAAAGTAATAAAACTGAACCAAAAATCTCGAATAAGAGGGATATTTTCGACTCGATAATGTGACACCATCCCTCATTATAGAGACGATCTCGCAAATCAGGGGGTGTGCCCCACCTGTTACAGTCAATTCCTGCATATTTTATGTCTGAGATGGACTGATTTTCAGTCTAGTTTACCCTGTGTGTTTAGGCATAAATTCCTCGCGAATCGTTAAAATCTATATGCCTACCTTAAATTGGACATGTTATTGACCGACAACTTCTTTCCTTTTCTTGTGACATTCAGTAGAACCGACGTTATCGCTATTTTAAATTGACTCCTGTAACAATGTTTCACCTCCTTGCTTGTGTCAAATGTGCAAGTGTGTTGTGACGTTAGGGACCAATCAGAGCCAAGCTCTAGAAATACATCAATCTATAGTTAGTTTCGGAGATACTATTTTTAGCAATTACATAGAAGAATGATTCCTAGCCCTCTAGTGTAACATGTTTTAGTCATATGACTTATTTTGATACAGGAATAAACATCAAGGATGAGTCATCATTGACATGTGCACTGGTTATTTGTACATTTAGGTTGCATCAAGTTACGAACAAAAATGATATGAAAACATTGGAGAATTGTTACGTACAGTCTACTTTTTGCGTTGCCTGCGAAGCATAGCGACACTTGGGGATCACTTTGTCCGTTGTCTGTCTGTCTGTCCGTCTGTCTGCCACACTTGGATGTCATACCCTGAGTGTCGCTATGTTTCGCAGGCGACACGTGCATTCCTTGGAATGATTTTTTAATCTATGTGATTTGAGTTTCAGTTCTCTTTCTACGATTATTTGTAGAATAGACTGAAGAAAACAATATCTGAAATTCATTCAGTTTGGCCTTTAAAAATTGATCAACATTGACATCTTCAAAATCAGATGTCCGGAAAGCAGTCCAGTGATATGCAAAAAACAGCCGAAATATAGGGTCATGAAATCGGTCTAGAAACCATACTTCTTGATAGATTTTTCATTTTCTTTCTAATTTTTCTATATGTGTGTTTGTGGGAAGGGCATAGCATTTATTTGAGAGAACTTTTTAAAAACATTTTCCATGAAAGAACAGGAGTCATCGCAGAAAAACCTTCAAAATCGTCTTGAAACTTTTCTGACACCAGTACAGTAATGGCAAAGGTCATCAAATGATGAAGAAGCGTTTTTTGTTTATACAGCATAGCTAATCTTTGTATCACATTACTGTCATTGACTAATAAGTTGAAACACATTACTGATGGTGTTTGGTTTATTCGTAATCTTATTGGTTTATGCATCATCTGTTCTAGATATCCATCCCTAAGTCTTTCTATGAAATGTATACTCTGAATTCCATGTCGTCATACTTGCCATAATTTTTCGGAGTTTTGTCATTGCAAAGAGGGACAAAAATAGGGACAAATCATCAAAATGCAGGACAAATATAACGCTAATGAGGGACATAAAGTGGGACACTTTTAGGAGGTTGAACTTCTGATATTGCAATCCAAAATTGCATTAGATCATTGCCCTCTGCAAACGAAAGAACGTCAGAGTGAAAAATAAATCTTATTAAGGCGTGCCATATACGTAGATTGCTCCTGCTACGCATTTCTAAAAGTGGCGCTTCAGTGAACTTGTCTAAGTCTACCTTCATAATTTTTCTCTGTGAAGGCTTTGAAAGTCTTTTACTCCATTGTACAAGTTTTATATTCACAACTTTCTGAACATAAGTATTAAACATCTGCGCTGATGCCTGCGTTGACGTTGGCGATTTAAATGAAAATGGCAAATTGCGATTGAAATACACAATCGATAACTTAACGACTCTGGTATTAAAAATGACATTAAGCAAACGTACTTTGATTGATACTGAGAGTTTTCTGACGTGATAATAATAAAGAGCATATTATAGTTACTTTAGAGCGTTCTGTGGTTGCAGTATTTTCTATTTTCTTTTTTTTTTCATCTTGTTTACATGTTTTACATCATGTTTTTTTTTTCTCATAAAAATAAATTGATATCTTGGCTTACATAAATTGTATCACTCGAACATCGTATAACTATTGCTATTGCTTTATTTATTTCAATGATCGAATTGTTTGTGAGCTAAAAAAAAATACCAACAAGAGAAAGGCTGCATGAATGTATTTAGCGACGTTTGTGGGACAGCTGACCTTTAATCAACCTATTACTATCAAAACATAGGTCGATTATTAGCTGATTATTGTATATGGGTACATGTATATAGCGTAGATAATTGGAAACGTTCAAATAAACAATGAAAGTTTAAGAAAAGATGGAATGACTGAAATCGACAAAGAATAATCAATATTACCATGATTACGCCAATTTTTTTTATTTTATGAAACGTCCAAAAATCGGGCTTTTCCGTGTCCCGACCGGGACAGATATTTTTGGTCGAAAATGCGGGACAGTTTTTGTCATGGCCGGGACAATGGCAAGTATGTGTCGTCCTCTTGACCTTGACCTTGGAATTTGACCTATTTAGAAAATCTAAACTTTAGCCCTAACTTATGAATGCTAAGTGATGGTGCTTTCATATTTCACATATAAATTCCATGTGGCAAGACTTTTCCATGAATACCAAATTTGACCTTGTGACATTGACCTCAAAATGTGAAACTACTTTTCAGCTGTTTTACTGTCAAAGATGCCAACAGGGGCATTCGTGTTTCACAAACACAGGTTTTATTACCCATACAGACTCCTTGAATTCACTTCCACTTTCTACCTCGATTGCCTTGAGTTGATTTCTTACATACTACAGTAGAACACCTCTTAGTCCGATTGTTGGGAATTTTCCTGGAAACATCTCGTAGCCATTAAGTTAAAGTTTGACATTATTTACATTTTTTCATTTTTCGGATAGACCTCTGTGACAGCTATTATGTCATCCTTGTTGATGAATGGGGTTGGATTCGATTCTAAAATATTTCTGAAACCTTTCTTTTTTAAAAAATTACTTATACTATCTATCAAGATAGTTTCTAGTGTTGTACAGTGGAAGACATTTTTGAATTGATTATCGGAAAATAATCGGAAAGGGTAAAACAACTGATTATCGATGTAAGGTATTAGGGGTATAATAACACTATGGTCGATCAGGTAGAAAGTTATGTACTTCCATATCTTACATATTTTAAGATAAGATAAGATTTATTTAAAGTCGGCATGTGGATAAAACATGTGAACATAAGCTCTCAAGAGCTTTTGACCGACATAAACTTAAAGATAACCATTAACATTTGATATTTATTTACCGTTTCATTTAACTCAGTAGTGCATCTTCTGACAAGCAAAATATAAAGCATGCAAATTGTTTGTATCTTTACAGGCAAAACAACAAATAAACGTTACCTTGAAAGTAAGGGAGAGTACTACCCCAAGTACATATTTATGAGTATCTTCCTTTTAGCCACCATTGATTGTGAAAAATTAAAATCAAGAATCGGAATCGAAAGACTTTTGATGATTGGCAATGGATTGTAGGAGACAATTGGTTCATCACTACTTGTTACACTAGACTTACGGTATTACGCATGAGCCTTCAGTTGACAGATTATTGATATTCTTTTCATGAGTGCAAGGGTACATCCCTGAATGAGGTCACTGTAAAAATGGTTATCTTTAAGTAAGGGATTATAAACAGATAAATGCGAACAGAAGTTGACAATAATTAGAATGTTATCATTCATGGACTTACATGTGGTCAGGAACTCCAAGGTCAAGGGTCGTAGCTCAAGGTGTCGAATGAAAGGTCTTGTCACATGCAATCCTCATGTGAAATACGAAACTGTCTCTTAGGTTTCAAAAGTTATGACCAAGTTTAAGTTTTATGTAAAGATTCTAAAATGAACTTCAAGGTCATTGTCACAGGGTCAGGAGTCATGGCATAGGTAGAACTGTCTTGTAATAAAGAAGACACATGTTTAACAAACGAAGAAAACGGTCAAACTCAAGAACAGGAAAAGGAGTGATTCACTTTTACATGTAGATTTTGGTTGGACAAAAAGGTTGGGTGAATTTATAGCTGTACACACTTAAATACTGACTAATATTGATTTGCTCGTTATTCCTTTTTTCATGTCTTTAATTCTGTTCCAGTCAAACCAGCAAGTCAACTCAGAAAGTTCTGATGAAGAAAAAGATAGGCCAAAGGTCAAGTCCTCCAGAAGACGGGGCCTGGCTGCTCGTCTTGCCAAGAAAGAAAATTTCCAGCCAGATCAGGTATCAGAAGATTCTGCTGTCTATTCAACCCGAGTATCTAAGATGTTCAGTTCAGCCATACAGAACGTTCCTGTAGCTGTACAGGCTGATCAACCAAATTCTGGTAACTATTTCTTTACATATTCACTCATTGGGAAGCTAGAGATAAAAACATGTGTTGAGCTTCTACAGGAACTTTATGTAATACTATGTAGTTTGTTTGCCACAGGTCATCAATCTGGACAGTTTCCAATTTGCATGCATTTTTAGCTCGCCGGGACGAAAAGGTCCGGAGAGCTAATGCCATACCCTTGGCGTCGTCGTCCGTAGACAAAACTTTAACCTTGGTTATATCTCTTGAACTATAAGGGGTAGGGCTTTGATATTTCACATGTAGATACCTTGTGACGAGATCTTTCATTTGAGACCATGACCTTTGACCTAGTGACCTTGACCTTGGACTTTGACTTACTTTTCAAAAACTTTAACCTGGTTTCTGACAAAAAACTGTATAGGCGAGCTATGTTTGCATATTTCATTATTATCTGTTAGGAACATATGCTACAAAATGGTGATATTTGATAATTTTGAGAAAGTACAGAATGAGCATTATAAGAGATTAAAATAAATGAAAAAATCAAACAAGTCTTTCATAATTGCAGGATGAGATTGACAGTTACATGTACATGTATTTGATGATCTCATGTCAGATTACTTTTGTATTTCTTTAGATTTGAAATGCTCTTATTTCACTCACATGTATATCATGTATGTGATTGTTTGTTTTATTTCTTGTTTGAAATAGATGAGGAGGAAGATGACCCTCTGCAGGGAAGATTGAAAGAGTCCAAAAAGTCCAATGTCAAGGTCATCAGTCCAGCCGAGATAACCGTCATACCAAATATCATACAAGTTGATGATGAGGAGGAAATATTACTGTAAATATCTGTTTACACATAACAGTAAAATCTTTATGTAAAATCACTTGTTAGGTAAAGAGATTCATAGCTCTATAACACTAATTGCCTGCTGTGATATCATTTCCATGTCATACATGTACATGTATATTTGTGTTATTATAATGTGGGAAGATTTTGTAACTGTTTTGAAAAAGATATCTTGTAATATGCACATTATAGGTGGTACAAGTACTTGTATTTGAGTTTCTGATACATGTATCTTAAATTTCATTAATGTACAATTTTTTCTTTTCAGTACGCCACCTACTAAGGTATCAAAGATAGGAGTTGCCTCCCCTTCCCCACCACCCCCTCCTCCTCCCCCTAGTGATACGACAGCTATAGCTCCCAGAAGAAATCCACGACTCAACAAAGGTGTCAAAAATGCTATGAAGTGAGTGTTAAGAATAAGTGTGTTCTTTATTCAAATAGTCCATTATCAAGTTCTCAGATACGACAGATCAAAACCTTTATTTTACACACTGGACTACGGACATAAATTAAATTGGCAAACTTTTGAATTGTTACGTCATGATTTGTATTAAGATTTTGGTGAAGTTTCCATTGATTTGTTTGAATCATTGTAATTAAAAATATCACCAAGATGCCTGATGTCTGTACTCTGTAGTCTATTTCTGAAATGAAACATCTTGGAAAAAGTCTGTTTAAGACTTCAAATTTCAAATAAAATGAATGAGAATTTCATGTAGATATATCTTCAAATGTACACATACTTTGACTTTATCCTTTGAACCAACCAAATTATTTTTACCATATTGCAGATCACTCTCCGATGCCAAGCTTTACATGACCGTACAGGATATTAACAACAGAGCCCGAGAGGATCGGCAGGAGTCTGATATTATATGTCTGGATGATGAGGATGAAGGCAAAATTACCGTACGCATTAAGGTGTTTGGGCTCAAAGTGTACAGATTCAAAATGTACAAGGTAACACTTCATTTACTATTATTTCAGATGTCCTTTAGAATCCTACAATTTGTTTATTAGCACTCAAACGTGCCAAGGATTTTCCATTTAATATATGGTAATTAATCCTACTTTGCAAAGCATCTTACAATTTTATCACATTGCTACTTTATTAACAAAATTAAAGAATACTGCTACAATTTGATACCACCAAAGAAATAGTACCAAAATTACTGCCCCAACCCTACTCCTACACCACTAATTGTACCTCGCTCACCCATGACATCCCATTCCATTCAGTCCCCCACACCTTACCACCTTTCTTATGCCACACCATCGAGGGAGTTTGTTTAACTTGAAAACCTTGGTCGCCAACTGGGCCCCTGACAACAGAAATTTTAGGAGCCCAGCTTAAATTTTAAGAGCCCAGCTTAAATTTTAAGAGCCCAGCTTAAATTTTAGGAACCCAATTTGTTCATTTGTTGTACCTACCAATATTCCATTGTGTGAAAAAACTTTTTTCAGGATTATCAAAATTTTACTGGAGCGAACGAAATGTCACGGAGCCATATATGAAATATAGAAGTATTGATGTAACGTTACGTTAGGCTAACAAATAGTAACATCATTTAAGTGGCTAGACAATTTTATACGATCTCTTTCAAAAAGTTGGAAGGAAGTATTTTAAATTTTGTCATACAGTCAGAGGACTATATAAAGTTATAGGAAACCTAAGTACCTTTACGTAATTAATTGATTGGCAGTCTGTGGTCAGGAAAGGCTGATGTGCCATTTTCAGAGGTGCGAACACTCATGCAAGTTATTTGATGTCTTGTCCGCAGATTGTTACAAAAAAGAACAGATCATTGAAAAAGCAACAAAACAAAACAAAAAAAGATTCAAGTGAACCAATAGACCAACGAATGGCCTGGGCAGTGGGCATGCGCACGCATTGCCAAAGAAAATTTTCTTGGTAGCGGTTATGCATATCCAAAAGATTTTTCGGCCTATGCAGAGACTCTTATTTATATCTAGAATACATACAAATATCAGTCAGTGTACATACAAATATCAGTCAGAGTTTTCTTTCAATTGGGAAATGATAAGATTTCTTCTAATACTTAAATTTATGATACATGTACCGACGGGTAATGTTTCTCTTGAGTACTTAGCATTTAACAATCGAGCATTTGGATGACTTTGAGCATGATACGAATAATGTATTAAAAAGAGAAATGAAATGCAGTTATTTTTTACTTGAATTACTTTATAGATATAGTTTCTGGGTATTCAGTGCAGTAATTTAAAACAAATTAATAATGGGAACAATGGCTGTTATAATGGAGATGTTGGACGCTTTGACAAGGTTGTAGGCATATTTAAGCAAACACCTGTGCCTTTTTCAAAAATAGTCAGTAAAAAAGGAAAAGAAAAATACAATACAATGGATTTTATTAAGTTGCCAATTGGGCGAGCACTTTATGATTTCAAAGTAGCCGAGAGCCAAATTTAGTCTCAAATGTGACTTGGCGAGAACTAAACAAACTCCCTGCCATCTCTACACTACCTCCCTCTCCCTTTTACCATCCCACTAAAACTCCATCTCATTTGCAACCTCTTACCCTATCCTGCCTTGCTTCACCTCCAACCCCTTTGATGTACCCTCACCAACCCTAGGCTAGTTGATTTCAAAAAGGAATTCGGTCTTTTTCAATATACAGATATCCGATCTGTGAAGTTATTACTTAAGAATGTTCCTTTAAAGCCCTCAGAAACCATTGGAGTAAATTGAGTTCTTTTTGAATTTAATGATTTCATCGTTCAAAGTTCCTGAAAAGTATCGATTTTATCAGATTTGCCGATAAAAATTTGTTTGGTCCGATAAAAGCTCAAACTTTACCTATTATCTGGACTAATAAAAATCGCCAAATTTCCGATATTCTATTTAAGTTTACAAGAGCTCATCAGTTGTTTCAAGTCAAATTCACCAAGAATCATCCAAAATACAATGTTTTTGAAACTATTGAACAAAAGGCTTGAAATAGTGTTTGATTAGTTATCTGCTGCTGCTGATTAATAAAAGTTCCTTTGTCCTGATACATTTCAGTATGAATCAATCCAGAATGTGTTAAAGGACATCGCTGCCAAAGAGAACGTAGACGAAAATTGTTTATTACTTGTACACAACGAGAGAACGATACGACCATCAGACTCTCCGGAGAGCTTAGATCTTCATGTGGCCGATATAATTGGTATGTCTGTCATTCCTCAGATAAATCTTCATGTACATGAAGCTAAACATGAAGCTAATAGAGAATAGTAACGATACTGGTTAAAAATCTTTCTGTTCCTTAATCATCTATAGTAGATTGTATTCTGTTCTTCACTTTCATCAACTGGCCCATATTCTGTGTTTCACTTTTATCAATTGGCCCATGTTTTGTTCTTCACTTTTATCAATTAGCCCATCTTCTAAGAGATACGTAAATAAGTAGGAAAATACTTATTTCAATTTTCATACATTGGCCCATCATTCTTACGTAAACGTCAAGTGTTACATGATTTAATTATAGCAGGGGCCATGCATTTTGAAAAAAAAATTTATCATGCTTATGCTGCTGATTGTCTTCCTTGGGTTTATCTGTAGATTAAACAACAATTTTAAAAATAAACATGGAAAATTAGAGACCAATAAGCTTGTACTTGTACATGTACATTCAATTTGTACATTGTATATTCAGCAATGCTTTCTCACATTGAATTTTCGATGTGGATGTCTTAATTCTCAAGTACTTCAATATATATTACAGAATGCCATGAGAGTACCGGAGAAGTTTGTGACCTTTCAACTTTAGACGACAGTTATAGTGATGATGGAGATGATATTACAATCATGGTACAGAGTCGACAATCCAAAAAGAAAATGGAGTTCAAAATTAGCAAGGTAAGGTTCAAAATTTTAAATCTGAAAATACACAAGAAAGAGTAAAAGAAGCAAGAGTATAAAGTATGATATTGTACCATTTGGACTGCTCAATTGTAATTTATTGTGTAGGACTCATAACTTTTGAATTTTAAATGATAATTGGCCAATATTTCTCATATGTATGCATAGAGAAGTTAGAAATACCTTACCAAAACCGACCTTTATTCGGGTGGTTGGGGGCTGGGATTTGGTCAGGACAAATCCTATATTCAAAACCAAAATGTTAAAGTAGCATGTTTGCCCTTTCAATTTTGCTGGAATCTGCCACCATACTGTCTTTTATAGATTGTATACAGAAAGATATCATGTGAGGATGACCCATTTGTCACTATCACTTGTGTAGATGAGAAATCGATAAAGCACAAAATGGCGGCAGATTTGAAATTATTCAGCATCAACGTACCTGATCTGGCCGAATATTCAACATAGGTTGGTAAATAAATCATTCATCTGGCAATTGTGACTCAAGTTTAATTTTCATTTTCTTTCAGAATGCCCCATTGACATCACTAATCACCCAGTATTCAGTCAAAATGGGTGTCAACGCCTCCAAAATCCGCTTACAATTTGACGGAGAGGACATCACTCAGGGCGACACGGCTAAACACCTTGATATAGAGGATGGATATTGTATAGATGCCATATACTGAAAAACAAATGAGGGGACACACCAAATATAACCGTGTCCTGCAATCTCTGATAAACTGATAAAATAGGCTGATTTAATCATTGTCTCCTATAATTTGGTTGTGAATAGTCAAATGAAAGAAATTTTTAAAGGGAGGGAAGTGATAGGGGAATTTCTGTAGCAACATTCAAAATTGCAAAGGGTGAATAGAGGACACTTACATGATGTATAAATGCTGGACCTACATGTAATAATACACAATTTAATCCTAAAGTGTTACTACATGTATTGGTATTTCTTCATTCCAATCTTTGAACAATTCATGTAAAAATAGTGAGGGCTTCTTCAAAAACTACTTAACCACGTTAGAATTTCAATACATGTACTTGAATTTGTTTAGCTTTGATCCTACTTCATTACTTTTGATATTAGTTGTGATAGATGTAGAAGTGAAGCCTATTACATGTATTATATGTACATTACATTGCCTCATGCCATATCAGAGGACTGTTTCACTGAGCAGGGATATGATGTAATGAGTGGCTAGTTAGTACTCTTTTCTGACCTGCATGACGGAGACACACAGATTTCACATACATGTACATTTACATGTAGGTATTTATTTTTGCTTGTATCTAATGAAAGTAGACCATTTGTTCAGGTATTTTCATTACATGTTTTTGTCCAGCATCAAATATTTATTATCTGTATACACGTATACATACCAAACTTCTCAGGTTACGTACATGTATATCTCAAAAATCTCTTAAGACATTCAGATCAAATTTCATTACATTTAATATTACAACCCGTTATCAATTCAAATTCTTTTGTTCAAAGGCAAGCAATGACATTCTTAACATTTTTTGCACTACTGAAATATAATAATGCAGTTAGAATGTACATGTATATTTTCTTCTCAAAAATACCTTGTTGTTGTTGAATATTTTCAAATAAAATAAAAATTATATGTTTAGAATTATCTTTCTGTTATTATTTACGCTTATTTTTGATGAGAGTATCGTCATGCTTAAGGATCATATGCAAATGTATAATTTATTTATATACATGTACATGTATATCCCCCTTTCTGCTTGTAAGTTGATGTTGGTATACTGGTTTCACTATGTCTATCCTTCTGTATATCAATTTTTCACAAGTTGTTAATGATAAAAGAAGCAAATTGACTGCTTAGTCTATTGACTTTGGGGTCAAAGGTCGTCAAATTTTGCTTGCAAGCAAAACAGCATTTCCAAAGTTTCAAACTGTTGTTATTCATGAGGCGATAATAACCTCAAAGACTTCTTGTATATAAAAGTTTCTCTTTTTGACCTGATGCATGGGGACAAAAAGCCTCCATCTTCTTCGAGACTATCAAAATCAGTGTATATACATGTACATGTAGATAGGAAGGAAGTTGGACAAATTGAGGGCCAACAAAAAAGCGTTATGAAAATGTAATATCAATTTGTCGTTGATAAGCAAATCTATCTTGGCCTCTGATTATTTCCTTCAAAAACACAATATTTGACTTTCTTGTACACTCAAACAGAACACTCCAGTTAATTGTTTTTTATTCTCATTGGAACACGTAGTGGCTGAACACTTGGGGAATTGTACATCATGTAAAAGGCAAGTTATGACAAATGTGTACAAAGCTAAAATAATACAAATAAATATATACTGTCTATACAGTAAACAAATCAATGTACTAATCACAATAAAATAAGAAGATAGAAAAGATGAGAAATAAGCTATCAAAATATGATAAGCACTCAGAAATAAGCTAGAAAGAAAATATATTTCTTGGACTGTATGAAAATTCATTACCTAAACTGCATACATTGTGACTTCCTGTACATTTTATAAAATTGATTATCTTTTCTTTCATTATTTGAAAATCTTAACAAAAGAAAATCTAGGAAATTGGATAATGATTCCCCTATCATTCCCTTATCCTCTAACAATACTAATGAACATTTCTTAACTTATTGTAAATGTATACATTGTACATATCAATATCAACTGCTCTATCCAGATCTTGTAAAATAATCATAGCACCTGCTAACATCAAATAATGGCTAAATACATGTACATGTATTTGATGAATTCAATAGTTAATTTGATATTTATTCTTTTTCCTATTTCATGAAATCAAACAATTTTCTCTTGCCTGCTGAAGGAAATGGAAAACAGATAAGTTCCCAGAACCATATCCAGATATCTTCTGTCTGTAGGTTACATGAGAAGCTCAGTTTCATTACATTAAAATGGTATTGCTCTATACATAATGTACATACATGTAATAGAAGAATAAAAAGGTACAAAAGTGTACATCTAACAAGTATGGAATAATACATTTAGGTCTGATGATATGCATTGAAAATCCAGTGTCCAAATTCACACTGCCTCCTCAGACAGATTTGGTCAATAATCGGAGTCCATAGTCATTCCACTACTGGTGCTGGTTATAGTACATCCTGATGTCACGGTGGAGTTACTATCGAGTGACGTCAGTGACAGCTCCCGTCTCATTCTGGGGTGACGTAGTGGGGGGCCTCTGGGGCTCATCCATTTTGTACAGTCTGTGGCATATCTGTTAGAATAGTATATAAGGTTGTTTTAAATGTGCTTGATGTTGACAATTCTGAAGCTATGTAAATGTACAATGAGCTCTTCCTTCATTTGTGCAGCATGCATGTATTTAAGAGACTTAAAGAATTACCCCTTTAACACATACATGTATGCATTCATGCACATCTACGAAGGTATAAGGTGTATTACATGTATTTACACATGTTACACATTACATGACAGTCATTATGGCTTTACACATGTATTTCACAACGATGTATTCCATGCCATAATGTATACATACATGTATGTAGTTCACAAAGTATAGTCTTGATTTAGCAGGACTAACTCCACTAAAATATGAAATCCCACAAAACTTAATACACATATACAGTAACAAATAGTCAAGGCAGTAACATGTAAGAATTCCTATCGTGTCGTTCCTTCAAATGTCCTGGAAATGAAATGCAATTTGACTGATAATTCCATTAATGCACCATGTGTAGTAATACATGTATCCCCTTGTTATACATACTTAGGTTGGTTTTCCTTGTTCTCCACCCTGGCTCCTGGCAGCTCCCCGCCCGGTAGACCATCGTTTCCACGGAGACAGACCAAGTCTGTACCGTAACTCCTATTGTCTGCGATGTAAACACCACCAGAGGTCATAGCGTTTCCAAGGTAACGAGGGAAATGGATGTCCAGACATGTCTGCTTACCCCTGTAAATGTACAGTGTTATTATACACGTAGCATCACAAATTACCAATCAAATTATACAGTTATTAATTCATTATCTTTATAATAAATGTGTCAAATACTTGTGCCATAAGGTTAATAATCTACACGTAAATGCTTGTTCATTTTTCCATTCCAGCTACCCTTATCTAAATCATGAACAGTTTTTATATCTTTCTTTGAAATGAATTAAAATATGCCCTCACTTAAGATTGAAATATCTCAGTTTGACTCCCTATAAATTTTTTTCAAATATCCTTGAACTTAATGAATACATGTAAATCACGAACAATTTTAGAACAATGTTTGCATTTCATTTCTAATCAAATACATGCGCTAATAATAGTAAAATTTAGCAGTAACAAGGTACATGTATCAACAATTTTACTTACAGTATATTCATGAAACACTCAACTCCATGTAAGTGATACTGACCTTGTTTCATTTTTATTTGCTGGGATGGTAATGGCCTGTACACTGTTAAAGTAGGTCACATACAAGAATGGCTCACTGTAACCTTCAATAAATAAAGTACATTTCTTTTAAATACAATGTTTATGCCTTCCTCTCCACCTCTTACAAATTCATTTCAAAATTGCTATACTTACATGTACATGTATATCTATTCTACATCATACTGAAGATTCAACTCCTAATTTATCTTCATCCATTTTTAGAAAACTTTTGTAAAATGGAGGTGTCAAACACACATCTTTACTAAAAAATTCTTTATTTCTTATCAAAATATTTTCTTTTTTATTTTCAAATTTGTGCTGGAGTTATGCTAGTGTTTACTCAGAAAAATAAATTCCCATAAATCAAGAGCAATGCCTTGCTAAGTAATACTAGTATCCAGACTCTACTTACCGAAGGACAAGGGTAGACAACTCCACTTCATGTCTTCACCACGGCTTCTACGTCCCTTACTGTCTACAAACACTCCAAATTCTGCGAAGAAAATATTTTTTTGGTAAGATTAGAATTTGTTTCCAACCAAATGAATCAATGTAGTTATCAGAGTTTTATACCTACATGTATCTGAAATGTAATTATTATTCAAATACATTTACATGTACATTCAGACAATTTTATACATGAAAGTTTTTGAAATTGTACAATGTATGTACAATGTAATTTTCATGACAAGATTATTTTATTGTGTTTTTCCTAAAAGTGAATCCATGAATGAGAGCATACAATATATGTTTAATTTTAAATAGAGTAAAAATAGCTTTTCACAAATGCATGTATCTCATTGTAACATTAAAACAGTTACCATGGAAACATAGAATGAATTCCAGAGGACACCCCTCAGGTGTTACATTAACTACAGCCAATGGGAAACTCATTCTCTTAGCAGCACCGTAGGCAGCAAAACCTAGAGAGTTGTCTTTCTTGTCAACAAATTCTGAAAAGAAATTTTGAAATTTTATGTATAATATAATATGACATTACAACATCAGGGGAAAGACAAAACAGTTTGTTATCTTATTTTGTTGTATCTGTAGAGACTTTAATATACTGACATCCTAAGAATTAAAATTTATAGTTACTTGAATATACATAAATGTTCTTTCATGAATCAGAATGCCAGATCCAACAAACTACAGTTCTCTCTGTTCTGACTTACCTGCCATAGTATGATGATCCAATGTGATTTTGTAGAACTTGTCTGTTCCTACTAGTGCAAACTCCTCTGTTACACAAAGACAGCTACATGGCTCAGTAGTCATAAACTCCTGATAAATACACAAATTACATCTATATATATATTTATCACTAAGTTGTGGGTTTTTTTTAACTCATATTGCTTTCACACAAATCAATTTTGAAATGAGGGCAACTTCAAAACTGCAGGTAATCAACAGAATATGAAGTGTCATTAAACATTTTTCTTTCAGGCTGGAAAATAAGATCCAAATTTTAATAGATGTAGGACAAAAATAACACTTAAGTAAAATCAGAGCTAATTACTATACCTTCCTAACACAGAACTCCCGTAAGTCAGTGTTATATTTCAGTACTACAATCCTGTCCGCCAGCCCTCCTATAACGTACAGACCATCGTTATTCTCTGTCACTTCCAGAACCGTACATCCTGGGAGGGTCTCTATAACAGTGTACGGTACCTTGGTCGTCTCGTCAGACGTGGCTTGGTTCAAACGAGTTTTGATGGCGTCTTTGTGGATGTATATGACATGCCTATCCTTCCCTATAGAAAGGAAAAACATATAAGATTGCAAACACCTTGTACAGAATGAGTATGTATTCTTACTTTCTTTAATTTACATGTAAGCTGAATTTCTAAATACATGTACTTTACATACGTACATGTGAACTTCTACCAGTGTATATTTAATTTAAAGGTTTTATCTTTCTCTTTACTCAAATTAAAAATTTTGACCACTTTTCAACCTTTATCAATACATGTCATGTACATGTATATACATGTACATGTATATCTTTTTCTAAGGTGGAAAGGATTTAATTTTCATGCATGTATATTTAAGGTGGTTCGGGTATCGCGTGACGTCATCACTAATGTCCAAAATATATAAGAATAACGTTGTATTGCCTTAATTAATTGCAGATGTTTAAAATAGTTTGTTTAACAAATATTTAATCATGTTTGAATAATAAATCCTTCAATTTTTAGAACTTTTTTGTTTGTCATACAGGTTTTTTACGCATTTTTGGCTTAAAATATAGCATTTTTGTATTTAAATTTACAATATTTTTAAAAGTTATGGTCGAAACACCTTAGAATTTGGTTTACTTATAAATTGTTTCACCCTTAAAACATGTAAATGACGAAAAATGTACCTTGCAGGGGATTTCCTTTAATAAAAGGGCATATGAATATAGTTTCTGGCATATTTTGACATCAAATATTAGCCCGCAAATTGTGACATTTTTTACCATTTCATTGCTATTTCTCAAAATATTACAATTGTCTTGTCTTCTACTGCTAATAAAAAGTACCTGCAGTTCTTAAACAAGTCTTTTCCATTAGAAAATTAGACTTTAGATACCTTATATTCATTTTTAGTCAGTTTTCCTTGGATATACATGTACTCAAAATTTGGGCAAAATATGATTTTCCACTAAGAGTGCCTGACTTTGTTCAAGTATTAGACCCTAAAGATGCCCTGCAAGATGCATATATTTTATACATTTTAGAATATCTGAAGATAGATTTTTAGTTTAGAGAACAAATAAAGTTAGTTTGACCATCCAAACCCCCTTAAAGGTGACTTAGGCAAATACAAATTCAAGATATACATGTACATGTGTATGTAATACATTTAAGCTTCAGAATTAAATTCTTCATCATGTCCATTGTGAAAATGACAAAAGAAATGTAATAAAGGGCTACACATGTACCGAGCAAACAACAATCATGAAGTTAAAATTCTATTTTTAACTCTTGAATGCTGCACTGAATTTACTAACCTAGAGAAAACAATCTTATCAAATATTGTCACTGCTTCAACCATACCTGTGATGACTATAATAGATGACAAATTTTCTGTGTACACCATATAATGTATCTGATGTATCCCTGCCAGTTTGGTGATGACAGCGTGACGACCATTATGGATGTTTACTCCATACAGACCCTCGTCAGCCCCGAGTAACAGTATCTAAATAAAGTACAATAGTATCTAAATAAAGTACAACAGTATCTAAATATAGTACAACAGTATCTAAATATAGTACAACAGTATCTAAATACAGTAAACATCGTATATAACGAAGCCCAGGGGACCATTGGTCCAAATTCATTATAGCCATATTTCATTACATGCATTTTGATGCTAAATATGTTTCCTTGGTATTGCCGTTCTGAATGAATGAAAAGTTAAGACCAGTAGTCAATAGCTATGTTGTGATTTATTAAGTAAGCTTTCTTTACAATTGACATGCCAATAGAGTATTAAATGATTGGCAATCATTTCCTCATGTGTATACAACACGTCTCCTAATAGGTAATTAGCGCGGGTACAAATGACGGGGAGAGCAATTATTTGATAATTAGTAATTATCTGTCCGTCCGGTGTGTTAATTGGGAATACCTGGAGGGCATTTCGTTACATCAGGTGAAAATAATGAAGAAATTATGACCACAGGACCACGAGATGGCTTCGTAAAAGCCGATAATTCGTTACATACAAATTTGTTACAGGCATACAAAAATCAATGGAGGGTAATAGGACTTCTGCAGGGACTTTCTTTTTACTTAGTTACAAGCAGAATATCGTTATAAACCTGTTCGTTATAGGTGAAGTTTACTGTATAGTACTATAGTACAACAGTATCTAAATATAGTACAACAGTATCTAAATATAGTACAACAGTATCTAAATATAGTACAACAGTATCTAAATATAGTACAACAGTATCTAAATATAGTACAACAGTATCTAAATATAGTACTATAGTACAACAGTATCTAAATATAGTACAACAGTATCTAAATATAGTACAACACAATCTATATGTAAATATAGTATCTACACGTAAATACATTGTAATGGTACGATGATATTTGAATATAAAACAGCAGTATCTAGTAAAAAAATAGTACAACAATATCTAAGGGTCTTTCACCCTAATAGAATCATTCTGGATATCATTCTACTCTTTCTCATAGTTTTCAACCAAATACAAATGATTTTATCTAAGATTCTGAATCTTCCAAAAGTCGATACAGTATTTTCACATGTAAAACTTAACATTGGATGTGTAATGGCTAGAGTATTTGTACATGTATTTTATGGGGTCGATACCAGCTCTTGTCTCAATTATTCTTATCATTTAGCTTGATTTTCATCGATGAAGACAAAATATGAAATAGCTGAGATGAGTAAAAGCTTATTGGAACCCTTGCTGAAGAAGATTCATTGGATGGGGTAAATGATAATGTGGATATTTCTGATAAAAGAATTGAATAATTTCTGACCTGTTTAGACAACACCAGTGTACAGTTCAGTTCTAGTCTCCTATCACCTGATAGCTCCAGTAGTTTGTGTTGTTCCAGTTTCTGTATATACATTGTAGATATTCATATTTTCGCAATGAACCCTCAAACTATTACACAATGAGCAGTAATAGGGTAAGTCATGCAGAATAACAGTTAAAGTGAGGACGTAAATGTATAAATCTATTGTGGTCATTCATACATGTACTTCAACATACTCACTAGAAAAGTCATATAAATTAAATTTTCCATCTAGGGTTGTAAAATCTGATGAAATTAATTATCGATTATCAGGCACAGGCGAATGAGTGCTTTCAATTGATAATCACGATAACCGAAGTATTTCAATTTATCAAAACTATTAACCTTTTTAACTTAATTCAGAAGGACAGTACCTTTATTTCTGTAGTTTTTGACACAATTTAAATATAAATTTGGACATCTTGATTCGTTAGAGATATTCTTCTTTCCAATTAATCAATTCTCAAAGATGGGACGTGGATATCTTAACGACGATAGCACCGATGTTGGCGACTATCGTTACAACATTATTTCTGACACATTGAAAAACAGTAGATTTTTTTTACACTCATTCAGGTAAGGAACACATATTAGAAAGAACTAAAAAGAAACGCACATCTTTATTGATTAAATGATTTTAAATCAGTAATCTTCATCATAGCTTTCTTTCAGTTACAAGAAAAATTTTGTACTTACATGTAAGAGATCTCTTTTTTACACAAAAATATCAAATGCACACTCTCAAATTATTCAAGCTTTCCAATACAAATATTGTTGCTAATGAACAATTTAAATGAATTCAAGACATTTAGACATAATTCATACTGATACTAACCATCCTCTTGAAAGACGTGTCCACTCTCTGTAGACTCTTGACAGCAGCTTCTAAGTATGCCGCCCATTTCTGCTTGTCATTGAAATTAAGGGCCATGAGGTACAGCACTCTATAAGAAAATTGCAGATATGGATATATTTAGCTTTTTAGTCATTATGTGTACATAATGTAAAAAATGTTATGATCGCTGAGCGATATAGTCCCCTACCGGCGGCATATATTTATGTCCTGCAACTCTGCCTATGAATTACTTAAGAAATAAAAAATGACAAGCCGGGCTCTATTGTCTCATAATGCCCGAGCGTCCTCAGCCAATCACATTTATTACCGAGCCGCGCCAGCGGCGAGGTGATAAATCTGATTGGCTGAGGACGCGAGGGCATTATGAGACAATAGAGCCCGGCTTGTTATTTTTCATTTCTATTCTAATGATGACCAAATTTGGACCTTCAGCAAAATCGATTCTTGGTAAAAACCAGTTCCTGCCGGTTTATCTGTTTTCAGAAAATGGGTAGGCGTGGCTTATCGCTATAGGGCCTATATTGGAGAATAGAGCCCGGCTCGCATCTGTTGTCTTAATAGGGAAAAAGTATCAAGTCATATTAGAATCTTCAATTTAACATGTATGAGTAATTAAACTTACTGTCAGTGCAGCAGAATATCTCTATTTGTTGCAGGAGAAAGTCTGGAAAACTGACAAAAACTAAATTTTCCAAGACATAAAGGGGCATAACTCCTCGAAAAATAGGTCAAGCGTGACAAAAGTCAAACTTGCTCTGTAACTATCCAAGACCAAGCTGTATATCAAATTTCATCTGAATATCTTCATCCGTTGAAGAAAGAAGTCCGGAAAACTGACAAAAAGTGAATTTTCCAAGTCATCAAGGGGCAGAACTCCTCGAAAAATAGGTCAAGCTTGACGAAAGTCAAACTTGCTCTGTAACTATCCAAGACCAAGCTGTGTATCAAATTTCATCTGAATATCTCCATCCGTTGCAGAAAAAAGTCCGGAAAGCTGACAAAAAGTGAATTTTCCAAGTCATCAAGGGGCATAACTCCACAAAAAAATGGGTCAAGCGTGACGAAAGTCAAACTTGCTCTGTAACTATCCAAGACCAAGCTGTGTATCGAATTTCATCTGAATATCTCCATTTGTTGCAGAAAAAAGTCCGGAAAACTGACAAAAAGTGAATTTTCCAAATCATCAAGGGGCATAACTCCACCAAAAATGGGTCAAGTGTGACGAAAGTCAAACTTGCTCTGTAACTATCCAAGACCAAGCTGTGTATCGAATTTCATCTGAATATCTCCATCCGTTGCAGAAAAAAGTCCGGAAAACTGACAAAAAGTGAATTTTCCAAGACATCAAGGGGCATAACTCCACAAAAAATGGGTCAAGCGTGACGAAAGTCAAAGTTGCTCTGTAACTATCCAAGACCAAGCTGTGTATCAAATTTCATCTTGATATCTTCATCTGTTGCAGAAAAAAGTCCGGAAAACTGATATTCGGACAGACAGACGGACAGACAGACTGAGAGGAAACTAAGAGTCCCCTTCGGCGTTAGGGGACTAATAAAAGTGTTAAATAAAAGTGGCGCAAATAAACAAAGTTTGGGAGTCCTTTGGCCAGACTACATAGTAGAGCGTAATGTCACCCAAAACCTTCACGCCAAGACGTCACAACAGGACAGAGCGGAGACGTAAACAACCGCACACAGTGACGCCATGGCAACGTGCTTTCCATATGCCGTAGACGTCACAAAAGGAGAAAGAAACTGTATCGTTGTTTTGATGAATTGAGAAGTGCAGCCCAAACGCTGAGAGTCGAGCTAATAAATACATTATATAGAAAATTCCCTTTGGAATATTATTAAGGATTACAAAGTTTGTAAGATTTAAAGAATTAATCATCCTCCAGCTTTTTTTGTGAATTTATTCTCTTTTAAAATTAGAACCTCCTACAATATGCACAGTATTGATCCGTTGACAACTCGGTACTGATGACTACAAATTTCTAACATAAGGGATGAATGAGAAAACTTGATTTACTGATGAGAACAAAATGTATTTCTTGACCCCTTGTGAAAAAGTCAAATGTCAATGACTAAGGTGACACTTTAAACTTCAGTGCTTTATGAAGTATGCTTTCAAAGTACTGTGTAGTGGTTAAAAATACAATAGCAAGGATAAAGCAGACAAAGCAAATGACACCATCTGATAAAACTTTTATCATGTTAGCAATTGCATATCCAAGGTACATACATATACAATAAAAGCAGAATTCCATTATAACGTAAATACCAATACCTTCCTGACCAGCAGGTAGTGAGTGGTACATGTTCTATCTTTATGACGTAAGGGAGGTCACTCTGAGCTGTACTGGACAACTCAGCCACACTAATAGCGCTGTGAATTCCCACATCCGTCTCAGAAGGATTAAGTTCAAATGTATCTACGGGATTAGCGTCTCCTTCATCTCTGTATAGTAATAACAGATTATTCTCCAATACTCCCCATCTCTTCTCCCAGCGGGGCTTACCAGCTCTACAAAGATAAACATCAAATGCCTTTTTAATGAACGCAGGCCAAAAAGTTGGACATTGACATAATTTGACGTGTAAATTCTTAAATTATCTCTTTCATTTATAATCTTTGATAGACAAAAAACTACAAAATACACCAAGGCTGTGAAAAAAGTACAAAAACACATTCCTTTTCAAAAAGCATAAATCATAGCGATTGTTAGAGTACTGAATATTTGTGCATTGCATTTCAGTTGCTGGATTACTGAATGTATGACAACACAGCTGTTGGCTGACATTTGACGAATATACACGTTAAGACATACCTCTGTACCTTAAGCCATCCATCAAGTCGTAATGGGCTGTTACCGTCCAGTAAGGAATACCTCTGAGGTTGTTGTATCACCTTGGTCATTATCTCAGAGAAGTAATGGACATACTCTGTAGGCATACCACAGTTATCTGTTACCTCCGGTAAACACTTAGGATGGTAAGTCATGTGGCACACTGAAAAATACACATTATACTTTACAAGGTCAAAAAATTAAAATCATACGCAAGTTCTCTATTTACGATTTGATAGGTTAACCTGGAAATTTGTTTTCTTCAGATTAATTGTCTTTGAGTAATTGCTACATGTATATTAGATTCTTACTCTGACATTTGGAGGCTTGCCTTGCAAACATTTTACTCCCCACACCGATTACTTTGTGGCTCTGGTATTGAGTCCCATCTTTAGTTTGTGTGGATTTAATTAGCTACTTACTCTGACATTTGGAGGCGTGTCTTACAAACGGTATACTCCCTAGACACACCCCACACTTTGTAGCCCTGGTATTGAGTCCCATCTTTAGTTTGTGTGGAGTTACTTACTCTGACATTTGGAGGCGTGTCTTACAAACGGTATACTCCCTAGACACACCCCACACTTGGTAGCCCTGGTATTGAGTCCCATCTTTAGTTTGTGTCGATTTAATTAGTTACTTACTCTGACATTTGGAGGCGTGTCGTACAAACGGTATACTCCCTAGACACACCCCACACTTGGTAGCCCTGGTATTGAGTCCCATCTTTAGTTTGTGTGGTATGGCATGGCACATCCTCTGTGGACCAGGATTCAGGTCCTGCATCATGAACCTCTGTGACCTATTGACCCTGGGGGTCAGTAAAGCATGGTCAGGTGCCGTGCGTGTCAAGGCCGCAACCTCAGCCTTGACATTAGAACTCAATGATCCATCCATTCTCTCCTTTAATGGTCCTTTTAGATTAAGTACTAAAAACACAAAATTACTGTGAAAATTACAAAAATACAGTTTTAACTGCAGATTCATGTAGGGTAATTTAAGAAATAACAACTAGCTAGCCGTGGTTTATTGTCCAGTAATTCCACGAGTCGCATGAACCAATGAAATTATCACCGAGCCGCGAAGCTGCAAGGTGATAATTTGATTGGTTCATGTGACGAGTGGAATTACTGGACAATGAATCACGGCTAGCTACACAGTTGTTATTTCTATTCTAATATGGTACATGAATGGGCGGAGCTTAGCGCACTAGAAGTTTGTTGGAGATTTTACACCAGGCGAGTTCTATGGTACATATAGAGAGAAAATTTCAAGTCATATTAGAATATCTTTGAGACTTTAAGACAACAATTTATTCAAAGATAATGGCAGTCAATGAAAAGCAATAAAAATTTAGAACTTTAATGTCCACTTAATTCTGGCTTTGTCTTTTCTTGAATGATCTTTACATTTTGACAGTCCTTACATTCTTGAGCCTGACACAGATTTTCCTGTCTGAGTTTATCGAGCTGCTCCGTCAGTTTTACATTCCTCTTACGTTCTAACTCCAGGGCATTCTGTAGATCTGTAAGGCCAGGTAAGGCAGGCCCTGGTAGCTGGGATTTACTGCCCTTCTTACCCTGAAATGTCAAACAAAAGGATATACATGTATGGTAAGTTAATTTCATACGTGTCTTATAAGATAAAATTTCATGACTGCCAACACATGCATAGTAATTATTACTTCTTATCTTTCATACATTATTTACAGTTTGATCTTCTGTTTATTTTGTTTCACATCAAATATATTCTAAATGCAAATGTATGTACTGAGTAAAGTTAAGATTTTTTTTTTACAATGCTGTGCAAGCTAGAACATTCAGCAAAGCTAAGAAATAGAAAAGAAATGCTTTAAAATTTCTATGTTACATGTACATAAGCATGATTTATAATTGCTTTATATATGTAATATAAATATTAACATGAATGCAAAATGTATGAGGGAGCTTTATACATAATATATACTGTATGTTGAGGATATTTTTCAATTAATGAAGCAGATTCTGATGCTGTACAAAATGATAACGTTATGTTAGAGAAATACTTTCACTATCTGAAGGAAGGTCATGCATATGCATCCTATCATGTAGGATTTATATCTACTGTTGTTAACTAAAGAAATGTTCACAAAAATGTATAGTTCTACTGAAATAAAAACATTCAATAAAAGTTCTGAAGCACATGCCATTCATTGAAGATAAAATTTCAAAATGAAATGAAATAAAATATGAAATGGTAGAATTCTACATGCTGTCTAAGGTGCAAATCGTGCTGCTGGAAACAAACCAAGATGGATACCTTTTTCTTTTTATCATTGTTTTCTTCATAGAGAACCTTGAGATAATCTATGAGCTTCATCTGTTGGCCTATGGTACTCTCAAACTTGTAACGTTCTAGGAAATGTAAACCCTTCAAGCAAATCAGACGCAAGCAAGGTTAAATATGTAAGTTATACCATATACTGTACATGTACACACATTATTATCTGCCATTATAAATACATACATGTACATGTATATACACTGTTGTCTGTTCAATAAATCCTAAATCCAGAGCACCCTGTTTTAGATTTTTAAGCAGACTGCTTTTAAGAATTCTCTAATCCGTTTTTGTCTACTGGATTAACCGTCGTTGATTGTAACAGGAAATTACAATCAAAAGGGGGTCATTTTCTGTTACCACCAAGAGAGTTCTATAGACTGGATCAGTGTTCTCCCTAGGCCATTTTAGCGTGGCAGCCCCGTCACGCTATCAAGGGTTACCGCCACGCTATCGGGATCAGCACCATGCTATATTTTACGGCCGCCATGCTATATTTTTTCCCTAAAAATTCTTGTATTAACTATTTTGTATTAACACATTTACTCCATTATCAAAATTATTTTGAACATTTTAGTAATAAAGCAACAACACATGAAACTGTATGCAATGACGCATCCAAACGCAAGGTAAACCGCGACGACTTAGCACCATTCTATCTGAAATTTCTGGGGAGAACACTGCTGGATATCAGTTTATAAGATGACAACAGTATATTTAAGGCCATACAAAATTAATGTTTAGTTTGACGGGCACTTTTTGAGAAAAAAAAGTGAGGGAGGCAGGTTTTTTGTTTTTTTTTGTTTTTTGTTTTTTTTTGCAAAGGTGAAATTTGATGAATGTAATTTATCTTTAACAAAATTTCTAATTCAAGTGTTTTGATGCTGAAAATACATTAAAACTTAAATATTGTATGAAGTGGTAATGATTAGTGCATTGATTAACAAGATAACCCAACGTCTTCCTGTAATATAGTAATTGCATTTCCAAATCTGAAGTTTGCTATATATTCTGTGATTTGGTCACACTCATTATATGTATCATATGACAGACGATGTCCAATGACAGACCAGTATGAAGATGTAGACTAATTACACGTATGTTGTACACCTAATTTATGCTAAAAAGGATCACCAATCTGTAACCGTTGCCCTGTGTAAGGTTATTGTTATTATCATTAAGAAGTAAACGAAAAAGTTCCTCAATTCCACGTACATGTTCTCACAATTCCTTTTAAATTACCTGGTAAAACTATATCAATTGACAGAATAGTACCGCTAGTTTTTACCTCATGGCGATTACACGTGACCACTGAAGCGTTTTAAGATTACACTGAGTAGCATTCTGTCATGTGATTTTCATGGTTTTGAAATCGTTACTTCAACATATATGAATTAAAACACAGAAATGACTTTAGTTGAATAAAAAATCATAGATAACATACTTAAATATTGAAAACTGCAACCCGATTTTATCGGGGGGGGGGGGGGGGGGGGGGGGGGATGTTGAGAAGCAGGCCTACGCTCTACGCTTTTTTTTACATGCGCGGATCCAGAGGGGGGGTCGGGGGTCCGGACACCCCCCCCTGGAATTTTCGAAGCATAGCTAATTTCTTGTAGTAGTATACATATTTCATATTATAATAAGATTAGGTCCCAATTCCCCTTTTGTTGACATGATATTTGAAAAATACATCATATCATATCAAATCTTTCATTTCAATAACATTTTGACGTCAGCATTTAAATAAATTACATCCTATATACAACACATATACATTACACCTAGGTCAATAAACAAGGCTACTAATAAAACGAAAAGAAACTGAAAAGGACACAAATAGCGGATTTTATTCCAATTCTCGAAAAAAAAAAAAATCGCTGACTCTCTCTCTCGCTCGCCAATCGTTGTATTTACATATTAGAACTGACAATCGATAATCAAGTAATATGATGTGAAAATTCAAGAAGTGTTTGCTCGCCATTGCTCTCCAGTTACCTGTTTTATTAATAATTAGAAACAGAACTAACAAAAACTTTATTTTCTTGCTTTTTTTTTTTTGCTCTTCAAAAAATTCGGACTTACGACCCACCCCCCAGCAAAAAATTCCTGGATCTGCCAATGTTTTTATATCTTAAACATATTTTCAATCAGCATTACTGTTAGAAATGTAGAAATATTTAAAACAAACGAGTAGACTACAAAAATAGTATAATATTCGTTGTTACTTGAATTGTGTAAACAATTTTTTTAATGTCAAAGTAGGAAAAAGACGATTTTTGTATTCTCAGCATTGCAATCAGCTTTATATAGCAAAATTTTACACTTTTTGGTAAGAAACAGGTACTGGGAGGTTTGGAGAAGAATCAAAATATCCATATTTTCCCGTGTCCATACTTTATTCATTATTGAATAAATGTGATAATGTGATATTGATTTCGTATATGTACGTTTATCGGGAAAGGGAGTAAGTATGTTACTGAAAAATATATACATACAAAAGAAATGTTGTCTGAAAATAGAGAAAATTGATTCACATTTGATAGTTCCTATGACGTTCACATAGATAGAGGGGGGTGCATGTCCCCCCCCCCATCCGATACACAAGTCTGACACCCCCACCCCCATTTCCCCGCTCCAAACAACCTGTCCTTGGATAATCACCATGGTAATCAAAAGAAAGTTCTTTAATTTTTTATCAATTAAATTTAACCAGAACTACCACTAGGTAAAAGAACCGGTTTGAATACCCGTTATGTGTAATGCTTCAGTGGTCACGTGTAATCGCCGTGAGGAAAAAACTAGCGGTACTATTCTATCAATTGATATAGTTTTACCAGGTAATTTAAAAGGAATTGTGAGAACATGTACTTTTTAGCTCACCTGAGCCATAGGCTCAAGTGAGCTATTGTCATAGTGTTGCGTCCGTCGTCCGTCGTCGTCGTCGTCCGTCGTCGTCGTAAACTTTTCACATTTTAAACTTCTTCTCCAGAACGGCTGAAGGGATTTTGATGAAACTTGGTAGGTATGAAGTACTCATGGTCCCCTACAAGTGTTGTTGTTTTTCGTCCGGATCTGTCAACAGGTGGCGCCACCACAGCCAAAAGTAGGTCACGGGGGGTACCCTCCTTTGACAAACTTCTTCTTCAGAACCGAAGCATGTATCGACAAACCGAAAGCATCAGGATGATCTAGAGAGATGTCTTAAGAAGTGTTGTTATTTTTGGTTCCACTTCAAAGTCAAATTTTTGACGCGTTTTTGACGTCTTTTCGGACTTTGTCAGAAATGCACATTTTTGCACTATTTCTTTAAATAACTCAATAAGTGTATGATTTTACACACTCATTTACTACATATTTATCATATTTAACTTACTTAATGCTTTGATATGTATTTTATGCTTAAAATTTATTTTTTTGATTTTTTATGAATTTTTTTCTTATGTAAAAAGGAAGGGGGGGGGGTTGATTTTCATACATTTTCTGCTTCTTTTCTATAACCACTCTTCAGATTGTCATGACAATTTGTAGGTATGAGGTACTCATGCATGGTACCCTACAAGTGAAAGAATTTGTCAAGATATCCACTTTTGGATTTTTAAGGAATATTTTTTAAGATTGTACATAGGTATAATGTATGTTTTCCATGCCAAATGGACCCATGGGGAGTAGCTTCAAACCCCGGCGGGACCCCAACAATTTTTTTTTCCCTTTTTCAGTTTTTTTTCTCTTTTTATTTTGATATTTATCGCTAGAAATGAAACTGTGAAAGAATTTTGTCAAAATATCAACTTTTAGATTTTTAATGATTTTTTAAATAAGACAAGCTATAGCTAGTTTGGCTTTGTGTACTTATTTTCATACTTCGAATTAACTTAGCCACATACGCTATCAAATATACGCTGAATTTATTTTTAAGATGTTGACATTTTGTGTCGCCTGCGAAGCACAGCGACACTTAGGGATCACTTTGTCTGTTGTTCGTCTGTCCGTCCTCCGTCCCTCCGGCTGTCCGTATGTCTGTCACACTTGGGTGTCACATCCCATAACTTTTGATTGGTTAGTGATAGGGCTTTGATATTTCACATTTGTATTCCTTATGAAAAGACCTTTCTAAACATTCCATATTTTTAACCTAGTGACCTTGCCCTTGATATTTGACCTAATTTCAATAAAAAAAAAATCCGCTACGCAGGCGACACAAGCATTCCTTGGATTGCTTTTTTTTCATACATGCATATTTCAGAACAATTTCCCTATTTAATGATTATTTTCTCTGTCTTATTTCTGTATCTATGGTAAACATAGTCGCCATATATCTTGTGTTACAGATTTGATTGGTTCAATACCTCCTTGCCCCTTTAGTAGGGGTAACTACAGGAAATAAAAAGGTGCACACTAAAAATTTTGACTGACTTGAAATGCCCGGAAGTCTGTAAAATTGGTCTTTTTTGATTGCGAATCTTTGGCACGCATAAAAATGTAAAGAAAAAGGGGGGGGGGTCATGCATGTCCTTTTTTCACAAATTTCACTTTTTTTACAGGAACTCTGCGTCCTCATCGAAAATGTTCCGAATTTTGCATATTTTCAAACCTATCTGTAGATTGCATAAAAGACAAGATCAAGTTCGAAGTTAAATTTATCACGACTATTGATTCAATATGTTAAAAATACATTTCCAAGCACCGCATTTCAGCATATTTACCGAAAATAATTTGTCCAAGTGGCTTCACTGGGTCATGAGGTTTGATACACTGTACACTGCTGTTTGGAAAATAAATTGGCTCAATTTCTGCACAACTCACTTGAATTAATATTGTCCGCTAACAACTTGTCTGTGTTAATTGGATTAACACGATTTTGACTGTACGTTACATGTATTAAGATGAAATCAATACTATTCAAAAGCTCTCATTCATAGATTTCTGTATAATTTAATATGAATAAAGGCAAAACCGAAAAGTCTTTGTTTTTTATGCTTCCGGAATCAAAGATACGGGGGCATATAGTTTTTGGCCTGTCCGTCTGTCTGTTTGTCCGAAAAACTTTACATTGGGCATAACTTTTGATAGGAAGGTGATAGAGCTTTCATATTTCACATGTGTATTCCTTGTGACAATACCTTTCCATTGATACCAAAATTTTTGACCTCGTGACCTTGACCTTTGACCTACTTTTCAAAAACTTTAACATTGGGCATAACTTTTGAATGGTTAGTGATAGGGCTTTCATATTGTACATGTGTATTCTTTGTGACAAGATCTTTCCATTGATACCAACATTACTCTGACCCTGACCTCTCACATACTTAACAGAAAATGGTGTTTATACCAACAAAGATGCCACCGCAGGGCATTCGTGTTTCACAAACACAGGCTTTATCATTTTCTGGCATACTAGCTATTAATAATGAAAGGTTTGGTGTTCAATTTTAAATAAACTTAATTTATGAAATCATTTCATTGTTTTATTCTGTTTCTGTTGCACATTAATGTGGAATTTTACAAACTGATTTTATTTTTGATGTTGCATAATCGAACTATACTAGCTGGGCATATGACTTTGGATCGCATAATCCATCTTTTCAAATCAGTAAAAAAAGTTGTTGTTTTGAAATGTGACTATTTTCTCTTGTTTGTACTTTTAAAGGTTGTCTGAAAAAAAAACTTGTCTGCATCCGGCAAAAATCTTGTTAGAAAGGTTGTGGGCTAAAATCCTGGTACTGGCACTATCAGTATTCAATGTCAGTATGTCAATTAGAGCGTGCATGGGTATCAGGTGAGCGTTGTGCCCCCTGGGGCTCTTGTTTGTTTACTTCTTAATGATAATAACAATAAAACTTCAAATGACGTTAACATTTTGTTAACTACTTCTTTTAGGTGGAACTAAGTGAGTGAAAATCGTAATTGTTGCTCAGTGTTTAGACCGAAAATTTTACCCTTGGCGTCGGCAAAAGAGTAGGGAAAATACAAAGAAACATGTCCAGGGATTGGGAAGGCCCATGAAATAAGCAACTCGCTGCGCCCTGGTGCCATTATTCTAGGGCGTCCATTTTTGTTTTTTAAATCTATCTAAAAGTTCTGTTCTCGTATTTACGTTAAAACGTAGATCTACACAAGGAGCCGTAATACAGAGATCGCAGCTTTCTGTACATGGCCAGTCAGAACTCTAAGGCACAAAATTCTTCTGTTCACTGACAATTGAAAGGTCCTTTGCTATTTTGATACAATATTGATTTTTCTCCGACATCTGCGCCTGAGATTTAAATCTCCAACGTCCACTTACGTATCTTATCTACGTAAAGGTACTTGTGTATGCATTCGTCCGTAAAATTATCAAGTCATTTTTTAGTCAGTGGGTACAAGTTGAAGTAATAAAATGTGTACAGAAATGTCTTCCCTAATATCAACAAAGCTGAAAATGAAGCTGCCCATACGTGTACATGAAAAATTCAGGAAAGATGGCATAAAGTTCGGTCTTGGCTGTTCTGTGATCCATGCAAAAATGTACTGTAAATTATTCATTGGAAATGGTAAAATTGGGAATCTCGCGACCAAAAAAAATGTGCTAACGTCTGATGCATAATGCATGCATATGCATAGCTTTTCGAAAATTGATCATTTTTGGAATGGCCCTATCGTAAGGAAAGATGGCCCATTGTTTTTGAGAATGACCCATTGAAGTCCAAGTGGAAGGGATCATCGTCCCATTGAGCAAATTTGCCTTCCCGATCACTGCATGTCTGACAATTTAGTTTGAATTTTAACAACGATTACACAAGGGTACCCTGATCGATTCGTCATCCCTTTTCACTCCTATGTGCTTAGGGTTTTATTGACCAGTTTATCCGAATCGAAGTTAGGATCGTGTAGTATTTCTGCCCTTCCCCTCGATCCCATCCGCGGCGTTCTCGGCTGATCAATCTGACGTAAACTGTGAGTTCTAAACAAAAACGTTTTCAAATTTCTAATAAATTGGATAATTTAACTAATAAAGAATAATGCTTTTGCATATTATCACAACAGAGTCAAGTATTATTTTACGTTACGTTACCTCGTCCGTGATATGGAATATACGCGTGGTCGCGATTACCGTACACAACAACAATTGAATACGGTAGCTCGGGTAAATAATACTATTTTATGTAAACAAGTATTGAGTTACAGCTTTACAATTGATATATTTAGTGAAGTAAAGAATATGTAAACAAACAATTTGTATTAGCACGACGATGTTCAAATGACTACTTTAAAATTATGGTAAAACACGCGATAAAAATCGGTAATGCGGCGGGTTTTTAGGCAATGCGGCGGTGCCCGTCAAACGAAATTGTAATTTTTTCTTGGCCTAAGAGAAAATTGTGAAACAGGGTGCATTGAATTTATTTAACAGGGCAGTAACTTCACAGATGGCAGCAAATGTTACAACATGCATATACATGTACGTGTACTTATAAATATAATATAATACATGTCTATACATGTATCCTGTTAAAAAACTACACTGCAATTTAATTTATATACCAGTACATCTACATTAAGTGCTATATTCTCCAACTGAAAACTTAAAGGACTGTGATATTGAGACTGAATTGAAACAGTTAAAGGTTTTCTTGTTGTTGATATGTGTTATGCCAGTTCTCTAAGATGTATCATTATCAATTAGAAATTTGGAAGACTTGTTCCAATCTGTCTTATCTTTCTAAATACAGTGGTCTTATGATAGAAATACATTGAACATGTTGAACTTTTGTTTTTATCTAAATTGTAGAAATTGTGAAGTTACCAAATTAATGTATATACTGTTATGGCAATAAAAAGCAATGCAAAGTTCTCCTAGCAAAAACATAAAGCAAATGTGATCTATGTGTGACAGAAAAAGCTTTGTCGACAAACAACATTGATAAATTTTGAGTGAAGTAATAAAAGGATTTAGACTTAGATAATTTATCTGTATTCAAAACAGTATTATTAATCACTATAAATTTTGACATGTACTATTGTGTTATAGGGTTTTGTATATCAGATAGAAGTGGAGTATCTAAGCAGTGTCTTAAATATACCAAACCTTTGTCCATCACCTCTAGATGTACATGGACATCATCATGCAGCCTCTAATGAATAATTCCAAGTAATAAAGCTATGATACAGTTTACACGTAAGCTATATGTGTCATACAAATTCCCCATACCTGCAGAGCTTCGGCAAAGTTTTCTAAGTCGACTTTCTCTCCAAAGATGAGCTCAAACTTGTCCATGGCTTCATCTAAACCTTGTTTTAGCTTCAGATTCTTGGCACGGAGAGCTTGATTCTCTGTTATTATACAAGATATCTGTAAAAGATGACATCATAAAAATTACTAATTTTCATATACATGTACATGTATATGTACATATACAATTCTAAACTTCAAATTTACCATGCACTATTTTTCTCTTAAAAGAAATATTCCACATACATGCACATGCACTCACCCCTGAATTTTCCTTCTTTCAAGTTGAATGACATAAATAGCCCTTAATCAATGATTGCTTTATCTTAAAACTAGATCTTTGATCTAAGGATGAACATTTCCATGGTATACATGTACACTACTGTATGTGGATGCACAATTCAACATGTTCAATGAAACAAACCAGTGTTTTCCTGTAGATGCCTGGCATCTTCCAGATTTATACAAAACAAAGTTCTGTCTGTTTCACAGATCTGATTAATAAATAAATTACTGACCTGAATATTGATAAAAATTTTATGTACAATGCATGAGTGGAAATGTTTTTTCTCTCTAAAGTTTCAAGAGCTAAAAGTTTGCTTTCCAACATACACAGACCATGATATGAAAACATATGCTGTGGCCATGAGGGGGAAACAAATTAATCGCAATATTAAAGACAGGCAGAAATAGTTACAACAATTTTCATTTTTCTCACTGCACTTTCATTGTGCCATTAGCAGACAAAATTATATACATCTACATGTAGTTCAGCCATTCAAAATCAGTAGGGTTTTTTTTTTTTTTTTTTTTTTTTTTGGTATACGTGTAGTATCAATATTCACATCTTCAACTCATCAAGCTATGATATCCTTTCTTAATAGTGACATTACCTCTTCCTTCAGTTTTGTCTTTTCGTCAGTGTCCACTTCTAACGACCTTGCCTGGGTCTCATTCATTGTTTTATATCGTGCTACTTGATTCTCCATCTCTAACAGCTGTAATGAAATACATGTACAAATGTTACTGTATAAATACATGTACATGTATTTACATCATAACAATATTACTAGTCAATAAAATTTGTTTGAGCATAGCTTCATCATGTTGATTGTATTAATCCAATTTTCGTTTTAATTTTTGGAAAATTTTCATGAAAATTTATTAGAATTTTACGAGTTTATATCAAATGTACAACAATATATGCACAAAGACAAAATAACACTATCTGCAGTTCAAAAGGAATCTTCAGCTCATTTACATGTGAAAGCAAAATATCAAGTTTATTACCATACAATTTTATTATTAGTGAAATAAAATCATAAAATGTGTCTCATATTGTGTTTCTATGTACATGAATGAGTTGAGATTCTCTCTCTATGAATCATATAAAAGTGTTTGTACATGTATATACACACATTGAGATTCAACAAAACTAAATCAGAAATAGATCTTTTAACTTTACCTGAGATGCAGCCTGGTTAGCTATTTTCTTTGCCTCCCATAGTTTCTCGTTTAACGTCTCCACGTCTGTTTTATGCTTGCTCTTCTCAGCTTGTAACTGCTGTTTTATCTTGTCATATCTTTCGTTAGATGCTTGCCTGACCAGATAAAAGTATATGTAAACATAAGCATGTATATGTAATGTAGGGTAAATTGTCTTACATGTACTTTTAGTGCTCATTTTTAAAGTTGGTAAAGGTAGAAAATAAAAAAAAGAAGCAATAACAGAATATTTTAAAGAGAACAAACAAAATATTTTATTTAAAGTATTAAGAGATGGACATTCAATATCTTAAAATTTAATTGCCACTCAGTATATATATTCTCACCTTAATGAGCATAAAGTTTGACAAACAACTTATGATAAGCTGAAACAATGCAAAATGATGATAAAACTATCATATTGTAATGTTTCACATCTTGACAAAACTTAAGACAAAATATGACAAGATCTTAGAATAAAATTTTTAAATACCTGACAGCTCAGAAAAATTCATATTCATGTACCTAAAATTGCATTCATGTGATTAATGAGATAGGATTAAATTACATGTAAAATATCTCTGTTTAATTTCACATGTAATCCAGTACAAACCTGGCTTGTTCTAGTGCATGGACTCTTTGACTCGTTCCTTCTATTTCATTTTCTCTCTCATCAACAGCAGTCTCATATGTTTTCCTACAAATTTAAACATTCAACTCAATATACATGTATATATATGTACTCTTTCCAATTTCCTCATTCTTCTTTGGACAATAAATATTAGTCAACTATATGAACAAAATGTTCTGACACTTGTACATACATGTACATGTATATAAAGAGGCTAAAACATACTGCTTTTCAGTTTTTCTTTACAATTTCTTATTAAGCCATCAGGGGTATATTACTCTACTTCCCGTTACTTTGATAACAGAAAAATTAAATACCACGAAGCTGGGCGAAGATGCACGACTTAAGCAATGATCGACACCAAACACTTTCACGGCAAGTTGAATGAAACATTGAAAAATATCAAATATCTAAAAATATGTAAGATATGAAATTACGTAATTTCTAGCTTTTCCAAGATATTGCTATTATACCCCTAATACCTTAAATGTCAACCAGAGATTGGGGGAAATCACATGTATTTTCATTAAAATCCGACCTGATATTTTCCCAATCTTTTTCCTTTTTATCGTTTTCCTCCATCAGAGCTTCTAAATCCTGGATCTGTCTCTCCAGCTCACCACAGCTGTTCTGTAAGATCTCTACTTTCTACAAAATATAAATTACATGTATATACTAAAATCATAAAAAAAATCATCGCACCTACATTTAACATTGACTTTACATGTAAAATCCAGAGAAAACTATAGAAAAAACTCTAAGTATGATAGAATAGGAATTAAAGCTGATTTAAAAATTTGATTACATTAATATGATGTACCTGTTTCTCAAGATCACATGAATGCTCTAACTGAAGAACTTTGTCTTTAAGGGTCTGTCTTTCCATGCTTATCTCCCCTTTCTCTTTCAGAATATGTGTAATTCTGTCATCCATATTCTGTACAGACAAATACATACACACATGTTAAAGTTATAATCATAATGCATAAAGTTATACTTATTAAATAATAAAAAATGTCATAAATTTGAGTAAAACGATAAAATTTCAGACATCTCCAATAAAATTTTGTTGTAAGTTTAAAGCATTGGAGGATTGGATATCTTAAACATGTACAATGTATATTCAGTACACTGTGTTTATCTTTGTTCTAGAAAGAAGTTCTCTATCTTAGAGTTAGAAACTTTTGTATTTCTTTTTTAGCATAAAACTATATGTAAACAGAACAGCTATCACACCAAATAGACAGACAGATAAATATATTATGTATCTGACAGACAGACATAATACCTGAGTATCAATAAATATATTAACCTGTATCTGGCGATTTAAAGCATCATTCTGTGCCTTAAGGAGCTTGACATCATCCTCCCCCTCTAACACACCCTGTATGGATAGATAAAAATACAACATTACGATTACCTCTACAAGATTCAGTATGCAGTGAAACCGAAACCTCGTCGGTCCGACGGACATGACCGGTAAAAATCTGCTCGGACCGATGAAAATGTTGTAATTGTCGGTCCAAATGACCAGAAATATTTTCTCAATTTGTAGTTTTAAAAAGTCTGAATTAAAAACGTTCCGTGTCGGTATCCATTTTTCAACTGTTTCACTTTCTTTTCTACGAAGATAATAGGTCAACTCGTGTGGTCATTGAGTGTTTAAAATGCTTTATTGATCCGGTGATTGGGAAGGCCACGTGCCCTGCGACATTCTGATTAAGAATGACCATAAAATCGGCAACTCGCTGCTCCCTGGTCACAAAGGTGTGCATTATTCTACGGTGTCTATTTTTGGTTAAAGTAAACGTTGTAACGTAGATCTATACCTTGTGACAGTAACATGTGAATCACAGCTTACTGTCCATGGCCAGTCAGAAGCACAAAAATTCTTTTGTTCACTGACAATCGCTGGTTCTTTGCTATTATCAAAGACTTAATAAACTGTTTAGAAGTCCTTGCTATTATGATACAATATTGATTTTTTTTTTTTACATTCTTTCTTATCCTCGTTCTGCGCCTGAGATTTAAATCTCCAACGTCCACTTACGTATCTTATCTACGTAAAGGTACTTGTGTATGCGTTCGTCCGTAAAATTATCATGTCATTTTAAGTGGCCAGTCAATGGGTACAAATTGAAGTAATAAAACTAGTACATAGTTTATTTCATCAAAAGCAATACTGCTTATAGATACAATATTTACAAATAACATGATATATAATAATAGCAAGGTCAAGTACCTGAATGTTACATTAAACAGATTATTCTACAAAGATTACATATCTAATTATTGAATTTTCCTCATATTGAGGGCATGTTTAATAAATTTTCCTAAAGTACAGAAATGTCAATTGCAGCCCCCCCTTCTTCCCTAATATCACCAAAGCTGAAATGATAACATAGCTGTCTATACGTGGACACGATTTGAAAAATACAGGATAGGTGGCTGAAAATTTGGTCTTGGGTGCTCAGTGATACGGTACATGTGTACTGTGGATTACTCATTGGAAATGATACAGGGAGTTTTTTTGCCCCTTTTTGGGGCCGTTATTCGGCCCCATTCCCAATGAAAAATAGTATCTTTTTTTCCCAATTGTGGCTCTAAATTTTCCCAATTTCATTCAGATGGAATTATCAGCGAAAATAGTGAAATTTACTGGTTCAAAAGTAGCAAATTTACTAATTATTTGCCATATTGTTGTAAGCATAAGTAATTAAATCATATTTAAAAGAAAATTATATGATTAAACATTCAATTCTGAACTTTTGGTTGTATAAACTGTCATTTTACTTTTATATTTACATGTAGTACTTCCCAAATTATTCCCAAAGTCGTTAATTTTCCTAATTGCACGGGCCCCGACCCCATTCCCAAATAACTGAAAAAAATCACTATGATAAAATTGGGAATTTCACAACAACAAAAAATGTGCTGACGTCTGATGTATTGTACATACATTGTCTTCAAAGCCTTTCGAAAATTGATCATTTTTGGAAAGGCCCTGTCATGAAGAAAGATGGCTCATTGAAGTTGAGCAAGTAAATTTGCCTTCCCGATCACTGATTGAGAAAAAAGGTAAAAATTTTTCGGACCGGTAATAATTGGTTCGGACCAGTAATCTTTAACACATTACTGGTCCGAATGACCAGTAATCCATCACAAAGTTTCGCGTTCTCTGTATGGAGAGGTATGAATTGATTTAATGTTATCGCTAAAATATACATGAATTGTATGAGCATAATGAGCAGATAGATATATAAATACATGTATTTAAGCAATACATTCATAAAATGAAATGCTTTTGCTTTTTTTTTCACAGAGGAGTTTTATTCCATTTCATTGGTAAGTCTTCTTTATCAGTTTTAGTCCCTATTCTCTACTAGAAGTCAGTATGGAGCGAGGAATATCTTACCTGATCTCTGTATACATGTAGCTTCATTTTGAGCTCTCTGACTTCTCCCTTGTTTCTCCCTCATGCTCTGTTCTATCCTCTTATGGGCTGTCAGTAAGTAACTAGCAGTATCTGGCTAGGATATCTTTACCTGAGCTCTGTAGAGCTTCATTTTAAGCTCTCTGATTTCTGCCTCGTGTTTCTCTCTCATGCTCTGTTCTATTCTCTGTTGAGCTGACAATAAGTAACTAGCAGTATTGATTTCTTACCTGAGCTCTGTAGAGCTTCAATTGAAGCTCCCAGACTTCTGCCTGGTGTTTCACTCTCATGCTCTGTTCTATTCGCTGCAGGGCAGTCAGTAATAACTAGCAGTATCTGGCTCAGGTATTCATACCTGAGCTCTGTAGAGCTTCATTTTGAGCTCTCTGATTTCTGCCTCATGTTCCTCCCTCATGCTCTGTTCTATTCGCTGCTGGGCAGTCAGTAAGCAACTAGAAGTATCTGACTAGAATATTCTTACCTGAGCACTGTAGAGCTTCATTTTGAGCTCCCTAATTTCTGCCTCGTGTTTCTCCCTCATGCTCTGTTCTATTCCTTGTTGAGCTGACAATAAGTATCTACAATGTAGCAGTATGGATTTCTTACCTGAGCTCTGTAGAGCTTCATTTTGAGCTCCCTGATTTCTGCCTCATGTTCCTCCCTCGTGCTCTGTTCTATTCGCTCCTAGGCAGTCAGTAAGCAACTAGAAGTATCTAACTAGGATATTCTTACCTGAGCTCTGTAGAGCTTCATTTTGAGCTCTCTGATTTCTGCCTCATGCTTCTCCCTCATGCTCTGTTCTATCCTCTGCTGGGCAGTTAGTAAGGATTTAGCTTCACTCAGTGCTACGTTGTATTCCTTCAGTTCTTTACGTAAATCCTCCAGGTATGAATCATTCTTCTCCCTTTCCTAAAAAAAATGAAGAAAATATGATTCAAGCTGACACCAAAGTGAATAGAATTGTTAAGGTATCAGATGTTTAATAAGAATTACCATGTAAAACCAGTACTATTGTTGATCAAGTTATAGCATTAATTAAATATTACATGTACTTGCTTTTTGACATCTTTATCCACTGCCTTTCAACTTGCCATAGAATACATGTATTTGCGGTCCCAATTTAGTCTAACAAGGCTAACTTCAACCAACATCAGAGATATACATTTTTCACGATCAAAACTAACCGAAAGTAGTTTGTTATACATTATAATGCCTTAATTCCATAGCGCCCACTTTAGTTTTTATCAGATTTTCTTACTCCAGCCAATGAAATTCACTTTTTTTGAAAGGCGCATAAAAAAATCACTTGTGCAGTCTACAAATCACAAAGCACACACTAAAACACACATTACATACTGTCTGTAGTTGGTTCTCCAGGTGTTGTACATCACGCCTTCCAGTGCTAGACTGCTGTTGTTTTTGGTCCATCTCTCTCTGTAGTTCCTGTACCCTGACCTCTGCCGATCTCCGACGAAGTCTTAACTGATCCAGCTCAGAACTCAGGCTAGCAATCTTTTTGTCTTTCTGCTCAAGTGTTTTCTGCTGTTCCTCTGAGCTTTTGATCTGGTTATATATTTTATCAGTTAGAATAATTTAAAATACATGTATGAACAAAAGTTTTACCAAAAAATAAAACTTTATGTCAACTTAAAACTATTTCACTGGTACAAGTCAAGGGTTCTATTCTCTTTTTTCTGTATTTTTGTTGGAGTTATTCCACTTTGTCTCAAACTATGAAGTGTTTTCTTACATGTAAATGTACATAAAGCCTGTCTGAAAAGTCTTTTTTCATATTTGTATCTACTATGTGTATATTTCACAATACCCGTACTTTTATCCCCTATCAACATACCTTTAGTTCCAACTGCTCTATAGAGCTTTGTTGGGTTTTCACTTTACTCTCTAGGAATTTATTTTCTTGCCGTAGATCTTCAGCATCATCTAACTTATTCCATCGTTTTGCAGATAATATTTTCTGTTCATCAAGTTCCTTCTCCACACCCTGCAGTTTGATTTCTAATCTATTCTTCTCTTCCTTCAGTTTTTCCATTTGCTCTAATTTCTGAAGCTCGGTCTCCAAATCAGAAATTTTTGTACTCAGTTGGTCATTTTCATCTCTAAGTCTGGTCTGTTCTTCTTTCAGCTCTAAATAGCCCTTCAAGCTTTCATCCATTTTTTCTATTTCATCCTTACAACATTTCAGTGATGTATGTAGAGTGTCATTCTCACTTTCTAATTTCCGTAATTTTTTATTCAAGTCAAACTTTTCATTGATAGCTTTGTCCACTTTCTCTTGTAATTGGTTTTGCTGTCTAAGATTTTTCTCTATCGTTTCTTGAAGTCTCTTTATTTCGTCTTTCTGAGTCTCTGAACCACTTTGATCTGTTTTCAGTGTTTCTAACTCTACCTTAAGTCCTTTCAATTGATTTTCTAAATCGTTATTTTCCTTTCTTAGTTCTGCAATCTGTGCCTCTTGCAACTTGTTCCTAATCAAATCAACAAGAAAAAAAAAACTTCTAAATGAAAAATATTCATTTCCATCAACAGAAAGTAGATTTTAGATCAATATGTATCTTAAAAAAATCTAATTCTGACATTCATGTCAATGTAAGTGAACAATATTTTTTCTGTTATGACTTTTCCAAGCTCCCTACATTGTACTTGCAAAAACTGGATGAGAAATAAGCAAGAATGTAGTAAAGTTTTTTCTCATTGTAGTTAAAATAGACATCCATTAAAAACTTTCAACATTAACCACAAGTTATCAAACCAGTACATGGTGTATAGTTTGGTCAACAATCAAACTTTCAGTTGTACCTGATTTCCTGCGACTCCCTTGCCTTTAAACGGACTTCTATCTCTCGATCTCTGCTCTGAGAGAGCTGTCGTTCTGTACGCTCCAGGCGAGACGTGAGCCGGTTAATGGTCTGTATAACATTAGAATCTACCTATTATAGAGGAGATTGAAGAAAGAGAGAGTGAAGCACAACACACACACCAAGCCATGCGCCAGCACCATGATATAACAACAAGGCTAGTAGGTCAGGAAAACACATGTATAATATAAAATGCTTCGTCTATATACATGTATCTAAAAGAAAAGAAAGTTGTACATGTTGTAGTAAGTTAAATTTGTTAGTTCCTTCAAAATTTTCACTTTTTTGAAGGAAAACTCAACAATAAAATCAAAATCTACAGAGTTTGTTAAGGACTCTAATTTGAGCCAATAGTTTGATAAAACTGAACTAAGTTCAACCAAAGTTCGCAATCTTTTTCATGTTTTGTGAAGTTGCGAATTTTCAGTTTTAAATAGAATTTTCTAGACTTAGTTAAACTTTGTTACAACTGATAGATTTTGGGGAGTCCAATTATGGATTTACTTTCTTAAATATGTGTGAGATTTTTTTTTTTTTTTGAGTTTTAGAATATGAACTCTTTCCCTTGGCCCTTTTCAGTATATCAAATGCATTGAGAATTTCTACTTTGGCAATGAGGCCAAACATTATCCTCTAAATGCAGCATAAAATATCCCAGGCCTGTAATTTCTTAAAAATATAGAACATTTGTCAAAGCAACATACATGTACATGTATTTTACAATCATGATAATGGAATCAAAATCAAGATTGATCAAGTCTTTCTTTTTTTTCTCTAGCAACGCTTCTAAAAGATGCAAACTTGATTATTATAAGTTGATTCACTTCTTTAGTTAGAAAATTTACCAGCCTGCTGATCAACAAATTCAGCTTTTTCATTTTTTCTTTTCAAGAATTCTAACAAATTCAAATAATACATAAAAATGACTAATTTTCAGTCTCAAATAAAATACATGTACATGTAGAACATACATGTACATCTGTATGCCAAATTTCAGGTGGTCATCAAATTAATTCAATACATGTACAAATTCCATATTACATGTACCTATTAGTTAATTTTCAAACACTGACTGAAAATACACAATGTCATTCATCTTCATGTGTGAACACTAACACTAGAGATTCCCTACAAAGGACTTATATCAATTATGATTTATATAGTAAAGTGGCCCCCTTTCAGGGCAAAATCTTAAATGTTCACCAATATTTATTCTAAAATGTAGGCTACTTATGAAATGATAACCTTTTATTTCCTTGTTCAATTTTTTTAGAATTTTGTCTTCAAAAACAGCATATTTAGCCAAATTTCTGGAAAAACGTAATTTTGGGGCTCAATTTCGACAAACTTTTTATTAGTTACTATTGAGCAGGCGTCTGAACAATTCATATTTTGATATGTTGTTACCTTTGCACATCTTTAAGTGCATGTAAAAGGAAAAAGTTGTTCACGATCCCCCTCGATGTTATCTCAACGAAAATAATATACGAAAATAATTATGCTATTTTTCGTGAAAAATTGACAAATTCATCGGTTTTTATGATACTTATGCAAAATTTACAATATCTTAGAAAGTGAGTAGTTTTTATGACTAGATTTCTCAAAATATAGACATTGAACTCTCTAAAAATGCCAACAAAATATAATTTTGGAGAAGTCGAATTTAGGGGGGCCACTTTACTATATAAACCATATACATGTATACTCCTTTCATCAAAATTCTACCACATCTACAATTGCAACAAAAAATTAAACTAAAGATTCTCTACTGATATTATAGTAAAATTCTACCACCTCTACAAGCATATCTAAGCCTAACATTCTATAGTAAATGTATTTATAAAAGGTGTGGGGGTGAGGAGAGAGGATGGAAGAAGCATGCATTTTGACTACTTTACTACTGTCAGAAAACTACTTCTACTTCATAGAAAGATTCTCATACATGTAAATAGTCTGGTAAAAAAATTAATAAATTTTGATAAAAAAATTAATAAATTTTGATTGAAATATTTAAAGTCATAAAAATAATGATTTGACAAATTTTGTCATTCTTTGTTTTATACAAAATGTATTCTACTTTTCTAATACAACTATTTATTGATATATATTTCATAATCACTTCGAATATCATGGAGATGTTCAAATTAAAAATTACTGAAATATTTTCCTTTCTATAAATATAGTAAACAAAGTAGATAATGTATCATAAACAATACTGTACATACCCTTTCATTCTCAGATATTCTATGTTTCAGCTCATCAATTTCATGATTTTGCTCCAGTTTTTCTTTAAATGCATTTCTTTTGTCTTCTCTCAGTAACTCTATTTCTACCTCCAGCTCCTGAAATCCAACATATAACAATTAATTTCTGTATAAAAATTATAAAACCTACTGAATCAACATTCAAAAAAAAAATAAAATCTGAGTGACCTTGACTTACACCATGGTTTATGTGTAGAATTTCAGTTGTTGAATTCAATTACTCTCTTTCACATTTCTCTCAGACTTTAATCATCTCTTTCAAGGCCTCAAAGAAAGATAGTGAATAAACGACTGTGAGAACTACATTATATCGGTACATATACAGTGTACATGTACATACCTTTTTGTGTTTTTCTAAGTATGCCTGCTGTTTTTCATTATCTTTCTCCTCGAGGCATAGCCTGACATTCTCTTGTAATTCCTGAAAGCAAATAAATATATATGTCCTACAGAAATAACCGACAAACATGCCATAACAACATTTACAACTTTAGGGGTCATCTAGCCTTAATCAAAATCAAGTTTTTTTCAAATCTTATTAGAAAAAAATATCAAATTTCCTATTTTCAGGAGAATGCCAAAAATTCACAAATATTTACATAATTGGTACATATAACTTGATTTTACGTCCTTAGTAAGACTTTATTCTAATATACATTGTACACACAATTACCTTGATTTTCTGTCGTAATGCCGTGACTTCACTTTGATACATCTCCACTTGTTGTTTGAGGTTCTCTTTAGTATGTATGGACATTTTCTGTTGGTGTTTGTATGCCTCCACTTCATTCCGTAAGCTCTAAGTACGACAAGTATTTATAGAGAAATACACACAAGTTATCATAAAGCAGCAGGCATTTAAAATTTCTTTCCATGTAAATGTATTTGTTCTTCATTCCTATACAGTGTACGTACATGTACATACAAGTATATCATAACATTAATTCATGATGCTTAGTACATAATCTAATATTGCAAAGTTCAAAAACTTTTTTTTTTACAGCAAATGGATTTTCAATGAACAAATGCCTTATAATCAGAAAATGTATTTTCCATTGTGAGAATGCATCGGGATATTTTTGCATGAGGGAAATGTTTGGGAAGTCACATGATTCACGAAAAACGTGAAAATACCCCCACCTGAAAATTTCTACATTACAGTACTTACGTCTATAATTTCCTCACCATCTTTACAGTACATACGTCTATAATTTCCTAACCATCTTTACAGTACTTACATCTATAATTTCCTGGTTTACCATCTTTACAATACTTACGTCTATAATTTCCTGGTTTACCATCTTTACAGTACTAACATCTATAATTTCCTGGTTTACCATCTTTACAGTACATACGTCTATAATTTCCTGGTTTACCATCTTTACATTACGTACATCTATAATTTCCTGGTTTACCATCTTTACAGTAATTACATCTATAATTTCCTGGTTTACCATCTTTACATTACTTACGTCTATATTTTCTGGTTTACCATCTTTACAGTAATTACATCTATAATTTCCTGGGTTACCATCTTTACAGTACATACGTCTTTAATTTCCTGGTTTACCATCTTTACATTACTTACATCTATAATTTCCTGGTTTACCATCTTTACAGTACTAACATCTATAATTTCCTGGTTTACCATCTTTACAGTACTTACGTCTATATTTTCCTGGTTTACCATCTTTACAGTACTTACATCAATAATTTCCTGGTTTACCATCTTTACAGTACTTACATCAATAATTTCCTGGTTTACCATATTTACAGTACATACGTCTATAATTTCCTAACCATCTTTACAGTACTTACATCTATAATTTCCTGGTTTACCATCTTTACAATACTTACGTCTATAATTTCCTGGTTTACCATCTTTACATTACTAACATCTATAATTTCCTGGTTTACCATCTTTACAGTACTAACATCTATAATTTCCTGGTTTACCATCTTTACAGTACATACGTCTATAATTTCCTGGTTTACCATCTTTACAGTACTAACATCTATAATTTCCTGGTTTACCATCTTTACAGTACATACGTCTATAATTTCCTGGTTTACCATCTTTACATTACGTACATCTATAATTTCCTGGTTTACCATCTTTACAGTAATTACATCTATAATTTCCTGGTTTACCATCTTTACATTACTTACGTCTATATTTTCCTGGTTTACCATCTTTACAGTAATTACATCTATAATTTCCTGGTTGACCATCTTTACAGTACATACGTCTATAATTTCCTGGTTTACCATCTTTACAGTACTTACATCTATAATTTCCTGGTTTACCATCTTTACAGTACATACGTCTATAATTTCCTGGTTTACCATCTTTACAGTACTAACATCTATAATTTCCTGGTTTACCATCTTTACAGTACATACGTCTATAATTTCCTGGTTTACCATCTTTACATTACGTACATCTATAATTTCCTGGTTTACCATCTTTACAGTAATTACATCTATAATTTCCTGGTTTACCATCTTTACATTACTTACGTCTATATTTTCCTGGTTTACCATCTTTACAGTAATTACATCTATAATTTCCTGGTTGACCATCTTTACAGTACATACGTCTATAATTTCCTGGTTTACCATCTTTACAGTACTTACATCTATAATTTCCTGGTTTACCATCTTTACAGTACTTACATCTATAATTTCCTGGCTAACCATCTTTACAGTACTTACATCTATAATTTCCTGGCTTACCATCTTTACAGTACTTACGTCTATTATTTCCTGGTTTACCATCTTTACAGTACTTACATCTATAATTTCCTGGTTTACCATCTTTACAGTACTTATGTCTATAATTTCCTAACCATCTTTACAGTACTTACATGTACGTCTATAATTTCCTGGTTAACCATCTTTACAGTACTTACATCTATAATTTCCTGGTAGTTATTTTCCTCTTCTTGCCAAGCTTTAGAATCAGCCTCGTATTTCTCTACCAGATCTTCAAGTTCCTGTAATATTGTCAATATTTCAACATCAAGAATTCAATGATCATGTCATAAATGCAGACAAAGGTCAAACATGAGGGCTGCATTAACTAATCTCAATAAAAAAATTCTGAATAGACTATTTTCCGATTTTATTAGAAAGCACAAAATGTCTGAGTCAACATCTTTTGGCATTGTTTTACATTATGACGTCACTGTTAAAAGATGCAATTCCATTGTGACCTAACAATGAATAACTGCGCAAAAAATGTCTACCTCGGACATTTTTCCTCATTTTGTCAGCCATTATGAATTTCGGCAAGTGGTCTATTCTTGAGAAATCTAGACATTGTGAATGTTACAGTGACTGTAACTCTTTTGTTCTGATCTAGTTGTGTAAAGTATACATGTACTGACCCATAGTAAAGAGACAAAGACAAATCTGATATTCAAGTTAAATGTACCTGAATTCTGTTTTTCTTCTGTTCATAGTGGCTTTCTCTCTTCTTCCTTGGTGAAGGTCCTGTCTGTAGTAACACTCTAATATCCTGAAAATATTTACAATAAATAAAGTTGTGTGCATCTGCATGAATTATACATCCATGTACATTATATATGCACTAGTCATGACTTGTTTCATGTTTATGAAAACTTGAACAGCCATAAATACAAAACTTTTAGTGTCTTAAAAAGAATAAATTCTAGAGGTACTCATACACATGACTTTGTTCTGAATGTGTGGAGATATTCATTTCGGACATAAAACTATAGATTGAGAAAACCTCTCTAATATCAAATTTACAGATAAATATTACAATCTCTCTTGTTACTTTACCAGTTTATCAGAACTTTTGCCTTGTTCTAACTTCTTTAACAGTTTCTGTTCTCTCTCCATGAACTCTTTCTCCTGTTCCTCATAAGCCTCCAGCAAATCTTGGAGTTCCTATTTTCACAAAATTTAATACAAAAAGAATTTCATTATTTCTATATTGTATCAAAATAGCAAAGACCTTTTCAATCGTCAGTGAACAGAAGAATTTTGTGCTTCAGAGTTCTGACTGGCCATGCACAGATTACTATATTTATTTTCAGCAACAAAACACTTGAATTAGAAATTTGGTTCAAAGATAATTCTAATATGACTTGATTCTTTTTCCCTATTACGACAACAGACGCGAGCCGGGCTCTATTCTCCAATATAGGCCCTATAGCGATAAGCCACGCCTACCCATTTTCTGAAAGCAGATAAACCGGCAGGAACTGGTTTTTACCAAGACTCGATTTTGTCGTCTGTGTTTCATTGATCTAAGTTTGGTCATCATTAGAATAGAAATAAAAAATGACAAGCCGGGCTCTATTGTCTCATAATGCCCTCGCGTCCTCAGCCAATCACATTTATCACCTCGCCGCTGACGCGGCTCGGTAATAAATGAGATTGGCTGAGGACGCTCGGGCATTATGAGACAATAGAGCCCGGCTTGTCATTTTTTATTTCTTAAATAACATTCATCAAAATTTACGTTGGCAAAAAAAAAAAAAAAAAATGAAAAAAAAAAAAAACCTGCCTTCCTCACGTTTTTTTCTCAAAGAGTGCCCGTCAAACTAAACATTATTTTTGTGTGGCCTAATCATAAATTCATTTTAATTTTCTGAGAGTATTTTACTTTAAAGAGGTTCTCAGCAGAAATATGACAGATACTTTAAAAAAAAATAAATAAACAGCACAGATGAATGATCATTACCTGTATCCTATGTTCCTTCTCTGCCGATTCAGTACATTTATCATGCATTTGTTTTTTCCATGATTCCTCCATACTCTCTAACATAGCAAAGTCCCTCTTATGATCATCTCTAGACTTACGCTTCTCCTGAAAAATAAAACAAAATACATGTATACAATCAATACCAGGGAAAGGTGGTGATCATTTTAGTCAAATTTCACTTTTGGTGCAAGTATACATGTATTCATATTAGACTTGGTATTCTCCCACTTGAGACTGATAACTCAAATTTTCCTGGAATGAGATAAATCAATCTCACCCTCTGACGTCATCGATCTCACCCTGTGATGTCTTAGCTTTTGATATCAAAGAGACCATCTAGAAGTAATCAAATAGCTATTTGTAATAGACACTGTAAGTTGTTTTTCCTAATAGACGATGTGGGATAACAACAATCAAACACCACAGCGAGAGAGGGATGGCAAATTCTCAACCCTTGAGTATGAAATTTTTTTTGTCCATGACTCGGCAAGCCTTTTAATGGACTTGTTTAATTTTATTCACTCAGGTGGACAATTTGCTATCCATCACTCGCAGATGTGTTACATTGTACATCATATTAATCTGTGACTCTTTGTGACCTGAGCATTTCCATGTCTGACATCAAACACACACCCACCTTGTCTAGTCGTTTTTTGAGTTGTATCAGCTGTTTCTTGGTATCACCATACAGTTCCCGTACTTCATTCAGCTGTTTGTCTTTCTGACCGACCATGTTTCTCAGACTTTGTCTCTCCGTCTCCAGCTCTTTAACGTAATCTTGAAGCTCTTCTACCTGACATCTGCCAATATAAAATTACAAATCACAAAATTTCATTGTACATATTAATCTATGTCCATATTAGACTTAATATTAAATTGGATCCATAACTGACTGAAAGAAAAGTTAATTCCTTTTTTCATCTAAAAATCAGCACCTTTGAATTAATTTAGTTCGGACAATATTTATTCATTATATGTTTCAACAATAGTATTTACACAATGTATCACATGCAAAGTAAGGATAGGAGATAAAGCCATAAAGCTTACATAATACTCTGCTTCCTTGAATTCATTTGAAAATGCAAATAAATGTACCTTGTTTCTAGAAAATATTGTACCTGAGAATTTCTTCTTCTATAGCTTCTGCTTCTCTGGTCATTTCTGATATCTCGCTGTAAAGTTTTGATGCCTTTATTTCTAAGTGATCTCTCTCAGCTGTCACTGTGTCTAACTGACTGGTCAGTGCCTAAAAGTAAAGTCATAAATGTAAAGTTGACATGTACATGTACTTGCATCACTAAGTGTGCATGCACTAGATTAATATTCAATTTCCTCAGAAATGTCACTTTTGTTGCTCTATAATTTTTCACAGCTATTGTCATATCATTTGTCAGTTGCAATAAGTTAACAATGCAATGTACCGTCTCCGTCGGTGTATTACCCGCTACTTTTTATGACAATTTGCTAAAAAAATTCTTGAATGCGGTCAATACACTGGTTTAGAATATCTAGACCTTTTTTTCTAAACGGAGAATTCGTCAATAGATCAATTTAGTAAGTATATTTGACTTAAATTCACGCTACCAGTCCGTGCGTAAGTAAATAATCGTGTTACAATAACATTTGTCCAAGTATTTACGGTGCCTTGTCATCTAAGGTCAGATCGTACAAGTGCGTGTAAGTTAAATACCTGTATAAGTTTAAACACCTGTCTACCCCTAGGGGTGTTGAACGGAGACAAATAGCCTTCACCAGTAGTGGTGCGGTCAAGCATGAAATTGATCTGTCACTTTTGACAGGTGAAGGGGGAAGTAAAATCTTCTCAAATAGGTTTATTCTAACGGTAAATTTCAATGGCCAGTTCAGTTAATTGATACATAATACGGCTGTCAATCCTAAATCTTTCAATCGTTGTAATGATATCTAATTCAAGTCATTACGTTAATATAACTGTTATAATTTTCGGTCCATCAAAGCGATATCGGGCTATCAAAGCGATCAAAAAAACATCTAGTAATTGCTTGATTATTTATTTTTAATTACGGGTACTTTGATAATTCAACTAATTTCAGTTACTTATCTAATTAAACTATTTTCAAAAACGGGTACGTTTATATCTACAATTATAATTACCGAGCGGGCCGTTTCTTTTGTATTTTTAATGTTAATATAGATTAATTTGGGAGAAAACGTCGCCAAAATTTCGATTTTTTTTAATGCGTTTTATTTACTAGATTAGAGCTTTTTCCAAGATTTTCAGTGCAATTTTTTGCCTGCGTGGTATCTACTCTTGCGGACTTTTTTCGGACGATTACGGTAAGCTTGAATATTCTAGAAAAAATATAAACCCTTCATCATCAAATCATTCAACAATTACATGTAAATTCTATGTATAATATTTTTTGTACATACATGTATATACTGTATTACTGAAAGTTGGCTTTTTTCAAATTTTTGAAACAGTTAAAACTTACCACACATTTAGTGACATAAATCTGTAGTTCTTTCTCTATCGCCTCCTTCTCTAACGCTAACCCGGTTATTTTCTCTTCCTTGTCTTTATTATCATGTTGTACACGTTCCATTTCTGATCTGATCGAGCATTCTGATTCCTCCAGTTCATGATATTTATTCTGAAGCTCGTTGATTTTGACTGTAAGTTTCACTTCCAGATTCCGACTACCAGAATCTACATTGACAGGTCCGGAATCATCACTCGATGATGTGTCGTTTATAGTACTCTCCTTGATGTCCTCTCTCAAAAGACTAAGTCGAGGGGCCCTAAAACAAGACAGAGAGAATTGATTATACAAAGAAATGATGAATGAATTATTCTATTTACAATAATTAAATAAAGGAAGACAACAAACAGATCAAGTCATCAATGACATGTTTCACTTTGACCTTTCTCTTGACCTTTGACATACTGGTCTATCTAGCAACAATGAGCAGATTGTTACATTTGTAAGTGAACGTACATGTACATGTATAAGTACATGTACGAGATCATATAAAGAAATAATATTCTGTTTACAAATGCATTTCTACAAGAAACAATGACAGCTGAAGAATGTTGTAAAATACACATACATGTACATGTATGCAAGAAAAAGAAATTCATATTTGATATTAAACATGTATCTACATGTACATGTACTTGTAAGCATCATCCTATAAACCACTTACCTTTCTGTAGTGTTCCTAGACTTGGTGTATGTAAAACCTACAAACGGTAAATCCTTCCCAGAAAAGTCTTTACTGGTATTGTACTCGTCAAAATTTGGTTGGTACTTTATTCTCTCAAATTCCTCAAAGTTTGACGTGTCATCCAGACTGGCCAAGTGAGGAATAAAAGGTGGCTTCTCTGTAACACACAGAAATAGTCATTAATGAACAAATTAGCATACTTACATGTATTCCTCCACTAACATCTCTTGAATTTGATACATGTACTTGTTCAGTATGGTGCATACAATGTAATTTTAGCAAGTCTGTGACCCTTTAATTTTCAATTAATTTCGGAATTCTAGAGAAAATGTAATACGGATTATACATATACATGTACCTGATCTGATGTTCTCTAAGTCCAAGGATTTGAAGAAATGATGTTTAGAGATCTGCAGATAGCCGTAACGAGTCTTTTTATCCGCTAGTAAACTCTTTATAAGGCTGAAGGCAGAGGACGACACATTCATGTCCGACGGAAAGGTAAGGCAGTTCTGAAATTATATGTATAAACTTTCCTGTAAAATTTGAAAAATACATTTACATGTACAAGATTCTGTTTCAAAAATTCCAACTTCATCTTCAGGTATACATGTAATAAAAGGGTTAAATGTTGAACATGAACACATGAAAATTTCTTAGTAAACATTATGAAATATCTCACCTTAAAGTTCATAATGTTAGCATAGGTAATACACATGGATCCATTATCGTCCGTGAAGGGTGTTTTCCCATATAGCATCTCATACATACAGATGCCTAACGACCACCAGTCGACCTCTACACCGTAATTCTGACGTACATGGTCCTTATCCATGGAGGTTAACAGCTCCGGGGACACGTAGTCTGGGGTCCCCACCGGCATACGAGATGCTACCTACAAATATACAAGACCGTACGCTCAGAATTGTTCAAACTTACATACATTATATCACAATATGAAACCACAGATTTGATTATTAACATGATTTAAGAAAAGTTGTACATGTAATGATGTTAAAGTTAAAAGCACTGACATGGATATTGCACTAAAAGGCATTATGAATGCGAGTATATTAACAAATATTTACAATGAACTCTGATGGAAGACAAAAAATACATATTGACTTAAAATTTATATCAGATTCACATAAACCTACATATACAGTCTCCTTCCTTAATATTTTGTTATTAAAGTATAAGATTTTACTACACATACCAGCATATCTGGTGACAGCTTGGCTGAAGAACCAAAATCGGCCAGTTTTACATGACCTTTGATGTCAATGAGAACATTCTCTGGCTTTATATCTCTGCAAAAATAGTTGGAATACAAATACATGTGGAATACAAATACATGTACCACTTGACCATGTTCACAGGGATTCTTAAATCACTTTTAAAGTTATTATTCAGCCTAGTTTGTGATACAAAATTCAATCAATTTCTTGAAAAAAAAATCCAGCCTCCAATCAAATTAATCAAATTGAGACATAATTTTATGTCAATTCACCAAATAAGTTTCCAATTTCATCATGCTCATCAAAATGAAAGGTATGGATAATTTTACGTAAGATCTTATACATTTGTAGACATATAATGTTTAAACGGAATTCATTCAAATCTTATATGAGATCATTTTGATTCGAATTTTACATCTGAAAATTTAGTAATCGAGTAAATGAAAAATTGCTTGAAAGTATGATTCATCACGCGATGTGAATATCTAATTTCAACACAAATGTTTTCATTACACATATTAATGTACAGGTTATGAATAAATTACTTTTTAAACCTGGTACAAACATTCAATATACCATCAAATATCAATTTATGTTACTAAATGTATTTTTAAAGGAAGAGCAGGAGTAATCAATTACCCAAAATGTACATAAGGAACCAACATTACTTACATGTACATACATGTACATGTCAGATTATTATTTACTGTAAGATACACGACACATACCTATGAACATATCCCATACTATGTAGGGCATTAATGGCAAGAGTCATTTCTGCTACATAAAATCTCGCCATGGACTCCTCAAAGATATCATCATGCCTGAAATACATTGTATGTTATTGTTTTGATAGGGTGAACATAATGACAACTCAAATGTAAATATTGTAATTCATATATGTAGTTTAAAATTTAGGCTTTTTAATCGTTAACATGTACCTTAAAATTTGAAGCTGGACAGACATTATACAAAAAGATATTACAGTTTATAAATGCAAAAATGATTTAACTTTAAAGTACATGTATTTTATAATTAAATTTCAATAGGAAATTATGTGATTTATTCAACGTGTCTCATCTTTGATTGAAATATACATGAACATAATGAATAATTATGGAATACATGTACATGGAAATGTCATGTCATCCATTTTTTCCTGCGTATGAATACATGTATGTAGTACACAGACAGAATGTTTGTTTACCTTGACAACAAGGAGAGAAGATCCCCACCCGCGTGAAACTCCATAATAAGATACAGATTCTGTGCGTCCTGGAAGGCGTAGTGTAACTTTGTGATCCAGGGACTGGCAGCTTTAGCCATAATGTCACGTTCTTCCTCGTAGAACGATATCTATAAATTTGGGGTAAAAAACCATCTATTGTTTTATATGTTATAATGCACATGTCGATATCGAATTCAATAAAGAAATATTCATTTCAACATGGGTGTACTTAAATTCTTTTTACATGTATTTCTGAATAGGGACAAATTTTGCTGTGAGTCAGTAGTACCATCATATAAACCTTTGTTCTCACTGTGACTTAATATGATCACAAGACAATTTAATAATTTATTTTTATTGAATCATAGTCAGAACATACATGTAGGCTTTATAAGATTCCTTGATACAAAATAACTTTCTTTTTTATTTCAAGATATAAATATAATGGTTTGCAAACTGTTGAAAATTTAGCATGTTCATATGTGTTTTATCACTATCAGTGTTCATAATTATATAGTTTACAACAAAATAAACGTATACGTATATACAATATACTTTAATAAATCACTGTGTGTAATTGACATTATACCTCATGTTGTGCCAGAGTCTCATGTTTATGTAAGATCTTCATGGCAAACACTGTCCCTGTGACCTTCTCCCTGACGACCTGTACTTCACCAAAATGACCTCGACCTATAACATCTTTGACCTCAAAGTCAGCTACTTTAATCCTCAGCTTCTGCACCTTGTCAATAGTGGAACCATCTGAAACATTGAAAAGGAATGTGATCATGCCTGTCCAGCCTTAGTCATTGTGAAATAAAATTTTGTTGGTGTGTCGTATGAACAAGACAAAAATGATGCAAATCATCATCAAATATACATGTAATGTGAAAACGTTTATACAGATATGAGAATCTTAAGATTATCAATATATACAATAGAAAAACTGATGACTACATAGACATCTGACAACATGCAGACAGAACCATCTATCTGTATACAAGTATTCAGTTAATGCAAATAACTGATGGTGAAAAAGCTCACCACATATGTAGACTTTAGCATACTTCATTACATAAAGTGGATGATTGTATTGTATCGTAATGGGAACATGTACATGTAAGTGATCGTGGTGATGTACTTACATTTTCTAACAAAAGTGGACACATGCTTGTTTTTCATCAGGTTTTCCTGGCAGCACTCTCTGTATAAGACAAGCAAAGCATCCAATAATCCATCCTTGGTCAGCAGCGAAGTGTAGAGGTCATCAGAGGTCACTTGACCCTTGACAAGGTCATTCAAGACCCCATCCCTACTGTAGATGGATTCTGATGTGCCGTTCATCATTTCAGCTGTACAGCTTACATGTACCTGCAAATTATAATTAATGCTTGATGTGATTCAGATTGGATATCTTTAGTGAAATGGGATTTAAGTGTAAGGATCATGTATTTCTTAAACAGAATACCCTGATTGTTATTTTGATGTTTAACCATTAACCCGTGCTAGAAGCCTAGTATATTATTGTGAAAGTTGTGAAGGTAATAACGCCATTAGGAATTGTTCTCTGTAATCATGGTAATTGCTAAAAATGCTATTTTCTAGGGGCCTTTCTCCAAGTTTCATGAAATCATGAAATTGTCAACTTTATGGAATTCAAAAAAATAAAGGAATATTTGTATTCAGTACCCTCAAAAATGGTTTATACTATAAGAATAAACCGTAGTCCTTAGCCTTCATCAATTTTATAAGAATTAGAATGTAGAAAAAGGGGTTTTAAAACAACGCTTTCATTGAGACGTTGCCACTTTAGGTGCAAAAATCATGACGTCACAATTGGATAATGACGACGTCACACTATGGATACGACCTAAACAGCCGACATCAAAAGACACGCGAGGGCATGTAGGATACAGTGACCCTACATGACTCGTCCCTATGGGCAAACTCTATCCCAAATGGGGGGCAAATGAGAGAAAATAGCGTCTTCGTTGCACTGTAACTACATGTACACCTGCTTTGATTAAAGTGCAATGATTACGCTATTTTCTTATTCGGTAATTTTCTTTCTTCGATGAAGCCGATTCCTGCATATTTTATGTCTGCGATGGACTGATTTTCAGGCAAGTTCACCCCAGGTGTTTAGACATAAATTTCATGTTAATCATTGAAATCGATATGCCTACCTTAAATTTAACATTTTATTGACCAACAGCTTCTTTCCTTTCCTTGTGGCATGCTGTAGAACCGACGTTATTGCTTTTTTAAATCAACTCCTGTAACACCGTTTCACCACCTTGCTTGTGTCAAATGTGCTAGTGTGTGGTGACCTCAAGACCAATTAGGGCCAAGCTCTAGAAATAGGTCAACCTATAGTTAGTTTCGGAAATGCTATTTTTAGCAACTAGGAGTTGTTCTTCCCCTGCTAAAGATTGATCAGTATACTTCCTAAAAACATCAATAATTCACCCAAAAAAATCTCATAACATAGCCTAATCGTCTATCTAAATTGGACTGTTTTCTACTTTCTGTCTTGAACCTCCATTGCCAGATTAGCTTGTCTGAATCATCCAGGTGTTTTACTCTGCTTACAGTAAGCAGAGTAAAGCCTCTGAATGAATCAGTATTTGTCCAATCTGGCAATGGAGATTCAAGACAGAAAGTAGAAAACAGTCCAACTTAGGCCATGTTATGAGATCTTTTTGGGCGAATTATTGATGTTTCTAGGAAGTATACAAATAAATCTTTATGCCTTTGGTCATACCCCATTTTGCCCTTCAAACATGACAAATGCATACATTTCAGATGCTACTTCTAGCTGAAAATTCATCGGAAGCCTTGTCTTTCTATACATATATTACCTTATGACTGTTGCAATATTGGGTTATTCCATTTACCCTACTTCGACTGGTCCGTAACGTGATGGTTCACTGACCAATAGGGATACAGTTAATTGGCCAATACCTGGATCCCACTGACGTCACAACACATTGCTACTCACCCCAGTCTAGCCCTTACCTTCGACGTGTCAACACCAGTCTATTCTTTACCTGTATTTATGCCATGTCTTCGTATTATTGTAGTGTAATTAAATGGGATCGGGGTATTAGTTTTTACCTGCACTACGTCACAACCAGGTGATTATTAGTTCAGTTGTATTGTTACCTTTGGATTGTACAGCATGTTTGCCGTACCTCTAAAGTTATACAGCTCATAGATAGCTATATATCGATAAGTATCATTTAGCTAAATACTTGGCTAATATCGTACATTTTATATTATGCACTTCACAACATTGGCGCTCAAGCAGGGTCTTGCGAACGTAGGTGAAGTGCATTTGTCAGTTTAATAACTTTGTATTGAGAATTTTTGTATTTTTGTCACTTTGCAGGGATTTTTTTTTGCCCCTTTTGGGGCCGTTATTCGGCCCCATTCCCAATGATAAATAGTATCTTTTTTTTTCCAAATTGTGGCTCTAAAATTCCCAATCACAAAGAGATGGAATAATAACTGAAATTAGTGAAATTTACTGGTTCAAAATTAGCAAATTTACTAATTATTTGCCAAATTGTTGTAAGCATAAGAAATTAAATCTTATTTAAACAGTCAGGGGTATAACTCATTTCAGTGATAAAATTTTATAACCGAAATCAGTTACTTTTCTTTCTATGAAAATCAGTAATGTTAAAGTAGGTCATGAAAAATAACTGATTTCTGCATATAAAAATTCCTATGGGAATTGCTTCATATTTATTCATCAGTCAGGGGTGCTACTTCAACAAGTAATTAAAAAAATTACCTTTTCAAGTAACTTTCTAATTTTGCCTTCTTAAATGATTACCTCTAAAAGTAACTGTTTTACTTGTGATGTCCATGCAACACATTACTTATACAAGTAATATACATAAAAAGTAAGGCAATGGATGGTTTGTAATGATTGTAGCATACACATTTAAAGTTCTCAAGCTTTTAATTGTTATAAGGGCTACTCATATCAGTAATAATTGCTTCAGTAACAGAAATATCAAGGTAAAACCATTCCCTTAAAATTACTTGTTTAAGTGATATTTATTGAAAGGGGCTTATCTTTAAATGAAAGGAGTAAAGCTTTAAGCAATTATCGTAATTTATATTTAAATTTCATTTTGAAAAGGGAAGTCTGAATTTACAGGAAAAATTATTGCTATTGGGATGAAAATTCTGTTTAAAAATCTACAAGGTTACAAACTTTCACAAATTTGCAACTTTTTAAGTGAAATTCGGCTACAATTTCGGCTATCTTTCTTAATTCAAACAGTTTCTTCTGGGAAAGTTATTTCCTTTTGAAAATAATGGAAGTGCTCTTGCCTTCTACTGCTGTATTTTCTTACTTGCCATAGGAAATAAGACATTATTTAACTTTTTATGTGAAATCATGGGTACTTTTGATATCAGTCAGATAATTACTTGTAGAAGTAATTTTTTAATTACTTGTTGAAGTAGCACCCCTGACTGTTCATTGGGTAAAGGATTATTTTACAAAATTTAAGGTATTGATGTATTAAGATGATTCTGAACACTTGATTATCAGCAGGAAAAATCTGGATTAGAAGATTTAAGCAATACCAAAAAAATATAACCAAAAATGGTTATTTAAAAGTAACTTCTTTCAGTTATATTTATTTTTGACCCAGATTTTGCACAAAGATGATTTTATCCAGCTGTGACCTTAATTTATTTTTAAAGAGGCACCAATGTTGTATCTGATGAAGTCAAACTTTTCTGTACGCATTGGATGATATAATCGTATTTGACCTTGGAAAGTTTTGTAACCTGAACCAGTTATATTCTGGGTGATTCTATAAATATCTTGCAAGAAAAATAACTGATTTCAGTGACGAAAAATATAACTGAAATGAGTTATACCCCTGACTGTTAAAAGAGAAATATCTGATTAAACATTCAATTCTTAACATTTGATTGTATAAACTGTCATTTAACTTTTATATAAGTACTTCCTAAAATATTCCCAAACGTCGTCAATTTTCCCAATTGCACGGGCCCCGACCCCATTCCCAAATTACTAAAAAAAATCACTGCTTTGAATTTGACGTGATTTTCTTTGTTCTCGGTCATATTCTACCGGGAAAGTTCGACTTTTTGATAACGTTTTTTCGGTAATTTTATTATCGTTAAAACCATTTCCTTTTACGTACATTTTTGGTCAAACTTTTCGCAACTTTGATCTGATCAAGGCTACGACTTAGGATTTTTTTCATATTTCGGCTACATTACCTAAAAATTCATTTTGTAAACTAGATCTCACTTTTTTTTCTTTCTTTCAAATCTTTACACAAACACGGTGCTTTCGGATGTTCTGATAGCACCAATTTTTGTAACACTCTCGGTTATCATTCGGATGCTCTGATTGATAACCAACCACACCTTTTTGTTCTATCTTTTTCATCAGATCGTTCAAAATTAAGTACCCTTTTCATTTATTTTTTTTTCATTTATAAAATCATACCATCATCGCTCATTTTTGAAAAGAGGAGGGAGATGTGTAGCAGAGAAATGACTTGTCAATTTTTAGAGACTTCAAATCAAATCAGATTAGAAATCATGTCAGAAAGAATACTTGTATTGGAACGAAAAACTGATCGACAGAATGAAACGATTGTCAAACAAGAACAGGAAATTAGAAAATTGAGAACTCATGGATTTGAAATCGAGAGCGAGTTAGAAAATTTACAGGAACAATTCAGAAAAGAAAATAGAAAATTATTTGATTTGGCTGAGGCCAAAGACGCTGAAATAAAACATCTGAAACAAAAAGTGATTAAACAAGAATCAATCTTACAACAATTTTAATCTGATCATCAACTTGAACATGTCTCTTTCTCTCAATTTGACACGGCAGTGTATACATGTACCAACACCGAACTTACTCCTCCTACAGAGAAAGTAATTGATCAATCAGAAAATGTGAGTAACCAGTCTTGGAGGGATGATCCTCCCAATGTTATTAGAGAACATCTCAATCATGTACGACAGTATCCCGGAGAGTCTCTAGACGATTACGCTGACAGAGTCATGGAGATGACAAAAGCCGGTTACCCGGATACATCGGAAAGACACAGACAGACGGTCGCATTATGTTCTTTTTTCGAGGGATACACGGTCAAACAGACAGTCAGACATGCCTGGTACATGGATCCACCAATAGTTGAGTCGGCCGTCAAGTATATAAAGACTAACATTCCAGTTGTAATCACTCGCTTGACTGATCAGACTGACCACTTACCTGTGACCGAAGACAATGGGGATCAAGTTAACTGTATTCATTTAAACACGGAAAGGTTGGAGATGTAGGTCAGTCTTCAACCTTTCATTTTTCTGAGAGACCTATCCCTGTTTTTTCGGCTCCACAAATTCGCCAACCAAAAATTCATAAATGGGACCTTGTGGTTGGCGAGATCGCTTTTAAAATCTAATTCACTGTATTCTTATCTTTTATGAATTAAGTTGACTGTGCGTCGGATGTTCTGATGCGTCAGTAACTGTTATCTTTTAAAATTGAAAATACAGTCCTTCACTCGGAAATTTTTTCGAGATTTTATTATTTCAAATGTACAACATCTTAACATTAGAGCAAAACGCTATATGGCATATTTGCATTCATTTTTGTTTCAAAATATGTAAAACAGTAAAGCGACAGTTTTCAAAGAAAAAAGGGGGAGATAAGTATGTGATTAATTAAAGTCATGTCAGAGTCTTTGTGTGATCTTAGTCATCATTATATGAAAGTTTATATTTTAACAATTTATCGTGGTGATCGCCTGTTACTTTTATATTCAGATATCTAATTCTGTATCTTTATGGGAGTTTTATTGTAGAATTTTAATGTAGGGTTAAATACACTCTTGTTGGTCACAAGTCGGATGTTCTGACATATGTCCACAAGATGCTTTTTAAATTAATTTAGTTAGGCTCGGGTTCTCTTAAAATGGGGAGGAATGTAGTGTAATTAAATGGGATCGGGGTCTTAGTTTTTACCTGCACTACGTCACAACCAGGTGATTATTAGTTCAGTTGTATTGTTACCTTTGGATTGTACAGACGTGTTTGCCGTACCTCTAAAGTTATACAGCTCATAGATAGCTAAGTATCATTTAGCTAAATACTTGGCTAATATCGTACATTTTATATTATGCACTTCACAACATGGCAATATCCTGTTATTTGTGCCGCGGCACAAATAAGTTTTTATCTAGTTTAATTACTTGATTCATGTCACATTTTGTTGTGTGCATAAATCTGGGTCATCCAGACGCTTGAATTTGAATTCTTACGGAATAAACCAATTTTATGACTTTTGTTTTCATAATTTCTCAATACTGTTCTGAATCTAAACTCAATACTGTTTAATAGAAGACTCTATTTCACGCACGATTAGTTTATTCCTTTGAATTTGCCCTTTATTCCGTCCTACACAGTAATCAGAAATCATCTCAATTATATCATTTGGCCTTTATTCCGTATTTTACAAATGGAGAACTGACTAGAAGAGTTGTTAAATGTTAAACGTTATGTTTACGGAATAAAGCCATTAAATAATTATATTCTAAATTAATTTTTCCCATTATTTCTGCATAGAAATTCATTATTTAATGGCTTTATTCCGTAAACATAACGTTTAAAATTTAACAACTCTTCTAGTCAGTTCTCCATTTGTAAAATACGGAATATCATTGAGATGATTCCTCATTACTGTAAAGGACGGAATAAAGGGCAAATTCAAAGGTATAACTAATCGTGCGTGAAATAGAGTGTTCTATTAAACAGTATTGAGTTTAGATTCATGTCATTTATTCCGTTATTCTTAAATTATGAATTATTCTTAATATGCTAATATACGGATTAAATGCAAGATGTTTATTTTTTCATTTCTTGTAGGAAGCATCGTATCCATTTCAGGCAATTTCGAACGCTCCAATATGAAATATGTGAATGAAATATCAATAAAATTATTTGTGCCGCCCCTTCTCATTATTTGTGCCGCTTTTTTTAGAAACCTGTACAATTTAAGACACTTGTCCTAAACCCAACTTCTCCCTTTCAAAGGAATGAAAAGATCGTATGGAAAATGAAATGCAGGTTTCTAAAAAAGAGCGGTACAAATAACTAAACGGGGCAGCACAAATAACAGGAGTATATATACTCCTGTTATTTGTGCCGCCCCCCTTTAATTATTTGTGCCGCTTTTTTATACCTGCACATTTTAAGACACTTGTCCTGACCCCCAAAAAAGCCAAGCCCCATTTTCTGGTAGAATTGTACCCCCCAAGAAACCCTCTTCCCGGGGGACACTTCCCCCTTTCAACGGAATGAAAAGATCGTATGGAAAATGAAATGCGTCTGTATATATATACTCCTGATATTTGTGCCGCCCCCCTTTAATTATTTGTGCCGCTTTTTTAGAAACCTGCACATTTTAAGACACTTGTCCTAACCCCCAAAAAAAGCCAAGCCCCGTTTTATGGTAGAATATATCCCCCCAAGAAACCCTCTTCCCGGGGGACACTTCCCCCTTTCAACGGAATGAAAAGATCGTATGGAAAATGAAATTCGTCTGTATATATATACTCCTGTTATTTGTGCCGCCCCCCTTTAATTATTTGTGCCGCTTTTTTAAAAACCTGCACATTTTAAGACACTTGTCCTAACCCCCAAAAAAGCCAAGCCCCGTTTTCTGGTAGAATTGTACCCCCCAAGAAACCCTCTTCTTGGGGGACACTTCCACCTTTCAACGGAATGAAAAGATCGTATGGAAAATGAAATGCGTCTGTATATATATACTCCTGTTATTTGTGCCGCCCCCCTTTAATTATTTGTGCCTCTTTTTTTAGAAACCTGCACATTTTAAGACACTTGTCCTAACCCCCCAAAAAGCCAAGCCCCGTTTTATGGTAGAATAAATCCCCCCAAGAAACCCTCTTCCCGGGGGACACTTCCCCCTTTCAACGGAATGAAAAGATCGTATGGAAAATGAAATGCGTCTGTATATATATACTCCTGTTATTTGTGCCGCCCCCCTTTAATTATTTGTGCCGCTTTTTAGAAAAACGCACATTTTAAGACACTTGTTCTACAGGATATTAAGGGAATTGAATGAAAAAAAAATTCTTAAAATCGGTTTATTCCGTACGGATTTGAAATTCAAGCGTCTGAATTACCCAGATTTATGAACACAACAAAAGGCGATTGTTATCAGGTTATTAGAAAAGGATAAAAACTTATTTGTGCCGCGGCACAAATAACAGGATATTGCCCACAACATTATTAGTAAGTTGTATTCATTATATGCCCATGCCCATTGCTTTATTATATGCTATGTTGTTGTTCCTTACCACTCATATTATTACTCGTATTTTACAACATGACCTGTAAAGGAGTATCATACAAGCAAGGACTTATAAACAGAAGGATTGGAATCTCGTCTTTTCCCGTTAACATCTCGCGTGCCCTTTTGATATGCAAATTAGGCAACGAGATGTTAGGGTTGTGATATTCAAAACCATGAATGCCCTAAATATGTTAATTATGACAACATAAAAACGACTTGAATAAGTAGAATAGATTATCCTGATCATTTTGGTACCAATATTTTGATATTACGTCTTGAAATAGTCGAGAAAATGGTAAATTAAATCGGGCCTATTTATATAGGTCACGTCGTACCAGTCTTCGTGAAAACTTTTTTTTACCACTAGCCAGTCGGGCTAGTTGAGTGCCGAAATCCACTAGCCACCAAAGTTTTTCACTAGCCTTTGCAGAAATATCATAACGCAATATAGGCCCATTGTATAGGATAGATAGGTCCGTTGAGTAGGTCCAAATTCACACATATAGAGTATACAAAATGTATATAAAAATCGAACGAAGTTAAACCAGCACCCAATCATTTTCTCTAGCACATGTCAGCGGTGCGCGCTCACCTTTTACATCTCGAATGTCATTATCAACAGACTCAATATTACAATGAATTCTTGATGTTGTTTGTATTTATGAATATCATTTCACATACTCTTTTACACATACAATGTAAGGAAAATGGAGCGAGATAGAAAAATATAAGATCTTATTTGTATCATATTCCCTAGAAGGCCGTCCGTTGATTGTGGCATAGACTGAATAATCCAGTATCTTGGTTGCCGCTGTACGGTCAATAGCTGTAATATTTTCGTAAGAATTTATTCTTTTCAATGTTCAGCCGAGATTTAATTGTTCTATTTAACATGTTATACTTGCATATCTAGTCGTTACCGTAAAATAACCTTCATGCCGTGCAGAAAACAACGCACCAGTGGTAACGAAAATATTTAGTGCACCGGCTTGTTCAATGAAATAAACATTTCATACTTAAGTCCAATCTATTGAAGATACATTTTTACGGAAAGTAGGTGGCGATTTTACCCTAGGTATGAGAAATTGGCTCTAAATGAGAACCCATCATTTCAGTAAAAGTCACTAGCCAGTCGGGCTAGTTCAGCAGCAAATTTTGGTAGCCCGAGGAAATATTTGGTAGCCAGGGCGGTCGGGCTAGTGAGCTTTCACGAAGACTGTCGTACTCGTAGTCGTAATGGAGAGGGCGAACTTGCGTCGAGATCCCTTATATCTGAGGCAGTTATATTATGGTCAATTATCGACATATATACATGTACATGAAAAATAATTCTATCCGATACAAAACAGTCCAACTTTATTTCAAAAACAACTTTTCATAGATACTTTATAAAATAAAACAGAAAAAAAATGGTTTTTAGATGGCTTGTTCACCTTCTTCGTTACAGGCCGTGGTAAACAGGTGATCGTAAACACCCCCATTTTCGAAGTCTTGTATTCGTATTAATATTCGGTATCATGAAATGAAAATGGTACTAATGCACGCATGAGAATTTATTATTAATTATTTTGATAACAATATACCTTGTGTTTATCGTGTCTAGTTTGAGAAAATGGGTCAGAGCGTTGGGCTATCTACCTCTTTCAGAAAATGGCCGCGCGTACCGACGAGTGAAAACACCCATTTTCGAAGCCCCGTAAAACAATGAAATTGTCGAATTAATTAAATAAATTTGGTCCTAATGCACACTCTAGGTTTTATTCTTTATTTTGATAACAATATTTCATATGTAAATCTTGTCTAATTTGAGAAAATCGGTCAGAGCGTTGGGCTGTCTACCTCTTTCAGAAAATGGCCGCGCGTACCGACGAGTGAAAACACCCATTTTCGAAGCCCCGTAAAACAATAAAATTATCGAATTTATTAAAAAACATAGGTAATCACAGATTACAAAGCTCACCTCGTGACAGCAAAATTCAATTCAAACATATTTCTTAGTACATGTATATTGGCTTTTAAAGGCAAAACCACTCAAGCGGAAAAAGTAGGTCAAGGTCATTTTATGAAAGTTTGATCAAAGATACATCCAATATGCAAGTTTGGTACATGTAGCAGTTATACTTTGCTCAATATTGGCTTTTAAAGGCAAAATCACTCAAGCGGAAAAAGTAGGTCAAGATCATTTTATGAAAGATTGATCAAAGATACATCCAATATGCAAGTTTGGTACATGTATCACTTATACTTTGCGCAATATTGGCTTTTAAAGGCAAAATCACTCAAGCGGAAAAAGTAGGTCGAGGTCATTTTATGAAAGATTGATCAAAGATACATCCAATATGCAAGTTTGGTACATGTATCACTTATACTTTGCTCAATATTGGCTTTTAAAGGCAAAATCACTCAAGCGGAAAAAGTAGGTCGAGGTCATTTTATGAAAGATTGATCAAAGATACATCCAATATGCAAGTTTGGTACATGTATCACTTATACTTTGCTCAATATTGGCTTTTAAAGGCAAAATCACTCAAGCGGAAAAAGTAGGTCAAGGTCATTTTATGAAAGTTTGATCAAAGATACATCCAATATGCAAGTTTGGTACATGTATCACTTATACTTTGCTCAATATTGGCTTTTAAAGGCAAAATCACTCAAGCGGAAAAAGTAGGTCGAGGTCATTTTATGAAAGTTTGATCAAAGATACATCTAATATGCAAGTTTGGAACATCTAGCACTTATACTTTGCTCAATATTGGCTTTTAAAGGCAAAATCACTCAAGCAGAAAAAGTAGGTCAAGGTCATTTTATGAAAGTTTGATCAAAGATACATCCAATATGCAAGTTTGGTACATGTAGCACTTATACTTTGCTCAATATTGGCTTTTAAAAGCGAAATCACTCAAGTGGAAAAAGTAGGTCAGATGCTGCATCCGATGCATGGGTCCATCTCCGCATCCAAAGATGAATCACTTGTGCAAGTTTGGTTACTGTAGCATTAGTACTTTGTCAGATACTGAGCTACCCCAAACTTCTTATCCAAATCACTCAAGCGTAAAATGCAGGTCAGATGCTGCATCTGGTGCATGGGTTCACCTCAGCATCCAAAGATGAATCACTTATGCAAGTTTGGTTACTGTAGCATCAGTACTTTGTCAGATACTGAGCTACCCCAAACTTCTTAACCAAGTCACTCAAGCGGAAAATGTAGGTCAGATGCTGCATCCGATGCATGGGTTCACCTTAGCATCCAAAGATGAATCACTTTTGCCAGTTTGGTTACTGTAGCATCAGTACTTTGTCAGATACTGAGCTACCCCAAACTTCTTAACCAAGTCACTCAAGCGGAAAATGTAGGTCAGATGCTGCATCCGATGCATGGGTTCACCTCAGCATCCAAAGATGAATCACTTGTGCCAGTTTGGTTACTGTAGCACTAGTACTTTGTCAGATACTGAGCTACCCCAAACTTCTTAACCAAGTCACTCAAGCGGAAAATGTAGGTCAGATGCTGCATACGATGCATGGGTTCACTTCAGCATTCAAAGATGAATCACTTTTGCCAGTTTGGTTACTGTAGCATTAGTACTTTGTCAGATACTGAGCTACCCCAAACTTCTTAACCAAGTCACTCAAGCGGAAAATGTAGGTCAGATGCTGCATACGATGCATGGGTTCACCTCAGCATCCAAAGATGAATCACTTGTGCCAGTTTGGTTACTGTAGCATTAGTACTTTGTCAGATACTGAGCTACCCCAAACTTCTTAACCAAGTCACTCAAGTGGAAAATGTAGGTCAGATGCTGCATCCGATGCATGGGTTCACCTCAGCATCCAAAGATGAATCACTTGTGCCAGTTTGGTTACTGTAGCATTAGTACTTTGTCAGATACTGAGCTACCCCAAACTTCTTAACCGGACGCGGACGCGGACACGGACGCGGACACGGACGCGGACACGGACGCGGACACGGACGCGGACGAGGACGCGGACGCGTAGGGTTATACCATAAGCTCACTCAACTTCGTCGAGGTGAGCTAAAAATTGGTCCTAATGCACACTTTAGGTTTTAGTCTTTATTTTGAAAACAATATTTCATATGTAAATCTTGTCTAGTTTGAGAAAATGGGTCAGAGCGTTGGGCTGTCTACCTCTTTCAGAAAATGGCCGCGCGTACCGACAAGTGAAAACACCCATTTTCGAAGCCCTGTAAAACAATAAAATTATCGAATTTATTAAACAAAATTGGTCCTAATGCACACATTAGATTGTAGTCTTTATTTTGATAACAATATTTCATATGTAAATCTTGTCTAGTTTGAGAAAATGGGTCAGAGCGTTGGGCTGTTTACCTCTTTCAGAAAATGTCGGGGCATACCGAAGGCTGAAAACCTCTACTTTTGAACTTCCGGTATACGATGAAATCGTCGAATAAATTAATCAAAATTGGTTCTAATGCACGCACTAGGTTTTCATTTTCGATTTGCCACCAATATTTTATGTGTAAGTCTAGTAATGACTGAGAAAATGGGACAGAGCATATGCCTATTTAACTCTCTTTGACGATATCTGGGTCATAACGGCGAATGTCAAGGCTCCGCTTTGAAGCTAGATATTATAACAACATATCAATATATTTTGATAAAATTGGTATTTATTGAAACAGTAAGGTTTCTTCTACATGTACGTATCAATATTTTATATGTTTATTATGTGATGCTTGAAAAAATCATGTTATTTGATCACCCTTCTCGGATAGGACTTGGCAATGTTTTGATCTCGTTCAGATCTCGTTACACGGTTTGGTTGCCGTGATGGCCGGACGCCTTTTTGTCTCTCCGCACAATCTTTGTGATTCTGACCTCTAAACCAGCCATCGATGCCATTTACTGGTGTAGAAATGCTCCAATGGCATCCATTTTTCCAGATGGTCCTTTATTTTTATTATATGTTAGGAACTTATGTCATCTTGGAAATTTGGATGTCAGAGGAAATTCGAACTTCAGAATCGCATTGGTTGTGTGGGAAGACGTTCGGCTTAGCGGCGATCTAACTGGGGGTCCATGGGCTGCCCAGGGGTTTTGGCCGTTCTCCTGGGGTCAGTGGTGGGTTTTCCTCCGGGTCCTCCGGTTTTCCCCCACCAAAACGGCTGGGTTATTGACATTTCACCGAATGGATTAATGTTCCTTTTTGGTGTTATGTTGCCCTCTCGGTCATGCGGCTACCGTTGACCCGTTTTACTAATATACTTTTGCATTTATTTTATCACATGTACATATTTTTTTCCACGGCACTTTTGTTTTAACCTACATTTTTAGAAGTAGTTTTATTTTTAATTGGTGGTTCACCACTAAATCTGCTAGACAGACTTGGTGCCACAGGGTCTTAAATCGCAGCTGGGATTCCGAGATTGGTGCAGTTTTAAAACATATACATCATTTTTAGGATTTTAACCTACATTAATCCCTTCTGGGAATGCCAAGGACCCTCCTACCCTATTATATATAGGGGTGCTCCTTAGTCATAGGAGGGAATTTCGGCATACATACATACACGCGAGTTTTCGTTACTATTCTCAAGGCGGTGTAGAGAGTTGCGAATCCTTCTGTTTATAAGTCCTTGATACAAGATATTGACGCTCTTTCTACATGTGCCTGTGCCTGTGCCGTTGACCCTGAGAACGATCTAACCATGGTGCTAAAAAGGTCACACTATATTCTTACCACATTTAAGTCTTAGATGTATGAAACGTTTTCTCTCTTCATTGTTAGTAAACATACACAACACTCAAATCAAGCGCCATATTATTTGAAACGTCGTTGCGCCACCTACACAGTAATTAGGTCGTTTCGTCCCAACAACGTCTAGATCGCACTTCGGACTTTCGTATCGGGTTAGTGTATATATATACCTTTTCTTTATTTTTTCACCATGTACACTGACTACAGACAAAAGGAAGTCTAATTTACCAGTGAGAAAAAAGGAAAGGGTACTTTCGGTAATGTCGGTAAATACAAGGACTTATAAACATATATCTGTTTACAAGTCCTTGCATGATAAATATTTAGCTCTTTAAAAAAAAAAAAAAAAACTTTTAAAAGAGCTAATGTTTGTTGTTCACATATGCAAACCGACTTTAAATAAATATTAGTTGAATAGAATTGACTTTTCCTTTATAAAATAAGAAATATCAATTCTGTGCTCAGTTTATACAAGCTCGGGTCTAGAGGGGGTTTGGGTGTCCTGCCGGTTGCCAGTCATTTCGGCCCTTTACCAGTTCGGCCTCCAGTCATATCGGCCTTTTTACCTTTCGGCCTTTTTCCATTTCGGCCCTCAATTTATAATGAAAAAAAAAAAACATAATGCTGAAACATATCGGCCCCTTTTTTCGGCCTTTTGCCGTTTCGGCCCATTTATAGCCAGGGAAACCTAGCTTGCTTGACTAGCTACTATGACTTTTATCAGTGTTTATTTTTATTACAAATTTTCTGTGAATCAAGCCTGCTTAAATTTTCTATGAAACTTGATAAAAAATTTTTATGATTTCTTGATAAAGGCCGAGTGGCAAAAAAATTGTGAATATTGAGTGTTTATTGTTATCTATGAAACAATCGGCAGAAAAAAAATTGAAAATCGATTTTTTAAGATTTTTATTACAAAATTCAAATTAAAATTCTTTATTGGCTTTAACACATTGTTCACAATGTATTTTTTTCTGGGTTACCAAAAATTTGGGTCGGCAACTATATGAAAATTAATGGCTTTACCTAGAGCATTACCGGGTCCTCTATTTTAGAAAATAAGAAAATTGTATGTCATACTATTTGTTCAGTTTCTCACTATAAGGGAGGACTGGAAAAAAATTAATTAGGCCGAATGGTCTAGGGCCGAAAGGTAGGAATTATTTCCTTGCGTTATTATGGAGGGCCGAAACAAAGGCCGAATGGTCTAGGGCCGAAAGGTAAAGAGGCCGATATGACTGGGGGCCGAACTGGAAAAGGGCCGATATGACTGGTAACCGTCCTGCCCCCCCCCCCCCCCCCCCCCCGCCCTGGCCCCCTTTCCGAAAGCCAAAGATGCTTTTTTCAGTGTAACTGTTTACTGACGTATTCAAAACAATATGCTGGATATGCTGAACCCCCCCCCCCCGGGCGGATTTTTTTCTGGATCCGCATTATATTTTACTATGCTGTTTTCTCCAACCCCCCTCCCTTATCCTCCCCTCTCAGCACTTCGTGCCTCGTATCGGCCATTTAGGCCTACAGAACACACATACCCGCTACCCGATCCCACTCTGGACCCCCCCCCCCCCCCCCCGACTAGCTTTTGAACATTTGTATGTATCTTGCAGTAATGTCCCCCCCCCCCCCCCCAAGAAAAGTGATACTGTTATTTTCATATATAGACGTCTTTATTCTCGGTTTATACACAATTATAAACTGGTAAAGCATCGGATAAAATTTATTTGCATATATAATAAGACAAGTATCGATAAATATGTTACATAAGTACTCAAGGGAGAAGTAGATATGGGATTGCGCTATAGCGAGCAACCAATCGCTTTCAAGAACGAATTCTGACTTTCAACGAAAATTGCCAGGAAACATTTAGAAGACCACGTCTGTGCTTTGCTTATTCACTGTCTTTTAAAAAATTCTCGTGACAGAAAAATATCAAGTTGTACTTATAAATACTATCAAACTGGGCGATCTAAAGTTACAAACTGTATAATATATATATAGGTTGATCTCACAGGGATTTATCGCGCTTCCCCGGTAAAAAAATGCTTGATTGTTGATGTTTTTTAGGATCTAACTCGGCGTCAAACGAAAAATCGACAAGTCATCGTTTCAGTCCTTAGAAATACCTAGGCTCATCAGTGTCAAAATCCATTTTCTTTGACATATTCACATAAAAGGTCAGTTTTTCAAGCTTTTATAAACTCCGACCTAGAAAAGTTGCGCTCGTAATTAAGACACATGGCAGAGGTTATGATCTCAGATTGTAAAGGCCCCTTCACATATAGACGAATCCATAGAACGAAGCCTTGCGAATGAGAAAAAATTGTCAAACTTAACGAATTTTGAACGAAAACGGTGTTCAAAAATATGATCATAACGAAATGCAAACGCAATGGAACTGCTTATTGCGAATAAGAAACGAAGCACTGCGAATTGTTACGACTTCGCGCTATGATACGTTAGAATGAGCATTGCGTATTTGTTTTTTTTTTTTTCACTTGCGATAAGGAGCGTAAATATGCGAAAGTTTACGCAGCGTTGCGCATTGATACGAACTCTTCCGAAGCTAACCGCACCTGCATTTAACAGACATGACATTATACCTGTAAACTAGCAGACGTTAGTACAATTATGATCGGGAAGGAAGCAGCCAGAAAATCGGCCTTGTAGTCCTAATCCGTAGGAACTATGTGGCTGTTTTTGTAATATACACTTAACGTGAAAATAAATTTCATGAACTTTTTGTTGAAAGCAAATTATTGATGTTTTTATGATCACCGAAAAAAGCTGGTCTCTCAGTCCATCATTTACTCCACCTCTCTATCTGTCCGTCTGAGCTCATACATGTACATCCTTATATGTAATATGTATACATCAAAATTTGATTTTTTTTTCAGAATTTTGTTCATTTGGATAAGACCACTTTGGGTCAAAGGTCACTTAATGTCGTTCGAAAGTCAAGGTCACTTTATAGCTAATTATAGCATTTTAATACTTCATAAAATATTTCATTAAAATGCATTCATTACCCAAATGATATGAAAGAGTATATACAATGTTAGAAAAATAGATCCATGTGTTCTATAATTATATAAGAGTTATAATTATTATCAACACGGGATTACACTCAACTTCTTATGTATAGGCTGTTCATATTATCATTAACACCGACAAATTGTTTTTGATTGTGAGCTTTTGGAAATGTCACTAAAATGGGCAATTTCTTAAAGATCAAGGTCATTTGTTATCCAATGACAAATATAGGATCTCAAATGAATTTTCATTTCATACGATGTATTATTGAAGAGGGAAAGCTCAGATCATGCAAAACATTTTGTGAAGTTTGCTGAATTATTATTTTCATAACCTATATTATCATAGGTTAAGAAATGACCTTGATATTTAAGAAATTGCCCATTTCAGTGACATGTCCAAAAGCTCACGATCAAAAACAATTTGTCGATATATGATGATAATATGAACAGCCTTTACATAAGAAGTTGAGTGTAATTCCCTCTTGCTAATAATTATAACTCTTATATAATTATAGAACACAAGGATGTATTTTTCTAACATTGTATATATTCTTTCATATCATTTGGGTAAGAAATACATTTTAATGAATATTTGAAATATTTTATGACTTAAATGCTATAATTTAGCTTTAAAGTAACCTTGACTTCTGAACGACATTAAGTGACCTTTGACCAAAAGTGGCGTTAATTATCCAAATGAACAAACTTCTGAAACAATATCATATTCTGATGTATACATATTATATAAGGATGTACATGTATGAGCTCAGACGGACAGATAGAGAGGTGGACTAAATGATGGACTCAAAGACCAGCTTTTTTGGGTGAATATAAATACATTGTATATATATCAATAATTTGCTTTCATGAATTTTTTTTTCATGTTAAGTGTTTTTTACAAAAACAGCCACATAGTTCTTACGGATTAGGACTACAAGGCCGATTTTCTGGCTGCTTCCTTCCCGATCCTCTACACGTACCTTTCCCCTTTCCTCTTGGCATAATTGTACTAACATCTGCTAGTCTAAAGGAAATTTCGCGGCTAGCTTCGGAAGAGTTCGTAAGTTTGCGCAACGCTGCGTAAACTTTCGCATATCGCAAGTGAAAAAACAAATACACTAAATTCATTCTAACGTATCATAGCGCGAAGTCGTAACAGTTCGCAGTGCTTCGTTTCTTATTCGCAATAAGCAGTTCCACTGCGTTTGCATTTCGTTATGATCATATTTTTGAACACTATTTTCGTTCAAAATTCGCCAAGTTTGACAAATTTTACTCATTCGCAAGGCTTCGTTCTATGGATTCGTCTATATGTGAAGGGGCCTTTACCAATCTCTAACAGAGTTTGTGATAGAGCTGTGGGGCATTTGAAAAAGAGAGTCGTGTATAAAAAGTGCGTACTCATATCATATAAACGCCATGCTAGTAGAAAAATGCTTGAATAGATAGTATATCCCAACTGAACAGTTAGATTTGATTAGAGAAGATGTAAAGCCTTATCAGATCATGAATGTAATAGAATGTGCAGAATATGTATGCTCATTCTGACGCAAAGTAGGTTATATTGTGGTACCCATTTTCTATGAAATACATAATGCCGTAGCTCGGTAACGAGGGTATAAATCAACAATGCAGTTTCATGTGAATTTGGGTCCTTCGGGATTAATCCCCCCCACGAGACCATGGCCACATGTATCTTTAAAGTGGATAAGTTCAGTTCAGGCCAGAGCGTAAGTCCCTACTTTGACCTACGAACACCCCTAGGGATGTACAATAATAAGGGATCATTTATAACACATGTACATATATCACGTGCGTTGTAACACACTGAATAAACATAATCTTATCTTCAAAATACACGTATGTATTTAACCAAATTAATGCAGTTATCTAGTATGTGATCGATTTTTTTCATAACACGTGCGATGTACCCTTACAAAGTTAAATTCTAATTAAAGCTTATTGACTAAAACAATTAAATGTTATGCTATTCAGGTACTGTGGTCGCTTTGATATGACTAAATTGTAGTACATGTATTCTTTAATTGAATTATAAAATATGTGGAGAAAAAATATCAACCAAAATTCGAATTATATATACGGTGTTCTCTTTGTGATAGTGTGTGTAATATTTGTTGTAGTATATTATTACTACGGAACTACAAAGTATTTTGATAATCATTGTGTTAATCTTGCACCAATGCATGAACTTAGGATTAGCAATTGTTCATACCCGAGATCGAAAGTCAGAACGAGTGTTTACAAACTAAAACTGATGAATAACGTAAATATGATTCTCCATGGTTACCCGCCTTGGGACACAATTTCAAGAATTGTCAGTAATAAAGGAAATTTTAAACCGGAGATTGACAGAGTTATTTATAGCATTCTGTCAAGGAATCCCTCCACTTTATTTATAGATATTGGTGCGACTTTAGGGATGCGGTCACTGCAGGTTGCAAACTATAAAAACAAGGTTATTGCCATAGAACCTTTAGAAGAAAATGTTTATCGTTTCTGTAGATCGAAAATAGACAATAAAATGACGGATGAAATAGCGATATTGCATTATGCAATAGCCGAGAGACAAAAGACTGTGCAACTGGCAGAATACAACGGCTGCATGGGGTGTTCTTTCATTGCAGACGACAGAGAAGCGTTCCGGTCAAGGCGTAAAATGGTGAAAGGACTATTCAAGGAGAAAGTCACAGCAATTACAATGGATGACCTTTTATCTCTAAATGATGTTGCATCGTCTACAAATGTTTTTATCAAGATAGATATTGAAGGATACGAAAATTTTGCTTTGGATGGGGGACACAAGTTTTTTCAATGTAAAGACGTTATTGGCATATTTATGGCATGGAAATGGCACAAGAAAAGTGAAAGTAGGTTCAAGATAAAGGAATTTATGGATACATTTGGATTTGTACCATATAGATTTGTTGAAGCTACATGGACAGGTTATAAACCGTTGTCTTGGAAGAAGAAACAGGGAACAGACTTTCCGGATGATGTTTTATGGATATCGACAAACTATGAGTACCTAACATATTAAGTTGCTTACATGTAGTAAAATTGAGAAAATTTATCAAATTTTCAACATCATCTACAGTGACACAAAGTTATGTCCACAGCCTATAGTTCACACATGCATTGCAACAAGATCCCTTGGCAATGTAGGAGCTCGATATGCGGTACCTAAATAATACAATACGAGGGAAGAGATTATAAAAGAAGGTCAAACAATTTTTGTTAAAAGAAAAGAAAATGTCCCCATTATTTTATGTGTAAAGTCCATTTAGGCATTTTAAATTGTTTAGAAGTTCTCAGATTCTTCTTATAAATGGTTGGAAATATATGTACTCCACGATATAAAGTAAAAGCTTTTTGTAAATGTTATTCTATTCATGATATACCAGTAATCATTGTAAAGAAAAATAATTTCCTCCTTGATAATAAATACGTCTTAACCATGTTGACGATATAAATGTATCTGCCAGACACGTGTCTCGGTTAGTAAATCCTCATCAGTGGTACTTATAAAATGCGGAAGTGATTTTCCGAGAACCAAATATATTTCAGTAGCGCCCTCTTGTTTTGATTATTTTCATAATGTTAATGTCTGCATTCACTTTGCAGAGAGTGCGCGCCACCAAATTTTGTGTAGGATAGTTAAATGAAATCTATGGCAAAAATATCATTGGAGGGATGGTGCTAAGATGTCAACCTTTTTTAAATTTCGATGTAATGACAAGTTTCCGAGGTAGCAAAATAATATATATGATGTCGAATTAATAAAGGGTCAATACAAAGCTTCATTCATGCGATAGAGATGAAAAGACAAAAACAAATCTAGTCACGGGGAACAAGTTTAACTGCTCTACACTGCAAAAGGAAATAAGTAAGTTGCATTGCCCTCTGAACGAAGTCGTTGTAGTTTGAGCATGCTCTGGATTACCTGTATATTATCAGTTGTTGTATAAATACATCATAGACAGGGGACGAAGAATGCTTACTACTCAGAGATAGGGAATTTGGAATTATAAAATTGAAGTTGCAACATTGTCAAATATATTTTAGTAGCGCCGTCTAGTTTGACTTTTTGAATTATGTGTACTTACTTTGCAAAGAGTGCGCGGTTCAAATTTTCCTGTAGGGTCGATTCAGTACATATATGACAAAAATGGCATTGGAGGGATATGGATAGGATGTATACCTCCTTTATCTTCGACGATATGTTAGGATGAAATGACAGGTTTCCAAAATAGCAAAATAATGTATGATGTCAAATTGATAAAGGGCCAAAACAAAATCTTTCAGGCTACGGAGCTGGTGATCCGAACAATTTTCATTACTTATTTAGAATACTTCACGTGTTGGTATATAAAATTGAATTAATTGTGATAATTTTCAGTTTGTAAGTTTGACTACAATAAAAAAAAATTCTATAAATGAAATATATAAAATCTAATTTATGGTCTCGAAAAGTACCAAGTTTAACGTGGCGCATTGAAGTTTTTATTGCTTCTACAATGTAAACGTCTTCAAAATTGAATAGAATCATTTAAGAACAGATACATTGGCAACATGGACCAGACATGCACCTTTCGGGTAATTAACCCTCGTCAGTGATCCTCAAATCTAAACAATGTAATATACCAAAAAAGTATGAAAGTCACTATGTCGAAAAAGCGTACCGAAAGACGTAGCAGGATGAGTGGGATATGATGTTACTGGACCCACGTTTTAGAAATTTCAAGAAATTTTGATAACAGGAATTTTAGAATGCGTTGAAGAAACGATCAATCGAAATTGACATGCTCTCGCGCAATGCTGGAGACTGAAACAAAAGAAAATCAACTTTGGTAACCACACCACGATTTGATAAAAAAAATTATAAAGAATTGTCATCCGAAGTCGGCATGTACTACACATTGGTCTCCTCGTTATGTGCTGTTCTTATCCGATATACGAGGTCCTCGTATATACGTGTTTTCTCTCCATACTTTTCTGTTCCTCTTGATGCAAGTTTTAGATCAACCTCAACATAATTATATGATTTATTTGTTTATATTTATAACACCGGGTGAAAACGAGGTGCGGTGTTACACAGGGATGTGTCCTTATCCCTAGAGTGGTACCCTAACTTGGTGCGGCGTGGTGTGCTGTTAGGTACCGTACAAAAACGTTGACTATGAGGAGGCTTATGTGTGCTCCTAGGAGGTATAGCTGTCCGAACGATGATGTCAGGTGATGACAATGACAATGGCGTACATAAGAATGGACAGGAAAACTATGAATATGGATTGTACATCTTTAATATAATTCCGAAATGTAGATGGATGCTACTAGTTCCAGTGTCTAGTTCCAACTGCTGATAAAAGGCATCGAGAATAATAAAAATAACAAGTTACATGAAACGAGCAAATAACAATTCGATGAGGATCCATAAAGGTTCATTTACATTTTCTCAGTATTAAAGTAAATAATTCAATTGACAATAAACCTATTCTGGCCTCTATTGGCCAGTGACGTAAAATACCCGACCAGAACAAAGACGGGCTCTTGAGGGATAATTACAATTCATTATCTTAATATATCTGATTGAAATCAATAAATAAAACCTTTCGTGGGCCTCATTGTCAACATAAAGAACTTCCTTGGCCAGAGTCTTAAAATAGTCCTAAAGGTGACCAAAGTAATCAAGTTGCGCAATGCGCGTAAACAGAGTACTGACACATAAAAGACCCGATTTCTTTACCTCAATTAAAGTGTCAGCTTAATTATGCTTAGAGATTAACTGACCGCTCTCAGATAAAGATAAGTTTATTTGTCAAGATAAAAAGTTAGTTTAATGGCCTTTAGGAAATTTTGATTAGAAAATTGTCTGAAAATTTGTAAATAAATTAAACTTGAATTTGAAAATGAAATTTTGAAATAAATAATTTTGCAAAAATCTAAATATCATGAAGATGAAAAATACTTCATGATATTTATGTCCGCTATCGTTTCTAAACTCGCATGAAGATACCTTTGCGATTGATGTGAATATCTCACGAACAAAATGATACAGTTGAAAGAAAAACGTTCCCTAACGGAGAAGACAGGTACACACCACAGCATAAATGTTGACTGGTATAATATTATTTCTCTATATATATTTAAGAAATAAAAAATGACAAGCCGGGCTCTATTGTCTCATAATGCCCGAGCGTCCTCAGCCAATCACATTTATTACCGAGCCGCGTCAGAGACAATAGAGCCCGGCCTGTCATTTTTTATTTCTATTCTAATGATGACCATCGCTGCTTGGTAAAAACCAGTTCGTACCGGTTTATCTGCTTTCAGAAAATGGGTAGGCATGGCTTATCGCTATAGGGCCTATATTGGAGAATAGAGCCCGACTCGCGTCTGTTGTCTTAATGGGGAAAAAGAATCAAGTCATATTAGAATTTATATTTCTATTTCATATGAGTTAAAGAAGATCCTGACGATAATATCAACAACACTCACAATAGAGCACAAAGTTGAGCATGGACGGACTCCTAGCAAGAGGAGGGACCAGGTCCCCTATTTGGCTAGCCGCATCCGCCGTCGATGTTCAAAATGAAAAAAAATGCACTGTCTGGAGTTATGTCTATCAAGTTCCATACAGAAGATCAAGAAAAACAGATATTTTTAACTGCGATGTCCCTGACATGCGTGTTTAGGACAATAAATCCTCATCAAGGTCACTTTAAATCAGAATGATTAAAACATATTAAGAAATAAGTTTAGTTTTGAATCCACCAGATCCTAATTTCATATGATTTTTTTTGTAATGTCGGATGAATTTGTTTATTAGAAATCCGAATGTACTACAACAACTAGTACAGGAAGGTCAAATTTGTCATAGAGCTATAAAGACCTTGAGGTCAATCTGCAGGTATTGAATTACACTACATATCGCTTTATCATGAATCTGGAGATTTTAACCAGAATTCAAGGAGGGAATATGTTTAATGAGAATCCTTGGATACGGAAAAAATAATTTTTATTTGCACTGAACGATCACTATGATTATGGATTAGTACAGGTGACGTGAGGAAACACCATTTGACATTACGCAAAACATAATAGGTTTTTATCTTAAAAACTTTGCTTTACTGGTGAGGTATATAATGACAAAAGGAATTTCCATTCAATTTCTAACACATAATAATCCCCATTCACAAGCTAATATGCCGTCAAAGAACATAGTCATTAAATAAAAATGCATCATCTTTAAGTAGTGATTTGCATTTGCTCTCAAGATTAGGTAACTTAAAATTGCGTTATTCAATTGAAATATTAATTTTTTTTTGAAAAATATAAGAATGTTTTTTATCCACAAGAAATGGCGCACGTTACAAACACAGAGACACCATTTTTGGACCTAGATATCAAAATAGTAATTGGAATGATTCATAGAGTTTGTATGTCAAAAGGCGCCGTTGTCTAGTGGTTATGGTGGCGGGTCAGTAACCGAAAGGTTGCTTATTCGAACCACACCTGTACTGGTGTTGCGCCTTTATATATATCCTTACGTGTGTAATGTTGTACTAGTATATGGACCACTTCCTTGTCTGTAATGTGTCTATATGTTTGTGGTGTTTTTTTAATTAAATAAAAAAAGTTGGTTCAGATTTCCTATTGGTCTCGTTGGTTTATGTATATGTATATTTATGTATAGTTAACGTTTTTTGTGTTTAATGTCTCTATGTCGTATTTAGTATAATATTCCCCTTTTACGTCTCTTGCTTTGCTTGTCTACTCTGTGTTTTCGTATAGGCTGTTTTGGTGTGTTGCTGTGGTCGCTACAACCCTCTCCCCTTTCCTACACACAGAGTTTTAGACATCATGATAGATACTAGCAGCTCTTTTACATAAAATGAACAAATTGATTATATTGTTAAGAAAATGAATTCAAATGTCTTTTTTTTTCAATGATAAAAAGTTTCTCCCCGAAGATACTTGAGTTTTGTATGATAATGCATACATGCAACCATTGTTCGTTTTAATGTATTACTGTATGGGGAAACTGTTCCATACAGAACAATATACGATTGTTTAAATTAAAAAAAAAGATATCGAGAATGATATCAATTATTATTATCAAGTTAATTTGAAATTAAAGGAAGTTAACACCCTAACACCTTCCGTTCAATATCATTCTGCCTTAAATTTTATTTATTTATGCTACCGAATCGACACTGCGCAAAATTTGGAGCAGCACACTTTTTGAAATTTTATTCAAGAAGGTTACGGGTTCGAACGCATCGAATTTTCATATGATCAACCAAATGACTAAGGTTTCATACTAAGTATTCTTTGATTTATTCAGTATCGACTTAAGAGTGACAGATCATATGTCGGAACGATCGATATCGAAGTTAGTTATCGTACTTTGTCTTGTATGGAATGATCTTTCCAGAATGATCAGTGGCATTCTGGATTGCGACTGAATGGCTATTCATCAACAACCAAGACAATCACCGAATTTGACAAGTTGAAGCTTTTGGGACGGGTGTTGTATGCAATAAGGAGATGCTGGCTCTTATCGGGCACAGGGTCTCAATTCGGAATGTTATTCATTCCGGGGTTCGCAACCGTTCCAATGTAAATTCTAATAATTTTGTCTTGCCTTCTCGACTTTGAGACTGAATAACTGAAAGCTACTTCTTTGATGTTTATTAGAGTTATTTCCATAGGATGACATTACTGAAATTGTCTAATTAGATTAAGTATGGTTTTCATATGGTCACTGGCAAACTCAATTCGCATTAATGTGATGAGGCACTTTATTTTGCCTTTACGAAATTCTTTAATATTCGATAACTTGCCTTTACGAAATACGAGGGTTGGGCTACCAGATGAAAATCTCACATGTTCTAAGGAGGATCAATGGATTTGATTTTAGATGATTGATTCCTTTCTGTTTTGAAATGTAACGCCAGTTAAATCATGTTATATAATGATGAAACAGAGAGATGCTTAACGCTTTCTGACAATATTAGTTATTAGGTTTGTTACTGACCTTACACGGAAATCTGTCGGGTTGATAAAGCCCATAGAAGGCGAGGCGCTTGCGCCGAGCCTTCTATGGGCTTTATCAACCCGACAGATTTCCGTGTAAGGTCAGTAACAAACCTAATAACTGATTTGTTTTGTCGAGGACCATTTTGACATGGTGATTCCTACTGTCCTCCTGCTTTACCAAGCAATAGTGCTGTAAAGTTTTACCCAGTTTTGCTAATTGTCGGCCATTGCCTTACAAATTTTTGAAACTGACTTTCCACAAGAATTTGTCGGGCAGTCACATAACCAAATTCAAGCATTCCCATTGGGTCAAACTAGTCCGAGGCAAAACAACAAAACCTGTCTTATTATAAAAGTTCTAGATGCATTTCACTTACGTAATGCAACTTATTTGAGAAATGTTAACGGCCATATTTCATGAGATTTCGAAATAAAAATCATTAACAGGATCCATTGGTTTTATTTATGTCTTACTACATGCAGGTGTCACTAAGGACTCATCATAAAGGGAATGGCTATTTCAGTAAATCATGATGTTTTGTAGACTTCCCAAAGCGGTTGATCTGCTATGAATTTGATACTAATCAAAGATTAATTAAACTATAGACTGACATATTCTCATCAAAGAAAGGAAGGGATCTCCAACAATACTCGACTGCAGCGCACCCCAAAATACTCAATGCAAAAACACTGAGCAGATACGCACAGAAAGAGACGCAAAAAGGACAAGGAAATGACTTTCTTGAAACAACATTCACATGAGTAAAATTATTATATAGGTGGCATACAGTACCAAATTCTTACAACTTCCTATTTTAGATTTGGCTAAACATGCATGTTAGTTAATTAATTTCACATACAGATATGTACATAATCCGGATTGATTCCTCTCATTTACAATCAGATTATATTTTGAAAGTTTTCTTTTCCGAGTTTCGACCTCATACTACACATTTTTTTATTCGTCTGAATTTGTACCCTGCATTTTTTTGGTAGCGCCACCTATGCTTCTACGATTTTGAAATGGAAAATGTTGATTTACAATAAACTATGAATTTTGTTAACTGTATACATAGAATCATTTGCTCTGTATCAATGTTAACGTCTTCAAATGAACCTTAGCTAAAGTTTGTCTCAGCGATAACAAATACTAAGTGCATAATTCAATATTATTCATGAATACAATATTCAACATCGCAAATCATTGTCCAAGCAAAACGTTTTACTTCGACAAAACATGAAGGAAAGTACCAGCGAGGAGTTTTACTTCTACAATATAAAGAAATGTTTTCATTCGTGTTTCTATGGTGTAATGTTGTTATCTCCGTTTGTCAAACCATTTTACTTCCATTCTCTTGATAGTTTTAATGTGGAAGTGTTCCAACTCTACCTTCTTGAAGATACTTTCAAACCGATTTCAATTCACCAGACACGTGTAAAGGATATTCAATCCTCATCAGCGGCACTTATGCCAAAGATACGTCTTCAAATTGATAGCATCATTAATTTGCAGCATGGACCAGACATCTACGTTTTGGCTACTTAACCCTCGTCAGTGACCCTCAAATCAAACAATGAAATATGGCCAAAAATTAAAAGCTATGTCCATTAAAATACCGACTGAGGATGGGTGGTATATGATGCTTCATGACCCAAAGTGGTTTTCAGACACACTCTGGTTTAATATTTTTAATTTTGTGTATCTACTCAACAAAGAGTGCACGGCTCCAAATTCCATGCAGGATGGAATATATAGCATAGTTAAATAAAGTCTATGACTAAAATGACATTGTGTTCGAGGATAGTTTTGGATGAAACTACAAGGTTCGTAATAGTGTAGCAAAATATGATATGATGTCATGGTGATAGACTGTATGATATGCTCTGATTGTTTTCACTGTTGAAGAATCTCCATATCTTTGTTTTGTATTTTCCAGGTTTTGTATGCCCACTGATGGGGTTTGTGTTTGATTTTCACAGATTTCACATTGATTAGATTATACAGAATTTATTTTACAATTTGTTTTAAATCATTCATTTGAATAAACATCAAAGAAGTACAAATTAAGAGGTACAAATGTCGAAGAAATTTATGAAAAATTTCTCTACAGTTTTAAAAAGAGTATCTTCTTCAAGGTTAAATTCTATAAACAACAAACAAAGATACCTAGGTGTATAAACAGCACTAAAAATGATAGAATGATCTTATATAGGTGGAAAGATATACATATATAAAAAGCGAAGACATTACAAATCGTTGAATTTGAGTTCAAAATCAATTTTTAATAACATAGCTAAAATAAATGTATGTAGAATAGCTTCATTAAATTAAGCATTGACGGTTGGACAGAATAAGAAGCGTCTTTTTCAAGGACTGATATTCGAAAATTTCTGTTATCAAAAAATCTTGAAATTTCTAAAAGGTGGGTCCTGTAGCATTTCAACCACTTGGTAAGTGTCACTGCAGTTTTCCAGGGCACATGTTCGATTAACTCCGGTTGATCGTCTGTCTCTTCAATGCATTCGAAAATTTCTGTTATCAAAAACCCTTGAAATTTCTAAACGTGTCCTGTAGCATCATATCCCACACATCCTGTTGCATTTTTTTGGTATATTTTTGGACACCATATTTTTAATCTTTTGCCATATTACATTGTTTAGATTTAGGATCACTGACGAGGGTTAAGTACCCGAAGCGTGCATGTCTGGTCCATGCTGAAATTCTATCTGTTCTTTAATGATGCTATTGAATTTGAAGACGTTTAAAATCATATCTCACCCATCCTACTATATTTTCGGTACATGTTTTGACTAATATTTGTCACACTCTTTGGCCATATTACATTGTTTAGATTGAGGATCACTGACGAGGGTTAATTAAGTACCCGAAACGTGCATGTCTTGTCCATGCTGCAAATTAATCTGTTCTTAAATGATGCTATTGAATTTGAAGACGTTTAACATGCATTCGTGCTGCATGATGCAACATGTTTACAGACACAGACACTGAACGTTATATTATGTAATGGTGAAGGAAAATGAAATAAGGAATCATGGGCGGATCTCGAAAACCTTCCAAGGGTGAGAGGTAAACTGCCTGGGCATCCAGTCTATGGTTAGAAGAAACTTTATATATAAAAAGAACAGCATTGTAGACAGGGGATCATGTCCCCCTTACTCTCTCTAGATCATTGCCTGGATTGTCTGATTTTGAATTGGAGGTGACTTTAAAAATATAGATACTGAAACGAAGGGTTTTCAATCATAAAACAGAGGATAGGATCTGGATAAGGAATATATCTTCATAAGATAAGTTTGTTATAGAATTTGTTTTTTTTTTTTTACTTTTTTTTAAAATAAAGATATAAATAATTCATATTTCCTGTTAAAACTTATTTTCCATTAGTCAGTCAGTCTTTGTTTTCTTCAATAAAAATTTTTGCACATGAAAATAAGATGATATTTCAATCAGTTAAGAATTATAAATGATTACTTCAAGATAAGTAAATTTTCGGTCCTTCAAAATCTACTAAGTTTGAATTGATTAAACAATTCTGTATATAAATATTAATACTAGCACCGTAATAAACCGTTTTGAGCATGTCAAAAAGAGCGTGATTTTATTATGAATTACATAGTGATTATTTTCTAAATACCTTTTTCGTTCGGATGTTTACCCTTAACACGTCGAAAATGAACTTTTTTATCATACCATATGTTGTCGGCGTTTCGTAGATAATAAAACATTTTATCTTGCTTGCTTTACTTTTAATTTTTATTTCCTTGCACCGATTTGTTTTTCATTCATGTATTGAGTTGCGTCAAATTGAATTTATTTCCTTTAAAAAAATTTCCATTAATCTATCCTGGCTGTCTATTTCTAAATCAAACTGTGATGTACAATTTTTTGTAACTGATTTGTGAAATGTACGCTCTGTGGATAAATTAAGCTTAAAAATAATACGGCTTTCAATAATTATAATGAGGTATATCATTCATAATTCATTCACCCTCTGCAGCAAATTGGCCAAATTTAGCCAATTGTAGGTAATACGATTTATGTAAGCTAGAATGAACAATTGCAGGTGTTTATATTCTAAGAATAATCATAATTGAAAAGATTTTGACAAATAAAGCCAATTAAGAGATATAAATGATGGTCAGTTCATGTAATCAGAAATTACAGTACAATAATGTTCAATTATTGGGCTGCTGCAACGGCTCAAAATTGAGACTAAATAATACATAAGATAAAACTTGTGTTTTATCAATCAAACTTAAAATAAAGATTAATCTATGTATACTTATTGAAAAAAGATTGAGAAATGCTCATGTTCCCACCTATGTGTATTTCACAGTAAATATGGATGTGGCGTCACAACACTACCCTTTTACTTTAATATGATGAATCATTAATTAATAATTCATTTTATCAAGATAAATGTACTATAGGTCTACTTTAAAATCTCTGCTCTAATTCAAATCTATGTTTGTAATGATGCATTTAACTTGCAGTTTCTCATTTAGATAAATTGTCACAATGAACCCAATCTATATTGTTGTATCGTTTACTTTCATTGGTTTTACAAGAGGATTATTGTTATTAAGTACACAAAACAATTAGATTGATAAAAGCAATGCTTCCAAAGTACTGATAAATTAGTTATTAAATCAGAACATGTTTTTTAACAAACATCATTTATGATGAAAAGTCTTGAATATTTGGGAGTGTTTCTTATTTTTCTGAATGTGTGGGCTGCATTAATTCTATCCACTTGCCGAAAATTAAATAAGAAATCAGAGGAGATTTCTTAAACAAGCTACATTTTGTCTTTGACATTTTAGATTTTTTTTCGATTTGTCCTTTTTTTTTGCTTCCGTTAATTATTTAGTTAAGTTGTGAAATATGAATGAAACACAGATGTTAATTACTCGCTTCTTCTATGGATTGTTCTACTTTTGTGAGTGAAAGAAAAATGTTTATTCCACAACATTTTATAACTAGACCTAATACTTACAAGTTACATAATCTTTTCTCATCCAGCAATATTGATAATGATACGGAAGTGTTCCAACTCTATACCTTCATGAAGAAAATTCCAAACCAATTTTTCCTGCACCAGACACGTGTTTCGAATATTAAATTCTTTTCAGTGATGCTTCCAGCGGAGCCACCAAAATCATTTCAGTAGCGCCCTTATTAATGTTTTTAATTTAGATTTGTTCATTTACTTTACAGAGAGTGGGCGGCAATAAAAATTTCCTGTAGGGTCGATTCAGTAGCATATCCAAATAAAATATATGCTCAAAATAGCATAGCAAAATAGCATAGCAAAGTAATATCTATGATGTCAAATCGATAAAGGGCCATAAGAAAGCTTCTTTCAGGCGACAGAGCTGGAAAGAAGTAATTAATATACTTCTAAATATCAGGTCACGGGGAACGATTTTAACTGCTCCACACTGCAACATGAAACAAGTGTTTATAATGATAAAACGGAAGTGTTCCAACTCTATACTTTCATGAAGAAAATTCCATTAAAAATGTGAAAATTTATCAAGATAATTAATGAGAGAAATGTCCCACCTGTTTAGATATATGCGATAATTATGTGCAATTATATATATGTCTTTATATTGTATTTATGTTATGTTGTTTAAAGAGAGAAATTATTGAATTGAACTGAATTGAAGATTAAATATAATTATACTAATTAAAAATGACATATGAGCACCCTAACTCAAGACAGCTGGTTTCTGAGAATAGTTGCAAAATACTCTGAGTTAGACATGAATGTCTAGAATGTAGGTTTTTGCAAACACGCCAATTTGTCTTAACATTGAGATACTTGGTATCATTTTATTTCGCCTACACATATTTATTATTTTTAAATTCATTTCTTTATTTCTATCAATGAAAGAACTGCAATTCTTCTTCAATGAGGCAAATCTACTAAACTTTTATCAGTTAGATATTAAACGTCTTCAAATTCAATAGAATCACTTAAAGGCAGATAAATTTTCAGCATGGACCAGATAATATTTTGTATTTCAAAAACAACTGAAAGCGATTGTATATCGGACATTTCTAACTATCACTGCGTGGTACTTGTGAAAGAGAGAAATAAATGAATAACCATATAACACAGATTTAACTCATTTGTGAAAGACAATATAATTTTGGTGAAAATTTTATATTATAATTAAACTCTTTTTTCTCTTATTTCTCAATATCAAATACTGCATGTTATTTAACTTAGATAAAGCCCTCTCTATATCTTCTTTTAAAAATATCTTTATGTCATTTCATTATAACATTTTTTTCGGAGTTCAATAGGCAAAAAAAAAAAAAAACAAAAAACAAAACAAAACAAAACAAACAAAAAACAAAAAACAAAAAACAAAACAAAACAACACAACGCAAAACAAAACAAAACAGAAAACAAAAACCTACATTTTATTTTGATTACTGATTACTTTATTTTGAAATTCTTTTCCTTTTATTTTTCTATTCCTTCAATAAGTTATGTCAATTTCTTTGTGATATTTTTGTTTTAGAATATATAAACATAATTTATTTCATACTACTTTCCATTTGAAGTTTATCCAAATCTATACCTTAGGTTCATCGTTTATCAAAAGAATAAGATAAGATGCAACCTACTTGATGTAAGCTTTGAAAGAATAAGATCTAAAACAATTTGAATAGATTAAAAATCTAATCCTACTTCTCTAATGTTAAATATTATTCTCATTACAAAAGAAAAATTAAGAAATCCAACATAAATATTTCATATTACAGATTTATTTAAAAATTCAGACGTTGAAAAGCTTAGATTAATTATCAAAGTCTTAGTTTAAGTTCTAAAGTCTGAAGAAAAAATTTAGTTTGGAATTTTCACTCTTTTATCATTGTGTAAAATTTTACAATATTTGGTATGTCTATGGATTCTGATTTTCTCCCTATCTTTTTTCATTGTGTTATATTTTACAATAGTTGGTATGTCTATGGATTCTGATTTTCTCCCTATGTTTTTTTTTCATTGTGTCATATTTTAAAATATTTGGTTAGTCTATGGATTCTGATTTTCTCCTATCTTGTTACATTATGTAATATTTTACAGTATTTGGTATGTCTATGGATTCTGATTTTCTCCCTATCTTTTTCTGTTGTGTTATATTTTACAATATTTGGTATGCCTTTGGATTCTGATTTTATTCCTATCTTTTTTCATTGTGTTATATTTTACAATATTTGGTATGCCTGTGGATTCTGATTTTCTCCCTATCTTTTTCTATTGTGTTATATTTTACAATATTTGGTATGCCTATGGATTCTGATTTTATTCCTATCTTTTTTCATTGTGTTTTATTTTACAATATTTGGTACGCGTATGGATTCTGATTTTCTCCTATCTTGTTACATTATGTAATATTTTACAGTATTTGGTATGCCTATGGATTCTGATTTTCTCCCTATCTTTTTCTATTGTGTTATATTTTACAATATTTGGTATGCCTATGGATTCTGATTTTCTTCCTATCTGTTTTCATTGTGATATATTTTACAAAATCTGGTATGCCTATGGATTCTGATTTTATCCCTATCTTTTTTCATTGTGTTATATTATACAATATTTGGTATGCCTGTTAATTCTGATTTTCTCCCTATCTTTTTACATTGTGTTTTATTTTACAATATTTGGCACGCGTATGGATTCTGATTTTCTCCCTATTTTTTTCCAATGTGTTATATTTTACAATATTTGGTAAGTCTATGGATTCTGATTTTCTCCCTATCTTTTTTCATTGTGTTATAGTTTACAATATTTGGTATGCGTATTGATTCTGATTTTCTCCCTATCTTTTTTCATTGTGTTATATTTTACAATATTTAGTATGCGTATGGATTCTGATTTTCTCCCTATATTTTTCATTGTGTTATAGTTTACAATATTTGGTATGCCTATGGACTCTGATTTTAAGTTTTGTGTATGACTTTAATTACTCATAACTTGTTTTTTATGAATCACATTATAAGTGGTATCCATGGACAATGTATGTGTGCGCTTTTAACGGCACCACCTACGATAAATGTTTAACGTCTTCAAATTCATTACCGTCATTTAAGAACATAAAAATTGACAGCATGGACCAGACATGCACGTTTCGGGTATACCGTATAACCCTAGTCAGTGATCCTCAATAAAAAATGTAATAATGGCCAAAATCTGTGAAAAGTATGTCCTAAACATACCGAAAGACGTAACAAGATGACTGGGATATGATGCTACAGGACTCAGGTTTTAGAAATTTGAGAAAATTTTGCAACCGGAAATTTTCAAGTGCATTTGAAGAAACGACCAACCGAAATTGATCGAACTTGGCTACATGTGCCAAGTTCTGTGCCAAATTCTGTTCTTGCACTGGATCAAGGAATTTGTTTTATCATTATTTTTACAAGTATTTGTAGCCTATTGATTATGAGTTTTGGATTCTTGTTTTGGGTATCGTGTTTTTAAAATTCACTAATTTCAAACTGCAAACAAAGTGCTCAATATTGTTTTTACTTTTAATTGCACATCTCGTGTTCCTAATAAATATCATTACATAAAATTATATCGTTCAAAGAAGCATAAAAACGAATTTTTTTTCTAAACGCTGGTTGATTTTTTTTATAAAGAAGACAAATATTAGAAAGTCAAACTATTCTTTGTCGAAATAATAAGATACCAGTAGATAAAAAATATAATATGGATTGCAATCGTTATAGATAATACAAAAAGACTAAAACAAGAAATGAAATGTAATAAAATAGGTTCTTTGTCATAAAGTTTAGGTCAAGTTAATACTTTTGTTCACCATTATTTCACATCATTTGATTTCCTCATTTTCGGCCGCGAGCATTACTGATGAGACATAACTTGTTAACATGCGCATGTGGTTCACTAAAACATTATAATAGAGCGTGTATTTCAATATTGACAGCAATCTTATATTAAGAGTCATGCACCGTTTCATTGTAAGATTGACAATTCATTATCCAGAATATCTATATTTTGTGCCCCGAGTTTTGGATTTATGACTTCTTTTTAAAGATTACCCTATAGAAGCGGTGTTTTTATCTATACGATTTCCCGTATCTTAAAATTTAAAGACAGTCTGAATATACAGCTTTTCGGAGAATTTGTTTTCTAATAAGGCTATCAGGATGTTTGTAACCAAAGAAAGGAAATCATGTTCAGACAGAAAATACGAAGAATGAAAATAGAATTTTAAAATTAGACTAGGTTGTGCTTCACTCAACGTTTTTGTTGCCAATTTGAATTATTAAGGCTTAAAGTACCATTATGGGTTCGAAACATGCATGTTAAACGTCTTCAAACTCAATATCATCATTTAAGAACACATGAATTTGCAGCATGGACCAGACATGCACGTTTCTGGTACTCAACCCTCGTAAGTGATTCTCAATCATGTCTGATGCACCGCTTTTAGAATTTTATGTCTAGAAGGCACCTCCCTGGTAGTTGGTCACCTTGTTTTGTTTTCATATATTTTCAAAGAATACATCCGAACAAAATGTATATTTGAAAAATATTAAATTACCATGATTACTATGCAATATATAATAACTCAATAAATTAAATCCCCGCTCTCTCTCCTTGTTAAGAAAAGTGTGTCATGTTTATCTTCATTATAGAGAACTTTAAAGGATGTGTGAATAAACAGCTTTCTGAAGACATAGTAATTATTATCAAAATGCTATGTTTTTATTTAGGATGGAAAACCTACATTACAAAGGCATGCTTTCCCAGTAAAAATGTATAAAAAGTTATAATAGTTATATAATATGTTCAGTTTCATTATCATTTTGAATTTGACCTTGCATAGTAAGCTTCTTGTAAGATCTATAGTAAAACTGGATACATCTTGTAAGAAAGGAAATAAGGAAGCGCAAAAGGTATGAAAATGAAATATCTGCTACTATGGAGTCCATGGCAACACAGTGTCTAATTGCAGGATACATTACAGTCTTTAAAGTAGCACAAAAGATTTATCTCGTTGCCATGACTGCCGGAAGTCCAATATTCTTTTGCTATCAGGACATGATATATACCGTATATGCAGAAATCATGTCCTGATATGCTGTGGCACCAGAATTTTGGTATTTAAAATCATTATGTGTAATTAAGAGTTTTCTATTAAGGATAATATGATTTTCGTAGAGCAAAAGTTAATGAAAGGCCTTTTTAAACAATAGTGATGATTTATACAATTATGTACAAAGATGTTTTTAATACATCGATTCAATAACAAGATTGTTTTTACATAATTCCAAGAGCAATTTCATCTTTTATAATGATGAGTTTAACAAAATCTCGATATATGAACGAAAGACAACAAATATGACTTAGGAAATGGAATGATTAGATATGTTATTTTCATTTTTAAATATCGAATATCATACTCAGATGATTTCATTGTGTTCTTATCTTCAACAATTTTGATTTCTTACAACCAACTTTGTACATTTCGAAAATCAGATAAAAATGTTTATGTTTAATGAATACAGTAACCAAAGCATTCGAGATTTTTTAAATGTTTTTTTTTCCTTACTTAAAAAATGAATTATAAAGTATATCTGCCCTACCTTTCTACAATTCTACATTTGTATATGATACACCAATTACTGTCTTCAATATTGAATTGCCCTATTAACATATGAAAGACATTTCCCGATTTCATATTTCGAAAATTAAAAAGAAATTACATTCTAATTCGATAGCAAATGAATATGATATGATGAAAGCGATAAGGCATGTCATTTCTGAACTAATTTCATGACAACCATATTTAAACATAGAATTAATGTCAATTAATTATTTTATGAAGAAAAATTAATAGGTCAGTGATGAAAATCAAGACTTTTGCTTATTTGGAACACAGGGTGAAAAATGCTGGAAATTTGTTGCTAAGATAGCACATTTATAACTAAAATACAAAAAGTTATAAAATACACTCATATGATTTCAATTTTAGTTATCTTTGTTTACATACAATAAAACAGGTTAGAAACTTTGTATAAAACTTGATTTTGGCCGTTGGTCGTTTCTTCAAACGCATTTGAAAATTTCTGTTTATAATTTTTTTCAAATTTCTAAAACCTGGGTCCTGTAGCATCATATCCCAGTGATTTTGTCTTTCGGTATATTAAGGTCATAATTATCACCGATTTTGGTCATATTACTTTGTTTAGATTGAGGATCACTGACGAGGGTTAAATACCCGAAACGTGCATGTCTGGTCCATGCTGTAAATTTATCTGCTCTATAATGATGTTAATGAATTTGAAGACGTTAAACATTTGACAAATTTCACCGTTGGTACCAAATTCAGAGATCATTAATCATTTTCTCGATTTTACACAAAAATAATGAGTTTGGGTCAAGATATCAGAGATACTGAATATCAACGATTTTTCAAACACACAGTAAAATGTGCTCTGAGAGAGGTTTTTCAAATTATCGAAGAAAAAGTATATGTCCGTGTTGAAATAAGCGATTACAAATGCCCTGGAGCAGTGCCATTTTGTGGTTTTCTTGAAAAGTGTCAGCGCGGTAAAATTTGCCATAATGTGGATAGAATTTAAACAATTTATTATTTTTCGATATCTATCAACACTACCTTATAAAACTGCTTTAGTCAATGTAAAAGGTCTTCATATTCAATAGCATCATTTAAGAACAGGTAAGAAAGAGAAATCCGGACTGTTCAAAAGAGTACCTCTAGCTCAATTTTTGTAGAAATTACCGCGAAGCATTTTCTTACGGATACTTCATTCAGTTTAGATCAAATTTAACTTATCCGCTTTTCGGTATGCATACAAATTAAAGTTTTCAATAGAGTAAAAAAATTATACATTGGCCATAATAAATTGAAATATCTATAAAATTCAACCTCAATGAGTGCTAGAACAGGAGATGAGCAAGAATAATCCTAAATCGTGACCAATGACGCAACTTAAGATGATGTTAAATTCCTACGACCAGATTACTACACTGTTCAGTAGAAATAATCATTGAAGAAGTATTCATCGATCTCAAAGTCGAGAAAGTAAGACAATATATTAGAATTTCCATTGGAACAGCTTCTAACACCGGAATTAACAATATACCAACTCAGACCATGTGACGGACGAGTCAGGGTCTCTTGTTTGCATGCATTACCCGTCGCAGCAGAGCAGTTCTATAAAAACTCGATGTGTTCTTTCATGATGCTATTGAATTTGAAGACGTTTAACATTATCAAACATTTAATCGTATCTTGTTACAAAAATGAGGATTTCTTATAAAAAATGATGATCTGAAATAAATACACCGCAAATAGTTATATGCACAACAAATGTAAAACAAAGGAGGGGATCTCCAACAACACCAGGTTGCAAAACCCCAAAACACCCAATGCAAAAAAAAAAAAAACAAACAAAAAACACAGAGCAGACAAGCACAGAAAGAGACGCAAAAGGTACAAGGAACGTCACCGCACAACACAGAAACATCAAACACAAAGGACTACACATATCAACGAGACAAATAGGCAACTGAATGATTCACTGAAATCACTGAAATTAAACTATTCACGTGTTACATGCATGTACGAGTTGCATTTTACCATCTTGGTCTCCAAGGCGAATCTCATTCCGTTAGGCGCTTCATTACAATAAGGGTTGGGCTTGTCTGCTCTGTTCATTTTTCTTATGAGAGTATTTCTGTGTTTTGCTGTGGCTGAGTCTTGTTGGGAATCCCCCATTTCCTTCGATCTGTATGAAAAATAGTGTGGTAATTTCTTTGACATTTTAGATTGAAAGCTACATATAAATGTAGCTTATTGACCCGGAACCTCATTTGGTGGCAACGTCAACAAGGAGTGTATAAATTGACCTTACTCACTATATTGCACGGCATTTATCCAATGACACGACTGCTTGGAAACTTGATCCGAAATCTGAGTGAATGATCATGTTAGAAAACAAAAGAGCTAGCTAGAATATGTCCTCTAATTCTTATCACGAAATCAAAGAACTTATCCAGGTTTCTTCCCGGTAAATGCATTTAACACCACCACAGAGAAAGCATAGCTTCATTTCTGATTGTTCTTTTTTATTTCTACTTGGTTCTTACATGCATGTTATTTTGATTTAAACACATTATGTATATTTCTAGAATATCAAAAAAAAAAAAAAAAAAAAAAAAATAGATAAATAAATAAAATAAAATAATAATGATTTACTTCATATCCTCCAAAGGTAATTTCTAGTTTTAACACAGTCTATAATGAAAGCCCCGTCATACTGTATAATAGACTTTTTCTAATACAATTCAGCGATTTTTCAGTTCTAAGACATTTAATTCCATGAACAAATCCGGAGGAATTAGGTCAAGCTGAATTATTGCGCAGGAACCCGTATTTTGTTTGCAGAGATGACCTTACACATGTTTATCTTGCATATTATCATAATTATATTTAAGGTAGATTGAAGTTACGCTTGAATGAAGTGACTTGAAATTCATACCCCACCGTATGTTACGTGAGACAACGATATAATATTTTACTGTATGTGTGACTTTTTTGTTGTTAACATTAGAAAAAAAAATTCGTCAAATGTTGGATTGATGGATTTGTGGTTTAATCATTGTAGTGTAAAGCGTGAATACATATTTGAAGTTGCTAAGCAACATATCTTTGATAAATGTAAAGAAACTATGTCTACTATCAACTCTATGTTAAAATGTAATATTTATAAAAAAAATTCCTTTTTTAATAATCCTTTTCCAAGATACTTCCTATGCAGTATAGAAAGCTTATATGTAAATAAGCTTATAATCTCATTGTCTACTGTCCTGTTCACCATCCAGAGCACCCTGTTTGGCGATTATCCTGTCGTCTGAAGAATTTTCCTATTAATCATTGTTTCCGAGAATTGACCTCCTTTAGTCGTTACTGGAAATTAAGTATTGGATATATTCCGAAAACAGTCCTAGGTCCGTAGGGACAACGGTCAAATATTTTTTAAAAGACTGACTTGTTTGAGGCATATATCATACTTAAAACATTGAGCAATCCAAGAGTCCAATCTAAGAGATGATGGAGCATGTCCGATTAACGTGTGTCTCGGATTCTTTCAGTTACCTCAAATATTAAATTTTATTTAGAATACCGGAGTGGACAGTCTTGACAAAATCATTACGTTCTTTAAATCTTAATTGCTTGTGGTATATTGATGTGAAGAAAATACATTTTGATTAATTTGGAATCTTATATATATATTGTCAGTCAGTAATTATGTAAAATAATGTCAGATTAGAACTTTTGACCTTTATTGCACGTTTCATTTATCTTTTTGCATGTAATTTATTTAATTATTTATTTATCTATTTATTTATTTACATGTATTTATTTATTCATTTATATATTCGATCTTGAATTTATTCATTTATCCTTAATTTTATTTATTTATTCTTGAATTCGTCTAAGGAAATTGAATTTTGTCTGACAAAGTTGAATTTTGTACATGTATAACAACTATTGAATTTTGTCATGAAATTCAAAAATTGTTAAATAAAATTCAATTTTGTCTACAAAATTCAATTTTGTCTACAAAATTCAATTTGCCTACAAATTCATTTTTTTTGTCTACAAAATTCAATTTTGTCTAAATAATTCAGTTTTGTCTAAGAAAATTGAATTTTGCATAAGAAAATTGAATTGCACATAACAAAATTGAATTTTGCATATTTACAAGATTGAATTTTGCATATTAACAAAAATGAATTTTGCATATTAACAAAATTGAATTTTGCATATTAACAAAATTGAATATTGTATATTAACAAAATTGAATTTTGTATTACAAACTTGAATTTTGTTTACAAACTTGAATTTTGTATTACAAAATTGAATTTTTTATTTACAAAATTGAATTTTGTCTGACAAAATTGAATTTTGTCTAACAAAATTAAATTTTGTCTAACAAAATTAAATTTTGTCTAACAAAATTAAATTTTGTCTAACAAAATTGAATTTTGTCTAACAAAATTGAATTTTGTCTAATAAAATTGAATTTTGTCTTACAAATTTGAATTTTATATAATCGTTGAATTTTATAAGACAGTTATTGAATTTTTCTAACAAAATGACCCTCGTTACTTTCTTTATATTGTACAATGTCTCTCTATGTATGCAAAAAGATTTACATTTGCAAATCTAACAGACAAAAAGGATTTGTGTCTACACAAATTAATTGTGTCATGACATTAATTATTTTTGTGACCTTATAGATAATTTTGAGTCACGAAATTCAATTTTTTTTTCACAGGATTAATTTTTCAACTTACAAACAGAAGCAATAATGGACACAACACTTATTATTCTTAGGCAAAATGATTTTGTTGTGACATAAATAAAGAGGTAGGGCTACGAGACCCCTAAATCGGCACTCAATTTTTCACTAGAAATAAATTTCATGCGGAATATTTGATATCTCTCATGAAAATACACGAATGTTTCCCGCTTTTAATGAAAAGGAAAATATCACTAAACAAAGTGACATTTTACTGTAATGACGTCATGAAGCGACGTCATTTTGACGTTATTGACAAAATATGGCGAAAATTGTTGGGAATTTTGTCTTTTGTGAAAGAAGTCAATGTAGATTATGCGTTAACCGAGATAAAACGTTTATGACAAATAGATATAATGATAATCTGTCATATATAAATTTTTCATCTCAGTTAATACATGCGGCCATTGCTAATTTAATAGAAATATGTAGTTTTTGCATCAATTTCGCGGAATATGATCTATTTTGGTGTCTTCATAGGACTAAAAGCTATTGATAAATGCAATGTTTACAAAAGATAGATTTGTTATTAAGTAATGAATGTTTCAAACTGTAAAATCACTGTTAAAAATTCTATTAAATACAATGTTCAAAATAAGGTCCAATATCGGGCTTCGTGGCCCTTGCCGTTTGGTGATTTTGGTTACAAAAAGAAATGTCCCGTTCACGGCCCCGTAGCTTTATGGTGTTCAGACCAAATCTCAATGATTGTGTTACATTAGGACGACCATATGCCAATTTAGAAGCAAACTGTTTACGTGCACACAACCCCTACACTTGTCCATGGATCTCAATGAATGGACACTCGTTGTGTATAATATCCTCATCACTGTAAAATTATAACTCAAGCAGGACAAAACGTAATGGCCCAAGTAGCAGTAACGTTTTTCTCGGTGTTCAAGAAAGCTTAAATTTTACTTGAATTTTACCTTATTTAAAAAAGATCTCATTTGGATCAATGAAATATCTTTATAGTCTGAAAGAATGTTTTCAAATTCAAAATCAAAACAAGACAATAACATGTTGCTCCAAAAACTGCTAACATGAAACCTAAAGTCAGGCTTGACACTTCAATGTTTTAAATGAGCCGTAAGAACAGCGAATAGAATGATATACTAACCATTTATTGAAAAAAAACCCATGTGCTGCCTGTATGATAATCTTTTACGATATGCAACAAGAATTAAGTTTTTGTCACTTCAAATTTGAAAAAGAGTTTTTCAAGATGAGTTTTACATCTTGCACGTTATGCTGTTACATATCACGAAAGTAATCGTTGTTCAAACAAACTGAGCGGTAATCTAAAACAAACCAATTACAATCGACTTCTCAAAATATACTTAGGAAAGGAAGCCAAACTCTACTATGTTATTATTCTGAAATTGTTAGAGCGGTCAACAAGGAAAACTTTCTTAAATTTGTTCTCTATTTTTAACATTTACATGACAAATTGAGAAGATATGGAAAGAAGTAATTATATGTCAGATTCGAAAATGATTTGCATCATGATTCCATACGATCAAACGAAGCTGGAAACTCAAGATATCAGTTCGATATTGTCGGATATGTCATCTTCTAGTGGCGTCGATATGAAATTGTACTCTTTAAAAGAAAATACCCCCGAGGAAAATAGGAATTCCGAAAATGTCCGGATGAATGTACTAACGGATGAAAGTGCAAACGATTCGAAAGTATTTGAAAGCAAAATTTCTTCCAAATATTCGAAATCACGAATCAAGAGGAAATCAAAATATGCGGATATATACGCCTGTGGGAATACTGAATTTGTACGCCAAAATCCGAAACGTGTCTACATGAGAAAGAGTGGTTTCCATGAGCCATGTACTCTCCAGAAATCAGAGGTATTAACAAAAAACGCAACCAATGAAGGGAATCAATTTGGATGTGAAACATCCATAAAGCCTCCGTTCAAAAGATTGCATACTAACGAGAAGAGTCTTTCTCGTTATAACATTTTCTGTGACTCAAAGCAATCAACTGATAATACATATGGGATGAAAGATGTAGATGATGAATCAAGCAATGTTCAATTTGTTCATAAACTAATCAACTTTTTGATTAATCCAAAAACAAAACACCACCAAAATTGCGCAATTACCATTTTGCGCCATGACGAAAAGTTGCGACAAATTTTCCAGAGAGAACGTCATTTACTTGGGCGACAGAAAATTCCTGTTTTCAGGCAAAAGAAGAATACAGAATTTGCGATTTCCGACAATGCTGCAGAACAGTATTTGTACCATCATATGCAAGATGAAAGCCATCAGCGTCTTGATCAAGTTTCGCTGCAATCACCTGTATTTTCATCGTCTTCACTACGATCACCAACTTCAACTTCAGTTTCAACAACTTCCTCTGCAGGGTCAGCCACGTCTTTAAATTCTGGACAGATAGAGATTCTGCCGTCTAGATGTCAAAAGGACAATTTAATTGAACAATGTCAATTATACGATGGTTTCGCTATGAAACAACCATACACTGATTTTGATGTGAAAAAATCAGAACACGATACGATGCTGAAAGCAGTGTCACTCCCTGATAAGCCAATTTACACAATATCTGACTATGCTCTACAGTCTACGGGGACTTCCATGTCGTTACTTCAGCCAACTGGATCGCCAACTGACTCACTATGCCTCAATGTACAAGAAGAAAATGCACCTAATTTTTCTTCTTATTTTTGGGATTTCAATTAACTACGGTGTTCATTAGGTGACACCGCTTCTTCAAATCTTCGCCCTACTATATACCACCAGTCGAAGAAATGAAGAATTGTAGTAATGACGCGAAGAATTGAAGTAATGATGCGAAGAATTGAAGTAATGATGCGATAAATTGAAGTAATGTTGCGAAGGATTGAAGAAACGATGCGAAGATTTGAAGAAATGATGCGAAGAAACGATCATTCCTTCAGATCTTCACATTTATTTCTTCAATTCTTCGCATCATTACTTCAAATCTTCAGATCTTCGCATCATTACTTCAAATCTTCAAATCTTTGCATCATTACTTCAAATCTTCCCATCATTACTTCAAATTTTCGAATCTTTGCATCATTTCTTCAAATTTTCAAACCTTCGCATCATTGCTTCAAATATTCGCATCATTACTTCAAATATTCACATTTTGACTTTGTCAGAAATACTCATTTTTGCACTATAACTTTCAATTTCTCAATAGATATATGATTTTATGAACTGATTTACTGTATATATATCATTTGTAAGTAACTTAATGCTTAAAAAATATATTTTATGCTAGAATTTTATTCATTTAGAATCTTAATAAAAAATGTATCCTTCCTTGATTTCATCTTAGATATATAATTCGTTGTAACATTTTCTTTATGCGAAATATAAAATAATTAAGGGATGACTTCTTACTCTTGGTTATCAGGGGTGTATAATTCTGGTTGGTCACTTGCAAATCTCGGAAAAATCTCGGAAAAAAAACTGCATGTGTCCAACCACAATTATACACCCATAAAAGGTTGGAAACCAATGTGCACCCGGCGCCGACTTTGGACAGCTATCTGCTTTTAGCAATGGCGTGGTTATCCGGATTGCGTGCGCATAACCTTCTCACCAATCCGGAATCACAGAGGTTTCCATAGACGTACAGTTGTTGTATACACATAAAACTTCTCATTGTAAGGTGACATCACAAACGATATAGTTAAACGCAGCAGCCTCTTGTATCACAGAATAGATGTAAATGGATTTAAAATTCTATGCCATGTGTATAAGAGAAGGCGTACGAAATACAGTCCGTGCCCTACCAGTTGTAGCGAGCCTATGCATGCTATCACCCGAGGAGTCCGACTGAGATTCAGAGAGGACAGGTGGTCGGGGCCCTGTCTTCTCTAAAGATGTTTGTACATGGCCCGTCATGGAGTTCTGTCACCACAGTCAGTCAGAGTGGAATTCTTAAGAATGAGCTGGAACAAGGATAGAGTTTGATCCAATACCCAGCCAAGTGTCCGTCAATTTTGATTATTAACATTTTTTTCTTTAACAATTTCCATTATCAACAGTTTTTCTTTTATTACTTAAATGAAGAAAGGAGGGAATCTCCAACAATACCTAGTTGCAGCACCAACAGCAAAACTCCAAAACACCCACTGTAAAAACACAAAGCAGACACGCACTGAAAGAGACGCAAATGGTACAAGGAACGCCAAATCACAGAGAAACATCAAACACAAATGACTACACATAAACCAACAAGACCAATGGGCAAACGGTGCCGACTTAGGACGGCCATTTGCCAAGTCAATAGCAGACGGTGTGGTTATCCTGGATAACGTGCACAAAACCCTTCCACTATTCCGATTACCCAGAGGTCTCGAAGAACGTAAAATTGTCGTGTAAACAACCTCCTCACTGTCAGATGAGCACAAACAAACAAGACCGCAAAACGCATGGGCCCCAAGCAACACAGATGAATATGTAAATGTATTTAAAAAGATGGCTTACGTAATACAGTCCGTGCTCTGCCGGCTGTAGCGAGCTCATGTATGTTTTCACCCGAGAAGACCGACTGACATTCAGAGAGAACTGGTGGTCGGGGTCTTGTCTTGTCTAAAGAGGTTTGAGATACACCTCAGTTCGTAATAAACTAATATAACTTTTACACAAAGATAAAGTGTTTAATAGCAATTCTCTGTAACCATTTAAACAATTTCGGCACGCATTTTCTCCGATTTTCCTGAAATTTCACACATAAGTAGGGACCGATGGAAAAAGGAAAATTTTACAAAAATTTCATTTCTAGGTCATCTGATTACCATGGCAACGGCCTTTAAATTTGAGAAATTGGCAAAATTGAGCTAAGTTGAGACTCTATATTTGGTCTATATACGACATTAATGGAAGATTTTTCATGCATCCTAAAGATTAGGACATATATTCTTTAAATAAGCTCACTAGTAGTGTCTGATATTGTAAAAAAGGCTGGTTACCATGACAACATAATTAGCTAATTTTGATATATTGCTTTCAAAATGCTGTTTGTATTTTCCAATTTTCCTTCTCTCTTGTTGGGTATATGATAAGGAAATAGGATTTATTTTATAAAATGAGCAAATTCAAGATAAACCTACTTGTTGCTATGTACATAAGTTACCTTGGCAACGGTAACTATGGTCTATAATATTACTTATTTTGCAACTTCAGAGTCATTAAAAAAATTTTTGCATCATGATGAACAGAAAAAAATGTTGGAAAATATCCAACACAAAGAACTCTTTCAATTGGGTGTTTTGGGGTTTTGCTGTTGGTGCTACACCCTGGTGTTGTTGGAGATCCCCTCCTTTGTTAAAAAAAAACGTGAAATAGTTATGGGGAACATATGTTACCATGGCAACCATTTTTATTATTTTTATAAAACAATAATTCCAGTAAGTTCAAATTCAATATCAATAAAGATCAAGTAAACCTCTATCAAAATACAATAAAAAAGTTTCAAATAATTAATGGTTGCTATAGTAATTTGGCCATACATTATAAAACCAAGCATTTTTTTGTTGTTTTTCAAAGCATTTTCCTCAAAAAACGAAATAGGCTTACACAATTTTTTTTACATATACGATAAAGCAAAGTCTATACTTTATTTTAGATTTAAAAAAAGTCAGATTACTTAGCTTTTGATGCCCGTATCCAAGGACTCAAAGTGGGCCTATGTGCAATTTTACACAATCGCTCCCATAGCAACGGGCTATTTCCTGAATATTTTAAAAAAATATTCTTTCATGTGATGAAAGATCTACTTGAATACATTAATTAATTCCCATCACTTTGAATTAGAATTCAATGATCTTGAAAAAAAGGGACCCTAAATATTGTCCAAAATTGCTTTCATTTTTGCGATTTGAGGTCATGTTGCCATAGCAACGAACAGAAACTATGTCCCAATGTTAATGCTTATGTTTTATTTGCATAAAAAACTCAAAAATGTAAGTAATTTATCATTGAATTTTGAAAAAATGCCAAAAACACTATTTTGATAGGGTACCTGTGTTGTTGCTATGGAATCATATAGATAAGACCATAAACCCAACATTATTATTACTTATTTTGAAAGAGCAATGATAGGGTACTGATAATTCATCAGTGCTTGTTTTAGATTATGCTGCATAAATGATGTATGTGACTTCAAAAACGCTCAAAAATGCATTTTTTTTTCAATATTCAAAGTCCGTTTCCAAGGCAAGCGGATGTGATATTAAGAACATTTTTAACAAATTTTTACTTTTGGGTCAGACTCAACCTTGTGTACAAATTTTATCAAAATCTGAGACATGCCTTTCCAGGCGTCCTTGATAAAAGTGCAAATGCTTACAGAGAATAGCCATTAAATTGTAAACTGGTTTTGTTATTTTTTTTTTTCGTTTTCTTTTAAAAGAATTTACGAAAACGGTTTCATGTTATTGTTGCTTTGAACTTATTTCTTTTCTCTTATAAATTAACAAGACAATACCAGATACATCGATTCAAACCCTTCAAATTAAATCACGTCATCACTGTTTCAAAACTCTTTAATACATTGCCATCCATAAGTTTGTATACACCATTTCTTTTCAAGTTGCTGTTAATTAATGACAGTTGCGCTGATGAAAAAGTTCTATTTACATTTTCTTTTTCACAATTCATAATTATGAATTATGTGAAGCCAATTATTTTGAATATTTTACGTTTAAAATACGAAGATTATAATAAACTTTAAAAAAATTTAGAATTATTTCCTTTTTACAGTTATTTATGGATGCCACTATATGTTTTTCAGTTGTCCATCTACCTGCTTGTTTAAGAAGTATCCTTTGATTTGTATTTTTTTTATGGAATGTCACTTACACTGCAGACTCTGAGGAACATTTGCTCCTCATTATTATTATTCATAAACACATGTACTAATGATGTTGCGTCATTATCAATTATGAAATAAAATAACAGAAATTGCGTCATTATCAATTATCAAATAAACTAGTCGTTGTTTGGATATTTTTGTTGAGAAAGTTTTTCCATGGCAAAAGAGTATGACGGCACTTTTTCTCCACATCCAAAAATGATCTGTGTGTGGGAACTAGTATCAAATGTATATTATATAAATATATTTACAAATGAAACATTTTTTGATATTTTTCTATGATTATCTTTCACGTTTTTGCAGCATAGAACAATGATTTAATTGATACAATTATTAAATAAAGATGAAAATATCGAAAAATGATTAATGTAGACTTCAATCCAAGAATTCGAGAAAACGAAACGTGAATTAGTCATTTTAGATATTATACAGTACTATTATGAACAAATAAACATGAAGACCTGCTGTCGTAAACGTAGGTAAATGTATATATTTTAGACACAAATTATTAAATACTTGTTTCATGTAAGTGTCTATATATTAAATTTGTCATGAGTGTGCATTGCGGCACCCATTGGTTTACTTTGAATTAGAATAGTCGTGTAAAAAATAATTGAATATATTTTACCAATGTAATTTTGAAAATGACTTTGCGATTCTTTGGAAAAGTATTAATCCAAAGACTTAAAATAATAACCAAGGAATGAATTTTATTTTTAAATAAAATATTCAAACGGGGTAATATGGTATAAATCACCCATTTGTAAAAACAATACATATGATAGATTATTCTTGTATGTCACTCAAATGCAACAAGAGAATTTTAAGAAAAGAGTTAAGACATTTTTCAGTTAGAGGATATAACACCTATATTTGATCCCGAACTGGAATGATATAGGCCTTTCACTAAGCTTTGTATAATATAGGAAGAGGGAAAAATATGAAATTTATGACTAAAGTTTGTATCTGTTCTTAATATGAGAAATAAAATTATCAGTATAGAAATATATCTTCTATCGTTTTAATAAAGTTAACCATATGCGAGGGTGATTATATTAAACGTAGATATATAGGTAAGAGTGCAATATGGATATATTGGAAAAGTGTACTGTAAATGAAAAGGATGAGATTGCTTTGATTGAAGAGAAATATTTTCTCTTGAGAAAACTCTTAAGGTTATTGATCAATTTAGCAAAGTGTCTTGTTTAAAACTGAATTTAGATAAAACTGAATGTATATTAATAGGTTCATTGGTTGATAAATGTTCAAATGAATATGATATATATGGTATCAAAATTAATTCCAACATGTGTTAATGTACTTGGTGCATACATATACATAGGTCACGATAAAGAGTTATGTTATCAAAACTATTGGGCAAGCAAACAAGAAAAGTTAGAAAGATTACTTAGTGTTGGGAAAATACAAATTTAACAAGTTTTGGAAAATGCACCAGCTCTATCAAAACTTATTTATAACTCATCTTTTTGACCAAATCTAAAAGCAGATTTGGAAAAAAAATATATCGAGGATTATTTTCATTTTATGGCAAAAAAGACAGAAGTAAGAGAAATACTCTGATTTGAAAAATGGATTTTTTTTTCGAATACGAATTGGAGATATTGAATGCAAATTTAATGCAATCAAAGCTTCAGGGATATCTTTAATTGTTAATTAAAAGAATTTTATACAGAATTTTCTGACACAAATATTTTATGAAATGCAATCTGACGATCAGAGATGTCTTAAATTGTACGCACACTAATAATACGGACAATGAGTTTTATGAAATGTTTACATTACCAAAATTTTCTATTGTAGAGATGTACACAAGTTTCGAATTTCAAAAATCGTAAATGTGATGTGTACAAAAAAAAATTGGAATAATAGAAATTTCATGTTTAAACGAAAACCACTCTCCTTTCAGAACTGGATGAAGATTGGAATCATGTGAGTAAAAGATACGTATTAATGATGAGAATGAAAATCTGCGTGATTCAACCAATTTTTTGAATATTATAAAGAAAAAAAAAAACATTTTATGTGATTACATGACAATGAAAACGGTCTTCAAAACGTACACGATTTTTTATTGTTTGAAAGTAAAATTTATCAATATTAATAAGAATTATTCTTTTCTTTTAAAGAACAACAAACATGTATCATTAGAAGACTTAAGGTTTCTTTATGATATCCTTTTGAATAACAAGTTTGAAGAACCTCTTTACAAAACAAAATGAAATGAATTAACCAACTAACTATTGCATTTAGACTCAGAAAAATTACAAATTAATTTCAAGTCAGTGCAGAAACACAATAAAAGTAGCTGAATGATATGCTATGTTGAAAGGAACAATACTGAAATTTATCCTATATCTATCGTTATATATTCATGCACCATGTGCGCATTTCAACAATTTATGTCTCATCAGTGAAGATCGAACCGGAAGTCAGGCAATCCAAATACTGAATAAATAAAAGGCGAAATTCCAAAACATTGCATACAAATATATGCCAAAGATATAGACTGTGAAAAGTATCTGAGGAAAAACTGTTCAAACAGCTTTAATTTTCATAAGAATTTTCAGCATACCCGAAAAGCAGCGCAGCATTTTCTTTTAAAAGTAGACATTGCTGTGTCATAGAGACCTGTGAACCTCAGACGGCGATGAGGTCAGACTAGGCATTTCTCAACGGTCGTAATTCACCATTCATCACGACATGTATCTAAATACATGAAAAGAGGGAACTTGATCTGAAAGTCTGAGTAACAAAAGAGCTGAAATGTGTCTTGTTTGGCCCTTTATCAATTTGGCATCATATATTATTTTGTTATTTCGGAAAGGTGACATCTCATTGGAAATGGAGGTTAACACGCCAAGCACAATTACTTCAATGCTGTTTTGGGCATAGACTTTATCTAACTATTCTACTGAATCCACCTTACAGGAAATTTGGAGCCGAAAACTCTATGCAAAGAAAATGCATAAAAATAAAACAAGAGGACACTACAAAAATACATTTGGCTGAATTTAAAAATCACTTCTGTATGAAGAATAATGTGGAAGGGTTCAAACTCTATAGCTTCTTGAAGACAATTTCCAACCAATTTATTATGCACCAGACACGTGTTACGAATATCAAATACTCATCAGTGCTGCTTCCAGACAAAGTGTACCACTAATAATGGTTCTCTATCCAAAACGCGTTTCTGGTGCATTAGTTCAATATTCGATATCATTTTAAATCGATATGGTAAATCAAATACACTATCTGGGGGTTTTCCCGTAAATTGCATACATGTATTGCAAACATCACACAGAAAACATAGATAGAATTTGATATAATAGATACTGAACATGACATGACAATTTCTATTTGATTCTTCCTGGTACACATATATTATCTTGTTGTTATTTATTGACCATAGTGTTGCCTATGCCAGTTACTTGAGGATCTCAAATAACAGTGCCGACCTAGGACAGCCATCTGCTAAGCCAGTACCAGATCGTGTGATTATCCGGATTAATTGAAACTCCTTACTTCTTCAATTCTTCCGACATGTATACACTCCCTTGTTTTATGATTATACAAAATTCATAGTCCCTCAAATATCCGAAAGTATTATTTTGAAATCATTCTTTGCATTCTTCATATAAAGTATATATCTTGATTAGACAGACAGAAAAAACAAAAATAATACAAACACTCTTACTAATTGGAGGGAATTATTACCATTAAAATATCGCACAAAATGACTTTAGCTGCGCTAGCTTCTACAAATAATGTTTTACAATAGGATGACTTAGTGTCAACAAGAGCTCTAGTTTGCAACTGTTCTGATATATATGATACATGGCTATACATCCTTTGAAGTAAAAACTTTAATATGCAATATATCGAACGAACGGATCAGGGTGCATAGGTTGAATCATTCCAATGATGTAGAAAAGCACATGGAACATGTTAAAGTAATTAGTTCTTCCCGGGCACCTGTTCACATCTCCATTAAGTATTAACTTTTGCGTCTTTGCAGAATGTTTCATTTGATTGTATTATTTGAATCTTCATACACATTTTTTGTAGAATCGATATTTATGGTAGATTGCGCTGTGAAAATCAATTTGCAAACCGCCAGCCATAGGCAATTTACTATAGAGGGAAAGGAGTAAAATAAGCTGTTTTTGGCCCCAATTTTTGCGATTTTCAAACATTGCTTTCTTACTGATTTCAACATATCAAATAATTGTTGAGATATTTATATTCATTTAATTAATGTCGAAAATAGATATTCTAAATTTATTTTAGTGATATTTCCCGCCAAATTTGGAAATTCTTACTGAAAATAGTAATGAAATGATAGGAGACTGGATTGCAACACATAGTAAATGATTGTACATAGAGCAAGTGCGTGTAACACAGTCATGCTGTGTATGTACATTTGCAATGTCAAAAGGAATGTCCCATAAAAGTTTGAACTTGTTACTTGCGCTAGCTCTGGTACATACAATTGAAGGTATGCTTGGCTATTGGCGGAAAATCTAAATTTCTATTGTGAAACAAAGGAGGGGATCTCCAACAACACCAAGTTGTAGCACCCATAACAAAACCCCAAAACACCCAATGCAAAAACACAAAGCAGACAAGCACAAAAAGAGACGCACAAGGGACAAGGAACGTCAACGCACAACACAGAAACATCAAACACAAAGGACTACATAGAGCTGAATTTTCAATGATTTTGCCCCAAAACTTAGGATTATCAAGAAATAATATAAACTATGTACTTTTTTGTTTATAAGAAGCATATAGAAGAAGTTAAATTAACTTTTTTTCAAAAATTCAGATTGGGGCCAAATACGGTCACTTTTGCTCCTACCCCTTTTACTTTCTTCTGGTTTGTTTGAAAGTTGTACGAAATATCTTAACAAGTAAAATGTTGAAGTTGATTCTTAAATTCTTTGTTAATTTTTCGCTGTGTTTTCATTTTGTAAGGCATATTCAACAAGAAATTATTTTTTCTGATAAGGTTTGTGATCAATGGAATTGCATTTATCCATTATTGCAGTTTTATCGAATTTATTCAGGATGGCGCTATTTATGCTATTATGTTTGGTCATTCGGAGGCCATTCAGCGAATCTCAGACGGGCAATGGGCTTCTTTCTTGGTCGTTCTTACTTTGATATCATACTTGCATTTCATAGCTACATTTCACAGCTCATGCCAAAATGGATGAAAGTTTGAAAAAAATTAGGCGCCTCACATTATTCTTTCTTAACTTATCGTAATTAAGTTGTTCAGAGTGACTTGCACCAACTCTTGTGCATGCAAAGAGTTAAGTCAAATTTTGTGAAAGGGTCAAACAGAAAAAGAATATAAGTCAAACTCCACAAAATCAAAATCATCAGACAAACACATTCTGAAAAATATCATTTTCTAATTAGACACTGATTCGTTAATGAACAATCTCCATAGAGTCCAACGTAAAAATGGAATTTAGTTGGCGCCACTCAATTGCGTCGATAAAGCAAAAACAAAAAAATACGTAATACTGTCATTCAATAGGCCTTATTGCCATTAGCGCGCTCTCTAGTGTTGGAGATAGAAAGCCTGGGTAAAACGTGGGTTTAACGTGGGTAGACTTAGGATCACTGACGAGGGTTTAGTACCCGAAACGTGCATGTCTGGTCCATGCTGTAAATTTATCATGTCTTAAATGATGCTATTGAATTTGAAGACGTTTAACAATAGAAAGGCTCTATCAGTGGGGGCAACGCGGCGGAGTCATTGCCAACAACAAAGCGCGCGCTATTTGAAAAGCAAATGTGTAATCTTCAAGGATGTACGATAACTTGTTAGTTAATTTGATGAATTTTGACTTGAAAAAAATGATTAAAAAAAAAAAAAGAAGATTAAAATAATAAACCTTCATGAATGTAATTAAAAAAATAATAAACCTTCATAGTAATTAGAGGAGTTTGAGAGGTCATGAGCGCTATTAAAGACAAACTTATACAATACGCGTACACGCACGTACCGTACACCAGTTTCTATTTAAGACATACAAAGAAAGAAATAAACAAAGACAGAACTACCAAAAGTATGCAAAAAAAAATAATAATAAATAAATAAATAAACAGTAAATATGTAACGAATCCTTAACAAAGACAGAGAGAAAGACGGTAAATAAAGCCGGGGGCTAGATAAAAAAACCAACTCAATGTTTCCTATTGATGTCCTATCCTTGCATTGAAATAATAATTTTTTTGACAAATCACCCAGCCATATTCGTTTATTTATAATCTATCTTGTGAATATAAGTCAAAATTGATCATCTGATATGACAAGGGGGGGGGGGGGAGGGTAAATCCTTACCAGACGTGCCGTAAGGAACGGGTCTTTTTCATGGTGTAAAATTATATGATTTGGTATTTAAGAGACCCTCCATTGGATGATAATATTCTAGTGTTAGTATGATTTTGAAATTAACCCCCCACCCCCACCCCCTGTTATAGCAAAGTTTTCCTCCTAGTGAGTCCGACATTGGCGTTCTATCTTCCCTCTTTACATCGCCAAAACAAGTCTAAAAAAATTAACGTTTGGAACTTGACAGTGATTTGTTCCAACTTTATTTTTATTGTTTTTTTTTTCATAATCCCTTTTTTAGCTCACCTGAGCCATAGGCTCAAAGTGAGGTATTGTTATAGCGTGGCGTCCGTCGTCCGTCGTCCGTCGTCGTCCGTCGTCGTCCGTCGTAAACTTTTCACATTTTAAACTTCTTCTCCAGAACGGCTGAAGGGATTTTGATGAAACTTGGTTGGTATGAAGTACTCATGGTCCCCTACAAGTGTTGTTGTTTTTCGTCCGGATCTGTCAACAGGTGGCGCCACCACAGCCAAAAGTAGGTCACGGGGGGTACCCTCCTTTGACAAACTTCTTCTTCAGAACCGAAGCATGTATCGACAAACCGAAAGCATCAGGATGATCTAGAGAGATGTCTTAAGAAGTGTTGTTATTTTTGGTTCCACTTCGAAGTCAAATTTTTGACGCGTTTTTGACGTCTTTTCGGACTTAGTCAGAAATGCACATTTTTGCACTATTTCTTTAAATAACTCAATAAGTGTATGATTTTACACACTCATTTAGTACATATTTATCATATTTAACTTACTTAATGCTTTGATATGCATTTTATGCTTAAATTTTATTTTTTTGATTTTTTATGAATTTATTTCTTATGTAAAAAAGGAAGGGGGGGGGGTGATTTTCATACATTTTCTGCTTCTTTTCTATAACCACTCTTCAGATTGTCATGACAATTTGTAGGTATGAGGTACTTATGCATGGTACCCTACAAGTGAAAGAATTTTGTCAAGATATCCACTTTTGGATTTTTAAGGAATATTTTTTAAGATTGTACATAGGTATAATGTATGTTTTCCATGCCCAATGCTTCAGGTGCAACTACAGGAAAAAAACCTTCTTTGTATGATTAATCATTTTTTGATCGACCTTTCATCCATAGTTACAGCTGATAATTCAACAAGTGACACATGCTTCAATGTCTTATGCCCTTTGCCGTGTGGAGCTCGTAAAAAAGTTCCCCGCGAGGGGTTTGACAGTAAGTGTTTTGAATATACTTCCCTGACATTGTCGCCATAGCACTTTCTATATAGACATAACGTCAGACAGTGCAGAATTTTATATATTTTTCATTTCCATGCTTCATTAACATCGACGGCGGGTGCGGCTAGCCAACAGGGGATGCTTACTCCTCCCGGGCACCTGATCCCACCTCTAGCTTGCTAGGGGTCCGTCTGTGCTCTATTGTGAGTGCTGTTGAGATTATCGTCAAGATCTTCTTTAACTCTTATTGATTGACATTTTATGTGATATGATTCAATTATTTAAATTCTTTATACTTATTTAGAATTTTATTTTTAAAGTCGGGAACAAGATTTCAAAAGCGGCCATGTTTTGCCGTGTACCTGAAGGTGTCATCCAAAGAAATAAAAACCTTCTTTGTATGATCAATCATTTAGCTCAATTTGAGTGACTTCCAATCCTTCATTGAATAATTATGAATTTGGTCTCGTTGGATTTTGACACCTTTGACACACATAAAAATAATAGAAAAAAGGGGGGTCATGCATACCGTTTTCTCACAAATTCCACTTTTTTACATCACCCCTCTATCCATTTCGAAAATTTTACAAATTTCATCTATTTTTAAATCGATCAATAGATTGCATAAAAGACAAAAACAGGTTCAAAACTCAATTTATCCCGACTACAGGGAATGGTACATTGATTGCATGTGCTATTTTTAAATTTTCAATAGTTTTGACCAATGGTGTGGCACCTTTTATTCTGCCCTGTTCACCAGTCAAAACTGAGGGGATTCCCCGCTAAAACGATTTCCTTGGATTACACCTGAAGGGGATTCCCCATGTAGAAATGTGATACCTTTAGTACTGCGGTACATTTCAGGAGATACAGTCCAAACGGAATATAGATTTTTATTTAATGAAATGTGCATTATACTTGGAACACTTTCATAATGGTTATCATTCATGTACTTGGAACACTTGCAACTTGTTATCATGCATAAAGTTTGCTCGAATTTCCTCTGTCTTAGACTCTCTTAGATGAAGTAATTTACGGACTGATTTCTTGAAGAAACGTCTAATGAGTAATCTCTTCCTCCGGATTTTGAGAATGCATATGACATTTAATATCTGAAATTCTTGAAATAAATAATTCAGTTCAGAGTTCCTGAAATCTTCCTATGAAATGTTGGACCACAGAAAGCTGTTGTTTAAATAGAGTAAATAAATTATTATTTACAACCATAAGCCACTGTGTTCGACATCTTGTATGTATAATATTTCTAAGAGGAACACAGAGGCCTGAGGTTGTGAATAATAAAACATTTTCTCTCATAAAATGACAGGTTCCTGTGATAAGACATTTGGGAATTTTTATCTGTTTAAATAATAGATACATGATGAGTTTTTATCGGACCAAATAACTTTTTGTCGGCAAATCCTATGCAACCGATACATTTCATGAACTCTCTCCGCTAACAACTTGTCCGTGTCACAGACCTTTGATGAGGTAAAACAATTTTTTAACAGTAAATAACGATGTTGTAGGTCTGCTAGTTGGACAACCTTAACAATTTCATGGGCCTTTTAATTTGTTTCAAACTACGAAACCTAGAGAAATCACTTGAGTTGTTGAACAGCGTATGCTGAAATGCGACGCTCCTTCTCGCCTGTTGAAATATGCATAGGCAAGAAGCGCCGCATTTCAGCATATTCACTGAAAATTATTTGTTCAAGTGGCTTCACTGGGTCATGAGGTTTGATACACCATACACTGCTTTTTGGAAAACAAACTGGCCCAATTTCTGCACAAGCAGCACAACTCACTTGAATTGATAAATATTGGATTAAAACGATTTTAACTGTACGTTTCACGTATTTGAGATGAAATCAATACTATTCAAAAGCATTCATAGATTTCAGTATACTTTAATATGAATAAAGGCAAAACCGAAAAATCTTTGTTTTTTATGCCCCTGGAATAAAAGATTCGGGAGCATATAGTTTTTGGCCTGTTCGTCTGTCTGTTTGTCTGTCTGTTTTCCGAAAAACTTTAACATTGGGCATAACTTTTAAATGGAAGCTGGTGATAGAGGTTTCATATTTCACATGTGTATTCCTTGTGACAATACCTTTCCATTGATACCAAAATTTTTGACCTCGTGACCATAACCTTGACCTTTGACGTACTTCTCAAAAACTTTAACATTGGGCATAACTTTTGAATGGTTAGTGATAGAGGTTTCAATTTTTACATGTGTATTCCTTGTGACAAGATCTTTCCATTGATACCAATATTGCGCTGACCCTGACCTCTCACATACTTAACAGAAAATGGCCTTTATACTAACAAAGATGCCGCCGGGGGCATTCTCGTTTCACAAACACAGGCTTTATAATTTCTGGCATGCTAGCTATCAATAATGAAAGGTTTTGTGTTCAATTTTAAATAAACTTAATTTATGAAATCGTTTCATTGTTTTATTCTTTTTCTGCTGCACATTAATGTACAATATGATTTTATTTTTGATGTTGCATAATTGAACTATACTAGCTGGGCATATGACGTTGGACCACTTTATCCGTCTTTTCAAATCAGTAAAAAAGTTATTGTTTTGAAATGTGGCTATTTTTTCTTTTTTGTACTTTCAAAGGTTGTCTGAAAAAAAAAACTTCTCTGCATCCGGCAAAAATCTTTTTAGAAAGGTTGTGGGCTAAAATCCTGGTACTGGCACTATCAGTATTCAATGTCAGTATGTCAATATGAGCGTGCATGGGTATCAGGTGAGCGTTGTGCCCCCTGGGGCTCTTGTTTTTCTTTTGTTTGCGGTTTGTGTGTTGACAACTTGTTTATCCTGATCTGACACTTGATGCAACTTCATGAAGGAATACGTAACGATATACTCAATTATTATACTGGAAGAAACGAGGGATAATAATGCGGACAGACGTAATATCATGATATTTTTCTGTTTCCTTTTCATTACATTCTTATTCAATAATTCTATTTTTCCTGTTTTTGTTAGGTTTTTTTTTTTTTGGGGGGGGGGGGGGTTGTTGTTTTTTTTTTTATTTTAGGAGAGGGGAGTTAAAGAGTGGCGTATTGTAATTTTTAAGAAAAAAAATTGTTTGCCTACCCATTTCTAAACCAAGATCTGCCGTTGAATTTGAAAATCATGGTAAGGATGTGAAACAATTTACATTAGTAGTGTGTGTGTGTGTACGGGGGGGGGGGTGTTTGCCCCTCTCTCAGTCTAAAATCAATGCATGTTTTTCAGAAAAGGGCGTGTCGCGATGGTGGTCTTTCCCCTTTATACATTATTATTCATTGATTTTCTTATCGTGATTCTCATTGATTTTTCACATCGATTATGGTGGCAAAGCTGTTCAACGGTGTTGATTTTAATATGAAAACATACTTTAAGGTATTCAGCCCGTAATACATTTTAAATGAGAATTATCAAAGATACAGATTTTCTATTTCATCGTATAGAATACTTTATACACTAATTTTGCTCATATAAATAATGCCACTTGTCAGCCAATGACCCATGCAATTACCTCCGAACATTCCCGATAATAAAATCATCGGTATTTGTCGGAAATGTGGGAATAGTGTAAAAATTTTAACCGGAAGTAACTCTATTAGGGTGCGGGAACCTTAATGATATAGACAGATGAACAGCATTTCAGTATGACATAGACAGATTCATTTTAAAAGCCATGGACAAGACAGGGGCAGATACAGAGTTGAACTGAAGTGGCCCGGGGGAGGGGTTCATTCCAATGGGCCGATGCGAGGCACGCGGTGCCGATTGGGGAAGGGTACGAGATGGGGTTGCACCTTCTGTAGTTGGGTGTACATGGTAGCTTCAACAGAAATGTTATATATAATTTTACTGGTGCGATCATCATCATAAAATAGTGCACATTTTTAAAGCTATTTGAAAATTCATGGGATAAGATTACACAAGTATTTCATATATAGATGGCGACTTTCATAAGTTTTTTTTGTACTTCTTAATGTAGTTGCATGAAACAATCTGCAGTACATTTAATCTTCAGCTCGTTGGTTTTGAGCTTCAGCAGTCCAAAATTGGCAAGAAACGAAACTGAGGTGACACTGTTTTCGAAAAATTCAAAGAAACACATGCTATGTTCCACAAAAATCCACAGAACACTGACAAACTCCACTGGAGATCGCAATCCGGCACTTTTCATAAACACTGCCTTGGATACCAAAGACTACCCCCGCCAGTCGAGCTGGGGATCCCCTTTGGTTTGCCTATTCTCCTTGATGAAGGTCGTTTTCTCGATCATGATTTGAACAAATAGTAAAACTGGGCCGGGGGGGGGGGGGGGGGGGTTAGTACTCGAACATCAGTCCAGAACCCCCCCCCCCTTGAATTAAACCGTTTTACACAATCTTTGCTTTCTTTTCATTTCCCAATATAGTGTGTAATAGAAGAATCAGAGAATCACTTATCATTTTGCACACAATTGGGCTGGTCTGTTTACCATCTTAGGACAGTGCACCTTGATTCTAATTATGTTAAATGCAATCACTGAATATTATCTTTCCTCCGATTCTGTGTCATGTTTCACACGTTTGAAACAAAAACTAATAAAATATGGAAAGACAGAAGATCTATGCAACATTCTATTGACAAATTTAATCTTGAAATAAAGAGCAGAGCAAAGAAATCGACGCGTTCTACGATATTTTATCGCTTTGCAACGTTGCCCCCAGAAATTTCCCGAACTAAGTACTCTTAGTGATTTTCACGCTAGAGAGTTATATAAGGGACGTCACTCTTACGTTAATGGCGATAAGGCCTATTGAAGTAGGATATGAAAACTGCCAAAAATATATTGTGACCGTATGACTTGACAAATATGGATAATGACCATATCCCATTACACAGTGCAAAATCGATAATTCAGAAAATAATAAACCGAGGGCATGCAAAATCAGGATAAAACAGGAACTTCGGCAAACAAACAAAAATCTCCACCATATGAAAAGAAGCGAACTCAAAATATTGAATTGTGACGGTGATTCCCACAGATCTCTCTTGTAAAAACGAAAATCGTTGAGTGCGGTGCTTCTTAAATGAACTAAGTGCATAAATAAATTTACAAGCTAAATTTCAGCGATTTCAATGCCTGCCAAATATTTTTACTTTCTTGATGAACTTGCGATTTCAAAAGCGAAACTTGAAACAATGTAAAACGTGTGCTATCAAGTTTTGAAGTCATTTCACCAACAAACTGTAAAGCAAATTGATACTATTCACACATAAAGATTAGAATTAATTAAACATCCTGCAAAGACGCAAATGTAAATTCCTCCATGGTATATAGAATTTAAGAAAGTGTGCTGTGATGAGCAATAAGACTATACACCTTTAAGAAAAAAATAACAAAATAAAAAAAAATGCAGTCTCACATGATAAAAATTAAAAAAAAAAAAAAACAAACAACAAACAAACACATGATTCTTGATTCTAAGAATAAAAAAATATTCCCCGGTGGACATGAGATGAGGCGTTAAGGGAAATTGAATATCTGCTGTTTGCTTACAACACCATGTCTGTTAATAAGACCATGCCAAACATGTCAAGCGAAACAGTTTGATGATACCTATCATATTAAGCTCCTTATCTATCAGATATATAAGATATTAAAGACTCTTCAAGCAATTTTCCTTCGTTCTTCCCATGGTGTAATAAAATAGCAATTTATACGTCAGAAAAGGCTCGCACTACAACTATTTCATTCTTGGATTAGGATACTAAGCGAGAAAGTACGTAACCAGTGATAAAACAACCGGTGGTGACGACTTAGGATTCTGACGTAATTTCGATTGCACTTCTGCCTGCCTTTAATCCTTCGTATTTTGTTTATAATGTCACCATAAAAGGCGGATTGCGATGTAGATCTAGCAATATACACTATTGCTTGTATTGGCCCGAATTTCAAAAGAAGCTGACAATATTTTTTCCCCAGAAAGTCTTAACTAGTTTGTGAAAGGAAAACCTTTGACTAAAAATGTCTTTGAAATTTGCAAATTTCTGTTTCGAAATCCAAAACATTAGTTAATGTATATGAGTTTTGAAATGTACATGCTGTACGACGGTACCGTCAAGCCAGTGGGAATTTACTATGTTGAATCCAAAATCATCACTTTTGTTATACACACTCGTACGGATCTCATCTTTCTACAATTTTGATATCTAGATTCAAAAAATGGTGTTTGTATCGTTTACCCTGTTCAGTGTCAGTTGTTGTGGATAAATAATTTTCTGAAAACATTCTCATATTTTTCGAAAACAAGATTGCCGATAGTGAGAATATCATCCAGGTACCAAGAACTACCATTCATCATATGTTTTCTTTGCTTTTGAAGATTTTGAATAAATCCTTTCCATAAGCGCATAAAAAATAAATCTGCAACAAGAGGCCCACATCCAAATTTATTTGGAATTTCGATTTTTTAAAATTTATAACATAATTGTACGTTGTTTTACAGAACTTCTTTCATATGGTGCCGTTCTTGCTGGTTAACGCATTACTTATAATTTTTGTGAGTCTTTCTTTCAGTTGAGAATGTGGGATTGTAATGTAAAGTGTCGAAAAATCAAAGGCTTTGATCGAATGGACTCTTTTAAAATGAGTGGTTTTCAAATGTTCTAAAAGTTCCTTCGAATTCTTTAAAATCCACATCTGTTAGAAACCTCTACGGGAATATACTGTCGAACAATATTTTTGAAGTCCAGATTTGATTACAGATAAAACTTTGGTAGACCATTTTGAGGAACCAGCGATGAGACGTTGTTTGTACGGATTCAAGATTGCGCATTTTAGGTATGCAGTATAAGTATGGTAAATCTAAATGTGTTGAAGCCAAAGGAAGCGAGAGGTGATTTGTGGTAATCTATTATTTCAGAGGGAGAAAGTTTTATTCGGGCGTAAGTGGGATTTCCAGGTGTCGAATTTAACCCCAGGTCTTTAACAAGACTGTTTACGGTATTATCTAAAACAAATCGGATCGGTAGGTCGGAAAATAAAAAAAAATCTTTTGAATTGACAATTTTTTATATTTAACAAATGTAACATGTGTAATATGCATAAGGAATAAAATTTTCAAGTATCCAGAATTAATTAATGTGTTGTCCAACGGATTTTTAATAAATACAGAAATAATATTTCATGACATTTGCACTACTGGTCGGGTACATATTATCCCCGGGCACATATTATCGTTTATATCTCCGTATATTGTTGATGTAGGAATTTCATTTTTCACCATAATTACATCTTTAATACATGAAAAGGTGTACAAAATTTCAAATAATTCCAAACCATGCAAAAACAGAATTTTATGATAGAAAGTCAGTAAATCTGAATGTATTTCCCCGCCTCTCTGGGGAAAGGGAGGATCACTTCGTCTTACTATATCTCTTTGGTTTTTGAAAAAAAAAATTTCACATACAAAAAGAAGAAAGTTCAAAGATTAAAATAATGTAAATTTTGTAAAAAAAAAAGTCTAACATTTTCAGTAAGAACTGGAGGAGGTGGCGATAATACGACCTTCCCTTCCTTCAAACTTGGCCCAACCCTTATGTCCAAGAATCACCGGTAAACAAGAACCGATCATCAGATTTTCATGAAAGTTGAAAGAAATGTGTACCAAGGGTTCTTCTTCCTTCTGTGAAAATTTCATTAAATTGCACGAAGAAATAAAGATTTAAGAGTAAAAAACATTGAAAAAGTGGCGATAGAATGCTAAACGTCTTCATATTCAATAGAAGATATGAAATAACCTTGAACAAAGGTAAAACTAAAGTGTCGCAATATTTCATACTTTGCAAATGTTATTTAAATAGAATAATGTAACATGTTAGATAGAATAATGTAATATAGGAAACAGAGTACTATATCCACTAAAACATTTCATTCAGGTATAACTCTTTAAGGGATAAAACGTATCAGTAGTTAACATCTCTAGCCTTAAACATGTTGTAGGCACTAAGATATGGCAAAAGTTAAAAAAAGTATACGTAGGTCAAACTCCCAGCTCAAAGTCATTAGGTCAGAAGTCAAGATGAGATGGGAAATGAAAGATCTGGTTATGAGACACAAATTTGAAATGGAGCTCTATTACTTATTGTCCAAAATATATGGCCTAGGTTAAAATTTGTCCATGCTACGAAACTAGCTCCCAATACATTTGTCATGGCACGCTATATGAAATGAGAAACAAAGGACTTTGCATGATCAACATTTCGTTCTATGTTAACGTCTTTAAATTCAGTAGCATCTTTTAAAACCTGATTAATTTACAGCATGGACCAGACATGCACGTTTCGGGTAATAAACCCTCGTCAGTGATCCTAAGTCTAAACAATGTAATATGGCCAAAAAGTATGAAAAATGTTATGTCCAAAAATGTTCCAAAAGACGTAGCAGAATGGGTGGGATATGATGCTACAGGACCCACGTTTTAGAAATTTCAAGAAATTTTGTAACAGAAAATTTCAAATGCGTTGAAGAGGCAGACGATCGACCAAAGTTGATCGAACTTGGCTACATGTGCCCTCGGGGACTCTTGGTCCACCAGCAGTGACACTCACCAAGTAGTTCAAATGTTAAACGTCTTTAACTTCAATAGCATCATTTAAAACCTAATAAATTTACAGCATGGACCAGACATGCAAGAGTATTACAAGAAATTCCTTAAAGTTTGAAGCCTTCTTTCATTCATGTTCATATTGGATGTTCAGGTTCATGAGAAAAATAATAACCCCCTCCTTCCCCCATTCTGTCCCATTGCCATAGACATTGATTTTTTAAAACTTGTATTATATCAATAATTTGCAATACACATTTGATCAATTGACATACACAATATGTCATTTTTTGCTCTTAATCCAATACAAGCCTAAATAACATGTTTAAAGTCTTCAAAGTTGATCGAACTTGGCTACATGTGCCCTCGGGGACTCTTGGTCCACCAGCAGTGACTCTCACCAAGTAGTTCAAATGTTAAACGTCTTTAAATTCAATAGCATCATTTAAAACCTGATTAATTTTAACATGGACCAGACATGCACGTTTCGGGTACTAAACCCTCGTCAACTTGGCTACATGTGCCCTCGGGGACTCTTTGTCCACTAGCAGTGACACTCACCAAGTAACTCAAATGATAAACGTCTTTAAATTCAATAGCATCATTTAAAACCTGATACATTTACAGCATGGACCAGACATGCACGTTTCGGGTAATAAACCCTCGTCAGTGATCCTTAGTCTAAACAATGTAATATGGCCAAAAAGTATGAAAATTATGTCCAAAAATGTACCAAAAGACGTAACAGAATGGGTGGGATATGATGCTACAGGACCCATGTTTAAGAAATTTCAAGAAATTTTGTAACAGAAAATTTCAAATGCGTTGAAGAGACAGACGATTAACCGAAGTTGATCGAACTTGGCTACATGTGCCCTCGGGGACTCTTAGTTATTATGTCCAAAATGTACCAAAAGACGTAGCAGGATGGATGGGATATAATGCTACAGGACCCATGTTTTAGAAATTTCAAGAAAGTTTGATAGTTTACATAATTTATTGCACAATTTTAGCTCTAAATCTAAAATTTAGAAAGTTAAAGAAGTATCAATGTACTTCAATTCATACAGCACTGTGCATGAACGTATCATTTTCACAATAACAGATATGGATAATGACCATATCCCTGTATACAACACAAAAGCGATAATTCAGAAAATCAGAAACCGAAGGCATACAAAATCAGGATAAAACAGAAACCAAAGCAAAAAAGAACAACTCCACCACATGAAAAGAAGCGGACTCTCGATATGAGAGTGAGACCAGGTGCCCAGGAAGAGTAAGCATCTCCTGCTTGCATGCAACACCCGCCGCTTCAATTCGGTAGAACTGTCACATCCAGTTACTTCCATTTCGGAAGACATTGGTGAGTGTCACTGCTGGTGGACCAGGAGTCCCCGAGGACACATGTAGCCAAGTTCGATCAACTTCGGTTGATCGTCTGTCTTTTCAACGCATTTGAAATTTTCTGTCACAAAATCTCTTGAAATTTCTAAAACGTGGGTCCTGTAGCATCATATCCCACCTATTCCGCTACGTCTTTCGGTACATTTTTCGATTTAATGATTTTCACACTTTTTGACCATATTACACCGTTTTGACTAAGGATCACTGACGAGGGTTAAATTCCCGAAACATGCATGTCTGGTCCATGCTGCAAATTTATCTGGTTTCAAATGGTGCTATCAAATTTGAACACGTTTAACATAGAGTACAATCTTTGTTTGGATGGTTCAAATGGTCTATGACAAAATATCATCCGCCATTCTGGAGAGTTGGACATCATAGTGTATAAGGAGTTCCCCATATCGACCGTAGAAGTTCCTCAGTGACGATGTTAGTCGGTCACAAACATATCCCTGACTGAGAAGCTTTTCTGAAAGACGCCTAGCTCTCAGAACAAAATCCGTATATTTGGTACCGTATTATTTGGTAGCGTATCAACTCAGATATGAACAAGCCATAAGCAGGCGATGAAGGGATGTTGCTGCTAAGAGAAGGAAAGTTTTTAATGCGAAATTGAAGTCGTCACGTTTGTCATAGAGTGAGGTGTTCATGTGACCATCAGTGTCGTGGGACAACATTATATCCCAATAGGATGCTGAATTATTTGTCTCTGTAGTTTCTTTGACTTCAAGCTCTGAAGGATAGATACTGCTCAGGTAGGACAACATTATGACAAATATGGATAATGAACATATCCCTGTATACAGCACAAAATCGATAATTCAGAAAATCAGAAACCGAAGGCATACAAAATCAGGATAAAACAGGAACCAAAGCAAACAAACAAAAACCTCCACCATATGAAAAGAAGCGAACTCCCGATATGGGAGTGAGACCAGGTGCCCAGGAAGAGTAAGCATCTCCTGCTTACATGCAACACCCGCCGCTTCAATTCGGTAGAACTGTCATATCCGGTTACTTCCATTTCGGAAGACATAGAGTACAATCTTTAGTTGGATGGTTCAAATGGTCTATGACAGAATATCATCCACCATTCTGGAGAGTGGGACATCATAGTGTATGACGTAATCCCCATATCGACCGTAGAAGTTCCTCATTGACGATGTTAGTCGGTCACAAACATATCCCTAACTGAGAAGCTTATCTGAAAGACTCTCAGAACAAATATATTTGGTACTTGCTCTGGCATAGCGTATCAACTGAGATATGAACACGCCATAAGCTGGCGATAAAGGGATGTTGCTACTGAGAAAAGGAAAGTTTGTAATGCTGAAATTGAAGTCGTCACGTTTGTTATAGAGTGAGGTGTCCATGTGACCATCCGTGTTGTAGGACAACATTATGTCCAAATAGGATGCTGAATTATTTGTCTCTGTAGTTTCTTTGACTTCAAGCTCTGAAGGATATATACTGCTCAGGTAATCCGCGAATTTTGGATCATTGATGGACAACACATCGTCTATGTATCTGTAAGTGAAGTTGAAGTCAGAAGCTAAGTATGTAACCATGGAAACCGATGCCAAAAATTCAAATTGCATTAAAAATTCCAGCCGAATACAATATGTATGACACATAATAAAATGTTTAATTTCTGTGACATGCTTCTTTATATGCTGCTGAAATCGTCATGTCCTTATAGAATAGAGAAAGGGAACAATCTGACAAAATGCCACGGCGTGCTACAATTTTGGCTGCCGTGGCTGTCTTGATTGCCGGGAACATAGTGTAAACCTTGCTTATTTCATTTCTTCAGACCCCCCCCCCCCCCAAAAAAAGAGCCAAACAAACAAAACTTCGTGTTTTTTTTTTCATTTGTAACCGAGTAAACGTTCTCCTGTTTTCACTTTTGTAGATCTCATCCAAATCTTTGTTTTGTATCATGTATTTCTCAAGAATTTGTATGCCTATTAATTGGGTTTTGTATTTCAATTTTATTCACTGATAACTAAAATAAGTACCTGATTTCCTGAAAGGGTACAAAATTATCATGTGAACAGTCATATTGGAGTCGAACATTCCCCTGAATAGCAAAATTGGAAAGGGACATTTTGATTAATCTTTAGCAAAGTAACATGATAATTTATTAAACATAGGACAATGATTGTGTGTATGTTACACAATAAAATGCAACAAATGAGAATTCATTAACGAGGATATAATATTTTGGCCATCTAGCAATGGATAAATAAAGAGGTTCACAAAGATGTTTTTCTAACATGTATATATAGAGGATTCCATTGATATTGGTCATGTGGCCTTAACATTCATGACTGTCCTCATCCTTTATCTTATATCTCTAAATGAAAGGAGGGGATTACCAACAACACTCGGTTGCAGCACCTACAACAAACCCCAAAACACCCAATGCAAAACAGAGGGCACACGCGGACAGAAAGAGACACAAAAGGTACAAGAAACACCAAATCACAGAAACATCAAAAACAAATGCTGATACATATACCAACGAGACTAATGGGCAATCGATGCCGACTAAAGGAGGCCATCTGATACGCCAGTAGCAGACGGTGAGGTTATTTGGATTACGTGCGCACATCGCTTCCACTTTATCCAGAAGGCTTGACGAACGTTTAATTGTGTTGTAAAATAACCTCCTCATTGTAAGATAACCATATAAACAAACATCATAACACAGAAGCCCAAGAAACACACAGATGAATATGTAAATGGATATAGAAACAGAAGGCGTGCGAAATAAAGTCCGTGCTCTGCCGGCTTTGGAGACCTTATGCATGTTATTACCCGAGGAGTCCGACTGAGATTCAGAGAGGACAGGCCGTCGGGGCCCGATCTTCTCTAAAGAGGTTTGGACAAGGCCCGTCATGGAGTCCTGTCGCCACAGACAGTCAGAGTACAATTCTTAAGAATGCGCTGGTACAAGGCCATGGATTGGTCCAATACCAAGCCAAGTGGTGTCCGTCTGGAGACAGAAGGATCATATCCACGGTATGAAGGTCGTTTGATAATTCTAACACAATTTCGATGGTAATTCTGTCTACCTTTGATCCTTTTTACTTTGCAAAGGACTGATGAGCTAACCTCTCATATCGGCCCTATAATTTCGACAACAAATGCTTTTGATAAACGAATTATCAAATATAACTTTTTGCAATGTTGAATGTTTGAGAAAATATCGCGTCATGATTTTCAGCCCTCGTAACGTCACGCGCGTGATGAATGACGTCATGTTCTGACGTCATTTCCCTGAATGACACAAAACAAAGGAAAATCATCGTATTTAAGACACAAATCTTCAAAATTCATCTACGCTCCAGGCCTCGCCCGCGACATTTTTTTCATGCAAATTAAAAGGCCGATTGGAAACCCATTCGATTGGTTCAACAATATTCATGGGCAAGGCCTGGAGAGCTACTTGATTTCATGATTTTGTATCGAAATTTCGCTCATTTATTGATATTTTCAATGATTTCAACGTGTTTAGACGTTTTCAGCTACGGTAACCTATTGTTTACGCTCTGTTCATGTGGAAAGTCTAATGATTTTGCCTTGCCTTCTCGACTATGAGACTGAATAACTGAAGGGTACTTCTGTAATGTTTATTAGTATGGGACTGTGAAATCGAAACAGGCTTTCCTGATTTGCATTCACCATACATTTGACATTTTATTTACAAGAATATAATGTATATATGCACAACTTTGAAAATAGGACCGAAATGGCAGGTTACCGCACCTACATCTTTCGTCACCATAAAATGCACGTTGTGAAATACCCAAACTAATATATTCTGTTGCTTGTATTGGTCCGAATTTCAAACGAAAAACTTGACGTCATCATAGTACTTAAAGTGGGTGCCAGAAATATCTGCTTTCACTTTTGGGAATAGATCAAAGTCTGATGAAACAAGATCAGGTGAATAAGGCGGACGCTCAATCAAATTAAAATCACAATCATGAATGGCAGCCATGGCAGTGACAGAATTGTGAACAGGAGCATTGTCCTGATGAAACAACACATCTTTAACTAGTGAGCTTTCCGCAACGCTTAAGTTTGATATTTTCCTTTAACTGTGTCAGAAGTGAAGTTTAGTATGTTGTATTGATTGTTTGTCCTTTTTGGAGATAACCTATCAGCAGAATGTCTTCTGTAACCCAGAAAACTGAAACTCATAACATATCAATAAGCCCTCGTATATAGAATAAATGTCATAATTGGTATTTTGTCACGGGTATGCACCACAGAGCTTGTGACTTTATCGCATGAAATGTGCTAACGCACATTATATATACGATAAATGCACTTGCTGTGTTTTGAATATCCACAACAAAACACAAATTAAGACAAATTAAGACACTTACTCTCTTTATACAGTTTCAATGTATTTATTTGAGCATGGGTTAGTCGGTTACAATAGTGTAAAGATTTGATTCTAAAACAAGTGTTCTATACCCAAAAGCTGACGTCATTTACAGACTAAAAATAAATGACTGATATAGAAAGTGATATATCAAAAGAAAGATAATTCCCTTTAGATTGCATTAGAACCGAATGATGTTAACCTTTCCGATACCATTTTCATCCTGAAGACGAAAGTAAAAGTAGAGAAATTTTGACATGTCCTTCAAATGGACTTTGGTCCAATTTTAACCATTGTTCCAAAAACATTCTTAACATGAAAATTATGATGATTTGAATGTCATATCTGTTTCAATTATATATGAAATTTATTCAGGGTTAAATCTGATTTCGGCTTTTGAGTTTTACTTTCTTTTACTTATTTCTATTTCCCACAAATGGTTTACTAAATGAGTTTGATAATTGAGTATTCAATTTACAAAACAGGGCTTATTCCGGTGTGATAAGAACCAAAACAGATTAGTCCGCATATGTTTCGTGAAAATTTGGTTTCAAATAGGCCCAAAATAACAAAGGACCTCGCACGAATTGGCGGGAAATCCGCCCAGATAATAAAATCTCCTCCAGGGATACTAACACTATTCTGAGGTATAAAATATATATGTATAGATAGAAAAACTTATAATCTATAATATTTACTCAAATGTTTATCATTTACTTCACCTACTTGGCATTAATTCGAAATCGACGCAACGTGGGGTCAACCATTTAGAGTTCATGGTATAAAATTCAATAAGATGAGACTAAATTGAGAAAATCGTTTTACTCTGAGTTATATTAAGTTATCATACATTTAGTGATTTAATAAACGGTAGAATTATTGTCCTCCTTCATAAACTAGTATTTCTTTTCCGTATTCAGAACATTTTTCGTTCATTACTATACTCCCAATATTTCACAATGGATGAATGCGCTTAGTGCGTTTACATTACGAAAAGATACATGTCAGCGAAATACTATCGAAAAAAAACAACGTTTTTTTGTGGTATTCGTAAGACCAAATAATAGAGTGTTTGGTAAATAGAGGAAAATAAAATATAATCGAGAACAGTGTTCTTTGTTGGAAGTGTTTGAATGAATATCTCAAAAGAAAAAAAAATGTAGTCGCAAAATGTTTACTACTCACCCAAACCAATGAAATGACGTCATTAATTAATTAACATATTGTATATAATTGCAAAACTATCATCACTCTAAACCCATCGAAAGAAAACGTGATAGATTTATGTATAATTATTATATATTTTTATATTTCGATCGGCTGGTTGACATAGTTCCCCACCTTGCTACAGGATCTTACTCGCCATGCTGGAAGATCTTGTCAAACTTAAGTTTCTATTAAAAGGAAATCCTGTAGCAAGGTGGGGAACAATACTCTAAAAAACTTTTCCAGTTTCCATAGGCTTTAATTTTAAAATCGACTGTTTTAACCCAAATTATACACAAAATGTAGGTCGCATGTTTGAAATATTACTATTTTCATAAAATTCAGCAAAATTCTTACCGAGTTTTGAGTTTTTATTTATTTTAATAGAAAAAGTTTTTTTCGGTCCCAACTAGGCGGAATTCCATACAAATCGTTCGAGCTTCTTAGCTTTTCTGTAGGAGAGAGAATGCGTATGTTAATATGCAGCTTTCTGGTAAGACAAAGTGGGTAGGGCCACGATTCCCTTAAATCGACTCTGCATTTTTCAAATTTCATATGAAATAATTGATATCTCTCATAAATATTCATAAGTATTTCCAGACATTAATGAAACGATAAAATCATCAAACGAAACACCGTTGGAAATGTTATGACGTCATAAATTGACGCATGCGGACAAACAATGGCAAAAACTGCTAGAAACATTGTCTTTTGTAAAAGAATTTGCTGTGACCGCATGCGTTAAACAAGATAAAACTCTTAATCGTTTACGTATATTTTTTTTTTCATTTTTGTTAATGCATGCGGTCATTGCTAATTTGACAGAAATATATAGCTTTTGTAGCAGTTTCGCCGAGTATTGTCGATTTCGGAGTTTTCAGAGGGCTTAAAACTAATGATAAGCACATTGTTTGCAAAATATTATCCATTATTCACAACAAAGATGAAAATCACAAAAAAGATTTTCCATGAAGTTTAAATAAAAAACATTGGGCCAATATCGGGCTTCAAGGCCCTACCCCTTTTTGAAACAATAATTTTTCACTTCATATCTCCACACCTTTTACAACAAAATTGAGCATTTAATTCAAACGTAATGCTTTTTACGTGACTTAGGTCGCTATCGAAATTTACGTCACGTATATGTCTCTTTGCCTAAGGTTTATCACAATACTCATCATGAATTCCAAGAAAGGTACCTCGAGCAGAACTTTCATAAATAACAGTCATTAATTCATGCAGTATACACAACAAGAGCCCCAGGGGGCACAACGCTCACCTGATACCCATGCACGCTCTAATTGACATACTGACATTGAATACTGATAGTGCCAGTACCAGGATTTTAGCCCGCAACCTTTCTAAAAAGATTTTTGCCGGATGCAGAGAAGTTTTTTTTTCAGACAACCTTTAAAAGTACAAAAAAGAAAAAATAGTCACATTTCAAAACAATAACTTTTTTACTAATTTGAAAAGACGGATAAAGTGTTCCAACGTCATATGCCCAGCTAGTATAGTTCAATTATGCAACATCAAAAATAAAATCATATTGTACATTAATGTGCAGCAGAAAAAGAATAAAACAATGAAATGATTTCATATATTAAGTTTATTTAAAATTGAACACAAAACCTTTCATTATTGATAGCTAGCATGCCAGAAATTATAAAGCCTGTGTTTGTGAAACGAGAATGCCCCCGGCGGCATCTTTGTTAGTATAAAGGCCATTTTCTGTTAAGCATGTGAGAGGTCAGGGTCAGCGTAATATTGGTATCAATGGAAAGATCTTGTCACAAGGAATACACATGTAAAAATTGAAACCTCTATCACTAACCATTCAAAAGCTATGCCCAATGTTAAAGTTTTTGAGAAGTACGTCAAAGGTCAAGGTTATGGTCACGAGGTCAAAATTTTGGTATCAATTGAAACGTATTGTCACAAGGAATACACATGTGAAATATGAAACCTCTATCACCAGCTTCCATTTAAAAGTTATGCCCAATGTTAAAGTTTTTCGGAAAACAGACAGACAAACAGACAGACGAACAGGCCAAAAACTATATGCTCCCGAATCTTTTATTCCAGGGGCATAAAAATCAAAGATTTTTCGGTTTTGCCTTTATTCATATTAACGTATACTGAAATCTATGAATGCTTTTGAATAGTATTGAATTTATCTCAAATACATGAAACGTACAGTTAAAATCGTTTTAATCCAATATTTATCAATTCAAGTGAGTTGTGCAGAAATTGGGCCAGTTTGTTTTCCAAAAAGCAGTGTATGGTGTATAAAACCTCATGACCGAGTGAAGCCACTTGAACAAATAATTTTCAGTGAATATGCTGAAATGCGGCGCTTCTTGCCTATGCATATTTCATCAGGCGAGAAGGAGCGTCGCATTTCAGCATACGCTGTTCAACAACTCAAGTGGTTTCTCTAAGTTTCGTAGTTTGAAACAAATTAAAAGGCCCATGAAATTGTTAAGCTTGTCCAACTAGCAGACCTACGACATCGTTATTTACTGTTAACAAATTGTTTTACCTCATCAAAGGTCTGTTACACGGAAAAGTTGTTAGCGGAGAGAGTTCATGAAATGTATCTATCATTTGAACAGATAAAAATTCCCAAATGTCTTATCACAGGAACCTGTCATTTTATGAGAGAAAATGTTTTATTATTCATAACCTCAGGCCTCTGTGTTCCTCTTAGAAATATTATACATACAAGATGTCGAACACAGTGGCTTATGGTTGTAAATAATAATTTATTTTCTCTATTTAAACAACAGCTTTCTGTGGTCCAACATTTCAAAGGAAGATTTCAAGAACTCTGAACTGATTATTTATTTCAAGAATTTCTGATATTAAATGTCCTATGCATTCTCAAAATCCAGAGGAAGAGATTACTCATTAGACGTTTCTTCAAGAAATCAGTCCGTAAATTACTTCATCTAAGAGAGTCTAAGACAGAGGAAATTCGAGCAAACTTTATACATGATATGCAAGTGTTCCAAGTACATGAATGATAACCATTATGAAAGTGTTCCAAGTATAATGCACATTAAATAAAAATCTATTCCGTTTGCACTGTATCTCCTGAAATGTATCGCAGTACTAAAGGTATCACATTTCTACATGGGGAATCCCCTTCGGGTACACGGCAAAACATGGCCGCTTTTGAAATCTTGTTCCCGACTTTAAAAATAAAATTCTAAATAAGTATAAAGAATTTAAATAATTGAATCATATCACATAAAAGGTCAATCAATAAGACATTGAAGCATGTGTCACTTGTTTAATTATCAGCTGTAACTATGGATGAAAGGTCGATCTAAAAATGATTAATCATACAAAGAAGTTTTTTTTCCTGTAGTTGCACCTGTAACATTGGGCATGGAAAACATACATGATACCTATGTACAATCTTAAAAAATATTCCTTAAACATCCAAAAGTGGATATCTTTCACTTGTAGGGTACCATGCATGAGTACCTCATACCTACAAATTGTCATGACAATATGAAGAGTGGTTATAGAAAAGAAGCAGAAAATGTATGTAAATCACCCCCCCCTTCCTTTTTACATAAGAAAAAAATTCATAAAAAATCAAAAAAATAAAATTTAAGCACAAGATACATATCAAAGCATTAAGTAAGTTAAATATGTAGTAAATGAGTGTGTAAAATCATACACTTATTGAGTAATTTAAAGAAATAGTGCAAAAATGTGCATTTCTGACTAAGTCCGAAAAGACGTCAAAAACGCGTCAAAAATTTGACTTCGAAGTGGAACCAAAAATAGCAACACTTCTTAAGACATCTCTCTAGATCATCCTGATGCTTTCGGTTTGTCGATACATGCTTCGGTTCTGAAGAAGAAGTTTGTCAAAGGAGGGTACCCCCCGTGACCTACTTTTGGCTGTGGTGGCGCCACCTGTTGACAGATCCGGACGAAAAACAACAACACTTGTAGGGGACCATGAGTACTTCATACCTACCAAGCTTCATCAAAATCCCTTCAGCCGTTCTGGAGAAGAAGTTTAAAATGTGAAAAGTTTAGGACGACGACGGACGACGACGGACGACGACGACGGACGACAGACGCAACACTATGACAATAGCTCACTTGAGCCTATGGCTCAGGTGAGCTATAAAGCGTACTATTTAACCCCAATCCAACTGAAATGTGTAAAAGGAGAATGACCTGGACGTACCACACAACATGTACTTGTAGTCTGGATTCAGGACTGACACTTGAATGTATTTAATGAGCCTTAAAAATGGAGGGTATGATAACACACTCACGTTTTGTTGTTACATATAACAATAACATAATTATTGCCCAACCATTACAAACAATCATCTACATGTAAAATAGGCCAATCACAATCAACGACTTGAAATGAATTTAGGAAATAAAGAAATTCCTATGATCTTGAAATGGGTGAGATTAAAAGATCAACTTTCTTAAGTTGTCATTTCAATTATCTACATCACTTCAGAAGATATGGATCATTCGAAAATAATTTGCTTTATGATTCCATACGATCAACGAAAATCACTAACTCAAGATATTTGTTCGATATTGTCGGATACATCATCCTCGAGTAAAATCGTTGACAGAATTATGGAATTAAACTTTTCAAAAGAACTTATCTCTAGAGAGACGAATACAGAATACGTCCCGATAAGAGCCTTAAACCATGAATGCGCAAATGACTCGAAACTATTAGAAAGCAAAGCTTCTTCTGAAATCTTGAGATCACAGATCAATAGGAAATCCAAATATGCAGATATATACGCCAGTGGAAATATAGAATTTATACGTCAAAACCCAAAATATGCCCGCAAAAGAAAGAGTAAATCCCAAGAACCGTTGGCTTCCAAGAAATCACGGGGCAACACTGAAAAATCAGCTTATAAAGTAAATCAATTTGGATGTGAAATTTCAATAGAGCATTTTTCCAAAAGGTTGCATACTAACGAGAAAAGTTTATGTAGAGATAACACTTTGGATGACTCAAAACAATCAACTAATAACGCTTGTTCGAAGCAGGATGTCAAAGATGAAGAAAGTGACGTACAGTTTGTTCATCAACTTATAAAGTTTTTGACAAATCCGAAAACAAAATATCATCAAGATTTAGCAATAACTATTTACGCCACGACGACCGGTTGCTAAAGATTTTCCAGAGAGAACGACATGTACTCCAGCAAAAGAAAATCCCCGTATTCAGACCAAAGAAGCAAACAGAATTTGCGATTTCCAACAATGATGAGAATTTGTACCATATAATGCAAGATGAAAGCCCTCATTGTCATGATCATGTGTCGATGAAATCACCAGCATCTTTATCGTCTTCGCTACGATCGCCAACTTCTGCTGCAGTTTCCACAATTTCTTCTGCAGGGTCAGCCACTTCTTTACATTCTGAACAGGTAGAAATTCTGCCTAGATCTCTACAGGACAATTCAATTGAACAATGCCAATCATACATTGATACGGCTATGAAGCAACGTGTACGTTCTGAGAGGCTATTTTACCCGGTCTCAGACGATGCTGCTCAATCTCCGGAAACGTCCCTACAGCCTCTTCAACAACTTGGATTGCCAACCGACTCACTATATCTCAATCTACATGAAGAAGTCACGCCTAATTTTTCTTCATATTTATGGGATTTCAATTAATAATATGTATGAACCAAACTTTTTATCTTTGCTCTTCATATCTGTAGTATAGGGTGATTAGAAAAAGATATTTTGAACTTTGCAGGCTAGAGTTTTCTCACTTGTTCTTACATAATGGAACTTCGATATGGTTAAGTAACATGTATTCACACATCCTTTTAAGAAGAGGCAGCGGATACGTATTACATTTTTATTCTCATTCTTGTAAGTCATGGATCATTTTTGTTTAAACTTAGCTATTGTCAAGACCATACGTCTTTCGTCTTTTTCTATCGGCGTCCATTTTATTTGCTATATTTCAAAGAAATCATTTTCTTTCTCCAGCTATAAATAATCAAAATAACCATAATCAAACTCGACAGCTTTTATGATAAGACGAATGCCCATGGGATGAACTATGTTTGATTTCTCCACTAAAATCGTTATACGCGTTTTAATGAAAATGTAAAGGTTTTAAGTTTTTCTTGGATTTTCAAAACACCCTACAGGAAATTTGAAGCCGTGCACTCTTTGCAAAATGCTTTAATAAAAATGCTTAAATTAAAAAATTAAACTAGAGGGCACTTCTGAATTATATTTTATGGTGTACGAATGTAAACGTCTTCAAATTGAATAGCATCATTTAAGAAGATAAATTGGCAGCATGGACCAGACATGCACGTTTCGGGTACTTAACCCTCGTAAGTGATCCTCAAATCTAAACAATGTAATATGCCAAAAGGTATGAAAGTTACTATGTCGAAAAAGCGTATCGAAAGACGTAGTAAGATGGATGGGATATAATGCTACAGGACCCACGTTTTAGAAATTTCAAGAAATTTTGATAACAGAAATTTTAGAATGCGTTGAAGAAACGATCAACCGAATTGATCGAACTTGGCTACATATGCCTAAAATCACTTCGGCATTCGATTTATTAAAACGCACCGAACACGTGTCTGGTGCATTTAAATTGGTTTGAAGTTTTCTTCAAGAAAGTACAGAGTTGGATCACTTCGGTATTATTGGTAAATCGAATTATTCGAGATTTAGAGTATTTGATCTTCGACCAGCATAAATTTCTTTTACACAGGCAACACTTGAACAGGGGATGCTTACTCCTCCCGGGCACCTGGTCCCACCTCTAGCTTGCTAGGGGTCCGTCGATGCTTTATTTTGTGCTCTATTGTGAGTGCTGTTGAGATTATCGTCAGGATCTTCTTTAACTCATTGAAAGTCAAAATAAAATTCATGCGATATTCACATGAATTTTGAATGAAAGTTTACATGAAATTTATGTGAAAGAGCACGAACATGAAATTAACATGATTTTTGAAATTAATGTTAAGTTCCATAAAATGACGTTCAATTTCACATAAACAACATAGAAAAATAGAAATAATAAGAAAAGCAATACCTTCTGGAATAAAACGCCACAAAAGTTATCAAACTTCAGTCAAACACAATTTACATAACTCAATTCCATAAAGTAAATGATTTTCAATAGGAACATGGCTACATATTTTTTATTTTATTTTTACCAATTTAATTTGTTTTTAAGAAATATTTTACGTTTTCTATTCCATACATTTTAATGAAGAACGGAAGTTTTAATACAAAATGAAACGCCCCTATATATCAAGTATATAGTACATGGTAATACAAATTAAAATAAGTTTAAGAACACAAATGATTCAAAAAGTAATATCCAGAACGTAGCCCATTTTGTCAAAAAAAAAAAAGAAAGAAAGAAATAAATAAAAGAAATATAATAAAAATAAAATGCCCAAGAGAATTTTGATTTACAAAGACTAACTTTTATATAAAAGCAACAATTAGCGGCTTATGTGAAATTGATCTATAACAAGGCAGAATATATGTTAAAGCAGTTGGCTCCTGACGAATTTGAATTCACTGCGCAACGCGAACTATCGTATACCGGTCGGAATGACGTAAAATGTAAGAAACATGAAAAAGAGGCTTACAAAATAAAAATTATATATGTTTAATCAAATAACAAAAAGAAAAACATAATGATACATAATGAATAAATTTTTGTTGCTGTAAACCCGCTGGCTGCGACAACCTTGTTCAAATAACGTTACGTCACAGTGAGAATTTTTGACGTCACGCGGCAAAAATAATATTTGTCCTTCCCGCCAAGTGTAAATGAGCTGTTACGCTGCAGAACTTGGATTGCTTCATGATCTATTTTATTTTTCTGTAAGCCCTGTCAATTCAGAAGGTAATTTAAAATTTGATACATATGCTTTTAATGAGTATATTTGGATTTTAAGTGTTCAATAAAAACTGGAAAAGATACCCCGAGAGACGCCAAATCATCTAAAACGCAACGAATCTGCAGTAGAAAAGAACCCGCGCTAGCGCGAAAAAGATTAACATAAATGCACCATGTATGACTCTCGTATGCAGACTGGTACTTGTACAGAGGAATTCTGTTCAGATTTATATGAAATGAAATAATATGATTTCCATCCAATTACGGACCGTCATCTCTATATGTCAGAATCAAAAACAAACGAATTTACGACTACGCAAGTTCGATTTGATCTATTTCATATCTTTTTGCAAGATAAAGTGATTGAAATCGGTATTCAGTTTCCGAAGTGAATTGAGCGGAAAGTAGCCAATATTTGACAAACCTTTTCCCAGTGACGGATTATACGCCCCCACCCAAACCCTAAGATTTGCAAATAGATTTGCATAGGTATAAAACTATAAATATCTATCCAAAAAAGATGCATACATGTATATGTAAATATTCACTACCTCTTAGTTCATATAATTGTCAAATGCATTCCATTCAAATTACAGTCACGAAAATTAGTTCTAAATGGCTGAAAAGCAAGAGTTTCGGGGGGGGGGGGGGGCTGTAGTTCCCCTAACAGGGCTCCGCCCTGGACCTCGGCGGTCCCAAGACCCCTCGCAAATTTTACGCCCCGCCCCCCCCCCCCCCTTCCCCAACTCAAGAGATGGATCCATCAATGTTTCCTTAGTAACATTTTTGGAAGAATTAAAGTAAAGCTCATGAACTTTTTTAAAACACAATGTGAAAAGTAAATAAAAGTGTCAAAAATGAAATATGAGAAAGTGTCCACATCTAATTTTGACAATGAGCCGATGGAAAACGTCATGGAAAATATATAACATTAGAAAATGCATTGAGTATAAAAGAAAATGCATATCTCATAATATTTATGCTATTAGGGAGTCTACTCAGACCGAGCCAAAAAAATGTTGTCCAGAGCAAGAAAATGATTCCCCTCTAAGAAAATCCGCCTTATACGAGATCGAACGTAGACTATTCAGAATGAACGTCTGGATGCATGTCCGGCGCTTTATCGTCTCAGCTATAATACCTTGTTCTCGAACGTTCTCTTGTAAGATTGTACGCCGTATTTCAGAAAACGAATATGGAGTCAATAGTATAAAATGACACAAATTTGAAAAATTGATACAGATAAAATCAAACTTCGAAGAAATGAAAAAAGAAAGCACAACAAACTTCGAAGAAATCTTCATTACGCATTCGCGTAACCAATATTTTGAAAAATGAGAGGGTGCTGGGAAACTGTCGAAACTGCAAGTGATTATGATTTTTTTTTTGGTTTGTTTGTTTGTTTGGGGTTGTTTTTTTTTGTTCCTTTGTTTTTGTTTTCTGTTTTTTTTTGTTATGAGAGGGGCTATAAGTTTTACGTGCAATATGACAGTCATTATTAAACCACAATGTCACTTTCTTTTTCTGCTTTTTCTTTTTATTACGTGGAGTAAATGTACCAAAAGTATTTCTAGCAGATTTCAACAATAACTCTGCCGTTTTCTCAAATACAGTATCTACGTCACTCTTTTGTACAAAATCACTATTTATTTGACATACATCAGTCAGTATTTTATCAACATCACCAATATCTATATTTTCTATAAAATCATTTACTTTTGAAAAATCCCATGATTTTATTTTCTCTGATTGATTCTCATTATTATTGATTTCATAATTGGAATCATTAAAATCACGTTGCGCATTACAATTAATGGAACAAAAAAGTGGCATATGAATATCTGAAAATAAGCAATTAAAATCCATCACCACAAAATTTGTAACAAATTGTAAAAAGTCAGCGTTACAAATGAAATAATCAACCACACTAGATCTTGTAGTAGTAAATAAACCTCTGTCTGCATCGTATCCTACTCTTCCGTTCATGATATATAAGTTATTCGATTTACAAAAATTTAGTAAATAATTTCCAAAATTGTTCGTGTTTTTATCACAATTTACCCGTTGTCTATTTACATCGAGGAGGTCAAGCTTAAATATATCGGTCAACAAATCATATTCGTTTTCTAACGATATTTCATAATCTGACAATTCAATCTCATCAAAAAAATCTTTTTTGTCAGAAACACGAGCGTTAAAGTCACCCGTGATGCAAACATACTCATATTCATCAACTAAATCAAGATATTCCAGTTCAAACTCACTGTAAGCGTCTGGTGATCCATACCTAAATAGTTATTTAATTAAATCATAAGCAATGACTATAGTAATGATCTGTCAATCGATGTATTGAAAAAACACCGATACACAAACAAAACATAATCCGCTTCGATGATCGGATGCCGATACGCTGGAGGAGGTGGAAGGGGGGGGGGGTATTTGAAAATCCTGTGCAGGGTACCTTGTAACGCAAATAGCGTGAAAAAGCAGGTTTTGCTAAAGTTTTATTGAGTTTCGTATATAGCTTGAATCAATGATCAAATCGGTATATAACATGCATGACCAGCATTGTTGGTACAGATGCTGCGAAGCACTTTGCCAACTTTTAAAGTTGGCACTGATCAGCAAAAAAAAAAAAGTAAACGGATGCATAGTGTCAAATATACTTTCCTGTCAATTTTTAATTATCAGTGTACCTATAATTAATCTTATGATAAGGATTAAAAGATAGAAAAATATGTAGCAAACATGTCAAAATCGAAAAGAATTACTGAAATCTAGGTAGATAAAGGGGCAGTCAGAGGAAATTCTATCTGTATTTCATGTTTTGTGTGGTAAGCTTAGACTATTTTCATTGCAGTCAATATGCCTTATAAGAAGGAACATAAATAATGAATGTCAGAGCAAATTTAATTCTTATTTATCTTTTTATTATTCGAAAAGGCCAAAACTTTGGTAGAAAAACCTTGAAGTCAGAGGAAACTCTGTCCATATCTTCTCTTTTTGCGAGGCAACCTTATAATTTTTTAAAAAAAATATAATGTACTAAAGACATCAATCATGGGTAAGTTATTACTTTGAAAGTGACATCACTCCTTGTCGCACATATTTTGACAATTATTCACCCTACACAGTATGCTAAAAGCCATATTTTACATTTATGAGATGCTACTTTTAAGGGTCCTTAAGTATGACAAAAATTAAGATTTTCTCCGCTTTTGTATTATTTTGTTTTCTTACCACCCCATGCTTTAAAAAAAGTAAAAAAAATGAATTAATAAACAAATTGAGTAATTTTCTGTACAGCTTTAAAATATAGCACCATTCACAGTTATCTGAGTACTGTATTTGACAGTGGATTAAGGTGCCTACTTTGTAAGCTATTTACCTTAAAATACTTCTGACAACCAAAACTTAATTTTACATGAGAGCAATGGTCCATTATTACAGTTAAGAAAAATAACAATTTTAAGTTTATGACATCACTCGTAATATGAGAACCCAACGTCCTTAATAAAAAGAGGGAACTTGTAATAATATTTTCAATTTGTCAAAACATGACCATAAGGCATGCCGGAAAAAATGAGAATTACCAGGAAATTTAATCTCCTTAAATGTTTGTGAAATATCGCGACAATCTACTTTTTATCCTATTTGAAATATAGAATAAAATCCCCAAAATACACATGTATAAATAAGACATAAATATATGAGAATAGAATTAAAATGCATTATTATTTTTAAAGAATGTGAATGCCGTTACATGGATTTTTTTATTTGGTTTTGATATGAATATGACAATTTAATTCCATTCAAAAATTTGTTCCCGTAAAATGATATAATGCTACAAAGATGTACAAGAAGGTATAGAGTTGGAACACTTCCTTATTATTAATATAAACACTTATTTCTTGTTGCAGTGTGGAGCAGTTAAAATCGTTCCCGTGACTTGATGTTTGTTAAGTGTATTAATTACTTCTTTCCAGCTCTGTCGCCTGTAAGAAGCTTTGTTTTTTCCTTAATAAATTTGACATCATGTATACATGTATTCGCTATTTCGGACACTTGCCAGTTCATCGAAAAATATCATCGAAATTAAAGGAGGTTAACAGCTTAGCACCATCCCACTAATGCTATTTTGAACGTAGATTGTATTTGGATATGCTACTGAATCGACCCTACAGGAAATAAAGGAAATTTACAAATATAAAATTCTAATAATTAAAATTAATAGGGCGCTAGTGAAATGAATTTTGGCGACTTATGAAAAGCTCTTTGGCTGGAAGCATCACTTATGTGAATTTGATATTCGAAACCGTGCCTGGGGCATAATAAATTGGTTTGAAATTTTCTTCAAGAAGGCATAGTGTTGGAACCCATCTCCATGAATATCTTATGTTAAAGGGCATAAAAATGACTACAAGTATATGTTGGTGTGGGATGATCCGATATCTAAACAAGTCTATTAATCCTTATCCAAAGGATGGAATGGTTAAGCTGATTAACTTAAAAATAAGCGATTATCATACTTCAAAAAAGTATTCTAGATACAGGAGATATCAAAAGCGATCTCAGTTTGATACAATGCGGCAGTTGTCATATACTCCAAAATGATTTAAGTTAAAAAATAGTTTAGCGCCCTGTCGCAACTGAAAATATAATTACAACCTAAAATGTAATAAACTGGCCTTATTACATTTTAGGCTATTACATTTTAGGTATGGGTGGTCAACCTAACATTTAATAACTCAAAATTTAATAAATCCTTAAGACTAAATTTTTTTTTCATTTCACCTTATTATTCTGAAAAATACCTTAAAAGGTGTAAATAAGGCTGAATTTCGAAGAAATACAAGTATAAAATCATTTCTTAGCGGTATCCTCAATTGTAAGGCATATCAAAACCATCCATATTAAAGGTATAATAGAGAGTAAAACAGCTTTTTACAAAAAGTAACCTACCGTCAGACAAACAACCATACAAACTTAGATCTAACGTTTTTTTCTATGGTCGTCTCGAAAAAAATATTGCATAAATACATTTTAGATTTTGATAGATTACATAAAATGAAATAACCTTAAATGTAATAGATACAGCTGATGACGTTTTAGGTTATTATTACATTTGAAGTTGCGACAGCCAGCTGACGCCCCTACAAAGTTTTCGTCGAGTACAGGTGTTTATTTTGTTATTAGTGAACGGTTCAAAATTTTATGTAGAGTGTATTCAGAAAAGTAATCAAAGGAAAAATGCGGCTACAAAGTATTGAAGTTTTCACCTTCCTATTGCCGATGATGATCTAAAATGAATTTGCAGATTTTATAAGACGAATGTTTAATAAAACGCTGAAGCGAATTATTTTCTCTAGCAGGAGCGTTGGGAAGTAAATAAGATAACCTTTTTAAATCGTTTATTCGCTTAGACTGTCTCAAGTAGTTCCATATTGCTGCAAAGAATAAGTGTGAATTATAAATAAAAACGAAGTAGTCCAGTCCTGCAGCCAAAGAACAGCTTTCTGGACAGCAATCTTAAATGCAGTGCAACAGACATCCATGTTTTGAATAATAAAAAATCATAAATTGATTGACCCATTTTTGACAAACTTTTAGCAAGGAGTGCATAGTGAACCCATTTACACATCATGATAAATATTATCGTACTATTGCATGTATCATATCTAAAGTGTAAGTATAGATATTGCATTTTTTGTCTAAAGTTTAAGCATATAGCCGGAATACTTGTCGCAACAAAATGTGAAATTTAACATAACTTTTTGTGGTACTTTAATATTTTTATTGTTTAGATTGAGGATCACTGACGAGGGTTAAGTACCCGAAACGTGCATGTCTGGTCCATGCTGTAATTTTTTCTGATCAAAAATGATGCTGTTGAATTTGAAGACGTTTAACATTAAAAAAATCGCTACAGCAGTTTCAGTACCACAGCAAAACACCGAATACCGGTATTTAGTTTCCTTCATTACACTCCGCCATCTTAACACAGCAGAACGACCAATGATGGGGGTATGCCGAATTGTCCCTCAAATTTCTTTTATTTTGGAATCAACCGTCGGCATGTGATCAGAGTCATTGTTTGATATTTGATTTTGTTCCGTCATTGTTTTCATCGGATTTGGGAAATTATCGAATATAACAATCTTGAATATACTACCTAGATAAGCGTTTAAGATACCCGGGTTTACTTAAGGTATCCGTTGTACAAAAGAGTCATTTTACATAGCGTGTTTGTCATCTCCATTGTAAAGTATGGTAAATTTCATGCCTGGTAAGGTACTATAAACTATATATTTTCTGAAAGACAATGATGCCCTGAGTACAGATATAAGACTCCCGGGTCTTTAAAATCAAAGAGGAAAAACTCTTGTACAACTTTGTCATTTTGCATAGGTTATATAGAGAAAATAGACAATTTAAATGCTTCACCAGTTATTCCCCTTTATTTTTCCGATCCTAAAATTATTATTTATGACCAGTGGGCATTATAACCTTTCAGAACCTACGCAATTATTTTACTCGCTCACTCTTTGCAGACAGGTTTATGAAATTTTACAATTAACCAGGGGCGCTTCACTGAAATATTTTTTTCGGTTTTGAATCAATTTGGCTAAAAGTACCACCGATGAGATTTCATTATCCTGAATATGCACGTCTAGTGCAACACATCTCTACATTTAGACTGTCTACGCAGCACATTTAAGGCCTTCCATAGAAATGACGTAGAAATTTTTCCGCCAAATATAACGTAACGTCATATGACGTCATGGACCCCGTGTCGTCAGGTTAGGTAGCAACACATTTATTAGCTTTCGTTATCGTTGATTCCTTTATTTACTAGATAAAATTGCATTTATACAAAAAACAAAACATATTACTTCATCACTAACACATCGCCGAGTCAATATACTTTTGAGAAGACCCCTAATCTATATCTGTACTCTGTGACCCCGTACACCGAAGAATGCGATCTGCGTTACATAGAAGCTTGAGGTGACGAACAGGTGCGAATCAACAGTTAACAGAGCGGGTAAAACGAAAAAAAAAAACAGATTTTGGTAAGTATAAGCGATATCAAACTTCAATAACTGGTGCTGTATGAAGGAAATATCTTAGAATTAGTACAGTTACATCATGGAATCAATTTATTCATAGAAATAAAAGGAAACCCGTTGGATTTCCAAGAGACTTGTGTGAAATGTATGTGTAAATGACAGAATTTCAACGCGTTTTACTTTTCCACTGTTACTGCAAAGCTGAATAGTAGATAAACTTTATGTGAATAGTTTAGACACTTGTAGATTATGATATCAGTTCATACGAAAGTTGAACGAAGAGGAAAGAAGGGCGAATGTGATACTTATGTGCCCATGCCCATTTAGAGCAAGTGACCATATTTCGCCGCATTTTTCGTATATTTCCAACAAATTTTCCATAAATGGAGGCGAATTCAATGATTGGCATTGCTAAAATATAATTTAACTCCATTCTCGATCGAAATACTACAAAAATAACTTATTTTACCCTGTTTACTGTTTCCTTACAAAACGTCAAAATATTTCGTTTCCATGTTTTCACGGGTGACCATATTTCGCCGTTTTTGTTTCTAAGTGTCCTATTTGCACACACAACGGACAAATTATGATTTTGTGTTTTGGAAATCGTTTGTTACTACCTCTTCTAAGAAATTATCATATGAAATGTTTTTGTTTTTGTAAAAAATTTTGGATGTTTAAGTCTGAAATTTGGTGATTTTATCATTTTTTCCTCATTTTATGGTATTTTTCAGCACAGCTGAGTGCAGAAGATGTCACAATATATCTAAACATGACTGCTACGGTCATATTTGATAGGTTATAGAAAAATAAACTTTACAAACAATGCCGATAACAAAGGAGAAGCAATTAACTATGAAACGGCGAAATATGGTCACCGGCGAAATATGGTCCCTTGCTCTATATGTTGTTTTCATAACATGTACCTATAAAAATGTTTGCATATGAGTACACTTGTACAGTAACTAAGTTATACTTGCAGTAGTATGTGCACCGAAATATTGAAATATTCAAATACCAATTATTGTTTTTTTTTCTTCAGAATATTAACTTAGAATGGATTTCACACAAGCTGCTGCATCAAAAGAAATATTGTCACACACAGTGAAAGTTTCAGAAACACATGCATGTATCATATAGCCACACAGTACTGTTCATTTTGGATATTTTTGCAGGTACAGAATTTTCAAATTTATGTGTAGAGTAACATTTGTTTTGCATATTTATGAATATTATAATGATTTAAAAAAGAAGTCAAATAAAATAAATGCATTTACTATATATAGTGAATAATCTAAAACTATAGCCATAGCAAGCTTATTTAGCTATTCATGAAATAATAATATATCACTGCGAATTCTTTGTAATTTATGTCGCTAGGACATACATGTATGTTATATAACTAACTTGTAAAATTATGAATTTTGTTTCCAAGCTGTACCATACAGTTTGGATTTTGAAAGCTAGATTTATATAGTAAATATTTTTTCTATTTCAGATCCTTGCCTTGAAGAGTGAATGCTTGAATAATAACTTTGAACAACCACACACATTACAGATGAAGAAATGTAACTTTGAATATATAATAAAGAAAATTCATGTCTCCTAAAATTGATCTGTACTAGACTTCATGCTCAAATCTCCAAGAGCGGGTAGGGGGGGGGGGGGTAAATTGCTTTTGTTTTGATAGTTTGTCTGCCTGAAGCATTAGAGGGCTTTCAATGTCAACATGTACACAAATTCCTATGTGCATGGCAAGAGCAGATACGAAGATTTGAAATTTAAGCTTGACTTTGCTTTCAAAAGATACATGTAGCTACTGACATCTGCATGGTATGTAACAAAGACACGTAAATAAATTATATATTGCTGTGCTTGCAGAATATCTCGTACAAGGTGGCTGCTAAGGAAAGGTCCCATGATACCAGTTATTAAAATGTCGGTCACTCTTATGGTGTTAGGAAAAAAATGACAAATAATCTCAAGCTCCTGGCAAGAGTTATTCACGCACCATTAATTTGTTCCAGCTTTACAATTACGTGTATCTTATTTGATATCTACAATGCAAAAAAAAAAAAATAATAAGATTGGGTCATCGGTCAAATAACAAATTTGAAATACTGAAAATATTCAACAAATTTGCTTAAGTTTATCTAAATTTTGTTGGATCACTTTCTCTGTTGCCCCCCCCCCCCCCCCCCCTCCCATTACGTTGTCACGATATTATCGGGAGTAATGAAACAAGGTAGGATTGCTGCTCGACCATTCCGAGGCACATTTATTGATCATATACATACAAATGTTTGTTACGACAAGGATCCGATATCATAATAAAGGAGTAACCTTTCGAATATTTTGAAAGGCGAAGGGAAACGTGATTGCTGCATGAAATCCGGCTAAAGATTTGACCCCAAAAATCTCTGAATTTTGCATCTGCTGTAAATAATAATCCTGTCTGGACGACTATCAAATAAATTGATGATCTGAAAATGCAAACAAAAGGAGAGAAAAAAAAAACCACCCAAAACAAAGCCGTTATACATACACTGAAAAGTCCTCTTGCCCGACCCACCCCCTTTCCCGGCCCCATAAATCAATGACCGCTCTTTAAATTTCTGTCAAACGCACTACCATGTATTTCGTCGATCTCATGAAGAATCTATAAGTGTTAATTCACTTTCAGGGGACATGGAATTCAAATAAAGCATAATTATGAAATTTAAAACTCGAGGTCACGCTTTACTTTCAATTTTCATCAATTTTTGCATGCAATTGCAAGTTGTCAATTATAAGTGCTTTTCAATGTCAATGTCAGCTTGTTTTTTTTTTTATTATTATTATTATTATTATTTATTTTTGTTATAGAAAACATACACTGACAAATATTAAAAAAAAGAAACAGTGCCTATGCGTGTTCTGACACATTGAAATTGAATGTTAAATCAGCAAGCGTGGATCCAGAGGGGGGGGGGGGGGTGGGGGGGGAATTTTCGAAACATTGCTAAATTTTTGTTATTAATATACATATTTCATAAGATTAAGTCCCAATTCCCCTTTTGTTGTCATAATATTTGAAAAATATATCATGAATTTGTATTAGAAATCTTTCATTTTGATAATATTTTGCCGTCAGTATTTCAAAAATTTTCTCTGGCTCGCTTCCGCTCGCCAGAATTTATTACATACATGTACGTTATTTTTAAATGATGCATCTGCGCCTTCCAATACATTACTCCTAGGTCAATAAACAAGGGCACTAAGGAAACGAAAAGAAACTGAAAAGACACAAATAGTGGATTTTATTCCAATTCTTGGAAAAAAAAAATTCGCTGGCTCGCTATCGCTCGCCATTTGTTGTATTTATACATATTAGAACTGACAATCAATTTAGTCAATTACTATGTACATGTATATGATGTGAAAATTAAAAATTTTAAGCTGTTTGCTCGCCATTGCTCTCCAGTCACCAGTTATATTAATAATTAAGAGACAGAACTGACAGTCATCAATCAATATCTTTATTTTCTTGCGTTTGCATTTTTTCTTTTTTTTCTGCTCTTCAAAAAATTCGGACTTTAGGACCCCCCCCCCCCTGAAAAAAATTTCTGGATCCGCCCATGATCAGTATGGAAGTATACCTAAATTTTAATATTAATATGACAATGGACATCATCCACGGAATTTGCCGATTCCTCTATTTCCAATCTAGATCAAATTTTGTTTTGTGTTGCTTTTTTTTTTTTTTTTGCTGGGAAACACATCAGTTTTATTATTATTTTTTTTTTACCCTTATTTTTTTCCCGATGTCAAGAAAAAATAATATTGGATGTAGAATTACCTGTTGGAGCATAGGACTATACTAGTATATAGTAGATAAGGTCTCCTTTCTTAAAATAAGAAAGCAAAGAATCCATAACATAAATTTTGGGATAAACAGTGAAGAATTAATGTATGCTATCGATCCTATTGCGGTCAAAGGCGTCATAAGTCGAACAAGTTTTTTTTTCTGTAATGATTATTAAAGGGACGTATAATGTATGTAAATAAATATTACGAAATAATATAATCAATCCATGCAATTCTAATGCATGTCCGATATTATGCAGCATCATGTTAACATGTATATTGGGTTCATGGGTTAGTACGGTAACTGGCACGACCGACACCCGGCGTGGCGCCCTCTCCCCCCACCCTCCTTTTTTTCCCGCGATTCACCCCTCAATATACAAAAAGTGAAATGAAATTTAACAGACTTGAATAAATATTGCTTGATGTTTTTTTTTTCATATGATGAAATGAAAAGTTTTTTTCAAATTAACATTTAAAAAATTAAAACGGAATTTACAGAGAGCAATTAACGCGATTACGTCCCTTGAATAAGTCTGATTCCACAGAACGTTTATTTGGTAAACGAACGAACTACCGATTTGCATCTGTCAGAAAAACTGCATTGGCGCAAGATGTTACTGTACATAAATTAAAGTGAAATTTTGCACACATTTTAAGTGATAGGTGTTCTTCAATAATTCAACTGGGGGAATCGTTTACATTCTATAGTTTTTTTTAAAATTCTCTGCCACTCGTGCCAGTGTCGGTAATTTTTTATGAAATGGGTACATTTTTCTCGATTTTTCAAGTAGTCGTTCTTTATCAAAGATTTCCCCAGCAAGAAGTAGGTAAATAAAACCCCTCTTTGTAGTATGGTATCAATATTTTCTTTGAATGATAAGGTTTCACCTTGCGCCATCTGATTTTGTGTGACCAGTCTTGATGTACGAAAATATACGTGTTACGTGACAACCCGACGTTCGGGGAGCATATATCAATAATTAACAGATTAATTATGATATACCACCTATACTGATACATAAACTATTTCATTTCATCTTATTTGGGCAATTTAATAATTCCTTGAAAATAGCTATCAAAACTGACATCAATTTTGTTAATGACGTCATGGAAGGCCTTAAATGTGCTGCGTAAAGGCTTGACTCTGGAGGCGGAGTTAGACACTTCGTTATAATATTTTGTAATTTCTATACAGACCCTATTTCATAATTTTGTATAACTATTAACATTTCACAACAAGTTAAGCGCATTTTGTTTGTATGTTCTTTTTAATATGCTAGAGTAAAACAAAGGAGGGGGTCCCAAACAACACCAGGTTGCAGCACCCACAGCAAAGCCCCAAACACCCAATGCAAAAACACAGAGCAGACAAACCCTGGAAGAGACGCATAAGTTACATGGAACGTCAACGCACAACACAGAAACATAAAAAACAAAGGATTACACGTAAGCCAACGAGACCAATGGGCAACAGGTGTCGACTTATGACGGCCATCTGCCACGGAAATAACAGAAGGTGTAGTTATCCTGGATTAGGTGCGCACAACCCTCCCACTTTTCTAATTTACGGACATGCGCCGAATAAAGGGAATTCGAATTCAAAATGCCCCAAACAGCAGACTGATAGAAAGCAACGATACAAGGCATATTCTACGTGTGATAAGTATTATTTTGTCATAGTATTAGGATCTATCTAGAAATGACAGTTTTACTTATGGTAATTCTGGTTGGTCACTTGCAAATTCTGTGTGATTCTCTGAAAATTTGCACGTGTGCCAACCAGTATAATACACCCATAAACACCAAAAAGAGAGTAATTACGTATATTTACATTCTTACTGAATATAAGATATCCTATGTTTGCATAATCATCGCTTTTACAGCTTGTTGTTACAGCATCAAAAGTATTCTAACGTTGGTAAATGCTCCCTACCTACAAAGGGGTAGGGCCACGAAGCCCGATATTGGCCCTAATTTGGATAAATTTTGAACATTGCACTTCATAGAATTTTTAACTGTTATTTGACATTTTGAAACGTTCTCTTCTAAATCACGAATCTACTTTTTGTAAACATTGCTTTTATCAACACCTTTTAGCCCTTTGAAAACACCAAAATAGGTCATATTCGGCAAAATTGATGCAAAAACTCAATATTTCTATTAAATAAGCAATGGCAGTAATTATGATGGAAAATTTATATGTGAAAGATTATCATTATATCCTTTTGTCATAAACGTTTTATCTCAGTTAACGCATGCGGCCACATTGAATTTACGATAAAAGAAAAAATTCCCAGCAATTTTGGACATATTTTGTCAATAACGTCAAAATGACGTCACTTCATGACGTCATTACAGTTAAATGGCACATTGTTTGGTGATATTATTCTTTTCATGAAAAGCGGTAAACATTCGTGTATTTTCATGAGAGATATCAAGTATTCCTCATGAAATTTATTTTAAGAGAAAAATCAAGGGCCGATTTAGGGGTCTCGTGGCCCTACCCCTTTATACTTGACGTCACAGTAGACACCTCGATTTATTGGAATATGATTCTAGTGCCTAATGAGGGTTCAACATGGGAAATCTACTAGTAAAGTAAATATTTACGTAAATAAGTAATTACGTAAATATAAATCCTGTAGCATCATATCCCACCCATTCTGCTACGTCTTTTGGTACATTTTTGGACATGATAATTGTCATCTCTTTTGGCGATATAACATTGTTTAGACTGAGGATCACTGACGAGAGTTAAGTACCCGAAACGCGCATGTCTGGTCCATGCTGTAAATTTATCAGGTTTTAAATGATACTATTGATTTAAATAGTTACGTTTAACATTGAGATGTGTCGAAAACCGGAAATACTCTTTATATAGTGATTCTTCAAGGAAAATTCAAATGATGGACTAACGAAGAAGATGTTATCAAAATGTTGAACTTTCTTATCGATGAAATATTTATGGTGTTTGATCCTATATAGAAATAGTCTTTCAGTAAACAGTGGGAACATTCCCATGGGAACCATTGTTTTCCGTTTCTTCCTTATAATTGTCTATACTCATATGAAGCCGAGTTTGTTCAGTCTTTGCTTTCTTATGGAAAGAAGCACTAAACACTTCATTTCAGTACTACATACAGATAAATCGATGATGTGATCTCAATAAAACAAATTTTGCTAATAACCTTAGCACATCCTATCTATGTAAACTAGAGGTTTTATCCATTAAGTATGTCGGTAACGATAATACGGAAGGTGTTCCAACTTTTTACCTTCTTGAAGAAATTTCAAACCAATTACAATGCACCAGACACGTGCTTCGGTTAGTAAATACCCATATCGGTTAGTGGTACCTATTACATGTAAATGTTAATTTCTAGAGATTCAGCCAAATTAATTTTAATGGCGCCCTCTGATTTTATTTTTTGAATTTGAATTGACAATTTTTTTTTCAGAATTCTCCCTTTAACACTTTAGGGTTAGCAAAAATTCATGACCGTATCCCCACCCATCCTCCCTGATTTAACATATGAAAAGATCATATTTCAAACAACTGTTTGCTCATGGCTTGTGAGGGTATAGTTCTAGACTATTGATGCAAATAATAGACTGCCAGACATAAAAGTAAGAAAATAGAAAATGAATCTATTTCAATGCTATAAACTACTTATTTTCTGAAAATTTTTAAAATCATAAATACCATGAATTTCATCATTCTGGCAATAGTGAAATTTATAGTTGTCATTTAGTAGTTTAACGTAATTATTTTAGCATGATTCAAACTGAAAGTATACGTTATCGGTTTTTTTCATTTAACTTATAGTTCCAAAAATAACCGAGAAAGCGCAACAATAATTTTTTTCACATTTGAATCATTTTGGCTTGTAAATTCATTATCCAAAATATGTATATCTGGTGCACACCATTTTAAAATGTCTCATTAGAATGCTTGACATCAATGTGTTCTATTAGAATTATTATTATTATTCACTTTTATTCTTTGTTTGAAAATCCTAGATATGCCATTCTATCCTAAAACATTCTGAAAACACAGGAGGTCAATAAATTTGCACCACCCTTCCAATAATTTCTGGCCAAATTTTCCCTTTATTTACTCTTTTGATCCTAGAAGATATTTCGACGTTAATCAAGGGGCGCCACATTGAATTATATTTTTTTCAACTTTGAATTTTTTTGCTACATATTAGTTTATGGATTTCACATGTTCAATGATTATTATCATTCTATTTGTCATACAATGTACTTATCATTTCTTTACAAATCAAGATTTCCAAACAGAATGGTTGGCTGAGTTTGTTCAGGCATTATAATTTATGTTCTGAGTGAGCAATATATCTTTTAAAACTATTTAGATTCAAAAGGGTTCGTTTTATACAATGATCAAACAAACATCAATACGTTTTTATGCTTGTAATTAGACTTATTTGTCACGGTAAATCATGGAAAGCAAAAATGTAATCTACAGGGAAAAAGGCTTCCGCTTTGATCATTTTGATCTATTACTGTATCAAGATTTATTGGCGCCAATTAAACTGGCCAAATTGGTATTTCTTAATATTTTGCGCTAGTTGAACACGATAATTGCATATATAATAACGAACGTACTAAGTCCAATCATTCCAATTGCCCCGGAACTTTTTACCAGATAGGACCATCTCTTTAACAGAATATACACTCGAATTTCAGATAAGTATATTAATTTGATAAAACAAAAGCCATTTGTTTTCAAACATACCAGACAAATTAGAAATGGTGCCTCAAAGGGGATATATATAGTACAAATAGCAAAGGAAGCTTTTGAATCATCAATAATTGGCGATAACATTGCGATGTTGTAAGTGTTGTTTTCATGCTAGATATAAGTTTGCGCTTGCGAATCTTGTGGAGTTTAAAAAAAAAACTTTCTGGGATCTTTCTCTGTTTTTCTTTGCCATTTTGAACAAAGTTTTGAAAGAGATATATACAAGACTATTACACTTTTACCGTTCTTGAAGAATCAAATACTATGAGAACTTCGGAATCAAGATTGGGATATTCTTTTTTAAAATTTCGTTGAATTGCCTAACTGCGATACCAAAATAAATATATTTGAATTTTTAACGTCTTCAAGTTCAATAGCATCATTTAAAACAGATAAATTTTCAGCATGGACCAGACATGCACGTTTCAGGTACTTAACTCTCGTCAGTGATCCTCAATCTAAACAATGTAATGTGGCCAAAGAGTGTGAAAGTTAATATGTTAAAAAAGGTACCGAAAAACTTTGTAGGATGGGTGGGATATGATTCTACAGGACCCACGATTCAGAAATTTCAACAAATTTTGATAGCAGAAATTTTCGAAGGCGTTGAAGAAACGATCAATCGAAGTTGAACGAACTTGGCTACATGTGCTTTCGGGGACTCCTGGTCCACCAGCAGTTACACTCACCAAGTGGTACAAATGTTTAACGTCTTCAAATTCAATAGCATCATTTAAAACAGATAAATTTTCAGCATGGACCAGACATGTACGTTTCGGGTACTTAACCCTCGTCAGTGATCCTAAATCTAAACCATGTAATATGGCCAAACAGTGTGAAAGTTAATATCTTCAAAAAGTACCGAAAAACAGGACCCACGGTTCAGAAATTTCAACAAATTTTTATAGCAGAAATTTTCGAAGGCGTTGCAGAAACAATCATCCGAAGTTGAACGAACTTGGCTACATGTGCCCTCGGGGACTCCTGGTCCACCAGCAGTGACACTCACCAAGTTGTACAAATGTTTAACGTCTTCAAATTCAATAGCATCATTTAAAACAGATAAATTTCAGTTATAAAAACAAATAAATATCAGTTATTAAAACAGATAAATATCAGTGCTTAATCAGAACGAGTAATTTTCTCTATCGTAAAAGCTCTTTTAAAGAATCTGATGTTCTTCGCTGTACTTTCAATTTTGTTTGTTTCGAGCCAAATAATCAGTGAATGAAAGTAAAACACAAGACCCGAAATCAGATTTCAAAAATCACAATCAAAAGGCTTACGTTCTTGAAAAAAATAAAGCTGATCTTTATCACGAGAAAGGGAAAGTAGGACAGACAGTCAATAACACAGCTCCATAGAAACACAGGACAACTTTATCTGATGAACAATTTCCAGAGTCCAGTGGAAGTACGGAATGCTTTGTAGGTGGCGCTTTAAACGCGGTTGTATCATTAATAATGCGGAAGTGTTCCAACTCTACCTTCTTCAATACAATTTCAAACCAATTATCATACACCAGACACGTGTTTTGGATAGTAAATTCTCATCAGTGATACTTCCAATAAAAGTAGCTTTCCGACAAAGCCAAAGTCCATTTCAGTAGCGTCGTCTTGTATAAATAAGTACAGTTTGAAGACATTCAAATATCACATGAATCATGTCACACGTTTTCAAGTTCATAACATAATTTAAGAACACATTAATTTACAGTATGGACAAGATATGTCCGTTTCGGGTACTTAACCCTCGTCAATGATCCTCCATCTAAACAATGAAATATGGTCAAAGACTATGGACGTTATGTCAGACGAATACTGAAAGATGTAGCAGGATGGATTGGATATGATGCTACAGGACCCACTTTTTCAGAAATGTCGGGAATCATTTTTAACAGTAATTTTCGAAGCATTTGAAGATACGATCAACTCGGGAACTCCTGGTCCATCAGTAGAGATACTTACCGAGTGGAACAAATGTTACACGTCTTCAAATTCATAACATTTGAAGATGTTTAACATTATTTAAGAACAGATTAATTTACAGCATGGACCAGACATGCATGTTTCGGGTATTTAACCCTCGTCAGTGATGTTACATATATAATACAAGTTGATAAAGTATTGGATTGTGGCGTTTATCATTATTTCCAGTATCCAAGTAAGTAGGACCAAAATTGAAGCTTAAATCTTCTTCAGTTTTTCTCGCAGTATTGTTTAAAAACAAAATCAAGGGGAGAGGTTCTCTCGTTTGCCGCAATATCGGATTTTAGAATAAAAATAAAATCATAGTTAGTGGCACCACCTTGAAAAAAATCTTTGAGGAAATTAGAAGTACAACTTAAAGACGCAATTTCATTGATTCAGGAGCCTGCAAAACATAATAATTACATCACAAAATAGAAACACAGCGAATATTGAATACCATCAAACCAATGAAAAGTTAAAATAAGTCATGTTGGAAAGCTCTTAACTTATATATCTTCGAACATGTTGGACAACGAGATGTTATAACGTTTAATGTTATTGTATTATTTGTTGTTGAAATATTTTCATTATAATAACATAATGACCTCGACCAAATCTATATTAGTATAATAATATTTTGTAATAGTAGATTCCACATAAAATTATTTATGTCTGTCAGGCTTTGGGATCGACTATATTATAGTATGTACATAAATTGACTTCTATTTAATCGGGGTGGTACGGCTAACGGTCATGTTTGGTAATAATCTTGATCTAGGGTCTCATACCGCGACCAAAGACCTTGTTTTTAAATTTTACGAATAAACAAATTTAAGCTTGAAGCCTCCTTTTTAATCCAGCTTACTTGGTTGATATAATAATTGAAGCACGATTCATTCAATATTTTAATAAGTTTAAAAAGTAATTAATAGCACGGCACCGCTTGCCCATTGGTCTCGTCGGTTTATGTGTAGTCTTTTGTGTTTGATGTTTACATGTCATATGTCTCTTTTCCGTCTCGTGCTGTACTCGTCTTTTGTGTTTTTGCATCGGGTGTTTTGCTGTTTTGCTGTAGATGCTGCAGCGGGGTCTTGTTGGAGATCTCCTCCCTTCTTGCACTGTACTTTGGAGATTATTCATAAAATTTAGTTGTTCTTCGTGATTCTATCGAGCTGTGTTATTGCCTCCGTCATTTTGTTCTATTTTCTTTTCTCGTTAGTATATGCTATCAAGCCTTTTGATCATGATTTTCGGAATCTGATTTCAGGTGCAGTGTTTGACTTTCATTCATTGATTATCATTGTATCGTCCAGACAATTATTTGCAGTGATAGCCGAGTAGTTGAGTAGTTTTCGGTCAGTCGTCAGTCTTCTTGCCCTTAGAACGAAGTCGTTGTAATTTAAGCGTTCTCTCGAATGACGTATCAATTGTGATTTGAATACAACATATGCAGGGTACGAAGGAATGTTTCTACTTTGGACAGGGAATTTTGTAATTCGGTATTCAGTTGACCACTTTCGTCAAAAGATAGCACAAGATCTAAGTATGAAACAGAGTAAAAACCCCTTCACAGTTTCACGGATCGGGCCACGGAGAGCTATGGAACGAGGTAAATAACGCATCCGTAGATATCTTTAGCAATCCGTAGCTCGAGTCGGCGTGAGACGTAGCCAGTTGTAGCAATCCTTACTTATCCGTAGCAATCGTGGAGATCAAAGAAACTATAAAAACATGTTACGAATAGATGTGCAGTGGGAGAGTCGTATCAATCCGTAGGTGAGTTGTAGGAATCCGAGGTAATTTATATGATAAAATTAACTTTACGGATTGATACGATTCCCTTACGGATTGCTCAACTCTCCTAAGGATAGCTACGACTCTCCTAAGGATAGCTACGACTCTCCTACGGATAGCTATGACACACCTCTACGGATTGCTACGGATAGCCACGTATCCGACAAGGAGAGATTACGGATTGAGTATTTGTATTTATTTCAAGACGTGTGTTCTTCTGTTAATATATGAATCAAAACCTCATTTATTTGCTTATCTCTGATGAGGGTTTAGTACCCGAAACGTGCATGTCTGGTCCATGCTGTAATTTATCAGGTCTTAAATGATGCTATTGAATTTGAAGACGTTTAACATTTCAGATAATGGTAAAAAGACGTGTATGAAACTCCAATACTGTTACAAAGCAAGTGAGACCGTCTTATGGTGTAAATATTCGGTGTTTTAGTAAATCATCATGTTATAAAAATAGATAGGGATTTCAAGACAGTCCGTCCAATCCAAGTAAGAGTCATGGCAATCCGTAGCAATCCGTACCTATCCGTGTTTATCTGTACACGTGTCGTACGTAGCAACGCGCAGCAAAGTCGGGACGCAGTCCGTAGTAAACCTTAGCTATCCGTTACTACACATACTCGATTCGTATCAAACTGTACAAATCCGTACCAGAATCGTAGTACATGGTTCACCTCACATTTTGCGTCCGGACTCGTGTCGTGGCTTGATCTGTGGAAATGTAAAGGGGGCTTAATGATTTCAGTGTATTCATTCAACAATAGTTCTAGTAATAACTGACGAAAATTTTTTTGTTGAAATGCGATGGTTCACTGATATCATTCACATAGGCCATATAATTCTATATTGATAATTAGTATATTTTAACTTGAGAAGGAAGTTGATACGTCGTTGGCGAAATACTTTTTCATATTCTCACTTCCAACGAAGCAAAAAACAAAGAACTTTAGCATATATTTCTATTTTTTCTTTCATAATCAGGGAATTATTTCACAACAACAAGAAATAAATGCTCATTTTCAACGTAACGACCGAAACCTTCTTTATGGCGGAGTCATTTGGACTGGATCAAATTGTTTTTCTCCTTAAACACAAGGTACTTTAGCTTAGCTTACCTTAAACACACTTATGCTTATATACAATGGGCAAAGTTTGAAAAACGAACTCGAAGTTACTTTTAACAAATATTTCTTTTGTAGAGTTTGAACTATCACATCATAAATCATTGTATTATCAGGGGAAACTTCGTCTCTTCCAAACGATATAAAAGCAGACAAAAGCATCAAGACTGATATCTGAATGAAAACTTTGCACACAGAAAAGTGAAAATTCATTCATGAAATTCGTTTAATTACAATTAACATTTTATAAAAATGCTTGTCATTTAGCTGACATTTTACAGTTTTGGAGATTCCTTCTCGGAAATTATTATTTTTGTAATATTGTATATTTCAAGCAACATTTTGATAAAAAAACAATTTCTTCTAATATAATAATGACATGAATCTTGAGTGTTGCTTATCATCTTTGTACTTTTGTAATGATCAAGGCATTTTGAAATGTGTTCCAACTGTGCTATCAGAGTGCTGCCCTCTTGACGAAACATAAAAAAAAATGGACGCTTCATAGATGAATGTTTCGGATAAAGGTTTGTGTCTAGTGGCAAGTCAAGCCAAAATGATTCAGATGAGATAAAGAATATCCTGACGATAATATCAATAGCACTCACAATAGAACACGAAGTTGAGCATCGACGGACCTCTTGCAAGCTAGAGGAGGGACCAGCTGCCCAGGAGGAGTAAGCATCCCCTGTTGGCTAGCCGCACGCGCCGTCGATGTTCATGCACGGAAAATGATAATATATAAAATAAATGCACTCTCTGAGTTTATGTCTATATAGAAAGTGCTATGGCGACCATGTCAGGGAAAACTATTCAAAACACTTACTGTCAAACCCCTCGCGGGAAACCTTTTTACGAGCTCCACACGGCAAAGGGCATACACAGCCAATTGTGCCTCATATGAAATTCATGTGAAATTTACATGAACTTTACATGAAAGTTCACATGAAATTTATGTGAAACGAGCATGAACATGAAATTTACATGAAATTTTTCACATGAAATGCATGTGAAGATTTTTACATGGATGTTATGTGAATTCAGTTTCCTGTGAAGGTCACTTAGAAAAATTCATGTGAAATTCATGTCAAGGAAATTTATGTGAAATTCATGTGAAATATTTTTCATATAAATCTTATATGAAATTTATATGAATTTTATATGAACTTTCATGTGAAATTTACATGATGCTCATTTCATATGAATTTCATGTGAGGCACAATTGGCTGTGTAAGTCGAGATTCAAAGACGCCAACATGATTTAATGATACACTCCTGGTTTAATTTCTAAATTAAATATAGCCTGATAAAAATGAGATGGTGTTTCTTTTTATTTAAAATTGAAAATCAATGCAAAATGCCTAAGGATATGTAATATTTGGTGTCTTTTCACCTTAGTTTAACACCAAATTTGACAACGCAAACATTGTGACCTCTTTATTACTCACTGTCCGAGGAGCTCTTTTCAGAAACTGGATAAACGTGATTTTGAATATTTTTTCATGCAGAAGTCTCTATGAAAAAACTATTATAATTGAATAGTTCTCAGCTAGTCGTAAAATTTGTGTTATATGTGTTATATGTTTGTGAGTTTATGTCATCATATTAAACCGACAAAATACTTTTTAAATTTGGCGTTTTCATTGTTAAGCTTCAGCTTAGTGTCACCGACTTTAACATTTTGCCTATGGACAACGTCACGAGAATAATTAGCAATGAAAATTGTCCATTTGAAAATTGTTTTGTCTGTAACGTTTTATAGAGTGCATTGACAGTCGTATAACATATATTTATGACTTATACTGAAATTTACGACAAAGCGAGAACTATTGAATAATATCCATTTCATTCAATTTTTCAGATGCGAAAGTAGTCAAAATCGCGTTAATTCAATTTCCGAATTGAGCAGCGTGGACAGTAGCTACAGTGACGGACGTAGCTCTTCCCCCGCTTTACATTCCATCTCCATAGGGATTTACTTTTACACCCTTGTAGAATTTGTATGAATTGTATCTCTATTTCGAATAAAAACATAAAACATATGTACAAATTCTCCGTCATAAAATTTTATAAATTGTTCTTGAATATGGGGTATCTTCTTTCAAGTACAACTAGTCCATGATGAATGACGGTCATGTTAAGAATTGTGTTTTATAATTTCCGAATTTGCTCTCTGAATGATTTACAAAATTAGTATCGATTACGCTTAAATCATACAAATTCTATGAGAAATGAAAATTTAAGGTGAACTTCAAACATATACAGTAATGCGATATTGTATTCCAAAATTGGCATTTATTAGTTTTTTAAAGTCCTTAAAAACTCTGAGCAGTGAAATATTAAAGTCAACAAATTTCGATCAAATTTACTCTACAATACACAACCCATTTTGATACGTGGTTAAGGTATTCGATGGGTAGTATAGGAAATAATGCCATAAACATTCTAATTAGATGTATTGATCAGTCAATATATTTCTGTGTTATATGATATCTAAAAACTTTTGCACTAGCCTAGTAGATATCGAAAAAAGAAATATTTTGAAAAGGGTCATGTTTAGGAGTTATCTCCCCTTGCTGAAAAATAAAGAAAAATTTAATTACAGAACAATTAATTGGTGAACTTTTGATTTTTCAGCGAAATTTGATGAAATATATTTTTTTAAATATTGACCAATCGATATTTGATGCCCCGTCATTCTGTTGAAAAATTTAAGGAATATGATTTTTTCCCATAGAGTTCAATGTATACTGTAAGGGCCCATAACTCATAAAGTAACCAATTTTTTTTCAAATTGGTCAAAAATTTTCATTGATTTTTACTTTATACCTATGCTGTGCTTTTAGATCTCAGGAATGTATAAATGGGTGCCCCAATTACTTCTCATTTCCCATCGAACACCTTAAATCAAATTTTGTCTACAGCAAATGTTACACAAAGTAATTATAACTAGGCATTTGGATCATTTGAAATATGCCCTTTAACAAGATACGTTTTTATGCGCTCAGTTCGGCAATTATCTTATTGGGGACAAAATCCAAAACATTAGAGAACATCATGGATCCTACGCAATTTCGAATATGTCATCTCGAGACAAAAATAATCAGACAATTTGGTTGACTGAGATTGTTTTCGTTAGATGTTTGTACTTTTCTAATTTTTGTTGCACAATTGATGTCATAAATCTTTATTTTTATCACTATTATAACGTTACACATGGTGATCAAATAAAGCTACAGATCTACACATATGAAATTCACAAACACATTATATAACAAAATCTTCAGAGGGTTGTACAAATTAAATCGTATGAGAAGAAAAATCAAAGAAAATAAAACTGATTCTAATTAAACTTAAACTAACATAGAATTATTGAATGTGAAGACGTTCAACAATTGTACCACTTGATGAGTGTCACTGCTGGTGGACCAGGAGTCACAGTTGGCATATGTAGCCAAGTTCGATTTACTTCGATTGATCGTTTCTTCAACGCATTTGAAAACTTCTTGAATTTCTAAAACATGGGTCCTGTAGCATCATATCCCACCCATCCTGCTACGTATTTCGGTACATTTTTAGACATATTAAATTTCACACTCTTTTGCCATATTACATTGTTTAGACTGAGGATTACTAACGAAAAGTGCATGTCTGTTCCATGCTGCAGATCTGTTCTTAAATTATGCTTTTGAATTTGAAGACGTTTGAAATTCTAGTGACATGATAAATCATAGCGAATAAAAAAATATAGGTGTCAATCAATAAGAACAACGGGTATCAATGAAAATAAAAAAAATGTTTTGACAATTTAAGCTCAATTTAAGCTTTCGTTCAATTTATTTTTTCGAAAACTAAAAACGGATGATTGATGGACTACACAAATCTTTCTGTACTACAATATTGATGTGATGTTATTGTATTCATATGACTTTCTCGTCTCGTTAGAGTATGTTCCTTTCTTGTTTAGGATCTCCTCCCTACTTTTGTTTTTCATTTATCAACCATTTGTATTGTCAGTATTTAAATATATCTTCTGTTCTCTTTGGTCAGTTTGAAGAGTTTTTGGGTTTTTCATAACGACCGTTGCATTATCTAAGGTCAACCCCTATGTACTTCAAATCATTTGCGCAGTGATTTTTTGTATATGCGCAGGACATTTTATTGTTGGAAAATGTACCTCAAACATAATATAATTAAATGAAAATTGTCTTTTTAAAATCATTTGCATAAAACTAGCATGAGGACACATGTAGCCAAGTTCTCTGTCTCTTCAACGCATTCAAAATTTTCTGGTACTAAAATTCTTGAAATTTCTAAAATGTGGGTCCTGTAGCATCATATCCCATCCATTCTGCTACGTCTTTTTGTACATTTTTTGGACATGATAATTTTCATACTTTTTAGCCATGTTACACTGTTCAGACTTAGGATCACTGACGAGGGTTAAGTAACCGAAACGTGCATGTCTGGTCCATGGTGCAAATTTATCCGTTTATAAATGATGCTATTGAGTTTGAAGACGTTTAACATTAGCATATATGGGAAACAGTCTAAAAAGCTTAAATAACAGAAGAATATAGCCAACAATAACGGAACTTCAATTCTCATTCCCTCCAGTTTACAAGAAAATGTAGAGGTAAACATTCTCTTTCTGATCAAATCACGTGGATTTCGACTGTCGACCGTATCCATTCCTCCCTTGTTATCAATATTGCAAATAAGTTACAAATTAGAACGATAATGCTTCTAAGTTATAAAGTTGACCGACAAAAAGAGGAATTTACTCTTGGCGAGTGTCACTGCTTGTGGACCAGAATTTCCCGAGGGCACATGTAGCCAAGTTCGATCAACTTGATAGTTTCTTCAACGAACATTTCTGTGATCAAAATTTCTAAAACGTGGGGCATCATATCCCATCCATTCTACTACGTTTTTCGGTACATTTGTGGACATAATAACTGTCATACGTTTAGGCCATATCACATTGATTAGATTAAGGATCACTGACGGGGGTTACCTGAAACGTGCATGTCTGGTCCATGCTCCAAGATTTATCTGTTCTTAAATTGAATTTGAAGACGTTTAACATCTGTCTTATAAGAATATAACAATAATAACTTACATGAGCTATTTTTAACGATTACTTAAATAATGTCACGCCATCAATAGGCCTTATTGCCATTAGCGCGCTCTCTAGTGTTGGAGATAGAAAGGCTCTATCAGTGGGGGCAACGCGACGGCGTCATTGTCAACAACAAAGCGCGCGCTATTTGAAAAGCAAATGTGTAATCTTCAAGGATGTACGATAACTTTTTAGCTAATTTGATGAATTTTGACTTGAAAAAAATGATTAAAAATAAGAAGATTAAGATAATAAACCTTCATTGTAATTAAAGAATAATAAACCTTCATAGTATTTAGAGGAGTTTGAGAGGTCATGAGCACGTACCGTTCACCAGTTTCTATTTAAGACATACAAAGAAAGAAATAAACAAAGACAAAACTACCAAAAGTATGCAAAAAAAAAAAAAGAATAATAAATAAATAAACAGTAAATATGTAAATATGTAACGAATCTTTAACAAAGACAGAGAGAAAGACGGTAAATAAAGCCGGGGGGGGGGGGTGGATAAAAAACCCCCAACTCAATGTTTCCTATTAATATCCTATCCTTGCATTGAAATAATATTTTTTTGACAAATCACCCAGCCATATTCGTTTATTTATAATCTATCTTGTGAATATAAGGCAAAATTGATCATCTGATATCAGTGACAAGGGGGGGGGGGGATAGATCCTAACCAGACATGCCGTAAGGAACGGGTCTTTTTCATGGTGTAAAATTATATGATTTGGTATTTAAGCCGAGACCCTCCATTGGATGTCAGTTGTAAAAAAAATATTCTATCATCTTTTTAATGTAGACCTAAAATAAGATGAAACGTATGATCATATGTTTTTTTTTTTTTTCTGCGCCATGAAGTTTAATATTCTAGTGTTAGTATGATAGCAGAATCTGAATCATAAATCTAATATACTGAAATCTGAATCTAATAAACATGACTGGTCGGGTTGGAAATGTTCTGTGATGATTTATCAGTTTGGGGAGAGTGTGAATTTTCATTGAATTGTCAGAGACAACCCGGGCCACCTTTTACCAAATTGTAATTTTGAAATTAACCCCCCCGTTGTTATCGCAAAGTTTTCCTCCTAGTGAGTCCGACATTGGCGTTCTATCTTCCCTCTTTACATCGCCAAAACAAGTCTAAAAAATTACGTTTGGAACTTGACAGAGTGATTTGTTCCAACTTTATTTTTATTGTTGTTGTTTTTTTTTTCATAATCCCTTTTTTTCTTTTGTTTGCGGTTTGTGTGTTGACAACTTGTTTATCGTGACATGACACTTGATGCAACTTCAAGAAGGAATGCAATATACTCAATTATTATACTGGAAGAAACGAGGATAATAATGCGGATGGACGTAATATCATGATATATTTCTGTTTCCTTTTCATTACATTCTTATTCAATTATTCTATTTTTTCTGTTTTTGTAAGTTTTTGGGGTTTTTTATTTTTTGTTTGTTCGTTTTAATTTTAGGAGAGGGGAGTTAAAGAGTGGCGTATTGTGATTTCTAAGAAAAAAATGTTTTGCCTACCCTTTTCTAAACCAAGATCTGCCATTGAATTTGAAAATCATGGTAAGGAAACAATTTACATCAGTAGTGTGTGTGTGTGTGTGTGGGGGGGGGGGGGTTACCCCTCTCTCAGTCGAAAATCAATGCATGTTTTTCAGCAAAGGGCGTGTCGCGACGGTGGTCTTTCCCCCTTATTCATTATCATTATTCATTGATTTTCTTATCGTGATTCTCATTGATTTTTCACATTGATTATGGTGGCGAAGATGTTCAACGGTGTTGATTTTAATATGAAAACGTACTTTAATGATATAGACAGATGAACAACATTTCAGTATGACATAGACAGATTCATTTTAAGAGCCATGGACAAAACAGGGGCGGATGCAGAGTTGATCCGAAGTGGCCCGGGGAAGGGGTTCATTCCAATGGGCCAATGCGAGGCACGAGGTGCCGATTGGGGAAGGGTACGAGATGGGGTTGCACCTTCTGTAGTTGGGTGTCCAGGGTAGCTTCAACGGAAAATTTATATATAATTTTACTGTTGCGATCATCATCATAAAATAGTGCACATATTTTTTGCTATTTGAAAATTCATGGGATAAGATTACACAAGTATTTCATATAAAGATGGCGACTTCCATAAGTTTTTTTTTTGTAATTCTAAAATGTAGTTGCATGAAACAATCTGCAGTACATTTAATCTTCAGCTTGTAGGTTTTGAACTTCAACAGTCCAAAATTGGCTATCTAGAAACGAAACGGAGGTGACACTGTTTTCGAAAAAGTCAAAGAAAAGAAACACATGCTATTTTCCACAAAAATCCACAGGACATTGACAAAATCCGCTGGAGATCGCCGGTGTAACGACGAATAATGACCCCCGTCGAATAATGACCGGGGGGTCATTATTCTACGTAGAAAAATGACCCCCAGTCGTAGGATAATGAGTCCAACCTGTAGAATAAATACCCGGGGAGTCATTATTCAACGTGTGGGATATAGAAAAATGACCCCCATAGATAAATGACCCCCCAAACATGTATATTATTGTGGTGCCAGCGAAGCAGAGCGCCACTTAGGGATCACTTAGCCCGTCGTCTGTCTGTCTGTCTGTCTGCCTGTCTGTCCGGACTTTCATATTTGGCATGTGTGTATATACAAGACCTTTCCGATGGTAATATATATTTTGAGCACGTGACCTTGACCGCGACCTTTGACCTAAATTTGGAAAACTTTAACTCTGCACATAACTTTATTACCATTAGACGTAGGGCTTTCATATTGGGCAAATGTGTTCCTTATGACAAGACCTTTTCGATGATACTATAAATTTTGAGCACGAGACCTTGACCGCGACCTTTGACCTACATTTGAAAAACTTTAACTTTTTTCAACTCTGCACATAACTTTGATATGAAATTGACAGAGTACTAACGATAGAATTATATTTTAGTTGCTAAAGAGAAATCCCGAGCAGGCGCGGATTCAGGAATTTTCGTCAGGTGGGGGTGGGGGGTGTCCAACCTTCCGAAATTTTTGACAAGCAAAAAAAAAAAAAAAAAACACACACACACACACACACATACGAAAAGGGGATAGGGGGCTTCAGTATCTATTGCTTTAGTATGGTCGAAATCTATTTTTGCCATTGAAACAGCTTTACAGACAATACTTTTTATAAATATGACATCCCGCGTTTTTTCCTCCATGTAAAACACATTCGACATGATTGTTTTAGCTTTGTAAAATGTGCAAGTGAAGTCACAATGGGGGGGGGGGGTATGGGGGTCCTTCGAAAACACTCCGATGGAAAAATATCTTTCGGCGTCAAAAATGAAAAACCCTGGAACCTGGGGGACTGAGTTGGAAATAATTGCTTTTGCATCTATGTGCAATACACCCGTCCACGTGTACTGTTCGGCTGGCCATGGTGAGTACAAGTGGTTAGTCTACAAGCCTGCAATTGGACAGAGCTTATACAACCATTCTGTATATCTCCAAAACATCTATGGCCATTTCGAACCTGTTCTCGATGTTAGGGAAGAGGTATACACAAGGACACCCTACATGAAAATCGCAGATTACCTCGACAAACGTCTGCAGAATTACGTTGCACAGGACATTCTAGAATCCGCTCTGGTGAACTCCAATATAGACGAGTTGAAGGTGAGATCCATCGAGGACATAGAACCTCCATATGTGATTACTCGAAAGTTCACAGACAAGTTCTGCACGCCTTGCAAATTCAAAGTGGACCCAAACATCTTTCACGCCCTATGTGATTGGGCTGACTTTGACCAGTTATTGTAACTTTTCAGACTTCCGAACAAAAGCTGAAATGGTGTCTTTATGTCTGATCTAGAAACCCATCCGTACAATTGTTTCGTTAAAGTAACTTTTTTAAGTATTCAAGATGAAAACGTGAACAAGCAGTTCTGTTTTATACGACATCAGAGACGTTGCATATGTTTATAAGGATTTTTATTTACACATTTGAATATAATTTCCCCGAAACACATTTGGGCAAAAGCAGTCTCACCTGAATTCAAACACTTTCCAAACCAGCAGTGACATATAGGTGACATATAGTAAACCATATTCAGTTCAACCATATACACCTTAAATATATTATACCAAGCAACACCTGCCAGATGGCCAGATGACTTAAATGCGCAAAAGTTTATGCGAATGTTTAAATTGAGATGGAAAGATTTTGAATCCATTGAAGAATTTAAATGTTAACAAGAAATTGAAAAAGAAATCGATGGGGGGGGGGGGGGGGGGTATGTCTATGTGAAGTGTAAGTTAGTTTTTTCCAAGTTGAATATGATCTACTCTATGGCAATTTTTGGTGCGGCTTAGTTTTGTATTTTTATGACCATCCCGTTTTGTGCTAATTGTTTTCGGTGAAATTAAGTCAATGCTTATGTCATGATATCTCAACGTATATTGCTAACATTATACTTACACAAGACTTCGACTATTTCAAGTTTCAATTTACATAATTTATGTAAATGACTTGATTAAAGTATATGTATTTTAGCCTTATATTTTGTACCTTTACTTTGCCAAGTCACATATTGTACAGATTCGAGAAGATATTTAATTTTACATGGTGGGTTTTACACATATCATCTTTGGTGTCACTCAGAGTAAAAAATAAGCCCTCTCTGCAAAGTGAAAATACGATGTCCTCCATGCCCGAGTCACTCAATTTATAAGGGATCCAAAAGGCCACATATCGTGTACCTGAGTACAATGTGCCACCTTTGTTCAAGGATCGACCGGGACGGCCATCTTGGCTTTAGAATTTGCCCAAAAACAAAAATTCGGAAGAGGACATTAAGATCTGGTTTCTAGTCAAGTTTCGTTGAATTCTGTTCAGCAACTCAAGGGGAGAAGTTGTAAATGTCTCAGCCAATCAGATACCTAGGCGGCTATCTTGGTTTTTCGATCGGCCTGAAAACACAAACTTAGCAGAGGACATTGAGATCTTGCTTGGTGTCCACCAAGTGTCGTTGAATTCCCCTGAATGGTTTCAAAGCACAAATCATAAATGTCTGAGCCAATCAGAGGCCGAGGCGGCCATCTTTTTTTTCCGATCGGCCTGAAATACACAAACTCGGTAGACATAAAATTGAATTCTGTTCAGTGGTTTCAGAAGAGAAGTCGAAAATGTCTTAGCCAATCAGAGTCCAGGATTGCCAGCTTGGTTTTTATCAGAGTCCAGGATTGCCAGCTTGGTTTTTCGATCGGCTAAAAATACACAAACTAGGCAGGGGACATTGAGTTCATGCTTCCTATCAAGTTTCCGCAAATTCAACTCAGCGGTTTTGCTGACATGTCAGTTTTAGAAACTGAGTAAACTCAATGTAAGAGGTATCTCTCTTCCTCTGCAAATCACAGGCAGTAAACTCTATATTAATTAGTTAATAATTAATTAGTGTTAAATTAATATTTTTGAAATATTTATCACTAATTAATCAAAAATATTAATTTATCACTAATTAATTATTAACTAATTAATATAGAGTTAATTGCCTGTGCTGCAAATCTATCAAGCAGTGCCTAATACATTTAGTTGAAAATGGTGATTTAGAAAAATTTGTTAAAGATCTGTAGAGCAAATCTGAAGAGAAAAAACAATAGTATATGAAGATAAAAAGGAAGAGATCTGACTCAGTCCTATAACAAAAGCCCCTACACCCAGAGAAAAATCCAAAAAGCAACGTGACAACACAAAAGACGCCACCAAAACATCGATCACACAACGATTGCGGACCGGTCAGTTGGAGTAACAACAGCAACCCATGCACTGGTGTGGTTAAACCGGTTAACGAGCGCTCAACCTTTTAAAAGTTTAATTTCATTTGAGCAGTACACAAAAGAAACAAATTAAATTTTTGCAATTATTCTTAATTGAGATAAATGTATTTATCACATGATACACCCGTTATGCAGTTTCATAAAGCCATTTCATAAATATATGATATGATAACACGTTACATATCGCTCTGCTTGATTGCGATTGGTCATGTTTGGAACCTAATCACATACACCTTGACAAATGTGACCTTTCAAATATGGCAAACATATTTTGGAATACAGTTGACAGTTGACAGTTGACGATTGAATTGTCAACTGCATTCCAGAATGCAGTTGACAATTCAACTAAGAAACACCTGTATTGAAAATGTATGCACAAAAAAATTTCTATAGTACTATTTCATCAAACCAAAAAATACATATGACACCCATGCCCCACCCCCACTTCTTACAGAATAAAAAATAAATGAAGCAAAGCATTGACACATCCTGTTGGTAATATCTCAAACTTTTATAGTATTCCCTTGGTTACGATACTGAAATTTTCAGGGATTCATGCCTAGGCATTGACTCAAACACATTTAAAATTTGGCGAGGGTACATGACCTTGTTACCGAGGAATGAGGCCGAGAACTTTGCCAATATTTCTACAATTCAGACAAATTTTGAAAAAATTCTAAGTCCAAACTTTTATAGTATTCCCCTGGTTACGATACTGAAATTTTCAGGGATTCATGCCTAGGCATTGACTCAAACACATTTAAAATTTGGCGAGGGTACATGACCTTGTTACCGAGGAATGAGGCCGAGAACTTTGCCAATATTTCTACAATTCAGACAAATTTTGAAAAAATTCTAAGTCCAAACTTTTATAGTATTCCCCTGGTTACGATACTGAAATTTTCAGGGATTCATGCCTAGGCATTGACTCAAACACATTTAAAATTTGGCGAGGGTACATGACCTTGTTACCGAGGAATGAGGCCGAGAACTTTGCCAATATTTCTACAATTCAGACGAATTTTGAAAATTTTCTAAGTCCAAACTTTTATAGTATTCCCCTGGTTACGATACTGAAATTTTTAGGGATTCATGCCTAGGCATTGACTCAAACACATTTAAAATTTGGCGAGGGTACATGACCTTGTTACCGAGAAATGAGGCCGAGAACTTTGCCAATATTTCTACAATTCAGACGAATTTTGAAAATTTTCTAAGTCCAAACTTTTATAGTATTCCCCTGGTTACGATCCTGAAATTTTCAGGGATTCATGCCTAGCCATTGACTCAAACACATTTTAAATTTGGCGAGGGTACATGACCTTGTTACCGAGGAATGAGGCCGAGAACTTTGCCAATATTTCTACAATTCAGACAAATTTTGAAAAATTTCTAAGTCCAAACTTTTATAGTATTCCCCTGGTTACGATACTGAAATTTTCATGGATTCATGCATAGGCATTGACTCAAACACATTTAAAATTTGGCGAGGATACATGACTTTGTTACCGAGGAATGAGGCCGAGAACTTTGCCAATATTTCTACAATTCAGAAAAATTTTGAAAAAATTCTAAGTCCAAACTTTTATAGTATTCCCCTGGTTACGATACTGAAATTTTCAGGGATTCATGCCTAGGCATTGACTCAAACACATTTAAAATTTGGCGAGGGTACATGACCTTGTTACCGAGGAATGAGGCCGAGAACTTTGCCAATATTTCTACAATTCAGAAAAATTTTGAAAAAATTCTAAGTCCAAACTTTTATAGTATTCCCCTGGTTACGATCCTGAAATTTTCAGGGATTCATGCCTAGGCATTGACTCAAACACATTTAAAATTTGGCGAGGGTACATGACCTTGTTACCGAGGAATGAGGCCGAGAACTTTGCCAATATTTCTACAATTCAGACGAATTTTGAAAATTTTCTAAGTCCAAACTTTTATAGTATTCCCCTGGTTACGATCCTGAAATTTTCAGGGATTCATGCCTAGCCATTGACTCAAACACATTTTAAATTTGGAGAGGGTACATGACCTTGTTACCGAGGAATGAGGCCGAGAACTTTGCCAATATTTCTACAATTCAGACAAATTTTGAAAAATTTCTAAGTCCAAACTTTTATAGTATTCCCCTGGTTACGATACTGAAATTTTCATGGATTCATGCATAGGCATTGACTCAAACACATTTAAAATTTGGCGAGGATACATGACTTTGTTACCGAGGAATGAGGCCGAGAACTTTGCCAATATTTCTACAATTCAGAAAAATTTTGAAAAAATTCTAAGTCCAAACTTTTATAGTATTCCCCTGGTTACGATACTGAAATTTTCAGGGATTCATGCCTAGGCATTGACTCAAACACATTTAAAATTTGGCGAGGGTACATGACCTTGTTACCGAGGAATGAGGCCGAGAACTTTGCCAATATTTCTACAATTCAGAAAAATTTTGAAAAAATTCTAAGTCCAAACTTTTATAGTATTCCCCTGGTTACGATCCTGAAATTTTCAGGGATTCATGCCTAGGCATTGACTCAAACACATTTAAAATTTGGCGAGGGTACATGACCTTGTTACCGAGGAATGAGGCCGAGAACTTTGCCAATATTTCTACAATTCAGACGAATTTTGAAAATTTTCTAAGTCCAAACTTTTATAGTATTCCCCTGGTTACGATACTGAAATTTTCAGGGATTCATGCCTAGGCATTGACTCAAACACATTTAAAATTTGGCGAGGGTACATGACCTTGTTACCGAGGAATGAGGCCGAGAACTTTGCCAATATTTCTACAATTCAGACGAATTTTGAAAATTTTCTAAGTCCAAACTTTTATAGTATTCCCCTGGTTACGATCCTGAAATTTTCAGGGATTCATGCCTAGCCATTGACTCAAACACATTTTAAATTTGGAGAGGGTACATGACCTTGTTACCGAGGAATGAGGCCGAGAACTTTGCCAATATTTCTACAATTCAGACAAATTTTGAAAAATTTCTAAGTCCAAACTTTTATAGTATTCCCCTGGTTACGATACTGAAATTTTCATGGATTCATGCATAGGCATTGACTCAAACACATTTAAAATTTGGCGAGGATACATGACTTTGTTACCGAGGAATGAGGCCGAGAACTTTGCCAATATTTCTACAATTCAGAAAAATTTTGAAAAAATTCTAAGTCCAAACTTTTATAGTATTCCCCTGGTTACGATACTGAAATTTTCAGGGATTCATGCCTAGGCATTGACTCAAACACATTTAAAATTTGGCGAGGGTACATGACCTTGTTACCGAGGAATGAGGCCGAGAACTTTGCCAATATTTCTACAATTCAGAAAAATTTTGAAAAAATTCTAAGTCCAAACTTTTATAGTATTCCCCTGGTTACGATCCTGAAATTTTCAGGGATTCATGCCTAGGCATTGACTCAAACACATTTAAAATTTGGCGAGGGTACATGACCTTGTTACCGAGGAATGAGGCCGAGAACTTTGCCAATATTTCTACAATTCAGACGAATTTTGAAAATTTTCTAAGTCCAAACTTTTATAGTATTCCCCTGGTTACGATACTGAAATTTTCATGGATTCATGCCTAGGCATTGACTCAAACACATTTAAAATTTGGCGAGGGTACATGACCTTGTTACCGAGGAATGAGGCCGAGAACTTTGCCAATATTTCTACAATTCAGACGAATTTTGAAAATTTTCTAAGTCCAAACTTTTATAGTATTCCCCTGGTTACGATCCTAAAATTTTCAGCGATTCATGCCTAGCCATTGACTCAAACACATTTTAAATTTGGCGAGGGTACATGACCTTGTTACCGAGGAATGAGGCCGAGAACTTTGCCAATATTTCTACAATTCAGACAAATTTTGAAAAATTTCTAAGTCCAAACTTTTATAGTATTCCCCTGGTTACGATACTGAAATTTTCAGGGATTCATGCATAGGCATTGACTCAAACACATTTAAAATTTGGCGAGGATACATGACTTTGTTACCGAGGAATGAGGCCGAGAACTTTGCCAATTTTTCTACAATTCAGACAAATTTTGAAAATTTTTTAAGTCCAAACTTTTATAGTATTCCCCTGGTTACGATACTGCAATTTTCATGGATTCATGCCTAGCCATTGACTCAAACACATTTTAAATTTGGCGAGGGTACATGACCTTGTTACCGAGGAATAAGGCCGAGAACTTTGCCAATATTTCTACAATTCAGACAAATTTTGAAAAATTTCTAAGTCCAAACTTTTATAGTATTCCCCTGGTTACGATACTGAAATTTTCAGGGATTCATGCCTAGGCATTGACTCAAACACATTTTAAATTTGGCGAGGGTACATGACCTTGTTACCGAGGAATGAGGCCGAGAACATTGCCAATATTTCTACAATTCAGACAAATTTTGAAAAAATTCTAAGTCCAAACTTTTATAGTATTCCCCTGGTTACGATACTGAAATTTTCAGGGATTCATGCCTAGGCATTGACTCAAACACATTTAAAATTTGGCGAGGATACATGACCTTGTTACCGAGGAATGAGGCCGAGAACTTTGCCAATATTTCTACAATTCAGAAAAATTTTGAAAAAATTCTAAGTCCAAACTTTTATAGTATTTCCCTGGTTACGATACTGAAATTTTCAGGGATTCATGCCAAGGCATTGACTCAAACACATTTTAAATTTAGCGAGGGTACATGACCTTGTTACCGAGGAATGAGGCCGAGAACTTTGCCAATATTTCTACATTTCAGACGAATTTTGAAAATTTTCTAAGTCCAAACTTTTATAGTATTCCCCTGGTTACGATACTGAAATTTTCATGGATTCATGCCAAGGCATTGACTCAAACACATTTTAAATTTGGCGAGGGTACATGACCTTGTTACCGAGGAATGAGGCCGAGAACTTTGCCAATATTTCAACAATTCAGACAAATATTGAAAAATTCTAAGTCCAAACTTTTATAGTATTCCCCTGGTTACGATACTGAAATTTTCAGGGATTCATGCCTAGCCATTGACTCAAACACATTTTAAATTTGGCGAGGGTACATGACCTTGTTACCGAGGAATAAGGCCGAGAACTTTGCCAATATTTCTACAATTCAGACAAATTTTGAAAAATTTCTCTAAGTCCAAACTTTTATAGTATTCCCCTGGTTACGATACTGAAATTTTCAGGGATTCATGCCTAGGCATTGACTCAAACACATTTAAAATTTGGCGAAGGTACATGACCTTGTTACCGAGGAATGAGGCCGAGAACTTTGCCAATATTTCTACAATTAAGAAAATTTTTGAAAAAATTCTAAGTCCAAACTTTTATAGTATTCCCCTGGTTACGATACTGAAATTTTCATGGATTCATGCCTAGCCATTGACTCAAACACATTTTAAATTTGGCGAGGGTACATGACCTTGTTACCGAGGAATGAGGCCGAGAACTTTGCCAATATTTCTACAATTAAGAAAATTTTTGAAAAAATTCTAAGTCCAAACTTTTATAGTATTCCCCTGGTTACGATACTGAAATTTTCAGGGATTCATGCCTAGGCATTGACTCGAACACATTTAAAATTTGGCGAGGGTACATGACCTTGTTACTGAGGAATGAAGCTGAGAACTTTGCCAATATTTCTACAATTCAGACAAATTTTGAAAAAATTCTAAGTCCAAACTTTTATAGTATTCCCCTGGTTACGATACTGAAATTTTCATGGATTCATGCATAGCCATTGACTCAAACACATTTTAAATTTGGCGAGGATACATGACCTCGTTACCGAAGAATAATAGTATCACCCAGATTACGATACGATAAAGTCTCAAAGTTTTCTAGGTCCAAAATTTTACTGCAATCACCTGATAAGTGATCAGATACAAAATTAAGGTCAGTTAGAGACTATATTGTCAAGGAACACTCTGACTTAATTAAAATACAAGTTCACTTATGACGACTTCACCCAGATGCTTGAATTTTGAAACATGATATTTTAAGACTTTTAACATTTGTACCACTTGGTGAGTGTCACTGCTGGTTGACAAAGTGTCCCCGAGGGCCAAGTTCGATCAACTTCGGTTGATCGTTTCTTCAACGCATTCGATGAGCCCAAGTGCAATCAAATTCAAATAAGAACGCATGCTGCAAAGGACTATGAATGGTTTATATAGGGAAATGGCCCCCTTTCAGGGCAAAAATTTAAATTTTCATCAAGTAATGAATTTGTACCAATATTTGTTCTACAATGTAGGCTACTTGTGAAATGATACATAATCTTTAATTTAATTTCACAATTTCTTAGAAATTTGACTTCAAAAATGGTGTAATTATTATGCCAAATTTCTGGAAAAACGTCATTTTTGGGCTAATTTTCTACATTCTTCATATTAGTTAGTGTCGAGCGGGCTTCGAAACAACTTATATATTTTGATATGTTGTTGCTTTTGCACTTCTTAAGTGCATACAAAAGGAAAAAGTTGTTCATGATCCCGCTCCATGTTATCTCAGTGAAAATAACCAAGAATTATGCTATTTTTGCATGAAAAAATGATAAAATCACAGGTTTTCATGATATTTATGCAATATTTACAATGTCTTAGAAAGCGAGGAGTAGTTTTTGTAACTAGATTTTTCAAAATATTGACGTTTAAGTATCTAAAAATGACAACATATTTTCATTTTGGAGAAGTCGATTTTAGGGGGACAATTTAACAATATATACGTGTACTCCTTTACCTGTTCTTAAATGATACATTGAAATTTGAAGACGTTTGATATTGTCGTTGATTTTGAAGGATTTCAACAAAATATTAGAATTCCATTGGGCACAAATTGTGCCATTATTTTCTACACCCTCTTTTATTCATACGAGGCAGAATTCCTACCGGTTCTAATTTGAAATAGCATCACATATCAAGTTGACTACATTGATGGCGTAATCTCCATCAATAATCAAACCATTCAGGGTTTCCTTTGTGCCATCAATCCCAGAGAATTGCTCATCAAAGAAGTAATTGAATGCAACACGTCAGCCTCCTACCTAGACATAATTCTATGATACAATTCATAAGTCACCTCTTTTTACTTGTTTTATGTCAAACGTGACGATTTCAATTTCAATCACAAATCCCCTTCATGTGCAGCAAAATTCCTTTTTTGTCTGTATATGGCGTAGCATTTCACAACTAATACGCTATGAGGGGTATGTTCCAAGTATGAAATCTTCAAATCGAGTGCATTGAGGCTAGCCAATAAGAGGAGTAGAAGGGGAGTCATACGAGGGCTGATTGATATGTTGTGATCCTCGTATTGAACGATTTGAATTGCATTATTTATTAACATTACATTTACATTACCTCCTTCTGTATCTATGCAAATTTACCACCGGTGTTTTAAAGGCTCCAATACCATTTTCAAAGAACTCCTTATCTGGACTAGTTAGAGAGCCATCCTTGAAAGTATGACGTCATCATAGGACTGGCAGTTGATGCCAGAAATATCTGCTTTCAGTTTTGGAAATAAATGAATTTCTGATTAGATAAGGCGGAGGCTCAATCAAATTAAAACCACAATCACGAATGGCAGTCATTGCAACGACAGACTTGTTAACAGGAGCATTGCTCTGGTGGAACAACACACATTTAATTAATGAGCTCTCCGCGGCACTTAAATTTTTTCCCGTGACTGTGTAAGAAGAGAAGCATAGTATGTGCCATTTATTGTTTTATTCGCAGCGTATTCAGTTAGCGAATACGGATGAAGTGATTTGTTTGCGCGACATGGCATATACGTTGCTTACTAACCATGTCTTAGGACATATTCGCGGTGTTCAACATTTGCAAATGGGAAGATCTCACAAATATCGTGAAAATAAAACGCTTGCGAATAAAAGAAAAGTAACAATAACCTATCAGCAGAATGCCTTCTGCATCCCAGAAATCCGAGACTCACAACATATCAATCATCCCTTAAAGCAACGCGTAACATATCAGTTCCTTTGGGTTGCTATTTTTAGTGTGAACGTGTCTATACCTAGACATGAATCCCTGAAAATATCAGCTCCCTAACCAGGGGATTACTATAAAATTTTGAACTTAGAAAATTTTGAGACTTCGTCAGAATTTCAAAAATATTGGCAAAGTTCTCGGTCTCATTTCTCGGTAATTAGGTCATGTACCCTCACCAAATTTTTAGTGTGTACGTGTCTATACCTAGGCATATATCCCTGAAAATATCAGCTCCCTAACCAGGGGATTACTATAAAATTTTGAACTTAGAAAATTTTGAGACTTCGTCAGAATTTCAAAAATATTGGCAAAGTTCTCGGTCTCATTTCTCGGTAATTAGGTCATGTACCCTCACCAAATTTTTAGTGTGTACGTGTCTATACCTAGGCATGAATCCCTGAAAATATCAGCTCCCTAACCAGGGGATTACTATAAAATTTTGAACTTAGAAAATTTTGAGACTTCGTCAGAATTTCAAAAATATTGGCAAAGTTCTCGGTCTCATTTCTCGGTAATTAGGTCATGTACCCTCACCAAATTTTTAGTGTGTACGTGTCTATACCTAGGCATGAATCCCTGAAAATATCAGCTCCCTAACCAGGGGATTACTATAAAATTTTGAACTTAGAAAATTTTGAGACTTCGTCAGAATTTCAAAAATATTGGCAAAGTTCTCGGTCTCATTTCTCGGTAATTAGGTCATGTACCCTCACTAAATTTTTAGTGTGTACGTGTCTATACCTAGGCATGAATCCCTGAAAATATCAGCTCCCTAACCAGGGGATTACTATAAAATTTTGAACTTAGAAAATTTTGAGACTTCGTCAGAATTTCAAAAATATTGGCAAAGTTCTCGGTCTCATTTCTCGGTAATTAGGTCATGTACCCTCACCAAATTTTTAGTGTGTACGTGTCTATACCTAGGCATGAATCCCTGAAAATATCAGCTCCCTAACCAGGGGATTACTATAAAATTTTGAACTTAGAAAATTTTGAGACTTCGTCAGAATTTCAAAAATATTGGCAAAGTTCTCGGTCTCATTTCTCGGTAATTAGGTCATGTACCCTCACTAAATTTTTAGTGTGTACGTGTCTATACCTAGGCATGAATCCCTGAAAATATCAGCTCCCTAACCAGGGGATTACTATAAAATTTTGAACTTAGAAAATTTTGAGACTTCGTCAGAATTTCAAAAATATTGGCAAAGTTCTCGGTCTCATTTCTCGGTAATTAGGTCATTTACCCTCACTAAATTTTTAGTGTGTACGTGTCTATACCTAGGCATGAATCCCTGAAAATATCAGCTCCCTAACCAGGGGATTACTATAAAATTTTGAACTTAGAAAATTTTGAGACTTCGTCAGAATTTCAAAAATATTGGCAAAGTTCTCGGTCTCATTTCTCGGTAATTAGGTCATGTACCCTCACCAAATTTTTAGTGTGTACGTGTCTATACCTAGGCATGAATCCCTGAAAATATCAGCTCCCTAACCAGGGGATTACTATAAAATTTTGAACTTAGAAAATTTTGAGACTTCGTCAGAATTTCAAAAATATTGGCAAAGTTCTCGGTCTCATTTCTCGGTAATTAGGTCATGTACCCTCACTAAATTTTTAGTGTGTACGTGTCTATACCTAGGCATGAATCCCTGAAAATATCAGCTCCCTAACCAGGGGATTACTATAAAATTTTGAACTTAGAAAATTTTGAGACTTCGTCAGAATTTCAAAAATATTGGCAAAGTTCTCGGTCTCATTTCTCGGTAATTAGGTCATGTACCTTCACCAAATTTTTAGTGTGTACGTGTCTATACCTAGGCATGAATCCCTGAAAATATCAGCTCCCTAACCAGGGGATTACTATAAAATTTTGAACTTAGAAAATTTTGAGACTTCGTCAGAATTTCAAAAATATTGGCAAAGTTCTCGGTCTCATTTCTCGGTAATTAGGTCATGTACCCTCACCAAATTTTTAGTGTGTACGTGTCTATACCTAGGCATGAATCCCTGAAAATATCAGCTCCCTAACCAGGGGATTACTATAAAATTTTGAACTTAGAAAATTTTGAGACTTCGTCAGAATTTCAAAAATATTGGCAAAGTTCTCGGTCTCATTTCTCGGTAATTAGGTCATGTACCCTCACCAAATTTTTAGTGTGTACGTGTCTATACCTAGGCATGAATCCCTGAAAATATCAGCTCCCTAACCAGGGGATTACTATAAAATTTTGAACTTAGAAAATTTTGAGACTTCGTCAGAATTTCAAAAATATTGGCAAAGTTCTCGGTCTCATTTCTCGGTAATTAGGTCATGTACCCTCACTAAATTTTTAGTGTGTACGTGTCTATACCTAGGCATGAATCCCTGAAAATATCAGCTCCCTAACCAGGGGATTACTATAAAATTTTGAACTTAGAAAATTTTGAGACTTCGTCAGAATTTCAAAAATATTGGCAAAGTTCTCGGTCTCATTTCTCGGTAATTAGGTCATGTACCCTCACTAAATTTTTAGTGTGTACGTGTCTATACCTAGGCATGAATCCCTGAAAATATCAGCTCCCTAACCAGGGGATTACTATAAAATTTTGAACTTAGAAAATTTTGAGACTTCGTCAGAATTTCAAAAATATTGGCAAAGTTCTCGGTCTCATTTCTCGGTAATTAGGTCATGTACCTTCACCAAATTTTTAGTGTGTACGTGTCTATACCTAGGCATGAATCCCTGAAAATATCAGCTCCCTAACCAGGGGATTACTATAAAATTTTGAACTTAGAAAATTTTGAGACTTCGTCAGAATTTCAAAAATATTGGCAAAGTTCTCGGTCTCATTTCTCGGTAATTAGGTCATGTACCCTCACCAAATTTTTAGTGTGTACGTGTCTATACCTAGGCATGAATCCCTGAAAATATCAGCTCCCTAACCAGGGGATTACTATAAAATTTTGAACTTAGAAAATTTTGAGACTTCGTCAGAATTTCAAAAATATTGGCAAAGTTCTCGGTCTCATTTCTCGGTAATTAGGTCATGTACCCTCACCAAATTTTTAGTGTGTACGTGTCTATACCTAGGCATGAATCCCTGAAAATATCAGCTCCCTAACCAGGGGATTACTATAAAATTTTGAACTTAGAAAATTTTGAGACTTCGTCAGAATTTCAAAAATATTGGCAAAGTTCTCGGTCTCATTTCTCGGTAATTAGGTCATGTACCCTCACTAAATTTTTAGTGTGTACGTGTCTATACCTAGGCATGAATCCCTGAAAATATCAGCTCCCTAACCAGGGGATTACTATAAAATTTTGAACTTAGAAAATTTTGAGACTTCGTCAGAATTTCAAAAATATTGGCAAAGTTCTCGGTCTCATTTCTCGGTAATTAGGTCATGTACCCTCACCAAATTTTTAGTGTGTACGTGTCTATACCTAGGCATGAATCCCTGAAAATATCAGCTCCCTAACCAGGGGATTACTATAAAATTTTGAACTTAGAAAATTTTGAGACTTCGTCAGAATTTCAAAAATATTGGCAAAGTTCTCGGTCTCATTTCTCGGTAATTAGGTCATGTACCCTCACTAAATTTTTAGTGTGTACGTGTCTATACCTAGGCATGAATCCCTGAAAATATCAGCTCCCTAACCAGGGGATTACTATAAAATTTTGAACTTAGAAAATTTTGAGACTTCGTCAGAATTTCAAAAATATTGGCAAAGTTCTCGGTCTCATTTCTCGGTAATTAGGTCATGTACCCTCACCAAATTTTTAGTGTGTACGTGTCTATACCTAGGCATGAATCCCTGAAAATATCAGCTCCCTAACCAGGGGATAAAAAGGTATTATCATGCTTGAATTTCATTTTGTGTATATGGGGAGTATTTTCATGTCTGAATATTATTGTGTGTATGTGGGGAGTGGGGGCTGCTTAGATAAGAAAATTAGATATTGTAAACATTAAAGACTTATATATTAGTATAACATTCATCTCTAAATCGAATTGTCAACTGTATTCTAGAATGCAGTTGACAATTCAATAGTCAATTGTCAACTGTCAACTGTATTCCAAAATATGTTTGCCTTCAAATATCGGTCAGCTGTTAAATTCGGACCCGGAGTCAATATCAATGATTAAAATTGTTGTTGTTGAATTAATTCGTGCATTAAAATACTAATCAAAATTGAAATACTTTTCTCTTACGCACAGAATATCTATACGATGGGGACACTACTTCTCATGGCGTAGCAGACGACTTCAAGATAACGGCGTGGTTCGCCACTTTAGTTCTCGGAAACGTTGATTTCACGTTAGAAATACACATGTTTAGGCAATCTTGTCATTGAATAATTAATATATATAGGATCTCATAGGATATATAGGATATCTAATAGGATATTTCATATGATGTATTATGAAACTCGTTGTGCGTTTTATATCCCCTCGCCAAGGCTCGGGGATATAAAACACACAACTCGTTTCATAATACATCGTATGAAATAAAAATTCATTTGAGATCCTATATATATTAATAATTCAATGACAAGATTTATTTTGTTGGACTGCTATGTAATTCAGTGTCACAGTTGGTGCGTTTCCACTTATCAGGGTCAGGGTGGCAGTTTCTGTTTTCCGATCAGCAACAAACCTGGTAGCGGACGTTGCGATCTTGATTTCTGTCAAATTTTGTCGACTTCTGTTCAGTAGTTTCAAAGGAAAGGTAAAAAATGTCAGCCAATCGGAAGCTGGGGCGGCCATCTTTGTTTTCCGACCGGCTCGAAAAACAAACTTGGCAGAGAATGTCGGGACCTTGAGTCCTGTCAAGTTTCGTTGAATTGCGTTCAGTGGTTTCAGAGGAGATTTTCTCAGCCAATCAGAGGCCAGGGCGGCCATCTTGGTTTTCCGATCGGCCAAAAAATACAAACTTGGTAGAGGACGTTGAGATCTTGCTTCCTGTCAAGTATAGGCGTCCATTTGTTTCTTGTCTACAAATGTACAATCTTTCAAAACAGCCCATATGCATGAACAATGAAGAGTAATTTAGCATTTTATTGGACAATTTAGACAGTCTTAAGTATAAAAGAGGGGGGTCATTATTCTACGGGGGTCAATATTTTTCGTGAGGGTGTGTGCAAATGACACTTATTCTACGGTCGAAAAATAACCCCCACAGTCGTAGAATAATGACCGGGGGTCATTTTTCTACATAGAATAATGACCCCCGGTCATTATTCGACGGGGGTCATTATTCGTCGTTACACCGGCAATCCGGCACTTTTCATAAGCACTGCCTTGGATACCAAAGACAGTGGCGGATCCAGCGCCCCCTTTGCCGGGGGGTCAAGGGGCAAAATTTGCCGATTTTTAGTGAAAATGGTCCAAAATATAGCGTTTTTTTGGAAAATTTTGGGTCAGTGCCGAGGGGGAGGCGGACGCCCCCTCCGCACCCCCCCCCCCTGAATCCGCCACTTAAAGAATACCCCCGCCAGTCGAGCTGGGGATCCCCTGTGATTGACTATTCTCCTTGATGAAAGTCGTTTTCTTTTTTTTTTTTTTTTTTTTTTTTTTTTTTTTTCTATTTATCTGTATAAGCCTGTATAACAAATGTCATGCAAGTCCAGGCTTCTTGCATGCGATCAAAGAAAATAAGTCAATAAAGCAAATGACAAAATCTGTATTACGTATTACATATGTTTGAAAAGAGTGTAGTTTTAAAGTTTTCTGAAGCTGTAAATAACTAATTTTCATATATATTTCTACTGTCTCCTATATTTGTTAATTTTCGTGATGTAGCAATTATAAGCTAAAAGCTTCCGTAAAAAAGTCCATATATATTTATATATTTGATAATTTTCATGAAGTTTCACACACAGTAGACATGATAAAATATGTCTTATATAAGAAAAATGTTTAAACATAACCCTTGTGATAGTATTTGTGGATACAAATGTTGTGTGAATAGATGGTTTTGATAGATATTTCGTAAATAGATAATTATAAATGATAATGATAATTATTCTGTATAGTATAGGAAGAAAAGTCGGATCCGGATTTGTTTGGTCTATGTATAACTCCACGTGTTTTCTCATGACCTGAACAAATAGGAAAACAGGGCCGGGGGTGGGTGGGGGTTAGTTCTCGAACATCAGTCCAGAACCCCCTCCCCCCCCCCCTACCCCTTGAACCCAATATAGTGTGTAATAGAAGAATCAGAGAATCAGTTAATCATTGTGCACACAATAGGGCTGGTCTATTTACCGCCTTAGAACAGTGCACCTTTGATTCTAATTATGTTAAATGCAATCATTGAACATCTCGAAATATTATCTTTCCTCCAATTCCGTGTCATGTTTCACACGTTTGAAACAAAAACTAATATAATATGGAAAGACAGAAGATCTATGCAACATTCTTTTGACTTTAATCTTGAAATAAAGAGAAGAGCAAAGAAATCGACGCGTTCTACAATATTTTATCGCTTTGCAACGTTGCCCCCAGAAATTTACCGAACTAAGTACTCTTAGTGATTTTTACGCTAGAGAGTTACATAAGGGACGTCACTCTTACGTCAATGGCGATAAGGCCTATTCCTGTGAGTGTTGGTTGTCGGCTAAGCTATAAGTTTCTAGTAAAAATTATTGTTAAAAGAATTACCATTACTGCTGTACGCATTTATCAACAAACTTTAATGATACAAATTTCGGTTTGATTAACATTGTTTTGTCAGATACGATTGATAAACATGATTTTCTCAAAATAGGCTATGTAACTGCCAGTATTGAAATATATGTCCTATGAACAAAATTAAGTGCACCTTTTGAAATAAATGTTGCATCAGTATTGCTCGAGGCCGAAGAAGCGGAAATCTAAATGGTTAATGTGTAAATATAATATGGTATGAATATACGAATTGTTAGCATGATTTTAGATTGATTACAAAGAGCCAGAAAATGCCCAATAACTCATCAAATTAGTAATTGAACGTGTCGACGAAATCATTATATCCTGCAACGTATTATCAAGTGCATATTTTTGTATTGTTCTGTCAATATTTTCTTCATATACTAATGACAATTTTTATAATCATTTTTTTTAGAAATTCAGGAGAAAAAAATACTGTTTTTTGGCAACGTAACGAATAGATACGATGAAACCCACGACCACGAGACGGATACAAAATGTAACTGGGACTTGAAGCTCAGATTGGTGCTATAAAGCAGCTATTTGATAAGTTTTATTTGGAATTATACTTGTCAAAATTTCTAACCTGCTATTCTGCGGGTATGAATTTCCTTTGTAGTCGAATTTAAACGATTTTAATGATAATTGGTTATGAGTTACGTAACCACATTTCATTCTTTACTTCGAAAGGGAGAAATACGAAATTTGGTTTAACAGAAACAGATCATGACGAAATTCGAATTTTAAACCAATTTTCATGAATTTCGCGAATTTTGTCCGTAAATTATAACCAAACATCACTAGTCTTAAAATCCTCCGTACCAGGTTTCATCAATAAAACATATATCAGAAAGAATGCATTTGTTACAGCGGCGATAGTAAGCATGTAAAACTAAACGAATTCACAGTAAAACTGCTGCGTACACATAACTCTTTTTAGCTCACCTGAGCCATAGGCTCAAAGTGAGCTATTGTCATAGCGTGGCGTCCGTCGTCCGTCGTCGTCCGTCGTCCGTCGTCCGTCGTAAACTTTTCAACATTTTCGACTTCTTCTCCAGAACCACTGAAAAGATTTTCATGAAACTTGGTAGGAATGAAGTACTCATGGTCCCCTACAAGTGTTGTTGTTTTTCGTCCGGATCCATCAACAGGTGGCGCCACCAGAGGCAAAAGTAGGTCACAGGGGGTACCCTCCTTTGACAAACTTCTTCTTCAGAACGGAGGCACGTATCGACAAACCGAAAGCATCAGGATGAACTAGAGAGATGTCTTAAGAAGTGTTGTTATTTTTGGTTCCACTCGGAAGTCAAATTTTTGACGCGTTTTTGACGTCTTTTCGAACTTCGTCAGAAATGCACATTTTTGCACTATTTCTTTAAATAACTCAATAAGTGTATGATTTTACACATTCATTTACTGCACATTTATCATATTTAAGTTACTAAATGCTTTGATAAGTATTTTATTCTAAAATTTAGATTTTTTGATTTTTTATTAATTTTTTTCTTATGTGAAAAGGAAGGGGGGGGGGGGGTGATTTTCATACATATTCAACTTCTTCTCCAGAACCACTGAAAAGATTTTCATGAAACTTGGTAGGAATGAAGTACTCATGGTCCCCTACAAGTGATGTTGTTTTTCGTCCAGATCCATCAACAGGTGGCGCCACCAGAGGCAAAAGTAGGTCACAGGGGGTATCCTCCTTTGACAAACTTCTTCTTCAGAACGAAAGCACGTATCGACAAACTGAAAGCATCAGAATGATCTAGAGAGATGTCTTAAGAAGTGTTGTTGTTTTTGGTTCCACTCGGAAGTCAAATTTTTGACGCGTTTTTGACGTCTTTTCGGACTCTGTCGGAAATGCACATTTTTGTACTATTTCTTTAAATAACTCAATATGTGTATGGTTTTACACATTCATTTACTACAAATTCATCACATTTAAGTTACTTAATGCTTTGATATGTATTTCATACTGAAATTTTAATTTTTTGATTTTTTATGAATTATTTTCTTATGTGAAAAGGAAAGGGGGGGGGGGGGTGATTTTCATACATATTAAACTTCTTCTCCAGAACTGCTGAACAGATTTTTATGAGTATTTTTTCAATCATGAATAGATATGTTTACTGTGAACATGGACCCAAGGCTTGTGGGTTCAAGTCCCGGCACGAGCACTCCTCAAATTTTTTTCTTCATTTTTTCCCATTTTGTCAGCTTATTATGCACTTTTAGATAATCTGAATACCTTAAATTCCATTTTTTACTTAAAAAAATTTTTCTTCCCTTTATTAGCTCACCTGAGCCATAGGCTCAAAGTGAGCTATTGTCATAGCGTGGCGTCCGTCGTCCGTCGTCGTCCGTCGTCGTCCGTCGTCCGTCGTCCGTCGTAAACTTTTCAACATTTTCGACTTCTTCTCCAGAACCACTGAAAAGATTTTCATGAAACTTGGTAGGAATGAAGTACTCATGGTCCCCTACAAGTGTTGTTGTTTTTCGTCCGGATCCATCAACAGGTGGCGCCACCAGAGGCAAAAGTAGGTCACAGGGGGTACCCTCCTTTGACAAACTTCTTCTTCAGAACGGAGGCACGTATCGACAAACCGAAAGCATCAGGATGAACTAGAGAGATGTCTTAAGAAGTGTTGTTATTTTTGGTTCCACTCGGAAGTCAAATTTTTGACGCGTTTTTGACGTCTTTTCGAACTTCGTCAGAAATGCACATTTTTGCACTATTTCTTTAAATAACTCAATAAGTGTATGATTTTACACATTCATTTACTGCACATTTATCATATTTAAGTTACTAAATGCTTTGATAAGTATTTTATTCTAAAATTTAGATTTTTTGATTTTTTATTAATTTTTTTCTTATGTGAAAAGGAAGGGGGGGGGGTGATTTTCATACATATTCAACTTCTTCTCCAGAACCACTGAAAAGATTTTCATGAAACTTGGTAGGAATGAAGTACTCATGGTCCCCTACAAGTGATGTTGTTTTTCGTCCAGATCCATCAACAGGTGGCGCCACCAGAGGCAAAAGTAGGTCACAGGGGGTACCCTCCTTTGACAAACTTCTTCTTCAGAACGAAAGCACGTATCGACAAACTGAAAGCATCAGAATGATCTAGAGAGATGTCTTAAGAAGTGTTGTTGTTTTTGGTTCCACTCGGAAGTCAAATTTTTGACGCGTTTTTGACGTCTTTTCGGACTCTGTCGGAAATGCACATTTTTGCACTATTTCTTTAAATAACTCAATATGTGTATGGTTTTACACATTCATTTACTACAAATTCATCACATTTAAGTTACTTAATGCTTTGATATGTATTTCATACTGAAATTTTAATTTTTTGATTTTTTATGAATTATTTTCTTATGTGAAAAGGAAAGGGGGGGGGGTGATTTTCATACATATTAAACTTCTTCTCCAGAACTGCTGAACAGATTTTTATGAGTATTTTTTCAATCATGAATAGATATGTTTACTGTGAACATGGACCCAAGGCTTGTGGGTTCAAGTCCCGGCACGAGCACTCCTCAAATTTTTTTCTTCATTTTTTCCCATTTTGTCAGCTTATTATGCACTTTTAGATAATCTGAATACCTTAAATTCCATTTTTTACTTAAAAAAATTTTTCTTCCCTTTATTAGCTCACCTGAGCCATAGGCTCAAAGTGAGCTATTGTCATAGCGTGGCGTCCGTCGTCCGTCGTCGTCCGTCGTCGTCCGTCGTCCGTCGTCCGTCGTAAACTTTTCAACATTTTCGACTTCTTCTCCAGAACCACTGAAAAGATTTTCATGAAACTTGGTAGGAATGAAGTACTCATGGTCCCCTACAAGTGTTGTTGTTTTTCGTCCGGATCCATCAACAGGTGGCGCCACCAGAGGCAAAAGTAGGTCACAGGGGGTACCCTCCTTTGACAAACTTCTTCTTCAGAACGGAGGCACGTATCGACAAACCGAAAGCATCAGGATGAACTAGAGAGATGTCTTAAGAAGTGTTGTTATTTTTGGTTCCACTCGGAAGTCAAATTTTTGACGCGTTTTTGACGTCTTTTCGAACTTCGTCAGAAATGCACATTTTTGCACTATTTCTTTAAATAACTCAATAAGTGTATGATTTTACACATTCATTTACTGCACATTTATCATATTTAAGTTACTAAATGCTTTGATAAGTATTTTATTCTAAAATTTAGATTTTTTGATTTTTTATTAATTTTTTTCTTATGTGAAAAGGAAGGGGGGGGGGTGATTTTCATACATATTCAACTTCTTCTCCAGAACCACTGAAAAGATTTTCATGAAACTTGGTAGGAATGAAGTACTCATGGTCCCCTACAAGTGATGTTGTTTTTCGTCCAGATCCATCAACAGGTGGCGCCACCAGAGGCAAAAGTAGGTCACAGGGGGTACCCTCCTTTGACAAACTTCTTCTTCAGAACGAAAGCACGTATCGACAAACTGAAAGCATCAGAATGATCTAGAGAGATGTCTTAAGAAGTGTTGTTGTTTTTGGTTCCACTCGGAAGTCAAATTTTTGACGCGTTTTTGACGTCTTTTCGGACTCTGTCGGAAATGCACATTTTTGCACTATTTCTTTAAATAACTCAATATGTGTATGGTTTTACACATTCATTTACTACAAATTCATCACATTTAAGTTACTTAATGCTTTGATATGTATTTCATACTGAAATTTTAATTTTTTGATTTTTTATGAATTATTTTCTTATGTGAAAAGGAAAGGGGGGGGGGGGTGATTTTCATACATATTAAACTTCTTCTCCAGAACTGCTGAACAGATTTTTATGAGTATTTTTTCAATCATGAATAGATATGTTTACTGTGAACATGGACCCAAGGCTTGTGGGTTCAAGTCCCGGCACGAGCACTCCTCAAATTTTTTTCTTCATTTTTTCCCATTTTGTCAGCTTATTATGCACTTTTAGATAATCTGAATACCTTAAATTCCATTTTTTACTTAAAAAAATTTTTCTTCCCTTTATTAGCTCACCTGAGCCATAGGCTCAAAGTGAGCTATTGTCATAGCGTGGCGTCCGTCGTCCGTCGTCGTCCGTCGTCGTCCGTCGTCCGTCGTCCGTCGTAAACTTTTCAACATTTTCGACTTCTTCTCCAGAACCACTGAAAAGATTTTCATGAAACTTGGTAGGAATGAAGTACTCATGGTCCCCTACAAGTGTTGTTGTTTTTCGTCCGGATCCATCAACAGGTGGCGCCACCAGAGGCAAAAGTAGGTCACAGGGGGTACCCTCCTTTGACAAACTTCTTCTTCAGAACGGAGGCACGTATCGACAAACCGAAAGCATCAGGATGAACTAGAGAGATGTCTTAAGAAGTGTTGTTATTTTTGGTTCCACTCGGAAGTCAAATTTTTGACGCGTTTTTGACGTCTTTTCGAACTTCGTCAGAAATGCACATTTTTGCACTATTTCTTTAAATAACTCAATAAGTGTATGATTTTACACATTCATTTACTGCACATTTATCATATTTAAGTTACTAAATGCTTTGATAAGTATTTTATTCTAAAATTTAGATTTTTTGATTTTTTATTAATTTTTTTCTTATGTGAAAAGGAAGGGGGGGGGGTGATTTTCATACATATTCAACTTCTTCTCCAGAACCACTGAAAAGATTTTCATGAAACTTGGTAGGAATGAAGTACTCATGGTCCCCTACAAGTGATGTTGTTTTTCGTCCAGATCCATCAACAGGTGGCGCCACCAGAGGCAAAAGTAGGTCACAGGGGGTACCCTCCTTTGACAAACTTCTTCTTCAGAACGAAAGCACGTATCGACAAACTGAAAGCATCAGAATGATCTAGAGAGATGTCTTAAGAAGTGTTGTTGTTTTTGGTTCCACTCGGAAGTCAAATTTTTGACGCGTTTTTGACGTCTTTTCGGACTCTGTCGGAAATGCACATTTTTGCACTATTTCTTTAAATAACTCAATATGTGTATGGTTTTACACATTCATTTACTACAAATTCATCACATTTAAGTTACTTAATGCTTTGATATGTATTTCATACTGAAATTTTAATTTTTTGATTTTTTATGAATTATTTTCTTATGTGAAAAGGAAAGGGGGGGGGGGGGGGTGATTTTCATACATATTAAACTTCTTCTCCAGAACTGCTGAACAGATTTTTATGAGTATTTTTTCAATCATGAATAGATATGTTTACTGTGAACATGGACCCAAGGCTTGTGGGTTCAAGTCCCGGCACGAGCACTCCTCAAATTTTTTTCTTCATTTTTTCCCATTTTGTCAGCTTATTATGCACTTTTAGATAATCTGAATACCTTAAATTCCATTTTTTACTTAAAAAAATTTTTCTTCCCTTTATTAGCTCACCTGAGCCATAGGCTCAAAGTGAGCTATTGTCATAGCGTGGCGTCCGTCGTCCGTCGTCGTCCGTCGTCGTCCGTCGTCCGTCGTCCGTCGTAAACTTTTCAACATTTTCGACTTCTTCTCCAGAACCACTGAAAAGATTTTCATGAAACTTGGTAGGAATGAAGTACTCATGGTCCCCTACAAGTGTTGTTGTTTTTCGTCCGGATCCATCAACAGGTGGCGCCACCAGAGGCAAAAGTAGGTCACAGGGGGTACCCTCCTTTGACAAACTTCTTCTTCAGAACGGAGGCACGTATCGACAAACCGAAAGCATCAGGATGAACTAGAGAGACTTCCGGTTATGAAACGAATGGGGTAGGAAGTGTTCGATTGGAGCCCCGAAAAAAAAAATCAACAATCATCGCCTTAAATCCTATTTTAATGTAAAAAAAGACTCAGGATTAAAATTTAGTGGTAAAAGTCGCAGATAATCAACATTTCGTGAGTAAAACTGTATTAACTGACATTTGTATATTGAAAAATTTACGATTCATCACAATTTGCCACGTCAACATATAAAGTATGGAGGGGATCGATCAAATAAAAAACATGTACGAAGGCAAGTCAATGTCTGAATGTTTTGCTTTATTACACCAGAAAAATGAACTTTTCGCTAAAGAAATAAAAGGTGAAATAAATCAAATTAAAGAAGAATTTAATGACCTGAAGCAATACGTGGGTCATGTTGACGACGCAGTGAAAGAAATCAATGAAAAAACGCTTGAAAATTTAAGATCTGAGTTGAAAAAGGAAGAACAAAAAAGATTAGAATTGGAACAGTGGTCCAGAAAGTGGAACTTAATTATACGAGGGATACCGGGGAACAGAAATGAGTCAGTGGCGGATTCCGAAAAGATGGTGCGGAACTTTTTGGTCGACAAGTTGAAGTTCTCTGAGTCGCGCACCGTTTTATTTCAAGCATGTCACAGGTTGCCAGTAGGGGACGAGTCTAAACCGAACATCATTGTGCGTTTCTTGAACCTTAGGGACCGAGATGATGCCATGAAAGCAGCATACAAGCTACCCAGGGGGAGTGGATATGGAGTGACCCCAGATCTCAATCCGGAAGCTAGTAAGCTTCGCACTCGTCTATTAAACGAAAGGAAGGAACTCCCGGCTCATGAACGGAACCACACCAAGATTGTGTACATGAAAACATATCCTTTTGTCATGTTGCGTAGATTTTAGCCCTGCTTTCCAGTGAGTTAATGTGGATTCAAGCCTACATTCGCGCCTGACATCAGATACACAATGCGCATATCGACATGCTGTGAACCCCAATACACAATTCGTGCGGCGGTATTTGAAACCCACTCAAGCAAAACACGGGCTATTCAATCGACTGTGACTACCTTGCATTTGAATTAGTTTAGTTTCATTGTTATATTTTCATTTGGAAGATGCAAAGAGCATATTTGTTTTATGTATTGAATGTTGTTTTTGTTTTGATGTGTGAGAGAGGTGTGAAATTGAGATTAATATATACGGATTTAAACTTTGAAATATTTGATGACAACTATTAAAATTGCGTCTATGAATTGCAGAGGTTTGCGTGATCCAATAAAGCGTAAAGATGTTTTTAAATACTTTAGAGAGAAAAAATTTGATATATACTGTCTACAGGACTCTCATTTACTATACAAAGATGATCCTATAATTCATGCCCAGTGGGGATTAAGGCATATAATGTCTCCAGGTCGAAATAACGCGAGGGGCGTTTTAAATTTATTTAATAATACTTTTGAATATGATTTACGTAAATATAAAACAGATCATGAGGGTAATTATTTAATAAGTGATATCATAATAGCTAAAAACTTTTCAGTCACACTTGTAAATATATATGGCCCAAACAGTGATAGTCCTGGTTTTTATGAAAATCTGTTTAAAGATCTAGAAAATTTCGATAATGATTATATGATTTTATGCGGTGACTGGAATTTAGTTCAAAACTTTTCTCTAGACTGTTATAATTATAAGACACAAAATAATTTAAATAGTGCAAACTTTATAGACAGAATGAAATCTGAATTAAATCTCGTCGACCCTTGGCGTGCTTTAAATCCCGAGACAAAGAAATATACATGGAACAAACGTAACCCTATAAAACAGGCTAGATTGGATTTCTTTTTGGTTTCCCAAGAACTACTTAATATAATTCAAAACGTGTCAATTTCTCCCGGAAAAGGCGTTTGACACTATCTCTTGGCATTTTGTATTTAAAGTTCTCAACTTTTTTAATTTTGGACCAAATTTTAGGCGGTGGATAAGCATATTTTTCAAAAACTTTAAATTATCAATTTTGCAAAATGGACACTGCACTGATTATTTTCCGATTGGGAGGGGTTGCAGACAAGGGGACCCGGTGTCCCCTTATATATTTTTGTTATGTGTTGAAATCATGGGGGCAATGTTCAGAAAAAGTAAGGAAATTAAAGGAATCCAGATTATGGGCAATGAATTTAGACTAATGCAATACGCGGATGACACCGCAATCCTTTTGGACGGTACTGAAAAATCCTTAAGGGCAGCTTTAACTCTAGTCACACAATTTTCAAAATTCTCTGGGCTGAAGCCAAATTTCGCTAAAACATTTTGTATTCGAATTGGGGCCTTACAGGGAAGTCGCATAACTTTTTGTAAAGAATATGATTTAAATTGGTCAAACGACGATTTTACGTTCTTGGGTATAAAATTTTCTGTAAATTTGGAAAAAATGACTGAGATGAATTTAAAGGATAAGATGAAAGAAATCAGAGGGCAGATTTCTCATTGGAATAGGAGATTGATTTCACCAATTGGGAGAATAGTTGTTGTAAAAAGTTTACTACTTTCTAAGTTAATACATGTTTTCCAATGCCTACCGATACCAGACGATAAAATTTTGAAACAAATTGAACAAGAATTCTTTAAATTTATATGGAGAGGGAAAAATGACAAAGTATCTAGAAATTTAGCTACCAAGTCTTTCAGGGAAGGGGGGTTAAATATGGTCAATTTGAAAGTTTTTGTGCAAAGTTTAGCACTTACTTGGATAAGACGTCTATTTACTTCAGAAAATGTTTCTTGGTGTAATTTAATCTTGTCTCATTATCCAGATATAGTAATATCCATTGCTAACTTTGGATCAGATTATGTCTCACGTAGTCTCATCACAACGACAAGGAACGTTTTTTGGAAGAAATTATTTGTTGTCTTACATCAATTTATGCTACAAATTGAGCATAGCTTGACTTCCTCTACACAGATCCCTTTATGGTATAATGAGAAAATAAGAATGGATAATAAAACCGTTTTCTTTAAAAACTGGTATAAAAAAGGAATAATACATGTATCTGATTTAGTAAATGATAGTGGGGGATTACTCAGTTATGAAGAATTTGCAGAGAAGTTTAATTTTCGTCCTGTTTTCCTAATTTTTTATGGATTAATCAATAATATAAAAAAGTTAGACATACAAAACTATTTGCCGAATTTAGTTGGTCCCATCCAACCATTGAGTATGCAATTGCTTTTAAAGAATAAAAAGGGTTGTAAATATATATATAATTTTCTTTTGGAAAAAATTCAAGCGAAACGCAACTACATCATTAAATGGCATGATGAGCTTCAAATTGAGAAAAATGAAAAGTGGTGGACTAAGGTCAATCAAAGTATGCACAATTTAAAGGATAATAAACTTATCTGGTTACAGTATCGTATCCTACATAAAATCCTAGGAACAAAAGATTTATTGTTTAAAATGAAAATAACTAATAATAATTTATGTTCTTTTTGTAAAGAAAACATCGAAACTATAAAACATTTATTTTGGGAATGTAATTATGTTTCAGAATTGTGGTCAAATATTTCATCATGGTTAAATCATAAACTTGATACAAATTATGACTTTAGTTTATTTGATGTTCTGTTTATGTGTGAAAATAAGGAGTTGAATACAATATTAACAATTTGTAAAGCTCATATTTTTTCAAAGCGGAATAAGGGGAATAATCCAAATTCAGAAGCTGCAAAAAGTGAAATAAAGTATTACATCAAAATTTTAAAACACATACATATTAACAATGGTTTGTTAGACGTTTTTCACAAAAAATGGAATAATTTTTTGCCTCTGCTAGACTGAAATAGAAAATACTATATGTGTGATCTTCTTCTTTTTGAAATTAATAATTGTCTCAATCGTGTGAATGGAGAGTAAATGGATGGTGATGTCTGAATTGTTTATGTAAATAACATATAATATGTAGAAAATGAATAAAATATTGAAATAAAAAAAAAAAAAAGGATGAACTAGAGAGATGTCTTAAGAAGTGTTGTTATTTTTGGTTCCACTCGGAAGTCAAATTTTTGACGCGTTTTTGACGTCTTTTCGAACTTCGTCAGAAATGCACATTTTTGCACTATTTCTTTAAATAACTCAATAAGTGTATGATTTTACACATTCATTTACTGCACATTTATCATATTTAAGTTACTAAATGCTTTGATAAGTATTTTATTCTAAAATTTAGATTTTTTGATTTTTTATTAATTTTTTTCTTATGTGAAAAGGAAGGGGGGGGGGGGGTGATTTTCATACATATTCAACTTCTTCTCCAGAACCACTGAAAAGATTTTCATGAAACTTGGTAGGAATGAAGTACTCATGGTCCCCTACAAGTGATGTTGTTTTTCGTCCAGATCCATCAACAGGTGGCGCCACCAGAGGCAAAAGTAGGTCACAGGGGGTACCCTCCTTTGACAAACTTCTTCTTCAGAACGAAAGCACGTATCGACAAACTGAAAGCATCAGAATGATCTAGAGAGATGTCTTAAGAAGTGTTGTTGTTTTTGGTTCCACTCGGAAGTCAAATTTTTGACGCGTTTTTGACGTCTTTTCGGACTCTGTCGGAAATGCACATTTTTGCACTATTTCTTTAAATAACTCAATATGTGTATGGTTTTACACATTCATTTACTACAAATTCATCACATTTAAGTTACTTAATGCTTTGATATGTATTTCATACTGAAATTTTAATTTTTTGATTTTTTATGAATTATTTTCTTATGTGAAAAGGAAAGGGGGGGGGGGGGTGATTTTCATACATATTAAACTTCTTCTCCAGAACTGCTGAACAGATTTTTATGAGTATTTTTTCAATCATGAATAGATATGTTTACTGTGAACATGGACCCAAGGCTTGTGGGTTCAAGTCCCGGCACGAGCACTCCTCAAATTTTTTTCTTCATTTTTTCCCATTTTGTCAGCTTATTATGCACTTTTAGATAATCTGAATACCTTAAATTCCATTTTTTACTTAAAAAAATTTTTCTTCCCTTTATTAGCTCACCTGAGCCATAGGCTCAAAGTGAGCTATTGTCATAGCGTGGCGTCCGTCGTCCGTCGTCGTCCGTCGTCGTCCGTCGTCCGTCGTCCGTCGTAAACTTTTCAACATTTTCGACTTCTTCTCCAGAACCACTGAAAAGATTTTCATGAAACTTGGTAGGAATGAAGTACTCATGGTCCCCTACAAGTGTTGTTGTTTTTCGTCCGGATCCATCAACAGGTGGCGCCACCAGAGGCAAAAGTAGGTCACAGGGGGTACCCTCCTTTGACAAACTTCTTCTTCAGAACGGAGGCACGTATCGACAAACCGAAAGCATCAGGATGAACTAGAGAGATGTCTTAAGAAGTGTTGTTATTTTTGGTTCCACTCGGAAGTCAAATTTTTGACGCGTTTTTGACGTCTTTTCGAACTTCGTCAGAAATGCACATTTTTGCACTATTTCTTTAAATAACTCAATAAGTGTATGATTTTACACATTCATTTACTGCACATTTATCATATTTAAGTTACTAAATGCTTTGATAAGTATTTTATTCTAAAATTTAGATTTTTTGATTTTTTATTAATTTTTTTCTTATGTGAAAAGGAAGGGGGGGGGGTGATTTTCATACATATTCAACTTCTTCTCCAGAACCACTGAAAAGATTTTCATGAAACTTGGTAGGAATGAAGTACTCATGGTCCCCTACAAGTGATGTTGTTTTTCGTCCAGATCCATCAACAGGTGGCGCCACCAGAGGCAAAAGTAGGTCACAGGGGGTACCCTCCTTTGACAAACTTCTTCTTCAGAACGAAAGCACGTATCGACAAACTGAAAGCATCAGAATGATCTAGAGAGATGTCTTAAGAAGTGTTGTTGTTTTTGGTTCAACTCGGAAGTCAAATTTTTGACGCGTTTTTGACGTCTTTTCGGACTCTGTCGGAAATGCACATTTTTGCACTATTTCTTTAAATAACTCAATATGTGTATGGTTTTACACATTCATTTACTACAAATTCATCACATTTAAGTTACTTAATGCTTTGATATGTATTTCATACTGAAATTTTAATTTTTTGATTTTTTATGAATTATTTTCTTATGTGAAAAGGAAAGGGGGGGGGGGGGGTGATTTTCATACATATTAAACTTCTTCTCCAGAACTGCTGAACAGATTTTTATGAGTATTTTTTCAATCATGAATAGATATGTTTACTGTGAACATGGACCCAAGGCTTGTGGGTTCAAGTCCCGGCACGAGCACTCCTCAAATTTTTTTCTTCATTTTTTCCCATTTTGTCAGCTTATTATGCACTTTTAGATAATCTGAATACCTTAAATTCCATTTTTTACTTAAAAAAATTTTTCTTCCCTTTATTAGCTCACCTGAGCCATAGGCTCAAAGTGAGCTATTGTCATAGCGTGGCGTCCGTCGTCCGTCGTCGTCCGTCGTCGTCCGTCGTCCGTCGTCCGTCGTAAACTTTTCAACATTTTCGACTTCTTCTCCAGAACCACTGAAAAGATTTTCATGAAACTTGGTAGGAATGAAGTACTCATGGTCCCCTACAAGTGTTGTTGTTTTTCGTCCGGATCCATCAACAGGTGGCGCCACCAGAGGCAAAAGTAGGTCACAGGGGGTACCCTCCTTTGACAAACTTCTTCTTCAGAACGGAGGCACGTATCGACAAACCCAAAGCATCAGGATGAACTAGAGAGATGTCTTAAGAAGTGTTGTTATTTTTGGTTCCACTCGGAAGTCAAATTTTTGACGCGTTTTTGACGTCTTTTCGAACTTCGTCAGAAATGCACATTTTTGCACTATTTCTTTAAATAACTCAATAAGTGTATGATTTTACACATTCATTTACTGCACATTTATCATATTTAAGTTACTAAATGCTTTGATAAGTATTTTATTCTAAAATTTAGATTTTTTGATTTTTTATTAATTTTTTTCTTATGTGAAAAGGAAGGGGGGGGGGTGATTTTCATACATATTCAACTTCTTCTCCAGAACCACTGAAAAGATTTTCATGAAACTTGGTAGGAATGAAGTACTCATGGTCCCCTACAAGTGATGTTGTTTTTCGTCCAGATCCATCAACAGGTGGCGCCACCAGAGGCAAAAGTAGGTCACAGGGGGTACCCTCCTTTGACAAACTTCTTCTTCAGAACGAAAGCACGTATCGACAAACTGAAAGCATCAGAATGATCTAGAGAGATGTCTTAAGAAGTGTTGTTGTTTTTGGTTCCACTCGGAAGTCAAATTTTTGACGCGTTTTTGACGTCTTTTCGGACTCTGTCGGAAATGCACATTTTTGCACTATTTCTTTAAATAACTCAATATGTGTATGGTTTTACACATTCATTTACTACAAATTCATCACATTTAAGTTACTTAATGCTTTGATATGTATTTCATACTGAAATTTTAATTTTTTGATTTTTTATGAATTATTTTCTTATGTGAAAAGGAAAGGGGGGGGGGGGGTGATTTTCATACATATTAAACTTCTTCTCCAGAACTGCTGAACAGATTTTTATGAGTATTTTTTCAATCATGAATAGATATGTTTACTGTGAACATGGACCCAAGGCTTGTGGGTTCAAGTCCCGGCACGAGCACTCCTCAAATTTTTTTCTTCATTTTTTCCCATTTTGTCAGCTTATTATGCACTTTTAGATAATCTGAATACCTTAAATTCCATTTTTTACTTAAAAAAATTTTTCTTCCCTTTATTAGCTCACCTGAGCCATAGGCTCAAAGTGAGCTATTGTCATAGCGTGGCGTCCGTCGTCCGTCGTCGTCCGTCGTCGTCCGTCGTCCGTCGTCCGTCGTAAACTTTTCAACATTTTCGACTTCTTCTCCAGAACCACTGAAAAGATTTTCATGAAACTTGGTAGGAATGAAGTACTCATGGTCCCCTACAAGTGTTGTTGTTTTTCGTCCGGATCCATCAACAGGTGGCGCCACCAGAGGCAAAAGTAGGTCACAGGGGGTACCCTCCTTTGACAAACTTCTTCTTCAGAACGGAGGCACGTATCGACAAACCGAAAGCATCAGGATGAACTAGAGAGATGTCTTAAGAAGTGTTGTTATTTTTGGTTCCACTCGGAAGTCAAATTTTTGACGCGTTTTTGACGTCTTTTCGAACTTCGTCAGAAATGCACATTTTTGCACTATTTCTTTAAATAACTCAATAAGTGTATGATTTTACACATTCATTTACTGCACATTTATCATATTTAAGTTACTAAATGCTTTGATAAGTATTTTATTCTAAAATTTAGATTTTTTGATTTTTTATTAATTTTTTTCTTATGTGAAAAGGAAGGGGGGGGGGGTGATTTTCATACATATTCAACTTCTTCTCCAGAACCACTGAAAAGATTTTCATGAAACTTGGTAGGAATGAAGTACTCATGGTCCCCTACAAGTGATGTTGTTTTTCGTCCAGATCCATCAACAGGTGGCGCCACCAGAGGCAAAAGTAGGTCACAGGGGGTACCCTCCTTTGACAAACTTCTTCTTCAGAACGAAAGCACGTATCGACAAACTGAAAGCATCAGAATGATCTAGAGAGATGTCTTAAGAAGTGTTGTTGTTTTTGGTTCCACTCGGAAGTCAAATTTTTGACGCGTTTTTGACGTCTTTTCGGACTCTGTCGGAAATGCACATTTTTGCACTATTTCTTTAAATAACTCAATATGTGTATGGTTTTACACATTCATTTACTACAAATTCATCACATTTAAGTTACTTAATGCTTTGATATGTATTTCATACTGAAATTTTAATTTTTTGATTTTTTATGAATTATTTTCTTATGTGAAAAGGAAAGGGGGGGGGGGGTGATTTTCATACATATTAAACTTCTTCTCCAGAACTGCTGAACAGATTTTTATGAGTATTTTTTCAATCATGAATAGATATGTTTACTGTGAACATGGACCCAAGGCTTGTGGGTTCAAGTCCCGGCACGAGCACTCCTCAAATTTTTTTCTTCATTTTTTCCCATTTTGTCAGCTTATTATGCACTTTTAGATAATCTGAATACCTTAAATTCCATTTTTTACTTAAAAAAATTTTTCTTCCCTTTATTAGCTCACCTGAGCCATAGGCTCAAAGTGAGCTATTGTCATAGCGTGGCGTCCGTCGTCCGTCGTCGTCCGTCGTCGTCCGTCGTCCGTCGTCCGTCGTAAACTTTTCAACATTTTCGACTTCTTCTCCAGAACCACTGAAAAGATTTTCATGAAACTTGGTAGGAATGAAGTACTCATGGTCCCCTACAAGTGTTGTTGTTTTTCGTCCGGATCCATCAACAGGTGGCGCCACCAGAGGCAAAAGTAGGTCACAGGGGGTACCCTCCTTTGACAAACTTCTTCTTCAGAACGGAGGCACGTATCGACAAACCGAAAGCATCAGGATGAACTAGAGAGATGTCTTAAGAAGTGTTGTTATTTTTGGTTCCACTCGGAAGTCAAATTTTTGACGCGTTTTTGACGTCTTTTCGAACTTCGTCAGAAATGCACATTTTTGCACTATTTCTTTAAATAACTCAATAAGTGTATGATTTTACACATTCATTTACTGCACATTTATCATATTTAAGTTACTAAATGCTTTGATAAGTATTTTATTCTAAAATTTAGATTTTTTGATTTTTTATTAATTTTTTTCTTATGTGAAAAGGAAGGGGGGGGGTGATTTTCATACATATTCAACTTCTTCTCCAGAACCACTGAAAAGATTTTCATGAAACTTGGTAGGAATGAAGTACTCATGGTCCCCTACAAGTGATGTTGTTTTTCGTCCAGATCCATCAACAGGTGGCGCCACCAGAGGCAAAAGTAGGTCACAGGGGGTACCCTCCTTTGACAAACTTCTTCTTCAGAACGAAAGCACGTATCGACAAACTGAAAGCATCAGAATGATCTAGAGAGATGTCTTAAGAAGTGTTGTTGTTTTTGGTTCCACTCGGAAGTCAAATTTTTGACGCGTTTTTGACGTCTTTTCGGACTCTGTCGGAAATGCACATTTTTGCACTATTTCTTTAAATAACTCAATATGTGTATGGTTTTACACATTCATTTACTACAAATTCATCACATTTAAGTTACTTAATGCTTTGATATGTATTTCATACTGAAATTTTAATTTTTTGATTTTTTATGAATTATTTTCTTATGTGAAAAGGAAAGGGGGGGGGGGGTGATTTTCATACATATTAAACTTCTTCTCCAGAACTGCTGAACAGATTTTTATGAGTATTTTTTCAATCATGAATAGATATGTTTACTGTGAACATGGACCCAAGGCTTGTGGGTTCAAGTCCCGGCACGAGCACTCCTCAAATTTTTTTCTTCATTTTTTCCCATTTTGTCAGCTTATTATGCACTTTTAGATAATCTGAATACCTTAAATTCCATTTTTTACTTAAAAAAATTTTTCTTCCCTTTATTAGCTCACCTGAGCCATAGGCTCAAAGTGAGCTATTGTCATAGCGTGGCGTCCGTCGTCCGTCGTCGTCCGTCGTCGTCCGTCGTCCGTCGTCCGTCGTAAACTTTTCAACATTTTCGACTTCTTCTCCAGAACCACTGAAAAGATTTTCATGAAACTTGGTAGGAATGAAGTACTCATGGTCCCCTACAAGTGTTGTTGTTTTTCGTCCGGATCCATCAACAGGTGGCGCCACCAGAGGCAAAAGTAGGTCACAGGGGGTACCCTCCTTTGACAAACTTCTTCTTCAGAACGGAGGCACGTATCGACAAACCGAAAGCATCAGGATGAACTAGAGAGATGTCTTAAGAAGTGTTGTTATTTTTGGTTCCACTCGGAAGTCAAATTTTTGACGCGTTTTTGACGTCTTTTCGAACTTCGTCAGAAATGCACATTTTTGCACTATTTCTTTAAATAACTCAATAAGTGTATGATTTTACACATTCATTTACTGCACATTTATCATATTTAAGTTACTAAATGCTTTGATAAGTATTTTATTCTAAAATTTAGATTTTTTGATTTTTTATTAATTTTTTTCTTATGTGAAAAGGAAGGGGGGGGGGGGTGATTTTCATACATATTCAACTTCTTCTCCAGAACCACTGAAAAGATTTTCATGAAACTTGGTAGGAATGAAGTACTCATGGTCCCCTACAAGTGATGTTGTTTTTCGTCCAGATCCATCAACAGGTGGCGCCACCAGAGGCAAAAGTAGGTCACAGGGGGTACCCTCCTTTGACAAACTTCTTCTTCAGAACGAAAGCACGTATCGACAAACTGAAAGCATCAGAATGATCTAGAGAGATGTCTTAAGAAGTGTTGTTGTTTTTGGTTCCACTCGGAAGTCAAATTTTTGACGCGTTTTTGACGTCTTTTCGGACTCTGTCGGAAATGCACATTTTTGCACTATTTCTTTAAATAACTCAATATGTGTATGGTTTTACACATTCATTTACTACAAATTCATCACATTTAAGTTACTTAATGCTTTGATATGTATTTCATACTGAAATTTTAATTTTTTGATTTTTTATGAATTATTTTCTTATGTGAAAAGGAAAGGGGGGGGGGGGGTGATTTTCATACATATTAAACTTCTTCTCCAGAACTGCTGAACAGATTTTTATGAGTATTTTTTCAATCATGAATAGATATGTTTACTGTGAACATGGACCCAAGGCTTGTAAGTTCAAGTTCTGGTACCCTGGTAACTTTAGTTTCGTATAAGTTGGTACATGTTCATGTATGCAAGAGTTGTCTTTCTTTAATATAGATTTATGTTTTTGAGGTTTAAATTTTTGGATTATCGATTCATTTGAATGTTATATATTTTGAATTATTAAATAGGTATGGAAAAGGAAACTAAATTATTTTAAAAAGATGAATAAGTATTTTCAAATTTATCTTGTGAAGACTTAGATATACAACTATGAAATTACAATATTGAGAGCAGCTCAAAATATTAATGTAAGAACAGATCAATGTTATCAATAACACAGTGAAAGGATGGGGAGGGGGTCTTTTATTTTGCTTTAGCTTCTGTATAACTATCTCTCTCGGGTTACTTAGATTACTCAAGAAGAAGGGGGGATGATTTTCATACATATTCAACTTCTTCTCCAGAACCACTGAACAGATTTTCGTTAAACTTGGTAGGAAAGAAGAAATCATGGTCCCCTACAAGTATTGTTGTTTTTAGCTCACCTGAGTGAAGCTCAAGTGAGCTATTGTCATAGCGCGTCGTCCGTCCATCGTCCGTCCGTCCGACGTAAACTTTTAACATTTTCGATATCTTTTCGGCAACCGCTGCACAGAATTTCACGAAATTTCACAGGAAGCAAGTACTCAATGCCCTCTATCAAATTTTTGTTTTTCAAGCCGATCGGAAATCCAAGATGGCCGCCACAGGCTCTGATTGGCTGACACATTTTTGACTTCTCTTCTGAAACTGCGTCACAGAATTTCATGAAACTTCACAGGAAGCAAGTACTCAATGCCCTCTACCAAGTTTGTGTTTTTGGAGCCGATTGGAAATCCAAGATGGCCGCCACAGGCTCTAATTGGTTGACACATTCTCGACTTCTCCTCTGAAACCGCTGCACAGAATTTCATGAAACTTCACGGGAAGCAACTACTCAATGCCCTCTACCAAATTGTGTTTTTCAAGCCTATCAGAAATCCAAGATGGCTGCCACAGGCTCTGATTGGCTGACACATTTTCAACTTCTCTTCTATAACCACTGCACAGAATATCATGCAACTTCACAGGAAGCAAGTACTCAATGCCCTCTACTAAGTTTGTGTTTTTCGAGCCAATCGGAAATCCAAGATGGCTGCCACAGACTCTGATTGACTGACACATTTTCGACTTCTCCTCTCAAACGGCTGCATAGAATTTCACAAACCTTCACAGGAAGCAAGTACTGATTGCTCTCTACCAAGTTTGTGTTTTTCGAGCTGATCAGAAATCCAAGATGGCCGCCACAGGCTCTGATTGGCTGACAAATTTTCGACTTCTCCTCTGAAACTGCTGCGCAGAATTTCATGAAACTTCACAGGATGCAAGTACTCATACCCTCTATCAAGTTTGCGTTTTTGGAGCCTATCGGAAATTCAAGATGGCCGCCACAGGCTCTGATTGGCTGACACATTTTCAACTTCTCCTCTAAAACTGCTTCACAGAATTTCTTGAAACTTCACAGGACGCAAGTACTAATTGCCCTCTACTTAGTTTGTGTTTTTCGAGCCGATTGGAAATCCAAGATGTCCTCTATAGGCTCTATTTGAATGACACATTTTTGACTTATCCTCTTAAACTACTGCACAGAATGTCACTGAACTTTACAGGAAGTAACTTGTACACCTTGTCATTCTCAAAGCTTCACTAAAAGCGATTTCCTTCAGGTCTTGACTTTGATTGAAAACATACATACAGTCTCCTCAGGTGAGCGATGTGGCCCCCTTGGGCCTCTTGTTTGACATAGTAACTTTCATACTTTTTTGGCATATTACATTGTTTAGACTGAGGATCACTGATGAGGGTTAAGTACCCGAAACGTGCATGTATGGTCCACGTTGCCAATTCATCTGTTCTTAAATGATGCTACTCAATTTGAAGACGTTTACTCTTGTAAGTTGTACGTTAAATTAGCTTCCCTTGAGCGAACATGTATTTGTAGGCTTACTTAACATGAAAAGTGAAGTATGCATTCGCAGGAAATGTTTCGACATCAACATCCATCCCCAATATACCAATGATACGACTCATAACGCATCATAAAGATTGAGAGCGTATTAGAACGAAACAATTTTACCAACCCCGTGTCCGCCCCCCCCCCCCGTCATATCTAAAAATAGTAAAAGCAAATCGCTAGATAATCAAAAAATATTTTTCATTGTAGCCTTTTTCAGTCAAGAGACATAGTTTTCTTAAACTTCGAACGCGAACGATTTTTTTGCTGAAAGGCGTTTGAATTTGAAGAAACACATAACTTAACTTTTAGTAGGGTGACCAAGTCGCCAAAAGTGGCTTATTTTAGGAGTTTAGTCGACACGCATAGTACACGGCAAATATTGGTATCAAACGAAAGCTCTTTATCTGTGGTTCATGAATCAAGATGTCGTCAAATGATTTTCATTGTAGAACGTCTTCAAAAATGACGTTGAAATGACGTCATCGACGTATAAAAAAATACCGAAAAATCACTGAAAAAAGGAATCGATGAATATTTTTTCTGTGGAAAGTAACATCAAAGACTGAAAGGTGAAAATTACTGACATATTTAGTACTTTTTCGAATATGATAAGTTTTAATTCAAATTTCTCATAAAATTTGCGTTTTTGGGTTAAAAAAGTTTATTTTGCGTAAAAATTGCATTACTTTGTGAAAATTCTATTTTATTTTTTCCCGTCTCTGAGATCCACTGAATGAATTCTGATCGTTCTTCAAAAAATTAAATCTGAACATTTTCCTCTTCCAATTGATATCAAATATATTTAATTATCTTATTGCAAAAACTTCAAAACTGCTGTTTTTCTACAAAAATCTGCATACTAATTTCTAATAATATTATTTCTATACATCAATCATAACATCTTTATCTCTTATGAATTTGATAATCGAAGGATGTATTCCATTCTGATCTTTTATGCTCTTTCGCATAACTTACGTTTTAAACACATTATTTTTATTTTCAGTTTTTTGGGGGGAAAACTGTATTTTTCATTCAAAAATCACGGATTTCTGGATATTTTTTATATAATTCACATCATCATATCATTGCAGTGAAATTACAATCTTTAGTAGTTATAACTTTTCTTTTCTATCATGTTACAAAATTCAAGCAAAAATTTTATTTCAATTCTCTAAACTGGGGTAATATAAGGATTTTTATGGCTGTTCTTATATGCCTGTCTTTTATCCTATGGAAAAAGGGGGGGGGGTTACGGATATCGGTATTGCAGCACCGGTGCGTCCTGCACCTTTAGAAAACATAGAGACAAAACCGTTTAAGCTTGTAACATCATATTTACCACGTAGATTAAACTTAACGAACGTAAGAGAATTTTATTTTCAAGGTTGTGCGTGAAAGGTCAAGGTCATTTTGAGGCTAAAGATAGATTTTTATGAGAAATAGATTAAAATTTCATTGAAATAATTGTTGTTGTTCTTTTTTTGGTTCAGTATGTTTTGGAATTATTCATACTTAAAGGAAAATTAATGATCTTTCAAATATGTAACGGACTTTCTATATATTTTGTTCCATCAACAGAGAAATAACGTGTATGCGTACATTTAAGGGAAGGGGGGGGGGGGGGGGGTTCGTACTCACATCTATTTATCAAAACTATAGGAATTGCAAACACGATTGATACAATGTCATTTGAGCTAGGTCTCTTTTACCATGAACATTGACTTTAAAAAGACAGAAACCCCTATTGATTTTGAAGGTCAGGGTCAAGGTCATTTTGTGGCTAAAAAAAGATTTTTTGTTAAATTAAAAAAAAAATCATTTAAATCTATTTTGGGTCAAACTATTTAAAATCTTCTTCATGATAAATAAAATATAAATGATCTTTTGTGTATGTAAGGGGGTTTTATCTCCTCCTTTTGCACATTTGAGAAATTATGCGGAAGAGGAGGTGGTTGCATGCACACATGCTGTAACAAGATATGGTGACCAAACCGTCTGATCGAAATAGGAATTTCCAATTTGTATGTTAAATATCTTTCGTTGTATAATAGAGAAATCGGTAATGCATGGTGATATCAAAGCTTAGGAACTTCAGGCTTACCATGAAGATTGAGTAGACCCAGACAAAGGACCTACTTGATTGTCAGGGTACGTGTCAAAGAAGGTCAAGGCCATTTGACATCATTAATCACATGACAGGCGTATGTTGCAGCGTAACTGTTGCCCTATTTTTAGTATAATTTCCGGATACCGGGGGGGGGGGGGGGGCTGCTTATTTTGAAATTTTAAATGAAGGAGCAGGACCAATTTATGTGTCACAAAATATTTGTGAATTGTAAACCAAAAATATTTATTTTGACTTAAAATAAATAAAACATTTTTTTTTTATTTACAATTCACAAAAATTTTATGAAATATGCGTTCATTTTTCTTTTTTTTTTTTGGGGGGGGGGAGGGGGGATACAAGATTTGAACATGCATTGATAATAGATACCAGCTGGTTTAAGGTTGTTCCCTACTCGTGAATTTAACAGATGAATTTTTTATTTTGAGGTTATTTTCTATACATAATAGTCAAAATGATATAATGAACTTAGACATAGATAGGTAATTTTGTTTTCATTAAAGATACAGTACATTAAAGAAAGGTACCCTGACACTTAAAAATTGAGAAATATCAAATATCCATCATATGCTTTTGAACCCTCCAAATTCAGTGATGATACGAATATGTTTGTTTTGTTTTATATTATGATAACAAGTCATATAGAAGAAATACAACACATAAAATGATATTCTAACATAAATCTAAGTATGATATATCTCCAAACATTAGGGTACCCCCTTATAATTTCATATCATTTTTGACTAAGAATATGTACTAAATCCAATTTTTTGCATAAAAAACAGATGATTTTTTTTTTCATTTTGTAATTTTTCATAAAGTTATGTATGTAGATGAAGAAAAAATCACATACATGTACACATTTTTTGAAATGATCAAGGTATGGCTCCAAACATAGGGGTACCCCCTTATAATGTTATCATATTTTCGACAAATAATATATAGTATATCACATTTTTGTGCAAAAAACAACAGATTGAATTTCTTCAAATTGGATCATTTTATACGATAATGTATATAGATCGCATACAGGTACATAATTTTATAAATGATCAAGATATGGCTACAAACATAAGGGCACCCCCTTATAATTTCATCACATTTTCAACTAAGAAATTATACTAAATTTAGTATATGATTGGTGTGGACATTGATAGATTGCACCATCTTTTGCTTCTTTTTGCATTTAAGATCTTCTGTCTGTGTTTTTCAATGCGCTGGCTCGTCCCTCACCAGCCATTGTAAAACGTTATACGCAGACTGCTGCATATAAGGAAAAACCTATAACGGTTCGTGTAGGGAGCCACCTTAAAATCAAAATATTTCAAACCTTCTTCATGATAATTAAAATATATTACATTCCTTCCGCGTTACCCTTAAATGAAGGTATGTACCAATAAAAACGCATTTCTTTTTCAATTAAAAAATTGGAAATATAGTGTACCCTATGATTTACAGGCAAAAATTGGTCACTGGATATAATTTTTTGTGATAAACTTCAGAAACCAAGGGTTTGTCGCGCTTCTCAGTTGCTTTATGTACTATGGTTTATAACCTATATAGTACATTTTATAAACCGGGAAGCGTGATAAATCCATGTGATCATAACAAAGCATAATAAAAATATAATATCGAAAAAAAACCAAATCATTACAAATGATAAGAAGGATGACTCAGTTGAATTGCTTCTAAAAGAATGAATCCTTTCTCAGTTTATTATCCGATATAATCATCTTGATAGTTATGAACCTCAATGTGAAAGAGAGAGTTACAGAATAAGGACGAGTATGTAAATAGCTAATGGATGAACATTCCGGCTCTTTAATTTCAATTTTCACAATTTTATATGATTTTTTATGCAAAAAAATAAACATTTTGCCTGACAGTACACACATTTTATCTTAACATTTTGAACATAAACTTATTTCACTTGAAAGTACATTGAAAATTGTATAAATCTATGTTATTACTGCTTATGTCTAGAAGAGATACATGGTAAACTGTTTACCATTTCCTGTAATTTTTCCATTAAAAAGCATTTTTTTTTCATGAGATCGGTGATGGTTTATCTGGGAGAGAGGGCTTTCTACCCATCGACATAATTTTATGGATAACGCTGTATATGTACGCACACCCTAGCTGAATTAATCATAACGACGGCATCAATACCAATGTACTCGCAGTCACACACTAGTGGGTAATAATAGAATCTAGCACCACTTTGAGTTCCGGATAGAAAAATATCAGTCGAGGGTGGGATGATCAAGTCCCAACCGAGGCGTTAGCCGAGGTTGGGACGTTGATCATCCCACCCGAGACTGATATTTTTCTATCCGGAACTCAAATGTGGTGCAAGATTATTTTTCTCGCACATTGAAATCTTCAAATTCCGCTTGTTTTCGCATCAAAATGACTGAACGTCATGCTAAATATATGTGCACGTGAAATAACGTACGTCAATTTGTCTGTGACGTCATAAAGGAACAATCAAAAGTGCCGGATCAGGGGTGCCGGATCGAATTCTCTGGCACCGCTGAAAAAGGGAATCAGCCTATCCGTTGTGCGAGAATAGTCTTTATGGCCCTTTCACACTTTCACTTTTTTGGTCAACGCACGATTAACGACAAAGTTAATTTGCCAACACGTTGCAAAACATTGAAGTCGTTGTTTGGTCGCTGGCTTGTCGTTGTGTAGACGTTGGTTTGCGATGTGGTCGTCGGAAAATTTTGTGAATGCACGAAACCGCCGACCACTCTCCAGCGTCCAATTGTAAGTTATGGAGTCTTTAGGAGGTCGCTGGGCATGCGTTCCCGTGCGCTGTGCAGTCGTTGCTAAAACGTTGAGAGGGCGCCGATAACTGCAACGAATGTGTAACGACAGAGGAGCGCAAGTCTAACGCGTACACAGCCACACTATTATACACTATTATATACTATTATAGCGATGGTCTAACGTCCTCAACGTGTGTCCAGCGACAGTCTAACGTCCTTTGCGTGTGCTTCAGGTCTTGACAACGAAATATTTTCTGAAAATTAAGTTTTGCTGTAAACGTTGTAGATTGCGAGAAGGTCGCTGCCAAGTTGTTGACAAGTCGTTAGGCGAACGTTGCGAGATCTATGGGCACGCTTAATAGAACGTTTACAGGTAAATTGTCAACTAGTTTTATGCGTTTGGAAGACGCTGAGGTCGTTTGGCGAACGTTCCCCATGCGCTACAAGGTCGCTATGCGCACGTTGAGAACGTTGCTTCATAAATGATTTTCAGACCAAACCCCGACGTTTACCAGCGTGTTGAAGGTCGTTATACTCGTGCGTTGGCCAAAAAAGTGAAGGCGTGACAATTAAGGATATAAACCACTTCGTAGGTAATCTTAAAATAGGACAACATATGCAAATATGCGTCAACATTGATGAAGTCCCATTTTTAAGTTGCCTCCTCTATATCTGTGATCTTGATCTTTGACCTTGATAATCGAAAACATGTTCTTTGTGGCATTTGTATTAAATGTATACTTGAGAGAGCTTGACCAAAATCTGTTGGTGAATGACACAGAGCATCTTCAAAGATTTTGACGAATTTAATCCTGCGACCTTGACCTATATATTATAATGGGTTTCTTCCTTTAAGTTTATGGGCATTTGAAAGATCTAGTCAAAATTGTGCCCTCTTGGTTTGTATATAAAGATTTTAAGCATTTCCCTTCAGTGACCTTGATCTTTGACATTAGAAAATCAAATGGGTTCTTCTTCTTGTTATAAACAATAAGTGTAAGGAGTTTGGTAAACTCCAATGTATCATCGGGGCTGTACTAAAAGATTTTTAAAATTCTAATCTGTGAGCTTGACCTTTGATGTATTACCTTGAAAACCAATAGTCAAGAGTTCTTTCTCCTATCATAAGCAACAAGTGTATTGAGTTTGGTGAAGATCAATTTCAAACTGCACCCTCTAGGCTGTATGAAATTATTTTAAATTTTTTTTAAATTTAAACATTTCCAGTCTGTCACCTTGACCTTATATTTCAAAAACAATAGAGTTCTTTCACTTGTCATAAGAAATAAACGTATGGATCCAATCAAATATGTGCATAGGCTAAGAAAAAAATGATTTAAATTTTAACATTTCCAACTTGTGACCTTGACCTTTTACCAATGACCTTGAAAATATATAGGGTTCTTTCTCTTGTCATAAGCAATAAGTGTATCAAGTTTGGTCAATACCCAATAAAAACTGTGCCTCCTGGGCTGTATAAAAGGATTAATTATAACATTTCCAACCGGTGACCTTGACCTTTGACCCATGACCTTGAAAATCAATAGGGTTTTCCTCTTCTCATGAGCTATAAGTGTATGAAGTTTGATCAAGATCCAATCAAAATTGTGTCTCCTAGGCTGTATAAAAGAGCGTGACGTGCACAAACACACCCTCCCTCTCCCACACAGTCACCCTTACGCACTCTCGTACGCACCCTCACCAACGGTCGCATTATACCCCACTGCAATTATGCTGCGGGGGATGATTAGCAAACATTTGTTTTCTATGATGGAAGAGAAAATTGACAAATATTTGTCCTCCATGTTTGTACACGGAGAGGTATATTTCATTTGTAAGGAATTATAATATTCTAATTTTTAATTTGTTCTAAAAATAGCTACCAATGACGTCATCAATACAGATTTTACGTCATCGCGATTTACATATGTTAAGGATAAGATTGGATTATTATTCTGTTGATGCAATTTGTACAGAAAATTCAATTTTGTTTTCATCAATATGTCTTTCCTTTGTGAAAAAGACCTGAAATACGTAATCTATGTTGAATGACCCCTTTGACCTTTGACCCCTGAAAATGGAATGTTTGTACATTCAAACCTGTTGACGACATTGATAATTTGAAAGTACATTACTTCTAGTTTCATTTGACATATAATTTACCCATGTACTAATCTGTCGACTAAAATGTAAAATTTTGCTCTTTAGTCACCGTACTATTTGAAGAATTTTCTTTAATTCATTAATAATCTTATAAAATAATTCATTTCTACCCATCATAATATTCAAGTCACTAATGAAATTGTAAGTTAGATGGTTGGATTAGTATATATAGGTTTATACATCTGAAATGAAAGTGGCTGATAAAAAATGTAATGAATTTATATCTTTTTCAATTATTTTGACATCATTTTGTATTATACGATTAACCATATAAAATATAGTCGTAAAATAAAAGGGAAATTCTTTTCAACAGTTGAACATATAGACCATCAGAAAAAGAAAAAAAAATTATGTAACAGAATAACTAGCCATCATAAACTTCAACTAGCATGTAGATAATTATATGATTTGTCAAACATTAATAATAATAAATCGGCGCCTTGGTCTGATGGTAAGGGCGTCGGGCCGGTGACCATAAGGTCGCTGGTTCGAGCCTCACTAGGACCACGGGTCGGCCGACAAATATTCTTGTATGTACTGTGCCAAATACTAAAAATGTCCTTGTCTATGTTGTATACATGCCTGTGATGTTAAAAAAATAATAAGAAATTTTCTACAGCAGAACCCACTCCAAAGCCAATCACAGAGAAAACAACGTCAAACTATCGAAACAATACGGACAACAGAGGCAATCTTACAGAGTCGAATTCACCCAAAACGCACCAATACTGGTGCCGCCATACTGCTTAGCTTCCCTTGAGCGAACATGAAGTTGGAATTGGTCAAACCAAATGGTCAAATGATTGTACAAGGATTAATAAGTGACCGGAAGTAAAACTTAAAAACCCGAATTCAGTATCTAGAAATCACAATCAAAAGGCTTACCAATTCTTGAAAAAAAATTTCCTGTCGAAATGATAAACAGAGACAAAACTACTGCACCATAAAAACACAAAGAGCAACTAATCTAATAAATAACCTCCAGAGTCCAGTACAAGTACGGAAATCTTTGAAGGTGGTGACGTCACATATCAGTAGGATGGCCAAGCCGGATTTGCACGTGCGGCGGTAAACAGGAAAATGTGAGTCCGCCGCGAACGCATGACGCACTCTTTCTCGGCGGAGAAAATACGGACGCCTCCGGATTTTGTTTTTTTTTTTGAAAGCTCTAGACAGCAAAATTTTGTATCTCAGGAAGTAAGATATCATCGAACATTTGCTTTTAGCTTTATATTTTACCCTCAATTAGTTAATTTTAGACAAACTTGACATTTTAATTACTAAATCGATGGTTGAAGTTGACTTAATTTTCCCGGGAAAAAATTCTTCAAAAATTGGAAAATAGAAATGAGGTACAAAAAATGGTCCCTCACAGATTTTTATAATATTTTCAAAATAATGACATTCACATCGGCATCTTTCAAATATCAAAAAATTACAGAAGCACTTTTTCATATATTGAAATAATTTCCGTTTGAAATCAGCTGGTGTTAGCTTCGTTTCGACATGAGCAGAAACACGATTTTGCACCCAATACACATTGAACGTGTGTCACATTGTAAACATGAATGAGTTACTTTATTCGGAGTTTTAAGTATTTTGTGTATGAAATAGTGAAAATGTTGGAAGATTTTAATCTTGTGAACTCCTTTCTAACATTGGATTTGCAATTAAGAGCATATTATTTAAGGTTTTAAGCTGTTTTTGTCCATCCCGAATTCACGAAGGCCGGTGACAGTGTAGTGTCGGTGTGATGTAAACTTGATGACGCAAAAACATGGCATGTACTTCACAATATACATGTACCTGTAGTTTCTTCAGTTCAGCTGTTTGTTTATAGTGAAATGGTTACTAGGCCGATGTCGTACTTTAGGCCTTGACGCGATGACGAAATCAATCTAGGAACCATAGAAAACAACGACCTTTCCCTCAAGATAAATAAACGTAAACAAATGCTCTCTCTCTTTCACTTTACTTAATACTGCATCAAGATATGTAGATCTTTTTATTTAACTAAATAAAAAAAAAATATGTATCTTTCTTCAAATTACACGTTGTCACAAGTATACATGTGCAGTTTTTATTTAATGATAGAATATAAAAAGAAAAGAAAAAAGAGGTTGGTGGATGGGGGAGTCAGGTTACGTTCACACTCACATTTATATTCAAACATAGCAAATAAAATGCAACAACAGCAACATGGGTAATTAAAACTATGAATTTCTAGATAGATAATAAATCATAATAAGTATAATAAAGAGATAATAATCATTGTAGTTCTCTATAGTGAAATAATTTTCCATGAATTCCATTCTTTTAGTGTAATGATCAGTGTAAACAAAAATATAGAGAATATAAGAATGCATTAAATATATTTAACCGTGAAAAATCAACTTAAAATCATAATCAATTAATAATTGATGATGAAAAATCAGTTTACAAAAAGCTTGAGAACACACTAAAAAAAACAGGAGGGAAATATGAGACAATCATTAAGAAAAAGCAATCCAAAACAATTTTACAGGTATTTTTCAAAAAGAAAATCAAAGTCTCCTGATAGTAAAATAACTTTTGAAAATTTCTTTGAACATTTCAAACATTTAAGTAACGAAGAAGGGTCGATTGAAAGAGAAAATATTTCCGAGAAAGAAATTGAACATGGTATCTTTGATGAACTTGATAAAGATATATCCATAGGTGAAATAAAGAATTGTATTAAGAACTTAAAAAGAAACAAAACTTGTAGTGACGATTGTATGTTAAATGAAATGTTTATTGAATGCGAAGAAACATTAATGCCTGTTCTTCACAAACTATTTAATGCTATTTTTAAATCAGGGTATTTCCCACAATCTTGGTCAAAAGCTTCTATTGTTCCGATTTATATGAAAGGTGATTCTGATAACACAAATAATTACAGACTGAGGTATCTCTTTAGTTAGCTGCATGGGAAACCTTTTTTAGTCGATACTTAACAATAGATTATATGAATGGGATAAAGAAAATTCTGTTATTACCGATGCACAATTTGGTTTTAAGCCAAGGATGGGAACCATTGATGTTGTTTTTGTGTTATACAGTCATTGATCAATACAAATTTAAGGAAAAGGGGTCGTCCCTATTGCTGTTTCAAAGATTACAAAAAAGGCATTCGATTTTGTAAACAGAGGTAAATTATGGCTTAAATAAGTGAAACTAGGAGTTTAAGGGAAAATGCTGAGAATAATAAGATCATTGTATGATAATATTAAATGTTGTGTAAAGTATGATGGCTTTCTATCTGAATACTTTGGTAGCCAGGGCGGGCTTTTTCAGGGTAAAATCTTATCACCTATATTATACTCATTTTATGTAAATGATTTCGAGATGCATTTGTACTTCGATTGAAATTAATTTAATTAATTTATTCTTAATTAATAATGTATGCGGATGACACTGTGCTTATTGCTTAAAGCCCGGAGGCATTACAAAGTATGTTAAATTCTTTATACAATTATAGCAGAAAATGGGATCTGTAAGTAAATACAGGAAAAACAAAAAATGTTATCTTCAGAAATGGAGGGGAGATAAGGAACAATGAAAAGTGGTTTTATGATAATATAGAATTAGAAATCGTAAATGAATTTAATTATTTAGGCATTTTACAAAACTATAATGGAAAATGCACTAAAATACAGCAACACTTAGAAGAACAGGGTAGGAAAGCTTGTTTGGGTATCGATTCTAAATTGAGAAATTTTTATTTTAATATTGAAACAAAATGTTCTGTCTTCGATACTTATATAAATGGCATTCTGTCTTATGCAGCAGAAGTTTGGGGATTTGATAAGGGGGTGGACATCTAAAAAGTTCACATAACATTTTGTAAAAGAATTTAAGGCCCTCACAAAATGTAAGTTATACACTTGTTTATCATGAATTAGGACATTTTCCTTGCTACATTTCAAGAAGAATCAAAACTATGAAATATTGGCTAAAATTAAGAAAGTCAGGAAATTGTATTCTCAGAAATTGTTATGGGCTAGTGATAGAGGTAAATGATAAATGGATTGTAAACATAAATGAGTTAAAGAAGATCCTGATGATAATCTCAACAGCACTCACAATAGAGCACCAAATGGAGCATCGACGGACCCCTAGCAAGCTAGAGGTGGGACCAGGTGCCCGGGAGGAGTAAGCATCCCCTGTTGGCTAGCCGCACCCGCCGTCGACGTTCACGCACGAAAATGAAAATATATTAAATACATGCACTGTCTATGGTTCTGTCTATATAGAAAGTGCTATGGCGACAATGTCAGGGAAATATATTCAAAACACTTACTGTCAAACCCCTCGCGGGGAACTTTTTTACGAGCTCCACACGGCAAAGGGCATAAGTGTGACACAAATGAGTTAAAGAAGATCCTGACGATAATCTCAACAGATAATTGAAAACATTAAAAACACAATTAGATAGATTAGGATTAAGTTTCTTGTTGGATTCAAACTACGAAGACAATCATACTTTAGCCTTAATAGAACAAAAGATTAAAGACATTTACATTTAAGAAACCAAGTGTGAGACGAAAAAGAAACATACGACATGTAAACATCTAACACAAAAGACCACACATAAAAAGACGAGACCTAAGTACACGCCTCTCAATTATCTATTGAAAGATACACTCAATGCTCAGACATCGTTGACGTTTCATCAAGCAACACTCAATAATAATACCGAATAAATAAATGATTCACGCCCTTCCTTTACTTGGGTTATTAGCCTATATCTGCTGAGTCATATCAAATACCATAACTTAAACTTTGTTCTTAAAAATAGTTAATTGAGTTATATTTTGTTGCTTAAAAATTCAAACATAATGATTTATGCTTTTCGGTTCCGATGCGTTTCTCTTGATGCAAAACACAGATTATTCATTCTTTACAATTTAGATATCATTTTTGTTGAATATATATTAGATGTCTTGATAACGAATGAGGTAATAATGAGGTATTCGCGTTCAAAATGTGTTTTGCACTGAATGTTTTAGTGAATTAAGGCCACCAACTCGCAGTCTGCTTAAACCGCAAGGAAATTCAAGGCAACAGGTGTAGGTTCGGAACCATAAATTACCATGACTCAAATCGGTCTTTTAAATTCTTTTGTCTCATGATAATATCAATATTGAAGTTACTATTTAGATTAGCTATTAGTGTACGAATTAATTACAAATGAACTGTAACATACGTTATAGAAATATGGGTCAATGAAAGAAAAAGAAGGCAAAAGGCAGGGCTTTTAGGAAAACGATGTCACTTAAGTCTGATAGCAAAGAACCAAACATGGCGCATCATGGCGTCATGTTCTATAGTACTAAGAACACACAAACAGGACAACAAAACGCAGGGGCCCAAGCAACACAGATGAATATGTAAATTGATATAAGAAGAGGGCGTACGTAACAGAGTACGTGCTCTGTCGGCTGTAGCGAGCTTATGTATGTTATCAACCGAGGAGTCATACTGACAATTAGAGAGGACAGGTGGTCGAGGTCCTGTCTTCTCTAAAGAGGTTTGGACAGGGCCTGTCATGGAGTCCCGTCGTCAGAGCCAGTCAGAGTGCAAGTCTTTTAAAAGAATGCGATGGTAGAAGAATGTAGATTGGTCAAGTACAGATCCTAGTGTCCGTCTTATGACATTAGTATATAGAAGGTATAGAAGGCGTTTGATGATACTGACGAATTTTCGATGGTTATGCTGTCTACCTTTTATCCTTCAAATTTTGCTTATCATATCACCATAAAAGGCAGGTTGTGTAATAGGGCTGGGTGGTGCACCGAAAATGTCGGTACTTCGAAATTAGCAATGTCGGTTCGATGTATTGACGTAGAATTCCAGATTTCGATTCGGTTCAGGCGTAATTTATCAAAGTAAAATAAGGGAGGATATCTCCAACAAGACCCCGTTGCAGCATCAACAGTAAAACACCAAAACACCCGATGCAAAAACACAAAAGACGAGTACAGCACGAGACGGGAAAGAGACACACGACATATAAACATCAAACACAAAAGACTACACATAAACCGACGAGACCAATGGGAAACCGGTACCGACTTTGGACGGCCATCTGTCACGCAAGTAGCAAATGGTGTGGTTATCCTGGATTACGTGCGCACAACCCTCTCACTTCTCCAATTACCCAGAGGTCTCAAAGAACGTACAATTGTGGTGTAAAACAACCTCCTCACTGTAAGATGACATCACACAAACAAGACTGCAAAACGCAGAGTCCCCAGAGACACAGATGAATATGTAAATGGATATAAAAAGAGGGCATGCGTAATACAGTCCGTGCTCTGCCGGCTGTAGCGAGCTCATGTATGTAATCACCCGAGGAGTCCGACTGACATTCAGAGAGGACAGGTGGTCGGGGCCCTGTCTTCTCTAAAGAGGTTTGGACAGGGCCCGTCATGGAGTCCCGTCGTCACAGTCAGTCAGTGTGCAAGTCTCATGGTTGCGCTTGTACAAGACTGTAGATTGGTCAATTGGTGACATTAGGATCATATCCACGGTATAAAAGGCGTTTGATGATTCTGACGCATTTTCGATGGTTATGCTGCCTACCTTTGATCCTTTTTATTTTGTTTATCATATCACCATAAAAGACAGGCAGTGTAATACCCATAGTAATGTACTCTGTTGCATGTTTAGATCCGAATTTTAAAAGAAGTTGACTGTAATTTTTGTAAAATTTCCAGAAAGTCTTAACTAGTTTATGAAAGCGGAAACCTTGATCTAAAAGTTATTTGGTAATTTGTAAATTTGTAAACTAAAGCCAAATAGTTTTTTGGTAATTTGTAAATTTGTAAACTAAAGCCAAATAGTGACCAGAAAATGTTTGAAATTAGGGCTGGGACGATTCAGGTATCCTTCGATTCGGTTCGGTTTCGAAAAACAAAGCCTCGGTTCGGTTAATTTCGATTCGGTTCATTTGAATGAGAATTAAAATTTACAAAAATGAAAAAAAAAATCTAAATTGATTTGACAAACTTCAGTCTAACTTTATACAGCATAATAATTTCCATAAATCTGAAGAATTTGTGGGTATATATGTTTAAAAAAATCATCACTTTTATATCCATAATTATATATGCTGGATGCATTTGCTCCAACAAAACAAGTTTGAACAACTGTACAGTGAGAAATTTTAAAATCATAAATGGTCATGAATACAAAGTTCAACACCTCATTTCTCAACAACCAAGAATTGGCAGGTCTCATAGGACACTTATTGTAAATATTTCAGTGGACAAAAGCTTTCCTTACATGATATTTGGCGACTATATATCCCCGTTTAGCTTTTGTTGCTGCTTGCACAAAGCTTCTGACCAGTTCACGGAAAGTGAAAGTAGATCTATACTTTCACTTTCCTTTTTCATGAGAGGTCGGGGGGAAATTGCGCGTATAGCGGAGTGGTAAGTGAAAGTAGTTTTTTATGTACGCTCTTTTCTTACTTTCTTGTCTTCTTAAATATTATTTCTAAGCTTCAAATTCAATAGCATCATTTAAAAGCAGATAAATTTGCAGCATGGACCAGACATGCACGTTTTGGGTACTAAACCCTCGTCAGTGATCCTCTATCTAAACGATTTAAAGTTGCCAAACAGTGTGAAAATTCTTATGTCCAAAAATGTACCTAAAGACGTAGCAGGATGGGTGAGATATGATGCTACAGGCCCCACGATTTAGAAATTTCAAGAATTTTGGATAACAGAAATTTTCGAATGCGTTGAAGAGACATACGATCAACCGAAGTTGATCGAACTTTATCTCATTCAAATAAACCGAATCGAAATTAGCCGAACCGAGGCCTTGTGATTCGAAACCGAACCGAGTCGAAGGATACCTGAATCGTTCCAGTCTTATTGTGTAATACCGAAAGTATGTACTCTGTTGCTTGTATAGATCTGAATTCAAAAGCAGCTGACTTCAATTTTTGTAAATATTCCAGAAAGTCTTAACTAGTTTATGAAAGCGAAAACCTTGACCTAAATTTTCTTCGTAATTTCTTCAAAAATCAAAAATATTAGTACATGCGTACTGGATGAGCTGTGATATGTAAATACAGTAAGACGGTAGTCTTGGAAAATCACCGTCAAGTCGGGGCGAATTTACTATGTTGAATCCAAACCATCTCATTTGTCATATACAATTGTATGAATCTTTTCATTTTGATATTTAGGTCCAAAAATGATATTTTTGTGTTTGTAACGTTTGCCTTTTTAAGTGTTAATTATTGTGGATAAATTTCAAGGATATTAGCTATTTCAATCTATGACCTATACCTTCCTCTTGTCATAAGGAATAAGGGTATGACGTTTGGTAATATCCGATCAAAACTGTGTTCTCTAGGCTGTATACAAAGTATGACGTGCTAAATAAAAGGATTTTAGCCATTTCCATTTTGTGACCTTGGCCTTTGACCCATGACCTTCAAAATAAATGGAGTTCTTTATCTTACTATAAGAAATCAGTGTATAAAGTTTGGTCAAAATCTGATCAAAACTGTTTCCTCTAGGCTGTATTCATGGTGTGATTTTTACATCTTCTTAGTCATATGAAAGACTGCGTCATGTTTATGTTCTGAAAAAAAGCTGACTGCGTTAAATTTTGTTGCTTATTTAAAAAGCAATAACACTTTTCAAATTCCATGCTTCAATGCGTAACTCCTGATCTTAAAGACAGAGAATTCATTCTTTGTGCTTTTTGATATTATTTATGTTAACATAAATTAAATTGTATGACAATGAATGAAGCAGAAATGAGGAACATATGCATAAACGTTCAAAATATGTTTTAAATTGTATGATTTACAGAATAAAGGACAAAAAGTTATCTGTCTGCTTTGAACGCAAAAGAAATAGGTGCTCACTCCAGTTATCATAGAGAGAATGTAAGAATTTGGGCCTGGCATCATAAAAGAAAAAGGGGGCATCAAAAAGCACCAACAGCAAAACATCCCATTGGTATGCACAGCAGGAGACGTAAAAAGGACAAGGAAAACCAAATGGATCAAATAAATATAAAAACAGTAAAGACTAGCCATTTACTACAGGTTGTACATTGTATTTTTGGTAGTCTTTTGTCGTAATCTTTTATTAGTGTTGAGTCGATCGATAAATACAAATCTAATTTCAGATGAAATTGAATTTATGTACTCAATATTTCAAATTTACATAACTTCGGTATTAATGATATCTTGACAATTGGACTTTTAAGGTTACGCTGAACATGAGAATAAATTCATTTTTCAAAACAAAGAAAGAAAGGATCTCCATTTTGTTTCTTCGCCATTTTTTTTGTGAAACAATGTGTAACCAGCATAAGAAATATAGGTTCATATCACACCCTGCAAGACAATGACACAGTATCACATGTATCATGCACAGGGACAAAATGAAACAAATAAAAGGAGAAAACGAAAACAAGAGAACACTCGTCTTTTTAAAACAATTGAAAACATCTATAGAAAAACAAATATGAGAGAACAAACGTATTATATACTGCACAGACATAATTCAATGATATTGATTATCAGCTTTTCATTTTTACTTTGCTGTATATTAGAAGACACAGTCCACGGCAAAGGCGTAGTCCACGTGATTATAACATGTGTAAATAAAAAGGAAAAATACTTTTTCCAGTGCTAATTCTTTAAAAAAATATCTGTATAACCTACAAACTCAGAGTCGTGCGGTTTCAATAGCATTTCTGGTTTATTTAACCATCCAATGCAAATCAATAGAAATTCGGAATATATACTTTCTGTCTACGTGGACAGAGGACTATTATCAAACCTAATTTTGAACTACTTAGTGAGTGTCACTGCTGGTGGACCAAGAGTCCCCGAGGGCACATGTAGCCAAAGTTGATCGTCTGTCTCTTCAACGCATTTGAAATTTTCTGTTATAAAAGTTCTTGAAATTTCTAAAACGTGGGTCCTGTAGCATCATATCCCACCCATTCTGCTACGTCTTTTGGTACATTTTGGACATAATAATTTTCAATTTTTTGGCCATATTACATTTTTTAGACTGAGGATCACTGACGAGGGTTTAGTACCCGAAACGTGCATGTCTGGTCCATGCTGTAAATTTATCAGGTTTTGAATGATGCTATTGAATTTAAAGACGTTTAACATTTAGCCGCATTACGAATTTTATAATCAAACTCATTTTTGACTTTTCTGATTTAAACCCACCTTTCGCACTTTATCTCTATGATATGTATATTTATATATGTATACGTTTCATCATACTAGTCTTGTCATCTTTGACAAATTACGGCATCTACGATGTGACGTCATTATGCAAAGTCAGAATGACAAGTTACCATACAGGAGATTAACATTTGTCTTCGTGCGTATAATCATGATAATGTTTTTTTCTTGAATTTACTACCTAGCTGAAACCATTTCATATTTTAAGCAAATTATAGAAGCGTGTTTGTTTTTTTCCTTCTTTTTATCAGTTTAAACTCTACCGGGGAAGGGTTGTGAAGAGGAGCAATTATATCTGAGAAATTAAAAAGATACATAAGACTGGATGTAGAGCCTCGAGGAGGGATATTAGTATAAAAAAACAACGTGAATTGAGAGCAATTCTCTGTAAGGACCGAAAACATTGAATGACAAATATGGATAATGACCATATCCCTGTATACAGCACAAAATCGATAATTCAAAAATCAGAAACCGAAGGCACACAAAATCAGGACAAAACAGGAACCAAAGCAAACAAACAAAAACCTCCACCATATGAAAAGAAGCGAACTCCCGAAAGGGGAGTGAGACCAGGTGCCCAGGAAGAGTAAGCATCTCCTGCTTGAATGCAACACCCGTCGCTTCAATTCGGTAGAACTGTCACATCCGGTTACTTCCATTTTGGAAGATATAGAGTACAATCTTTGGTTGGATGGTTCAAATGGTCTATGACAGAATATCATCCACCATTCTTGAGAGTGGAACATCATAGTGTATGACGAGTTCCCCATATCGACCGTAGAACTTCCTCAGTGACGATGTTAGTCGGTTACAAACATATCCCTGACTGAGAAGCTTATCTGAAAGACGCCTAGCTCTCAGAACAAAATCCGTATATTTGGTACTTGCTCTGGCATAGCGTATCAACTGATATATGAACACGCCATAAGCAGGCGATGAAGGGATGTTGCTACTCAGAAAAGGAAAGTTTGTAATGCTGAAATTGAAGTCGTCACGTTTGTCATAGAGTGAGGTGTTCATGTGACCATCAGTGTCGTAGAACAACATTATGTCCAAATAGGATGCTGAATTATTTGTCTCTGTGGTTTCTTTGACTTCAAGCTCCGAAGGATAGATACTGCTCAGGTAATCCGCGAAGTTTGGATTATTGATGGACAACACATATTCTATGTATCTGTAAGTGAAGTTAAAGTCAGAAGCTAAGTATCTTTTCCCTTCAGAGACCAGAGATTGAATGAATTCAGCTTCGTACGAGTAAAGGAAAATGTCGGCAAGGAGTGGGGCACAATTGGTCCCCATTGGAATTCCGACAATTTGCTGGAAGACCTTTCCTCCAAACACCACAAAAATGTTGTCGATCAGAAAGTTTAACATCTGAATAATGTCTGTTTCAGTGTACTTATTTTCAGAATCGGACTTTTCTTTTACAAAGTAGGTTTTGTCATAGTTAACAACAATAAATTTGTATTTGCGATTACCGTTCTTACTTGTAAACGCATTACTTATAATTTTTGCGAGTCTTTCTTTCAATTTAGACACGTTGGCATGGCATTTCATAGATTTTCGAGATTGTTTGTTTGGAAGTTCATTATGGAGTGCCAAGATGGAAAATAACTTTCGTTTGTAGAAAAAGAGTGCCATTGTCATGGTAACCATCTCTAAAGCATTCGGATATTTCATAAGGCTTAGCGATTTTGTAACCTTTGTTGCCATTGGAACGGGTTCATATATCAACTGCAATAACCAAAGTTTTTTCAATCCTCTTTGTTATGAATATCTGAACTGATTTTCACACTTTATTCTATGAATCTTGTATGAGGAGTCAAAGAGAAAGCCTAAATAAGGTTGATTTAACATGCTTAAAAAGCGACGGCGGGTGCGGCTAGCCAACAGGTGATGCTTACTCCTCCCGGGCACCTGGTCCCATCTCTAGCTTACCAGGGGTCCGTCGTTATTTTTCAAATATTGTGCTCTATTGTAGGTACTTTTGAGATTATCGTCAGGATCTTCTTTAACTCATTTAAATTTTATTAATATTGTTTTAGCACAGTAAGCTTCCTTTAAGATCTATCATAAAACTAGTGTTTTTGTAAGAAAAGAAGTAAGGCAGCGCAAAAGGTATGAAAATGAAATATCTGCTACAATGGTATCCATGGCAACAAATTATCGTACCGAAATGCAAGGGTTCTGTTTGTTCTTTAATAGGGTCTTGATAGAGATTCCCTCCTTTCTTTTATTATTAATATGAATTTTGGCAAAGTCATAGTGAGTACGAAGGCGGACAATAGATGTATATATAGAGAGGACATAAAGATAGCTTCCCCCTTGATTGATGTACGATTGGTAATTTACAGAACCCATAGTAAATCAAGCACCCATGAAGCGCGATAAATCCCTTTGATTAAAAAGTTTAACTCCCCGTTTATTCATATTTTCTTCTAGTAAATTTTTGTTTCCTCGTACCCCTTAATTTCCTTTTTTCATTTCTCTTTTTTTTCTTTTTTTTCTTTCTTTCTTTCTTTCTTTCTTTGTTTCTTTGTTTCTTTCTCTATCTTTCATTCATTATAAATATATTACATAGACATTACAACATATATTAATTTCATATTTATTTATGTATCTATTTATTCGTCTATCTATTTGTTTTCGCTGATTTATTCACATATTCACAGGCTTATCTGATTTATCGTTGTTATTAAACAGTGATATCTTTATGTCCTCTCTATATATACATTTATTGTCCGCCTTCGTACGCACTATGACTTTGCCATAATTCATATTAATTTGTAAAAGAAAGGAGGGAATCTCCATCAAGACCCTATTAAAGAACAAACAGAACCCTCGTATTTCGGTACGCTTTTTCTTCATAGTTACTTACATACTTTTTGGGCATATTACATTGTTTAGATTTGAGGATCACTGACGAAGGTTAAGTCACGAAACGTGCATGTCTGGTCCATCCTGCCAATGTATCTGTTCTTAAATGATGCTATTCAATTTGAAAACGTTTAGTATTAATGACAGCACATACATTTGTACAAGTAAGGAGACCAATGTGTACGTGGCGCCCACTTTGGACGAAAAAACATATTGGCTTGAGCGAGTTCATGCCTGTGATCACCAACGGTTTCCGATCTACATTCAGAGAGGTAAGGTATATGGTGTCATTTCTTCTCTAACCAAAGGCCTATCATTGACTCCCGTTTTCACAGTCAGTGAGAGTACAATTTATAAGAATGCGCTAGTCTAACATGTCTAAGGCTGTGTGTCATGAAAATACCATACTGAGTTCCGTCTGGTTATAGCAGGATCATTTCCACATTATAAACGTCGATTTATGATTCTGACTTATTTTCGATGGAAATTCTGTCCACCCTTGATCCTTCTTATTTCGTTTATTAGGTGACCATATGAGGTAGGTTGTGAAATTTCAAAAGTACTATACTACCTTGCTGGTATAGCTCCAAATTTCAAAAGAATGTGAGAATCTTTTCTTAGTAATGGAAACGGCAACTTTTAACTAAATTCTGAATGTGGAATGCAGTAAATCATAAAACTAACAATCTATTTTTATCCGTACGTCTATCCGTCTGTCTCTCTGTGCGTCAGTCTGTAGTCAACATTTTGATAAAACTGTTTGGTTTCTGGTTAACACCCGCAATGCTGTTTACATGTGATAATTGAGATGTTAAATTTTTGCATATATGGGGTTCTTAAACTTCATTTTCCCCCAGAGTTCATAACCTTATTTCCGTTTTTTTTCCTTCCCTTTAAAAACCCCTTCTTTGATTCTGTATTTATGTCAGATTCCCCGATTCTTTTTTTTTTTTGACTTGACCTTTTTAATATCATTTATATATATATATTTCTTTTTGCGAAGTTCTTTCAGGGACGTATATACGTCTCTGGTTCTTTGAATCAAATTCTGAGTTCATGAATATATTATCAGATGGGGAAATTTTGTATCTAAAGTAAAAAGCTGAAAAAAGAATGATCATACCTAAATTAAGGATGGTGACTCATGTAATAAGGAGTATTAAACTTTTTATAAAAATAGGCCACATATGAAGAACAATTCTCATACTTTAATTTTATATATCGAAATACAAAGGTCGGTGTTGAAAATTTCGAGATATAGCTAAAAATAGATTAAGGGAATTTCTGTTGCTATTTTTTGACAAAAATCATCCATTTCCAGAAAAGCAGTAGTAATTGAGGAAAGAATGTTTAGTTTAGTTTAAACATATTTTATTTCCATATAATAGAAATGGGATTGGGCACAAGTTTACACAACGTTATATAAGCCCTTTCCCTACAATATTTACAAAATCTTGAATGGCATGTCTTGGAATACAAAATTATATATATATATATATATATATATATTATATTATTACTATAAAAGAGAGAGAGAGAGAGAGAGAGAGAGAGAGAGAGAGAGAGAGAGAGAGAGAGTTGAATCTTATCATAATTAATTAAGTTGTGAACCTCTTGGTATCCTTAATAAACTTTTGTGTTGCATACATTATCAATTCATTTTCTTGTGTGGACAAAGTTGGATCTCCATATAGAAGTTTTTCTAGATTTAAAGGATGATAAGAAATTAACATTTGGAATAAAGACTGTCTTTGGTTAGTATAAGTTTGGCATTCGAAAAAGAAATGGTTTGAATCTTCAATTACATTTCCACAATGACATATAGGAGAACTCACAAGATTTACCCGAAAAAGATGAGACTTCAAGTTACTGCTTAAACATCTAATTTTTGTCTGAATTATATTCAGTTTTCGATCACCGTACATTAAATGTTTTGGCAATGGATTAATATCACAATCTTGTTTGAGAGCGGTTTTAAAGTTATTTAAAGCTGAACTAAGTCTTTAAAAACCCCAATGACGTAGTAAATTTTTTTAGGGAACGGAAATTGTTAGAAGTGAAACTAACAATCTCCGTCCCCTAGCTAAAAATACACTTGGTCATGTGTTGATTTGAACTTTCCCCCTGATGACGTTTTGCATACTAATGTATCGTGACCCAAAATCCACTACCTCGAGTACTCGAGCGGTATATAAAGAAGCCTGGACGCGTGGTCATTGTCATTTGTATGAGATGTCGTCTACCTGTAAAGATGAGTTCAGAAATTAGTAAATTGCATAGAAAATCATACATTAAAATATATAATTTTCAAATAAGAATAAAATTATTTTCTCATATATAGTTATAATGAATGAGATCTGCCCCGGGTACGTGATAGAGGGAGGGTGACTCGGGGGTAGGGAGTTGGGGGGGGGGGGGGGGCTCCGGTACATGTTTCACATATACAGCACCTCCAAAAGAAATTATTGCGTATGAATAATGATATACAAGTACTATGTTTAAAAATCAAAATTAAGGTACAGATTGGAAAAGTTGGGGGGGGGGGGAGAGAAATTTGCTACAAGTAAATCATCATGAAATGTAGTAAGGGAGCAACCATTTGATTTTTATGGGGGGGGGGCAGGAAGACTTTGCAAAAAAAAAATTTCCGGATCAAAATTTTAGGGAAAAAAATTTTCCGGCCCGAAGGGCCGGCGAAAAAAATTTTCCGGATCATGAAATTGCCCCTCCCCCTCTCTTCCAACCTTTCCACTTCCAAATAAACACTTTTTTGTGTATCATAAACAAAGTATAAAAAAATGGAACAAACTTTACGCAATTTGGAGTGAATAAATAAAATTCAAAAGTCATTAGCACCATATAGCCTGTCTCCTTTGAGTATCATTTTAGTAAACAGATTATAGGCACCATATGCCATTCAAGAAATTAAAATGAAGTGATCTGCTGGCAAGAGATGAACTCATTGTGTGTTTGATGTTTAATATGGCTGAAAAATCACGCTGAATTATTTAAACTTTAGAGTAATTTTCAACATTGGAAAATTATAAAAAAAAAAAAAAATAATAATCCGGAAAAAAATTTGCGGCTCTTAAAATGGCCGAAAAAAATTTTCCGGCCGGCAAAAGTCTTCCTGCCCCCCCCCCCCCCCATAAAAATAAAATGGTTGCTCCCTAAATAACAAATGATTATTTACAAAGATAACATGATCACAAACTTATCACAATGCATATGCATGTAGGGAACTCAATGTTTCAAAATTTGGACAGATCAAGAGGGTTTGGGGTTCGCGGGGGGTTGATCGAATGTAAGCCCAAAATCAAAGCGTTGAAATAAAATATATGAAGCGAAATATTATTTGCTTGTAATTTACATAATAGATCCGGACGAAAATAGATCTGGGAAAAAGAAGCGTTGTGAGGTTTCGAGTTCGTGGGTGCGGGTGCAGGGGGGGGGGGGGGGTGCTCGTTACAGGGAGGAAGTAAGGCATACTCCAAATGTAATTCAAAATTTTTACACTCTTTTACATACTGAAATGCTTCTTAGCTATGTCTGCCTATAAAATATTCATTTTCAGTATAGCTGTATCTTACACAATTACATAAATACACTTAGTGACCCACATTATATATTTACATTGTACCTGTTTACTAAACGTCTAAAATACACAAATTTCCTAATTTCAAAATTTATTTTTAACAAGTCAATTATCTCAATCTTCTAAAATTATATCAGAATAAAAAACTGCACAGTGCATGGTTTTACTTACATGTTGATAAAGCAAATACAATCCTATATTACAAATGATCGGTACACATATTACCATTTTACACGCATGTGAAAAAACCGCGTGTTCGATTAGAGCTTTAGTGATACTTGCCTTGTAAATTGTAAGTAAGATCACAGTTTCGTTATCCTAATGTTCTATGTTTGGAACAAAATAAGGAGTGCTACATCTAAATCAAAATGGCTCATATTTTGATGAATTAAAGCGATCTATACATTTTCCAGGGGGGGGGGGGGTGTTTCCAAGTCGTCACTCTCAGTGTAGGGGTGGGGTTGTCCCCATATGGGCATATTTATATGGTTATTGGAAAAATTCAACTTGAAAACGGAAAAAAAAACCAGCAATTTTGGACAAATCACAAGAATGAGGGGGAGGGCCCCCATAGTTTGTGGGATTTGAAAGTATTTTCTGAAAGTATAAAGGCCCTACTCAAGAATGAATTTTATTTACATGTACACTTTACCAACTCAGGCATTTCGTGGAATTTTTTGGTTGAAAATAACAAATTTTATAAAAATGCTGAAAATTGGTTCTGCTTTATTTTATTCAATTTTTTGGAGTCTTTACATACTTTGGACAAGTACTCATATCAAAAGTAGTTAATGAATGTTTTCAGTCATCACATTTCAATTTTGCAAATTGAATAAAATTAAGCAATTCCAACTCCGGGGTATCTTGAAGAAATCGGATCTATGTGGGGATACCATATTTCCAAAAAAAAAATACAAAATTTCCAAAGATAAGTGCAAATATCAAACTTTAACTTTCAAATTACGTTAGTCTACCATATTTTACACATATCTAAAGCTTCAGAATCTGATGTGAATTTGTCCAAAAGACGGTGAAATTATTGAATTTTTCCTTTTCAGCGATTTTTGATAAAAATGAATAGTTTTTACCTCCAATTTTTTTCTCGTAACAACGAGATTTTTATTTTTTTCGTAACTTCGAAATTTGTTTCTCGTAACTAAGATTTTTTTTTCTCGTAACTACCACAATTTTTCTCGCAACTACGAGTTATGACATGGTACGAAATTCCTTCCTCCAACTTTGCAAGAAAAAAATTCTTTTGCTCCGGTATGGGGCGAAAAAAATAATCATGCTCCGACAAAAAAAAAAACCCAAGCCCCCCCCCCCCCATAATTTTAAATGGACCATGCCTACAGACAGACATGCCTCGCTGAGAACGAGACGTTCAGTAGTTTTGGGGAAATCATGCATTCGAAAATCATTGATAAAAGGGAAAAAGGAATAGCTATTCAAAAATGAAACCATGTGAATGCATGTATAAAAGCTTTGATGAGTTTCAGATGAAATTAATTTTAAATTCCAATTCCTATACTTTTAATGTGGATTTTAAAAAAAATTCACAGAAATTCAAAGTAATTTTACACTTTCTTCCAATATTTCAGCTCCAGAGTAGTGCATATGATGATCGTTCATGGATGATTTAGACCAAACAAAACCCCTCCAACTTGCCACTTTTAATTGACCGGATTGCAAAGCAATTCCGGTCTATAGATTGACGATGTCCGTCTGTCTGTCTGTCCGTCTGTCTGTCCGTCTGTCTGTCTGTCCGTCTGTCGTCAGCATTTTGGTTAAAGTTTCTGGTTGCAGCAAAATCTGAGGAATATTACGCAGTAGAAACTTTATATCATACATGAAGGTTGCCCATGACAAGACCTTTCAATTTATGCCTTAACCTAATGACCTTGACCTGGAGCTTTGACCTAGTCATGGTTATGGTATCGGGAAAGTGTGTAGACTGTAAGGCCACTATGTTCCCCATTCCCTCAACATAAATTTTTGACCCGGCCCTGAAAGAAAGATCTATACAGAATTTGATGGGGGGGGGATGTAGTTATTGAGATGGGGATATTGGGAGGAAACGGATCCAAGACATGGCCCAGGTAGAGTTGTTCGACGAAAAATAGTTTCAACACAAATGCAAAGGAAACCTATAAACTATTGATAAATAGGATTGTCAAAAATTCTATAAATTGTTTCTTTCCCATTTCCGATGCGATTCCATCTGTTGCATCCCAAGGTCTCCACGTTCACGCCCCCCCCCCCCCCCTCTTTAAAACATCAATGAAAATAATCATACAAACGATCATAAATATAGATTCCAATGGATAATGCAGCTTATTCAAATATTCGGTAACTAGTATACATGTATATTTTAATTGATATGAATTTATAAAAGCCCATTTTCATTATGCGAATAGTCTAATCGAACACGCGATTTTCACATGTGTCTACACAATGAGGTCATGTATGTTGTAGAAAATTGTGTACCGACCATTGGCCTTTATTGGATTGTATTTTCTAAAATATCATGTAAGTAAAACACTATAATTATCATACAGTTTTGTGTTCTAGAAATTTAGCTGATTAATTACATTTTCTAAAAGAAATTTTGAAATGAGGAAAATGCAGAGAAACAGCTATGGACTTGCCTTTCACAGTATACAGGTATATGTAACAAAATCGTATGTAATAAAAATAGAATAATATAGAAGAATATAACTATCGTATTTTAGTATATTAATGTATGTACTTTAATTGTGCTTTTTTGCATGACAATGTTTCGATATAACATCCCCCTCCCCCCCCCCCCACACACACGTACACACCGGCATCCCCCTCCCAACTACTCTTCCGTCTAATAAATTCTTTGATGTAAACTTTTAGCAGTAAACACTGATCAATATACTATTTCACTTCAGATAATATGAATTTTCAATAACTTAACCAACCCCCCCCCCCCCTTTCCGGCCCAACATGTCTTGATTGATCATAAACATTGGGCTCCCTCTTCATCTACATGTATATTTGATCTCCTTTGCTTGTGAAAAAATCATTTCAATTTACTTTCATGTCTGTTGGTTTGAATGATATACTTGAATCCAACAACATCCCACCCCGCCACTATTTCACATATGTACCAAATTTTGATCAATGTAAAACGTAGCATATAATTATTGACATTGTAAATACATGTAACTATGAATATTTTGAATTCATCTTTTTGGTTCGCAATATTTTATATAAAACTTATGAAAGAACCTACCAACCAGGTCCCGTCCCCATCCCGTTCTAAAACAACCCCCTCTCATCCATCCCCTTCCACAATTTCCCAAGATTACGTACCCGTCTTTTAATTATTTAAGTAAAACTGAAGATTTCATGATTACTTTATCCATTTTCTATTTCAATGTATGGTTTTCTATGATATTTTCTAATTTCTGAACTCATCTTTACAGGTAGACGACATCTCATACAAATGACAATGTTCACGCGTCCAGGCTTCTTTATATACCGCTCGAGTACTCGAGGTAGTGGATTTTGGGTCACGATACATTAGTATGCAAAACGTCATCAGGGGGAAAGTTCAAATCAACACACGACCAAGTGTATTTTTAGCTAGTTTCACTTCTAACAATTTCCGTTCCCTAAAAAAATTTACTACGTCATGGGGTTTTTTAAAGACTTAGTTCAGCTTTAATGAAGGATTGTGTCTTATCTCAGGATCAATGCTATTCCAACATTGCATAGTTGAAGGAAAAAAGGAATTTCTTGTTACATTAAGTCTAAAATAAGGAATGTTAAAATCTGCGTTGTTTCGAAGATTGTGTATATTATTTCTAGAATACGGTTGGATAATTTCATTTAAGTATTGAGGGGCATTATTATGATATATTTTGTGGAATGTATTTAGTTTTCTTCTTTCTCTTCGTTTTTCGAGTTTTTCCCACCCTGTTTCAAAATACAGATTTTCCTTCGATGTAAATAATGGCAGGCCTGTAACTAATCTTGACGCCTCTAACTGAACTTTTTCTAAACGAATGTTATTATGTGATTTATGAAATTTTTAATGAAAAGAAGACACTTTTCTTCAATGAAAAAGATATATATGAAAGAAAATAACTTTATTTTAGGAAAGTAGCGTCCTTATCAATTTAATGAAAAAAAAAATGTAAAAATTCGTAAAATTATTATTTTTTACCTAAAACATTCACTTCAAAGGAGTATTTAACTTTTTTTCTAGTTATGACAGAAGGAATAAATAAATCTTGATCTTTCAATTGATATATAAAAATACATAGGTCGGTGTTAATATAAGAGCAAGATAAAGCGTTGAAAGAAGCTTTCATTTCCATGATGACGTCATACCTAGATTTTACATATACAAATCACAGTGCGAAAGATTTCAATAAATGACGTTTATATCATAGAATCTTATTCATTTTTATTCAAACAAATATGTATTCCTGTAGTAAAATCTGATTAAAAATTGACTCAACACGAAAATTGTTCTCGAATACTCGAAGAATGGGCAATATCACATTAGTCAGAGTCTATTGTGTAAATTGCTAGGAAATAAAGCAATACGTCGCATTATCCGCCAAAACCTACCTATTTTACTGACCTATTTCCCATCAAAATGTTAGAGAGACGATGTTTTATTTCCCTTATATATGTAGAATACAGACTTCGATTTATATTTTCGCAAACTTTATAAAAACTATTAAAGTGTTCAACGAAGACGAAGACGTCGTATATACAGTGAAAGACTAATAATACAAGACTTTTACTCAACAACTTAAAATTATAAGATTCCTGTCAAAATATCAAGAAATGAATTTCCGAGGTAGATCTAAATTTGAAAAAGAACGGGTTCACAGTGCAGCTATAAAGGATACTTCTCACAGAAAATCTAACAAGCAAACAAAGAAAAAGAAAAGTGCTGGGCATGAGTAGATGTTTACTCTTTGGTTTCAAACAGTAACCGGCGTCGGGGAGTAGCGATCCAGAAAATATGAAGAAATAAAGTTTTTATTCTGTTTAAATTAAGTCATTATAAACTAAAGGGAAATCAAAACTTCAATATTCAATATATCGCGATCGATCGGCTTAACATGCTTAAGAAATGGGATGGTTTCATTTTCACTACATTTCTGGCCTGGGGGAATATTTTTAATCAAGATTTCAGGAATAATATTGAAAAAAAAATCTCCTTTTTTTTTCTTCATTTTTTTTCCACACCACATTCGTCATATACAACTCATAGTTGCTCGTGGACGTGGATAATCAGTCAATAAGTATCCCGAGATGGTCCCTGGTTTTCTATATAATCCAAAATACAAGGCAAAAAACTCAATAGATTCTTCTCCCGCCTCGAATTTGAAATAATCTCAATTATTCAAAATGGTACATGTTGTAGAAGTCCTTAAAATAATGATTGTCCCCTCCACATAGGACTGTCAACTAATGATAAGATCACAATTATTGTTTCTATGTCATTCCCACGCATGAATTTTACATAACTACTATTATATCTTGAAATTTGTATTTTTCTCTATGTCGTTGTAATAAGTGAGCAATGGGGAAGGGGAGGGGATACAGGAAGACTTCTGCAATCCGGTTTTTTTTTTCAGCAATTGTAAGAGCCGGATTTTTTTTTCGTCGGCCCTTCGAGTCGGATTATTTTAATATTTTTTTAATTTTCCAAATGTTGAAATTACTCTTTTAAAAGTTTATATCATTCAGCAAAATATTTCGGCCACAAGATGTATAAAATATCAAACACGGAGTGAGTATCTCTATATGTTGGAAGACAGAGGGAGGGGGGGGGGGGCTATTTTCATGATTCCTTCTGGCCGGAATCTTTTCCCCCTAAAATATCCGTCCGGAGGTTTTTTTTTTGCAAAGTACGTCTTCCTGCCGCCTCCCCCCTTTCCATAAAATCATATGGCTGTTCCCTAAGATCATGAGAATACCTGTAAATTGATAGATTGATTGACTGATGATACCAGAATAGACGGACTAAACAGTCGCCCCCTCTCTCTTTCTCTCTCTATCTTTATTTATGCTCAATCTAGGACTTTTTTTTTGGGGGGGGAGGGAGGTTTCGCTTGTTGCATTCCCCTTTCCATCTGGCCAGACCCCCATGTGAATAAATTGCTTAGTTATTATTCAAGACTCGAAACACATACGTATTACATGTTTATGATATATGGATCCATTAAAACATAATATTAAGCAAGCGTATCGAAAAGAAAGTTTAGAGCTTCAACATAAAAAATGTATTCCAAATCAATAAGTTTGGATGAAAGTGGGGGGGGGGGGAGTTGAATTTGCCTCGATGTTGGAAACCAGCATATAAATGACTGCACTGACCTTCCGGAGAGTTTGTCATAAAAAACCTACACTCTATGTTTAACACCTCACAGAAGAGCGTAGGAGAAGGACGGGGTGGGGTGGGGGGGTGGGGGGGGGGGCACTTACGCTCATGAGCGTTTATAATAGATTTATAGATATACGTCCTTAGGTTACGCCCAATCCCATCCAGTTCTCTGGAATAAATACGGTAGGGTGATAATGAGAGATTGCAAGGATTCCAGGAATCGTCAAACCCGTACAAATGTATATATTTACACGAACAAGGTACGTTTTTCACTAGAGAGAGCGACATTGAAACAAACTTCCAAATGAGACTATGTCATTCATAAAATGCCAATTGATCTTGGGAGAGGATAAAAACTTTCGCATTAGAAAAAAAACCGGCTTGATTTTTTTTTCGGAAAAATTTGAGTAAAAATGTACAGCCCGAAAGACAGACGAAAATAAATCCGGACCATGTAGATTCTGTGGATTGAAGAAAAATAAATGTCCTATTTGATTTTTTCCAGAGCAGCGAGCGGCTAAATTTCCCGGTTTTTAAAAAAAGAAAAAAAAAAAAAAAAAAGTCGCGCGGGCCCCAATTATTCAATTTAAACTACAATGTACTTCATTTCGATTCATCAGTGATGATATACGTTACTTAATATTACCTATGTACAGTCCTAAATCGAGCATTCTAGCGTTTTATCTTATGCGACATCGCCTGCGTCATAACGTCATGCGTATGACGCGATGACGTTCGAATCGTCTAATACGTTGCGCAGTGCTATGTGCGCACACGTGAGGAGTCGCCATCGTTAAGTAATTAAAGTCATTTCCGATTAATCTCGTGTGAAAAGAACGTGCAAGGAGAACCGTAGTACATGTACATAGCAGGTAGATTACAATTAGTCATATCTAATTAATTATAAATACACTAAGTCTTCTCTTTAAAAAGTGAAAGTTTAAACTTCAACTTATTGTTAAAGATATTCTTATTCCCCTTCCCTATCTTCATTTACCGCTTGGCGATATCACGCTCTAATGAGTTTCACACCTTTCAGGTATTGAATATACGATCGGCAAGTACGAACCCTGCACGGTTAATTGACATGTACACGTGTACTTGTCAAAACAGCAATTTGTCAAATGGGATATTATTTTACAATAATTGGCGTAATATACTTGTCAAAATTTCTAACTTACCATTCTACAGGTATGGATTTTCGTTAATGTGGAATTCAAATTATTTTTACGATAATTGGATTTGTTATACAACATTTCACTCTCTACTTTAAAATCAAGAAAAACGAAATTTCTTTCAAGGGAAACAGACCGTGACGAAATTTGAATTTTGAACACTTTTCATGAATTTCGCGTATTTTATCGGAAAATTACAATCAAACCACTTTTAAAGAATTGTTTGAACCAAGTTTGATAAGATAAACATGAATCAAACGGAATGCATTTGTTACAAAAGCGATAATAAGCAAACATAACTTAACGAATTTCCCATAAAATGGATGCGTGCGCATAACTCTTGTGAGTGGTACGTAAAATGAGCTTCCATCAACCAAACATCTTTTTCTAGGTTACTTTCAAGAAAAGTGGCTTAGCACAGGAAAAAATTAAATATCGCATTCGCAGGAAATGTTTCAACACAAAAATCCTTACCCGGTATATCAATGATACCGGAAGTGTTATTGACTCGTAAGGCATCAGAAAATTTGTAAGCATATCACGACGAAATAACAGTTTCAATCGCCGATATTTCAAAATTCGAAAAACGAATCGCACAATAACCGTAAGAACTTTTCTATTGTAGCCTTTTTCGGTCAAGAGACAAAGTTTTCTTACAAACCGGAAGCGGATAATTCTTTGCTAAAAAGCTGTGGAATTTGAAGATAAAAATCGCCGGATGATCATTTATTCATTTACACTTAAATCTTGTGTTTTTATTATAAATATAAATATGTTAAATAATTGATTTCTACCAATAATGAAATTGAAGTAACTGGGAAAATGTAAGTTAGAAATTTTGACTAGTATAGACTGACATAAATGAAGAAAAACTACATGTACCATGATTTGTACAATTTAATACGAGTGAAAAGCTGGTTTTAATTTTACAAATAAATGTTTAAATATGCAGAAAAAGTTCATAAAAGCATCTTTTACTTTCAGAAAACACATATAGATAGTAATAAATGTAATCAAAGTCGGATATTTTCACTATATCACATATCAGATATACTTTTTTGGTAAGCTTAGTAGCGACCGCGATATGTTTTGCCATCCAAAAATTATCCGTGACGTCACATTTCGATTCGCAAACAAGTCTATATGCTGTAGAAACATTCAGCAATACAAGTACTTTCCCTTTGACAATATCGTATAATTTAAACCGTAATATTGACCTTAGACTTTGACTTACTTTCATAACGGCTAAAAACTAACATTGTCATCCGATCATACCGTCTTTAACATTAAATGATTTTTTCCTTCTTTGTGATTTTGTGGTTTGAACTTGTATTCTTTTTGTATAGTATTCAGTGAATTTTATCATTAGGTCTTCCGACTTCCGTCGGAAGACCTATTGTTTTCGTAACCGTGGAAAATTGGATCTGCGATTTCTCAAGAACCCTGTAAGCTAGGACCATGAAAGTTCTCCAACGTTACGTTTGGAGTAAAAGCTAGATTGGTCTTTTTTATTTTTGGTCTCTGTTATTTTTTTTATCATGTTTTTTAGTAGATTCAAATATTTGACGGGAGCGTCGAATTACTCAAAAGGACCGAAATTTTCATGTTTTGCTATTTGTAAGCTTAAATATCTCGTATCTTGCTATCTACAATTTCCATTCTTTTTGAAAGTCGACAGCCATGCAAGATATGAAATGCTAGATTCACACTGTAACGATTTATTACGATGACGTCCTTCACCGTCCTTCATATTTCCAAATTCAGAAGTTCATAGGAGGAAGACACTTTTTTGCTTATAATAGTAAACAAAAATTAAGCTTATGAAGTTTCCTAAAAATTTCAATATTATTATTTTTTATCCATATATCTGTCTTATTTAGTCTTTCTGATTTTTCCTATCTCTTACTGTTGAAAAGATATGAGCATCGAAATTTTGAGTTGGGTATTTCGATACACCTTCACGCCAACAGATCGGGCGCACACTAAAAGTGGTAGTCCGAGTCCGACTCGAGAAAAGCAGTGTTGAGATTTTCAAATTCCGATTTCACGGCAATGATGAATATGCATTTCATAAATACATTTCGATATACACAATTTGATTTTAAAACAGTTGATTAATTTAGAAGAGATCAGCTACAAGCCAGAATTTACACACAAAAAGTGGTAGTTTGATTCCGATTTCTAACCTACAAACCTGTTTCTAAACTTCAATAACTATATTTTGAACATCAAGTTTAATTTCTAATTCTAGCAAACGTTCGAACATAATTTTCGGTTGGTTTATTTACAAATTGATGAACAATTTCTCCAACATTCTTCCCTCCCCTCGTTTTTCGAAAACAGTTCTGTTTATATTGAACGATGTCGCCATGATGGAAATTCAAAATAAACTTTGAAAAAAGGGAAGGGGGGGGGGGTCCAAATTTGAACCTGCACAGCGAGAACCTCATGGTATTTATATATATATATTGAACGTAACTTGTTATTACCATTTCTCTTCTCAAGAAAATTGGTTCTACAGCTACGAGCTCCCCTTTTTTATGGGGGAAGGGGGCAGGACGAATTTGCAAAAAAAAATCCCGGCTCTGAAAAATGCTGAAAAAAATATTCCGGCCCAAAGGGCCGGCAATTTTTTTTTCCCGGACCATGCAAAAGTAAGGATACATTGCATGATATGGAAATTTTTGCTGGCCCTTTGTGCCAGACAATTTAAAGTCAAAAAATTAATTAATATAAATACAAACTGTTCACATAGCTGTATCTACCAGAGACCTAATACGCATAGGCACAAAAATCTAGAAAAGGTTCTATTTAAACATCATACAATCTGTCTGAAATTCGCTAATTGCAAAGAGACATCTGAAGGAACGGTTATTAACTCATACTCTGTAACAGCGGGGAGTTTAACTTACACAGACATTCACAACATTTGACAATTTGTTTAAATCCGGCCCGAAGAACCGGCGAAAATTTTTCTCCGACTCTGGTAATGGCTGAAAAAAATGGCCTGCTCAGAAAATTGCCGAAAAAATTTTACCGGCTGGCAATAGAATTCCTGCCCCCCCCCCCCCCCCCCCCCAAATCAAATGGTTGCTCACCAACAATTATCGGTTTGAAAATTTAATGTTACTGCTATTTGAAAACTTAAATATATAATATAAATAATGTAATGTGACGTCCTTCATATTTCCAAACCAAAAATTGTATAGGAGGAAGACACTCTTGTTGCAACCGCAACAAGAAACCTTTCTAGTTATTTCAATTTTACTACCTTTTCGCAGGACCCATTGACACCTTCTCATAAGATGGAGAATACAGTTGTTGCCTATATCAGGATAAAATGTGACTTAACTACATAGACCATAATTATTTTAAAGAGAAGAAAAAGGACTTCTTACAAAACCTATTGAAATAGTACATGTAACGATACTAAATTGCGAAAAAGTGATAGTTTTATCACATGAAAACAGTAACTGTCAAACTTTTTCAAATTCAATAGCATCATTTAAGAGCAGATAAATTTGCAGCATGGACCAGACATGCATGTTTCGGGTACTTAACCAAGGTCAGTGATCCTCAATCTAAACAATGTAATATTGCCAAAGAGTGTGAAATTGACAAATTAATATGGATAATGACCATATCCCAATACATATAGAACAAAATCGATAATTGAGAAAATCATAAACCGAAGGCAAACAAAATCAGGATAAAACAAGAACCAAAGCAAACAAAGAAAAACCTCCACCATATGACAAGAAACGAACTCCCAATATGAGAGAAAGTTATCATGTCCAAAAATGTACCGAAAGACGTAGCAGGATGGGTGGGATATGATGCTACATGACACACGTTTCAGGAATTTAAGAAATTTTGATAACAGAAATTTTCGTTTGCGTTAAAGAAACGATCAACCGAATCTGATCGTACTTGGCTACATGTGCCCTCGGGGACTCCTTGTACACCATCAGTGACTCTAAGAACGTGGTACAAATGTTAATAATAGTAATTACACATATGACAAGACATCAATTGGTAAAATTAACCAATTGCAGACATAATATAATAGATTCTTAACCTTAAGACAATCTAAGTGTTCCAAGTCGTTACCCTCTTGAATAAACTTTCAAACCAACTTTAATGTACTAAACGCGTGTTTCGGATAGCAAATCCTCATCAGTGGTATTTTAAGGCAAAGTATTTATCTGTCGCATCCAAATGTGTTTTAATAGCGCCCTCTAGTTTCAATTTAAGAATTTAAGTCAAATTGATAAATGACATACACAAAGCTTCTTTCGAGCGGAAAGTAACGAAGTCGCGTGAAATCGGGTGAAGCTAGCTTCATGAGCTTTAGAAGAAACATGTAAGCATGTAAAATGGTATCTTTCATAATTTGTCCCAACATAAAATACTTGACCCACTTTGTCTAGGTCTTCTAAATAAATTTTCTAACCCAAGAATATCTTTTTTGATTTTGTTGTAGGTGCTGCATCTCAGGAAAGGGGAAGATCTCCAGCATGACCACCCTGCGCCCACCCAGCGAAACAAACCCACATTAAAGTGATACGTAAATGACATCATACAAAACTACAACACAAGAAAATACATGACAATAATCATTAGAACATCATACAAGAGAATTGAAACAGACGTACGGAAACATCAAATATTAATGACAACACAAGAAAGGAAGGAGACCAATGTACATCCGGCGCCCGACTGTGGACGGCCATCTGCTTTAGAGCAAATGGTGTAGTTATCCGGATTAAGTGCGCACAACCCTCCCACTTATCTAGATACACAGAGGTCTCCATAGACGCACAATAGTTGTATAAACATAAAACTTCTCACTGTGAGGTGACGTCACAAACAAGACAATTAAACACAGTGGCCTTTTGTATCCACGTCCTGTTGAAGATCCACTTTTTCTATTTAGTAATCTGTCTCTCAGTTGATAAGATTTACTCTGAATTGGGTAAAACGTATTTATTTTCGTAAATAGTTTTAAAGATGATTTTGATAAAGAAAGCTGATGAAAGAAGAAGGCGCTTGAAATCTTTTCATTCTACATTAATAATACGGAAGTGTTCCAAATCCAGACGATCTTGCAAAAAATTCAAACCAATTTATTGCACAAGACATGTGTTTGGTATATCAAATCTTCATCAGTGATGTTTCCAGCCAAAGCGTTTTTCATCAGCGAACAAAATTCATTTCAGTAGCGCCCTCTGGTTTTATTCTTTATATTTAAATTTATCCATTTACTTTACAGAGAGCGCGCGGCTCCATGTTTCCTGTAGGTTCGATTCAGTAGCATATCCAAATAAAATCTATGTTTAAAATAGCATTGGAGGGATGGTGCTAATTTCGATGATATTTTTGGATGGAATGAAAAGTTTCCGAAATAGCAAAATAATATATATGGTGTCAAATTGAAGGTTCCTAAGTTTACAACTTCCAACGGTACTGGTCACCAGTAACCACATGGTCACATGGTTGGTAGATGAAAGCAGAGGAAGAGAATATGTATTATATGGGGTTTTGTGAATGGTGGCGTTCATCTAGACATTTCAAATTTCGTTTATAAGTAGATATTTTGGAACCAAAGGATTGTGTATATGTGTAGGAAATACAAGGCAACTCCTTGAATTCGGAATAAGGAGGGATTTTATCCTTGACAGAATTGTAATTTAGAATGCTTCAGACTACAAGGTGTCGTCATGGACACTTCTACTTTTCGTATATTTCAAACAGTAGGATCAGATAGATCAGACGAGAAAACGAACCGCCCTTTTTGCAAACAAAAGCATTGATAAAATGAATCTTGTTAAAATTTTGAATCACAAAACTGTCACAAAAAAAAAAAAAAAAAAAAAAAAAAAAAATTCCACCATATTTCAAAATAAAATATACTCTTTGTATATCCTTCACACCTACATTTGCATGTAAAATTACAAGTACAAACGATTTCTGCGGTCGGTGTATTCTGTATTCCATTAAGGTTAGGGTTGCGACTACAGGGAGATAACTCTATTTTCATATCACATAATATTTGAACCGACATAAACGATACATGGTATAAGCTCAGATTGTTACAATTTTTTTAGAAAAAAGTAATACTCCTGGAAACTTTCATTGCTGAATGGGTATTTTTGGGAAAACTGCATATTTTTCAATGAAAAATCGCCGAAAATAGAAAACAATGTGTCATTTTTGCACAAGTTCTGCTACCAAAGATTCCAACATCAGAATATTTACTATTCATTATACTCTTTCAAAGTGAAATGATTAGAAATTCAAACTTCGAGTAAAGCTCTGTGTTTTGGGGTCAAACTGTTGATTTTTTGCATAAATTGTTGTGCTATTTATAGAAATAGTCATTTTGCTCAAAAACTATTTCGGGTACATATTGATTTTACTGCTTTAGGATAAAGCAATACCACAGATAAATAACTAGAAAAAAATTGTGTAGCTGGCGACCTTCTAGCTATTAAATAATTAATAAAAATAACGAGTTGTTGCCATGGCAACCAGCAACATAGTATTTATGAGATAATACTCTCCTTAGAACTGGTTATTTTATCAGAATTTTTTCAAAATATCCTTTAATTCATCCACAAGCTATAAGAATCTTGCAAAATAAGGATATATATATGAATTTTTGATATTTCACGCATTGCAAAAGCATGTAAAGTTACGATGTGGTATTCTCTGAAAATATAAAAATGTTAAAATAGGCCCAAAATGGACGTTTATAGCCAAAAAACGAGACGGGCAAATTTTGATTTTCTGGTCTGAATAGTTCGAGGAGATGTTCCTCTACATATGAACCTATCCAACTTTCTTCTACCTCATTTCTATTAAAAGTCGCCACCCTGACCTTAATTAAGTTGAATTAGCTTAATAAATTGAACTTGAACTTGATTTAAATAATCCCTCACTACATACTTGCGACTGTTCTTCATTGGATTTCAACTATTCTCCTTAGTGGTGACCTTAATATAGTCAAGAACGACAAGTTGAGCGAAATGTTTAAAAAAGTTCCATACATAGAGAAAGAAAATCTTTACATGGAACCAAATGTTTAACGTCTTCAAATTCATTAGCATCATTTTAGAGCAGATAAATTTACAGCATGGACCAGACATGCACGTTTCGGGTATTTAACCCTCATCAATGATCCTCAAACTTCACAATTACCATGGACTCGTGTGAGGAATATGCAAGACGTTGGGCTAAGAAAGAGGATGGGATGTACAGCTCGACACCGATGTTATCACAGAGCCCACCTACCTCCAAGAACATTATGTCATCACACCAGTAGACAAAGCCTCAAACAATTACACATTTACTTGCAAAGAGTACTATTTCGACAGCCTTGTTATGAGTTACTACTTACACCCAAATAGACCTGCTTCTAAAATAATAGATAACAAATCAGCCTTTGGCTTTGACACAAACACTTCAGATTAAGATAAACCCTACTTATAATGTATACCTAAAATGCATAAAAATTAGTGCTGTATATTGAATAAATTTTTCAATACAATACAATACATTTTGCTTCAATACTCAACATTCTTAATACAATACGCATTTTTTTCATTTTTTCTCAAATAAATCATAACGATGATTTTTTGTTTTAATCAATGAAAACTTTATAAAACATAAAAAAATAAACAACGAATGGATGTTTTCCATTTTTCAAACCAAAAGGGGAATAAAAAGATGACAGAGGCAGGTATGAAAAGTGTTTCTTTGACTACCAATGAATTCTGGTTGATCATGTTCGAATTCAGTGAATCGCGAATTATATACACTCATGAACACCAAAACTAAGACAGTAATTTCTTATATTTACATTTTTGCTTAATATTAGACAACCTATTTTTGCACTAACATCGCAAACACAGCGAATTGCAGCGTTAAAAGTATTCTAACGTTGGTAAATTCTCCCTACGTTCAAAATTTTGACGTGACGTCACATTGGCAACCCGATTTATTGGAATATAACGAAAGAAGCTTTATTTGAACTCGTATGTCTAAACGTTGATGTGATCAGAGAAGATTCAGAAGAAATATAAAAATAAGAACCAAAAACGAATTACTTGAAAGTTTAGCCAATAGGAATTTCTTTTTATCAAATGTATTGAAAGTATCGAGTACTCAGCATTTGTGTATCGATACGTATGATCGATACTCATAAATATTCCAATATCAATATACAGCACTAATTAAAGTCCGTATATCTTTGATATAATTCGCGTTAGAGTATTTCATCAAATAAATGCATTAAGACACAAAATTGGACATTTATCAAATATGACGACACAATAAGTTTGCTTAATTATGTAAAGTTCGTGGGCTATCCAAATAAAATCTATGTTAAGAATGGTACCAAGTCTTAACTGGCCAATAGACTATATATATATATTTGAAAACCAGTTATTTTCTGAACACTACTATGATTGAAATGCCCGTCTGTCTGCTATGAAATGACTTCTTTCAGGCCGAGGCAACTTATTCTGTAAGTTGCATACACCACTCAAATTATTACGGAACCGTGAAGTGGCGAGGTTATGCTTTAATTGATTAATGCGACGAGGGGAATAATTGAACAATAAACCACTACTGTGAGTTGTATTCTTTATTTCATTTTTAAATTTTCGTTCGTAATTTGTAAAAAAAAAATATCGACTACTTTCGAACAAACATCATAAAAAGTTATTTATGTCTGGACATGCTTTGTCTGAGAAATATCTGAACTGTTATAATCATTTAAATTTCACTAGCATCCAACATAATGGATATGATTTTATCCATTTGCACATGTAATCGTATATCGAATAAAATTACGTAACGAACATAAAATGTGTTAAATACATAAGTCATTCCCTGTCAACGTACCATTATAAAGTCATCGTCCTGGAAGGAGAGGTGCGACTTTAAATAACGAAACCACTTGCACAGTACATTTCAAACAATAACAGAAACGACGGATCCTCTGGGATAAGGTGAAGTATATCTATTAATCATTTATGTCAATCACAGAGATATAACAGAATGCCATATTACATTGTATTAATTCCTACTTACATTCAAGCTAACAAAAGCATATATGAAAATCTTATTTTAAACTGAAATATAAATCTGCAAAGTAAATCTACAAAATTGGACACAAAATGATTACAAAAGTACTATTGTGCGGACATTGTTTTCATAGAAATACATTTTCATTTTAGGCCATTTTGTACATTCTAGAAGAAATTAGTGAAAGAGATATGGATATTTCGGATCAAAAAATTGTTTGCTTCATCATTCCACATCAACAAGATATGCAGGAATCGGAACGAAAACAGATGAGTAATGATCGGGCACCACTCTCGAATAATTATAACGGGGACTTGTTGGATTCAGCAGATGCCATTGTGTCCTTTCAGGATATAACACAGACTTTGATTAAAGATTCTACTCATGAGACTAATTCAGATTTCATTAATGGGACTGTTTCAAGAAACAAGAGTACCATGGTAAAATCACGTCCACAAGGTAATGATCGAAACATGAAGTCCGATAATGAAAAAGGTATAAAACGGAAATCTAAGTACTCATATATATATTCTTGCGGGACGACTGACTTCGTGCGTCAGAATCCTAAACTAGAAATCAAAGAGAAGAAGAAACCCCGGTATCAAATACCGATACAAAATTTCGAGGCCATAGCTGCAGGGAAAAGCTCTCAATATTTAGTCACTAACACAAGACCAGAAAGAACTGTTGTCACTGGCACAAAGGCATTAAATATGCAAGATATTGATGACCGCTCCACCAATTCCTTTAAAAAGAAACGTCCCTTGGAAGACGAAAGTAATGTACTATTTGTTCATAAAATTTTTAATATTTTGAAGTACCCAAAATCAAAGCATCACCAGGATTGCGCGATTGGTATCCTGCGCAATGATCAAGAATTATTGAGAATTTTCAGAAGAGAAATAAAAAATCTTGGTGAGCAGAAAATACCAGTGTTTCGGAAACCAATTATGCAAGAAAGGAATGAAGTTCAACAAAATGCAGCATGTTCCTTCACACATTGTCTAATGACTAATGAATATCCTAATCACTGTGATATGACATCAGCCGTTCCTCCATCATCATTAACGGCGACACAGTCATCTTATTCAATACCCTACGTATCATCCACGGTGGCAACTTCGTCAGATTCGAACACGAAAGCAACAGGTATCCAAAGCGTTTTTCAAGATGATCCAAGGAAACCTTCTGAAGAATGCCAAACTGGTTTAAACTTTTCTAATGAGAATGCGTCAGAGAAAAATATTACACATTCAGAAACGTGTCAGGTAAATAATTCTACATGTGATCTATCGTGCATTGATTTGCAAGGAGATGAACGGTTTATCAGGTATCCCTTTCTGCTAGATTTTGATTGAATGTAACATTAACCATTTGGATTCTCATAAGTTATGATAAATTTCAAGCAAGACTTGTATTGTGGAGATTGCAGTTCTGAAAATAAATTTGGATGCTCAAGCTTTTTACATGTACATGTAGTAAACATCCAACAAATCTCGTTAATGAACTCGTATATCCTTTTTTGAAATGAAAAGAAATAAAACAACATGACAATCAAACGAAACGAAATGAAAACAAACATACAACATATCAACTTTTTTATTTCATTAAATGACAGGACAAACCTTCTCAAGGTCATATTCTTTAGGATCCTTACCATTTCACTTGTCTTTGTGAACTGAATAGCCCCTAAGTGTACAACGAACACGTTAGACCTTGATGTCATTTCTAAAACAATTATACGGTTTGTCATCCTATGATTTCCGTCTGTTTCTTCGTTGTCCTTTGAATATGGTTTTTATTTACTCTAGTTTTTTTCTTTTCATTTGCGATCCTTCCATAAGAAGTATTCAGTTGTTATCTAACACATTCAAAACGAAAGCTTTATTGTATGTTAAACGTCTTCCAATTCAATAGCATCATTTTAGAACAGATTGAATTTCAACATGGACCAGACATGCACTTTTCGGGTACTTAACCCTCGTCAGTGATCCTATAGTTATCAAAATAAGTGATTCTAACAAGGTCAACATTCAAATTAGTGTAAATGGATTCCTCATTCTCATTGCGAAGGACACATAAATTAATATTCTACGATGTATGTCCAAAGACTTTAATATATGTTTGTCATTCGTGTTATCACAAATGTATTTTTGTGACTACCTTTCCTCTGGTCAGACCTTTAATCTCTTACTTTGACCTTTAACTTTGACCTTCATCTAGGTCTTGCACTTCGTGTTTCTGATGCTTGCCCATAGAAATAGCCTTCAAGGATATACACCTTCCTTACTTCAACAAAAAAAAAAAGAAAAAAAAAAAAGATCTGTCTTATTTATTAAAATACACTAAAATGTCTTTGATATGATACAGAGACTGTAAATTATTGTAGTTAGATCTTTTTATTTCAGATCATGCCAATGTATTTAACATATTTGTATTTAGATATTTATATTTTTAATACATTTATATGTATGGTTCACAATTTTTGATCAATAAACTATGTAAAACTTTCAGAGTTTTAGATATATCTATGTATTTCTTTATGAATGATGTTCTGTATTTGCTTACCTTTTCCTTGTGACGAAACCAGAGGATGCTACTGAAATGAATTTGGACTGGGTCTGAAGAAAACAAGCATCACTGATGAAAATGTAATATTCAAAACAAGTGTCTTGTTCATTATTAACTGGTTTGAACTTTACAACAGAAAGGTATAGAATTGGAACACTTCGGTATTATTTCCTTTTGCGGTGTGGAAGAGTTAAACTCGTTCCCCGTGACTGGATGTTTGTTAAGTGTTTTTTAATAACTTCTTTCCAGCCATTTGACATTTCATGTATAATTTAAGTATACATTTTTTGTTTCTGAAATTTGTCAATTCATCCAAAAATGTCATCAATATAAAAGGAGGTTAATATCTTAGCACCATCCCTCCAATTCCATTTCGAACATAGATTTTATCTTATGGATATGCTACTGAATCGACCCTACATGAAATTCAGAGCCGCGTACTTTCTGTAATGTAAATGTACAAATTTAAATTCAAAAATTAAAACCACAACTACAGGGCGCAACTGAAATTAAATTTAGCTTCGTATGAAAATAACTTTGATAGATGCACCACTGATGAGGATCTATTATCCAAAAAAACGTGTCTGGTGCATAATCAATAGACCATTTTCCGATGAACAAATTGTCCGAGTCAACATATTTGGCGTCGTCTTACATTATGACGTCACTGTTAAAGAGACAATTCCATTATGACGTAACTTGAATAAAGCCTGTGTTTGTGAAACACGAATGCCCCCGGTGGCATCTTTGTTAGTATGAACACAATTTTCTATTAAGTACATGTATGTGAGGTCACTGGGTTAAAAGGTCAAAGGTCAAGGTCACGAGGTCAAACATTTTGGTATCAATGGAAAGGTCTTGTCACAAGGAATACACATGTGAAATATGAAAGCCCTATCACTTCCTATTCAAAAGTTATGTCCAATGTTAAAGTTTTTCGGACAAACAGACAGACAAACAGACAAACAGATAAACAGACAAACAGACAAACAGACAAACAGACAAACAGACGGACAGGCCAAAAACTATATGCCCCCGAATCTTTGATTCAGACAAACAGACAAACAGATAAACAGACAAACAGACAAACAGACAAACAGACGGACAGGCCAAAAACTATATGCCCCCGAATCTTTGATTCCGGGGGCATAAAAAGTGCTCAAAAAATTGCCTACGTCAGACATTTTTCGTCATTTCGTCAGCCATTATGAATTTCGGCTAGTTGCCTATTGATTTAAAATTTTCTTCAGGATTGTATAGAGTTGGAACACTTCCGTATTATTTCTATGCACACCATGATCATTACCCTTACCCTCACAACTAAAACCAATTTGATTTGCAGTCGATAACTTAGTCTTGACAATAATGTGAAACGTCCTTAAATCCAATAGCATCATTTAAGAAAAGATTAATTTACAGCATGGATCAGACATGCACGTTTCGGGTACTAAACCCTCGTCAGTGATTTCACAGTCTGAACAATGTAATATGGCAAAGAAGTGTGAAAGTTAATATGTCCAAAAAGTAGCAAAAGAGATAGCAAGACGGGTGGGATATAATGTTACAGGACCCACGTTTTAAAAATGTCAGAAAATTTTGATTACAGAAATTTTTGAATGCGTTGAAGAAACGATCAACCGAAGTTGATCGCACTTGGCTAAATGACAAATATGGATAATGACCATATCCCTGTATACAGCACAAAATCGATAATTCAGAAAATCAGAAACCGAAGGCATACAAAAATCAGGATAAAACAGGAACCACAGGAAACAAACAAAAACCTCCACCATATGAAAAGAAGCGAACCCACGATATAGGAGTGAGACCAGGTGCCCAGGAAAAGTAATCATCCCCTGCCTGCATGCAACACCCGCTGCTTCAATTCGGTAGAACTGTCACATCCGGTTTCTTCCATTTCGGAAGACATAGAGTACAATCTTTGGATGGATGGTTCAAATGGTCTATGACAGAATATCATCCATCATTCTGGAGAGTAGGACATTATAGTGTATGACGAGTTCTCCATATCGACCTTAGAACTTCCTCAGTGACGATGTTAGTCGGTCACAAACATATCCCTGACTGAGAAGCTTATCTGAAAGACGCCTAGCTCTCAGAAAAAATCCGTATATTTGGTACTTGCTCTGGCATAGCGTATGAACTGAGATATGAACACGTCATAAACAGGCGATTAAGGGATGTTGCTACTCAGAAAAGGAAAGTTTGTAATGCTGAATTTGAAGTCGACACGTTTGCCATAGAGTGAGGTGTTCATATGACCATCAGTGTCGTAGGACAACATTATGTCCAAATAGGATGCTGAATTATTTGTCTCTGTAGTTTCTTTGACTTCAAGCTCCGAAGGATAGATACTGCTCAGGTAATCCGCGAAATTTCGATTATTAATGGACAACACATCGTCTATGTATCTGTAAGTGAAGTTGAATATACAGAAACGTAAATTAAGTTTTTAATCAAAACTCTCAAGGGCTATTCGTATACATAACAATTTATTCGAGACTAATGAGTTAGCTGACAACTATTTCTTATTCTTGATAACCACCCCATTTGCTACTCACATGTCAGTTTGCCGTCCTAAATCGGCAGCAGTTGACCGAAGGTTTTGGGTTGCTTAAAATTAGTAATGAAATGAGTGCCCTACCGTTTAAATTCAATTAAAGAGACATAACAAATAAATGCTAGTGATTGATAGTTGATATATAAATATGATATTGGTAATCGGATGATATACATGCATAATAATCATAGAGGCTGATTGTTTTGGATTTGTATTAAAACATATTCAGAAGGAGATGCAACACAGTAGAAATAGCGCGTTGGGTTTCATACCTACAGACAATTAATCTAAATGTTGGAAGATTTTTCTTTTTACTCTACCCGTGTATAGCACAGCCTAGACAATTATAATGTTGTTCAAGAAAGGTAAGAAAAGGAAACGTCATTTTATATTTCAGTATTGTATAAAGAGTGAATATCGAAAACTACTCAGTATGTCGGTATATTTTTATAGCATGACGAAAATAGATCATGTTAATTACATTATTAAACTGTTCATATGACTATATAAATAGGGATAAAAGACATCATTGGACAGGAAAAATGTTTTTGTTTTGACTCGTAAATCAGCTAATCAGCCGAACACTATAATTTAGGTTCTTACTTCATCACTTTATGAAATTTCGTATTCTAATTTCATATACCCCTCATATTTCATTTTAGACGTCTATCACGTCCTTGGAATGAGGCTACTCATCATTCTTTGCACATGATGTCATTTATCATTGAATAAAGTACATGCAAATTAGTATACACTTCAGCTCTTGATTTCAAGTACTTTGAAACTATTTTAAGGTCCATGAGAAATATGTGAATGGTAGAACTTACTTTTGGTGCACCATAGTCTTTGTCACATTCGATAAACATACTTGTTTCAAATGACGAAATGTACAGTTGTAAGTGATTTTCAAGAACGTATGGACAATAGAGCCATGTTCGCACTTGTACAATTTTTAATGAGTATTTCAATAGATTATGCTACAAAATAGGGTATTTCCTCAAATATAATCATCTGATGTTTCCTATTTTGAAATCATAATTCTGCTGTGGGTGCTACAACCTGGTGTTGTTGGAGATCCCCTCCTTTGTTTCAGATATCTATTTGAAACTTATGTCATACAGAGTTACTGTATCTTCGCAGAAAGAAAACAAGCACAGGTAAGTATCATGACATTATAGAAGAAATACTGTAAATTTGAACAACACAATCAAAATTTGTATCCATTATTTTTTGTTTCAGGCCAGAATATAAAGAAAATATGTGTTTACATAATTACTGCTTACCTGATGATGGTAGTATCTACTCAGACTGATTCAAAATATGAACCTCAGGGTACCTGTAAGGACATACTACAGGGTTTCATGACGGGGCAGATGGTGACGGCGATGGGATCACTACAAGTTGAGAATCTCAGAAAGGAATTTCAAAGGATTTTGGAAAATCAGGCAAAGGAGATCGCGATGCTCAAGAATGATCTTGAGACACTGCAAACGGATGAAGGTATTACGGTGTTTGGTGGCTTGATAATGTCATAAATATTCTGATTTACTCGTAGGTGTGTCGCTAGTGCCTGAAAAATAATGTATCCTAATCAAGATGGGTTCGTTTGATCGTGAAAAATAAATTCATTCTCAATTATTTCGGTTATCGAATGCATTTTCCCTTTAATTTTAGAAATATTTTTCGAGTGCCGATTAATTAATGTAAAGCAGGTTCCAAGTCATAAATACATGTATACAACGTTAGTAAGCGAGTCACCTTGAAGAACTTATCAGATCTCTCAAAATCTTACCTTTTTTTATTTTAAGGAGATGTTATGAATGTCAGCAAAATATACACACGATGGGGTAAAACAACCTGTCCTAGTCATGCTGATACTGTATACTCTGGTGCGTATTTGTTTCATTTAAAATATATCAGAGAATTAGATCTGAATTTTGAGATGAAAATTTCTTTTCCTTTTTTTCTTACATATAGCATATCACCCAATTGACAAAACTATTAATACTCCGGTCCAGATTATGAAGGGAAACATGCATCACTAATAATCAGGCATAATACATAGGTCAAAGATTTAATAATATGTAGATACGGAACGTATTTATCGTGTCCGTTTTTTGAAATACTGAGGCTGTTGTGGAAAGTGTGCAACGTTACCTGAAATTTCTAAATCATGGTCCTGTAGCATCATATGCTACCGATCCTGCTACGTATTGCGGTTCATTTAGGACATAATAACTTTCATACTATGCGACCATATTATATTGTTTAGATTGAGGATCACTGACGAGGATCAAGTACACTTAAGTATTAATGGTAACACATATATACGAAACGAGTGGAAAAATTATCGAAATAATGACAAAAAGATGCATACTTTTGCTTCCAAAAACCACCAACTAAGAAAACCCTGCTTTATGCTTCGCCACTTTGAACATATTAGTCAGATTGTATACGTCGAAAGTATTTCGTTACGAATCCCAGAATTACATTACAATTTTTGGTAACATTGTTCAAGTCGTAGAAAAGATCTGCCAAATTTTACCGAAAATAAATGCAAAGATTGAAAAAAACGAGGGTTATCATTGTTCGTTTCATTTACCTTTACGATGTTAATGTCACGACAAAGTGCTGTTGGTTTCCTTTTCTCTTATCGATGTGTATCTCGCTGCGATGTGCCGTTCTTTTCAATTGATTTCAAGTGCTAGCCGGCACCTGTAACTAAGTAACGTTGTGGCTATTGTCAGTATTGAATGCAAAACGTAACACAGTACATGCAGTACCTTGGGACGGCTTTCGGCTTTACTACATGGTATCTAAATAGACAAATAGGTATTCATCGATACTATATATTGATTTATTTCAATTATTTATTTATCAATAATTTGATTTGGCCTATTCATCATTTGAGAATGTGACATGAAAAAAATATTGCCCCCCCATTGAAATAAAACCACCTATCGAAAATGACTTCGCTTCTTATCTAGGTCTTTGCTATTATTCATATCATATAAAGATATGGTTTGAGAATAATTATCGTAGTCATGTTACAAAAGAAGGGAGGAGATCTTCAACAAGACCTCTTGCAGCAGCATCAGTAAAATATCAAAACTCCCGATGCAAAAACACAAAAGACGAGCATACTATGAGACGGAAAAAAGACATACGACATATAAACATCAAACAAAAAAGACTACATATAAACCGACGAGACAAATGGGCAACCGGTGCCGACTTTGGACGGTCATTTGCTATGCAAGTAGCAGATGGTGTGGTTATCCTGGATTACGTGCGCACAACCCTCTCACTTCTCTAATTACCCAGAGGTCTCGAAGAACGCAGAATTGTGGTGTAAAAAGATGAATATGTACATGGATATAAAAAGAGGGCGTTCTTAATATAATCCGTGCTCTGTCGACGCGAGCTCATGTATCTTATCACCCGATGAGTCCGACTGACATTCAGAGAGGACAGGTGGTCGGGGGCCTGTCTTCTTTAAAGAGATTGGACAGGGCTCGTCATGAAGCCACGTCGTCACAGTCAGTCAGAGTGCAAGTTTCAAGAATGCGCTGGTACCTGTAGATTGGTCAAAAACCAAGCCTAGTGTCCGTTTGGTTACATTATGATCATATCCACGGTATAAAAGGCGTTTGATGATTCTGACGCATTTTCGATGCTTATGTTGTCTATCTTTGATTGTACTCTATGTCTTCCGAAATGAAAGTAACAGGATGGGACAGTTCTACCGAATTGAAGCGGCGGGTATTGTATGCAAGCATGAGATGCTTACACTTCCTTGGCAACTGGTCTCACTCCCATATCGGGATTTGGCTTCTTTTCATGTGGTGGAGGTTTTTGTATGTTGCTTTGGTTCCTGTTTTATCCTGATTTAATATGCCTTCGGTTTCTGATTTTCTGAATAATCGATTTTGTGCTGTTTAAAGGGATATGATCATTATCCACATTTGTCATCCTTCTTATCTTGTTACTTATGTTACCATAAAATGCAGGTTGCGAAATACCCAAGGTAATATACTCTGTTGCTTGTATGGGTCCGAATTTCAAAAGAAGTCCTGCTTTGCTTGTGCATTTGCAATATGAATAGGAATGTCCCATAAAAGCTTGAACTTGCTACATGTGCTTGCTCTGGGACAAACAATTGAGGGTATGCTTCTCTATCGGCGGAAAATCTTAACTTCTATTGCGAATTGAATTTTCAATGTTTTTGTCCCAAAAGTGATAAGATAAGTACTTTTTTGTTTATAAAAAGCATATGGAAGAAGAAGAAAAAAAGGACTTTTTTCAAAAATTCGGATTGGAGCCAAATAGGTCTCTTTTGCCCGTACTCCCTTTGAAGTACAGCTATTGCAATGCAATGCCAATTGCAGGATATATGTTTAATTTTATAATAATCATAATACGGAAGTAATCCAGCTTTCAATATTCATTATTAAATCAACTGTCATGTTTGTTTTTACGTATCTTTATTTTACATTGTGTAATTTTGAAATCGATTTTTTTTATTAAATACGGATAGAAAAATCTTATTTAACGTGAGAAATTCCAAATGGGTTCAATTTGATAAACTTAGGTAGCATGGTTTCATATTCGTCATGCCCATTCAAGGTATATCCATATTGTTTAGATCAATCACTGCATCTCCAAAGCATCATTGTTTTTTTTTATATGAATGTACTTATTCATTTCGATGCCAATTTTTCCGCAATTATTATTGATAATAATTATGAAATATATTGACTATGTTGAAATATAGAAATTGTGAACTCAAATTGTAGGTATATTTTCATTTTTATACATAGATTTTGGCTTTATGTTCAGATGTCATACATCTTATAAACCAGAGTTTATGAAATAAACTCTGAATTTAGGCGGCTCCTCAAAATCACTTTGGTTTGAAGCATCACTAATGATGATTTAATATCCGAAACACGTATCTTGTGAATGAAAATTAGTTTGAAATTTTCTTCAGGAGGTATAGAGTTGGAGCACTTCCGCATTTTTAATGTAAATAGAGATTTAAAAGACTGAAGCGACGGGGGTTGCTAACAAGCTGAACATGTTTCTCTCCCCGTGCACCTTTTCAAGTCTTTTATGATATAGATTGATTTTTTCTAGATTCTCTACGAGTGCTGATTGATATGTTGTGAGTCTCGTATCTAAGGATTTCAATTTTATCAGACACTTTGCCTTATTTCTCTACACAATCCCCTTCAGTATCGATACACTTTTGACACCGGTGTTTAAGGGCCTCAATACCACTTTTATATATCTCCTTATCTTGACTGGTAAGAAAACAATCAATTACAAGTATGACGTCATCATCTGACTAGAGTAGCTGCTTTCACTTTTGGGAATAGATGAAAGCCTGATGAAGCAAGGTCAATTTAACAAGGCGGATGTTCAATAAAAGTAAAGCCATAATCATGAATGGCAGCCATTGCAATGACAGAATTGTGAACAGAAGCATTGTCCCGATGGAGTACCACACCTTAAATCGGCGCTTAAGTTTACTATTTTCCCGTAACTGTATCAGAAGTGAAGCATAGTATATGCCATTTGTTTGTCCTCTTTGTTTGTCCTTTGTGGAGATAATATATCAGCAGAATACCTTTTGTAACACTGAAAACGGAGGCTCACAACAAATCAATTAGACCTCGTGTGTATGAAAATACCATATTTGGGTCTATCACTCCTAAACATCAGCATATTCAGGTACTAAGTAAATATAATATTAAAATAAATACATCATCTAATCTTAAATATACTGGTAGGATTTATGGGAGGATCATGGTATAATAATAAAGGAGGGGCGGCAGATCCATTATGTATGCCGACAGATCCAGAGTGGGGTCTTCATACAGATGGGAGTGAAGGAAGTAAATCCTATTTGTATGGAGCGGAGTACCAGTTTCACTCATTGACCGACTCCAGAAAATCATTAAGTGATCATGATGTCCCATGTGCAGTGTGTAAGGTCAACAAAAGATCATCTATTATGATGCTCGCAGGTACGTGTGAACTTTTCGAAAATCGTTTTCTATCAGTGAACCACACACAAAAACCGGATCCAGATCCCCCCCCCCCCAAAAAAAAAAATCAACAATGAAGCAGAACTTTCTCACGACAGTATAGCTAGGAACTTCAAATTTACCATGTATATTAAGTGTAATGAGATACAGAAGCCTATTGATTTTCAAGGTCATAGGTCAAAGGTCAAGGTCATTTTGGTGCTAAAAAATATTTTTTGGTGAAAATATTCAACAAATACTGTAAAAATATGTTTTTGGTCAAAATAATTTGAAATTTCATATGCTTCCTTGAGAAAATATATTCTGTCAAATATGTAACGGGTTTCTACCTCTATTGGTCTTTTTTAGCTTTTGCAATTGCCCTGTGACTGTCGTCTGTCCGTCCTTTCTACCGTCTGTCTGTCCGTCCGTCAAACTTTTAACGTGAATGCGAATCCTCTAAATCTGTGAATGGTAGTCCTTGGTCCCCAGGGTCTTGGAAAATTGGTTTGGTCCCCCCGGGTCTTGGGAAATTGGTTTGGTCATTTTCTCAAGTTCAAAAAATCTTGAGATTTCTAAAACGTGGGTCCTGTAGCATCATATCCCACCCATCCTGCTACGTTTTCGTCACATTTTTTGACATAATACTTTTTACACTCTTTGGTCATATTTCATTGTTTAGATTGAGGATCACTGACGAGGGTTAAATACCCGAAACGTGCATTTCTCGTCCACGATGAAATTTTCTTCTCTTTTGGTGTAGTTGTGTACCTTATATTCTGTTTGAGCCCTAGTCCGAGGGTCCTGGAAAATGGATGTGATCATTTTTTCCTTACAAAATGCTATGTAATCTTGGGAACACCAATTTTCAAAAAGTATAATAGATTGAGAGTAAATTCGTTTTGCATTATAAAGGACATATGGCGTTGCTGTGCACCTGATTTTTTGTTTGAGCCCTTGACCTCAGGGTTCTTTGAAAATTGGTGCGGTCGTTTTGTTCTATATAAAACAAAATAATTCTGTGAACACCATTTCTCAGAAAACATGAATGATAGAGAGTTTATTCTTCTTGAATTATAACCACTATTGAGGTGTTGCTGTGCGCCTGATGTTTTCTTTGACCACCAAGGTTTGGGAAAAGGTAGGGCTCTCATATCCAATTTTTGGACAAGGATCGGGGCCTTGGAAATGGGGAAAAATAGTATATTGGCATTTTCACAAAATTGGGTGCGATTTCTCTAGAAACTTTGTATTTTTTAATCGTTTCTTATGAATTTTTCATGAGGTTTCAAACTGGGAAAATTGGTCAACAAATTAAGGTATCCGTTGTACAATAGAGTAATTTTACATAGCGTCTAAAACATCTCTATTGTAAAGTATGGTAAATTTGATGCCTGGTAAGGTACTATAAACTATATATTTTCTGAAAGGTAATGATGCCCTGAGTACAGATATAAGACTCCCAGGTCTTAAAAATCAAAGGGGAAAAATTCTTGTACAACTTTGTTATTTTGCATATGTTATATAGAGAAAATAGACAATTTAAATGCTTCATCAGTTATTCCCCTTTGTTTTTCTGGTCCCAAAATCATTTTTCTGATCACTGGGCATTATAACCTTTCAGAAAATATATAGTTTATAGTACCTTACCAGGTATGGAAATATGCCCTATTGTACATCGGATACCTTAATTTGGGGAAAAAGGACTATTTTGTCCAACTCGGGCCAATCGAGAGCCCTTTAAAGGGTATGGTCTTCTTTCTCTTTTATTTAACTCTATGGTATCTTGTGAACAATAATTTTCAGAAACTATACTTGATAGAGAATTAATTCTTTTTGCATAACACAAGGTCTTTGGTGTAGTTGGTTATCTGATATTTTGTTAAAGCACAATGTTTTACCTTTTTGTCCTTTAAATTGATATTTCTACGAATAAGAATAAAAAATAAATAAAATGCATCAATCCTTCAACTAATAAGAATTTGAATAGCGTTTATCTCAGAAACTGTTTTATTAACTAACAATGATATAGAAGAAGGGAGGAGATCTCCAACAAGACCCCCGTTTCAGCATCAACAGCACATCACCAAAACACCCGATGCAAAAACACAAAAGACGAGTTCAGCTCGAGACGGGAAAGAGACACACGACATGTAAACATCAAACACAAAAGACTACACATAAACCGACGAAACAAATTGGCAACTGGTGCCGACTTTGGACGGCCATTTGTCACGCAAGTAGCAAATGGTGTGTTTATCCTGGATTAAGTTGCTTCTTCAATTACCCAGAGGACTCGAAGAACGCAGAATTGTGGTGTAAAAAGATGAATATGTACATGGATATATATATATATATATATATATAATTACCCAGAGGTCTCGAATAACGTACAATTGTGGTGTAAAACAACCTCCTCACTGTAAGATGACATCACACAAACAAGATCGCGAAACGTAGAGGCCCCAGAAACACAGATGAATATGTAAATGGAAATAAAAAGAGAGGGCATGCGTAATAAAGTCCGTGCTCTGCCGGCTGTAGCGAGCTTATGTATGTTATCACCCGAGGAGTCCAACTGACATTCAGAGAGGACAGGTGGTCGGGGCCCTGTCTTCTCTAAAGAGGTTTTGACAGGGCCCGTCATGGAGTCACAGTCAGTCAGAGTGCAAGTCTCAATGATGCGCTGGTACAAGACTGTAGATTGGTCAAGTACCAAGCCTAGTGTCCGTCTGGTGACAATAGGGTCATATCGACGGTATAAAAGGCGTTTGATGACTCTGACGCATTTTCGATGGTTATGCTGCCTACCTTTGATCATTCTTATTTTGTTTATCATATCACCATAAAAGACAGGTTGTGTAATACCGAAAGTAATGTACTCTGTTGCGTGTATAGATCCGAATTTTAAAAGAAGTTGACTGTAATTTTTGAAAAATTTCCAGAAAGTCTTAACTAGTTTATGAAAGCGGAAACCTTGAACTAAAAGTTTGTTGGTAATTTGTAAATTTCTTCTGTGAAAATCCAAAATATCAGTTCATGCTCTAGGGTACCGGATGATCTGTGATATGTAAATGCCGTATGTCGGTAATCTTGGAACATCACCGTCAAGCCAGGGGAAATTTACTATGTTGAATCCAAAATCATTCCTTTTGTCATATACACTTGTATGAATCTTTCCGTTTACAATTTTGATATTAAGGTTCAAAAACGGTGTTTCTGTATTTGAAAGGTTTGCCTTGTTAAGTTTTAATTCTTGTTGATAAATTTCATTCTTATATAATTCAAAAGCAGGATTGTCGATGGTTAGAATATCATCCAGATATCTAGAAGTATTATTAAAACATTTCAGATCATCAGATTTTCTTTGCTTTTGAAGATTTTGGGTAAATTATTTTTCATAAGTATATAAAAAGATATCTGCAACAAGAGGCGCACAGTTAGTACCCATAGGAATTCCTACAACCTGATTGTATAGATCCTCACCAAATCTAACATAAATATTGAGACTAAGAAGTGTCACCTTCATAATTTTTTTTCTTTTTCTCGAGTTCAATTATAATTCTGACAGAACGATAAAGTATTATTGATTATTTTTATATACATGATACAATTTCTGATATTTCTATTTCATGAATAAAGCTCGGAAGAATTGTTATGGTGGTTGGAATAAAGAATACCAAGGTTACCTAATGGCAGGGTATCACGATCATAGCAGAGCATCACAGTTTATATGCCTTGACGAGAATCCCGACACTCTGCCAGGTGATTATCACAGTAAGGACGGTTACCTTCTGTACGCTGTGGAGGGTAGGTGTGGCACTCTACCTTGCCCACCCTATGCTGAGGGGAGAGAATTGACATGTGTTGTCTGCTCTCAATAACTAACACTTACAAAGATGGTTAATGATAAATAATGTTTCAATACATTCAAGGAGAACAAGAACATTTAAGAGTCATGAAAATGAATCGAGTAAAACATACAAATGTATTCAAATAAATGTTTATCGAAATATGTCCTTATATTTTATTTCTTAACCTAAAAATGTAAGAGTTTCATTTCTTCAATTAAACATGTTTTACTTTAAATTTGTTCTTTTTGTGTCTTATTGACTTTGTAAACGACAATGCAATGCATTCGAATTGCCAGAAATCAATTTCTGTTCATAGGATTACATTCATGGAACTCGAAATATTATAATATAATACCGCGACTCTGGGATATGAAAGTTACTTTTAAAAGATTCGTCAAGTAATTCTCACCATATATCATCATATTAATCATAGATTTAAAGAGAAGGAGGAGAGAACCAAATGACGATATTGCAGTGAAGTCAACAGATCTTTTGTTTCAAAATAGAAGTCTTCATTAATGGATATTCAAGAGAGAAACATTTAGAGATACAAAACAATGTTATATTATTTGTGTTCTATATTTCAATATTGAAATTCAGCGGTTCAGAGTTCTGAATAGGATATATCTAGAAGCATAAATAAATCAAAAGCTGTATAAAAAGTCATTGTAGTAATGGTGCAGAGTTCTTGCAGCAAATTCTGCTCTCAAGTATGGATGAGTTCTATTACAATTTAGCTTTATGTGTGTCCTACTTCCGAACCAGTATTGTATCACCTGTTATTGGGTCCATGCCTCAAGTTTTGATATGTCTGCTTTCGTTTGTTGGATATTCGGTAAGCTTTGTATTTCGTTGTCCCCTGTTACTTCTTAAAGTTGAGTTATCTAATGTTTGTAGTATTTTTAATATACGTCCTGTGGGTATATTCCGCTTCTCTCAGTAATGGGTAGCATTGCCTAAGGTTCAATCATATCTCTCGGCTGTTCAGAGAATTTCCAAACCAGTTAACACATCAAATGTTGTGAGATTTCTTCCATGTTCGCACTAATAATAACTATAACAATAATTCATATATATTCAAAAAATCTTGAAGAGACATAGTTATGTACTCTTGGTTCAGAAGTTTCTTATGTAAGTCTCCTTTTCCTATGGAGAGAAATTATGAGCCAATTCAGAAGCACAGATACGTTATATTTAAAGTGCTTCGATGTAATTTCTTTTTCTCTGTGGGATTTAGAACTATGCTTTGAGCAACTTACAACGAACCAATATTCTGACGTGTCGGCATAAATATTTTTAAAATGATTCTGTTTCCAGAGTATAGTCATGACTTTCTAAATGTTAAAAGTCTTCAAATTCAATAGCATCATTTGTGAACAGATAAATGTTATACTACAGACTCCAGATCTCTATCATTTGATATTGTGATTACTAGAAATCAACCACTTGAAGTCAAACACAAATTCTAAATCAGAAATCATAATTTACAATCAAATAGGTATATGATACCTTGAACGTGTTAAACAGAATAAAACATAAAAATAGCAATCCAAGGAATGCTTGTGTCGCCTGCGAAGCGGTTTGATTATTATTCTAGAAAGTGGATCAAAATTATTGGTATCAGTAGAAAAGTCTTGTCATATGAAATTCACTTGAAATATCAGACCTCTTAATTACAAATTAAAAGATATGGTCATTCTCAAATTTTCAGAAAAGAGTGTCAATCATCTAGGTCAAGGTCACTACGTAAAATTGGTAACAAAAAGGTCTCATCATAAGAAATATTAAAGACCTATCACCTACCAATTAAAAGATATATACAACCTTAGAAAAGAAGGTCAAATAACTAGGTCAAGGTCAAAATGTAAAAAATTATGGTATGTTTAGAATGGCATTGTTACAAGAGAAATACATGTAAAAAATCAAAGCCCTATCACCTACCAATCAAAAGTTATAGCCAATATTACTTTTCTTGAAAAATAGGTCAAATATCTAGATCAAGGTCAAAAGGTCAAATTTTATGGTCTATGTAGAAAGGTCTTGTCACAAGGAATACACATTTGAAATACCAAAGCCCTATCACTTACCAATCAAAAGATATATCCATTCTTAATTTTTTTTTGAAAAGTAGGTCAAATATGTAGGTCAAGGTCAAAAGGTAAAAAAAAAATTATGGTATGTGTGGAATGGCATTGTTACAAGGAAAATACATGTGAAATATCAAAGTCCTATCACCTACCAATCATAAGATATAGCCAATATTACTTTTCTTGAAAAGTAGGTCAAATATCTAGGTCAAGGTCAAAAGGTCAAATTTTATGGTCTGTGCAGAAAGGTCTTGTCACAAGGAATACACATGTGAAATATCAAAGCCCTATCACTTACCAATAAAAAGATATATCTATTCTTATTTTTTTTTGAAAAGTAGGTCAAATATGTAGGTCAAGGTCACTAGGTCAAAAATTATTGTATGTGGAGGAAGGTCTTGTCACAAGGAATACACATGTGAAATATCAAAGCCCTATCACTTACCAATCAAAAGATATAGCGACTCTAATCTTTTTTTCAAAAGTAGGTCAAATATCTAGGTCAAAGTCATAAGGTCAAAAATTATGGTATGTGTTGAAAGGTCTTACCACATAGATTGCACATGTGAAATATCAAAGCCCTATCACCTACCAATTAGAAAATATATCAATTTTTAATTTTTTTTGAAAAGTAGGTCAAATATGTAGGTCAAGGTCACTAGGTCAAAAACTATGGTATGTGTAGGAAGGTCTTGTCACAAGGAATACACATGTGAAATATCAATGCCCTATCACTTACCAATCAAAAGTTATGGGCTGTGACACCCAAAGTGTGACAGACAGATAGACGGACGGACAGAAGGACAAACGGACAACGGACAAAGTGATCCCTAAGTGTCGCTATGCTTCGCAGGCGACACAAAAACGGAGGGTAACAGGAACAGTGACAACAGCAGAGATCGTGCCGAGAAGAGGGAACAATTAAAGACCGGAACAGTAAAATCATACCTTCTCCTAGTAACGATTAGAAGTGTATTGCACAGTCCAACAACGGTTGAAAAAGACATTTTCCCACTTTCTCATCATGGTCTGCAGCTGATTTAAAAGTCAAATGTTCTACCATAGTTCGAAATACATGTACAAGTCTACGTATGAAAAATTCCGATAAGGACCAATGTATGTCCAAAATTCCTATCAGGTACCGGGAGAGTTTTACTTGCAACACTCGTTTCTTTGGGTGCTGCTAGCAAAATGATCATGCCTCCATTCGGAAGTTCGCGATGGCCTTTTTAATGGAGACTTTCACAATTATACCATATTCCCCTGGATCTTTGACTTCTGAATAACAATGGGTACTTCTCTTGTACATCTTAGACCATGCAGAAAAAGAAGTAAAATCCGGTGAATTCGTCGAATTTGGTGTTTCTGATGATTAATATCGAGGTTAATTGTTGTATTTGTATTGCACATTCCAAAATGGAGTTTTTCAATAATACGGCAAAACTATATTGATACTTTCTTTGAACTTATACAATAAAGAAATAATGTCCCAAAACAGTATTTTCTAATCCCCGAAAAAAAACTTAGATAGTGCGATGCCACTTTATACAATTATTGACTTTTGATGAGGTCTATTCGTGACTTTACAGACCTGGCCGAGGTTAACGAATGCCTTACCAGGTCTGTATAGTCACGAGTAGACCGAAATCAAAGGTCAATAACTGCTTTATTACATTATCAGAATTTTATTAAAATTTGCATTGTAATGATACGCGAAGTCAAAGATCTAACACTACAAAAATCAACGCACGCGATTGTCCCGAATAGACCGCTTTGGAACGTTAGCAGTCAACTCACTCTGAGGTACACTCTATCAAACAGCGTCTCCACTAATAAGAAATTAGCATAATTGGCAATAATTCCTGATCATTTAATAAACTCTTTTGTCGTGTCTTTAACTGATTTCCATTGTTATACCATCTAGGTTTTAAAAATGATGTACCAGACATGTATCTTTTCAATAATTGCATCCTCATCAGTAATACCTTGAGGAAAAACGAGTTGCAATTGAGACAATATTCTAATTCATAATATTTCTTGTCATTTTGTGTTACACATGTCGAGCCTTTTTGCAAATGTGTTCATGTATAAAACAAGAGGTAAAATTGGTACCAATGGAATATTCTTGCATCTTGTCTCTAAAGAGTGTCACCAAATAACGTTGTTTGAAAAGATGGACGATCCCTTTCATCGATCAGAACGAGTCCAGAATCGCTACTCGTCTAATAGCAACGAGAAATCCCTTTGTCTCAGAAGAAACTACAACAGTGTATATGTTTTCCCCTTGAAATCTATTTGCGCCATTTGATTAATTTTTGTAAAAGATATTTATTCCGTTATGCGAAAGAGTCGTGTATATCGAAATGATATATAATATGTCAATCAGTTTGCATGGAAATGAAGGGCTGGTTGGGGACTGCGTACCGTATAACCAGAAATTTTCGCGAGATACTAATTTTCGCTATATTCGCTAGTCATTTGAAATCGCGGAAAATTATTCTCGCGAAAAATTGTATTTGATAAGGTATATCATAAATTGTTAAATCCGTTACATGTTTTCATATTGTACATGTGTCATTCTTCAATTTTTCTGATTAAACGTAATGAGGAGTGATTTGAGAGTATTCTTATGACAGAACTTACTGAAACTGCAATAATGAAAGGTACAAAACAGTAACATCAGTTGAACGTATTTGTTTGTAATTCAGGAATCGCGAAAAATTGTACTTGCGAAAATTTAGACACTCTATTTTACCATACAATCGCGAAATTTGATACTCGCGAAAAATTCTGGTTATACGGTATAAAACAAGACAGGTAAATTTTCTGTAATTTCCTCACTGGCCGCGGTAGGGTTGATATCTCTAATCGCAATCTGGTTGGTCCTATTTATCTCTTCTCGTCGGTTTATGTGTAGTCTTTTGTGTTTGATGTTTACATGTCGTGTGTCTCTTTTCCGTCTCGTGCTGTACTCATCTTTTGTGTTTGCATCGAGTGTTTTGGTGTTTTACTGTTGATGCTTCAACGGGGTCTTGTTGGAGATCTCCTCCCTTCTTTTATTCACCTTTCTAATTTTGATCGACGAATGATATTGGGGCATTCCATTGGAAAAATCAAGTTTACCTGTCGGTATGTCTTGTCCATGCTGTAAATTGTCATATCAGTGCATGTCTGGTCTATGCTGTAAATTGATCAGGTCTTAAATGATGCTATTGAATTTAGAGACGTTTGACATTTGAACTACTTGGTGAGTGTCACTGCTGGTGGACCAAGAGTCCCCGAGGGCACATGTAGCCAAGTTCGATCAACGTCGGTTGATCGTCTGTCTCTTCAACGCATTTGAAATTTTCTGTTACAAAAGGAGTATTTATGGTTTATATAGTAAAGTGGCCCCCTAAAATCAACTTCTCCATAATCAAAGTTTGTTGGAACTTTTAGAGAGTTAAATATCTATATTTTAAGAAATCTAGTCATAAACACTACCTCTCGCTTTCTAAGACATTATAAATGTAGCCTAAATATCATGAAAACCGGTGATTTTGTCTATTTTTCACTAAAGATAGAAGAATTCCTGATTATTTTCATTGAGATAACATCGAGCGGGATCTTGAACAAGTTTATCCTTTTATATGCACCTAAAAACGTGCAAATGTAACAACATATCAAAATATAAAAGTTGCTCAGAAGCCCGCTCGATACTAGCTACTAGGAAGTTTGTCGAAAATAAGCCCCAAAATGATGTTTTTCCAGAAATTTGGCGAAATATACCATTTTTGATGCTCTAATTATAGGAAATTGAGAAAGGAAATTAAAGGATATGTATCATTTCATAAGTAGCCTACATTGTAGAATAAATATTGGCACAAAATCATTTCTTTATGTAAATTTAAGATTTTGCCCCAAAAGGGGGCCACTTTTCAATGTAAACCGTATATAGCCCTTTCTTGAAATTTCTGAAACGTCGGTCCTGTAGCATCATATCCCACCCACTCTGCTGTTTCTTTTGGTACATTTTGGACATAATAGTTTTCATACTTTTTGGCCATTTTACATTGTTTAGACTGAGGATCACTGACGAGGGTTTAGTATCCGAAACGAGCATGTCTGGTCCATGCTATAAATTGATCAGGTAAAAATGATGCTATTGAATTTGCAGACGTTTGACATTTGATGTATAACACCGCTCATGACTGTAGGAACACCATCCTATACTAGTAGCCGCCGAAATCATCAAAGCTGGTATATCACGCCTACCAACATTACGTCATTCAAGTGTGCATATTGATGAACATCCGGCCTTGGAACTTGTTCATCCAATCTTGTAGTAAAATATGGGTCAAGGCCGTCATCAAAACAACTGATTGCGGTTAACAATCTTAGATAACCCCCCTCCCCCTACGTTTTGAATTTTGATGGCTTACTTGAAGAATGATTAGAAAAGAGACGTATTTTTATCCAATAGCAACATAGCTAAGAGGAATACATATATTATAACGATACCATTCAATGAAGCTGAATTCATTCTTTAGATTACTGACCCCTTCTTGCTATTTTTAAATGTTATCAAAACAGCCTGGAAATAAAGTTCACAAGTTATTCTGAAAATATTAATAACAATGGAATACTGTAAAAAGAACGGTAACCGTAGCTTATTTTCTTAATATGTCCCTTTATTTTATAGAGGGCCTATGTACGTATTTGATAAGAAGACAAATAAACTTGAATATCAGAAGTTATCAAAATCATTATAAGATTTAAAAACAGGCGAATTCAAAACAGACAGAATTTAAACTGTACCATATTCTTCCACTATGAAGAAAAGAGAATAAGAATCAAGATATGGTGGAGATAAAGAAACAGTACATGACAAAGTTTTCAGAATTTTCTATACAAGAGATAATCAAATGAATATTAGGAATTTCTTTTGATCAACAAAGCAACGCAAAATAAACCTAGGTTTTTCATCAGTTAAAAAAGTAAAAAGGTGTCTTTATTGAGCATACAAGATCATAAAACTTAATAACCTTATCTTTCACATGGTTACTTTCGTCATAAATTGTCAAAAGAACAAATTGATGATTATAGATTAAAAATGCATGAAAGTGTTTCAAAGTCATGTACGAATGTCTGTGAAAAGTTCCAAAAATTATTTTAATCAAATGTATAACATCGTCTTCTGTAAGAAATGTAAACGTCTTCAAATTGAATAGCATCATTTAAGAACAAATAAATTGGCAACGTGGACCAGACATGCACGTTTCGGGTACTTAACCCTCATCAGTGATCCTAAATCCTAAATCTAAACAATGTAATATGCCAAAAAGTATGAAAGTTCCTATGTCGAAAAAGGGTACCGAAAACGTAGCAGGATGGGTGGGATATGATGCTACAGGACCCACTTTTTAGAAATTTCAAGAAATTTTGATAACAGAAATTTAGATTGCGTTTCTTCTGTTAGATTGCGTTGAAGAAACGATCAACCGAAATTGATCGAACTTGGCTACATGTGCCCTCGGGGACTCCTGGTCCACCAGCAGTGACACTCACCAAGTGGTATAAATGTAAACGTCTTCAAATTGAATAGCATCATTTAAGAACAAATAAATTGGCAACGTGGACCAGACATGCACGTTTCGGGTACTTAACCCTCATCAGTGATCCTAAATCCTAAATCTAAACAATGTAATATGCCAAAAAGTATGAAAGTTCCTATGTCGAAAAAGGGTACCGAAAACGTAGCAGGATGGGTGGGATATGATGCTACGGGACCCACTTTTTAGAAATTTCAAGAAATTTTGATAACAGAAATTTAGATTGCGTTTCTTCTGTTAGATTGCGTTGAAGAAACGATCAACCGAAATTGATCGAACTTGGCTACATGTGCCCTCGGGGACTCCTGGTCCACCAGCAGTGACACTCACCAAGTGGTATAAATGTAAACGTCTTCAAATTGAATAGCATCATTTAAGAACAAATAAACAGGCAACGTGGACCAGACATGCACGTTTCGGGTACTTAACCCTCATCAGTGATCCTAAATCCTAAATCTAAACAATGTAATATGCCAAAAAGTATGAAAGTTCCTATGTCGAAAAAGGGTACCGAAAACGTAGCAGGATGGGTGGGATATGATGCTACAGGACCCACTTTTTAGAAATTTCAAGAAATTTTGATAACAGAAATTTAGATTGCGTTTCTTCTGTTAGATTGCGTTGAAGAAACCATCAACCGAAATTGATCGAACTTGGCTACATGTGCCCTCGGGGACTCCTGGTCCACCAGCAGTGACACTCACCAAGTGGTATAAATGTAAACGTCTTCAAATTGAATAGCATCATTTAAGAACAAATAAATTGGCAACGTGGACCAGACATGCACGTTTCGGGTACTTAACCCTCATCAGTGATCCTAAATCCTAAATCTAAACAATGTAATATGCCAAAAAGTATGAAAGTTCCTATGTCGAAAAAGGGTACCGAAAACGTAGCAGGATGGGTGGGATATGATGCTACAGGACCCACTTTTTAGAAATTTCAAGAAATTTTGATAACAGAAACTTAGATTGCGTTTCTTCTGTTAGATTGCGTTGAAGAAACGATCAACCGAAATTGATCGAACTTGGCTACATGTGCCCTCGGGGACTCCTGGTCCACCAGCAGTGACACTCACCAAGTGGTATAAATGTAAACGTCTTCAAATTGAATAGCATCATTTAAGAACAAATAAATTGGCAACGTGGACCAGACATGCACGTTTCGGGTACTTAACCCTCATCAGTGATCCTAAATCCTAAATCTAAACAATGTAATATGCCAAAAAGTATGAAAGTTCCTATGTCGAAAAAGGGTACCGAAAACGTAGCAGGATGGGTGGGATATGATGCTACAGGACCCACTTTTTAGAAATTTCAAGAAATTTTGATAACAGAAATTTAGATTGCGTTTCTTCTGTTAGATTGCGTTGAAGAAACGATCAACCGAAATTGATCGAACTTGGCTACATGTGCCCTCGGGGACTCCTGGTCCACCAGCAGTGACACTCACCAAGTGGTATAAATGTAAACGTCTTCAAATTGAATAGCATCATTTAAGAACAAATAAATTGGCAACGTGGACCAGACATGCACGTTTCGGGTACTTAACCCTCATCAGTGATCCTAAATCCTAAATCTAAACAATGTTATATGCCAAAAAGTATGAAAGTTCCTATGTCGAAAAAGGGTACCGAAAACGTAGCAGGATGGGTGGGATATGATGCTACAGGACCCACTTTTTAGAAATTTCAAGAAATTTTGATAACAGAAATTTAGATTGCGTTTCTTCTGTTAGATTGCGTTGAAGAAACGATCAACCGAAATTGATCGAACTTGGCTACATGTGCCCTCGGGGACTCCTGGTCCACCAGCAGTGACACTCACCAAGTGGTATAAATGTAAACGTCTTCAAATTGAATAGCATCATTTAAGAACAAATAAATTGGCAACGTGGACCAGACATGCACGTTTCGGGTACTTAACCCTCATCAGTGATCCTAAATCCTAAATCTAAACAATGTAATATGCCAAAAAGTATGAAAGTTCCTATGTCGAAAAAGGGTACCGAAAACGTAGCAGGATGGGTGGGATATGATGCTACAGGACCCACTTTTTAGAAATTTCAAGAAATTTTGATAACAGAAATTTAGATTGCGTTTCTTCTGTTCGATTGCGTTGAAGAAACGATCAACCGAAATTGATCGAACTTGGCTACATGTGCCCTCGGGGACTCCTGGTCCACCAGCAGTGACACTCACCAAGTGGTATAAATGTAAACGTCTTCAAATTGAATAGCATCATTTAAGAACAAATAAATTGGCAACGTGGACCAGACATGCACGTTTCGGGTACTTAACCCTCATCAGTGATCCTAAATCCTAAATCTAAACAATGTAATATGCCAAAAAGTATGAAAGTTCCTATGTCGAAAAAGGGTACCGAAAACGTAGCAGGATGGGTGGGATATGATGCTACAGGACCCACTTTTTAGAAATTTCAAGAAATTTTGATAACAGAAATTTAGATTGCGTTTCTTCTGTTCGATTGCGTTGAAGAAACGATCAACCGAAATTGATCGAACTTGGCTACATGTGCCCTCGGGGACTCCTGGTCCACCAGCAGTGACACTCACCAAGTGGTATAAATGTAAAAGTCTTCAAATTGAATAGCATCATTTAAGAACAAATAAATTGGCAACGTGGACCAGACATGCACGTTTCGGGTACTTAACCCTCATCAGTGATCCTAAATCCTAAATCTAAACAATGTAATATGCCAAAAAGTATGAAAGTTCCTATGTCGAAAAAGGGTACCGAAAACGTAGCAGGATGGGTGGGATATGATGCTACAGGACCCACTTTTTAGAAATTTCAAGAAATTTTGATAACAGAAATTTAGATTGCGTTTCTTCTGTTAGATTGCGTTGAAGAAACGATCAACCGAAATTGATCGAACTTGGCTACATGTGCCCTCGGGGACTCCTGGTCCACCAGCAGTGACACTCACCAAGTGGTATAAATGTAAACGTCTTCAAATTGAATAGCATCATTTAAGAACAAATAAATTGGCAACGTGGACCAGACATGCACGTTTCGGGTACTTAACCCTCATCAGTGATCCTAAATCCTAAATCTAAACAATGTAATATGCCAAAAAGTATGAAAGTTCCTATGTCGAAAAAGGGTACCGAAAACGTAGCAGGATGGGTGGGATATGATGCTACAGGACCCACTTTTTAGAAATTTCAAGAAATTTTGATAACAGAAATTTAGATTGCGTTTCTTCTGTTAGATTGCGTTGAAGAAACGATCAACCGAAATTGATCGAACTTGGCTACATGTGCCCTCGGGGACTCCTGGTCCACCAGCAGTGACACTCACCAAGTGGTATAAATGTAAACGTCTTCAAATTGACAGATATGAAATAAAGTAAATACAATTCTATTTTACGTGTTTCGTTTCGTTCTAGATGTTTTTGACGTCTCTCGGATAGTCTTTTCCCGTTTTATTTTACACTAATATCAAAATATACATTCTTTAAAAACAATATATGTATCAAAACTTTACCTTCTTTATTGATGTTACGAAAAGAAAAAAAAAATAAATGTAGCATCCCTGTCCTGCAGCGTAACTTCTTTTTGTACACATGGCGGGAAGGACGAAGGTTATTTTCGAAGCTTGACCTCAAAAGCTCTTGCACCAATATTATAGTAAATAACGTATTGATTTGAAACGACCCCTGCAAGTAATCTAGACAATGAATTATTACCATTAAGAACGTAATATAAGTTACAAAGGGATTAATTTTTTCTATTGTAGTTTTTGGGTCATGAAGCCTCATGAACAATACCATTAAAAACCCTGATTAGCCTCACATTTCATTTATTAATTTTGAGATAACCCCCAGCCTTGCTCACATATTTTTCGTCTTTGCTTTTGAGTTTCATGATTTAAAGCTAGAGATGAGGATTCACAAATATTGAATACTGGTACAGCATTTTAAGGAAAATTATTTACCTTTTCTTGCTAATTTCAACTTTTAATTTTCTATAAAATAAATTACAGTTTTACTAGACTTTCATAGTTTGAAATACCCTCCAATTGCATACCAGACGGTCTCTTTTTTTATCTTATCAAAATATTGTATTACTCATTTATAAAGTAATATTACATTGAAATTTCAATCACATCTCTATTATAAAAGAAAGGGGGAAGATCTCCAACAAGACCCCGTCGCAGCATCAACAGCAAAACACCAAAAAAACCCGATGCAAAAACACAAAAGACGAGTAAAGTACGAGACGGAAAAGAGACACACGACATGTAAACATAAAACACAAAAGACCACACATAAATAAAAAATTGGCATTTTATAGGAAAATCGATGAATTCCCATAGCCCCACATAGTAAAATAGGCGTTATTTTCATACGTTCCCTGCAACTATACCAGACGGTCATTTTTCTACAAATCTCTCAAAATGTTAACAGTTTTTAAAGAAAGTGATAATTAGTGTAAAAATGATAAGTTTTTCTATAATAATAATGTCAAAGGGTTATAATTATAGTTTTTGAGATATGAAACCTCTTTAAATACGAATTCATGCATTATATTTAAAATTCCTTTAGTGCGTGCGAAATCCTTCAAAATTTTAGAGTTATTCCGCTTTTGCCACCATACGATTATTTACCTGTATGCCTCATTTTCACTATTTGGTTCCGAATCAACAAATCAAATGTTTTAAGGTTTAGTGACGTCATTGGGGGTTTTGTCCCTTCATTTTTTCGACGACTACCAAAGCGTGAACACCTAGTAAAATTAATTCAGTACACCCTGTCTACTGCAAGAGGAATTTTGATTGAATATTATGGTATTTCATCGGATACTTTCTTCTTTGGATGTTAGACGCAACCGGAAATTAACAATAACCACTTGCACGTTAATTTTGAATGAAATGTTAGTAACACATATATAATCTGATAGAGTATGAAAAGTTACACTAGAAAATAGCTTTCAATCATTGCTTTTATAACAAATAAGGGTTCTTTAAATAAATATACAGAAATCTGAGATTTCTGATTGAAAATACAGGTTTCCGTATAAAATAATTAATTTCGAGAATTTTGCAAAAAAATAAGAATATAAAATATATGTCATTTGAAAGAGGAGACTTTAAAGATGTTTTTTAAATCATCATTGAACGATCATATGCAATATTGAGGAGCTGAGAAGCAGAAATAGATTAAAATTTCCTCAAATTTCTGTGAATTTTGGCAAAAATTCGACTTTTTTACCCCAAAACACACAGTAAAAATAGGAATTGGAACTTGCAACTTATTTCACCTGAAAGAGCATCAAAAATACTATATATTTACACTTTTCAATGTTTAAAAACATCAACCATATAAAAGTTATAAAAGTTATAATTTTTTTCCTATTTTCAGCGATTTGCTACAAAGTTAGGCCGGTTTTGGAGGATCAAGGGGGGGGGGGGGGTTGCACCCAACCCAGTGATACATCCCGGACTATAATTGAATTATGATTTTTATCATTTTCTTTGAACTTTCAATGGTAAAGGAACTGATGAATATCTTAGTACAAGTACCCAAGAAAATGCACTTCTGTAACTGCAGATGGTGCGATTCTTGGACATCAACACAGATCCATATATCTAGTCCAGCCACCATCTTAGGGTAGATCTACCTGCTGTGTAGTAGGAGGTTAAAGTATATAACATCCTGGTATGGTTACTTATAAAAATCACTGCCATTTCATCTCCTTTGTAATAGGCGGGACGAATTTTCAGTCTGGACAGACGGGAGGGGGGGGGGGTACGTCCGTCGGGTACAAGCGGGGTTCGATTATGTAATATTGCAGCATTCTGCAGACAACACCTTGGACTGGCTATGTGTGTTTTACCTTTTATTCAACATGATTGGTTAATTCTAGATAGGTCTCATTGTGATGCAAAATGGACCGGCCAGCCTCCCAGAATCGTTTTATAGAGCTGTGGTCTTATCTTCAAACAAAATAATTGTTGTACATTATAGGAGTATAAATTTCTAAATTTAATGATTTTGATTTG